>CM072988.1:2500-2402500 GCA_037013635.1 Plagiodera versicolora
CCTAACCTAACCTAACCTAACCTAACCTAACCTAACCTAACCTAACCTAACCTAACCTAACCTAACCTAACCTAACCTAACCTAACCTAACCTAACCTAACCTAACCTAACCTAACCTAACCTAACCTAACCTAACCTAACCTAACCTAACCTAACCTAACCTAACCTAACCTAACCTAACCTAACCTAACCTAACCTAACCTAACCTAACCTAACCTAACCTAACCTAACCTAACCTAACCTAACCTAACCTAACCTAACCTAACCTAACCTAACCTAACCTAACCTAACCTAACCTAACCTAACCTAACCTAACCTAACCTAACCTAACCTAACCTAACCTAACCTAACCTAACCTAACCTAACCTAACCTAACCTAACCTAACCTAACCTAACCTAACCTAACCTAACCTAACCTAACCTAACCTAACCTAACCTAACCTAACCTAACCTAACCTAACCTAACCTAACCTAACCTAACCTAACCTAACCTAACCTAACCTAACCTAACCTAACCTAACCTAACCTAACCTAACCTAACCTAACCTAACCTAACCTAACCTAACCTAACCTAACCAACCTAACCTAACCTAACCAACCTAACCTAACCTAACCATCCCACAGGACGTGAATCTCCACCGGTGCAATCCAGGTCTGTTTCGGCTCTCCATGCATCATCAAATGCACCAGGCCAGCAGACAAACCACCCCACGATTCGGCTCACTTAAGAGCGCTACCAATGTAGCGTCTGACAGTGGAATACAGATGTTTGGTACAAGTGCCACCTACTAGCAACAAAACAGAACGAAAAACAGAAAACTCTGGTACTCCTGCGTCATTTCCGAAAAAGCGTTTTGTTGCTAGTAGGTGGCACTTGTACCAAACATCTGTATTCCACTGTCAGACGCTACATTGGTAGCGTTCTTAAGTGAGCCGATTCGTAGGGTGGTTTGTATGCTGGCCTAGTGCAACTGATGAGGCTTGGCGAGCCGATTTGTTTTGCACCGGTAGACATTCTACACACGAATCGAGAATAACCCCCTTTATTCTCTACGTGTTCACACACGCTAACTCTATCTCAGGACGTTCAATACTCATTGTCACTTTTTAATAATGGAGATAACGTCTTTATTTTGAATAGAACACTATGTATTGATCTGAACAATACAAACTTTTCTTTTATTTTATTTCAGGGTTCCCTATACCTAGCTAGTTTTCAAGATATTGGCATTTTCAAAAAGTAGTTATCATTTCAATGCATTATTTGAATCGAGAGAGCTGTGAAACGACATTTATTTGATTTGGTGACAGATTGAGAGTTATTATATTTCACTTCATCGAACATTTCAATTTCAGCAAAAATTCGTTCTAACCGACGATCAGGTCTGGAATATGCGGCATTTTTGATGGGGGGGTACAACCAGTTTGGAAGAAAATTATGGCATAACTATCAGGATTCAGTGGTTTAATCACGTGATCAATCTCTCGTTTTGTAAACGGATTTGAATGAAAAATCAATGACAGAGATATCTAATCAATAAAAACCTGAATTGACAAAGAAACAAAAGTGCTGCAGGTGGCGAAACAGCCAGTTGCCAGACCTGTGTATATGATCGTCGATATGAACATGAAAGATGACGTTTGATAGCAGTCGAAGAAACTTTTGAGAAGCGGCTCACTTGCCAATTAAAACGAATGATGAGATTACCAGAGTCACCACTTGCCCTATTTATGAATGAAATAGTAAAATAGTAAAGATGGCCGTGAAGAGGAAGGTAGTGGTGGAATGGTAACCGGTATGAATGAACCGGTACCGTTTCTGATTGGTCAATATTAACCATCAAGATCTGACGTTTGTATGTGTCAGTGCTAAAGCTTGGTACACAATACAACGTTAGTTACGCTTTGGTTATACGAATTTCGATTGGATATTAGCTTGATGTCAGTCCCTGCAACCAATCATATATCGCTCTCATCACAAACGGATTACGACATGTATTGAGCTTTAATTGAATTGATATTAATGTAAACAGTATGTATAGGAATATTTATTATATCTCGAAAGTATACTTCTAACTGAAAATGAAGTTCCAAATTGAAATGAAAATACTTCAAGAAGGCTGAACTGACATATTTTCCATATATGAATGAATTACTTCAACAAATTAATGTGGGAATATAATAATAAAAATCTGTTATTTTGAGATACCTTTTGGATTTTTTGGCATTTGGAATTATGGGTTTTCTCAGGGGTTTCCAGCAAAAATATGCAAAAGAAGACAATAGCATAACAAAGTTTAGTACATTTGGATATTCTATTAGAGTTTCACATTGCAGTTGCAGAATGTATAAAATGTAGAGGTTTTAATAGTTTTCCATAGTTTAGACCACTTTGGTAAGTTTTAAAATACTCTGGAAACCCATGCAAAGAGTTGATGCATATATTATTCTGGGGCAAACTCAACTAATTGAAAGAGTGTCATGTACTCGATATTCACTATCCAGTTGAGGGACAGAGCTTAAACAAAAAATTATAGATTGAAATATATGCAAAACCTAATTTCACAAGCTATAGGTGAGATAAGAAACAGCTAGGAGTGATTATCAAAATTATTAGGAAGTTGAATATAAAACTAACAGCATTCAAAATTATATATAAATATATATAAAGAGCTTCACTTGAACTACAGATTTTAATGTATTATTATATTATATATATAAATCATGTCATCATATATATATTGATAAGGTCTTCTAGAAAATCTTCACAATCACATATAAGTTGATAAGACGTTACTATCTGCTTCACAGTTGAATAATTCAGAACATTCCAGCGAATCTAAGCCATTGAATTTCTTGATAGTATCTATGAACTGCTTATTTTCAACTCCAATTTCTATCAACTGTCAGATCTCCTGTATGGTTACATAGTTATTCTTCATTTTTCATATTGAATATTTGTTTATTCTTGGGGAATTATTGGAATTGTGAATCTTGTTTATGTCATGCTTTTCCATTCAAAGGTATATCTTCTCTATGTCTTTTCAATTTGCTTCTTAACCATAAAATACCTCTGTATTTTCAATTTGAATATTGTTCTCATTGAATTTGGTGCATGCAACAAATAAATGCAAGTTTTTTTCATCAACCTGACATGGAATCATCAGTATTTGTGTCCAAATGCTTGAATAACTTCATGAACTTCAAGCCCAATCAGATATTGGAGTTCCAACACACATTCCTCTTTGATTCATTTTCTGCATCTTCATCAAGTGATTCATTTCATAAGTACTTAGTGTGTAGAAAGAAGAAAGCTGAGGATTGTAGATAGCTCTAGCCATCAAAACTGGGTCATTTTTGGCAGTGTAGTATTTTTTCTAATATACTAAATTCTATAAAAAGTTATTAATATATAAGTTAATGTGCTAGAAATATTACAGAAATAAATATTACCAAGATCCTGGAAACAGATAATTCCACAGAAAATATATCATCATATGGCTATTTGGTGTTATGAAATCTCTTTTTTCATTTGAAATATTGCAGGTGAATATTTTGTTATCAATTTGTACGAAAAATATTTGTCAACAAATCGTAGTAAAATATCAAGGTCATTTAGACATTTCGCGCCATTTTTGGAATGACTTCTCTGGTACTCTGTGATGAGATATCGATTAGAAATGACCACGATCATATACACAGGTCTGGAATCTACGGCATTTGGTGAGGGGTGGAAGAAAACGTTGCTATTATTATCTGTTATGAGGCAGGTTTATTCACGTTTCTTGTTCGAATTTTAAACAAAACGACTTGAACGTATATAAAATCAATGACAGAAAAATATTGCGAAATGAAATAATGAAAAACCATTCTCTGATCGGAACTGACAAAGTGACAAAACGGCGAAGCAACCACAAAAATCAATGTTTGGGCTACCAGTTGCCAGACCTGTGTATATGATCGTGATCTATCCTAGTATTGATTTTTGCCTGAATTGTCGTAACTCATTCTCTTAATCGTCTAATCCACAATCAAAGGTCTGGAATATACGACATTTTTGACTGGGGGGGGGGTGAAACCATTTTGAATTTATGGCGTAGTTTAGTCACGTGATCAATATTTCGTTTTGTGAACATTTGAATGAAAAATCTATGACAGAGATATCTTACTGAATCAATTCAAAAAAAACTGATCGGAATTGACAAAGTAACGACAGAGGAAAGCGCTGCAGTTGGCGAAACAGCCAGTTGTCAGACCTGTGTATATGATCGTCGAAATGAACATGAAAGATGACGTTTGATAGCAGTCCAAGAAACTTTTGAGAAGCGGCAGGCGAATAATGAATTATCGATGAGAAAATACCACGATCATATACACAGGACTGGAATCAATTTTGACTGGGGTGAAAGATTATTTTGCCATATTTATTTGTCAGGAGGTATTAGAGATCTAGTTAACAATCGTAAAGTAAACGTTAGGATTTGAATGGTAAATAAAATCAATAACAGAAATGTCTTGCAAAATCAATAAAAACCACTTTCAAAAAACTGACAAAGTGACAAAAGAGGACGGCGAAACAGCCACAAAATGTTTAGCCCTCCAAACGAGTTGTCAGACCTGTGTATATGATCGTCGAAATGAACATGACGTTTGATAGCAGTCCGAGAAACTTTTGAGAAGCAGTTCATAGCCAATTAAAACGAATGATTAGAAATGATCATAAACACAGGTCTGATATCGCATTTGGTGGAAGAAAACGTTGCTATAATTATCTGTCAAGAGGAAGTTCAATCACGTGTCTTGTTCTTGAAATATAAAATCAATGGCAGAAATATCTTGCAAAATGAAAAACATACTTTCTGAATACTGAACTGACAAAGTGACAAAAGGGCGAAATCAATGTTTGGGCTACCAATTGCCAGACCTGTGTATATGATCGTCATCTATCCTAGTATTGATTTTTGCCCTTATTGGCGAATGCGCCAAGATTGCGGTGCCGCCGCCAAATTAGTGGAACTAATCTCTGGAAACGCGTGATTCAACGGGGCTCATTTAGTGGACATTCATTTGGTACTATGGTCATTAATTATATCAATAAGTCTTCTGTTTCATTAATTCATAAAATATCGAGTGCTCAACTCAGATAACATTCCATTAATATACGGGGTGATCGAAAAAGTTAGTGATGTTATAAAAAATCATTCCTCCACAAAATACAATTTTTCGCCCATTGATAAATTAGCGTTTCCAGCATTTTTTGTTCCACTCTGTATGTGTTTTTTCGTTAATGTGACTTTATATCATATTCATTTGTTCTTCAATTCGAATGAGTTTAGAGATCTTTCAAGTCATTTTCAGAAGGTTTGAATGCTGGATATCATAATATGATGAATATTGTTTCCCTAATGAATTCATTTTCTCCTGAACAATACTATGCTCACGTGCCAGCTGTCTAAAAAATAAGACTCGCTGCTTCTTTCATCAGTCTTGCATTGCGACGCCATAAACTGGGGCGTCGCTGTGTGTACCACGCGTTACTCGCGGACACATTGACTACGACCTACAGTTGTGTGGCGGGCTCGCTTTCGTTTTATGCTCGACATACACACGTCGTGCGATTTCGTATCTCTCGTCGAGACGAATCGCCGCTTTCGCGTTTCGAGACGCCGCGTCGTCTTCGCTTACTGACTTCAAATAAGACAGCAAAACATTGACGGCACGCCTAACGTCCAAATCGCTCCGACGTACATCCGATTCGGAAATACCGAGCAGTCAATTGACAATCTAACGAAAACACTGCGATTTCGTATCTTTCGTCGAGACGAAAACGAATCGCTGCTTTCGCGTTTCGAAACGCCGCGTCGTCTTCGCCTACTGAATCCAAAGGAGACAGCAAAACGACGACGACACGCCTTACGTCCAACAAGCTCCGACATAGATCCAAACGAATTCGGAAATACCGAGCAGTCAATTGACAATTAAACGAAAACACTGCGATTTCGTATCTTTCGTCGAGACGAAATCGAATCGCTGCTTTCGCGTTTCGCGTTAGTCGTATATCGTATACATTTTGCTGATTCGTATCTATAGGTGTACATGGTACGACGAAAAAGAAGAAAAAAAAACGAGAGTGTTTTTCATTATTCGATTTGTAATTTCGTGAAATTAATTCATTCACTCGAGAAAACGTGAATTCCTTGTGCTTATGTTTTTCCCTTCTTGTTTTCGTTTCAGAAGACAGACGAGATAACTCTTTCGAATTCGTCGTACGTTATCGGACATTTTTTTCAGCTGAGACAGTGACGAAAAAATAGATATAGAGGATGTGGGCTGAGTATCTCAAACGAATATTTTCTAAGTATTTTGTGATCCTGAAAAGGACCGATATTGGTTGATTGTCGGATAGAACGACATCTTGAGCTTTCTTTTCCGTTTACTGTTGCAATCGTTCTGTGCTCGAGAATACGAAGGAACCGATTTATATACCCCCCATACGACGTGTAAGCACATAATGACATGCTACAAATTAAAATACGTGAGAATCACAATGAATTCAAGTCGAATACGAGTCTACGAGTTCAAATAACCATATTTTCGGAATCAGCACGTCAAAATACGTAAGCTAATACTGAATACTTCAATTATGACAGTTTCCTGACATCAGAAAATAAATATACTTCACATAATAGGAGACTCCTGTCACTTTACGACAATAAAGTATTAAAAAAATATCAAGAATTTCAGAAATACAAAGTTGGCAATAATAATAGTTGGAGTGCCGAATTCAATATCAACCGAGGTTCACAGCTGCAAAATTTTGCTAAGAATATCAACCATATTAACGACTTTCATAAGAGGGAAAAAGTGTATATTATATACTTCAAAAATATAAAATATTGTTTGTTTCTTCCAAGAATTATGAATTTTGCACTCACGGAGAGATTGTAAACTTTCCAAATTGCCCCTAGTATAAAACCACTGCAGACATCATGTTTTAGCTAATTTCACGATTCACACGAAAAATATACATATTTCGAGCACCTTTCGAAGGTCAAATGATCGATCAATAAACTAGAATGGACGAAAGACGAAAACTGTTCAGTGATTGGGAAGCAGCTGTTGCTACTTGTGCTTCCTTCCGCTGGATGGCGCCACACGGATTAACATTATGTAGTTCTCTGACCTCAAGTCGAGTAACGTGACGCTCAAACGTGGTATCATAGATGTCACATAATGTATCAATTTCTATTTTGAGCAATGTGAAGTTAGCAGCAACAAATTTTATGGAAGTATATGATTTATTTCAGTGAGTTGAAAAATCTCACTGAATACTGGTAATTTCACTGAATAATAGACTGCAAATTTCCGATTGGGTTTTCGCGATTTTCTCAGGTTCCTGGAGCTCTACGAGTTCAAATGACACCATTTTCGGAATCAGCGCGTCAAATTACGCCAGAATCATTATATAATAAAGTCGAAAAACCGATTTTGAAATTTTCCGATCGGTTTTTCGCGATCTCCTCAGCTTCCTGAAGCTCTACGAGTTCAAATAACACCATTTTCGGAATCAGCGCGTCAAAATACGTAAGAATCACTATATATTAAAGTCGAAAAACCGATTTTTGAATTTTCCGATCGGTTTTTTGCGATTTTCTCAGCTTCCTGAAGCTCTACGAGTTCAAATAACACCATTTTCGGAATCAGCGCGTCAAAATACGTGAGAATCACTATATATTAAAGTCGAAAAACAGATTTTTAAATTTTCCGATCGGTTTTTCGCGATTTTCTCAGCTTCCTGAAGCTCTACGAGTTCAAATAACACCATTTTCGGAATCAGCGCGTCAAAATACGTAAGAATCACTATATATTAAAGTCGAAAAACTGATTTTTGAATTTTCCGATCGGTTTTTCGCGATTTTCTCAGCTTCCTGAAGCTCTACGAGTTCAAATAACACCATTTTCGGAATCAGCGCGTCAAAATACGTGAGAATCACTATATATTAAAGTCGAAAAACCGATTTTTGAATTTTCCGATCGGTTTTTCGCGATTTTCTCAGCTTCCTGAAGCTCTACGAATTCAAATAACACCATTTTCGGAATCAGCGCGTCAAGATACATAAGAATCACTATATCCTGAAGTCAAAAAATGAACATTGAAATTTTCGAAAAAATCGAAAGGGGGTACCCTTTGCTCAATTTCTGGCAAAATTTTGAAAATCAAATTCAACGGAAAAGGACAAATGACCCCATTTTCGGAATCAGCGCGTCAAAATACGTAAGAATCACTATATATTAAAGTCGAAAAACCGATTTTTGAATTTTCCGATCGGTTTTTCGCGATTTTCTCAGCTTCCTGAAGCTCTACGAGTTCAAATAACACCATTTTCGGAATCAGCGCGTCAAAATACGTAAGAATCACTATATATTAAAGTCGAAAAACCGATTTTTGAATTTTCCGATCGGTTTTTCGCGATTTTCTCAGCTTCCTGAAGCTCTACGAGTTCAAATAACACCATTTTCGGAATCAGCGCGTCAAAATACGTAAGAATCACTATATATTAAAGTCGAAAAACCAATTTTTAAATTTTCCGATCGGTTTTTCGCGATTTTCTCAGCTTCCTGAAGCTCTACGAAATCAAATAACACCATTTTCGGAATCAGCGCGTCAAAATACGTAAGAATCACTATATATTGAAGTCGAAAAACCGATTTTTGAATTTTCCGATCGGTTTTTCGCGATTTTCTCAGCTTCCTGAAGCTCTACGAGTTCAAATAACACCATTTTCGGAATCAGCGCGTCAAAATACATAAGAATCACTATATCCTGAAGTCAAAAAATGAACATTGAAATTTTCGAAAAAATCGAAAGGGGGTACCCTTTGCTCAATTTCTGGCAAAATTTTGAAAATCAAATTCAACGGAAAAGGACAAATGACCCCATTTTCGGAATCAGCGCGTCAAAATACGTGAGAATCACTATATATTAAAGTCGAAAAACCGATTTTTGAATTTTCCGATCGGTTTTTCGCGATTTTCTCAGCTTCCTGAAGCTCTACGAGTTCAAATAACACCATTTTCGGAATCAGCGCGTCAAAATACGTAAGAATCACTATATATTAAAGTCGAAAAACCGATTTTTGAATTTTCCGATCGGTTTTTCGCAATTTTCTCAGCTTCCTGAAGCTCTACGAGTTCAAATAACACCATTTTCGGAATCAGCGCGTCAAAATACGTAAGAATCACTATATATTAAAGTCGAAAAACCGATTTTTGAATTTTCCGATCGGTTTTTCGCGATTTTCTCAGCTTCCTGAAGCTCTACGAGTTCAAATAACACCATTTTTGGAATCAGCGCGTCAAAATACGTAAGAATCATTATATAATAAAGTCGAAAAACCGATTTTGAAATTTTCCGATCGGTTTTTCGCGATCTCCTCAGCTTCCTGAAGCTCTACGAGTTCAAATAACACCATTTTCGGAATCAGCGCGTCAAAATACGTAAGAATCACTATACAGTGTGTAAAAGCCAAATGGAATAAATTCATTATTTCGGTTACTGTACATATTTCTAAAAAGTCCCGAAACACGTCAAATTTAAATTATAACTTGACATTCTTTTACGTGAAAATGCAACCCCTACCTTCAACCCCCTTAGAATGACAGGTACAACCCCCAATTTTTTAAATGGGAAGTATAGGCTTGTGATATATCATTTGAAAGGTCTCTTCATTCTCTATTCAAAAATGTTATTGTTTTTAAATTTAATGCAAAAATTAACATAAAAAAAATTAATATCATGTTGTTACCGAAATTCGCTACATACAATCAAAAACTAAAATGTAATGCAAAACGTAATAAAATGTAGAACACGAAAAAGAACTATGAATGTTAATGAAGTAGATGTTCAAAATGTTCTCCGCGAACGTCTTGGCAACATCCTAATCTCAAATAAAACTGTCTTCTAACATTATTTAACATATCAGGCGTGATCGACCTAATCGCAAGCGTTATTCGTTCTTTTAAGTCATTTAAATCAGAAGGTTTAGTTTTGTACACATGGCTCTTCACATATCCCCATAAAAAGAAATCTAATAATGTAAGATCAGGTGATCGCGCTGGCCATTCAATCGATCCTCGCCTCCCTATCCACCGATTGGGAAATATTGTATCGAGGTACTGCCGGACATTAAGTTGGTAATGTGGTGGTGCTCCATCCTGCTGAAACCATATCGTATTCGCTGGAACTTGAGGATTACCTGGATCAGGATATAAATTTGCCAACGTTGGAATGACATCATTTTGAAGTAGTGCCAAATAATTGTTGCCATTCAAGTTGCCCTCAATAAAAAAGGGACCAATTATATTGTTCCCTACAATCCCTGCCCAAACATTAACCTTTTGAGGGTATTGAGTGTGTTCTTCTCTCATCCAGTGAGGATTTTCCGTGGACCAGTAGCGGCAATTTTGCCGATTAGCATGACCGTTGAGTAAAAAAGTACACTCATCAGAAAACATAACGTCTTCTAATTGGATAATATTGTTATCCAACATGTCCATCATTTGCTCACAAAAAAAAGTTCTCCTATCAAAATCGTCTTCCATGAGCTCCTGAGTAGGTATCATCTTATACGGATGCAATTTATTTTCTTTTAATATGTTTGCTATCGATGTATGGCTAGCATTGAATGTAGTGGATGCCTGTCTACTCGATGTATGTGGGTTTTCCTGAAACTCAAGCAACACATCTAATTTGAGTTCATCACTCAGTGCATTAGCAGCTGCTTTTTTTATCTGCCTTACATGACCAAACTCGCGAAATTGCTTTTCTATTTTACTTATTGTTCCTTGGGATATAGGCGGTAAATTAGGAAATTTCTCATGAAATAGGCGAGTTACTTCCTGTTGTGTTCGGATGTTATCTCCGTAACCAATCATTTGTAAAACTGTTATTTTATGCATTTCCGTTAATCTAACCATTTTTCAGAATTGAATTGAACAAACTTTATACTTAAATTACAACAATGACAACTTAAATAAAACAATTTACTACTGCTTGTTAAAATAGCGTTGCCACGGAAATACTTTAAAGTTTTTTAATGGTTACCATCTAAAAACCACATTGCTACGGTTTTTGTTCACTTTCTCATATTATGTTAATTTTTGCATTAAATTTAAAAACAATAACATTTTTGAATAGAGAATGAAGAGACCTTTCAAATGATATATCACAAGCCTATACTTCCCATTTAAAAAATTGGGGGTTGTACCTGTCATTCTAAGGGGGTTGAAGGTAGGGGTTGCATTTTCACGTTAAAGAATGTCAAGTTATAATTCAAATTTGACGTGTTTCGGGACTTTTTATAAATATGTACAGTAACCGAAATAATGAATTTATTCCATTTGGCTTTTACACACTGTATATTAAAGTCGAAAAACCGATTTTTGAATTTTCCGATCGGTTTTTTGCGATTTTCTCAGCTTCCTGAAGCTCTACGAGTTCAAATAACACCATTTTCGGAATCAGCGCGTCAAAATACGTGAGAATCACTATATATTAAAGTCGAAAAACAGATTTTTAAATTTTCCGATCGGTTTTTCGCGATTTTCTCAGCTTCCTGAAGCTCTACGAGTTCAAATAACACCATTTTCGGAATCAGCGCGTCAAAATACGTAAGAATCACTATATATTAAAGTCGAAAAACTGATTTTTGAATTTTCCGATCGGTTTTTCGCGATTTTCTCAGCTTCCTGAAGCTCTACGAGTTCAAATAACACCATTTTCGGAATCAGCGCGTCAAAATACGTGAGAATCACTATATATTAAAGTCGAAAAACCGATTTTTGAATTTTCCGATCGGTTTTTCGCGATTTTCTCAGCTTCCTGAAGCTCTACGAATTCAAATAACACCATTTTCGGAATCAGCGCGTCAAGATACATAAGAATCACTATATCCTGAAGTCAAAAAATGAACATTGAAATTTTCGAAAAAATCGAAAGGGGGTACCCTTTGCTCAATTTCTGGCAAAATTTTGAAAATCAAATTCAACGGAAAAGGACAAATGACCCCATTTTCGGAATCAGCGCGTCAAAATACGTAAGAATCACTATATATTAAAGTCGAAAAACCGATTTTTGAATTTTCCGATCGGTTTTTCGCGATTTTCTCAGCTTCCTGAAGCTCTACGAGTTCAAATAACACCATTTTCGGAATCAGCGCGTCAAAATACGTAAGAATCACTATATATTAAAGTCGAAAAACCGATTTTTGAATTTTCCGATCGGTTTTTCGCGATTTTCTCAGCTTCCTGAAGCTCTACGAGTTCAAATAACACCATTTTCGGAATCAGCGCGTCAAAATACGTAAGAATCACTATATATTAAAGTCGAAAAACCAATTTTTAAATTTTCCGATCGGTTTTTCGCGATTTTCTCAGCTTCCTGAAGCTCTACGAAATCAAATAACACCATTTTCGGAATCAGCGCGTCAAAATACGTAAGAATCACTATATATTGAAGTCGAAAAACCGATTTTTGAATTTTCCGATCGGTTTTTCGCGATTTTCTCAGCTTCCTGAAGCTCTACGAGTTCAAATAACACCATTTTCGGAATCAGCGCGTCAAAATACATAAGAATCACTATATCCTGAAGTCAAAAAATGAACATTGAAATTTTCGAAAAAATCGAAAGGGGGTACCCTTTGCTCAATTTCTGGCAAAATTTTGAAAATCAAATTCAACGGAAAAGGACAAATGACCCCATTTTCGGAATCAGCGCGTCAAAATACGTGAGAATCACTATATATTAAAGTCGAAAAACCGATTTTTGAATTTTCCGATCGGTTTTTCGCGATTTTCTCAGCTTCCTGAAGCTCTACGAGTTCAAATAACACCATTTTCGGAATCAGCGCGTCAAAATACGTAAGAATCACTATATATTAAAGTCGAAAAACCGATTTTTGAATTTTCCGATCGGTTTTTCGCAATTTTCTCAGCTTCCTGAAGCTCTACGAGTTCAAATAACACCATTTTCGGAATCAGCGCGTCAAAATACGTAAGAATCACTATATATTAAAGTCGAAAAACCGATTTTTGAATTTTCCGATCGGTTTTTCGCGATTTTCTCAGCTTCCTGAAGCTCTACGAGTTCAAATAACACCATTTTCGGAATCAGCGCGTCAAAATACGTAAGAATCACTATATATTAAAGTCGAAAAACCGATTTTTGAATTTTCCGATCGGTTTTTCGCGATTTTCTCAGCTTCCTGAAGCTCTACGAGTTCAAATGACACCATTTTCGGAATCAGCGCGTCAAAATACGTAAGAATCACTATATATAAGAGTCGAAAAACCGATTTTTGAATTTTCCGATCGGTTTTTCGCGATTTTCTCAGCTTCCTGAAGCTCTACGAGTTCAAATAACACCATTTTCGGAATCAGCGCGTCAAAGTACTTAAGAATCACTATATATTAAAGTCGAAAAACCGATTTTTGAATTTTCCGATCGGTTTTTCGCGATTTTCTCAGCTTCCTGAAGCTCTACGAGTTCAAATAACACCATTTTCGGAATCAGCGCGTCAAAATACGTAAGAATCACTATATATTAAAGTCGAAAAACCGATTTTTAAATTTTCCGATCGGTTTTTCGCGATTTTCTCAGCTTCCTGAAGCTCTACGAGTTCAAATAACACCATTTTCGGAATCAGCGCGTCAAAATACGTAAGAATCACTATATATCAAAGTCGAAAAACCGATTTTTAAATTTTCCGATCGGGTTTTCGCGATTTTCTCAGCTTCCTGAAGCTCTACGAGTTCAAATAACACCATTTTCGGAATCAGCGCGTCAAAATACGTAAGAATCACTATATATTAAAGTCGAAAAACCGATTTTTGAATTTTCCGACCGGTTTTTAGCGATTTTCTCAGCTTCCTGAAGCTCTACGAGTTCAAATAACACCATTTTCGGAATCAGCGCGTCAAAATACGTAAGAATCACTATATATTAAAGTCGAAAAACTGATTTTTGAATTTTCCGATCGGTTTTTCGCGATTTTCTCAGCTTCCTGAAGCTCTACGAGTTCAAATAACACCATTTTCGGAATCAGCGCGTCAAAATACGTAAGAATCACTATATATTAAAGTCGAAAAACCGATTTTTGAATTTTCCGATCGGTTTTTCGCGATTTTCTCAGCTTCCTGAAGCTCTACGAGTTCAAATAACACCATTTTCGGAATCAGCGCGTCAAAATACGTAAGAATCACTATATATTAAAGTCGAAAAACCGATTTTTGAATTTTCCGATCGATTTTTCGCGATTTTCTCAGCTTCCTGAAGCTCTACGAGTTCAAATGACACCATTTTCGGAATCAGCGCGTCAAAATACGTAAGAATCACTATATATAAGAGTCGAAAAACCGATTTTTGAATTTTCCGATCGGTTTTTCACGATTTTCTCAGCTTCCTGAAGCTCTACGAGTTCAAATAACACCATTTTCGGAATCAGCGCGTCAAAGTACTTAAGAATCACTATATATTAAAGTCGAAAAACCGATTTTTGAATTTTCCGATCGGTTGTTCGCGATTTTCTCAGCTTCCTGAAGCTCTACGAGTTCAAATAACACCATTTTCGGAATCAGCGCGTCAAAATACGTAAGAATCACTATATATTAAAGTCGAAAAACCGATTTTTGAATTTTCCGATCGGTTTTTCGCGATTTTCTCAGCTTCCTGAAGCTCTACGAGTTCAAATAACACCATTTTCGGAATCAGCGCGTCAAAATACGTAAGAATCACTATATATTAAAGTCGAAAAACCAATTTTTGAATTTTCCGATCGGTTTTTCGCGATTTTCTCAGCTTCCTGAAGCTCTACGAGTTCAAATAACACCATTTTCGGAATCAGCGCGTCAAAATACATAAGAATCACTATATCCTGAAGTCAAAAAATGAACATTGAAATTTTCGAAAAAATCGAAAGGGGGTACCCTTTGCTCAATTTCTGGCAAAATTTTGAAAATCAAATTCAACGGAAAAGGACAAATGACCCCATTTTCGGAATCAGCGCGTCAAAATACGTAAGAATCACTATATATTAAAGTCGAAAAACCGATTTTTGAATTTTCCGATCGGTTTTTCGCGATTTTCTCAGCTTCCTGAAGCTCTACGAGTTCAAATAACACCATTTTTGGAATCAGCGCGTCAAAATACGTAAGAATCACTATATATTAAAGTCTAAAAACCGATTTTTAAATTTTCCGATCGGTTTTTCGCGATTTTCTCAGCTTCCTGAAGCTCTACGAGTTCAAATAACACCATTTTCGGAATCAGCGCGTCAAAATACGTAAGAATCACTATATATTAAAGTCGAAAAACCGATTTTTAAATTTTCCGATCGGTTTTTCGCGATTTTCTCAGCTTCCTGAAGCTCTACGAGTTCAAATAACACCATTTTCGGAATCAGCGCGTCAAAATACATAAGAATCACTATATCCTGAAGTCAAAAAATGAACATTGGAATTTTCGAAAAAATCGAAAGGGGGTACCCTTTGCTCAATTTCTGGCAAAATTTTGAAAATCAAATTCAACGGAAAAGGACAAATGACCCCATTTTCGGAATCAGCGCGTCAAAATACGTAAGAATCACTATATATTAAAGCCGAAAAACCGATTTTTGAATTTTCCGATCGGTTTTTCGCGATTTTCTCAGCTTCCTGAAGCTCTACGAGTTCAAATAACACCATTTTCGGAATCAGCGCGTCAAAATACGTAAGAATCACTATATATTAAAGTCGAAAAACCGATTTTTGAATTTTCCGATCGGTTTTTCGCGATTTTCTCATCTTCCTGAAGCTCTACGAGTTCAAAAAACACCATTCTCGGAATCAGCGCGTCAAAATACGTAAGAATCACTATATATTAAAGTCGAAAAACCGATTTTTGAATTTTCCGATCGGTTTTTCGCGATTTTCTCAGCTTCCTGAAGCTCTACGAGTTCAAATAACACCATTTTCGGAATCAGCGCGTCAAAATACGTAAGAATCACTATATATTAAAGTCGAAAAACCGATTTTTAAATTTTCCGATCGGTTTTTCGCGATTTTCTCAGCTTCCTGAAGCTCTACGAGTTCAAATAACACCATTTTCGGAATCAGCGCGTCAAAATACATAAGAATCACTATATCCTGAAGTCAAAAAATGAACATTGAAATTTTCGAAAAAATCGAAAGGGGGTACCCTTTGCTCAATTTCTGGCAAAATTTTGAGAATCAAATTCAACGGAAAAGGACAAATGACCCCATTTTCGGAATCAGCGCGTCAAAATACGAAAGAATCACTATATATTAAAGTCGAAAAACCGATTTTTGAATTTTCCGACCGGTTTTTAGCGATTTTCTCAGCTTCCTGAAGCTCTACGAGTTCAAATAACACCATTTTCGGAATCAGCGCGTCAAAATACGTAAGAATCACTATATATTAAAGTAGAAAAACCGATTTTTGAATTTTCCGATCGGTTTTTCGCGATTTTCTCAGCTTCCTGAAGCTCTACGAGTTCAAATAACACCATTTTCGGAATCAGCGCGTCAAAATACGTAAGAATCACTATATATTAAAGTCGAAAAACCGATTTTTGAATTTTCCGATCGGTTTTTCGCGATTTTCTCAGCTTCCTGAAGCTCTACGAGTTCAAATAACACCATTTTCGGAATCAGCGCGTCAAAATACATAAGAATCACTATATCCTGAAGTCAAAAAATGAACATTGAAATTTTCGAAAAAATCGAAAGGGGGTACCCTTTGCTCAATTTCTGGCAAAATTTTGAAAATCAAATTCAACGGAAAAGGACAAATGACCCCATTTTCGGAATCAGCGCGTCAAAATACGTAAGAATCACTATATATTAAAGTCGAAAAACCGATTTTTGAATTTTCCGATCGGTTTTTCGCGATTTTCTCAGCTTCCTGAAGCTCTACGAGTTCAAATAACACCATTTTTGGAATCAGCGCGTCAAAATACGTAAGAATCACTATATATTAAAGTCGAAAAACCGATTTTTAAATTTTCCGATCGGTTTTTCGCGATTTTCTCAGCTTCCTGAAGCTCTACGAGTTCAAATAACACCATTTTCGGAATCAGCGCGTCAAAATACGTAAGAATCACTAT
This sequence comes from Plagiodera versicolora, assembly GCA_037013635.1. Taxonomy (NCBI): domain Eukaryota; kingdom Metazoa; phylum Arthropoda; class Insecta; order Coleoptera; family Chrysomelidae; genus Plagiodera; species Plagiodera versicolora. The sequence goes on from CM072988.1 coordinate 19,661, forward strand.
ATATTAAAGTCGAAAAACCGATTTTTAAATTTTCCGATCGGTTTTTCGCGATTTTCTCAGCTTCCTGAAGCTCTACGAGTTCAAATAACACCATTTTCGGAATCAGCGCGTCAAAATACATAAGAATCACTATATCCTGAAGTCAAAAAATGAACATTGGAATTTTCGAAAAAATCGAAAGGGGGTACCCTTTGCTCAATTTCTGGCAAAATTTTGAAAATCAAATTCAACGGAAAAGGACAAATGACCCCATTTTCGGAATCAGCGCGTCAAAATACGTAAGAATCACTATATATTAAAGCCGAAAAACCGATTTTTGAATTTTCCGATCGGTTTTTCGCGATTTTCTCAGCTTCCTGAAGCTCTACGAGTTCAAATAACACCATTTTCGGAATCAGCGCGTCAAAATACGTAAGAATCACTATATATTAAAGTCGAAAAACCGATTTTTGAATTTTCCGATCGGTTTTTCGCGATTTTCTCATCTTCCTGAAGCTCTACGAGTTCAAAAAACACCATTCTCGGAATCAGCGCGTCAAAATACGTAAGAATCACTATATATTAAAGTCGAAAAACCGATTTTTGAATTTTCCGATCGGTTTTTCGCGATTTTCTCAGCTTCCTGAAGCTCTACGAGTTCAAATAACACCATTTTCGGAATCAGCGCGTCAAAATACGTAAGAATCACTATATATTAAAGTCGAAAAACCGATTTTTAAATTTTCCGATCGGTTTTTCGCGATTTTCTCAGCTTCCTGAAGCTCTACGAGTTCAAATAACACCATTTTCGGAATCAGCGCGTCAAAATACATAAGAATCACTATATCCTGAAGTCAAAAAATGAACATTGAAATTTTCGAAAAAATCGAAAGGGGGTACCCTTTGCTCAATTTCTGGCAAAATTTTGAAAATCAAATTCAACGGAAAAGGACAAATGACCCCATTTTCGGAATCAGCGCGTCAAAATACGAAAGAATCACTATATATTTAAGTCGAAAAACCGATTTTGAAATCTTCCGATCGGTTTTTCACGATTTTCTCAGCTTCCTGAAGCTCTACGAGTTCAAATAACACCATTTTCGGAATCAGCGCGTCAAAATACGTAAGAATCACTATATATTAAAGTCGAAAAACCGATTTTTAAATTTTCCGATCGGTTTTTCGCAATTTCCTCAGCTTCCTGAAGCTCTACGAGTTCAAATAACACCATTTTCGGAATCAGCGCGTCAAAATACGTAAGAATCACTATACAGTGTGTAAAAGCCAAATGGAATAAATTCATTATTTCGGTTACTGTACATATTTATAAAAAGTCCCGAAACACGTCAAATTTGAATTATAACTTGACATTCTTTAACGTGAAAATGCAACCCCTACCTTCAACCCCCTTAGAATGACAGGTACAACCCCCAATTTTTTAAATGGGAAGTATAGGCTTGTGATATATCATTTGAAAGGTCTCTTCATTCTCTATTCAAAAATGTTATTGTTTTTAAATTTAATGCAAAAATTAACATAATATGAGAAAGTGAACAAAAACCGTAGCAATGTGGTTTTTAGATGGTAACCATTAAAAAACTTTAAAGTATTTCCGTGGCAACGCTATTTTAACAAGCAGTAGTAAATTGTTTTATTTAAGTTGTCATTGTTGTAATTTAAGTATAAAGTTTGTTCAATTCAATTCTGAAAAATGGTTAGATTAACGGAAATGCATAAAATAACAGTTTTACAAATGATTGGTTACGGAGATAACATCCGAACACAACAGGAAGTAACTCGCCTATTTCATGAGAAATTTCCTAATTTACCGCCTATATCCCAAGGAACAATAAGTAAAATAGAAAAGCAATTTCGCGAGTTTGGTCATGTAAGGCAGATAAAAAAAGCAGCTGCTAATGCACTGAGTGATGAACTCAAATTAGATGTGTTGCTTGAGTTTCAGGAAAACCCACATACATCGAGTAGACAGGCATCCACTACATTCAATGCTAGCCATACATCGATAGCAAACATATTAAAAGAAAATAAATTGCATCCGTATAAGATGATACCTACTCAGGAGCTCATGGAAGACGATTTTGATAGGAGAACTTTTTTTTGTGAGCAAATGATGGACATGTTGGATAACAATATTATCCAATTAGAAGACGTTATGTTTTCTGATGAGTGTACTTTTTTACTTAACGGTCATGCTAATCGGCAAAATTGCCGCTACTGGTCCACGGAAAATCCTCACTGGATGAGAGAAGAACACACTCAATACCCTCAAAAGGTTAATGTTTGGGCAGGGATTGTAGGGAACAATATAATTGGTCCCTTTTTTATTGAGGGCAACTTGAATGGCAACAATTATTTGGCACTACTTCAAAATGATGTCATTCCAACGTTGGCAAATTTATATCCTGATCCAGGTAATCCTCAAGTTCCAGCGAATACGATATGGTTTCAGCAGGATGGAGCACCACCACATTACCAACTTAATGTCCGGCAGTACCTCGATACAATATTTCCCAATCGGTGGATAGGGAGGCGAGGATCGATTGAATGGCCAGCGCGATCACCTGATCTTACATTATTAGATTTCTTTTTATGGGGATATGTGAAGAGCCATGTGTACAAAACTAAACCTTCTGATTTAAATGACTTAAAAGAACGAATAACGCTTGCGATTAGGTCGATCACGCCTGATATGTTAAATAATGTTAGAAGACAGTTTTATTTGAGATTAGGATGTTGCCAAGACGTTCGCGGAGAACATTTTGAACATCTACTTCATTAACATTCATAGTTCTTTTTCGTGTTCTACATTTTATTACGTTTTGCATTACATTTTAGTTTTTGATTGTATGTAGCGAATTTCGGTAACAACATGATATTAATTTTTTTTATGTTAATTTTTGCATTAAATTTAAAAACAATAACATTTTTGAATAGAGAATGAAGAGACCTTTCAAATGATATATCACAAGCCTATACTTCCCATTTAAAAAATTGGGGGTTGTACCTGTCATTCTAAGGGGGTTGAAGGTAGGGGTTGCATTTTCACGTAAAAGAATGTCAAGTTATAATTTAAATTTGACGTGTTTCGGGACTTTTTAGAAATATGTACAGTAACCGAAATAATGAATTTATTCCATTTGGCTTTTACACACTGTATATTAAAGTCGAAAAACCGATTTTTGAATTTTCCGATCGGTTTTTCGCGAATTTCTCAGCTTCCTGAAGCTCTACGAGTTCAAATAACACCATTTTCGGAATCAGCGCGTCAAAATACGTAAGAATCACTATATATTAAAGTCGAAAAACCGATTTTTGAATTTTCCGATCGGTTTTTCGCGATTTTCTCAGCTTCCTGAAGCTCTACGAGTTCAAATAACACCATTTTCGGAATCAGCGCGTCAAAATACGTGAGAATCATTATATATTAAAGTCGAAAAACCGATTTTTGAATTTTCCGATCGGTTTTTCGCGATTTTCTCAGCTTCCTGAAGCTCTACGAGTTCAAATGACACCATTTTCGGAATCAGCGCGTCAAAATACGTAAGAATCACTATATATAAGAGTCGAAAAACCGATTTTTGAATTTTCCGATCGGTTTTTCACGATTTTCTCAGCTTCCTGAAGCTCTACGAGTTCAAATAACACCATTTTCGGAATCAGCGCGTCAAAGTACTTAAGAATCACTATATATTAAAGTCGAAAAACCGATTTTTGAATTTTCCGATCGGTTTTTCGCGATTTTCTCAGCTTCCTGAAGCTCTACGAGTTCAAATAACACCATTTTCGGAATCAGCGCGTCAAAATACGTAAGAATCACTATATATTAAAGTCGAAAAACCGATTTTTGAATTTTCCGATCGGTTTTTCGCGATTTTCTCAGCTTCCTGAAGCTCTACGAGTTCAAATAACACCATTTTCGGAATCAGCGCGTCAAAATACGTAAGAATCACTATATATTAAAGTCGAAAAACCAATTTTTGAATTTTCCGATCGGTTTTTCGCGATTTTCTCAGCTTCCTGAAGCTCTACGAGTTCAAATAACACCATTTTCGGAATCAGCGCGTCAAAATACATAAGAATCACTATATCCTGAAGTCAAAAAATGAACATTGAAATTTTCGAAAAAATCGAAAGGGGGTACCCTTTGCTCAATTTCTGGCAAAATTTTGAAAATCAAATTCAACGGAAAAGGACAAATGACCCCATTTTCGGAATCAGCGCGTCAAAATACGTAAGAATCACTATATATTAAAGTCGAAAAACCGATTTTTGAATTTTCCGATCGGTTTTTCGCGATTTTCTCAGCTTCCTGAAGCTCTACGAGTTCAAATAACACCATTTTTGGAATCAGCGCGTCAAAATACGTAAGAATCACTATATATTAAAGTCGAAAAACCGATTTTTAAATTTTCCGATCGGTTTTTCGCGATTTTCTCAGCTTCCTGAAGCTCTACGAGTTCAAATAACACCATTTTCGGAATCAGCGCGTCAAAATACGTAAGAATCACTATATATTAAAGTCGAAAAACCGATTTTTAAATTTTCCGATCGGTTTTTCGCGATTTTCTCAGCTTCCTGAAGCTCTACGAGTTCAAATAACACCATTTTCGGAATCAGCGCGTCAAAATACATAAGAATCACTATATCCTGAAGTCAAAAAATGAACATTGGAATTTTCGAAAAAATCGAAAGGGGGTACCCTTTGCTCAATTTCTGGCAAAATTTTGAAAATCAAATTCAACGGAAAAGGACAAATGACCCCATTTTCGGAATCAGCGCGTCAAAATACGTAAGAATCACTATATATTAAAGCCGAAAAACCGATTTTTGAATTTTCCGATCGGTTTTTCGCGATTTTCTCAGCTTCCTGAAGCTCTACGAGTTCAAATAACACCATTTTCGGAATCAGCGCGTCAAAATAAGTAAGAATCACTATATATTAAAGTCGAAAAACCGATTTTTGAATTTTCCGATCGGTTTTTCGCGATTTTCTCATCTTCCTGAAGCTCTACGAGTTCAAAAAACACCATTCTCGGAATCAGCGCGTCAAAATACGTAAGAATCACTATATATTAAAGTCGAAAAACCGATTTTTGAATTTTCCGATCGGTTTTTCGCGATTTTCTCAGCTTCCTGAAGCTCTACGAGTTCAAATAACACCATTTTCGGAATCAGCGCGTCAAAATACGTAAGAATCACTATATATTAAAGTCGAAAAACCGATTTTTAAATTTTCCGATCGGTTTTTCGCGATTTTCTCAGCTTCCTGAAGCTCTACGAGTTCAAATAACACCATTTTCGGAATCAGCGCGTCAAAATACATAAGAATCACTATATCCTGAAGTCAAAAAATGAACATTGAAATTTTCGAAAAAATCGAAAGGGGGTACCCTTTGCTCAATTTCTGGCAAAATTTTGAAAATCAAATTCAACGGAAAAGGACAAATGACCCCATTTTCGGAATCAGCGCGTCAAAATACGAAAGAATCACTATATATTTAAGTCGAAAAACCGATTTTGAAATCTTCCGATCGGTTTTTCACGATTTTCTCAGCTTCCTGAAGCTCTACGAGTTCAAATAACACCATTTTCGGAATCAGCGCGTCAAAATACGTAAGAATCACTATATATTAAAGTCGAAAAACCGATTTTTAAATTTTCCGATCGGTTTTTCGCAATTTTCTCAGCTTCCTGAAGCTCTACGAGTTCAAATAACACCATTTTCGGAATCAGCGCGTCAAAATACGTAAGAATCACTATATATTAAGGTCGAAAAACCGATTTTTGAATTTTCCGATCGGTTTTTCGCGAATTTCTCAGCTTCCTGAAGCTCTACGAGTTCAAATAACACCATTTTCGGAATCAGCGCGTCAAAATACGTAAGAATCACTATATATTAAAGTCGAAAAACCGATTTTTGAATTTTCCGATCGGTTTTTCGCGATTTTCTCAGCTTCCTGAAGCTCTACGAGTTCAAATAACACCATTTTCGGAATCAGCGCGTCAAAATACGTGAGAATCATTATATATTAAAGTCGAAAAACCGATTTTTGAATTTTCCGATCGGTTTTTCGCGATTTTCTCAGCTTCCTGAAGCTCTACGAGTTCAAATAACACCATTTTCGGAATCAGCGCGTCAAAATACGTGAGAATCACTATATATTAAAGTCGAAAAACCGATTTTTGAATTTTCCGATCGGTTTTTCGCGATTTTCTCAGCTTCCTGAAGCTCTACGAGTTCAAATAACACCATTTTCGGAATCAGCGCGTCAAAATACGTAAGAATCACTATATATTAGAGTCGAAAAACCGATTTTTGAATTTTCCGATCGGTTTTTCGCGATTTTCTCAGCTTCCTGAAGCTCTACGAGTTCAAATAACACCATTTTCGGAATCAGCGCGTCAAGATACATAAGAATCACTATATCCTGAAGTCAAAAAATGAACATTGAAATTTTCGAAAATATCGAAAGGGGGTACCCTTTGCTCAATTTCTGGCAAAATTTTGAAAATCAAATTCAACGGAAAAGGACAAATGACCCCATTTTCGGAATCAGCGCGTCAAAATACGTAAGAATCACTATATATTAAAGTCGAAAAACCGATTTTTGAATTTTCCGATCGGTTTTTCGCAATTTTCTCAGCTTCCTGAAGCTCTACGAGTTCAAATAACACCATTTTCGGAATCAGCGCGTCAAAATACGTAAGAATCACTATATATTAAAGTCGAAAAACCGATTTTTGAATTTTCCGATCGGTTTTTCGCGATTTTCTCAGCTTCCTGAAGCTCTACGAGTTCAAATAACACCATTTTCGGAATCAGCGCGTCAAAATACGTAAGAATCACTATATATTAAAGTCGAAAAACCAATTTTTAAATTTTCCGATCGGTTTTTCGCGATTTTCTCAGCTTCCTGAAGCTCTACGAAATCAAATAACACCATTTTCGGAATCAGCGCGTCAAAATACGTAAGAATCACTATATATTGAAGTCGAAAAACCGATTTTTGAAATTTCCGATCGGTTTTTCGCGATTTTCTCAGCTTCCTGAAGCTCTACGAGTTCAAATAACACCATTTTTGGAATCAGCGCGTCAAAATACGTAAGAATCACTATATATTAAAGTCGAAAAACCGATTTTTAAATTTTCCGATCGGTTTTTCGCGATTTTCTCAGCTTCCTGAAGCTCTACGAGTTCAAATAACACCATTTTCGGAATCAGCGCGTCAAAATACGTAAGAATCACTATATATTAAAGTCGAAAAACTGATTTTTGAATTTTCCGATCGGTTTTTCGCGATTTTCTCAGCTTCCTGAAGCTCTACGAGTTCAAATAACACCATTTTCGGAATCAGCGCGTCAAAATACGTAAGAATCACTATATATTAAAGTCGAAAAACCGATTTTTGAATTTTCCGATCGGTTTTTCGCGATTTTCTCAGCTTCCTGAAGCTCTACGAGTTCAAATAACACCATTTTCGGAATCAGCGCGTCAAAATACGTAAGAATCACTATATATTAAAGTCGAAAAACCGATTTTTGAATTTTCCGATCGGTTTTTCGCGATTTTCTCAGCTTCCTGAAGCTCTACGAGTTCAAATGACACCATTTTCGGAATCAGCGCGTCAAAATACGTAAGAATCACTATATATAAGAGTCGAAAAACCGATTTTTGAATTTTCCGATCGGTTTTTCGCGATTTTCTCAGCTTCCTGAAGCTCTACGAGTTCAAATAACACCATTTTCGGAATCAGCGCGTCAAAGTACTTAAGAATCACTATATATTAAAGTCGAAAAACCGATTTTTGAATTTTCCGATCGGTTTTTCGCGATTTTCTCAGCTTCCTGAAGCTCTACGAGTTCAAATAACACCATTTTCGGAATCAGCGCGTCAAAATACGTAAGAATCACTATATATTAAAGTCGAAAAACCGATTTTTGAATTTTCCGATCGGTTTTTCGCGATTTTCTCAGCTTCCTGAAGCTCTACGAGTTCAAATAACACCATTTTCGGAATCAGCGCGTCAAAATACGTAAGAATCACTATATATTAAAGTCGAAAAACCGATTTTTGAATTTTCCGATCGGTTTTTCGCGATTTTCTCAGCTTCCTGAAGCTCTACGAGTTCAAATAACACCATTTTTGGAATCAGCGCGTCAAAATACGTAAGAATCATTATATAATAAAGTCGAAAAACCGATTTTGAAATTTTCCGATCGGTTTTTCGCGATCTCCTCAGCTTCCTGAAGCTCTACGAGTTCAAATAACACCATTTTCGGAATCAGCGCGTCAAAATACGTAAGAATCACTATATATCAAAGTCGAAAAACCGATTTTTGAATTTTCCGATCGGTTTTTTGCGATTTTCTCAGCTTCCTGAAGCTCTACGAGTTCAAATAACACCATTTTCGGAATCAGCGCGTCAAAATACGTGAGAATCACTATATATTAAAGTCGAAAAACAGATTTTTAAATTTTCCGATCGGTTTTTCGCGATTTTCTCAGCTTCCTGAAGCTCTACGAGTTCAAATAACACCATTTTCGGAATCAGCGCGTCAAAATACGTAAGAATCACTATATATTAAAGTCGAAAAACTGATTTTTGAATTTTCCGATCGGTTTTTCGCGATTTTCTCAGCTTCCTGAAGCTCTACGAGTTCAAATAACACCATTTTCGGAATCAGCGCGTCAAAATACGTGAGAATCACTATATATTAAAGTCGAAAAACCGATTTTTGAATTTTCCGATCGGTTTTTCGCGATTTTCTCAGCTTCCTGAAGCTCTACGAATTCAAATAACACCATTTTCGGAATCAGCGCGTCAAGATACATAAGAATCACTATATCCTGAAGTCAAAAAATGAACATTGAAATTTTCGAAAAAATCGAAAGGGGGTACCCTTTGCTCAATTTCTGGCAAAATTTTGAAAATCAAATTCAACGGAAAAGGACAAATGACCCCATTTTCGGAATCAGCGCGTCAAAATACGTAAGAATCACTATATATTAAAGTCGAAAAACCGATTTTTGAATTTTCCGATCGGTTTTTCGCGATTTTCTCAGCTTCCTGAAGCTCTACGAGTTCAAATAACACCATTTTCGGAATCAGCGCGTCAAAATACGTAAGAATCACTATATATTAAAGTCGAAAAACCGATTTTTGAATTTTCCGATCGGTTTTTCGCGATTTTCTCAGCTTCCTGAAGCTCTACGAGTTCAAATAACACCATTTTCGGAATCAGCGCGTCAAAATACGTAAGAATCACTATATATTAAAGTCGAAAAACCAATTTTTAAATTTTCCGATCGGTTTTTCGCGATTTTCTCAGCTTCCTGAAGCTCTACGAAATCAAATAACACCATTTTCGGAATCAGCGCGTCAAAATACGTAAGAATCACTATATATTGAAGTCGAAAAACCGATTTTTGAATTTTCCGATCGGTTTTTCGCGATTTTCTCACTTTCCTGAAGCTCTACGAGTTCAAATAACACCATTTTCGGAATCAGCGCGTCAAAATACATAAGAATCACTATATCCTGAAGTCAAAAAATGAACATTGAAATTTTCGAAAAAATCGAAAGGGGGTACCCTTTGCTCAATTTCTGGCAAAATTTTGAAAATCAAATTCAACGGAAAAGGACAAATGACCCCATTTTCGGAATCAGCGCGTCAAAATACGTGAGAATCACTATATATTAAAGTCGAAAAACCGATTTTTGAATTTTCCGATCGGTTTTTCGCGATTTTCTCAGCTTCCTGAAGCTCTACGAGTTCAAATAACACCATTTTCGGAATCAGCGCGTCAAAATACGTAAGAATCACTATATATTAAAGTCGAAAAACCGATTTTTGAATTTTCCGATCGGTTTTTCGCAATTTTCTCAGCTTCCTGAAGCTCTACGAGTTCAAATAACACCATTTTCGGAATCAGCGCGTCAAAATACGTAAGAATCACTATATATTAAAGTCGAAAAACCGATTTTTGAATTTTCCGATCGGTTTTTCGCGATTTTCTCAGCTTCCTGAAGCTCTACGAGTTCAAATAACACCATTTTTGGAATCAGCGCGTCAAAATACGTAAGAATCACTATATATTAAAGTCGAAAAACCGATTTTTAAATTTTCCGATCGGTTTTTCGCGATTTTCTCAGCTTCCTGAAGCTCTACGAGTTCAAATAACACCATTTTCGGAATCAGCGCGTCAAAATACATAAGAATCACTATATCCTGAAGTCAAAAAATGAACATTGAAATTTTCGAAAAAATCGAAAGGGGGTACCCTTTGCTCAATTTCTGGCAAAATTTCGAAAATCAAATTCAACGGAAAAGGACAAATGACCCCATTTTCGGAATCAGCGCGTCAAAATACGTGAGAATCACTATATATTAAAGTCGAAAAACCGATTTTTGAATTTTCCGATCGGTTTTTCGCGATTTTCTCAGCTTCCTGAAGCTCTACGAGTTCAAATAACACCATTTTCGGAATCAGCGCGTCAAAATACGTAAGAATCACTATATATTAAAGTCGAAAAACCAATTTTTGAATTTTCCGATCGGTTTTTCGCAATTTTCTCAGCTTCCTGAAGCTCTACGAGTTCAAATAACACCATTTTCGGAATCAGCGCGTCAAAATACGTAAGAATCACTATATATTAAAGTCGAAAAACCGATTTTTGAATTTTCCGACCGGATTTTAGCGATTTTCTCAGCTTCCTGAAGCTCTACGAGTTCAAATAACACCATTTTCGGAATCAGCGCGTCAAAATACGTAAGAATCACTATATATTAATGTCGAAAAACTGATTTTTGAATTTTCCGATCGGTTTTTCGCGATTTTCTCAGCTTCCTGAAGCTCTACGAGTTCAAATAACACCATTTTCGGAATCAGCGCGTCAAAATACGTAAGAATCACTATATATTAAAGTCGAAAAACCGATTTTTGAATTTTCCGATCGGTTTTTCGCGATTTTCTCAGCTTCCTGAAGCTCTACGAGTTCAAATAACACCATTTTCGGAATCAGCGCGTCAAAATACGTAAGAATCACTATATATTAAAGTCGAAAAACCGATTTTTGAATTTTCCGATCGGTTTTTCGCGATTTTCTCAGCTTCCTGAAGCTCTACGAGTTCAAATGACACCATTTTCGGAATCAGCGCGTCAAAATACGTAAGAATCACTATATATAAGAGTCGAAAAACCGATTTTTGAATTTTCCGATCGGTTTTTCGCGATTTTCTCAGCTTCCTGAAGCTCTACGAGTTCAAATAACACCATTTTCGGAATCAGCGCGTCAAAGTACTTAAGAATCACTATATATTAAAGTCGAAAAACCGATTTTTGAATTTTCCGATCGGTTTTTCGCGATTTTCTCAGCTTCCTGAAGCTCTACGAGTTCAAATAACACCATTTTCGGAATCAGCGCGTCAAAATACGTAAGAATCACTATATATTAAAGTCGAAAAACCGATTTTTAAATTTTCCGATCGGTTTTTCGCGATTTTCTCAGCTTCCTGAAGCTCTACGAGTTCAAATAACACCATTTTCGGAATCAGCGCGTCAAAGTACTTAAGAATCACTATATATTAAAGTCGAAAAACCGATTTTTGAATTTTCCGATCGGTTTTTCGCGATTTTCTCAGCTTCCTGAAGCTCTACGAGTTCAAATAACACCATTTTCGGAATCAGCGCGTCAAAATACGTAAGAATCACTATATATTAAAGTCGAAAAACCGATTTTTAAATTTTCCGATCGGTTTTTCGCGATTTTCTCAGCTTCCTGAAGCTCTACGAGTTCAAATAACACCATTTTCGGAATCAGCGCGTCAAAATACGTAAGAATCACTATATATCAAAGTCGAAAAACCGATTTTTAAATTTTCCGATCGGGTTTTCGCGATTTTCTCAGCTTCCTGAAGCTCTACGAGTTCAAATAACACCATTTTCGGAATCAGCGCGTCAAAATACGTAAGAATCACTATATATTAAAGTCGAAAAACCGATTTTTGAATTTTCCGACCGGTTTTTAGCGATTTTCTCAGCTTCCTGAAGCTCTACGAGTTCAAATAACACCATTTTCGGAATCAGCGCGTCAAAATACGTAAGAATCACTATATATTAAAGTCGAAAAACTGATTTTTGAATTTTCCGATCGGTTTTTCGCGATTTTCTCAGCTTCCTGAAGCTCTACGAGTTCAAATAACACCATTTTCGGAATCAGCGCGTCAAAATACGTAAGAATCACTATATATTAAAGTCGAAAAACCGATTTTTGAATTTTCCGATCGGTTTTTCGCGATTTTCTCAGCTTCCTGAAGCTCTACGAGTTCAAATAACACCATTTTCGGAATCAGCGCGTCAAAATACGTAAGAATCACTATATATTAAAGTCGAAAAACCGATTTTTGAATTTTCCGATCGGTTTTTCGCGATTTTCTCAGCTTCCTGAAGCTCTACGAGTTCAAATGACACCATTTTCGGAATCAGCGCGTCAAAATACGTAAGAATCACTATATATAAGAGTCGAAAAACCGATTTTTGAATTTTCCGATCGGTTTTTCACGATTTTCTCAGCTTCCTGAAGCTCTACGAGTTCAAATAACACCATTTTCGGAATCAGCGCGTCAAAGTACTTAAGAATCACTATATATTAAAGTCGAAAAACCGATTTTTGAATTTTCCGATCGGTTTTTCGCGATTTTCTCAGCTTCCTGAAGCTCTACGAGTTCAAATAACACCATTTTCGGAATCAGCGCGTCAAAATACGTAAGAATCACTATATATTAAAGTCGAAAAACCGATTTTTGAATTTTCCGATCGGTTTTTCGCGATTTTCTCAGCTTCCTGAAGCTCTACGAGTTCAAATAACACCATTTTCGGAATCAGCGCGTCAAAATACGTAAGAATCACTATATATTAAAGTCGAAAAACCAATTTTTGAATTTTCCGATCGGTTTTTCGCGATTTTCTCAGCTTCCTGAAGCTCTACGAGTTCAAATAACACCATTTTCGGAATCAGCGCGTCAAAATACATAAGAATCACTATATCCTGAAGTCAAAAAATGAACATTGAAATTTTCGAAAAAATCGAAAGGGGGTACCCTTTGCTCAATTTCTGGCAAAATTTTGAAAATCAAATTCAACGGAAAAGGACAAATGACCCCATTTTCGGAATCAGCGCGTCAAAATACGTAAGAATCACTATATATTAAAGTCGAAAAACCGATTTTTGAATTTTCCGATCGGTTTTTCGCGATTTTCTCAGCTTCCTGAAGCTCTACGAGTTCAAATAACACCATTTTTGGAATCAGCGCGTCAAAATACGTAAGAATCACTATATATTAAAGTCTAAAAACCGATTTTTAAATTTTCCGATCGGTTTTTCGCGATTTTCTCAGCTTCCTGAAGCTCTACGAGTTCAAATAACACCATTTTCGGAATCAGCGCGTCAAAATACGTAAGAATCACTATATATTAAAGTCGAAAAACCGATTTTTAAATTTTCCGATCGGTTTTTCGCGATTTTCTCAGCTTCCTGAAGCTCTACGAGTTCAAATAACACCATTTTCGGAATCAGCGCGTCAAAATACATAAGAATCACTATATCCTGAAGTCAAAAAATGAACATTGGAATTTTCGAAAAAATCGAAAGGGGGTACCCTTTGCTCAATTTCTGGCAAAATTTTGAAAATCAAATTCAACGGAAAAGGACAAATGACCCCATTTTCGGAATCAGCGCGTCAAAATACGTAAGAATCACTATATATTAAAGCCGAAAAACCGATTTTTGAATTTTCCGATCGGTTTTTCGCGATTTTCTCAGCTTCCTGAAGCTCTACGAGTTCAAATAACACCATTTTCGGAATCAGCGCGTCAAAATACGTAAGAATCACTATATATTAAAGTCGAAAAACCGATTTTTGAATTTTCCGATCGGTTTTTCGCGATTTTCTCATCTTCCTGAAGCTCTACGAGTTCAAAAAACACCATTCTCGGAATCAGCGCGTCAAAATACGTAAGAATCACTATATATTAAAGTCGAAAAACCGATTTTTGAATTTTCCGATCGGTTTTTCGCGATTTTCTCAGCTTCCTGAAGCTCTACGAGTTCAAATAACACCATTTTCGGAATCAGCGCGTCAAAATACGTAAGAATCACTATATATTAAAGTCGAAAAACCGATTTTTAAATTTTCCGATCGGTTTTTCGCGATTTTCTCAGCTTCCTGAAGCTCTACGAGTTCAAATAACACCATTTTCGGAATCAGCGCGTCAAAATACATAAGAATCACTATATCCTGAAGTCAAAAAATGAACATTGAAATTTTCGAAAAAATCGAAAGGGGGTACCCTTTGCTCAATTTCTGGCAAAATTTTGAGGATCAAATTCAACGGAAAAGGACAAATGACCCCATTTTCGGAATCAGCGCGTCAAAATACGAAAGAATCACTATATATTAAAGTCGAAAAACCGATTTTTGAATTTTCCGACCGGTTTTTAGCGATTTTCTCAGCTTCCTGAAGCTCTACGAGTTCAAATAACACCATTTTCGGAATCAGCGCGTCAAAATACGTAAGAATCACTATATATTAAAGTCGAAAAACCGATTTTTGAATTTTCCGATCGGTTTTTCGCGATTTTCTCAGCTTCCTGAAGCTCTACGAGTTCAAATAACACCATTTTCGGAATCAGCGCGTCAAAATACGTAAGAATCACTATATATTAAAGTAGAAAAACCGATTTTTGAATTTTCCGATCGGTTTTTCGCGATTTTCTCAGCTTCCTGAAGCTCTACGAGTTCAAATAACACCATTTTCGGAATCAGCGCGTCAAAATACGTAAGAATCACTATATATTAAAGTCGAAAAACCGATTTTTGAATTTTCCGATCGGTTTTTCGCGATTTTCTCAGCTTCCTGAAGCTCTACGAGTTCAAATAACACCATTTTCGGAATCAGCGCGTCAAAATACATAAGAATCACTATATCCTGAAGTCAAAAAATGAACATTGAAATTTTCGAAAAAATCGAAAGGGGGTACCCTTTGCTCAATTTCTGGCAAAATTTTGAAAATCAAATTCAACGGAAAAGGACAAATGACCCCATTTTCGGAATCAGCGCGTCAAAATACGTAAGAATCACTATATATTAAAGTCGAAAAACCGATTTTTGAATTTTCCGATCGGTTTTTCGCGATTTTCTCAGCTTCCTGAAGCTCTACGAGTTCAAATAACACCATTTTTGGAATCAGCGCGTCAAAATACGTAAGAATCACTATATATTAAAGTCGAAAAACCGATTTTTAAATTTTCCGATCGGTTTTTCGCGATTTTCTCAGCTTCCTGAAGCTCTACGAGTTCAAATAACACCATTTTCGGAATCAGCGCGTCAAAATACGTAAGAATCACTATATATTAAAGTCGAAAAACCGATTTTTAAATTTTCCGATCGGTTTTTCGCGATTTTCTCAGCTTCCTGAAGCTCTACGAGTTCAAATAACACCATTTTCGGAATCAGCGCGTCAAAATACATAAGAATCACTATATCCTGAAGTCAAAAAATGAACATTGGAATTTTCGAAAAAATCGAAAGGGGGTACCCTTTGCTCAATTTCTGGCAAAATTTTGAAAATCAAATTCAACGGAAAAGGACAAATGACCCCATTTTCGGAATCAGCGCGTCAAAATACGTAAGAATCACTATATATTAAAGCCGAAAAACCGATTTTTGAATTTTCCGATCGGTTTTTCGCGATTTTCTCAGCTTCCTGAAGCTCTACGAGTTCAAATAACACCATTTTCGGAATCAGCGCGTCAAAATACGTAAGAATCACTATATATTAAAGTCGAAAAACCGATTTTTGAATTTTCCGATCGGTTTTTCGCGATTTTCTCATCTTCCTGAAGCTCTACGAGTTCAAAAAACACCATTCTCGGAATCAGCGCGTCAAAATACGTAAGAATCACTATATATTAAAGTCGAAAAACCGATTTTTGAATTTTCCGATCGGTTTTTCGCGATTTTCTCAGCTTCCTGAAGCTCTACGAGTTCAAATAACACCATTTTCGGAATCAGCGCGTCAAAATACGTAAGAATCACTATATATTAAAGTCGAAAAACCGATTTTTAAATTTTCCGATCGGTTTTTCGCGATTTTCTCAGCTTCCTGAAGCTCTACGAGTTCAAATAACACCATTTTCGGAATCAGCGCGTCAAAATACATAAGAATCACTATATCCTGAAGTCAAAAAATGAACATTGAAATTTTCGAAAAAATCGAAAGGGGGTACCCTTTGCTCAATTTCTGGCAAAATTTTGAAAATCAAATTCAACGGAAAAGGACAAATGACCCCATTTTCGGAATCAGCGCGTCAAAATACGAAAGAATCACTATATATTTAAGTCGAAAAACCGATTTTGAAATCTTCCGATCGGTTTTTCACGATTTTCTCAGCTTCCTGAAGCTCTACGAGTTCAAATAACACCATTTTCGGAATCAGCGCGTCAAAATACGTAAGAATCACTATATATTAAAGTCGAAAAACCGATTTTTAAATTTTCCGATCGGTTTTTCGCAATTTTCTCAGCTTCCTGAAGCTCTACGAGTTCAAATAACACCATTTTCGGAATCAGCGCGTCAAAATACGTAAGAATCACTATATATTAAAGTCGAAAAACCGATTTTTGAATTTTCCGATCGGTTTTTCGCGAATTTCTCAGCTTCCTGAAGCTCTACGAGTTCAAATAACACCATTTTCGGAATCAGCGCGTCAAAATACGTAAGAATCACTATATATTAAAGTCGAAAAACCGATTTTTGAATTTTCCGATCGGTTTTTCGCGATTTTCTCAGCTTCCTGAAGCTCTACGAGTTCAAATAACACCATTTTCGGAATCAGCGCGTCAAAATACGTGAGAATCATTATATATTAAAGTCGAAAAACCGATTTTTGAATTTTCCGATCGGTTTTTCGCGATTTTCTCAGCTTCCTGAAGCTCTACGAGTTCAAATGACACCATTTTCGGAATCAGCGCGTCAAAATACGTAAGAATCACTATATATAAGAGTCGAAAAACCGATTTTTGAATTTTCCGATCGGTTTTTCACGATTTTCTCAGCTTCCTGAAGCTCTACGAGTTCAAATAACACCATTTTCGGAATCAGCGCGTCAAAGTACTTAAGAATCACTATATATTAAAGTCGAAAAACCGATTTTTGAATTTTCCGATCGGTTTTTCGCGATTTTCTCAGCTTCCTGAAGCTCTACGAGTTCAAATAACACCATTTTCGGAATCAGCGCGTCAAAATACGTAAGAATCACTATATATTAAAGTCGAAAAACCGATTTTTGAATTTTCCGATCGGTTTTTCGCGATTTTCTCAGCTTCCTGAAGCTCTACGAGTTCAAATAACACCATTTTCGGAATCAGCGCGTCAAAATACGTAAGAATCACTATATATTAAAGTCGAAAAACCAATTTTTGAATTTTCCGATCGGTTTTTCGCGATTTTCTCAGCTTCCTGAAGCTCTACGAGTTCAAATAACACCATTTTCGGAATCAGCGCGTCAAAATACATAAGAATCACTATATCCTGAAGTCAAAAAATGAACATTGAAATTTTCGAAAAAATCGAAAGGGGGTACCCTTTGCTCAATTTCTGGCAAAATTTTGAAAATCAAATTCAACGGAAAAGGACAAATGACCCCATTTTCGGAATCAGCGCGTCAAAATACGTAAGAATCACTATATATTAAAGTCGAAAAACCGATTTTTGAATTTTCCGATCGGTTTTTCGCGATTTTCTCAGCTTCCTGAAGCTCTACGAGTTCAAATAACACCATTTTTGGAATCAGCGCGTCAAAATACGTAAGAATCACTATATATTAAAGTCGAAAAACCGATTTTTAAATTTTCCGATCGGTTTTTCGCGATTTTCTCAGCTTCCTGAAGCTCTACGAGTTCAAATAACACCATTTTCGGAATCAGCGCGTCAAAATACGTAAGAATCACTATATATTAAAGTCGAAAAACCGATTTTTAAATTTTCCGATCGGTTTTTCGCGATTTTCTCAGCTTCCTGAAGCTCTACGAGTTCAAATAACACCATTTTCGGAATCAGCGCGTCAAAATACATAAGAATCACTATATCCTGAAGTCAAAAAATGAACATTGGAATTTTCGAAAAAATCGAAAGGGGGTACCCTTTGCTCAATTTCTGGCAAAATTTTGAAAATCAAATTCAACGGAAAAGGACAAATGACCCCATTTTCGGAATCAGCGCGTCAAAATACGTAAGAATCACTATATATTAAAGCCGAAAAACCGATTTTTGAATTTTCCGATCGGTTTTTCGCGATTTTCTCAGCTTCCTGAAGCTCTACGAGTTCAAATAACACCATTTTCGGAATCAGCGCGTCAAAATAAGTAAGAATCACTATATATTAAAGTCGAAAAACCGATTTTTGAATTTTCCGATCGGTTTTTCGCGATTTTCTCATCTTCCTGAAGCTCTACGAGTTCAAAAAACACCATTCTCGGAATCAGCGCGTCAAAATACGTAAGAATCACTATATATTAAAGTCGAAAAACCGATTTTTGAATTTTCTGATCGGTTTTTCGCGATTTTCTCAGCTTCCTGAAGCTCTACGAGTTCAAATAACACCATTTTCGGAATCAGCGCGTCAAAATACGTAAGAATCACTATATATTAAAGTCGAAAAACCGATTTTTAAATTTTCCGATCGGTTTTTCGCGATTTTCTCAGCTTCCTGAAGCTCTACGAGTTCAAATAACACCATTTTCGGAATCAGCGCGTCAAAATACATAAGAATCACTATATCCTGAAGTCAAAAAATGAACATTGAAATTTTCGAAAAAATCGAAAGGGGGTACCCTTTGCTCAATTTCTGGCAAAATTTTGAAAATCAAATTCAACGGAAAAGGACAAATGACCCCATTTTCGGAATCAGCGCGTCAAAATACGAAAGAATCACTATATATTTAAGTCGAAAAACCGATTTTGAAATCTTCCGATCGGTTTTTCACGATTTTCTCAGCTTCCTGAAGCTCTACGAGTTCAAATAACACCATTTTCGGAATCAGCGCGTCAAAATACGTAAGAATCACTATATATTAAAGTCGAAAAACCGATTTTTAAATTTTCCGATCGGTTTTTCGCAATTTTCTCAGCTTCCTGAAGCTCTACGAGTTCAAATAACACCATTTTCGGAATCAGCGCGTCAAAATACGTAAGAATCACTATATATTAAAGTCGAAAAACCGATTTTTGAATTTTCCGATCGGTTTTTCGCGAATTTCTCAGCTTCCTGAAGCTCTACGAGTTCAAATAACACCATTTTCGGAATCAGCGCGTCAAAATACGTAAGAATCACTATATATTAAAGTCGAAAAACCGATTTTTGAATTTTCCGATCGGTTTTTCGCGATTTTCTCAGCTTCCTGAAGCTCTACGAGTTCAAATAACACCATTTTCGGAATCAGCGCGTCAAAATACGTGAGAATCATTATATATTAAAGTCGAAAAACCGATTTTTGAATTTTCCGATCGGTTTTTCGCGATTTTCTCAGCTTCCTGAAGCTCTACGAGTTCAAATAACACCATTTTCGGAATCAGCGCGTCAAAATACGTGAGAATCACTATATATTAAAGTCGAAAAACCGATTTTTGAATTTTCCGATCGGTTTTTCGCGATTTTCTCAGCTTCCTGAAGCTCTACGAGTTCAAATAACACCATTTTCGGAATCAGCGCGTCAAAATACGTAAGAATCACTATATATTAAAGTCGAAAAACCGATTTTTGAATTTTCCGATCGGTTTTTCGCGATTTTCTCAGCTTCCTGAAGCTCTACTAGTTCAAATAACACCATTTTCGGAATCAGCGCGTCAAAATACGTAAGAATCACTATATATTAAAGTCGAAAAACCGATTTTTGAATTTTCCGATCGGTTTTTCGCGATTTTCTCAGCTTCCTGAAGCTCTACGAGTTCAAATAACACCATTTTCGGAATCAGCGCGTCAAAATACGTAAGAATCACTATATATTAAAGTCGAAAAACCGATTTTTGAATTTTCCGATCGGTTTTTCGCGATTTTCTCAGCTTCCTGAAGCTCTACGAGTTCAAATAACACCATTTTCGGAATCAGCGCGTCAAAATACGTAAGAATCACTATATATTAAAGTCGAAAAACCGATTTTTGAATTTTCCGATCGGTTTTTCGCGATTTTCTCAGCTTCCTGAAGCTCTACGAGTTCAAATAACACCATTTTCGGAATCAGCGCGTCAAAATACGTAAGAATCACTATATATTAAAGTCGAAAAACCGATTTTTGAATTTTCTGATCGGTTTTTCGCGATTTTCTCAGCTTCCTGAAGCTCTACGAATTCAAATAACACCATTTTCGGAATCAGCGCGTCAAGATACATAAGAATCACTATATCCTGAAGTCAAAAAATGAACATTGAAATTTTCGAAAATATCGAAAGGGGGTACCCTTTGCTCAATTTCTGGCAAAATTTTGAAAATCAAATTCAACGGAAAAGGACAAATGACCCCATTTTCGGAATCAGCGCGTCAAAATACGTAAGAATCACTATATATTAAAGTCGAAAAACCGATTTTTGAATTTTCCGATCGGTTTTTCGCAATTTTCTCAGCTTCCTGAAGCTCTACGAGTTCAAATAACACCATTTTCGGAATCAGCGCGTCAAAATACGTAAGAATCACTATATATTAAAGTCGAAAAACCGATTTTTGAATTTTCCGATCGGTTTTTCGCGATTTTCTCAGCTTCCTGAAGCTCTACGAGTTCAAATAACACCATTTTCGGAATCAGCGCGTCAAAATACGTAAGAATCACTATATATTAAAGTCGAAAAACCAATTTTTAAATTTTCCGATCGGTTTTTCGCGATTTTCTCAGCTTCCTGAAGCTCTACGAAATCAAATAACACCATTTTCGGAATCAGCGCGTCAAAATACGTAAGAATCACTATATATTGAAGTCGAAAAACCGATTTTTGAAATTTCCGATCGGTTTTTCGCGATTTTCTCAGCTTCCTGAAGCTCTACGAGTTCAAATAACACCATTTTTGGAATCAGCGCGTCAAAATACGTAAGAATCACTATATATTAAAGTCGAAAAACCGATTTTTAAATTTTCCGATCGGTTTTTCGCGATTTTCTCAGCTTCCTGAAGCTCTACGAGTTCAAATAACACCATTTTCGGAATCAGCGCGTCAAAATACGTAAGAATCACTATATATTAAAGTCGAAAAACTGATTTTTGAATTTTCCGATCGGTTTTTCGCGATTTTCTCAGCTTCCTGAAGCTCTACGAGTTCGAATAACACCATTTTCGGAATCAGCGCGTCAAAATACGTAAGAATCACTATATATTAAAGTCGAAAAACCGATTTTTGAATTTTCCGATCGGTTTTTCGCGATTTTCTCAGCTTCCTGAAGCTCTACGAGTTCAAATAACACCATTTTCGGAATCAGCGCGTCAAAATACGTAAGAATCACTATATATTAAAGTCGAAAAACCGATTTTTGAATTTTCCTATCGGTTTTTCGCGATTTTCTCAGCTTCCTGAAGCTCTACGAGTTCAAATGACACCATTTTCGGAATCAGCGCGTCAAAATACGTAAGAATCACTATATATAAGAGTCGAAAAACCGATTTTTGAATTTTCCGATCGGTTTTTCGCGATTTTCTCAGCTTCCTGAAGCTCTACGAGTTCAAATAACACCATTTTCGGAATCAGCGCGTCAAAGTACTTAAGAATCACTATATATTAAAGTCGAAAAACCGATTTTTGAATTTTCCGATCGGTTTTTCGCGATTTTCTCAGCTTCCTGAAGCTCTACGAGTTCAAATAACACCATTTTCGGAATCAGCGCGTCAAAATACGTAAGAATCACTATATATTAAAGTCGAAAAACCGATTTTTGAATTTTCCGATCGGTTTTTCGCGATTTTCTCAGCTTCCTGAAGCTCTACGAGTTCAAATAACACCATTTTCGGAATCAGCGCGTCAAAATACGTAAGAATCACTATATATTAAAGTCGAAAAACCGATTTTTGAATTTTCTGATCGGTTTTTCGCGATTTTCTCAGCTTCCTGAAGCTCTACGAGTTCAAATAACACCATTTTCGGAATCAGCGCGTCAAAATACATAAGAATCACTATATCCTGAAGTCAAAAAATGAACATTGAAATTTTCGAAAAAATCGAAAGGGGGTACCCTTTGCTCAATTTCTGGCAAAATTTTGAAAATCAAATTCAACGGAAAAGGACAAATGACCCCATTTTCGGAATCAGCGCGTCAAAATACGTAAGAATCACTATATATTAAAGTCGAAAAACCGATTTTTGAATTTTCCGATCGGTTTTTCGCGATTTTCTCAGCTTCCTGAAGCTCTACGAGTTCAAATAACACCATTTTTGGAATCAGCGCGTCAAAATACGTAAGAATCACTATATATTAAAGTCGAAAAACCGATTTTTAAATTTTCCGATCGGTTTTTCGCGATTTTCTCAGCTTCCTGAAGCTCTACGAGTTCAAATAACACCATTTTCGGAATCAGCGCGTCAAAATACGTAAGAATCACTATATATTAAAGTCGAAAAACCGATTTTTAAATTTTCCGATCGGTTTTTCGCGATTTTCTCAGCTTCCTGAAGCTCTACGAGTTCAAATAACACCATTTTCGGAATCAGCGCGTCAAAATACATAAGAATCACTATATCCTGAAGTCAAAAAATGAACATTGGAATTTTCGAAAAAATCGAAAGGGGGTACCCTTTGCTCAATTTCTGGCAAAATTTTGAAAATCAAATTCAACGGAAAAGGACAAATGACCCCATTTTCGGAATCAGCGCGTCAAAATACGTAAGAATCACTATATATTAAAGCCGAAAAACCGATTTTTGAATTTTCCGATCGGTTTTTCGCGATTTTCTCAGCTTCCTGAAGCTCTACGAGTTCAAATAACACCATTTTCGGAATCAGCGCGTCAAAATACGTAAGAATCACTATATATTAAAGTCGAAAAACCGATTTTTGAATTTTCCGATCGGTTTTTCGCAATTTTCTCATCTTCCTGAAGCTCTACGAGTTCAAAAAACACCATTCTCGGAATCAGCGCGTCAAAATACGTAAGAATCACTATATATTAAAGTCGAAAAACCGATTTTTGAATTTTCCGATCGGTTTTTCGCGATTTTCTCAGCTTCCTGAAGCTCTACGAGTTCAAATAACACCATTTTCGGAATCAGCGCGTCAAAATACGTAAGAATCACTATATATTAA
Source organism: Plagiodera versicolora (assembly GCA_037013635.1). Taxonomy (NCBI): domain Eukaryota; kingdom Metazoa; phylum Arthropoda; class Insecta; order Coleoptera; family Chrysomelidae; genus Plagiodera; species Plagiodera versicolora. The sequence goes on from CM072988.1 coordinate 43,001, forward strand.
AGTCGAAAAACCGATTTTTAAATTTTCCGATCGGTTTTTCGCGATTTTCTCAGCTTCCTGAAGCTCTACGAGTTCAAATAACACCATTTTCGGAATCAGCGCGTCAAAATACATAAGAATCACTATATCCTGAAGTCAAAAAATGAACATTGAAATTTTCGAAAAAATCGAAAGGGGGTACCCTTTGCTCAATTTCTGGCAAAATTTTGAAAATCAAATTCAACGGAAAAGGACAAATGACCCCATTTTCGGAATCAGCGCGTCAAAATACGAAAGAATCACTATATATTTAAGTCGAAAAACCGATTTTGAAATCTTCCGATCGGTTTTTCACGATTTTCTCAGCTTCCTGAAGCTCTACGAGTTCAAATAACACCATTTTCGGAATCAGCGCGTCAAAATACGTAAGAATCACTATATATTAAAGTCGAAAAACCGATTTTTAAATTTTCCGATCGGTTTTTCGCAATTTTCTCAGCTTCCTGAAGCTCTACGAGTTCAAATAACACCATTTTCGGAATCAGCGCGTCAAAATACGTAAGAATCACTATATATTAAAGTCGAAAAACCGATTTTTGAATTTTCCGATCGGTTTTTTGCGAATTTCTCAGCTTCCTGAAGCTCTACGAGTTCAAATAACACCATTTTCGGAATCAGCGCGTCAAAATACGTAAGAATCACTATATATTAAAGTCGAAAAACCGATTTTTGAATTTTCCGATCGGTTTTTCGCGATTTTCTCAGCTTCCTGAAGCTCTACGAGTTCAAATAACACCATTTTCGGAATCAGCGCGTCAAAATACGTGAGAATCACTATATATTAAAGTCGAAAAACCGATTTTTGAATTTTCCGATCGGTTTTTCGCGATTTTCTCAGCTTCCTGAAGCTCTACGAGTTCAAATAACACCATTTTCGGAATCAGCGCGTCAAAATACGTGAGAATCACTATATATTAAAGTCGAAAAACCGATTTTTGAATTTTCCGATCGGTTTTTCGCGATTTTCTCAGCTTCCTGAAGCTCTACGAGTTCAAATAACACCATTTTCGGAATCAGCGCGTCAAAATACGTAAGAATCACTATATATTAAAGTCGAAAAACCGATTTTTGAATTTTCCGAACGGTTTTTCGCGATTTTCTCAGCTTCCTGAAGCTCTACGAGTTCAAATAACACCATTTTCGGAATCAGCGCGTCAAAATACGTAAGAATCACTATATATTAAAGTCGAAAAACCGATTTTTGAATTTTCCGATCGGTTTTTCGCGATTTTCTCAGCTTCCTGAAGCTCTACGAGTTCAAATAACACCATTTTCGGAATCAGCGCGTCAAAATACGTAAGAATCACTATATATTAAAGTCGAAAAACCGATTTTTGAATTTTCCGATCGGTTTTTCGCGATTTTCTCAGCTTCCTGAAGCTCTACGAGTTCAAATAACACCATTTTCGGAATCAGCGCGTCAAAATACGTAAGAATCACTATATATTAAAGTCGAAAAACCGATTTTTGAATTTTCTGATCGGTTTTTCGCGATTTTCTCAGCTTCCTGAAGCTCTACGAGTTCAAATAACACCATTTTCGGAATCAGCGCGTCAAAATACGTAAGAATCACTATATATTAAAGTCGAAAAACCGATTTTTGAATTTTCCGATCGGTTTTTCGCGATTTTCTCAGCTTCCTGAAGCTCTACGAATTCAAATAACACCATTTTCGGAATCAGCGCGTCAAAATACATAAGAATCACTATATCCTGAAGTAAAAAAATGAACATTGAAATTTTCGAAAAAATCGAAAGGGGGTACCCTTTGCTCAATTTCTGGCAAAATTTTGAAAATCAAATTCAACGGAAAAGGACAAATGACCCCATTTTCGGAATCAGCGCGTCAAAATACGTAAGAATCACTATATATTAAAGTCGAAAAACCGATTTTTGAATTTTCCGATCGGTTTTTCGCGATTTTCTCAGCTTCCTGAAGCTCTACGAGTTCAAATAACACCATTTTCGGAATCAGCGCGTCAAAATACGTAAGAATCACTATATATTAAAGTCGAAAAACCGATTTTTGAATTTTCCGATCGGTTTTTCGCGATTTTCTCAGCTTCCTGAAGCTCTACGAATTCAAATAACACCATTTTCGGAATCAGCGCGTCAAAATACATAAGAATCACTATATCCTGAAGTAAAAAAATGAACATCGAAATTTTCGAAAAAATCGAAAGGGGGTACCCTTTGCTCAATTTCTGGCAAAATTTTGAAAATCAAATTCAACGGAAAAGGACAAATGACCCCATTTTCGGAATCAGCGCGTCAAAATACGTAAGAATCACTATATATTAAAGTCGAAAAACCGATTTTTGAATTTTCCGATCGGTTTTTCGCGATTTTCTCAGCTTCCTGAAGCTCTACGAGTTCAAATAACACCATTTTCGGAATCAGCGCGTCAAAATACGTAAGAATCACTATATATTAAAGTCGAAAAACTGATTTTTGAATTTTCCGATCGGTTTTTCGCGATTTTCTCAGTTTCCTGAAGCTCTACGAGTTCAAATAACACCATTTTCGGAATCAGCGCGTCAAAATACGTAAGAATCACTATATATTAAAGTCGAAAAACTGATTTTTGAATTTTCCGATCGGTTTTTCGCGATTTTCTCAGCTTCCTGAAGCTCTACGAGTTCAAATAACACCATTTTCGGAATCAGCGCGTCAAAATACGTGAGAATCACTATATATTAAAGTCGAAAAACCGATTTTTGAATTTTCCGATCGGTTTTTCGCGATTTTCTCAGCTTCCTGAAGCTCTACGAGTTCAAATAACACCATTTTCGGAATCAGCGCGTCAAAATACGTAAGAATCACTATATATTAAAGTCGAAAAACCGATTTTTAAATTTTCCGATCGGTTTTTCGCGATTTTCTCAGCTTCCTGAAGCTCTACGAGTTCAAATAACACCATTTTCGGAATCAGCGCGTCAAAATACGTAAGAATCACTATATATTAAAGTCGAAAAACTGATTTTTGAATTTTCCGATCGGTTTTTCGCGATTTTCTCAGCTTCCTGAAGCTCTACGAGTTCAAATAACACCATTTTCGGAATCAGCGCGTCAAAATACGTGAGAATCACTATATATTAAAGTCGAAAAACCGATTTTTGAATTTTCCGATCGGTTTTTCGCGATTTTCTCAGCTTCCTGAAGCTCTACGAGTTCAAATGACACCATTTTCGGAATCAGCGCGTCAAAATACGTAAGAATCACTATATATAAGAGTCGAAAAACCGATTTTTGAATTTTCCGATCGGTTTTTCGCGATTTTCTCAGCTTCCTGAAGCTCTACGAGTTCAAATAACACCATTTTCGGAATCAGCGCGTCAAAATACGTAAGAATCACTATATATTAAAGTCGAAAAACCGATTTTTGAATTTTCCGATCGGTTTTTCGCGATTTTCTCAGCTTCCTGAAGCTCTACGAGTTCAAATAACACCATTTTCGGAATCAGCGCGTCAAAATAAGTAAGAATCACTATATATTAAAGTCGAAAAACCGATTTTTGAATTTTCCGATCGGTTTTTCGCGATTTTCTCGGCTTCCTGAAGCTCTACGAATTCAAATAACACCATTTTCGGAATCAGCGCGTCAAAATACATAAGAATCACTATATCCTGAAGTCAAAAAATGAACATTGAAATTTTCGAAAAAATCGAAAGGGGGTACCCTTTGCTCAATTTCTGGCAAAATTTTGAAAATCAAATTCAACGGAAAAGGACAAATGACCCCATTTTCGGAATCAGCGCGTCAAAATACGAAAGAATCACTATATATTTAAGTCGAAAAACCGATTTTGAAATTTTCCGATCGGTTTTTCACGATTTTCTCAGCTTCCTGAAGCTCTACGAGTTCAAATAACACCATTTTTGGAATCAGCGCGTCAAAATACGTAAGAATCACTATATATTAAAGTCGAAAAACCGATTTTTAAATTTTCCGATCGGTTTTTCGCGATCTCCTCAGCTTCCTGAAGCTCTACGAGTTCAAATAACACCATTTTCGGAATCAGCGCGTCAAAATACGTTAGAATCACTATATATTAAAGTCGAAAAACCGATTTTTGAATTTTCCGATCGGTTTTTCGCGATTTTCTCAGCTTCCTGAAGCTCTACGAGTTCAAATAACACCATTTTCGGAATCAGCGCGTCAAAATACGTAAGAATCACTATATATTAAAGTCGAAAAACCGATTTTTGAATTTTCCGATCGGTTTTTCGCGATTTTCTCAGCTTCCTGAAGCTCTACGAGTTCAAATAACACCATTTTCGGAATCAGCGCGTCAAAATACGTAAGAATCACTATATATTGAAGTCGAAAAACCGATTTTTGAATTTTCCGATCGGTTTTTCGCGATTTTCTCAGCTTCCTGAAGCTCTACGAGTTCAAATAACACCATTTTCGGAATCAGCGCGTCAAAATACATAAGAATCACTATATCCTGAAGTCAAAAAATGAACATTGAAATTTTCGAAAAAATCGAAAGGGGGTACCCTTTGCTCAATTTCTGGCAAAATTTTGAAAATCAAATTCAACGGAAAAGGACAAATGACCCCATTTTCGGAATCAGCGCGTCAAAATACGTAAGAATCACTATATATTAAAGTCGAAAAACCGATTTTTGAATTTTCCGATCGGTTTTTCGCGATTTTCTCAGCTTCCTGAAGCTCTACGAGTTCAAATAACACCATTTTCGGAATCAGCGCGTCAAAATACGTAAGAATCACTATATATTAAAGTCGAAAAACCGATTTTTGAATTTTCCGATCGGTTTTTCGCGATTTTCTCAGCTTCCTGAAGCTCTACTAGTTCAAATAACACCATTTTCGGAATCAGCGCGTCAAAATACGTAAGAATCACTATATATTAAAGTCGAAAAACCGATTTTTGAATTTTCCGATCGGTTTTTCGCGATTTTCTCAGCTTCCTGAAGCTCTACGAGTTCAAATAACACCATTTTCGGAATCAGCGCGTCAAAATACGTAAGAATCACTATATATTAAAGTCGAAAAACCGATTTTTGAATTTTCCGATCGGTTTTTCGCGATTTTCTCAGCTTCCTGAAGCTCTACGAGTTCAAATAACACCATTTTCGGAATCAGCGCGTCAAAATACGTTAGAATCACTATATATTAAAGTCGAAAAACCGATTTTTGAATTTTCCGATCGGTTTTTCGCGATTTTCTCAGCTTCCTGAAGCTCTACGAGTTCAAATAACACCATTTTCGGAATCAGCGCGTCAAAGTACTTAAGAATCACTATATATTAAAGTCGAAAAACCGATTTTTGAATTTTCCGATCGGTTTTTCGCGATTTTCTCAGCTTCCTGAAGCTCTACGAGTTCAAATAACACCATTTTCGGAATCAGCGCGTCAAAATACGTAAGAATCACTATATATTAAAGTCGAAAAACCGATTTTTGAATTTTCCGATCGGTTTTTCGCGATTTTCTCAGCTTCCTGAAGCTCTACGAGTTCAAATAACACCATTTTCGGAATCAGCGCGTCAAAATACGTAAGAATCACTATATATTAAAGTCGAAAAACCGATTTTTGAATTTTCTGATCGGTTTTTCGCGATTTTCTCAGCTTCCTGAAGCTCTACGAGTTCAAATAACACCATTTTCGGAATCAGCGCGTCAAAATACATAAGAATCACTATATCCTGAAGTCAAAAAATGAACATTGAAATTTTCGAAAAAATCGAAAGGGGGTACCCTTTGCTCAATTTCTGGCAAAATTTTGAAAATCAAATTCAACGGAAAAGGACAAATGACCCCATTTTCGGAATCAGCGCGTCAAAATACGTAAGAATCACTATATATTAAAGTCGAAAAACCGATTTTTGAATTTTCCGATCGGTTTTTCGCGATTTTCTCAGCTTCCTGAAGCTCTACGAGTTCAAATAACACCATTTTTGGAATCAGCGCGTCAAAATACGTAAGAATCACTATATATTAAAGTCGAAAAACCGATTTTTAAATTTTCCGATCGGTTTTTCGCGATTTTCTCAGCTTCCTGAAGCTCTACGAGTTCAAATAACACCATTTTCGGAATCAGCGCGTCAAAATACGTAAGAATCACTATATATTAAAGTCGAAAAACCGATTTTTAAATTTTCCGATCGGTTTTTCGCGATTTTCTCAGCTTCCTGAAGCTCTACGAGTTCAAATAACACCATTTTCGGAATCAGCGCGTCAAAATACATAAGAATCACTATATCCTGAAGTCAAAAAATGAACATTGGAATTTTCGAAAAAATCGAAAGGGGGTACCCTTTGCTCAATTTCTGGCAAAATTTTGAAAATCAAATTCAACGGAAAAGGACAAATGACCCCATTTTCGGAATCAGCGCGTCAAAATACGTAAGAATCACTATATATTAAAGCCGAAAAACCGATTTTTGAATTTTCCGATCGGTTTTTCGCGATTTTCTCAGCTTCCTGAAGCTCTACGAGTTCAAATAACACCATTTTCGGAATCAGCGCGTCAAAATACGTAAGAATCACTATATATTAAAGTCGAAAAACCGATTTTTGAATTTTCCGATCGGTTTTTCGCAATTTTCTCATCTTCCTGAAGCTCTACGAGTTCAAAAAACACCATTCTCGGAATCAGCGCGTCAAAATACGTAAGAATCACTATATATTAAAGTCGAAAAACCGATTTTTGAATTTTCCGATCGGTTTTTCGCGATTTTCTCAGCTTCCTGAAGCTCTACGAGTTCAAATAACACCATTTTCGGAATCAGCGCGTCAAAATACGTAAGAATCACTATATATTAAAGTCGAAAAACCGATTTTTAAATTTTCCGATCGGTTTTTCGCGATTTTCTCAGCTTCCTGAAGCTCTACGAGTTCAAATAACACCATTTTCGGAATCAGCGCGTCAAAATACATAAGAATCACTATATCCTGAAGTCAAAAAATGAACATTGAAATTTTCGAAAAAATCGAAAGGGGGTACCCTTTGCTCAATTTCTGGCAAAATTTTGAAAATCAAATTCAACGGAAAAGGACAAATGACCCCATTTTCGGAATCAGCGCGTCAAAATACGAAAGAATCACTATATATTTAAGTCGAAAAACCGATTTTGAAATCTTCCGATCGGTTTTTCACGATTTTCTCAGCTTCCTGAAGCTCTACGAGTTCAAATAACACCATTTTCGGAATCAGCGCGTCAAAATACGTAAGAATCACTATATATTAAAGTCGAAAAACCGATTTTTAAATTTTCCGATCGGTTTTTCGCAATTTTCTCAGCTTCCTGAAGCTCTACGAGTTCAAATAACACCATTTTCGGAATCAGCGCGTCAAAATACGTAAGAATCACTATATATTAAAGTCGAAAAACCGATTTTTGAATTTTCCGATCGGTTTTTTGCGAATTTCTCAGCTTCCTGAAGCTCTACGAGTTCAAATAACACCATTTTCGGAATCAGCGCGTCAAAATACGTAAGAATCACTATATATTAAAGTCGAAAAACCGATTTTTGAATTTTCCGATCGGTTTTTCGCGATTTTCTCAGCTTCCTGAAGCTCTACGAGTTCAAATAACACCATTTTCGGAATCAGCGCGTCAAAATACGTGAGAATCACTATATATTAAAGTCGAAAAACCGATTTTTGAATTTTCCGATCGGTTTTTCGCGATTTTCTCAGCTTCCTGAAGCTCTACGAGTTCAAATAACACCATTTTCGGAATCAGCGCGTCAAAATACGTGAGAATCACTATATATTAAAGTCGAAAAACCGATTTTTGAATTTTCCGATCGGTTTTTCGCGATTTTCTCAGCTTCCTGAAGCTCTACGAGTTCAAATAACACCATTTTCGGAATCAGCGCGTCAAAATACGTAAGAATCACTATATATTAAAGTCGAAAAACCGATTTTTGAATTTTCCGAACGGTTTTTCGCGATTTTCTCAGCTTCCTGAAGCTCTACGAGTTCAAATAACACCATTTTCGGAATCAGCGCGTCAAAATACGTAAGAATCACTATATATTAAAGTCGAAAAACCGATTTTTGAATTTTCCGATCGGTTTTTCGCGATTTTCTCAGCTTCCTGAAGCTCTACGAGTTCAAATAACACCATTTTCGGAATCAGCGCGTCAAAATACGTAAGAATCACTATATATTAAAGTCGAAAAACCGATTTTTGAATTTTCCGATCGGTTTTTCGCGATTTTCTCAGCTTCCTGAAGCTCTACGAGTTCAAATAACACCATTTTCGGAATCAGCGCGTCAAAATACGTAAGAATCACTATATATTAAAGTCGAAAAACCGATTTTTGAATTTTCTGATCGGTTTTTCGCGATTTTCTCAGCTTCCTGAAGCTCTACGAGTTCAAATAACACCATTTTCGGAATCAGCGCGTCAAAATACGTAAGAATCACTATATATTAAAGTCGAAAAACCGATTTTTGAATTTTCCGATCGGTTTTTCGCGATTTTCTCAGCTTCCTGAAGCTCTACGAATTCAAATAACACCATTTTCGGAATCAGCGCGTCAAAATACATAAGAATCACTATATCCTGAAGTAAAAAAATGAACATTGAAATTTTCGAAAAAATCGAAAGGGGGTACCCTTTGCTCAATTTCTGGCAAAATTTTGAAAATCAAATTCAACGGAAAAGGACAAATGACCCCATTTTCGGAATCAGCGCGTCAAAATACGTAAGAATCACTATATATTAAAGTCGAAAAACCGATTTTTGAATTTTCCGATCGGTTTTTCGCGATTTTCTCAGCTTCCTGAAGCTCTACGAGTTCAAATAACACCATTTTCGGAATCAGCGCGTCAAAATACGTAAGAATCACTATATATTAAAGTCGAAAAACCGATTTTTGAATTTTCCGATCGGTTTTTCGCGATTTTCTCAGCTTCCTGAAGCTCTACGAATTCAAATAACACCATTTTCGGAATCAGCGCGTCAAAATACATAAGAATCACTATATCCTGAAGTAAAAAAATGAACATCGAAATTTTCGAAAAAATCGAAAGGGGGTACCCTTTGCTCAATTTCTGGCAAAATTTTGAAAATCAAATTCAACGGAAAAGGACAAATGACCCCATTTTCGGAATCAGCGCGTCAAAATACGTAAGAATCACTATATATTAAAGTCGAAAAACCGATTTTTGAATTTTCCGATCGGTTTTTCGCGATTTTCTCAGCTTCCTGAAGCTCTACGAGTTCAAATAACACCATTTTCGGAATCAGCGCGTCAAAATACGTAAGAATCACTATATATTAAAGTCGAAAAACTGATTTTTGAATTTTCCGATCGGTTTTTCGCGATTTTCTCAGTTTCCTGAAGCTCTACGAGTTCAAATAACACCATTTTCGGAATCAGCGCGTCAAAATACGTAAGAATCACTATATATTAAAGTCGAAAAACTGATTTTTGAATTTTCCGATCGGTTTTTCGCGATTTTCTCAGCTTCCTGAAGCTCTACGAGTTCAAATAACACCATTTTCGGAATCAGCGCGTCAAAATACGTGAGAATCACTATATATTAAAGTCGAAAAACCGATTTTTGAATTTTCCGATCGGTTTTTCGCGATTTTCTCAGCTTCCTGAAGCTCTACGAGTTCAAATAACACCATTTTCGGAATCAGCGCGTCAAAATACGTAAGAATCACTATATATTAAAGTCGAAAAACCGATTTTTAAATTTTCCGATCGGTTTTTCGCGATTTTCTCAGCTTCCTGAAGCTCTACGAGTTCAAATAACACCATTTTCGGAATCAGCGCGTCAAAATACGTAAGAATCACTATATATTAAAGTCGAAAAACTGATTTTTGAATTTTCCGATCGGTTTTTCGCGATTTTCTCAGCTTCCTGAAGCTCTACGAGTTCAAATAACACCATTTTCGGAATCAGCGCGTCAAAATACGTGAGAATCACTATATATTAAAGTCGAAAAACCGATTTTTGAATTTTCCGATCGGTTTTTCGCGATTTTCTCAGCTTCCTGAAGCTCTACGAGTTCAAATGACACCATTTTCGGAATCAGCGCGTCAAAATACGTAAGAATCACTATATATAAGAGTCGAAAAACCGATTTTTGAATTTTCCGATCGGTTTTTCGCGATTTTCTCAGCTTCCTGAAGCTCTACGAGTTCAAATAACACCATTTTCGGAATCAGCGCGTCAAAATACGTAAGAATCACTATATATTAAAGTCGAAAAACCGATTTTTGAATTTTCCGATCGGTTTTTCGCGATTTTCTCAGCTTCCTGAAGCTCTACGAGTTCAAATAACACCATTTTCGGAATCAGCGCGTCAAAATAAGTAAGAATCACTATATATTAAAGTCGAAAAACCGATTTTTGAATTTTCCGATCGGTTTTTCGCGATTTTCTCGGCTTCCTGAAGCTCTACGAATTCAAATAACACCATTTTCGGAATCAGCGCGTCAAAATACATAAGAATCACTATATCCTGAAGTCAAAAAATGAACATTGAAATTTTCGAAAAAATCGAAAGGGGGTACCCTTTGCTCAATTTCTGGCAAAATTTTGAAAATCAAATTCAACGGAAAAGGACAAATGACCCCATTTTCGGAATCAGCGCGTCAAAATACGAAAGAATCACTATATATTTAAGTCGAAAAACCGATTTTGAAATTTTCCGATCGGTTTTTCACGATTTTCTCAGCTTCCTGAAGCTCTACGAGTTCAAATAACACCATTTTTGGAATCAGCGCGTCAAAATACGTAAGAATCACTATATATTAAAGTCGAAAAACCGATTTTTAAATTTTCCGATCGGTTTTTCGCGATCTCCTCAGCTTCCTGAAGCTCTACGAGTTCAAATAACACCATTTTCGGAATCAGCGCGTCAAAATACGTTAGAATCACTATATATTAAAGTCGAAAAACCGATTTTTGAATTTTCCGATCGGTTTTTCGCGATTTTCTCAGCTTCCTGAAGCTCTACGAGTTCAAATAACACCATTTTCGGAATCAGCGCGTCAAAATACGTAAGAATCACTATATATTAAAGTCGAAAAACCGATTTTTGAATTTTCCGATCGGTTTTTCGCGATTTTCTCAGCTTCCTGAAGCTCTACGAGTTCAAATAACACCATTTTCGGAATCAGCGCGTCAAAATACGTAAGAATCACTATATATTGAAGTCGAAAAACCGATTTTTGAATTTTCCGATCGGTTTTTCGCGATTTTCTCAGCTTCCTGAAGCTCTACGAGTTCAAATAACACCATTTTCGGAATCAGCGCGTCAAAATACATAAGAATCACTATATCCTGAAGTCAAAAAATGAACATTGAAATTTTCGAAAAAATCGAAAGGGGGTACCCTTTGCTCAATTTCTGGCAAAATTTTGAAAATCAAATTCAACGGAAAAGGACAAATGACCCCATTTTCGGAATCAGCGCGTCAAAATACGTAAGAATCACTATATATTAAAGTCGAAAAACCGATTTTTGAATTTTCCGATCGGTTTTTCGCGATTTTCTCAGCTTCCTGAAGCTCTACGAGTTCAAATAACACCATTTTCGGAATCAGCGCGTCAAAATACGTAAGAATCACTATATATTAAAGTCGAAAAACCGATTTTTGAATTTTCCGATCGGTTTTTCGCGATTTTCTCAGCTTCCTGAAGCTCTACTAGTTCAAATAACACCATTTTCGGAATCAGCGCGTCAAAATACGTAAGAATCACTATATATTAAAGTCGAAAAACCGATTTTTGAATTTTCCGATCGGTTTTTCGCGATTTTCTCAGCTTCCTGAAGCTCTACGAGTTCAAATAACACCATTTTCGGAATCAGCGCGTCAAAATACGTAAGAATCACTATATATTAAAGTCGAAAAACCGATTTTTGAATTTTCCGATCGGTTTTTCGCGATTTTCTCAGCTTCCTGAAGCTCTACGAGTTCAAATAACACCATTTTCGGAATCAGCGCGTCAAAATACGTTAGAATCACTATATATTAAAGTCGAAAAACCGATTTTTGAATTTTCCGATCGGTTTTTCGCGATTTTCTCAGCTTCCTGAAGCTCTACGAGTTCAAATAACACCATTTTCGGAATCAGCGCGTCAAAATACGTAAGAATCACTATATATTAAAGTCGAAAAACCGATTCTTGAATTTTCCGATCGGCTTTTCGCGATTTTCTCAGCTTCCTGAAGCTCTACGAGTTCAAATAACACCATTTTCGGAATCAGCGCGTCAAAATACATAAGAATCACTATATCCTGAAGTCTAAAAATGAACATTGAAATTTTCGAAAAAATCGAAAGGGGGTACCCTTTGCTCAATTTCTGGTAAAATTTTGAAAATCAAATTCAACGGAAAAGGACAAATGACCCCATTTTCGGAATCAGCGCGTCAAAATACGTAAGAATCACTATATACTAAAGTCGAAAAACCGATTTTTGAATTTTCCGATCGGTTTTTCGCGATTTTCTCAGCTTCCTGAAGCTCTACGAGTTCAAATAACACCATTTTCGGAATCAGCGCGTCAAAATACATAAGAATCACTATATCCTGAAGTCAAAAAATGAACATTGAAATTTTCGAAAAAATCGAAAGGGGGTACCCTTTGCTCAATTTCTGGTAAAATTTTGAAAATCAAATTCAACGGAAAAGGACAAATGACCCCATTTTCGGAATCAGCGCGTCAAAATACGTAAGAATCACTATATATTAAAGTCGAAAAACCGATTTTTGAATTTTCCGATCGGTTTTTCGCGATTTTCTCAGCTTCCTGAAGCTCTACGAGTTCAAATAACACCATTTTCGGAATCAGCGCGTCAAAATACGTAAGAATCACTATATATTAAAGTCGAAAAACCGATTTTTGAATTTTCCGATCGGTTTTTCGCGATTTTCTCAGCTTCCTGAAGCTCTACGAGTTCAAATAACACCATTTTCGGAATCAGCGCGTCAAAATACGTAAGAATCACTATATATTAAAGTCGAAAAACCGATTTTTAAATTTTCCGATCGGTTTTTCGCGATTTTCTCAGCTTCCTGAAGCTCTACGAGTTCAAATAACACCATTTTCGGAATCAGCGCGTCAAAATACGTAGGAATCACTATATATTGAAGTCGAAAAACCGATTTTTAAATTTTCCGATCGGTTTTTCGCGATTTTCTCAGCTTCCTGAAGCTCTACGAGTTCAAATAACACCATTTTCGGAATCAGCGCGTCAAAATACGTAAGAATCACTATATATTAAAGTCGAAAAACCGATTTTTGAATTTTCCGATCGGTTTTTCGCGATTTTCTCAGCTTCCTGAAGCTCTACGAGTTCAAATAACACCATTTTCGGAATCAGCGCGTCAAAATACGTAAGAATCACTATATATTAAAGTCGAAAAACCGATTTTTGAATTTTCCGATCGGTTTTTCGCGATTTTCTCAGCTTCCTGAAGCTCTACGAGTTCAAATGACACCATTTTCGGAATCAGCGCGTCAAAATACGTAAGAATCACTATATATAAGAGTCGAAAAACCGATTTTTGAATTTTCCGATCGGTTTTTCGCGATTTTCTCAGCTTCCTGAAGCTCTACGAGTTCAAATAACACCATTTTCGGAATCAGCGCGTCAAAATACTTAAGAATCACTATATATTAAAGTCGAAAAACCGATTTTTGAATTTTCCGATCGGTTTTCCGCGATTTTCTCAGCTTCCTGAAGCTCTACGAGTTCAAATAACACCATTTTCGGAATCAGCGCGTCAAAATACGTAAGAATCACTATATATTAAAGTCGAAAAACCGATTTTTGAATTTTCCGATCGGTTTTTCGCGATTTTCTCAGCTTCCTGAAGCTCTACGAGTTCAAATAACACCATTTTCGGAATCAGCGCGTCAAAATACGTAAGAATCACTATATATTAAAGTCGAAAAACCGATTTTTGAATTTTCCGATCGGTTTTTCGCGATTTTCTCAGCTTCCTGAAGCTCTACGAGTTCAAATAACACCATTTTCGGAATCAGCGCGTCAAAATACATAAGAATCACTATATCCTGAAGTCAAAAAATGAACATTGAAATTTTCGAAAAAATCGAAAGGGGGTACCCTTTGCTCAATTTCTGGCAAAATTTTGAAAATCAAATTCAACGGAAAAGGACAAATGACCCCATTTTCGGAATCAGCGCGTCAAAATACGTAAGAATCACTATATATTAAAGTCGAAAAACCGATTTTTGAATTTTCCGATCGGTTTTTCGCGATTTTCTCAGCTTCCTGAAGCTCTACGAGTTCAAATAACACCATTTTTGGAATCAGCGCGTCAAAATACGTAAGAATCACTATATATTAAAGTCGAAAAACCGATTTTTAAATTTTCCGATCGGTTTTTCGCGATTTTCTCAGCTTCCTGAAGCTCTACGAGTTCAAATAACACCATTTTCGAAATCAGCGCGTCAAAATACGTAAGAATCACTATATATTAAAGTCGAAAAACCGATTTTTAAATTTTCCGATCGGTTTTTCGCGATTTTCTCAGCTTCCTGAAGCTCTACGAGTTCAAATAACACCATTTTCGGAATCAGCGCGTCAAAATACATAAGAATCACTATATCCTGAAGTCAAAAAATGAACATTGGAATTTTCGAAAAAATCGAAAGGGGGTACCCTTTGCTCAATTTCTGGCAAAATTTTGAAAATCAAATTCAACGGAAAAGGACAAATGACCCCATTTTCGGAATCAGCGCGTCAAAATACGTAAGAATCACTGTATATTAAAGCCGAAAAACCGATTTTTGAATTTTCCGATCGGTTTTTCGCGATTTTCTCAGCTTCCTGAAGCTCTACGAGTTCAAATAACACCATTTTCGGAATCAGCGCGTCAAAATACGTAAGAATCACTATATATTAAAGTCGAAAAACCGATTTTTGAATTTTCCGATCGGTTTTTCGCGATTTTCTCATCTTCCTGAAGCTCTACGAGTTCAAATAACACCATATTCGGAATCAGCGCGTCAAAATACGTAAGAATCACTATATATTAAAGTCGAAAAACCGATTTTTGAATTTTCCGATCGGTTTTTCGCGATTTTCTCAGCTTCCTGAAGCTCTACGAGTTCAAATAACACCATTTTCGGAATCAGCGCGTCAAAATACGTAAGAATCACTATATATTAAAGTCGAAAAACCGATTTTTAAATTTTCCGATCGGTTTTTCGCGATTTTCTCAGCTTCCTGAAGCTCTACGAGTTCAAATAACACCATTTTCGGAATCAGCGCGTCAAAATACATAAGAATCACTATATCCTGAAGTCAAAAAATGAACATTGAAATTTTCGAAAAAATCGAAAGGGGGTACCCTTTGCTCAATTTCTGGCAAAATTTTGAAAATCAAATTCAACGGAAAAGGACAAATGACCCCATTTTCGGAATCAGCGCGTCAAAATACGAAAGAATCACTATATATTTAAGTCGAAAAACCGATTTTGAAATCTTCCGATCGGTTTTTCACGATTTTCTCAGCTTCCTGAAGCTCTACGAGTTCAAATAACACCATTTTCGGAATCAGCGCGTCAAAATACGTAAGAATCACTATATATTAAAGTCGAAAAACCGATTTTTAAATTTTCCGATCGGTTTTTCGCAATTTTCTCAGCTTCCTGAAGCTCTACGAGTTCAAATAACACCATTTTCGGAATCAGCGCGTCAAAATACGTAAGAATCACTATATATTAAAGTCGAAAAACCGATTTTTGAATTTTCCGATCGGTTTTTCGCGATTTTCTCAGCTTCCTGAAGCTCTACGAGTTCAAATAACACCATTTTCGGAATCAGCGCGTCAAAATACGTAAGAATCACTATATATTGAAGTCGAAAAACCGATTTTTGAATTTTCCGATCGGTTTTTCGCGATTTTCTCAGCTTCCTGAAGCTCTACGAGTTCAAATAACACCATTTTCGGAATCAGCGCGTCAAAATACATAAGAATCACTATATCCTGAAGTCAAAAAATGAACATTGAAATTTTCGAAAAAATCGAAAGGGGGTACCCTTTGCTCAATTTCTGGCAAAATTTTGAAAATCAAATTCAACGGAAAAGGACAAATGACCCCATTTTCGGAATCAGCGCGTCAAAATACGTAAGAATCACTATATATTAAAGTCGAAAAACCGATTTTTGAATTTTCCGATCGGTTTTTCGCGATTTTCTCAGCTTCCTGAAGCTCTACGAGTTCAAATAACACCATTTTCGGAATCAGCGCGTCAAAATACGTAAGAATCACTATATATTAAAGTCGAAAAACCGATTTTTGAATTTTCCGATCGGTTTTTCGCGATTTTCTCAGCTTCCTGAAGCTCTACGAGTTCAAATAACACCATTTTCGGAATCAGCGCGTCAAAATACGTGAGAATCACTATATATTAAAGTCGAAAAACCGATTTTTGAATTTTCCGATCGGTTTTTCGCGATTTTCTCAGCTTCCTGAAGCTCTACGAGTTCAAATAACACCATTTTCGGAATCAGCGCGTCAAAATACGTAAGAATCACTATATATTAAAGTCGAAAAACCGATTTTTGAATTTTCCGATCGGTTTTTCGCGATTTTCTCAGCTTCCTGAAGCTCTACGAGTTCAAATAACACCATTTTCGGAATCAGCGCGTCAAAATACGTAAGAATCACTATATATTAAAGTCGAAAAACCGATTTTTGAATTTTCCGATCGGTTTTTCGCGATTTTCTCAGCTTCCTGAAGCTCTACGAGTTCAAATAACACCATTTTCGGAATCAGCGCGTCAAAATACGTAAGAATCACTATATATTAAAGTCGAAAACCCGATTTTTGGATTTTCCGATCGGTTTTTCGCGATTTTCTCAGCTTCCTGAAGCTCTACGAGTTCAAATAACACCATTTTCGGAATCAGCGCGTCAAAATACGTAAGAATCACTATATATTAAAGTCGAAAAACCGATTTTTGAATTTTCAGATCGGTTTTTCGCGATTTTCTCAGCTTCCTGAAGCTCTACGAGTTCAAATAACACCATTTTCGGAATCAGCGCGTCAAAATACGTAAGAATCACTATATATTAAAGTCGAAAAACCGATTTTTGAATTTTCCGATCGGTTTTTCGCGATTTTCTCAGCTTCCTGAAGCTCTACGAATTCAAATAACACCATTTTCGGAATCAGCGCGTCAAAATACGTAAGAATCACTATATATTAAAGTCGAAAAACCGATTTTTCAATTTTCCGATCGGTTTTTCGCGATTTTCTCAGCTTCCTGAAGCTCTACGAGTTCAAATAACACCATTTTCGGAATCAGCGCGTCAAAATACGTAAGAATCACTATATATTAAAGTCGAAAAACCGATTTTTGAATTTTCCGATCGGTTTTTCGCGATTTTCTCATCTTCCTGAAGCTCTACGAGTTCAAATAACACCATTTTCGGAATCAGCGCATCAAAATACGTAAGAATCACTATATATTAAAGTCGAAAAACCGATTTTTGAATTTTCCGATCGGTTTTTCGCGATTTTCTCAGCTTCCTGAAGCTCTACGAGTTCAAATAACACCATTTTCGGAATCAGCGCGTCAAAATACGTGAGAATCACTATATATTAAAGTCGAAAAACCGATTTTTGAATTTTCCGATCGGTTTTTCGCGATTTTCTCAGCTTCCTGAAGCTCTACGAGTTCAAATAACACCATTTTCGGAATCAGCGCGTCAAAATACATAAGAATCACTATATCCTGAAGTCAAAAAATGAACATTGAAATTTTCGAAAAAATCGAAAGGGGGTACCTTTTGCTCAATTTCTGGCAAAATTTTGAAAATCAAATTCAACGGAAAAGGACAAATGACCCCATTTTCGGAATCAGCGCGTCAAAATACGTAAGAATCACTATATATTAAAGTCGAAAAACCGATTTTTGAATTTTCCGATCGGTTTTTCGCGATTTTCTCAGCTTCCTGAAGCTCTACGAGTTCAAATAACACCATTTTCGGAATCAGCGCGTCAAAATACATAAGAATCACTATATCCTGAAGTCAAAAAATGAACATTGAAATTTTCGAAAAAATCGAAAGGGGGTACCTTTTGCTCAATTTCTGGCAAAATTTTGAAAATCAAATTCAACGGAAAAGGACAAATGACCCCATTTTCGGAATCAGCGCGTCAAAATACGTAAGAATCACTATATATTAAAGTCGAAAAACCGATTTTTGAATTTTCCGATCGGTTTTTCGCGATTTTCTCAGCTTCCTGAAGCTCTACGAGTTCAAATAACACCATTTTCGGAATCAGCGCGTCAAAATACGTAAGAATCACTATATATTAAAGTCGAAAAACCGATTTTTGAATTTTCCGATCGGTTTTTCGCGATTTTCTCAGCTTCCTGAAGCTCTACGAGTTCAAATAACACCATTTTCGGAATCAGCGCGTCAAAATACATAAGAATCACTATATCCTGAAGTCAAAAAATGAACATTGCTCAATTTCTGGCAAAATTTTGGAAATCAAATTCAACGGAAAAGGACAAATGACCCCATTTTCGGAATCAGCGCGTCAAAATACGTAAGAATCACTATATATTAAAGTCGAAAAACCGATTTTTGAATTTTCCGATCGGTTTTTCGCGATTTTCTCAGCTTCCTGAAGCTCTACGAGTTCAAATAACACCATTTTCGGAATCAGCGCGTCAAAATACATAAGAATCACTATATATTAAAGTCGAAAAACCGATTTTTGAATTTTCCGATAGGTTTTTCGCGATTTTCTAAGCTTCCTGAAGCTCTACGAGTTCAAATAACACCATTTTCGGAATCAGCGCGTCAAAATACATAAGAATCACTATATCCTGAAGTCAAAAAATGAACATTGAAATTTTCGAAAAAATCGAAAGGGGGTACCCTTTGCTCAATTTCTGGCAAAATTTTGAAAATCGAATTCAACGGAAAAGGACAAATGACCCCATTTTCGGAATCAGCGCGTCAAAATACGTAAGAATCACTATATATTAAAGTCGAAAAACCGATTTTTGAATTTTCCGATCGGTTTTTCGCGATTTTCTCAGCTTCCTGAAGCTCTACGAGTTCAAATAACACCATTTTTGGAATCAGCGCGTCAAAATACGTAAGAATCACTATATATTAAAGTCGAAAAACCGATTTTTAAATTTTCCGATCGGTTTTTCGCGATTTTCTCAGCTTCCTGAAGCTCTACGAGTTCAAATAACACCATTTTCGGAATCAGCGCGTCAAAATACGTAAGAATCACTATATATTAAAGTCGAAAAACCGATTTTTGAATTTTCCGATCGGTTTTTCGCGATTTTCTCAGCTTCCTGAAGCTCTACGAGTTCAAATAACACCATTTTCGGAATCAGCGCGTCAAAATACATAAGAATCACTATATCCTGAAGTCAAAAAATGAACATTGAAATTTTCGAAAAAATCGAAAGGGGGTACCCTTTGCTCAATTTCTGGCAAAATTTTGAAAATCAAATTCAACGGAAAAGGACAAATGACCCCATTTTCGGAATCAGCGCGTCAAAATACGTAAGAATCACTATATATTAAAGTCGAAAAACCGATTTTTGAATTTTCCGATCAGTTTTTCGCGATTTTCTCAGCTTCCTGAAGCTCTACGAGTTCAAATAACACCATTTTTGGAATCAGCGCGTCAAAATACGTAAGAATCACTATATATTAAAGTCGAAAAACCGATTTTTGAATTTTCCGATCGGTTTTTCGCGATTTTCTCAGCTTCCTGAAGCTCTACGAGTTCAAATAACACCATTTTCGGAATCAGCGCGTCAAAATACATAAGAATCACTATATCCTGAAGTCAAAAAATGAACATTGAAATTTTCGAAAAAATCGAAAGGGGGTACCCTTTGCTCAATTTCTGGCAAAATTTTGAAAATCAAATTCAACGGAAAAGGACAAATGACCCCATTTTCGGAATCAGCGCGTCAAAATACGTAAGAATCACTATATATTAAAGTCGAAAAACCGATTTTTGAATTTTCCGATCGGTTTTTCGCGATTTTCTAAGCTTCCTGAAGCTCTACGAGTTCAAATAACACCATTTTCGGAATCAGCGCGTCAAAATACGTAAGAATCACTATATATTAAAGTCGAAAAACCGATTTTTGAATTTTCCGATCGGTTTTTCGCGATTTTCTCAGCTTCCTGAAGCTCTACGAGTTCAAATAACACCATTTTCGGAATCAGCGCGTCAAAATACGTAAGAATCACTATATATCAAAGTCGAAAAACCGATTTTTGAATTTTCCGATCGGTTTTTCGCGATTTTCTCAGCTTCCTGAAGCTCTACGAGTTCAAATAACACCATTTTCGGAATCAGCGCGTCAAAATACGTAAGAATCACTATATATTAAAGTCGAAAAACCGATTTTTGAATTTTCCGATCGGTTTTTCGCGATTTTCTCAGCTTCCTGAAGCTCTACGAGTTCAAATAACACCATTTTCGGAATCAGCACGTCAAAATACGTGAGAATCACTATATATTAAAGTCGAAAAACCGATTTTTGAATTTTCCGATCGGTTTTTCGCGATTTTCTCAGCTTCCTGAAGCTCTACGAGTTCAAATAACACCATTTTCGGAATCAGTGCGTCAAAATACGTAAGAATCACTATATATTAAAGTCGAAAAACCGATTTTTGAATTTTCCGATCGGTTTTTCGCGATTTTCTCAGCTTCCTGAAGCTCAACGAGTTCAAATAACACCATTTTCGGAATCAGCGCGTCAAAATACGTAAGAATCACTATATATTAAAGTCGAAAAACCGATTTTTGAATTTTCCGATCGGTTTTTCGCGATTTTCTCAGCTTCCTGAAGCTCTACGAGTTCAAATAACACCATTTTCGGAATCAGCGCGTCAAAATACTTAAGAATCACTATATATTAAAGTCGAAAAACCGATTTTTGAATTTTCCGATCGGTTTTTCGCGATTTTCTCAGCTTGCTGAAGCTCTACGAGTTCAAATAACACCATTTTCGGAATCAGCGCGTCAAAATACATAAGAATCACTATATCCTGAAGTCAAAAAATGAACATTGAAATTTTCGAAAAAATCGAAAGGGGGTACCCTTTGCTCAATTTCTGGCAAAATTTTGAAAATCAAATTCAACGGAAAAGCACAAATGACCCCATTTTCGGAATCAGCGCGTCAAAATACGTAAGAATCACTATATATTAAAGTCGAAAAACCGATTTTTGAATTTTCCGATCGGTTTTTCGCGATTTTCTCAGCTTCCTGAAGCTCTACGAGTTCAAATAACACCATTTTCGGAATCAGCGCGTCAAAATACGTAAGAATCACTATATATTAAAGACGAAAAACCGATTTTTGAATTTTCCGATCGGTTTTTCGCGATTTTCTAAGCTTCCTGAAGCTCTACGAGTTCAAATAACACCATTTTCGGAATCAGCGCGTCAAAATACATAAGAATCACTATATCCTGAAGTCAAAAAATGAACATTGAAATTTTCGAAAAAATCGAAAGGGGGTACCCTTTGCTCAATTTCTGGCAAAATTTTGAGAATCAAATTCAACGGAAAAGGACAAATGACCCCATTTTCGGAATCAGCGCGTCAAAATACGTAAGAATCACTATATATTAAAGTCGAAAAACCGATTTTTGAATTTTCCGATCGGTTTTTCGCGACTTTCTCAGCTTCCTGAAGCTCTACGAGTTCAAATAACACCATTTTCGGAATCAGCGCGTCAAAATACGTAAGAATCACTATATATTGAAGTCGAAAAACCGATTTTTGAATTTTCCGATCGGTTTTTCGCGATTTTCTCAGCTTCCTGAAGCTCTACGAGTTCAAATAACACCATTTTCGGAATCAGCGCGTCAAAATACATAAGAATCACTATATATTAAAGTCGAAAAACCGATTTTTGAATTTTCCGATCGGTTTTTCGCGATTTTCTCAGCTTCCTGAAGCTCTACGAGTTCAAATAACACCATTTTCGGAATCAGCGCGTCAAAATACATAAGAATCACTATATCCTGAAGTCAAAAAATGAACATTGAAATTTTCGAAAAAATCGAAAGGGGGTACCCTTTGCTCAATTTCTGGCAAAATTTTGAAAATCAAATTCAACGGAAAAGGACAAATGACCCCATTTCCGGAATCAGCGCGTCAAAATACGTAAGAATCACTATATATTAAAGTCGAAAAACCGATTTTTGAATTTTCCGATCGGTTTTTCGCGATTTTCTCAGCTTCCTGAAGCTCTACGAGTTCAAATAACACCA
Organism: Plagiodera versicolora; assembly: GCA_037013635.1. Classification (NCBI taxonomy): domain Eukaryota; kingdom Metazoa; phylum Arthropoda; class Insecta; order Coleoptera; family Chrysomelidae; genus Plagiodera; species Plagiodera versicolora. Next base: position 65,300 of record CM072988.1, read on the forward strand.
TTTTTGGAATCAGCGCGTCAAAATACGTAAGAATCACTATATATTAAAGTCGAAAAACCGATTTTTGAATTTTCCGATCGGTTTTTCGCGATTTTCTCAGCTTCCTGAAGCTCTACGAGTTCAAATAACACCATTTTCGGAATCAGCGCGTCAAAATACATAAGAATCACTATATCCTGAAGTCAAAAAATGAACATTGAAATTTTCGAAAAAATCGAAAGGGGGTACCCTTTGCTCAATTTCTGGCAAAATTTTGAAAATCAAATTCAACGGAAAAGGACAAATGACCCCATTTCCGGAATCAGCGCGTCAAAATACGTAAGAATCACTATATATTAAAGTCGAAAAACCGATTTTTGAATTTTCCGATCGGTTTTTCGCGATTTTCTCAGCTTCCTGAAGCTCTACGAGTTCAAATAACACCATTTTCGGAATCAGCGCGTCAAAATACGTGAGAATCACTATATATCAGAGTCGAAAAACCGATTTTTGAATTTTCCGATCGGTTTTTCGCGATTTTCTCAGCTTCCTGAAGCTCTACGAGTTCAAATAACACCATTTTCGGAATCAGCGCGTCAAAATACGTAAGAATCACTATATATTAAAGTCGAAAAACCGATTTTTGAATTTTCCGATCGGTTTTTCGCGATTTTCTCAGCTTCCTGAAGCTCTACGAGTTCAAATAACACCATTTTCGGAATCAGCGCGTTAAAATACGTAAGAATCACTATATATTAAAGTCGAAAAACCGATTTTTGAATTTTCCGATCGGTTTTTCGCGATTTTCTCAGCTTCCTGAAGCTCTACGAGTTCAAATAACACCATTTTCGGAATCAGCGCGTCAAAATACGTAAGAATCACTATATATTAAAGTCGAAAAACCGATTTTTGAATTTTCCGATCGGTTTTTCGCGATTTTCTCAGCTTCCTGAAGCTCTACGAGTTCAAATAACACCATTTTCGGAATCAGCGCGTCAAAATACGTAAGAATCACTATATATTAAAGTCGAAAAACCGATTTTTGAATTTTCCGATCGGTTTTTCGCGATTTTCTAAGCTTCCTGAAGCTCTACGAGTTCAAATAACACCATTTTCGGAATCAGCGCGTCAAAATACGTAAGAATCACTATATATTAAAGTCGAAAAACCGATTTTTGAATTTTCCGATCGGTTTTTCGCGATTTTCTCAGCTTCCTGAAGCTCTACGAGTTCAAATAACACCATTTTCGGAATCAGCACGTCAAAATACGTAAGAATCACTATATATTAAAGTCGAAAAACCGATTTTTGAATTTTCCGATCGGTTTTTCGCGATTTTCTCAGCTTCCTGAAGCTCTACGAGTTCAAATAACACCATTTTCGGAATCAGCGCGTCAAAATACGTAAGAATCACTATATATTAAAGTCGAAAAACCGATTTTTGAATTTTCCGATCGGTTTTTCGCGATTTTCTCAGCTTCCTGAAGCTCAACGAGTTCAAATAACACCATTTTCGGAATCAGCGCGTCTAAATACGTAAGAATCACTATATATTAAAGTCCAAAAACCGATTTTTGAATTTTCCGATCGGTTTTTCGCGATTTTCTCAGCTTCCTGAAGCTCTACGAGTTCAAATAACACCATTTTCGGAATCAGCGCGTCAAAATACGTAAGAATCACTATATATTGAAGTCGAAAAACCGATTTTTGAATTTTCCGATCGGTTTTTCGCGATTTTCTCAGCTTCCTGAAGCTCTACGAGTTCAAATAACACCATTTCCGGAATCAGCGCGTCAAAATACGTAAGAATCACTATATATTAAAGTCGAAAAACCGATTTTTAAATTTTCCGATCGGTTTTTCGCGATCTCCTCAGCTTCCTGAAGCTCTACGAGTTCAAATAACACCATTTTCGGAATCAGCGCGTCAAAATACGTTAGAATCACTATATATTAAAGTCGAAAAACCGATTTTTGAATTTTCCGATCGGTTTTTCGCGATTTTCTCAGCTTCCTGAAGCTCTACGAGTTCAAATAACACCATTTTCGGAATCAGCGCGTCAAAATACGTAAGAATCACTATATATTAAAGTCGAAAAACCGATTTTTGAATTTTCCGATCGGTTTTTCGCGATTTTCTCAGCTTCCTGAAGCTCTACGAGTTCAAATAACACCATTTTCGGAATCAGCGCGTCAAAATACGTAAGAATCACTATATATTGAAGTCGAAAAACCGATTTTTGAATTTTCCGATCGGTTTTTCGCGATTTTCTCAGCTTCCTGAAGCTCTACGAGTTCAAATAACACCATTTTCGGAATCAGCGCGTCAAAATACATAAGAATCACTATATCCTGAAGTCAAAAAATGAACATTGAAATTTTCGAAAAAATCGAAAGGGGGTACCCTTTGCTCAATTTCTGGCAAAATTTTGAAAATCAAATTCAACGGAAAAGGACAAATGACCCCATTTTCGGAATCAGCGCGTCAAAATACGTAAGAATCACTATATATTAAAGTCGAAAAACCGATTTTTGAATTTTCCGATCGGTTTTTCGCGATTTTCTCAGCTTCCTGAAGCTCTACGAGTTCAAATAACACCATTTTCGGAATCAGCGCGTCAAAATACGTAAGAATCACTATATATTAAAGTCGAAAAACCGATTTTTGAATTTTCCGATCGGTTTTTCGCGATTTTCTCAGCTTCCTGAAGCTCTACGAGTTCAAATAACACCATTTTCGGAATCAGCGCGTCAAAATACGTAAGAATCACTATATATTAAAGTCGAAAAACCGATTTTTAAATTTTCCGATCGGTTTTTCGCGATTTTCTCAGCTTCCTGAAGCTCTACGAGTTCAAATAACACCATTTTCGGAATCAGCGCGTCAAAATACGTAAGAATCACTATATATTAAAGTCGAAAAACCAATTTTTGAATTTTCCGATCGTTTTTTCGCGATTTTCTCAGCTTCCTGAAGCTCTACGAGTTCAAATAACACCATTTTCGGAATCAGCGCGTCAAAATACGTGAGAATCACTATATATTAAAGTCGAAAAACCGATTTTTGAATTTTCCGATCGGTTTTTCGCGTATTTCTCAGCTTCCTGAAGCTCTACGAGTTCAAATAACACCATTTTCGGAATCAGCGCGTCAAAATACGTAAGAATCACTATACATTAAAGTCGAAAAACCGATTTTTGAATTTTCCGATCGGTTTTTCGCGATTTTCTCAGCTTCCTGAAGCTCTACGAGTTCAAATAACACCATTTTCGGAATCAGCGCGTCAAAATACATAAGAATCACTATATCCTGAAGTCAAAAAATGAACATTGAAATTTTCGAAAAAATCGAAAGGGGGTACCCTTTGCTCAATTTCTGGCAAAATTTTGAAAATCAAATTCAACGGAAAAGGACAAATGACCCCATTTTCGGAATCAGCGCGTCAAAATACGTAAGAATCACTATATATTAAAGTCGAAAAACCGATTTTTGAATTTTCCGATCGGTTTTTCGCGATTTTCTCAGCTTCCTGAAGCTCTACGAGTTCAAATAACACCATTTTCGGAATCAGCGCGTCAAAATACGTAAGAATCACTATATATTAAAGTCGAAAAACCGATTTTTGAATTTTCCGATCGGTTTTTCGCGATTTTCTCAGCTTCCTGAAGCTCTACGAGTTCAAATAACACCATTTTCGGAATCAGCGCGTCAAAATACGTAAGAATCACTATATATTAAAGTCGAAAAACCGATTTTTAAATTTTCCGATCGGTTTTTCGCGATTTTCTCAGCTTCCTGAAGCTCTACGAGTTCAAATAACACCATTTTCGGAATCAGCGCGTCAAAATACATAAGAATCACTATATCCTGAAGTCAAAAAATGAACATTGGAATTTTCGAAAAAATCGAAAGGGGGTACCCTTTGCTCAATTTCTGGCAAAATTTTGAAAATCAAATTCAACGGAAAAGGACAAATGACCCCATTTTCGGAATCAGCGCGTCAAAATACGTAAGAATCACTATATATTGAAGTCGAAAAACCGATTTTTGAATTTTCCGATCGGTTTTTCGCGATTTTCTCAGCTTCCTGAAGCTCTACGAGTTCAAATAACACCATTTTCGGAATCAGCGCGTCAAAATACATAAGAATCACTATATCCTGAAGTCAAAAAATGAACATTGAAATTTTCGAAAAAATCGAAAGGGGGTACCCTTTGCTCAATTTCTGGCAAAATTTTGAAAATCAAATTCAACGGAAAAGGACAAATGACCCCATTTTCGGAATCAGCGCGTCAAAATACGTGAGAATCACTATATATTAAAGTCGAAAAACCGATTTTTGAATTTTCCGATCGGTTTTTCGCGATTTTCTCAGCTTCCTGAAGCTCTACGAGTTCAAATAACACCATTTTCGGAATCAGCGCGTCAAAATACGTAAGAATCACTATATATTAAAGTCGAAAAACCGATTTTTGAATTTTCCGATCGGTTTTTCGCGATTTTCTCAGCTTCCTGAAGCTCTACGAGTTCAAATAACACCATTTTCGGAATCAGCGCGTCAAAATACGTAAGAATCACTATATATTAAAGTCGAAAAACCGATTTTTGAATTTTCCGATCGGTTTTTCGCGATTTTCTCAGCTTCCTGAAGCTCTACGAGTTCAAATAACACCATTTTCGGAATCAGCGCGTCAAAATACATAAGAATCACTATATCCTGAAGTCAAAAAATGAACATTGCTCAATTTCTGGCAAAATTTTGGAAATCAAATTCAACGGAAAAGGACAAATGACCCCATTTTCGGAATCAGCGCGTCAAAATACGTAAGAATCACTATATATTAAAGTCGAAAAACCGATTTTTGAATTTTCCGATCGGTTTTTCGCGATTTTCTCAGCTTCCTGAAGCTCTACGAGTTCAAATAACACCATTTTCGGAATCAGCGCGTCAAAATACGTAAGAATCACTATATATTAAAGTCGAAAAACCGATTTTTAAATTTTCCGATCGGTTTTTCGCGATTTTCTCAGCTTCCTGAAGCTCTACGAGTTCAAATAACACCATTTTCGGAATCAGCGCGTCAAAATACGTAAGAATCACTATATATTAAAGTCGAAAAACCGATTTTTGAATTTTCCGATCGGTTTTTCGCGATTTTCTCAGCTTCCTGAAGCTCTACGAGTTCAAATAACACCATTTTCGGAATCAGCGCGTCAAAATACATAAGAATCACTATATCCTGAAGTCAAAAAATGAACATTGAAATTTTCGAAAAAATCGAAAGGGGGTACCCTTTGCTCAATTTCTGGCAAAATTTTGAAAATCAAATTCAACGGAAAAGGACAAATGACCCCATTTTCGGAATCAGCGCGTCAAAATACGTAAGAATCACTATATATTAAAGTCGAAAAACCGATTTTTGAATTTTCCGATCAGTTTTTCGCGATTTTCTCAGCTTCCTGAAGCTCTACGAGTTCAAATAACACCATTTTTGGAATCAGCGCGTCAAAATACGTAAGAATCACTATATATTAAAGTCGAAAAACCGATTTTTGAATTTTCCGATCGGTTTTTCGCGATTTTCTCAGCTTCCTGAAGCTCTACGAGTTCAAATAACACCATTTTCGGAATCAGCGCGTCAAAATACATAAGAATCACTATATCCTGAAGTCAAAAAATGAACATTGAAATTTTCGAAAAAATCGAAAGGGGGTACCCTTTGCTCAATTTCTGGCAAAATTTTGAAAATCAAATTCAACGGAAAAGGACAAATGACCCCATTTTCGGAATCAGCGCGTCAAAATACGTAAGAATCACTATATATTAAAGTCGAAAAACCGATTTTTGAATTTTCCGATCGGTTTTTCGCGATTTTCTCAGCTTCCTGAAGCTCTACGAGTTCAAATAACACCATTTTCGGAATCAGCGCGTCAAAATACGTAAGAATCACTATATATTAAAGTCGAAAAACCGATTTTTGAATTTTCCGATCGGTTTTTCGCGATTTTCTCAGCTTCCTGAAGCTCTACGAGTTCAAATAACACCATTTTCGGAATCAGCGCGTCAAAATACGTAAGAATCACTATATATCAAAGTCGAAAAACCGATTTTTGAATTTTCCGATCGGTTTTTCGCGATTTTCTCAGCTTCCTGAAGCTCTACGAGTTCAAATAACACCATTTTCGGAATCAGCGCGTCAAAATACGTAAGAATCACTATATATTAAAGTCGAAAAACCGATTTTAAAATTTTCCGATCGGTTTTTCGCGATTTTCTCAGCTTCCTGAAGCTCTACGAGTTCAAATAACACCATTTTCGGAATCAGCGCGTCAAAATACGTAAGAATCACTATATATTAAAGTCGAAAAACCGATTTTTGAATTTTCCGATCGGTTTTTCGCGATTTTCTCAGCTTCCTGAAGCTCTACGAGTTCAAATAACACCATTTTCGGAATCAGCGCGTCAAAATACATAAGAATCACTATATCCTGAAGTCAAAAAATGAACATTGAAATTTTCGAAAAAATCGAAAGGGGGTACCCTTTGCTCAATTTCTGGCAAAATTTTGAAAATCAAATTCAACGGAAAAGGACAAATGACCCCATTTTCGGAATCAGCGCGTCAAAATACGTAAGAATCACTATATATTAAAGTCGAAAAACCGATTTTTGAATTTTCCGATCAGTTTTTCGCGATTTTCTCAGCTTCCTGAAGCTCTACGAGTTCAAATAACACCATTTTTGGAATCAGCGCGTCAAAATACGTAAGAATCACTATATATTAAAGTCGAAAAACCGATTTTTGAATTTTCCGATCGGTTTTTCGCGATTTTCTCAGCTTCCTGAAGCTCTACGAGTTCAAATAACACCATTTTCGGAATCAGCGCGTCAAAATACATAAGAATCACTATATCCTGAAGTCAAAAAATGAACATTGAAATTTTCGAAAAAATCGAAAGGGGGTACCCTTTGCTCAATTTCTGGCAAAATTTTGAAAATCAAATTCAACGGAAAAGGACAAATGACCCCATTTTCGGAATCAGCGCGTCAAAATACGTAAGAATCACTATATATTAAAGTCGAAAAACCGATTTTTGAATTTTCCGATCGGTTTTTCGCGATTTTCTCAGCTTCCTGAAGCTCTACGAGTTCAAATAACACCATTTTCGGAATCAGCGCGTCAAAATACGTAAGAATCACTATATATTAAAGTCGAAAAACCGATTTTTGAATTTTCCGATCGGTTTTTCGCGATTTTCTCAGCTTCCTGAAGCTCTACGAGTTCAAATAACACCATTTTCGGAATCAGCGCGTCAAAATACGTAAGAATCACTATACATTAAAGTCGAAAAACCGATTTTTGAATTTTCCGATCGGTTTTTCGCGATTTTCTCAGCTTCCTGAAGCTCTACGAGTTCAAATAACACCATTTTCGGAATCAGCGCGTCAAAATACATAAGAATCACTATATCCTGAAGTCAAAAAATGAACATTGAAATTTTCGAAAAAATCGAAAGGGGGTACCCTTTGCTCAATTTCTGGCAAAATTTTGAAAATCAAATTCAACGGAAAAGGACAAATGACCCCATTTTCGGAATCAGCGCGTCAAAATACGTAAGAATCACTATATATTAAAGTCGAAAAACCGATTTTTGAATTTTCCGATCGGTTTTTCGCGATTTTCTCAGCTTCCTGAAGCTCTACGAGTTCAAATAACACCATTTTCGGAATCAGCGCGTCAAAATACGTAAGAATCACTATATATTAAAGTCGAAAAACCGAGTTTTGAATTTTCCGATCGGTTTTTCGCGATTTTCTCAGCTTCCTGAAGCTCTACGAGTTCAAATAACACCATTTTCGGAATCAGCGCGTCAAAATACGTAAGAATCACTATATATTAAAGTCGAAAAACCGATTTTTGAATTTTCCGATCGGTTTTTCGCGATTTTCTCAGCTTCCTGAAGCTCTACGAGTTCAAATAACACCATTTTCGGAATCAGCGCGTCAAAATACGTAAGAATCACTATATATTGAAGTCGAAAAACCGATTTTTGAATTTTCCGATCGGTTTTTCGCGATTTTCTCAGCTTCCTGAAGCTCTACGAGTTCAAATAACACCATTTTCGGAATCAGCGCGTCAAAATACATAAGAATCACTATATCCTGAAGTCAAAAAATGAACATTGAAATTTTCGAAAAAATCGAAAGGGGGTACCCTTTGCTCAATTTCTGGCAAAATTTTGAAAATCAAATTCAACGGAAAAGGACAAATGACCCCATTTTCGGAATCAGCGCGTCAAAATACGTAAGAATCACTATATATTAAAGTCGAAAAACCGATTTTTGAATTTTCCGATCGGTTTTTCGCGATTTTCTCAGCTTCCTGAAGCTCTACGAGTTCAAATAACACCATTTTCGGAATCAGCGCGTCAAAATACGTAAGAATCACTATATATTAAAGTCGAAAAACCGATTTTTGAATTTTCCGATCGGTTTTTCGCGATTTTCTCAGCTTCCTGAAGCTCTACGAGTTCAAATAACACCATTTTCGGAATCAGCGCGTCAAAATACGTAAGAATCACTATATATTAAAGTCGAAAAACCGATTTTTAAATTTTCCGATCGGTTTTTCGCGATTTTCTCAGCTTCCTGAAGCTCTACGAGTTCAAATAACACCATTTTCGGAATCAGCGCGTCAAAATACGTAAGAATCACTATATATTAAAGTCGAAAAACCAATTTTTGAATTTTCCGATCGTTTTTTCGCGATTTTCTCAGCTTCCTGAAGCTCTACGAGTTCAAATAACACCATTTTCGGAATCAGCGCGTCAAAATACGTGAGAATCACTATATATTAAAGTCGAAAAACCGATTTTTGAATTTTCCGATCGGTTTTTCGCGATTTTCTCAGCTTCCTGAAGCTCTACGAGTTCAAATAACACCATTTTCGGAATCAGCGCGTCAAAATACGTAAGAATCACTATATATAAGAGTCGAAAAACCGATTTTTGAATTTTCCGATCGGTTTTTCGCGATTTTCTCAGCTTCCTGAAGCTCAACGAGTTCAAATAACACCATTTTCGGAATCAGCGCGTCAAAATACGTAAGAATCACTATATATTAAAGTCGAAAAACCGATTTTTGAATTTTCCGATCGGTTTTTCGCGATTTTCTCAGCTTCCTGAAGCTCTACGAGTTCAAATAACACCATTTTCGGAATCAGCGCGTCAAAATACGTAAGAATCACTATATATTAAAGTCGAAAAACCGATTTTTAAATTTTCCGATCGGTTTTTCGCGATTTTTTCAGCTTCCTGAAGCTCTACGAGTTCAAATAACACCATTTTCGGAATTAGCGCGTCAAAATACCTGAGAATCACTATATATTGAAGTCGAAAAACCGATTTTTGAATTTTCCGATCGGTTTTTCGCGATTTTCTCAGCTTCCTGAAGCTCTACGAATTCAAATAACACCATTTTCGGAATCAGCGCGTCAAAATACATAAGAATCACTATATCCTGGAGTCAAAAAATGAACATTGAAATTTTCGAAAAAATCGAAAGGGGGTACCCTTTGCTCAATTTCTGGCAAAATTTTGAAAATCAAATTCAACGGAAAAGGACAAATGACCCCATTTTCGGAATCAGCGCGTCAAAATACGTAAGAATCACTATATATTAAAGTCGAAAAACCGATTTTTGAATTTTCCGATCGGTTTTTCGCGATTTTCTCAGCTTCCTGAAGCTCTACGAGTTCAAATAACACCATTTTCGGAATCAGCGCGTCAAAATAAGTAAGAATCACTATATATTAAAGTCGAAAAACCGATTTTTGAATTTTCCGATCGGTTTTTCGCGATTTTCTCGGCTTCCTGAAGCTCTACGAATTCAAATAACACCATTTTCGGAATCAGCGCGTCAAAATACATAAGAATCACTATATCCTGAAGTCAAAAAATGAACATTGAAATTTTCGAAAAAATCGAAAGGGGGTACCCTTTGCTCAATTTCTGGCAAAATTTTGAAAATCAAATTCAACGGAAAAGGACAAATGACCCCATTTTCGGAATCAGCGCGTCAAAATACGAAAGAATCACTATATATTTAAGTCGAAAAACCGATTTTGAAATTTTCCGATCGGTTTTTCACGATTTTCTCAGCTTCCTGAAGCTCTACGAGTTCAAATAACACCATTTTTGGAATCAGCGCGTCAAAATACGTAAGAATCACTATATATTAAAGTCGAAAAACCGATTTTTAAATTTTCCGATCGGTTTTTCGCGATCTCCTCAGCTTCCTGAAGCTCTACGAGTTCAAATAACACCATTTTCGGAATCAGCGCGTCAAAATACGTTAGAATCACTATATATTAAAGTCGAAAAACCGATTTTTGAATTTTCCGATCGGTTTTTCGCGATTTTCTCAGCTTCCTGAAGCTCTACGAGTTCAAATAACACCATTTTCGGAATCAGCGCGTCAAAATACGTAAGAATCACTATATATTAAAGTCGAAAAACCGATTTTTGAATTTTCCGATCGGTTTTTCGCGATTTTCTCAGCTTCCTGAAGCTCTACGAGTTCAAATAACACCATTTTCGGAATCAGCGCGTCAAAATACGTAAGAATCACTATATATTGAAGTCGAAAAACCGATTTTTGAATTTTCCGATCGGTTTTTCGCGATTTTCTCAGCTTCCTGAAGCTCTACGAGTTCAAATAACACCATTTTCGGAATCAGCGCGTCAAAATACATAAGAATCACTATATCCTGAAGTCAAAAAATGAACATTGAAATTTTCGAAAAAATCGAAAGGGGGTACCCTTTGCTCAATTTCTGGCAAAATTTTGAAAATCAAATTCAACGGAAAAGGACAAATGACCCCATTTTCGGAATCAGCGCGTCAAAATACGTAAGAATCACTATATATTAAAGTCGAAAAACCGATTTTTGAATTTTCCGATCGGTTTTTCGCAATTTTCTCAGCTTCCTGAAGCTCTACGAGTTCAAATAACACCATTTTCGGAATCAGCGCGTCAAAATACGTAAGAATCACTATATATTAAAGTCGAAAAACCGATTTTTGAATTTTCCGATCGGTTTTTCGCGATTTTCTCAGCTTCCTGAAGCTCTACGAGTTCAAATAACACCATTTTCGGAATCAGCGCGTCAAAATACGTAAGAATCACTATATATTAAAGTCGAAAAACCGATTTTTAAATTTTCCGATCGGTTTTTCGCGATTTTCTCAGCTTCCTGAAGCTCTACGAGTTCAAATAACACCATTTTCGGAATCAGCGCGTCAAAATACATAAGAATCACTATATCCTGAAGTCAAAAAATGAACATTGGAATTTTCGAAAAAATCGAAAGGGGGTACCCTTTGCTCAATTTCTGGCAAAATTTTGAAAATCAAATTCAACGGAAAAGGACAAATGACCCCATTTTCGGAATCAGCGCGTCAAAATACGTAAGAATCACTATATATTGAAGTCGAAAAACCGATTTTTGAATTTTCCGATCGGTTTTTCGCGATTTTCTCAGCTTCCTGAAGCTCTACGAGTTCAAATAACACCATTTTCGGAATCAGCGCGTCAAAATACATAAGAATCACTATATCCTGAAGTCAAAAAATGAACATTGAAATTTTCGAAAAAATCGAAAGGGGGTACCCTTTGCTCAATTTCTGGCAAAATTTTGAAAATCAAATTCAACGGAAAAGGACAAATGACCCCATTTTCGGAATCAGCGCGTCAAAATACGTGAGAATCACTATATATTAAAGTCGAAAAACCGATTTTTGAATTTTCCGATCGGTTTTTCGCGATTTTCTCAGCTTCCTGAAGCTCTACGAGTTCAAATAACACCATTTTCGGAATCAGCGCGTCAAAATACGTAAGAATCACTATATATTAAAGTCGAAAAACCGATTTTTGAATTTTCCGATCGGTTTTTCGCGATTTTCTCAGCTTCCTGAAGCTCTACGAGTTCAAATAACACCATTTTCGGAATCAGCGCGTCAAAATACATAAGAATCACTATATCCTGAAGTCAAAAAATGAACATTGCTCAATTTCTGGCAAAATTTTGGAAATCAAATTCAACGGAAAAGGACAAATGACCCCATTTTCGGAATCAGCGCGTCAAAATACGTAAGAATCACTATATATTAAAGTCGAAAAACCGATTTTTGAATTTTCCGATCGGTTTTTCGCGATTTTCTCAGCTTCCTGAAGCTCTACGAGTTCAAATAACACCATTTTCGGAATCAGCGCGTCAAAATACGTAAGAATCACTATATATTAAAGTCGAAAAACCGATTTTTAAATTTTCCGATCGGTTTTTCGCGATTTTCTCAGCTTCCTGAAGCTCTACGAGTTCAAATAACACCATTTTCGGAATCAGCGCGTCAAAATACGTAAGAATCACTATATATTAAAGTCGAAAAACCGATTTTTGAATTTTCCGATCAGTTTTTCGCGATTTTCTCAGCTTCCTGAAGCTCTACGAGTTCAAATAACACCATTTTTGGAATCAGCGCGTCAAAATACGTAAGAATCACTATATATTAAAGTCGAAAAACCGATTTTTGAATTTTCCGATCGGTTTTTCGCGATTTTCTCAGCTTCCTGAAGCTCTACGAGTTCAAATAACACCATTTTCGGAATCAGCGCGTCAAAATACATAAGAATCACTATATCCTGAAGTCAAAAAATGAACATTGAAATTTTCGAAAAAATCGAAAGGGGGTACCCTTTGCTCAATTTCTGGCAAAATTTTGAAAATCAAATTCAACGGAAAAGGACAAATGACCCCATTTTCGGAATCAGCGCGTCAAAATACGTAAGAATCACTATATATTAAAGTCGAAAAACCGATTTTTGAATTTTCCGATCGGTTTTTCGCGATTTTCTCAGCTTCCTGAAGCTCTACGAGTTCAAATAACACCATTTTCGGAATCAGCGCGTCAAAATACGTAAGAATCACTATATATTAAAGTCGAAAAACCGATTTTTGAATTTTCCGATCGGTTTTTCGCGATTTTCTCAGCTTCCTGAAGCTCTACGAGTTCAAATAACACCATTTTCGGAATCAGCGCGTCAAAATACGTAAGAATCACTATATATCAAAGTCGAAAAACCGATTTTTGAATTTTCCGATCGGTTTTTCGCGATTTTCTCAGCTTCCTGAAGCTCTACGAGTTCAAATAACACCATTTTCGGAATCAGCGCGTCAAAATACGTAAGAATCACTATATATTAAAGTCGAAAAACCGATTTTTAAATTTTCCGATCGGTTTTTCGCGATTTTCTCAGCTTCCTGAAGCTCTACGAGTTCAAATAACACCATTTTCGGAATCAGCGCGTCAAAATACGTAAGAATCACTATATATTAAAGTCGAAAAACCGATTTTTGAATTTTCCGATCGGTTTTTCGCGATTTTCTCAGCTTCCTGAAGCTCTACGAGTTCAAATAACACCATTTTCGGAATCAGCGCGTCAAAATACATAAGAATCACTATATCCTGAAGTCAAAAAATGAACATTGAAATTTTCGAAAAAATCGAAAGGGGGTACCCTTTGCTCAATTTCTGGCAAAATTTTGAAAATCAAATTCAACGGAAAAGGACAAATGACCCCATTTTCGGAATCAGCGCGTCAAAATACGTAAGAATCACTATATATTAAAGTCGAAAAACCGATTTTTGAATTTTCCGATCGGTTTTTCGCGATTTTCTCAGCTTCCTGAAGCTCTACGAGTTCAAATAACACCATTTTCGGAATCAGCGCGTCAAAATACGTAAGAATCACTATATATTAAAGTCGAAAAACCGATTTTTGAATTTTCCGATCGGTTTTTCGCGATTTTCTCAGCTTCCTGAAGCTCTACGAGTTCAAATAACACCATTTTCGGAATCAGCGCGTCAAAATAAGTAAGAATCACTATATATTAAAGTCGAAAAACCGATTTTTAAATTTTCCGATCGGTTTTTCGCGATTTTCTCAGCTTCCTGAAGCTCTACGAGTTCAAATAACACCATTTTCGGAATCAGCGCGTCAAAATACGTAAGAATCACTATATATTAAAGTCGAAAAACCAATTTTTGAATTTTCCGATCGTTTTTTCGCGATTTTCTCAGCTTCCTGAAGCTCTACGAGTTCAAATAACACCATTTTCGGAATCAGCGCGTCAAAATACGTGAGAATCACTATATATTAAAGTCGAAAAACCGATTTTTGAATTTTCCGATCGGTTTTTCGCGATTTTCTCAGCTTCCTGAAGCTCTACGAGTTCAAATAACACCATTTTCGGAATCAGCGCGTCAAAATACGTAAGAATCACTATACATTAAAGTCGAAAAACCGATTTTTGAATTTTCCGATCGGTTTTTCGCGATTTTCTCAGCTTCCTGAAGCTCTACGAGTTCAAATAACACCATTTTCGGAATCAGCGCGTCAAAATACATAAGAATCACTATATCCTGAAGTCAAAAAATGAACATTGAAATTTTCGAAAAAATCGAAAGGGGGTACCCTTTGCTCAATTTCTGGCAAAATTTTGAAAATCAAATTCAACGGAAAAGGACAAATGACCCCATTTTCGGAATCAGCGCGTCAAAATACGTAAGAATCACTATATATTAAAGTCGAAAAACCGATTTTTGAATTTTCCGATCGGTTTTTCGCGATTTTCTCAGCTTCCTGAAGCTCTACGAGTTCAAATAACACCATTTTCGGAATCAGCGCGTCAAAATACGTAAGAATCACTATATATTAAAGTCGAAAAACCGATTTTTGAATTTTCCGATCGGTTTTTCGCGATTTTCTCAGCTTCCTGAAGCTCTACGAGTTCAAATAACACCATTTTCGGAATCAGCGCGTCAAAATACGTAAGAATCACTATATATTAAAGTCGAAAAACCGATTTTTAAATTTTCCGATCGGTTTTTCGCGATTTTCTCAGCTTCCTGAAGCTCTACGAGTTCAAATAACACCATTTTCGGAATCAGCGCGTCAAAATACATAAGAATCACTATATCCTGAAGTCAAAAAATGAACATTGGAATTTTCGAAAAAATCGAAAGGGGGTACCCTTTGCTCAATTTCTGGCAAAATTTTGAAAATCAAATTCAACGGAAAAGGACAAATGACCCCATTTTCGGAATCAGCGCGTCAAAATACGTAAGAATCACTATATATTGAAGTCGAAAAACCGATTTTTGAATTTTCCGATCGGTTTTTCGCGATTTTCTCAGCTTCCTGAAGCTCTACGAGTTCAAATAACACCATTTTCGGAATCAGCGCGTCAAAATACATAAGAATCACTATATCCTGAAGTCAAAAAATGAACATTGAAATTTTCGAAAAAATCGAAAGGGGGTACCCTTTGCTCAATTTCTGGCAAAATTTTGAAAATCAAATTCAACGGAAAAGGACAAATGACCCCATTTTCGGAATCAGCGCGTCAAAATACGTGAGAATCACTATATATTAAAGTCGAAAAACCGATTTTTGAATTTTCCGATCGGTTTTTCGCGATTTTCTCAGCTTCCTGAAGCTCTACGAGTTCAAATAACACCATTTTCGGAATCAGCGCGTCAAAATACGTAAGAATCACTATATATTAAAGTCGAAAAACCGATTTTTGAATTTTCCGATCGGTTTTTCGCGATTTTCTCAGCTTCCTGAAGCTCTACGAGTTCAAATAACACCATTTTCGGAATCAGCGCGTCAAAATACATAAGAATCACTATATCCTGAAGTCAAAAAATGAACATTGCTCAATTTCTGGCAAAATTTTGGAAATCAAATTCAACGGAAAAGGACAAATGACCCCATTTTCGGAATCAGCGCGTCAAAATACGTAAGAATCACTATATATTAAAGTCGAAAAACCGATTTTTGAATTTTCCGATCGGTTTTTCGCGATTTTCTCAGCTTCCTGAAGCTCTACGAGTTCAAATAACACCATTTTCGGAATCAGCGCGTCAAAATACGTAAGAATCACTATATATTAAAGTCGAAAAACCGATTTTTAAATTTTCCGATCGGTTTTTCGCGATTTTCTCAGCTTCCTGAAGCTCTACGAGTTCAAATAACACCATTTTCGGAATCAGCGCGTCAAAATACGTAAGAATCACTATATATTAAAGTCGAAAAACCGATTTTTGAATTTTCCGATCGGTTTTTCGCGATTTTCTCAGCTTCCTGAAGCTCTACGAGTTCAAATAACACCATTTTCGGAATCAGCGCGTCAAAATACATAAGAATCACTATATCCTGAAGTCAAAAAATGAACATTGAAATTTTCGAAAAAATCGAAAGGGGGTACCCTTTGCTCAATTTCTGGCAAAATTTTGAAAATCAAATTCAACGGAAAAGGACAAATGACCCCATTTTCGGAATCAGCGCGTCAAAATACGTAAGAATCACTATATATTAAAGTCGAAAAACCGATTTTTGAATTTTCCGATCAGTTTTTCGCGATTTTCTCAGCTTCCTGAAGCTCTACGAGTTCAAATAACACCATTTTTGGAATCAGCGCGTCAAAATACGTAAGAATCACTATATATTAAAGTCGAAAAACCGATTTTTGAATTTTCCGATCGGTTTTTCGCGATTTTCTCAGCTTCCTGAAGCTCTACGAGTTCAAATAACACCATTTTCGGAATCAGCGCGTCAAAATACATAAGAATCACTATATCCTGAAGTCAAAAAATGAACATTGAAATTTTCGAAAAAATCGAAAGGGGGTACCCTTTGCTCAATTTCTGGCAAAATTTTGAAAATCAAATTCAACGGAAAAGGACAAATGACCCCATTTTCGGAATCAGCGCGTCAAAATACGTAAGAATCACTATATATTAAAGTCGAAAAACCGATTTTTGAATTTTCCGATCGGTTTTTCGCGATTTTCTCAGCTTCCTGAAGCTCTACGAGTTCAAATAACACCATTTTCGGAATCAGCGCGTCAAAATACGTAAGAATCACTATATATTAAAGTCGAAAAACCGATTTTTGAATTTTCCGATCGGTTTTTCGCGATTTTCTCAGCTTCCTGAAGCTCTACGAGTTCAAATAACACCATATTCGGAATCAGCGCGTCAAAATACGTAAGAATCACTATATATCAAAGTCGAAAAACCGATTTTTGAATTTTCCGATCGGTTTTTCGCGATTTTCTCAGCTTCCTGAAGCTCTACGAGTTCAAATAACACCATTTTCGGAATCAGCGCGTCAAAATACGTAAGAATCACTATATATTAAAGTCGAAAAACCGATTTTTAAATTTTCCGATCGGTTTTTCGCGATTTTCTCAGCTTCCTGAAGCTCTACGAGTTCAAATAACACCATTTTCGGAATCAGCGCGTCAAAATACGTAAGAATCACTATATATTAAAGTCGAAAAACCGATTTTTGAATTTTCCGATCAGTTTTTCGCGATTTTCTCAGCTTCCTGAAGCTCTACGAGTTCAAATAACACCATTTTCGGAATCAGCGCGTCAAAATACATAAGAATCACTATATCCTGAAGTCAAAAAATGAACATTGAAATTTTCGAAAAAATCGAAAGGGGGTACCCTTTGCTCAATTTCTGGCAAAATTTTGAAAATCAAATTCAACGGAAAAGGACAAATGACCCCATTTTCGGAATCAGCGCGTCAAAATACGTAAGAATCACTATATATTAAAGTCGAAAAACCGATTTTTGAATTTTCCGATCAGTTTTTCGCGATTTTCTCAGCTTCCTGAAGCTCTACGAGTTCAAATAACACCATTTTTGGAATCAGCGCGTCAAAATACGTAAGAATCACTATATATTAAAGTCGAAAAACCGATTTTTGAATTTTCCGATCGGTTTTTCGCGATTTTCTCAGCTTCCTGAAGCTCTACGAGTTCAAATAACACCATTTTCGGAATCAGCGCGTCAAAATACATAAGAATCACTATATCCTGAAGTCAAAAAATGAACATTGAAATTTTCGAAAAAATCGAAAGGGGGTACCCTTTGCTCAATTTCTGGCAAAATTTTGAAAATCAAATTCAACGGAAAAGGACAAATGACCCCATTTTCGGAATCAGCGCGTCAAAATACGTAAGAATCACTATATATTAAAGTCGAAAAACCGATTTTTGAATTTTCCGATCGGTTTTTCGCGATTTTCTCAGCTTCCTGAAGCTCTACGAGTTCAAATAACACCATTTTCGGAATCAGCGCGTCAAAATACGTAAGAATCACTATATATTAAAGTCGAAAAACCGATTTTTGAATTTTCCGATCGGTTTTTCGCGATTTTCTCAGCTTCCTGAAGCTCTACGAGTTCAAATAACACCATATTCGGAATCAGCGCGTCAAAATACGTAAGAATCACTATATATCAAAGTCGAAAAACCGATTTTTGAATTTTCCGATCGGTTTTTCGCGATTTTCTCAGCTTCCTGAAGCTCTACGAGTTCAAATAACACCATTTTCGGAATCAGCGCGTCAAAATACGTAAGAATCACTATATATTAAAGTCGAAAAACCGATTTTTAAATTTTCCGATCGGTTTTTCGCGATTTTCTCAGCTTCCTGAAGCTCTACGAGTTCAAATAACACCATTTTCGGAATCAGCGCGTCAAAATACGTAAGAATCACTATATATTAAAGTCGAAAAACCGATTTTTGAATTTTCCGATCGGTTTTTCGCGATTTTCTCAGCTTCCTGAAGCTCTACGAGTTCAAATAACACCATTTTCGGAATCAGCGCGTCAAAATACATAAGAATCACTATATCCTGAAGTCAAAAAATGAACATTGAAATTTTCGAAAAAATCGAAAGGGGGTACCCTTTGCTCAATTTCTGGCAAAATTTTGAAAATCAAATTCAACGGAAAAGGACAAATGACCCCATTTTCGGAATCAGCGCGTCAAAATACGTAAGAATCACTATATATTAAAGTCGAAAAACCGATTTTTGAATTTTCCGATCAGTTTTTCGCGATTTTCTCAGCTTCCTGAAGCTCTACGAGTTCAAATAACACCATTTTTGGAATCAGCGCGTCAAAATACGTAAGAATCACTATATATTAAAGTCGAAAAACCGATTTTTGAATTTTCCGATCGGTTTTTCGCGATTTTCTCAGCTTCCTGAAGCTCTACGAGTTCAAATAACACCATTTTCGGAATCAGCGCGTCAAAATACATAAGAATCACTATATCCTGAAGTCAAAAAATGAACATTGAAATTTTCGAAAAAATCGAAAGGGGGTACCCTTTGCTCAATTTCTGGCAAAATTTTGAAAATCAAATTCAACGGAAAAGGACAAATGACCCCATTTTCGGAATCAGCGCGTCAAAATACGTAAGAATCACTATATATTAAAGTCGAAAAACCGATTTTTGAATTTTCCGATCGGTTTTTCGCGATTTTCTCAGCTTCCTGAAGCTCTACGAGTTCAAATAACACCATTTTCGGAATCAGCGCGTCAAAATACGTAAGAATCACTATATATTAAAGTCGAAAAACCGATTTTTGAATTTTCCGATCGGTTTTTCGCGATTTTCTCAGCTTCCTGAAGCTCTACGAGTTCAAATAACACCATTTTCGGAATCAGCGCGTCAAAATACGTAAGAATCACTATATATCAAAGTCGAAAAACCGATTTTTGAATTTTCCGATCGGTTTTTCGCGATTTTCTCAGCTTCCTGAAGCTCTACGAGTTCAAATAACACCATTTTCGGAATCAGCGCGTCAAAATACGTAAGAATCACTATATATTGAAGTCGAAAAACCGATTTTTGAATTTTCCGATCGGTTTTTCGCGATTTTCTCAGCTTCCTGAAGCTCTACGAGTTCAAATAACACCATTTTCGGAATCAGCGCGTCAAAATACGTAAG
Organism: Plagiodera versicolora; assembly: GCA_037013635.1. Lineage (NCBI taxonomy): Eukaryota > Metazoa > Arthropoda > Insecta > Coleoptera > Chrysomelidae > Plagiodera > Plagiodera versicolora. The sequence continues at coordinate 85,158 of CM072988.1, forward strand.
AATCACTATATATTAAAGTCGAAAAACCGATTTTTGAATTTTCCGATCGGTTTTTCGCGATTTTCTCAGCTTCCTGAAGCTCTACGAGTTCAAATAACACCATTTTCATAATCAGCGCGTCAAAATACGTAAGAATCACTATATATTAAAGTCGAAAAACCGATTTTTGAATTTTCCGATCGGTTTTTCGCGATTTTCTCAGCTTCCTGAAGCTCTACGAGTTCAAATAACACCATTTTCGGAATCAGCGCGTCAAAATACGTAAGAATCACTATATATTAAAGTCGAAAAACCGATTTTTGAATTTTCCGATCGGTTTTTCGCGATTTTCTCAGCTTCCTGAAGCTCTACGAGTTCAAATAACACCATATTCGGAATCAGCGCGTCAAAATACGTAAGAATCACTATATATCAAAGTCGAAAAACCGATTTTTGAATTTTCCGATCGGTTTTTCGCGATTTTCTCAGCTTCCTGAAGCTCTACGAGTTCAAATAACACCATTTTCGGAATCAGCGCGTCAAAATACGTAAGAATCACTATATATTAAAGTCAAAAAACCGATTTTTAAATTTTCCGATCGGTTTTTCGCGATTTTCTCAGCTTCCTGAAGCTCTACGAGTTCAAATAACACCATTTTCGGAATCAGCGCGTCAAAATACGTAAGAATCACTATATATTAAAGTCGAAAAACCGATTTTTGAATTTTCCGATCGGTTTTTCGCGATTTTCTCAGCTTCCTGAAGCTCTACGAGTTCAAATAACACCATTTTCGGAATCAGCGCGTCAAAATACATAAGAATCACTATATCCTGAAGTCAAAAAATGAACATTGAAATTTTCGAAAAAATCGAAAGGGGGTACCCTTTGCTCAATTTCTGGCAAAATTTTGAAAATCAAATTCAACGGAAAAGGACAAATGACCCCATTTTCGGAATCAGCGCGTCAAAATACGTAAGAATCACTATATATTAAAGTCGAAAAACCGATTTTTGAATTTTCCGATCAGTTTTTCGCGATTTTCTCAGCTTCCTGAAGCTCTACGAGTTCAAATAACACCATTTTTGGAATCAGCGCGTCAAAATACGTAAGAATCACTATATATTAAAGTCGAAAAACCGATTTTTGAATTTTCCGATCGGTTTTTCGCGATTTTCTCAGCTTCCTGAAGCTCTCCCAACAAACATTATAGGTAAAATTTACGTCATTTCGACCTTCGAATAGGTCAGCGCCCTAATTGGCGAAGGTAATTATTACGTTATAATTACCTTAAATTTACCATTATGGGGAAAAAAATGGAAGTAATTCAGAAGTCGAAATTTGGGAGATTAGGACATTTTTCCTTATAAGTTGAAGGCATAAATAGGTAAAATTGCCTCCAGACTAGTCGACTGATGGTAAAATTGTAGTCATTTTTACCTATTTCAGGTTATAAACACTGTAATAAAACAAACAACAAACCATGGCAGGTTAGAAGAAGATGATAAAAGTTTACTGTATATTGTGTACCTTAACCTACATGCTTATTCGTGAAAGCGTTGAAGTTGACATGAACATGGCGTATGAAGAAAGAACTGTCAATAAACGTATAGCAGAGAATGCAATGAGTGATTGTTTCGCATTCACACCTAGTTGTGATTTTATTTGCGATACAAACTTTTCTGTGATAATGTTGATTTTTACTCGTCTGAAACAAGTGGGCCCATCAAATTATTGAATTTGTATGAAAAAAAACCATTAATTTATGTCTACTTTCACAACTTTTTCCATTAAACACTGCAAAAACTGATTTTATAGATGAAGTATGTGTATACATATCATATTCACCTAATTTTTGACTACCAATCATTAAAATGTGGTCGATTCGAGAAAATTATGTATTATTTTTACAATGACGGAAACGGTTCAAACCGAAAAATATGGCGTAGGTTCCATATGGGACCTATATGTCGAAATTTCTTAAAATTTTGACTATGAGAACACATAGACTTTGTTCAAAGTCGAAAGTAACCTTTATTCCTGACTTTGAAGTCCATTTTCCTTATCTTGGGATTTCAGACCCTTTCACATTGTGGTCACGTGATGAAATACAATATATGTTATTGGATGTTTTTTCATGCAGGTCTATACGTTTCGTTCTCTGGATGGATTGCGAATCGTGGAGAATAAATTTATATTTTACTTCTATGTTCTGTGCAGAAACACTCAAATGTCAATAATGGATGAGTGTTTTAAAATAGTTGCCGTCATAAAAAGACGTGGAGCAACACCCATAGTTGAATATTCCTATGTACCACATAAGTGGGAACAAAAAGGAGTATTATACTGGCCAAAATCAAGTTTGAAATCACTAAGGGAGGACGTGGAAAGTGAACCAGGTAAAGACTGGCAACAATTCCGATGTAAAGTTAAAAAAACCAACATCATTGGCCTAGAAGAGGCTGAGCTGTGGGAGGAACAATATGTGAATGCATCTGGGACAGATGCAGAAGATAGGTGAGTTATGTTCATATTTCCCTGATTAGTCTCTAATGATTTTTTTTCTAGTTTATGCATCAAGACGGATTCTCGCAAAGAAAAACTTGAGCAAATAGCCGAGAAATCATCATTCAACAAACTTTTTGATGAAATAAACTCAACATCCCAACAATCAGAACCCAATGAAAGCAATACAGTTTATGCAATCTCTGTTGGGGATACCATTGAGTTTAACCCCAAAATTAATGGAAATATACAAGCAGAATTACCGAATAAATGTTTTATTTTTTGTTTCATTCACATAAAGCCCATTTGTTAAAATATCATTCAATTCTTGAACAAAAGATTTAAAATATTCTTGAAGTGGCGGTTTACTTTCTCCATAGTACACAGCTGCTACCATTGGTTGTTTCGTTGGAAGTTTATCAATCATAAAAAGAATTGGCCAAAATTGGAGAGAGGAACTATTGAATGGTGATATCCCATCAATATTGAAAATAAGTGAAACTTTTTCTGGCACTGTGTGAAGCTCTGAAAGAGTACGTTCCAAATTATATTTGATCCCATTGTACCAAAATTTTCCTGTTCCCATATCCTGAATTTCAACGACAGATGGAGTTCTCAAGAGTGTTCTACCATCTTTTGGTAATTCAGATTTTCCATGCATTATTAGTATTTTTAGTAGGTCACCAACTGCTTGTATGGAGACTTTATGCGACAAGGCCCAATGTCTGAGCTCCTCTAACAATGAGAGGTTATCTTCCAAGCTTTGTGCCTTATTCCCATTGAACTCATCGTCTTCTGATCCATATTTTTCCCCGGTATCATCATCAGTAAAAGCAATTTCACGCTCTACATTAATTTCTGCAGTTGATGATGACTGAGTGGAAGATGATGGCTCTGATCTCTGGACATCAGAAAGTATAGGATGGTTTCGGATTATATTTTCATTTGTTCTCATTCTGGCAGCTAATCGATAATAGTTGGTGGTATACCTGTATGGTTTACTAACTCTATTCGAATTTTTGCTCGGCATTTTATAGATTTATAAAATTTAGGGCACAATAAAAAAATTAAAGGAAGTAAATTGTATCATGTCATCCTCATCTGACTCGACTTGGTCTTTAATATCTGATGATAGACTAAGTTACTTTGAGGATTTTATTTTAGGTAACTTTGACTTCGTTGTAGACATTTAGTCTGATTAGACAAATATTGTGGTAATCTCGCCCTCATTGTAGAGCAATAGGTATGAACTAGGTCAAGAAATGTCCAGGCAACTCCTTTAACTTAATCGGCGCCAAAATAGGTAATGAAGAGTCTTTAGTAGACCTGTTTACTGACTTGATAATTCCCCGACTATATGAACATACATGAAGTAATAATTAGGTAAATATTCACCAGAAGGTTTTTCCTGAGAGTTCCACGTATTTTGAACACATTTTGCTGGTTACCTTTAGGTAAAATTTAACCTAGTAAATAACTCTATTAACCCATGAGGCTGTGAAGGTATATTTGAAGTCCATAACAAGTAATTTCATACTACGCACTACGCCTATTAAGTTTTTGGTTTTTGAAGGAGATTTGGTGGTCTCAATTATGGTTTTCATAACTCCAATTATAACTTTGGAGTTAGTTAGTACTTGAAGGTAAAATATTTGGTCAGAAATGGGTAAATTCGGACTTCTTGAAGCCGTTTTACCCCACTGCTTGGTATAATTTTCCTATAATGTTAGTTGGGCTACGAGTTCAAATAACACCATTTTCGGAATCAGCGCGTCAAAATACATAAGAATCACTATATCCTGAAGTCAAAAAATGAACATTGAAATTTTCGAAAAAATCGAAAGGGGGTACCCTTTGCTCAATTTCTGGCAAAATTTTGAAAATCAAATTCAACGGAAAAGGACAAATGACCCCATTTTCGGAATCAGCGCGTCAAAATACGTAAGAATCACTATATATTAAAGTCGAAAAACCGATTTTTGAATTTTCCGATCGGTTTTTCGCGATTTTCTCAGCTTCCTGAAGCTCTACGAGTTCAAATAACACCATTTTCGGAATCAGCGCGTCAAAATACGTAAGAATCACTATATATTAAAGTCGAAAAACCGATTTTTGAATTTTCCGATCGGTTTTTCGCGATTTTCTCAGCTTCCTGAAGCTCTACGAGTTCAAATAACACCATTTTCGGAATCAGCGCGTCAAAATACGTAAGAATCACTATATATCAAAGTCGAAAAACCGATTTTTGAATTTTCCGATCGGTTTTTCGCGATTTTCTCAGCTTCCTGAAGCTCTACGAGTTCAAATAACACCATTTTCGGAATCAGCGCGTCAAAATACGTAAGAATCACTATATATTGAAGTCGAAAAACCGATTTTTGAATTTTCCGATCGGTTTTTCGCGATTTTCTCAGCTTCCTGAAGCTCTACGAGTTCAAATAACACCATTTTCGGAATCAGCGCGTCAAAATACGTAAGAATCACTATATATTAAAGTCGAAAAACCGATTTTTGAATTTTCCGATCGGTTTTTCGCGATTTTCTCAGCTTCCTGAAGCTCTACGAGTTCAAATAACACCATTTTCATAATCAGCGCGTCAAAATACGTAAGAATCACTATATATTAAAGTCGAAAAACCGATTTTTGAATTTTCCGATCGGTTTTTCGCGATTTTCTCAGCTTCCTGAAGCTCTACGAGTTCAAATAACACCATTTTCGGAATCAGCGCGTCAAAATACGTAAGAATCACTATATATTAAAGTCGAAAAACCGATTTTTGAATTTTCCGATCGGTTTTTCGCGATTTTCTCAGCTTCCTGAAGCTCTACGAGTTCAAATAACACCATTTTCGGAATCAGCACGTCAAAATACGTAAGAATCACTATATATTAAAGTCGAAAAACCGATTTTTGAATTTTCCGATCGGTTTTTCGCGATTTTCTCAGCTTCCTGAAGCTCTACGAGTTCAAATAACACCATTTTCGGAATCAGTGCGTCAAAATACGTAAGAATCACTATATATTAAAGTCGAAAAACCGATTTTTGAATTTTCCGATCGGTTTTTCGCGATTTTCTCAGCTTCCTGAAGCTCAACGAGTTCAAATAACACCATTTTCTCGGAATCAGCGCGTCAAAATACGTAAGAATCACTATATATTGAAGTCGAAAAACCGATTTTTGAATTTTCCGATCGGTTTTTCGCGATTTTCTCAGCTTCCGGAAGCTCTACGAGTTCAAATAACACCATTTTCGGAATCAGCGCGTCAAAATACATAAGAATCACTATATCCTGAAGTCAAAAAATGAACATTGAAATTTTCGAAAAAATCGAAAGGGGGTACCCTTTGCTCAATTTCTGGCAAAATTTTGAAAATCAAATTCAACGGAAAAGGACAAATGACCCCATTTTCGGAATCAGCGCGTCAAAATACGTAAGAATCACTATATATTAAAGTCGAAAAACCGATTTTTGAATTTTCCGATCGGTTTTTCGCGATTTTCTCAGCTTCCTGAAGCTCTACGAGTTCAAATAACACCATTTTCGGAATCAGCGCGTCAAAATACGTAAGAATCACTATATATTAAAGTCGAAAAACCGATTTTTGAATTTTCCGATCGGTTTTTCGCGATTTTCTCAGCTTCCTGAAGCTCTACGAGTTCAAATAACACCATTTTCGGAATCAGCGCGTCAAAATACATAAGAATCACTATATCCTGAAGTCAAAAAATGAACATTGAAATTTTCGAAAAAATCGAAAGGGGGTACCCTTTGCTCAATTTCTGGCAAAATTTTGAAAATCAAATTCAACGGAAAAGGACAAATGACCCCATTTTCGGAATCAGCGCGTCAAAATACGTGAGAATCACTATATATTAAAGTCGAAAAACCGATTTTTGAATTTTCCGATCGGTTTTTCGCGATTTTCTCAGCTTCCTGAAGCTCTACGAGTTCAAATAACACCATTTTCGGAATCAGCGCGTCAAAATACGTAAGAATCACTATATATTAAAGTCGAAAAACCGATTTTTGAATTTTCCGATCGGTTTTTCGCGATTTTCTCAGCTTCCTGAAGCTCTACGAGTTCAAATAACACCATTTTCGGAATCAGCGCGTCAAAATACGTAAGAATCACTATATATTAAAGTCGAAAAACCGATTTTTGAATTTTCCGATCGGTTTTTCGCGATTTTCTCAGCTTCCTGAAGCTCTACGAGTTCAAATAACACCATTTTCGGAATCAGCGCGTCAAAATACATAAGAATCACTATATCCTGAAGTCAAAAAATGAACATTGCTCAATTTCTGGCAAAATTTTGGAAATCAAATTCAACGGAAAAGGACAAATGACCCCATTTCCGGAATCAGCGCGTCAAAATACGTAAGAATCACTATATATTAAAGTCGAAAAACCGATTTCTGAATTTTCCGATCGGTTTTTCGCGATTTTCTCAGCTTCCTGAAGCTCTACGAGTTCAAATAACACCATTTTCGGAATCAGCGCGTCAAAATACGTAAGAATCACTATATATTAAAGTCGAAAAACCGATTTTTGAATTTTCCGATCGGTTTTTCGCGATTTTCTAAGCTTCCTGAAGCTCTACGAGTTCAAATAACACCATTTTCGGAATCAGCGCGTCAAAATACATAAGAATCACTATATCCTGAAGTCAAAAAATGAACATTGAAATTTTCGAAAAAATCGAAAGGGGGTACCCTTTGCTCAATTTCTGGCAAAATTTTGAGAATCAAATTCAACGGAAAAGGACAAATGGCCCATTTTCGGAATCAGCGCGTCAAAATACGTAAGAATCACTATATATTAAAGTCGAAAAACCGATTTTTGAATTTTCCGATCGGTTTTTCGCGACTTTCTCAGCTTCCTGAAGCTCTACGAGTTCAAATAACACCATTTTCGGAATCAGCGCGTCGAAATACGTAAGAATCACTATATATTGAAGTCGAAAAACCGATTTTTGAATTTTCCGATCGGTTTTTCGCGATTTTCTCAGCTTCCTGAAGCTCTACGAGTTCAAATAACACCATTTTCGGAATCAGCGCGTCAAAATACATAAGAATCACTATATATTAAAGTCGAAAAACCGATTTTTGAATTTTCCGATCGGTTTTTCGCGATTTTCTCAGCTTCCTGAAGCTCTACGAGTTCAAATAACACCATTTTCGGAATCAGCGCGTCAAAATACATAAGAATCACTATATCCTGAAGTCAAAAAATGAACATTGAAATTTTCGAAAAAATCGAAAGGGGGTACCCTTTGCTCAATTTCTGGCAAAATTTTGAAGATCAAATTCAACGGAAAAGGACAAATGACCCCATTTTCGGAATCAGCGCGTCAAAATACGTAAGAATCACTATATATTAAAGTCGAAAAACCGATTTTTGAATTTTCCGATCGGTTTTTCGCGATTTTCTCAGCTTCCTGAAGCTCTACGAGTTCAAATAACACCATTTTTGGAATCAGCGCGTCAAAATACGTAAGAATCACTATATATCAAAGTCGAAAAACCGATTTTTGAATTTTCCGATCGGTTTTTCGCGATTTTCTCAGCTTCCTGAAGCTCTACGAGTTCAAATAACACCATTTTCGGAATCAGCGCGTCAAAATACATAAGAATCACTATATCCTGAAGTCAAAAAATGAACATTGAAATTTTCGAAAAAATCAAAAGGGGGTACCCTTTGCTCAATTTCTGGCAAAATTTTGAAAATCAAATTCAACGGAAAAGGACAAATGACCCCATTTTCGGAATCAGCGCGTCAAAATACGTAAGAATCACTATATATTAAAGTCGAAAAACCGATTTTTGAATTTTCCGATCGGTTTTTCGCGATTTTCTCAGCTTCCTGAAGCTCTACGAGTTCAAATAACACCATTTTCGGAATCAGCGCGTCAAAATACATAAGAATCACTATATCCTGAAGTCAAAAAATGAACATTGAAATTTTCGAAAAAATCGAAAGGGGGTACCCTTTGCTCAATTTCTGGCAAAATTTTGAAAATCAAATTCAACGGAAAAGGACAAATGACCCCATTTTCGGAATCAGCGCGTCAAAATACGTGAGAATCACTATATATTAAAGTCGAAAAACCGATTTTTGAATTTTCCGATCGGTTTTTCGCGATTTTCTCAGCTTCCTGAAGCTCTACGAGTTCAAATAACACCATTTTCGGAATCAGCGCGTCAAAATACGTAAGAATCACTATATATTAAAGTCGAAAAACCGATTTTTGAATTTTCCGATCGGTTTTTCGCGATTTTCTCAGCTTCCTGAAGCTCTACGAGTTCAAATAACACCATTTTCGGAATCAGCGCGTCAAAATACGTAAGAATCACTATATATTAAAGTCGAAAAACCGATTTTTGAATTTTCCGATCGGTTTTTCGCGATTTTCTCAGCTTCCTGAAGCTCTACGAGTTCAAATAACACCATTTTCGGAATCAGCGCGTCAAAATACATAAGAATCACTATATCCTGAAGTCAAAAAATGAACATTGCTCAATTTCTGGCAAAATTTTGGAAATCAAATTCAACGGAAAAGGACAAATGACCCCATTTCCGGAATCAGCGCGTCAAAATACGTAAGAATCACTATATATTAAAGTCGAAAAACCGATTTTTGAATTTTCCGATCGGTTTTTCGCGATTTTCTCAGCTTCCTGAAGCTCTACGAGTTCAAATAACACCATTTTCGGAATCAGCGCGTCAAAATACGTAAGAATCACTATATATTAAAGTCGAAAAACCGATTTTTGAATTTTCCGATCGGTTTTTCGCGATTTTCTAAGCTTCCTGAAGCTCTACGAGTTCAAATAACACCATTTTCGGAATCAGCGCGTCAAAATACATAAGAATCACTATATCCTGAAGTCAAAAAATGAACATTGAAATTTTCGAAAAAATCGAAAGGGGGTACCCTTTGCTCAATTTCTGGCAAAATTTTGAGAATCAAATTCAACGGAAAAGGACAAATGACCCCATTTTCGGAATCAGCGCGTCAAAATACGTAAGAATCACTATATATTAAAGTCGAAAAACCGATTTTTGAATTTTCCGATCGGTTTTTCGCGACTTTCTCAGCTTCCTGAAGCTCTACGAGTTCAAATAACACCATTTTCGGAATCAGCGCGTCGAAATACGTAAGAATCACTATATATTGAAGTCGAAAAACCGATTTTTGAATTTTCCGATCGGTTTTTCGCGATTTTCTCAGCTTCCTGAAGCTCTACGAGTTCAAATAACACCATTTTCGGAATCAGCGCGTCAAAATACATAAGAATCACTATATATTAAAGTCGAAAAACCGATTTTTGAATTTTCCGATCGGTTTTTCGCGATTTTCTCAGCTTCCTGAAGCTCTACGAGTTCAAATAACACCATTTTCGGAATCAGCGCGTCAAAATACATAAGAATCACTATATCCTGAAGTCAAAAAATGAACATTGAAATTTTCGAAAAAATCGAAAGGGGGTACCCTTTGCTCAATTTCTGGCAAAATTTTGAAGATCAAATTCAACGGAAAAGGACAAATGACCCCATTTTCGGAATCAGCGCGTCAAAATACGTAAGAATCACTATATATTAAAGTCGAAAAACCGATTTTTGAATTTTCCGATCGGTTTTTCGCGATTTTCTCAGCTTCCTGAAGCTCTACGAGTTCAAATAACACCATTTTTGGAATCAGCGCGTCAAAATACGTAAGAATCACTATATATCAAAGTCGAAAAACCGATTTTTGAATTTTCCGATCGGTTTTTCGCGATTTTCTCAGCTTCCTGAAGCTCTACGAGTTCAAATAACACCATTTTCGGAATCAGCGCGTCAAAATACATAAGAATCACTATATCCTGAAGTCAAAAAATGAACATTGAAATTTTCGAAAAAATCAAAAGGGGGTACCCTTTGCTCAATTTCTGGCAAAATTTTGAAAATCAAATTCAACGGAAAAGGACAAATGACCCCATTTTCGGAATCAGCGCGTCAAAATACGTAAGAATCACTATATATTAAAGTCGAAAAACCGATTTTTGAATTTTCCGATCGGTTTTTCGCGATTTTCTCAGCTTCCTGAAGCTCTACGAGTTCAAATAACACCATTTTCGGAATCAGCGCGTCAAAATACGTAAGAATCACTATATATTAAAGTCGAAAAACCGATTTTTGAATTTTCCGATCGGTTTTTCGCGATTTTCTCAGCTTCCTGAAGCTCTACGAGTTCAAATAACACCATTTTCGGAATCAGCGCGTCAAAATACGTAAGAATCACTATATATTAAAGTCGAAAAACCGATTTTTGAATTTTCCGATCGGTTTTTCGCGATTTTCTCAGCTTCCTGAAGCTCAACGAGTTCAAATAACACCATTTTCGGAATCAGCGCGTCTAAATACGTAAGAATCACTATATATTAAAGTCCAAAAACCGATTTTTGAATTTTCCGATCGGTTTTTCGCGATTTTCTCAGCTTCCTGAAGCTCTACGAGTTCAAATAACACCATTTTCGGAATCAGCGCGTCAAAATACGTAAGAATCACTATATATTGAAGTCGAAAAACCGATTTTTGAATTTTCCGATCGGTTTTTCGCGATTTTCTCAGCTTCCTGAAGCTCTACGAGTTCAAATAACACCATTTTCGGAATCAGCGCGTCAAAATACGTAAGAATCACTATATATTAAAGTCGAAAAACCGATTTTTAAATTTTCCGATCGGTTTTTCGCGATCTCCTCAGCTTCCTGAAGCTCTACGAGTTCAAATAACACCATTTTCGGAATCAGCGCGTCAAAATACGTTAGAATCACTATATATTAAAGTCGAAAAACCGATTTTTGAATTTTCCGATCGGTTTTTCGCGATTTTCTCAGCTTCCTGAAGCTCTACGAGTTCAAATAACACCATTTTCGGAATCAGCGCGTCAAAATACGTAAGAATCACTATATATTAAAGTCGAAAAACCGATTTTTGAATTTTCCGATCGGTTTTTCGCGATTTTCTCAGCTTCCTGAAGCTCTACGAGTTCAAATAACACCATTTTCGGAATCAGCGCGTCAAAATACGTAAGAATCACTATATATTGAAGTCGAAAAACCGATTTTTGAATTTTCCGATCGGTTTTTCGCGATTTTCTCAGCTTCCTGAAGCTCTACGAGTCCAAATAACACCATTTTCGGAATCAGCGCGTCAAAATACATAAGAATCACTATATCCTGAAGTCAAAAAATGAACATTGAAATTTTCGAAAAAATCGAAAGGGGGTACCCTTTGCTCAATTTCTGGCAAAATTTTGAAAATCAAATTCAACGGAAAAGGACAAATGACCCCATTTTCGGAATCAGCGCGTCAAAATACGTAAGAATCACTATATATTAAAGTCGAAAAACCGATTTTTGAATTTTCCGATCGGTTTTTCGCGATTTTCTCAGCTTCCTGAAGCTCTACGAGTTCAAATAACACCATTTTCGGAATCAGCGCGTCAAAATACGTAAGAATCACTATATATTAAAGTCGAAAAACCGATTTTTGAATTTTCCGATCGGTTTTTCGCGATTTTCTCAGCTTCCTGAAGCTCTACGAGTTCAAATAACACCATTTTCGGAATCAGCGCGTCAAAATACGTAAGAATCACTATATATTGAAGTCGAAAAACCGATTTTTGAATTTTCCGATCGGTTTTTCGCGATTTTCTCAGCTTCCTGAAGCTCTACGAGTTCAAATAACACCATTTTCGGAATCAGCGCGTCAAAATACATAAGAATCACTATATCCTGAAGTCAAAAAATGAACATTGAAATTTTCGAAAAAATCGAAAGGGGGTACCCTTTGCTCAATTTCTGGCAAAATTTTGAAAATCAAATTCAACGGAAAAGGACAAATGACCCCATTTTCGGAATCAGCGCGTCAAAATACGTAAGAATCACTATATATTAAAGTCGAAAAACCGATTTTTGAATTTTCCGATCGGTTTTTCGCGATTTTCTCAGCTTCCTGAAGCTCTACGAGTTCAAATAACACCATTTTCGGAATCAGCGCGTCAAAATACGTAAGAATCACTATATATTGAAGTCGAAAAACCGATTTTTGAATTTTCCGATCGGTTTTTCGCGATTTTCTCAGCTTCCTGAAGCTCTACGAGTTCAAATAACACCATTTTCGGAATCAGCGCGTCAAAATACATAAGAATCACTATATCCTGAAGTCAAAAAATGAACATTGAAATTTTCGAAAAAATCGAAAGGGGGTACCCTTTGCTCAATTTCTGGCAAAATTTTGAAAATCAAATTCAACGGAAAAGGACAAATGACCCCATTTTCGGAATCAGCGCGTCAAAATACGTAAGAATCACTATATATTAAAGTCGAAAAACCGATTTTTGAATTTTCCGATCGGTTTTTCGCGATTTTCTCAGCTTCCTGAAGCTCTACGAGTTCAAATAACACCATTTTTGGAATCAGCGCGTCAAAATACGTAAGAATCACTATATATTAAAGTCGAAAAACCGATTTTTGAATTTTCCGATCGGTTTTTCGCGATTTTCTCAGCTTCCTGAAGCTCTACGAGTTCAAATAACACCATTTTCGGAATCAGCGCGTCAAAATACATAAGAATCACTATATCCTGAAGTCAAAAAATGAACATTGAAATTTTCGAAAAAATCGAAAGGGGGTACCCTTTGCTCAATTTCTGGCAAAATTTTGAAAATCAAATTCAACGGAAAAGGACAAATGACCCCATTTTCGGAATCAGCGCGTCAAAATACGTAAGAATCACTATATATTAAAGTCGAAAAACCGATTTTTGAATTTTCCGATCGGTTTTTCGCGATTTTCTCAGCTTCCTGAAGCTCTACGAGTTCTAATAACACCATTTTCGGAATCAGCGCGTCAAAATACGTAAGAATCACTATATATTAAAGTCGAAAAACCGATTTTTGAATTTTCCGATCGGTTTTTCGCGATTTTCTCAGCTTCCTGAAGCTCTACGAGTTCAAATAACACCATTTTCGGAATCAGCGCGTCAAAATACGTAAGAATCACTATATATCAAAGTCGAAAAACCGATTTTTGAATTTTCCGATCGGTTTTTCGCGATTTTCTCAGCTTCCTGAAGCTCTACGAGTTCAAATAACACCATTTTCGGAATCAGCGCGTCAAAATACGTAAGAATCACTATATATTAAAGTCGAAAAACCGATTTTTGAATTTTCCGATCGGTTTTTCGCGATTTTCTCAGCTTCCTGAAGCTCTACGAGTTCAAATAACACCATTTTCGGAATCAGCGCGTCAAAATACGTAAGAATCACTATATATTAAAGTCGAAAAACCGATTTTTGAATTTTCCGATCGGTTTTTCGCGATTTTCTCAGCTTCCTGAAGCTCTACGAGTTCAAATAACACCATTTTCGGAATCAGCGCGTCAAAATACGTAAGAATCACTATATATTAAAGTCGAAAAACCGATTTTTGAATTTTCCGATCGGTTTTTCGCGATTTTCTCAGCTTCCTGAAGCTCTACGAGTTCAAATAACACCATTTTCGGAATCAGCGCGTCAAAATACGTAAGAATCACTATATATTAAAGTCGAAAAACCGATTTTTGAATTTTCCGATCGGTTTTTCGCGATTTTCTCAGCTTCCTGAAGCTCTACGAGTTCAAATAACACCATTTTCGGAATCAGCACGTCAAAATACGTAAGAATCACTATATATTAAAGTCGAAAAACCGATTTTTGAATTTTCCGATCGGTTTTTCGCGATTTTCTCAGCTTCCTGAAGCTCTACGAGTTCAAATAACACCATTTTCGGAATCAGCGCGTCAAAATACGTAAGAATCACTATATATTGAAGTCGAAAAACCGATTTTTGAATTTTCCGATCGGTTTTTCGCGATTTTCTCAGCTTCCTGAAGCTCAACGAGTTCAAATAACACCATTTTCGGAATCAGCGCGTCAAAATACGTAAGAATCACTATATATTAAAGTCCAAAAACCGATTTTTGAATTTTCCGATCGGTTTTTCGCGATTTTCTCAGCTTCCTGAAGCTCTACGAGTTCAAATAACACCATTTTCGGAATCAGCGCGTCAAAATACGTAAGAATCACTATATATTAAAGTCGAAAAACCGATTTTTGAATTTTCCGATCGGTTTTTCGCGATTTTCTAAGCTTCCTGAAGCTCTACGAGTTCAAATAACACCATTTTCGGAATCAGCGCGTCAAAATACATAAGAATCACTATATCCTGAAGTCAAAAAATGAACATTGAAATTTTCGAAAAAATCGAAAGGGGGTACCCTTTGCTCAATTTCTGGCAAAATTTTGAGAATCAAATTCAACGGAAAAGGACAAATGACCCCATTTTCGGAATCAGCGCGTCAAAATACGTAAGAATCACTATATATTAAAGTCGAAAAACCGATTTTTGAATTTTCCGATCGGTTTTTCGCGACTTTCTCAGCTTCCTGAAGCTCTACGAGTTCAAATAACACCATTTTCGGAATCAGCGCGTCAAAATACGTAAGAATCACTATATATTGAAGTCGAAAAACCGATTTTTGAATTTTCCGATCGGTTTTTCGCGATTTTCTCAGCTTCCTGAAGCTCTACGAGTTCAAATAACACCATTTTCGGAATCAGCGCGTCAAAATACATAAGAATCACTATATCCCGAAGTCAAAAAATGAACATTGAAATTTTCGAAAAAATCGAAAGGGGGTACCCTTTGCTCAATTTCTGGCAAAATTTTGAAAATCAAATTCAACGGAAAAGGACAAATGACCCCATTTTCGGAATCAGCGCGTCAAAATACGTAAGAATCACTATATATTAAAGGCGAAAAACCGATTTTTGAATTTTCCGATCGGTTTTTCGCGATTTTCTCAGCTTCCTGAAGCTCTACGAGTTCAAATAACACCATTTTTGGAATCAGCGCGTCAAAATACGTAAGAATCACTATATATTAAAGTCGAAAAACCGATTTTTAAATTTTCCGATCGGTTTTTCGCGATTTTCTCAGCTTCCTGAAGCTCTACGAGTTCAAATAACACCATTTTCGGAATCAGCGCGTCAAGATACGTAAGAATCACTATATATTAAAGTCGAAAAACCGATTTTTGAATTTTCCGATCGGTTTTTCGCGATTTTCTCAGCTTCCTGAAGCTCTACGAGTTCAAATAACACCATTTTCGGAATCAGCGCGTCAAAATACATAAGAATCACTATATCCTGAAGTCAAAAAATGAACATTGAAATTTTCGAAAAAATCGAAAGGGGGTACCCTTTGCTCAATTTCTGGCAAAATTTTGAAAATCAAATTCAACGGAAAAGGACAAATGACCCCATTTTCGGAATCAGCGCGTCAAAATACGTAAGAATCACTATATATTAAAGTCGAAAAACCGATTTTTGAATTTTCCGATCGGTTTTTCGCGATTTTCTCAGCTTCCTGAAGCTCTACGAGTTCAAATAACACCATTTTCGGAATCAGCGCGTCAAAATACGTAAGAATCACTATATATTAAAGTCGAAAAACCGATTTTTGAATTTTCCGATCGGTTTTTCGCGATTTTCTAAGCTTCCTGAAGCTCTACGAGTTCAAATAACACCATTTTCGGAATCAGCGCGTCAAAATACATAAGAATCACTATATCCTGAAGTCAAAAAATGAACATTGAAATTTTCGAAAAAATCGAAAGGGGGTACCCTTTGCTCAATTTCTGGCAAAATTTTGAGAATCAAATTCAACGGAAAAGGACAAATGACCCCATTTTCGGAATCAGCGCGTCAAAATACGTAAGAATCACTATATATTAAAGTCGAAAAACCGATTTTTGAATTTTCCGATCGGTTTTTCGCGATTTTCTCAGCTTCCTGAAGCTCTACGAGTTCAAATAACACCATTTTCGGAATCAGCGCGTCAAAATACGTAAGAATCACTATATCCCGAAGTCAAAAAATGAACATTGAAATTTTCGAAAAAATCGAAAGGGGGTACCCTTTGCTCAATTTCTGGCAAAATTTTGAAAATCAAATTCAACGGAAAAGGACAAATGACCCCATTTTCGGAATCAGCGCGTCAAAATACGTAAGAATCACTATATATTAAAGGCGAAAAACCGATTTTTGAATTTTCCGATCGGTTTTTCGCGATTTTCTCAGCTTCCTGAAGCTCTACGAGTTCAAATAACACCATTTTTGGAATCAGCGCGTCAAAATACGTAAGAATCACTATATATTAAAGTCGAAAAACCGATTTTTAAATTTTCCGATCGGTTTTTCGCGATTTTCTCAGCTTCCTGAAGCTCTACGAGTTCAAATAACACCATTTTCGGAATCAGCGCGTCAAGATACGTAAGAATCACTATATATTAAAGTCGAAAAACCGATTTTTGAATTTTCCGATCGGTTTTTCGCGATTTTCTCAGCTTCCTGAAGCTCTACGAGTTCAAATAACACCATTTTCGGAATCAGCGCGTCAAAATACATAAGAATCACTATATCCTGAAGTCAAAAAATGAACATTGAAATTTTCGAAAAAATCGAAAGGGGGTACCCTTTGCTCAATTTCTGGCAAAATTTTGAAAATCAAATTCAACGGAAAAGGACAAATGACCCCATTTTCGGAATCAGCGCGTCAAAATACGTAAGAATCACTATATATTAAAGTCGAAAAACCGATTTTTGAATTTTCCGATCGGTTTTTCGCGATTTTCTCCGCTTCCTGAAGCTCTACGAGTTCAAATAACACCATTTTCGGAATCAGCGCGTCAAAATACGTAAGAATCACTATATATTAAAGTCGAAAAACCGATTTTTAAATTTTCCGATCGGTTTTTCGCGATTTTCTCAGCTTCCTGAAGCTCTACGAGTTCAAATAACACCATTTTCGGAATCAGCGCGTCAAAATACGTAAGAATCACTATATATTAAAGTCGAAAAACCGATTTTTGAATTTTCCGATCGGTTTTTCGCGATTTTCTCAGCTTCCTGAAGCTCTACGAATTCAAATAACACCATTTTCGGAATCAGCGCGTCAAAATACATAAGAATCACTATATCCTGAAGTAAAAAAATGAACATTGAAATTTTCGAAAAAATCGAAAGGGGGTACCCTTTGCTCAATTTCTGGCAAAATTTTGAAAATCAAATTCAACGGAAAAAGGCAAATGACCCCATTTTCGGAATCAGCGCGTCAAAATACGTAAGAATCACTATATATTAAAGTCGAAAAACCGATTTTTGAATTTTCCGATCGGTTTTTCGCGATTTTCTCAGCTTCCTGAAGCTCTACGAGTTCAAATAACACCATTTTCGGAATCAGCGCGTCAAAATACGTAAGAATCACTATATATTAAAGTCGAAAAACCGATTTTTAAATTTTCCGATCGGTTTTTCGCGATTTTCTCAGCTTCCTGAAGCTCTACGAGTTCAAATAACACCATTTTCGGAATCAGCGCGTCAAAATACGTAAGAATCACTATATATTAAAGTCGAAAAACCGATTTTTGAATTTTCCGATCGTTTTTTCGCGATTTTCTCAGCTTCCTGAAGCTCTACGAGTTCAAATAACACCATTTTCGGAATCAGCGCGTCAAAATACGTGAGAATCACTATATATTAAAGTCGAAAAACCGATTTTTGAATTTTCCGATCGGTTTTTCGCGATTTTCTCAGCTTCCTGAAGCTCTACGAGTTCAAATAACACCATTTTCGGAATCAGCGCGTCAAAATACGTAAGAATCACTATACATTAAAGTCGAAAAACCGATTTTTGAATTTTCCGATCGGTTTTTCGCGATTTTCTCAGCTTCCTGAAGCTCTACGAGTTCAAATAACACCATTTTCGGAATCAGCGCGTCAAAATACATAAGAATCACTATATCCTGAAGTCAAAAAATGAACATTGAAATTTTCGAAAAAATCGAAAGGGGGTACCCTTTGCTCAATTTCTGGCAAAATTTTGAAAATCAAATTCAACGGAAAAGGACAAATGACCCCATTTTCGGAATCAGCGCGTCAAAATACGTAAGAATCACTATATATTAAAGTCGAAAAACCGATTTTTGAATTTTCCGATCGGTTTTTCGCGATTTTCTCAGCTTCCTGAAGCTCTACGAGTTCAAATAACACCATTTTCGGAATCAGCGCGTCAAAATACGTAAGAATCACTATATATTAAAGTCGAAAAACCGATTTTTGAATTTTCCGATCGGTTTTTCGCGATTTTCTCAGCTTCCTGAAGCTCTACGAGTTCAAATAACACCATTTTCGGAATCAGCGCGTCAAAATACGTAAGAATCACTATATATTGAAGTCGAAAAACCGATTTTTGAATTTTCCGATCGGTTTTTCGCGATTTTCTCAGCTTCCTGAAGCTCTACGAGTTCAAATAACACCATTTTCGGAATCAGCGCGTCAAAATACATAAGAATCACTATATCCTGAAGTCAAAAAATGAACATTGAAATTTTCGAAAAAATCGAAAGGGGGTACCCTTTGCTCAATTTCTGGCAAAATTTTGAGAATCAAATTCAACGGAAAAGGACAAATGACCCCATTTTCGGAATCAGCGCGTCAAAATACGTAAGAATCACTATATATTAAAGTCGAAAAACCGATTTTTGAATTTTCCGATCGGTTTTTCGCGACTTTCTCAGCTTCCTGAAGCTCTACGAGTTCAAATAACACCATTTTCGGAATCAGCGCGTCAAAATACGTAAGAATCACTATATATTAAAGTCGAAAAACCGATTTTTGAATTTTCCGATCGGTTTTTCGCGATTTTCTCAGCTTCCTGAAGCTCTACGAGTTCAAATAACACCATTTTCGGAATCAGCGCGTCAAAATACGTAAGAATCACTATATATTAAAGTCGAAAAACCGATTTTTGAATTTTCCGATCGGTTTTTCGCGATTTTCTCAGCTTCCTGAAGCTCTACGAGTTCAAATAACACCATTTTCGGAATCAGCGCGTCAAAATACGTAAGAATCACTATATATTAAAGTCGAAAAACCGATTTTTGAATTTTCCGATCGGTTTTTCGCAATTTCGAGTTACGAGTTCAAATAACACCATTTTCGGAATCAGCGCGTCAAAATACATAAGAATCACTATATCCTGAAGTCAAAAAATGAACATTGAAATTTTCGAAAAAATCAAAAGGGGGTACCCTTTGCTCAATTTCTGGCAAAATTTTGAAAATCAAATTCAACGGAAAAGGACAAATGACCCCATTTTCGGAATCAGCGCGTCAAAATACGTAAGAATCACTATATATTAAAGTCGAAAAACCGATTTTTAAATTTTCCGATCGGTTTTTCGCGATTTTCTCAGCTTCCTGAAGCTCTACGAGTTCAAATAACACCATTTTCGGAATCAGCGCGTCAAAATACGTAAGAATCACTATATATTAAAGTCGAAAAACCGATTTTTGAATTTTCCGATCGGTTTTTCGCGATTTTCTAAGCTTCCTGAAGCTCTACGAGTCCAAATAACACCATTTTTGGAATCAGCGCGTCAAAATACGTAAGAATCACTATATATTAAAGTCGAAAAACCGATTTTTAAATTTTCCGATCGGTTTTTCGCGATTTTCTCAGCTTCCTGAAGCTCTACGAGTTCAAATAACACCATTTTCGGAATCAGCGCGTCAAAATACGTAAGAATCACTATATAGTAAAGTCGAAAAACCGATTTTTGAATTTTCCGATCGGTTTTTCGCGATTTTCTCAGCTTCCTGAAGCTCTACGAGTTCAAATAACACCATTTTCGGAATCAGCGCGTCAAAATACGTAAGAATCACTATATATTAAAGTCGAAAAACCGATTTTTGAATTTTCCGATCGGTTTTTCGCGATTTTCTAAGCTTCCTGAAGCTCTACGAGTTCAAATAACACCATTTTCGGAATCAGCGCGTCAAAATACATAAGAATCACTATATCCTGAAGTCAAAAAATGAACATTGAAATTTTCGAAAAAATCGAAAGGGGGTACCCTTTGCTCAATTTCTGGCAAAATTTTGAGAATCAAATTCAACGGAAAAGGACAAATGACCCCATTTTCGGAATCAGCGCGTCAAAATACGTAAGAATCACTATATATTAAAGTCGAAAAACCGATTTTTGAATTTTCCGATCGGTTTTTCGCGACTTTCTCAGCTTCCTGAAGCTCTACGAGTTCAAATAACACCATTTTCGGAATCAGCGCGTCAAAATACGTAAGAATCACTATATATTGAAGTCGAAAAACCGATTTTTGAATTTTCCGATCGGTTTTTCGCGATTTTCTCAGCTTCCTGAAGCTCTACGAGTTCAAATAACACCATTTTCGGAATCAGCGCGTCAAAATACATAAGAATCACTATATCCCGAAGTCAAAAAATGAACATTGAAATTTTCGAAAAAATCGAAAGGGGGTACCCTTTGCTCAATTTCTGGCAAAATTTTGAAAATCAAATTCAACGGAAAAGGACAAATGACCCCATTTTCGGAATCAGCGCGTCAAAATACGTAAGAATCACTATATATTAAAGGCGAAAAACCGATTTTTGAATTTTCCGATCGGTTTTTCGCCATTTTCTCAGCTTCCTGAAGCTCTACGAGTTCAAATAACACCATTTTTGGAATCAGCGCGTCAAAATACGTAAGAATCACTATATATTAAAGTCGAAAAACCGATTTTTAAATTTTCCGATCGGTTTTTCGCGATTTTCTCAGCTTCCTGAAGCTCTACGAGTTCAAATAACACCATTTTCGGAATCAGCGCGTCAAGATACGTAAGAATCACTATATATTAAAGTCGAAAAACCGATTTTTGAATTTTCCGATCGGTTTTTCGCGATTTTCTCAGCTTCCTGAAGCTCTACGAGTTCAAATAACACCATTTTCGGAATCAGCGCGTCAAAATACATAAGAATCACTATATCCTGAAGTCAAAAAATGAACATTGAAATTTTCGAAAAAATCGAAAGGGGGTACCCTTTGCTCAATTTCTGGCAAAATTTTGAAAATCAAATTCAACGGAAAAGGACAAATGACCCCATTTTCGGAATCAGCGCGTCAAAATACGTAAGAATCACAATATATTAAAGTCGAAAAACCGATTTTTGAATTTTCCGATCGGTTTTTCGCGATTTTCTCAGCTTCCTGAAGCTCTACGAGTTCAAATAACACCATTTTCGGAATCAGCGCGTCAAAATACGTAAGAATCACTATATATTAAAGTCGAAAAACCGATTTTTAAATTTTCCGATCCGTTTTTCGCGATTTTCTCAGCTTCCTGAAGCTCTACGAGTTCAAATAACACCATTTTCGGAATCAGCGCGTCAAAATACGTAAGAATCACTATATATTAAAGTCGAAAAACCGATTTTTGAATTTTCCGATCGGTTTTTCGCGATTTTCTCAGCTTCCTGAAGCTCTACGAATTCAAATAACACCATTTTCGGAATCAGCGCGTCAAAATACATAAGAATCACTATATCCTGAAGTAAAAAAATGAACATTGAAATTTTCGAAAAAATCGAAAGGGGGTACCCTTTGCTCAATTTCTGGCAAAATTTTGAAAATCAAATTCAACGGAAAAAGGCAAATGACCCCATTTTCGGAATCAGCGCGTCAAAATACGTAAGAATCACTATATATTAAAGTCGAAAAACCGATTTTTGAATTTTCCGATCGGTTTTTCGCGATTTTCTCAGCTTCCTGAAGCTCTACGAGTTCAAATAACACCATTTTCGGAATCAGCGCGTCAAAATACGTAAGAATCACTATATATTAAAGTCGAAAAACCGATTTTTAAATTTTCCGATCGGTTTTTCGCGATTTTCTCAGCTTCCTGAAGCTCTACGAGTTCAAATAACACCATTTTCGGAATCAGCGCGTCAAAATACGTAAGAATCACTATATATTAAAGTCGAAAAACCAATTTTTGAATTTTCCGATCGTTTTTTCGCGATTTTCTCAGCTTCCTGAAGCTCTACGAGTTCAAATAACACCATTTTCGGAATCAGCGCGTTAAAATACGTGAGAATCACTATATATTAAAGTCGAAAAACCGATTTTTGAATTTTCCGATCGGTTTTTCGCGATTTTCTCAGCTTCCTGAAGCTCTACGAGTTCAAATAACACCATTTTCGGAATCAGCGCGTCAAAATACGTAAGAATCACTATACATTAAAGTCGAAAAACCGATTTTTGAATTTTCCGATCGGTTTTTCGCGATTTTCTCAACTTCCTGAAGCTCTACGAGTTCAAATAACACCATTTTCGGAATCAGCGCGTCAAAATACATAAGAATCACTATATCCTGAAGTCAAAAAATGAACATTGAAATTTTCGAAAAAATCGAAAGGGGGTACCCTTTGCTCAATTTCTGGCAAAATTTTGAAAATCAAATTCAACGGAAAAGGACAAATGACCCCATTTTCGGAATCAGCGCGTCAAAATACGTAAGAATCACTATATATTAAAGTCGAAAAACCGATTTTTGAATTTTCCGATCGGTTTTTCGCGATTTTCTCAGCTTCCTGAAGCTCTACGAGTTCAAATAACACCATTTTCGGAATCAGCGCGTCAAAATACGTAAGAATCACTATATATTAAAGTCGAAAAACCGATTTTTGAATTTTCCGATCGGTTTTTCGCGATTTTCTCAGCTTCCTGAAGCTCTACGAGTTCAAATAACACCATTTTCGGAATCAGCGCGTCAAAATACGTAAGAATCACTATATATTAAAGTCGAAAAACCGATTTTTAAATTTTCCGATCGGTTTTTCGCGATTTTCTCAGCTTCCTGAAGCTCTACGAGTTCAAATAACACCATTTTCGGAATCAGCGCGTCAAAATACATAAGAATCACTATATCCTGAAGTCAAAAAATGAACATTGGAATTTTCGAAAAAATCGAAAGGGGGTACCCTTTGCTCAATTTCTGGCAAAATTTTGAAAATCAAATTCAACGGAAAAGGACAAATGACCCCATTTTCGGAATCAGCGCGTCAAAATACGTAAGAATCACTATATATTAAAGTCGAAAAACCGATTTTTGAATTTTCCGATCGGTTTTTCGCGATTTTCTCAGCTTCCTGAAGCTCTACGAGTTCAAATAACACCATTTTCGTAATCAGCGCGTCAAAATACACAAGAATCACTATATCCTGAAGTCAAAAAATGAACATTGAAATTTTCGAAAAAATCGAAAGGGGGTACCCTTTGCTCAATTTCTGGCAAAATTTTGAAAATCAAATTCAACGGAAAAGGACAAATGACCCCATTTTCGGAATCAGCGCGTCAAAATACGTAAGAATCACTATATATTAAAGTCGAAAAACCGATTTTTGAATTTTCCGATCGGTTTTTCGCGATTTTCTCAGCTTCCTGAAGCTCTACGAGTTCAAATAACACCATTTTCGGAATCAGCGCGTCAAAATACGTAAGAATCACTATATATTAAAGTCGAAAAACCGATTTTTGAATTTTCCGATCGGTTTTTCGCGATTTTCTAAGCTTCCTGAAGCTCTACGAGTTCAAATAACACCATTTTCGGAATCAGCGCGTCAAAATACATAAGAATCACTATATCCTGAAGTCAAAAAATGAACATTGAAATTTTCGAAAAAATCGAAAGGGGGTACCCTTTGCTCAATTTCTGGCAAAATTTTGAGAATCAAATTCAACGGAAAAGGACAAATGACCCCATTTTCGGAATCAGCGCGTCAAAATACGTAAGAATCACTATATATTAAAGTCGAAAAACCGATTTTTGAATTTTCCGATCGGTTTTTCGCGACTTTCTCAGCTTCCTGAAGCTCTACGAGTTCAAATAACACCATTTTCGGAATCAGCGCGTCAAAATACGTAAGAATCACTATATATTAAAGTCGAAAAACCGATTTTTAAATTTTCCGATCGGTTTTTCGCGATTTTCTCAGCTTCCTGAAGCTCTACGAGTTCAAATAACACCATTTTCGGAATCAGCGCGTCAAAATACGTAAGAATCACTATATATTGAAGTCGAAAAACCGATTTTTGAATTTTCCGATCGGTTTTTCGCGATTTTCTCAGCTTCCTGAAGCTCTACGAGTTCAAATAACACCATTTTCGGAATCAGCGCGTCAAAATACATAAGAATCACTATATCCTGAAGTCAAAAAATGAACATTGAAATTTTCGAAAAAATCGGAAGGGGGTACCCTTTGCTCAATTTCTGGCAAAATTTTGAAAATCAAATTCAACGGAAAAGGACAAATGACCCCATTTTCGGAATCAGCGCGTCAAAATACGTAAGAATCACTATATATTAAAGGCGAAAAACCGATTTTTGAATTTTCCGATCGGTTTTTCGCGATTTTCTCAGCTTCCTGAAGCTCTACGAGTTCAAATAACACCATTTTTGGAATCAGCGCGTCAAAATACGTAAGAATCACTATATATTAAAGTCGAAAAACCGATTTTTAAATTTTCCGATCGGTTTTTCGCGATTTTCTCAGCTTCCTGAAGCTCTACGAGTTCAAATAACACCATTTTCGGAATCAGCGCGTCAAGATACGTAAGAATCACTATATATTGAAGTCGAAAAACCGATTTTTGAATTTTCCGATCGGTTTTTCGCGATTTTCTTAGCTTCCTGAAGCTCTACGAGTTCAAATAACACCATTTTCGGAATCAGCGCGTCAAAATACATAAGAATCACTATATCCTGAAGTCAAAGAATGAACATTGAAATTTTCGAAAAAATCGAAAGGGGGTACCCTTTGCTCAATTTCTGGCAAAATTTTGAGAATCAAATTCAACGGAAAAGGACAAATGACCCCATTTTCGGAATCAGCGCGTCAAAATACGTAAGAATCACTATATATTAAAGTCGAAAAACCGATTTTTGAATTTTCCGATCGGTTTTTCGCGACTTTCTCAGCTTCCTGAAGCTCTACGAGTTCAAATAACACCATTTTCGGAATCAGCGCGTCAAAATACGTAAGAATCACTATATATTAAAGTCGAAAAACCGATTTTTAAATTTTCCGATCGGTTTTTCGCGATTTTCTCAGCTTCCTGAAGCTCTACGAGTTCAAATAACACCATTTTCGGAATCAGCGCGTCAAAATACGTAAGAATCACTATATATTGAAGTCGAAAAACCGATTTTTGAATTTTCCGATCGGTTTTTCGCGATTTTCTCAGCTTCCTGAAGCTCTACGAGTTCAAATAACACCATTTTCGGAATCAGCGCGTCAAAATACATAAGAATCACTATATCCTGAAGTCGAAAAATGAACATTGAAATTTTCGAAAAAATCGAAAGGGGGTACCCTTTGCTCAATTTCTGGCAAAATTTTGAAAATCAAATTCAACGGAAAAGGACAAATGACCCCATTTTCGGAATCAGCGCGTCAAAATACGTAAGAATCACTATATATTAAAGGCGAAAAACCGATTTTTGAATTTTCCGATCGGTTTTTCGCGATTTTCTCAGCTTCCTGAAGCTCTACGAGTTCAAATAACACCATTTTTGGAATCAGCGCGTCAAAATACGTAAGAATCACTATATATTAAAGTCGAAAAACCGATTTTTAAATTTTCCGATCGGTTTTTCGCGATTTTCTCAGCTTCCTGAAGCTCTACGAGTTCAAATAACACCATTTTCGGAATCAGCGCGTCAAGATACGTAAGAATCACTATATATTGAAGTCGAAAAACCGATTTTTGAATTTTCCGATCGGTTTTTCGCGATTTTCTTAGCTTCCTGAAGCTCTACGAGTTCAAATAACACCATTTTCGGAATCAGCGCGTCAAGATACGTAAGAATCACTATATATTAAAGTCGAAAAACCGATTTTTGAATTTTCCGATCGGTTTTTTGCGATTTTCTCAGCTTCCTGAAGCTCTACGAGTTCAAATAACACCATTTTCGGAATCAGCGCGTCAAAATACATAAGAATCACTATATCCTGAAGTCAAAGAATGAACATTGAAATTTTCGAAAAAATCGAAAGGGGGTACCCTTTGCTCAATTTCTGGCAAAATTTTGAGAATCAAATTCAACGGAAAAGGACAAATGACCCCATTTTCGGAATCAGCGCGTCAAAATACGTAAGAATCACTATATATTAAAGTCGAAAAACCGATTTTTGAATTTTCCGATCGGTTTTTCGCGACTTTCTCAGCTTCCTGAAGCTCTACGAGTTCAAATAACACCATTTTCGGAATCAGCGCGTCAAAATACGTAAGAATCACTATATATTAAAGTCGAAAAACCGATTTTTAAATTTTCCGATCGGTTTTTCGCGATTTTCTCAGCTTCCTGAAGCTCTACGAATTCAAATAACACCATTTTCGGAATCAGCGCGTCAAAATACATAAGAATCACTATATCCTGAAGTAAAAAAATAAACATTGAAATTTTCGAAAAAATCGAAAGGGGGTACCCTTTGCTCAATTTCTGGCAAAATTTTGAAAATCAAATTCAACGGAAAAAGGCAAATGACCCCATTTTCGGAATCAGCGCGTCAAAATACGTAAGAATCACTATATATTAAAGTCGAAAAACCGATTTTTGAATTTTCCGATCGGTTTTTCGCGATTTTCTCAGCTTCCTGAAGCTCTACGAGTTCAAATAACACCATTTTCGGAATCAGCGCGTCAAAATACGTAAGAATCACTATATATTAAAGTCGAAAAACCGATTTTTAAATTTTCCGATCGGTTTTTCGCGATTTTCTCAGCTTCCTGAAGCTCTACGAGTTCAAATAACACCATTTTCGGAATCAGCGCGTCAAAATACGTAAGAATCACTATATATTAAAGTCGAAAAACCGATTTTTGAATTTTCCGATCGGTTTTTCGCGATTTTCTCAGCTTCCTGAAGCTCTACGAGTTCAAATAACACCATTTTCGGAATCAGCGCGTCAAAATACGTAAGAATCACTATACATTAAAGTCGAAAAACCGATTTTTGAATTTTCCGATCGGTTTTTCGCGATTTTCTCAGCTTCCTGAAGCTCTACGAGTTCAAATAACACCATTTTCGGAATCAGCGCGTCAAAATACATAAGAATCACTATATCCTGAAGTCAAAAAATGAACATTGAAATTTTCGAAAAAATCGAAAGGGGGTACCCTTTGCTCAATTTCTGGCAAAATTTTGAAAATCAAATTCAACGGAAAAGGACAAATGACCCCATTTTCGGAATCAGCGCGTCAAAATACGTAAGAATCACTATATATTAAAGTCGAAAAACCGATTTTTGAATTTTCCGATCGGTTTTTCGCGATTTTCTCAGCTTCCTGAAGCTCTACGAGTTCAAATAACACCATTTTCGGAATCAGCGCGTCAAAATACGTAAGAATCACTATATATTAAAGTCGAAAAACCGAGTTTTGAATTTTCCGATCGGTTTTTCGCGATTTTCTCAGCTTCCTGAAGCTCTACGAGTTCAAATAACACCATTTTCGGAATCAGCGCGTCAAAATACGTAAGAATCACTATATATTGAAGTCGAAAAACCGATTTTTGAATTTTCCGATCGGTTTTTCGCGATTTTCTCAGCTTCCTGAAGCTCAACGAGTTCAAATAACACCATTTTCGGAATCAGCGCGTCAAAATACATAAGAATCACTATATCCTGAAGTCAAAAAATGAACATTGAAATTTTCGAAAAAATCGAAAGGGGGTACCCTTTGCTCAATTTCTGGCAAAATTTTGAGAATCAAATTCAACGGAAAAGGACAAATGACCCCATTTTCGGAATCAGCGCGTCAAAATACATAAGAATCACTATATATTAAAGTCGAAAAACCGATTTTTGAATTTTCCGATCGGTTTTTCGCGACTTTCTCAGCTTCCTGAAGCTCTACGAGTTCAAATAACACCATTTTCGGAATCAGCGCGTCAAAATACGTAAGAATCACTATATATTAAAGTCGAAAAACCGATTTTTGAATTTTCCGATCGGTTTTTCGCGATTTTCTCAGCTTCCTGAAGCTCTACGAGTTCAAATAACACCATTTTCGGAATCAGCGCGTCAAAATACGTAAGAATCACTATATATTAAAGTCGAAAAACCGATTTTTGAATTTTCCGACCGGTTTTTCGCGATTTTCTCAGCTTCCTGAAGCTCTATGAGTTCAAATAACACCATTTTCGGAATCAGCGCGTCAAAATACATAAGAATCACTATATCCTGAAGTCAAAAAATGAACATTGAAATTTTCGAAAAAATCGAAAGGGGGTACCCTTTGCTCAATTTCTGGCAAAATTTTGAAAATCAAATTCAACGGAAAAGGACAAATGACCCCATTTTCGGAATCAGCGCGTCAAAATACGTAAGAATCACTATATATTGAAAACGAAAAACCGATTTTTCAATTTTCCGATCGGTTTTTCGCGATCTCCTCAGCTTCCTGAAGCTCTACGAGTTCAAATAACACCATTTTCGGAATCAGCGCGTCAAAATACGTAAGAATCACTATATATTAAAGTCGAAAAACCGATTTTTGAATTTTCCGATCGGTTTTTCGCGATTTTCTCAGCTTCCTGAAGCTCTACGAGTTCAAATAACACCATTTTCGGAATCAGCGCGTCAAAATACGTAAGAATCACTAAATATTAAAGTCGAAAAACCGATTTTTGAATTTTCCGATCGGTTTTTCGCGATTTTCTCAGCTTCCTGAAGCTCTACGAGTTCAAATAACACCATTTTCGGAATCAGCGCGTCAAAATACGTAAGAATCACTATATATTAAAGTCGAAAAACCGATTTTTGAATTTTCCGATCGGTTTTTCGCGATTTTCTCAGCTTCCTGAAGCTCTACGAGTTCAAATAACACCATTTTCGGAATCAGCGCGTCAAAATACGTAAGAATCACTATATATTAAAGTCGAAAAACCGATTTTTGAATTTTCCGATCGGTTTTTCGCGATTTTCTCAGCTTCCTGAAGCTCTACGAGTTCAAATAACACCATTTTCGGAATCAGCGCGTCAAAATACGTAAGAATCACTATATATTAAAGTCGAAAAACCGATTTTTGAATTTTCCGATCGGTTTTTCGCGATTTTCTCAGCTTCCTGAAGCTCTACGAGTTCAAATAACACCATTTTCGGAATCAGCGCGTCAAAATACGTAAGAATCACTATATATTAAAGTCGAAAAACCGATTTTTGAATTTTCCGATCGGTTTTTCGCGATTTTCTCAGCTTCCTGAAGCTCTACGAGTTCAAATAACACCATTTTCGGAATCAGCGCGTCAAAATACGTAAGAATCACTATACATTAAAGTCGAAAAACCGATTTTTGAATTTTCCGATCGGTTTTTCGCGATTTTCTCAGCTTCCTGAAGCTCTACGAGTTCAAATAACACCATTTTCGGAATCAGCGCGTCAAAATACATAAGAATCACTATATCCTGAAGTCAAAAAATGAACATTGAAATTTTCGAAAAAATCGAAAGGGGGTACCCTTTGCTCAATTTCTGGCAAAATTTTGAAAATCAAATTCAACGGAAAAGGACAAATGACCCCATTTTCGGAATCAGCGCGTCAAAATACGTAAGAATCACTATATATTAAAGTCGAAAAACCGATTTTTGAATTTTCCGATCGGTTTTTCGCGATTTTCTCAGCTTCCTGAAGCTCTACGAGTTCAAATAACACCATTTTCGGAATCAGCGCGTCAAAATACGTAAGAATCACTATATATTAAAGTCGAAAAACCGAGTTTTGAATTTTCCGATCGGTTTTTCGCGATTTTCTCAGCTTCCTGAAGCTCTACGAGTTCAAATAACACCATTTTCGGAATCAGCGCGTCAAAATACGTAAGAATCACTATATATTGAAGTCGAAAAACCGATTTTTGAATTTTCCGATCGGTTTTTCGCGATTTTCTCAGCTTCCTGAAGCTCAACGAGTTCAAATAACACCATTTTCGGAATCAGCGCGTCAAAATACATAAGAATCACTATATCCTGAAGTCAAAAAATGAACATTGAAATTTTCGAAAAAATCGAAAGGGGGTACCCTTTGCTCAATTTCTGGCAAAATTTTGAGAATCAAATTCAACGGAAAAGGACAAATGACCCCATTTTCGGAATCAGCGCGTCAAAATACATAAGAATCACTATATATTAAAGTCGAAAAACCGATTTTTGAATTTTCCGATCGGTTTTTCGCGACTTTCTCAGCTTCCTGAAGCTCTACGAGTTCAAATAACACCATTTTCGGAATCAGCGCGTCAAAATACGTAAGAATCACTATATATTAAAGTCGAAAAACCGATTTTTGAATTTTCCGATCGGTTTTTCGCGATTTTCTCAGCTTCCTGAAGCTCTACGAGTTCAAATAACACCATTTTCGGAATCAGCGCGTCAAAATACGTAAGAATCACTATATATTAAAGTCGAAAAACCGATTTTTGAATTTTCCGACCGGTTTTTCGCGATTTTCTCAGCTTCCTGAAGCTCTATGAGTTCAAATAACACCATTTTCGGAATCAGCGCGTCAAAATACATAAGAATCACTATATCCTGAAGTCAAAAAATGAACATTGAAATTTTCGAAAAAATCGAAAGGGGGTACCCTTTGCTCAATTTCTGGCAAAATTTTGAAAATCAAATTCAACGGAAAAGGACAAATGACCCCATTTTCGGAATCAGCGCGTCAAAATACGTAAGAATCACTATATATTAAAAACGAAAAACCGATTTTTCAATTTTCCGATCGGTTTTTCGCGATCTCCTCAGCTTCCTGAAGCTCTACGAGTTCAAATAACACCATTTTCGGAATCAGCGCGTCAAAATACGTAAGAATCACTATATATTAAAGTCGAAAAACCGATTTTTGAATTTTCCGATCGGTTTTTCGCGATTTTCTCAGCTTCCTGAAGCTCTACGAGTTCAAATAACACCATTTTCGGAATCAGCGCGTCAAAATACGTAAGAATCACTAAATCTTAAAGTCGAAAAACCGATTTTTGAATTTTCCGATCGGTTTTTCGCGATTTTCTCAGCTTCCTGAAGCTCTACGAGTTCAAATAACACCATTTTCGGAATCAGCGCGTCAAAATACGTAAGAATCACTATATATTAAAGTCGAAAAACCGATTTTTGAATTTTCCGATCGGTTTTTCGCGATTTTCTCAGCTTCCTGAAGCTCTACGAGTTCAAATAACACCATTTTCGGAATCAGCGCGTCAAAATACGTAAGAATCACTATATATTAAAGTCGAAAAACCGATTTTTGAATTTTCCGATCGGTTTTTCGCGATTTTCTCAGCTTCCTGAAGCTCTACGAGTTCAAATAACACCATTTTCGGAATCAGCGCGTCAAAATACGTAAGAATCACTATATATTAAAGTCGAAAAACCGATTTTTGAATTTTCCGATCGGTTTTTCGCGATTTTCTCAGCTTCCTGAAGCTCTACGAGTTCAAATAACACCATTTTCGGAATCAGCGCGTCAAAATACGTAAGAATCACTATATATTAAAGTCGAAAAACCGATTTTTGAATTTTCCGATCGGTTTTTCGCGATTTTCTCAGCTTCCTGAAGCTCTACGAGTTCAAATAACACCTATTTCGGAATCAGCGCGTCAAAATACGTAAGAATCACTATATATTAAAGTCGAAAAACCGATTTTTGAATTTTCCGATCGGTTTTTCGCGATTTTCTCAGCTTCCTGAAGCTCTACGAGTTCAAATAACACCATTTTCGGAATCAGCGCGTCAAAATACATAAGAATCACTATATCCTGAAGTCAAAAAATGAACATTGAAATTTTCGAAAAAATCGAAAGGGGGTACCCTTTGCTCAATTTCTGGCAAAATTTTGAAAATCAAATTCAACGGAAAAGGACAAATGACCCCATTTTCGGAATCAGCGCGTCAAAATACGTAAGAATCACTATATATTAAAGTCGAAAAACCGATTTTTGAATTTTCCGATCGGTTTTTCGCGATTTTCTCAGCTTCCTGAAGCTCTACGAGTTCAAATAACACCATTTTCGGAATCAGCACGTCAAAATACGTGAGAATCACTATATATTAAAGTCGAAAAACCGATTTTTGAATTTTCCGATCGGTTTTTCGCGATTTTCTCAGCTTCCTGAAGCTCTACGAGTTCAAATAACACCATTTTCGGAATCAGCGCGTCAAAATACGTAAGAATCACTATATATTAAAGTCGAAAAACCGATTTTTGAATTTTCCGATCGGTTTTTCGCGATTTTCTCAGCTTCCTGAAGCTCAACGAGTTCAAATAACACCATTTTCGGAATCAGCGCGTCAAAATACATAAGAATCACTATATCCTGAAGTCAAAAAATGAACATTGAAATTTTCGAAAAAATCGAAAGGGGGTACCCTTTGCTCAATTTCTGGCAAAATTTTGATAATCAAATTCAACGGAAAAGGACAAATGACCCCATTTTCGGAATCAGCGCGTCAAAATACGTAAGAATCACTATATATTAAAGTCGAAAAACCGATTTTTGAATTTTCCGATCGGTTTTTCGCGATTTTCTCAGCTTCCTGAAGCTCTACGAGTTCAAATAACACCATTTTCGGAATCAGCGCGTCAAAATACGTAAGAATCACTATAAATTAAAGTCGAAAAACCGATTTTTGAATTTTCCGATCGGTTTTTCGCAATTTCGAGTTACGAGTTCAAATAACACCATTTTCGGAATCAGCGCGTCAAAATACATAAGAATCACTATATCCTGAAGTCAAAAAATGAACATTGAAATTTTCGAAAAAATCAAAAGGGGGTACCCTTTGCTCAATTTCTGGCAAAATTTTGAAAATCAAATTCAACGGAAAAGGACAAATGACCCCATTTTCGGAATCAGCGCGTCAAAATACGTAAGAATCACTATATATTAAAGTCGAAAAACCGATTTTTGAATTTTCCGATCGGTTTTTCGCGATTTTCTCAGCTTCCTGAAGCTCTACGAGTTCAAATAACACCATTTTCGGAATCAGCGCGTCAAAATACGTAAGAATCACTATATATTAAAGTCGAAAAACCGATTTTTGAATTTTCCGATCGGTTTTTCGCGATTTTCTCAGCTTCCTGAAGCTCTACGAGTTCAAATAACACCATTTTCGGAATCAGCGCGTCAAAATACGTAAGAATCACTATATATTGAAGTCGAAAAACCGATTTTTGAATTTTCCGATCGGTTTTTCGCGATTTTCTCAGCTTCCTGAAGCTCTACGAGTTCAAATAACACCATTTTCGGAATCAGCGCGTCAAAATACATAAGAATCACTATATCCTGAAGTCAAAAAATGAACATTGAAATTTTCGAAAAAATCGAAAGGGGGTACCCTTTGCTCAATTTCTGGCAAAATTTTGAGAATCAAATTCAACGGAAAAGGACAAATGACCCCATTTTCGGAATCAGCGCGTCAAAATACGTAAGAATCACTATATATTAAAGTCGAAAAACCGATTTTTGAATTTTCCGATCGGTTTTTCGCGATTTTCTCAGCTTCCTGAAGCTCTACGAGTTCAAATAACACCATTTTCGGAATCAGCGCGTCAAAATACGTAAGAATCACTATATATTAAAGTCGAAAAACCGATTTTTGAATTTTCCGATCGGTTTTTCGCAATTTCGAGTTACGAGTTCAAATAACACCATTTTCGGAATCAGCGCGTCAAAATACATAAGAATCACTATATCCTGAAGTCAAAAAATGAACATTGAAATTTTCGAAAAAATCAAAAGGGGGTACCCTTTGCTCAATTTCTGGCAAAATTTTGAAAATCAAATTCAACGGAAAAGGACAAATGACCCCATTTTCGGAATCAGCGCGTCAAAATACGTAAGAATCACTATATATTAAAGTCGAAAAACCGATTTTTGAATTTTCCGATCGGTATTTCGCGATTTTCTCAGCTTCCTGAAGCTCTACGAGTTCAAATAACACCATTTTCGGAATCAGCGCGTCAAAATACGTAAGAATCACTATATATTGAAGTCGAAAAACCGATTTTTGAATTTTCCGATCGGTTTTTCGCGATTTTCTCAGCTTCCTGAAGCTCTACGAGTTCAAATAACACCATTTTCGGAATCAGCGCGTCAAAATACATAAGAATCACTATATCCTGAAGTCAAAAAATGAACATTGAAATTTTCGAAAAAATCGAAAGGGGGTACCCTTTGCTCAATTTCTGGCAAAATTTTGAAAATCAAATTCAACGGAAAAGGACAAATGACCCCATTTTCGGAATCAGCGCGTCAAAATACGTAAGAATCACTATATATTAAAGGCGAAAAACCGATTTTTGAATTTTCCGATCGGTTTTTCGCGATTTTCTCAGCTTCCTGAAGCTCTACGAGTTCAAATAACACCATTTTTGGAATCAGCGCGTCAAAATACGTAAGAATCACTATATATTAAAGTCGAAAAACCGATTTTTAAATTTTCCGATCGGTTTTTCGCGATTTTCTCAGCTTCCTGAAGCTCTACGAGTTCAAATAACACCATTTTCGGAATCAGCGCGTCAAGATACGTAAGAATCACTATATATTAAAGTCGAAAAACCGATTTTTGAATTTTCCGATCGGTTTTTCGCGATTTTCTCAGCTTCCTGAAGCTCTACGAGTTCAAATAACACCATTTTCGGAATCAGCGCGTCAAAATACATAAGAATCACTATATCCTGAAGTCAAAGAATGAACATTGAAATTTTCGCAAAAATCGAAAGGGGGTACCCTTTGCTCAATTTCTGGCAAAATTTTGAGAATCAAATTCAACGGAAAAGGACAAATGACCCCATTTTCGGAATCAGCGCGTCAAAATACGTAAGAATCACTATATATTAAAGTCGAAAAACCGATTTTTGAATTTTCCGATCGGTTTTTCGCGACTTTCTCAGCTTCCTGAAGCTCTACGAGTTCAAATAACACCATTTTCGGAATCAGCGCGTCAAAATACGTAAGAATCACTATATATTAAAGTCGAAAAACCGATTTTTAAATTTTCCGATCGGTTTTTCGCGATTTTCTCAGCTTCCTGAAGCTCTACGAGTTCAAATAACACCATTTTCGGAATCAGCGCGTCAAAATACGTAAGAATCACTATATATTGAAGTCGAAAAACCGATTTTTGAATTTTCCGATCGGTTTTTCGCGATTTTCTCAGCTTCCTGAAGCTCTACGAGTTCAAATAACACCATTTTCGGAATCAGCGCGTCAAAATACATAAGAATCACTATATCCTGAAGTCAAAAAATGAACATTGAAATTTTCGAAAAAATCGAAAGGGGGTACCCTTTGCTCAATTTCTGGCAAAATTTTGAAAATCAAATTCAACGGAAAAGGACAAATGACCCCATTTTCGGAATCAGCGCGTCAAAATACGTAAGAATCACTATATATTAAAGGCGAAAAACCGATTTTTGAATTTTCCGATCGGTTTTTCGCGATTTTCTCAGCTTCCTGAAGCTCTACGAGTTCAAATAACACCATTTTTGGAATCAGCGCGTCAAAATACGTAAGAATCACTATATATTAAAGTCGAAAAACCGATTTTTAAATTTTCCGATCGGTTTTTCGCGATTTTCTCAGCTTCCTGAAGCTCTACGAGTTCAAATAACACCATTTTCGGAATTAGCGCGTCAAGATACGTAAGAATCACTATATATTAAAGTCGAAAAACCGATTTTAGAATTTTCCGATCGGTTTTTCGCGATTTTCTCAGCTTCCTGAAGCTCTACGAGTTCAAATAACACCATTTTCGGAATCAGCGCGTCAAAATACATAAGAATCACTATATCCTGAAGTCAAAAAATGAACATTGAAATTTTCGAAAAAATCGAAAGGGGGTACCCTTTGCTCAATTTCTGGCAAAATTTTGAAAATCAAATTCAACGGAAAAGGACAAATGACCCCATTTTCGGAATCAGCGCGTCAAAATACGTAAGAATCACTATATATTAAAGTCGAAAAACCGATTTTTGAATTTTCCGATCGGTTTTTCGCGATTTTCTCAGCTTCCTGAAGCTCTACGAGTTCAAATAACACCATTTTCGGAATCAGCGCGTCAAAATACGTAAGAATCACTATATATTAAAGTCGAAAAACCGATTTTTAAATTTTCCGATCGGTTTTTCGCGATTTTCTCAGCTTCCTGAAGCTCTACGAGTTCAAATAACACCATTTTCGGAATCAGCGCGTCAAAATACGTAAGAATCACTATATATTAAAGTCGAAAAACCGATTTTTGAATTTTCCGATCGGTTTTTCGCGATTTTCTCAGCTTCCTGAAGCTCTACGAATTCAAATAACACCATTTTCGGAATCAGCGCGTCAAAATACATAAGAATCACTATATCCTGAAGTAAAAAAATGAACATTGAAATTTTCGAAAAAATCGAAAGGGGGTACCCTTTGCTCAATTTCTGGCAAAATTTTGAAAATCAAATTCAACGGAAAAAGGCAAATGACCCCATTTTCGGAATCAGCGCGTCAAAATACGTAAGAATCACTATATATTAAAGTCGAAAAACCGATTTTTGAATTTTCCGATCGGTTTTTCGCGATTTTCTCAGCTTCCTGAAGCTCTACGAGTTCAAATAACACCATTTTCGGAATCAGCGCGTCAAAATACGTAAGAATCACTATATATTAAAGTCGAAAAACCGATTTTTAAATTTTCCGATCGGTTTTTCGCGATTTTCTCAGCTTCCTGAAGCTCTACGAGTTCAAATAACACCATTTTCGGAATCAGCGCGTCAAAATACGTAAGAATCACTATATATTAAAGTCGAAAAACCGATTTTTGAATTTTCCGATCGGTTTTTCGCGATTTTCTCAGCTTCCTGAAGCTCTACGAGTTCAAATAACACCATTTTCGGAATCAGCGCGTCAAAATACGTAAGAATCACTATACATTAAAGTCGAAAAACCGATTTTTGAATTTTCCGATCGGTTTTTCGCGATTTTCTCAGCTTCCTGAAGCTCTACGAGTTCAAATAACACCATTTTCGGAATCAGCGCGTCAAAATACATAAGAATCACTATATCCTGAAGTCAAAAAATGAACATTGAAATTTTCGAAAAAATCGAAAGGGGGTACCCTTTGCTCAATTTCTGGCAAAATTTTGAAAATCAAATTCAACGGAAAAGGACAAATGACCCCATTTCCGGAATCAGCGCGTCAAAATACGTAAGAATCACTATATATTAAAGTCGAAAAACCGATTTTTGAATTTTCCGATCGGTTTTTCGCGATTTTCTCAGCTTCCTGAAGCTCTACGAGTTCAAATAACACCATTTTCGGAATCAGCGCGTCAAAATACGTAAGAATCACTATATATTAAAGTCGAAAAACCGAGTTTTGAATTTTCCGATCGGTTTTTCGCGATTTTCTCAGCTTCCTGAAGCTCTACGAGTTCAAATAACACCATTTTCGGAATCAGCGCGTCAAAATACGTAAGAATCACTATATATTGAAGTCGAAAAACCGATTTTTGAATTTTCCGATCGGTTTTTCGCGATTTTCTCAGCTTCCTGAAGCTCAACGAGTTCAAATAACACCATTTTCGGAATCAGCGCGTCAAAATACATAAGAATCACTATATCCTGAAGTCAAAATATGAACATTGAAATTTTCGAAAAAATCGAAAGGGGGTACCCTTTGCTCAATTTCTGGCAAAATTTTGAAAATCAAATTCAACGGAAAAGGACAAATGACCCCATTTTCGGAATCAGCGCGTCAAAATACGTAAGAATCACTATATATTAAAAACGAAAAACCGATTTTTAAATTTTCCGATCGGTTTTTCGCGATTTTCTCAGCTTCCTGAAGCTCTACGAGTTCAAATAACACCATTTTCGGAATCAGCGCGTCAAAATACGTAAGAATCACTAAATATTAAAGTCGAAAAACCGATTTTTGAATTTTCCGATCGGTTTTTCGCGATTTTCTCAGCTTCCTGAAGCTCTACGAGTTCAAATAACACCATTTTCGGAATCAGCGCGTCAAAATACGTAAGAATCACTATATATTAAAGTCGAAAAACCGATTTTTGAATTTTCCGATCGGTTTTTCGCGATTTTCTCAGCTTCCTGAAGCTCTACGAGTTCAAATAACACCATTTTCGGAATCAGCGCGTCAAAATACGTAAGAATCACTATATATTAAAGTCGAAAAACCGATTTTTGAATTTTCCGATCGGTTTTTCGCGATTTTCTCAGCTTCCTGAAGCTCTACGAGTTCAAATAACACCATTTTCGGAATCAGCGCGTCAAAATACGCAAGAATCACTATATATTAAAGTCGAAAAACCGATTTTTGAATTTTCCGATCGGTTTTTCGCGATTTTCTCAGCTTCCTGAAGCTCTACGAGTTCAAATAACACCATTTTCGGAATCAGCGCGTCAAAATACGTAAGAATCACTATATATTAAAGTCGAAAAACCGATTTTTGAATTTTCCGATCGGTTTTTCGCGATTTTCTCAGCTTCCTGAAGCTCTACGAGTTCAAATAACACCATTTTCGGAATCAGCGCGTCAAAATACGTAAGAATCACTATATATTAAAGTCAAAAAACCGATTTTTGAATTTTCCGATCGGTTTTTCGCGATTTTCTCAGCTTCCTGAAGCTCTACGAGTTCAAATAACACCTATTTCGGAATCAGCGCGTCAAAATACGTAAGAATCACTATATATTAAAGTCGAAAAACCGATTTTTGAATTTTCCGATCGGTTTTTCGCGATTTTCTCAGCTTCCTGAAGCTCTACGAGTTCAAATAACACCATTTTCGGAATCAGCGCGTCAAAATACATAAGAATCACTATATCCTGAAGTCAAAAAATGAACATTGAAATTTTCGAAAAAATCGAAAGGGGGTACCCTTTGCTCAATTTCTGGCAAAATTTTGAAAATCAAATTCAACGGAAAAGGACAAATGACCCCATTTTCGGAATCAGCGCGACAAAATACGTAAGAATCACTATATATTAAAGTCGAAAAACCGATTTTTGAATTTTCCGATCGGTTTTTCGCGATTTTCTCAGCTTCCTGAAGCTCTACGAGTTCAAATAACACCATTTTCGGAATCAGCACGTCAAAATACGTAAGAATCACTATATATTAAAGTCGAAAAACCGATTTTTGAATTTTCCGATCGGTTTTTCGCGATTTTCTCAGCTTCCTGAAGCTCTACGAGTTCAAATAACACCATTTTCGGAATCAGCGCGTCAAAATACGTAAGAATCACTATATATTAAAGTCGAAAAACCGATTTTTGAATTTTCCGATCGGTTTTTCGCGATTTTCTCAGCTTCCTGAAGC
Organism: Plagiodera versicolora; assembly: GCA_037013635.1. Classification (NCBI taxonomy): domain Eukaryota; kingdom Metazoa; phylum Arthropoda; class Insecta; order Coleoptera; family Chrysomelidae; genus Plagiodera; species Plagiodera versicolora. The sequence goes on from CM072988.1 coordinate 124,952, forward strand.
TCAACGAGTTCAAATAACACCATTTTCGGAATCAGCGCGTCAAAATACATAAGAATCACTATATCCTGAAGTCAAAAAATGAACATTGAAATTTTCGAAAAAATCGAAAGGGGGTACCCTTTGCTCAATTTCTGGCAAAATTTTGATAATCAAATTCAACGGAAAAGGACAAATGACCCCATTTTCGGAATCAGCGCGTCAAAATACGTAAGAATCACTATATATTAAAGTCGAAAAACCGATTTTTGAATTTTCCGATCGGTTTTTCGCGATTTTCTCAGCTTCCTGAAGCTCTACGAGTTCAAATAACACCATTTTCGGAATCAGCGCGTCAAAATACGTAAGAATCACTATATATTAAAGTCGAAAAACCGATTTTTGAATTTTCCGATCGGTTTTTCGCAATTTCGAGTTACGAGTTCAAATAACACCATTTTCGGAATCAGCGCGTCAAAATACATAAGAATCACTATATCCTGAAGTCAAAAAATGAACATTGAAATTTTCGAAAAAATCAAAAGGGGGTACCCTTTGCTCAAATTCTGGCAAAATTTTGATAATCAAATTCAACGGAAAAGGACAAATGACCCCATTTTCGGAATCAGCGCGTCAAAATACGTAAGAATCACTATATATTAAAGTCGAAAAACCGATTTTTGAATTTTCCGATCGGTTTTTCGCGATTTTCTCAGCTTCCTGAAGCTCTACGAGTTCAAATAACACCATTTTCGGAATCAGCGCGTCAAAATACGTAAGAATCACTATATATTAAAGTCGAAAAACCGATTTTTGAATTTTCCGATCGGTTTTTCGCAATTTCGAGTTACGAGTTCAAATAACACCATTTTCGGAATCAGCGCGTCAAAATACATAAGAATCACTATATCCTGAAGTCAAAAAATGAACATTGAAATTTTCGAAAAAATCAAAAGGGGGTACCCTTTGCTCAATTTCTGGCAAAATTTTGAAAATCAAATTCAACGGAAAAGGACAAATGACCCCATTTTCGGAATCAGCGCGTCAAAATACGTAAGAATCACTATATATTAAAGTCGAAAAACCGATTTTTGAATTTTCCGATCGGTTTTTCGCGATTTTCTCAGCTTCCTGAAGCTCTACGAGTTCAAATAACACCATTTTCGGAATCAGCGCGTCAAAATACGTAAGAATCACTATATATTAAAGTCGAAAAACCGATTTTTGAATTTTCCGATCGGTTTTTCGCGATTTTCTCAGCTTCCTGAAGCTCTACGAGTTCAAATAACACCATTTTCGGAATCAGCGCGTCAAAATACGTAAGAATCACTATATATTAAAGTCGAAAAACCGATTTTTGAATTTTCCGATCGGTTTTTCGCGATTTTCTCAGCTTCCTGAAGCTCTACGAGTTCAAATAACACCTATTTCGGAATCAGCGCGTCAAAATACGTAAGAATCACTATATATTAAAGTCGAAAAACCGATTTTTGAATTTTCCGATCGGTTTTTCGCGATTTTCTCAGCTTCCTGAAGCTCTACGAGTTCAAATAACACCATTTTCGGAATCAGCGCGTCAAAATACATAAGAATCACTATATCCTGAAGTCAAAAAATGAACATTGAAATTTTCGAAAAAATCGAAAGGGGGTACCCTTTGCTCAATTTCTGGCAAAATTTTGAAAATCAAATTCAACGGAAAAGGACAAATGACCCCATTTTCGGAATCAGCGCGACAAAATACGTAAGAATCACTATATATTAAAGTCGAAAAACCGATTTTTGAATTTTCCGATCGGTTTTTCGCGATTTTCTCAGCTTCCTGAAGCTCTACGAGTTCAAATAACACCATTTTCGGAATCAGCACGTCAAAATACGTAAGAATCACTATATATTAAAGTCGAAAAACCGATTTTTGAATTTTCCGATCGGTTTTTCGCGATTTTCTCAGCTTCCTGAAGCTCTACGAGTTCAAATAACACCATTTTCGGAATCAGCGCGTCAAAATACGTAAGAATCACTATATATTAAAGTCGAAAAACCGATTTTTGAATTTTCCGATCGGTTTTTCGCGATTTTCTCAGCTTCCTGAAGCTCAACGAGTTCAAATAACACCATTTTCGGAATCAGCGCGTCAAAATACATAAGAATCACTATATCCTGAAGTCAAAAAATGAACATTGAAATTTTCGAAAAAATCGAAAGGGGGTACCCTTTGCTCAATTTCTGGCAAAATTTTGATAATCAAATTCAACGGAAAAGGACAAATGACCCCATTTTCGGAATCAGCGCGTCAAAATACGTAAGAATCACTATATATTAAAGTCGAAAAACCGATTTTTGAATTTTCCGATCGGTTTTTCGCGATTTTCTCAGCTTCCTGAAGCTCTACGAGTTCAAATAACACCATTTTCGGAATCAGCGCGTCAAAATACGTAAGAATCACTATATATTAAAGTCGAAAAACCGATTTTTGAATTTTCCGATCGGTTTTTCGCAATTTCGAGTTACGAGTTCAAATAACACCATTTTCGGAATCAGCGCGTCAAAATACATAAGAATCACTATATCCTGAAGTCAAAAAATGAACATTGAAATTTTCGAAAAAATCAAAAGGGGGTACCCTTTGCTCAATTTCTGGCAAAATTTTGAAAATCAAATTCAACGGAAAAGGACAAATGACCCCATTTTCGGAATCAGCGCGTCAAAATACGTAAGAATCACTTTATATTAAAGTCGAAAAACCGATTTTTGAATTTTCCGATCGGTTTTTCGCGATTTTCTCAGCTTCCTGAAGCTCTACGAGTTCAAATAACACCATTTTCGGAATCAGCGCGTCAAAATACGTAAGAATCACTATATATTAAAGTCGAAAAACCGATTTTTGAATTTTCCGATCGGTTTTTCGCGATTTTCTCAGCTTCCTGAAGCTCTACGAGTTCAAATAACACCATTTTCGGAATCAGCGCGTCAAAATACGTAAGAATCACTATATATTGAAGTCGAAAAACCGATTTTTGAATTTTCCGATCGGTTTTTCGCGATTTTCTCAGCTTCCTGAAGCTCTACGAGTTCAAATAACACCATTTTCGGAATCAGCGCGTCAAAATACATAAGAATCACTATATCCTGAAGTCAAAAAATGAACATTGAAATTTTCGAAAAAATCGAAAGGGGGTACCCTTTGCTCAATTTCTGGCAAAATTTTGAGAATCAAATTCAACGGAAAAGGACAAATGACCCCATTTTCGGAATCAGCGCGTCAAAATACGTAAGAATCACTATATATTAAAGTCGAAAAACCGATTTTTGAATTTTCCGATCGGTTTTTCGCGATTTTCTCAGCTTCCTGAAGCTCTACGAGTTCAAATAACACCATTTTCGGAATCAGCGCGTCAAAATACGTAAGAATCACTATATATTAAAGTCGAAAAACCGATTTTTGAATTTTCCGATCGGTTTTTCGCGATTTTCTCAGCTTCCTGAAGCTCTACGAGTTCAAATAACACCATTTTCGGAATCAGCGCGTCAAAATACGTAAGAATCACTATATATTAAAGTCGAAAAACCGATTTTTGAATTTTCCGATCGGTATTTCGCGATTTTCTCAGCTTCCTGAAGCTCTACGAGTTCAAATAACACCATTTTCGGAATCAGCGCGTCAAAATACGTAAGAATCACTATATATTGAAGTCGAAAAACCGATTTTTGAATTTTCCGATCGGTTTTTCGCGATTTTCTCAGCTTCCTGAAGCTCTACGAGTTCAAATAACACCATTTTCGGAATCAGCGCGTCAAAATACGTAAGAATCACTATATATTAAAGTCGAAAAACCGATTTTTAAATTTTCCGATCGGTTTTTCGCGATTTTCTCAGCTTCCTGAAGCTCTACGAATTCAAATAACACCATTTTCGGAATCAGCGCGTCAAAATACATAAGAATCACTATATCCTGAAGTCAAAAAATGAACATTGAAATTTTCGAAAAAATCGAAAGGGGGTACCCTTTGCTCAATTTCTGGCAAAATTTTGAAAATCAAATTCAACGGAAAAGGACAAATGACCCCATTTTCGGAATCAGCGCGTCAAAATACGAAAGAATCACTATATATTTAAGTCGAAAAACCGATTTTGAAATTTTCCGATCGGTTTTTCACGATTTTCTCAGCTTCCTGAAGCTCTACGAGTTCAAATAACACCATTTTTGGAATCAGCGCGTCAAAATACGTAAGAATCACTATATATTAAAGTCGAAAAACCGATTTTTAAATTTTCCGATCGGTTTTTCGCGATCTCCTCAGCTTCCTGGAGCTCTACGAGTTCAAATAACACCATTTTCGGAATCAGCGCGTCAAAATACGTTAGAATCACTATATATTAAAGTCGAAAAACCGATTTTTGAATTTTCCGATCGGTTTTTCGCGATTTTCTCAGCTTCCTGAAGCTCTACGAGTTCAAATAACACCATTTTCGGAATCAGCGCGTCAAAATACGTAAGAATCACTATATATTAAAGTCGAAAAACCGATTTTTGAATTTTCCGATCGGTTTTTCGCGATTTTCTCAGCTTCCTGAAGCTCTATTAGTTCAAATAACACCATTTTCGGAATCAGCGCGTCAAAATACGTAAGAATCACTATATATTGAAGTCGAAAAACCGATTTTTGAATTTTCCGATCGGTTTTTCGCGATTTTCTCAGCTTCCTGAAGCTCTACGAGTTCAAATAACACCATTTTCGGAATCAGCGCGTCAAAATACGTAAGAATCACTATATATTAAAGTCGAAAAACCGATTTTTGAATTTTCCGATCGGTTTTTCGCGATTTTCTCAGCTTCCTGAAGCTCTACGAGTTCAAATAACACCATTTTCGGAATCAGCGCGTCAAAATACATAAGAATCACTATATCCCGAAGTCAAAAAATGAACATTGAAATTTTCGAAAAAATCGAAAGTGGGTACCCTTTGCTCAATTTCTGGCAAAATTTTGAAAATCAAATTCAACGGAAAAGGACAAATGACCCCATTTTCGGAATCAGCGCGTCAAAATACGTAAGAATCACTATATATTAAAGTCGAAAAACCGATTTTTGAATTTTCCGATCGGTTTTTCGCGATTTTCTCAGCTTCCTGAAGCTCTACGAGTTCAAATAACACCATTTTCGGAATCAGCGCGTCAAAATACGTAAGAATCACTATATATTAAAGTCGAAAAACCGATTTTTGAATTTTCCGATCGGTTTTTCGCGATTTTCTCAGCTTCCTGAAGCTCTACGAGTTCAAATAACACCATTTTCGGAATCAGCGCGTCAAAATACGTAAGAATCACTATATATTAAAGTCGAAAAACCGATTTTTGAATTTTCCGATCGGTTTTTTGCGATTTTCTCAGCTTCCTGAAGCTCTACGAGTTCAAATAACACCATTTTCGGAATCAGCGCGTCAAAATACGTAAGAATCACTATATATTAAAGTCGAAAAACCGATTTTTGAATTTTCCGATCGGTTTTTCGCAATTTCGAGTTACGAGTTCAAATAACACCATTTTTGGAATCAGCGCGTCAAAATACATAAGAATCACTATATCCTGAAGTCAAAAAATGAACATTGAAATTTTCGAAAAAATCAAAAGGGGGTACCCTTTGCTCAATTTCTGGCAAAATTTTGAAAATCAAATTCAACGGAAAAGGACAAATGACCCCATTTTCGGAATCAGCGCGTCAAAATACGTAAGAATCACTATATATTAAAGTCGAAAAACCGATTTTTGAATTTTCCGATCGGTATTTCGCGATTTTCTCAGCTTCCTGAAGCTCTACGAGTTCAAATAACACCATTTTCGGAATCAGCGCGTCAAAATACGTAAGAATCACTATATATTGAAGTCGAGAAACCGATTTTTGAATTTTCCGATCGGTTTTTCGCAATTTCGAGTTACGAGTTCAAATAACACCATTTTCGGAATCAGCGCGTCAAAATACATAAGAATCACTATATCCTGAAGTCAAAAAATGAACATTGAAATTTTCGAAAAAATCAAAAGGGGGTACCCTTTGCTCAATTTCTGGCAAAATTTTGAAAATCAAATTCAACGGAAAAGGACAAATGACCCCATTTTCGGAATCAGCGCGTCAAAATACGTAAGAATCACTATATATTAAAGTCGAAAAACCGATTTTTGAATTTTCCGATCGGTATTTCGCGATTTTCTCAGCTTCATGAAGCTCTACGAGTTCAAATAACACCATTTTCGGAATCAGCGCGTCAAAATACATAAGAATCACTATATCCTGAAGTCAAAAAATGAACATTGAAATTTTCGAAAAAATCGAAAGGGGGTACCCTTTGCTCAATTTCTGGCAGAATTTTGAGAATCAAATTCAACGGAAAAGGACAAATGACCCCATTTTCGGAATCAGCGCGTCAAAATACGTAAGAATCACTATATATTAAAGTCGAAAAACCGATTTTTGAATTTTCCGATCGGTTTTTCGCGATTTTCTCAGCTTCCTGAAGCTCTACGAGTTCAAATAACACCATTTTCGGAATCAGCGCGTCAAAATACGTAAGAATCACTATATATTAAAGTCGAAAAACCGATTTTTGAATTTTCCGATCGGTTTTTCGCGATTTTCTCAGCTTCCTGAAGCTCTACGAGTTCAAATAACACCATTTTCGGAATCAGCGCGTCAAAATACGTAAGAATCACTATATATTAAAGTCGAAAAACCGATTTTTGAATTTTCCGATCGGTTTTTCGCGATTTTCTCAGCTTCCTGAAGCTCTACGAGTTCAAATAACACCATTTTCGGAATCAGCGCGTCAAAATACATAAGAATCACTATATCCTGAAGTCAAAAAATGAACATTGAAATTTTCGAAAAAATCGAAAGGGGGTACCCTTTGCTCAATTTCTGGCAAAATTTTGAAAATCAAATTCAACGGAAAAGGACAAATGACCCCATTTTCGGAATCAGCGCGTCAAAATTCGTAAGAATCACTATATATTAAAGTCGAAAAACCGATTTTTGAATTTTCCGATCGGTTTTTCGCGATTTTCTCAGCTTCCTGAAGCTCTACGAGTTCAAATAACACCATTTTCGGAATCAGCGCGTCAAAATACGTAAGAATCACTATATATTAAAGTCGAAAAACCGATTTTTGAATTTTCCGATCGGTTTTTCGCGATTTTCTCAGCTTCCTGAAGCTCTACGAGTTCAAATAACACCATTTTCGGAATCAGCGCGTCAAAATACGTAAGAATCACTATATATTAAAGTCGAAAAACCGATTTTTGAATTTTCCGATCGGTTTTTCGCGATTTTCTCAGCTTCCTGAAGCTCTACGAGTTCAAATAACACCATTTTCGGAATCAGCGCGTCAAAATACGTAAGAATCACTATATATTAAAGTCGAAAAACCGATTTTTGAATTTTCCGATCGGTTTTTCGCGATTTTCTCAGCTTCCTGAAGCTCTACGAGTTCAAATAACACCATTTTCGGAATCAGCACGTCAAAATACGTAAGAATCACTATATATTAAAGTCGAAAAACCGATTTTTGAATTTTCCGATCGGTTTTTCGCGATTTTCTCAGCTTCCTGAAGCTCTACGAGTTCAAATAACACCATTTTCGGAATCAGCGCGTCAAAATACGTAAGAATCACTATATATTAAAGTCGAAAAACCGATTTTTGAATTTTCCGATCGGTTTTTCGCGATTTTCTCAGCTTCCTGAAGCTCAACGAGTTCAAATAACACCATTTTCGGAATCAGCGCGTCAAAATACGTAAGAATCACTATATATTAAAGTCCAAAAACCGATTTTTGAATTTTCCGATCGGTTTTTCGCGATTTTCTCAGCTTCCTGAAGCTCTACGAGTTCAAATAACACCATTTTCGGAATCAGCGCGTCAAAATACGTAAGAATCACTATATATTAAAGTCGAAAAACCGATTTTTGAATTTTCCGATCGGTTTTTCGCGATTTTCTCAGCTTCCTGAAGCTCTACGAGTTCAAATAACACCATTTTCGGAATCAGCGCGTCAAAATACATAAGAATCACTATATCCTGAAGTCAAAAAATGAACATTGAAATTTTCGAAAAAATCGAAAGGGGGTACCCTTTGCTCAATTTCTGGCAAAATTTTGAAAATCAAATTCAACGGAAAAGGACAAATGACCCCATTTTCGGAATCAGCGCGTCAAAATACGTAAGAATCACTATATATTAAAGTCGAAAAACCGATTTTTGAATTTTCCGATCGGTATTTCGCGATTTTCTCAGCTTCCTGAAGCTCTACGAGTTCAAATAACACCATTTTCGGAATCAGCGCGTCAAAATACGTAAGAATCACTATATATTGAAGTCGAAAAACCGATTTTTGGATTTTCCGATCGGTATTTCGCGATTTTCTCAGCTTCCTGAAGCTCTACGAGTTCAAATAACACCATTTTCGGAATCAGCGCGTCAAAATACGTAAGAATCACTATATATTGAAGTCGAAAAACCGATTTTTGAATTTTCCGATCGGTTTTTCGCGATTTTCTCAGCTTCCTGAAGCTCTACGAGTTCAAATAACACCATTTTCGGAATCAGCGCGTCAGAATACGTAAGAATCACTATATATTAAAGTCGAAAAACCGATTTTTGAATTTTCCGATCGGTTTTTCGCGATTTTCTCAGCTTCCTGAAGCTCTACGAGTTCAAATAACACCATTTTCGGAATCAGCGCGTCAAAATACGTAAGAATCACTATATATTGAAGTCGAAAAACCGATTTTTGAATTTTCCGATCGGTTTTTCGCGATTTTCTCAGCTTCCTGAAGCTCTACGAGTTCAAATAACACCATTTTCGGAATCAGCGCGTCAAAATACGTAAGAATCACTATATATTAAAGTCGAAAAACCGATTTTTAAATTTTCCGATCGGTTTTTCGCGATTTTCTCAGCTTCCTGAAGCTCTACGAATTCAAATAACACCATTTTCGGAATCAGCGCGTCAAAATACATAAGAATCACTATATCCTGAAGTCAAAAAATGAACATTGAAATTTTCGAAAAAATCGAAAGGGGGTACCCTTTGCTCAATTTCTGGCAAAATTTTGAAAATCAAATTCAACGGAAAAGGACAAATGACCCCATTTTCGGAATCAGCGCGTCAAAATACGAAAGAATCACTATATATTTAAGTCGAAAAACCGATTTTGAAATTTTCCGATCGGTTTTTCACGATTTTCTCAGCTTCCTGAAGCTCTACGAGTTCAAATAACACCATTTTTGGAATCAGCGCGTCAAAATACGTAAGAATCACTATATATTAAAGTCGAAAAACCGATTTTTAAATTTTCCGATCGGTTTTTCGCGATCTCCTTAGCTTCCTGAAGCTCTACGAGTTCAAATAACACCATTTTCGGAATCAGCGCGTCAAAATACGTTAGAATCACTATATATTAAAGTCGAAAAACCGATTTTTGAATTTTCCGATCGGTTTTTCGCGATTTTCTCAGCTTCCTGAAGCTCTACGAGTTCAAATAACACCATTTTCGGAATCAGCGCGTCAAAATACGTAAGAATCACTATATATTAAAGTCGAAAAACCGATTTTTGAATTTTCCGATCGGTTTTTCGCGATTTTCTCAGCTTCCTGAAGCTCTACGAGTTCAAATAACACCATTTTCGGAATCAGCGCGTCAAAATACGTAAGAATCACTATATATTGAAGTCGAAAAACCGATTTTTGAATTTTCCGATCGGTTTTTCGCGATTTTCTCAGCTTCCTGAAGCTCTACGAGTTCAAATAACACCATTTTCGGAATCAGCGCGTCAAAATACGTAAGAATCACTATATATTAAAGTCGAAAAACCGATTTTTGAATTTTCCGATCGGTTTTTCGCGATTTTCTCAGCTTCCTGAAGCTCTACGAGTTCAAATAACACCATTTTCGGAATCAGCGCGTCAAAATACATAAGAATCACTATATCCTGAAGTCAAAAAATGAACATTGAAATTTTCGAAAAAATCGAAAGGGGGTACCCTTTGCTCAATTTCTGGCAAAATTTTGAAAATCAAATTCAACGGAAAAGGACAAATGACCCCATTTTCGGAATCAGCGCGTCAAAATTCGTAAGAATCACTATATATTAAAGTCGAAAAACCGATTTTTGAATTTTCCGATCGGTTTTTCGCGATTTTCTCAGCTTCCTGAAGCTCTACGAGTTCAAATAACACCATTTTCGGAATCAGCGCGTCAAAATACGTAAGAATCACTATATATTAAAGTCGAAAAACCGATTTTTGAATTTTCCGATCGGTTTTTTGCGATTTTCTCAGCTTCCTGAAGCTCTACGAGTTCAAATAACACCATTTTCGGAATCAGCGCGTCAAAATACGTAAGAATCACTATATATTAAAGTCGAAAAACCGATTTTTGAATTTTCCGATCGGTTTTTCGCAATTTCGAGTTACGAGTTCAAATAACACCATTTTCGGAATCAGCGCGTCAAAATACATAAGAATCACTATATCCTGAAGTCAAAAAATGAACATTGAAATTTTCGAAAAAATCAAAAGGGGGTACCCTTTGCTCAATTTCTGGCAAAATTTTGAAAATCAAATTCAACGGAAAAGGACAAATGACCCCATTTTCGGAATCAGCGCGTCAAAATACGTAAGAATCACTATATATTAAAGTCGAAAAACCGATTTTTGAATTTTCCGATCGGTATTTCGCGATTTTCTCAGCTTCCTGAAGCTCTACGAGTTCAAATAACACCATTTTCGGAATCAGCGCGTCAAAATACGTAAGAATCACTATATATTGAAGTCGAAAAACCGATTTTTGAATTTTCCGATCGGTTTTTCGCGATTTTCTCAGCTTCCTGAAGCTCTACGAGTTCAAATAACACCATTTTCGGAATCAGCGCGTCAAAATACGTAAGAATCACTATATATTAAAGTCGAAAAACCGATTTTTAAATTTTCCGATCGGTTTTTCGCGATTTTCTCAGCTTCCTGAAGCTCTACGAATTCAAATAACACCATTTTCGGAATCAGCGCGTCAAAATACATAAGAATCACTATATCCTGAAGTCAAAAAATGAACATTGAAATTTTCGAAAAAATCGAAAGGGGGTACCCTTTGCTCAATTTCTGGCAAAATTTTGAAAATCAAATTCAACGGAAAAGGACAAATGACCCCATTTTCGGAATCAGCGCGTCAAAATACGAAAGAATCACTATATATTTAAGTCGAAAAACCGATTTTGAAATTTTCCGATCGGTTTTTCACGATTTTCTCAGCTTCCTGAAGCTCTACGAGTTCAAATAACACCATTTTTGGAATCAGCGCGTCAAAATACGTAAGAATCACTATATATTAAAGTCGAAAAACCGATTTTTAAATTTTCCGATCGGTTTTTCGCGATCTCCTCAGCTTCCTGAAGCTCTACGAGTTCAAATAACACCATTTTCGGAATCAGCGCGTCAAAATACGTTAGAATCACTATATATTAAAGTCGAAAAACCGATTTTTGAATTTTCCGATCGGTTTTTCGCGATTTTCTCAGCTTCCTGAAGCTCTACGAGTTCAAATAACACCATTTTCGGAATCAGCGCGTCAAAATACGTAAGAATCACTATATATTAAAGTCGAAAAACCGATTTTTGAATTTTCCGATCGGTTTTTCGCGATTTTCTCAGCTTCCTGAAGCTCTACGAGTTCAAATACCACCATTTTCGGAATCAGCGCGTCAAAATACGTAAGAATCACTATATATTGAAGTCGAAAAACCGATTTTTGAATTTTCCGATCGGTTTTTCGCGATTTTCTCAGCTTCCTGAAGCTCTACGAGTTCAAATAACACCATTTTCGGAATCAGCGCGTCAAAATACATAAGAATCACTATATCCTGAAGTCAAAAAATGAACATTGAAATTTTCGAAAAAATCGAAAGGGGGTACCCTTTGCTCAATTTCTGGCAAAATTTTGAAAATCAAATTCAACGGAAAAGGACAAATGACCCCATTTTCGGAATCAGCGCGTCAAAATACGTAAGAATCACTATATATTAAAGTCGAAAAACCGATTTTTGAATTTTCCGATCGGTTTTTCGCGATTTTCTCAGCTTCCTGAAGCTCTACGAGTTCAAATAACACCATTTTCGGAATCAGCGCGTCAAAATACGTAAGAATCACTATATATTAAAGTCGAAAAACCGATTTTTGAATTTTCCGATCGGTTTTTCGCGATTTTCTCAGCTTCCTGAAGCTCTACTAGTTCAAATAACACTATTTTCGGAATCAGCGCGTCAAAATACGTAAGAATCACTATATATTGAAGTCGAAAAACCGATTTTTGAATTTTCCGATCGGTTTTTCGCGATTTTCTCAGCTTCCTGAAGCTCTACGAGTTCAAATAACACCATTTTCGGAATCAGCGCGTCAAAATACATAAGAATCACTATATCCTGAAGTCAAAAAATGAACATTGAAATTTTCGAAAAAATCGAAAGGGGGTACCCTTTGCTCAATTTCTGGCAGAATTTTGAAAATCAAATTCAACGGAAAAGGACAAATGACCCCATTTTCGGAATCAGCGCGTCAAAATACGTAAGAATCACTATATATTAAAGTCGAAAAACCGATTTTTGAATTTTCCGATCGGTTTTTCGCGATTTTCTCAGCTTCCTGAAGCTCTACGAGTTCAAATAACACCATTTTTGGAATCAGCGCGTCAAAATACGTAAGAATCACTATATATTAAAGTCGAAAAACCGATTTTTAAATTTTCCGATCGGTTTTTCGCGATCTCCTCAGCTTCCTGAAGCTCTACGAGTTCAAATAACACCATTTTCGGAATCAGCGCGTCAAAATACGTTAGAATCACTATATATTAAAGTCGAAAAACCGATTTTTGAATTTTCCGATCGGTTTTTCGCGATTTTCTCAGCTTCCTGAAGCTCTACGAGTTCAAATAACACCATTTTCGGAATCAGCGCGTCAAAATACGTAAGAATCACTATATATTAAAGTCGAAATACCGATTTTTGAATTTTCCGATCGGTTTTTCGCGATTTTCTCAGCTTCCTGAAGCTCTACGAGTTCAAATAACACCATTTTCGGAATCAGCGCGTCAAAATACGTAAGAATCACTATATATTGAAGTCGAAAAACCGATTTTTGAATTTTCCGATCGGTTTTTCGCGATTTTCTCAGCTTCCTGAAGCTCTACGAGTTCAAATAACACCATTTTCGGAATCAGCGCGTCAAAATACGTAAGAATCACTATATATTAAAGTCGAAAAACCGATTTTTGAATTTTCCGATCGGTTTTTTGCGATTTTCTCAGCTTCCTGAAGCTCTACGAGTTCAAATAACACCATTTTCGGAATCAGCGCGTCAAAATACGTAAGAATCACTATATATTAAAGTCGAAAAACCGATTTTTGAATTTTCCGATCGGTTTTTTGCGATTTTCTCAGCTTCCTGAAGCTCTACGAGTTCAAATAACACCATTTTCGGAATCAGCGCGTCAAAATACGTAAGAATCACTATATATTAAAGTCGAAGAACCGATTTTTGAATTTTCCGATCGGTTTTTCGCAATTTCGAGTTACGAGTTCAAATAACACCATTTTCAGAATCAGCGCGTCAAAATACATAAGAATCACTATATCCTGAAGTCAAAAAATGAACATTGAAATTTTCGAAAAAATCAAAAGGGGGTACCCTTTGCTCAATTTCTGGCAAAATTTTGAAAATCAAATTCAACGGAAAAGGACAAATGACCCCATTTTCGGAATCAGCGCGTCAAAATACGAAAGAATCACTATATATTTAAGTCGAAAAACCGATTTTGAAATTTTCCGATCGGTTTTTCACGATTTTCTCAGCTTCCTGAAGCTCTACGAGTTCAAATAACACCATTTTTGGAATCAGCGCGTCAAAATACGTAAGAATCACTATATATTAAAGTCGAAAAACCGATTTTTGAATTTTCCGATCGGTTTTTCGCGATTTTCTCAGCTTCCTGAAGCTCTACGAGTTCAAATAACACCATTTTCGGAATCAGCGCGTCAAAATACGTAAGAATCACTATATATTGAAGTCGAAAAACCGATTTTTGAATTTTCCGATCGGTTTTTCGCGATTTTCTCAGCTTCCTGAAGCTCTACGAGTTCAAATAACACCATTTTCGGAATCAGCGCGTCAAAATACATAAGAATCACTATATCCTGAAGTCAAAAAATGAACATTGAAATTTTCGAAAAAATCGAAAGGGGGTACCCTTTGCTCAATTTCTGGCAAAATTTTGAAAATCAAATTCAACGGAAAAGGACAAATGACCCCATTTTCGGAATCAGCGCGTCAAAATACGTAAGAATCACTATATATTAAAGTCGAAAAACCGATTTTTGAATTTTCCGATCGGTTTTTCGCGATTTTCTCAGCTTCCTGAAGCTCTACGAGTTCAAATAACACCATTTTCGGAATCAGCGCGTCAAAATACGTAAGAATCACTATATATTAAAGTCGAAAAACCGATTTTTGAATTTTCCGATCGGTTTTTCGCGATTTTCTCAGCTTCCTGAAGCTCTACTAGTTCAAATAACACCATTTTCGGAATCAGCGCGTCAAAATACGTAAGAATCACTATATATTGAAGTCGAAAAACCGATTTTTGAATTTTCCGATCGGTTTTTCGCGATTTTCTCAGCTTCCTGAAGCTCTACGAGTTCAAATAACACCATTTTCGGAATCAGCGCGTCAAAATACATAAGAATCACTATATCCTGAAGTCAAAAAATGAACATTGAAATTTTCGAAAAAATCGAAAGGGGGTACCCTTTGCTCAATTTCTGGCAGAATTTTGAAAATCAAATTCAACGGAAAAGGACAAATGACCCCATTTTCGGAATCAGCGCGTCAAAATACGTAAGAATCACTATATATTAAAGTCGAAAAACCGATTTTTGAATTTTCCGATCGGTTTTTCGCGATTTTCTCAGCTTCCTGAAGCTCTACGAGTTCAAATAACACCATTTTTGGAATCAGCGCGTCAAAATACGTAAGAATCACTATATATTAAAGTCGAAAAACCGATTTTTAAATTTTCCGATCGGTTTTTCGCGATCTCCTCAGCTTCCTGAAGCTCTACGAGTTCAAATAACACCATTTTCGGAATCAGCGCGTCAAAATACGTTAGAATCACTATATATTAAAGTCGAAAAACCGATTTTTGAATTTTCCGATCGGTTTTTCGCGATTTTCTCAGCTTCCTGAAGCTCTACGAGTTCAAATAACACCATTTTCGGAATCAGCGCGTCAAAATACGTAAGAATCACTATATATTAAAGTCGAAAAACCGATTTTTGAATTTTCCGATCGGTTTTTCGCGATTTTCTCAGCTTCCTGAAGCTCTACGAGTTCAAATAACACCATTTTCGGAATCAGCGCGTCAAAATACGTAAGAATCACTATATATTGAAGTCGAAAAACCGATTTTTGAATTTTCCGATCGGTTTTTCGCGATTTTCTCAGCTTCCTGAAGCTCTACGAGTTCAAATAACACCATTTTCGGAATCAGCGCGTCAAAATACGTAAGAATCACTATATATTAAAGTCGAAAAACCGATTTTTGAATTTTCCGATCGGTTTTTTGCGATTTTCTCAGCTTCCTGAAGCTCTACGAGTTCAAATAACACCATTTTCGGAATCAGCGCGTCAAAATACGTAAGAATCACTATATATTAAAGTCGAAAAACCGATTTTTGAATTTTCCGATCGGTTTTTTGCGATTTTCTCAGCTTCCTGAAGCTCTACGAGTTCAAATAACACCATTTTCGGAATCAGCGCGTCAAAATACGTAAGAATCACTATATATTAAAGTCGAAAAACCGATTTTTGAATTTTCCGATCGGTTTTTCGCAATTTCGAGTTACGAGTTCAAATAACACCATTTTCGGAATCAGCGCGTCAAAATACATAAGAATCACTATATCCTGAAGTCAAAAAATGAACATTGAAATTTTCGAAAAAATCAAAAGGGGGTACCCTTTGCTCAATTTCTGGCAAAATTTTGAAAATCAAATTCAACGGAAAAGGACAAATGACCCCATTTTCGGAATCAGCGCGTCAAAATACGAAAGAATCACTATATATTTAAGTCGAAAAACCGATTTTGAAATTTTCCGATCGGTTTTTCACGATTTTCTCAGCTTCCTGAAGCTCTACGAGTTCAAATAACACCATTTTTGGAATCAGCGCGTCAAAATACGTAAGAATCACTATATATTAAAGTCGAAAAACCGATTTTTAAATTTTCCGATCGGTTTTTCGCGATCTCCTCAGCTTCCTGAAGCTCTACGAGTTCAAATAACACCATTTTCGGAATCAGCGCGTCAAAATACGTTAGAATCACTATATATTAAAGTCGAAAAACCGATTTTTGAATTTTCCGATCGGTTTTTCGCGATTTTCTCAGCTTCCTGAAGCTCTACGAGTTCAAATAACACCATTTTCGGAATCAGCGCGTCAAAATACGTAAGAATCACTATATATTAAAGTCGAAAAACCGATTTTTGAATTTTCCGATCGGTTTTTCGCGATTTTCTCAGCTTCCTGAAGCTCTACGAGTTCAAATAACACCATTTTCGGAATCAGCGCGTCAAAATACGTAAGAATCACTATATATTGAAGTCGAAAAACCGATTTTTGAATTTTCCGATCGGTTTTTCGCGATTTTCTCAGCTTCCTGAAGCTCTACGAGTTCAAATAACACCATTTTCGGAATCAGCGCGTCAAAATACGTAAGAATCACTATATATTAAAGTCGAAAAACCGATTTTTGAATTTTCCGATCGGTTTTTTGCGATTTTCTCAGCTTCCTGAAGCTCTACGAGTTCAAATAACACCATTTTCGGAATCAGCGCGTCAAAATACGTAAGAATCACTATATATTAAAGTCGAAAAACCGATTTTTGAATTTTCCGATCGGTTTTTTGCGATTTTCTCAGCTTCCTGAAGCTCTACGAGTTCAAATAACACCATTTTCGGAATCAGCGCGTCAAAATACGTAAGAATCACTATATATTAAAGTCGAAAAACCGATTTTTGAATTTTCCGATCGGTTTTTCGCAATTTCGAGTTACGAGTTCAAATAACACCATTTTCGGAATCAGCGCGTCAAAATACATAAGAATCACTATATCCTGAAGTCAAAAAATGAACATTGAAATTTTCGAAAAAATCAAAAGGGGGTACCCTTTGCTCAATTTCTGGCAAAATTTTGAAAATCAAATTCAACGGAAAAGGACAAATGACCCCATTTTCGGAATCAGCGCGTCAAAATACGTAAGAATCACTATATATTAAAGTCGAAAAACCGATTTTTAAATTTTCCGATCGGTTTTTCGCGATCTCCTCAGCTTCCTGAAGCTCTACGAGTTCAAATAACACCATTTTCGGAATCAGCGCGTCAAAATACGTTAGAATCACTATATATTAAAGTCGAAAAACCGATTTTTGAATTTTCCGATCGGTTTTTCGCGATTTTCTCAGCTTCCTGAAGCTCTACGAGTTCAAATAACACCATTTTCGGAATCAGCGCGTCAAAATACGTAAGAATCACTATATATTAAAGTCGAAAAACCGATTTTTGAATTTTCCGATCGGTTTTTCGCGATTTTCTCAGCTTCCTGAAGCTCTACGAGTTCAAATAACACCATTTTCGGAATCAGCGCGTCAAAATACGTAAGAATCACTATATATTGAAGTCGAAAAACCGATTTTTGAATTTTCCGATCGGTTTTTCGCGATTTTCTCAGCTTCCTGAAGCTCTACGAGTTCAAATAACACCATTTTCGGAATCAGCGCGTCAAAATACATAAGAATTACTATATCCTGAAGTCAAAAAATGAACATTGAAATTTTCGAAAAAATCGAAAGGGGGTACCCTTTGCTCAATTTCTGGCAAAATTTTGAAAATCAAATTCAACGGAAAAGGACAAATGACCCCATTTTCGGAATCAGCGCGTCAAAATACGTAAGAATCACTATATATTAAAGTCGAAAAACCGATTTTTGAATTTTCCGATCGGTTTTTCGCGATTTTCTCAGCTTCCTGAAGCTCTACGAGTTCAAATAACACCATTTTCGGAATCAGCGCGTCAAAATACGTAAGAATCACTATATATTAAAGTCGAAAAACCGATTTTTGAATTTTCCGATCGGTTTTTCGCGATTTTCTCAGCTTCCTGAAGCTCTACTAGTTCAAATAACACCATTTTCGGAATCAGCGCGTCAAAATACGTAAGAATCACTATATATTGAAGTCGAAAAACCGATTTTTGAATTTTCCGATCGGTTTTTCGCGATTTTCTCAGCTTCCTGAAGCTCTACGAGTTCAAATAACACCATTTTCGGAATCAGCGCGTCAAAATACATAAGAATCACTATATCCTGAAGTCAAAAAATGAACATTGAAATTTTCGAAAAAATCGAAAGGGGGGTACCCTTTGCTCAATTTCTGGCAGAATTTTGAAAATCAAATTCAACGGAAAAGGACAAATGACCCCATTTTCGGAATCAGCGCGTCAAAATACGTAAGAATCACTATATATTAAAGTCGAAAAACCGATTTTTGAATTTTCCGATCGGTTTTTCGCGATTTTCTCAGCTTCCTGAAGCTCTACGAGTTCAAATAACACCATTTTTGGAATCAGCGCGTCAAAATACGTAAGAATCACTATATATTAAAGTCGAAAAACCGATTTTTAAATTTTCCGATCGGTTTTTCGCGATCTCCTCAGCTTCCTGAAGCTCTACGAGTTCAAATAACACCATTTTCGGAATCAGCGCGTCAAAATACGTTAGAATCACTATATATTAAAGTCGAAAAACCGATTTTTGAATTTTCCGATCGGTTTTTCGCGATTTTCTCAGCTTCCTGAAGCTCTACGAGTTCAAATAACACCATTTTCGGAATCAGCGCGTCAAAATACGTAAGAATCACTATATATTAAAGTCGAAAAACCGATTTTTGAATTTTCCGATCGGTTTTTCGCGATTTTCTCAGCTTCCTGAAGCTCTACGAGTTCAAATAACACCATTTTCGGAATCAGCGCGTCAAAATACGTAAGAATCACTATATATTGAAGTCGAAAAACCGATTTTTGAATTTTCCGATCGGTTTTTCGCGATTTTCTCAGCTTCCTGAAGCTCTACGAGTTCAAATAACACCATTTTCGGAATCAGCGCGTCAAAATACATAAGAATTACTATATCCTGAAGTCAAAAAATGAACATTGAAATTTTCGAAAAAATCGAAAGGGGGTACCCTTTGCTCAATTTCTGGCAAAATTTTGAAAATCAAATTCAACGGAAAAGGACAAATGACCCCATTTTCGGAATCAGCGCGTCAAAATACGTAAGAATCACTATATATTAAAGTCGAAAAACCGATTTTTGAATTTTCCGATCGGTTTTTCGCGATTTTCTCAGCTTCCTGAAGCTCTACGAGTTCAAATAACACCATTTTCGGAATCAGCGCGTCAAAATACGTAAGAATCACTATATATTAAAGTCGAAAAACCGATTTTTGAATTTTCCGATCGGTTTTTCGCGATTTTCTCAGCTTCCTGAAGCTCTACTAGTTCAAATAACACCATTTTCGGAATCAGCGCGTCAAAATACGTAAGAATCACTATATATTGAAGTCGAAAAACCGATTTTTGAATTTTCCGATCGGTTTTTCGCGATTTTCTCAGCTTCCTGAAGCTCTACGAGTTCAAATAACACCATTTTCGGAATCAGCGCGTCAAAATACATAAGAATCACTATATCCTGAAGTCAAAAAATGAACATTGAAATTTTCGAAAAAATCGAAAGGGGGTACCCTTTGCTCAATTTCTGGCAGAATTTTGAAAATCAAATTCAACGGAAAAGGACAAATGACCCCATTTTCGGAATCAGCGCGTCAAAATACGTAAGAATCACTATATATTAAAGTCGAAAAACCGATTTTTGAATTTTCCGATCGGTTTTTCGCGATTTTCTCAGCTTCCTGAAGCTCTACGAGTTCAAATAACACCATTTTTGGAATCAGCGCGTCAAAATACGTAAGAATCACTATATATTAAAGTCGAAAAACCGATTTTTAAATTTTCCGATCGGTTTTTCGCGATCTCCTCAGCTTCCTGAAGCTCTACGAGTTCAAATAACACCATTTTCGGAATCAGCGCGTCAAAATACGTTAGAATCACTATATATTAAAGTCGAAAAACCGATTTTTGAATTTTCCGATCGGTTTTTCGCGATTTTCTCAGCTTCCTGAAGCTCTACGAGTTCAAATAACACCATTTTCGGAATCAGCGCGTCAAAATACGTAAGAATCACTATATATTAAAGTCGAAAAACCGATTTTTGAATTTTCCGATCGGTTTTTCGCGATTTTCTCAGCTTCCTGAAGCTCTACGAGTTCAAATAACACCATTTTCGGAATCAGCGCGTCAAAATACGTAAGAATCACTATATATTGAAGTCGAAAAACCGATTTTTGAATTTTCCGATCGGTTTTTCGCGATTTTCTCAGCTTCCTGAAGCTCTACGAGTTCAAATAACACCATTTTCGGAATCAGCGCGTCAAAATACGTAAGAATCACTATATATTAAAGTCGAAAAACCGATTTTTGAATTTTCCGATCGGTTTTTCGCGATTTTCTCAGCTTCCTGAAGCTCTACGAGTTCAAATAACACCATTTTCGGAATCAGCGCGTCAAAATACATAAGAATCACTATATTCTGAAGTCAAAAAATGAACATTGAAATTTTCGAAAAAATCGAAAGGGGGTACCCTTTGCTCAATTTCTGGCAGAATTTTGAAAATCAAATTCAACGGAAAAGGACAAATGACCCCATTTTCGGAATCAGCGCGTCAAAATACGTAAGAATCACTATATATTAAAGTCGAAAAACCGATTTTTGAATTTTCCGATCGGTTTTTCGCGATTTTCTCAGCTTCCTGAAGCTCTACGAGTTCAAATAACACCATTTTTGGAATCAGCGCGTCAAAATACGTAAGAATCACTATATATTAAAGTCGAAAAACCGATTTTTAAATTTTCCGATCGGTTTTTCGCGATCTCCTCAGCTTCCTGAAGCTCTACGAGTTCAAATAACACCATTTTCGGAATCAGCGCGTCAAAATACGTTAGAATCACTATATATTAAAGTCGAAAAACCGATTTTTGAATTTTCCGATCGGTTTTTCGCGATTTTCTCAGCTTCCTGAAGCTCTACGAGTTCAAATAACACCATTTTCGGAATCAGCGCGTCAAAATACGTAAGAATCACTATATATTAAAGTCGAAAAACCGATTTTTGAATTTTCCGATCGGTTTTTCGCGATTTTCTCAGCTTCCTGAAGCTCTACGAGTTCAAATAACACCATTTTCGGAATCAGCGCGTCAAAATACGTAAGAATCACTATATATTGAAGTCGAAAAACCGATTTTTGAATTTTCCGATCGGTTTTTCGCGATTTTCTCAGCTTCCTGAAGCTCTACGAGTTCAAATAACACCATTTTCGGAATCAGCGCGTCAAAATACGTAAGAATCACTATATATTAAAGTCGAAAAACCGATTTTTGAATTTTCCGATCGGTTTTTCGCGATTTTCTCAGCTTCCTGAAGCTCTACGAGTTCAAATAACACCATTTTCGGAATCAGCGCGTCAAAATACATAAGAATCACTATATCCTGAAGTCAAAAAATGAACATTGAAATTTTCGAAAAAATCGAAAGGGGGTACCCTTTGCTCAATTTCTGGCAAAATTTTGAAAATCAAATTCAACGGAAAAGGACAAATGACCCCATTTTCGGAATCAGCGCGTCAAAATTCGTAAGAATCACTATATATTAAAGTCGAAAAACCGATTTTTGAATTTTCCGATCGGTTTTTCGCGATTTTCTCAGCTTCCTGAAGCTCTACGAGTTCAAATAACACCATTTTCGGAATCAGCGCGTCAAAATACGTAAGAATCACTATATATTAAAGTCGAAAAACCGATTTTTGAATTTTCCGATCGGTTTTTTGCGATTTTCTCAGCTTCCTGAAGCTCTACGAGTTCAAATAACACCATTTTCGGAATCAGCGCGTCAAAATACGTAAGAATCACTATATATTAAAGTCGAAAAACCGATTTTTGAATTTTCCGATCGGTTTTTCGCAATTTCGAGTTACGAGTTCAAATAACACCATTTTCGGAATCAGCGCGTCAAAATACATAAGAATCACTATATCCTGAAGTCAAAAAATGAACATTGAAATTTTCGAAAAAATCAAAAGGGGGTACCCTTTGCTCAATTTCTGGCAAAATTTTGAAAATCAAATTCAACGGAAAAGGACAAATGACCCCATTTTCGGAATCAGCGCGTCAAAATACGTAAGAATCACTATATATTAAAGTCGAAAAACCGATTTTTGAATTTTCCGATCGGTATTTCGCGATTTTCTCAGCTTCCTGAAGCTCTACGAGTTCAAATAACACCATTTTCGGAATCAGCGCGTCAAAATACGTAAGAATCACTATATATTGAAGTCGAAAAACCGATTTTTGAATTTTCCGATCGGTTTTTCGCGATTTTCTCAGCTTCCTGAAGCTCTACGAGTTCAAATAACACCATTTTCGGAATCAGCGCGTCAAAATACGTAAGAATCACTATATATTAAAGTCGAAAAACCGATTTTTAAATTTTCCGATCGGTTTTTCGCGGTTTTCTCAGCTTCCTGAAGCTCTACGAATTCAAATAACACCATTTTCGGAATCAGCGCGTCAAAATACATAAGAATCACTATATCCTGAAGTCAAAAAATGAACATTGAAATTTTCGAAAAAATCGAAAGGGGGTACCCTTTGCTCAATTTCTGGCAAAATTTTGAAAATCAAATTCAACGGAAAAGGACAAATGACCCCATTTTCGGAATCAGCGCGTCAAAATACGAAAGAATCACTATATATTTAAGTCGAAAAACCGATTTTGAAATTTTCCGATCGGTTTTTCACGATTTTCTCAGCTTCCTGAAGCTCTACGAGTTCAAATAACACCATTTTTGGAATCAGCGCGTCAAAATACGTAAGAATCACTATATATTAAAGTCGAAAAACCGATTTTTAAATTTTCCGATCGGTTTTTCGCGATCTCCTCAGCTTCCTGAAGCTCTACGAGTTCAAATAACACCATTTTCGGAATCAGCGCGTCAAAATACGTAAGAATCACTATATATTAAAGTCGAAAAACCGATTTTTGAATTTTCCGATCGGTTTTTCGCGATTTTCTCAGCTTCCTGAAGCTCTACGAGTTCAAATAACACCATTTTCGGAATCAGCGCGTCAAAATACGTAAGAATCACTATATATTAAAGTCGAAAAACCGATTTTTGAATTTTCCGATCGGTTTTTCGCGATTTTCTCAGCTTCCTGAAGCTCTACTAGTTCAAATAACACCATTTTCGGAATCAGCGCGTCAAAATACGTAAGAATCACTATATATTGAAGTCGAAAAACCGATTTTTGAATTTTCCGATCGGTTTTTCGCGATTTTCTCAGCTTCCTGAAGCTCTACGAGTTCAAATAACACCATTTTCGGAATCAGCGCGTCAAAATACATAAGAATCACTATATCCTGAAGTCAAAAAATGAACATTGAAATTTTCGAAAAAATCGAAAGGGGGTACCCTTTGCTCAATTTCTGGCAGAATTTTGAAAATCAAATTCAACGGAAAAGGACAAATGACCCCATTTTCGGAATCAGCGCGTCAAAATACGTAAGAATCACTATATATTAAAGTCGAAAAACCGATTTTTGAATTTTCCGATCGGTTTTTCGCGATTTTCTCAGCTTCCTGAAGCTCTACGAGTTCAAATAATACCATTTTCGGAATCAGCGCGTCAAAATACGTAAGAATCACTATATATTAAAGTCGAAAAACCGATTTTTGAATTTTCCGATCGGTTTTTCGCGATTTTCTCAGCTTCCTGAAGCTCTACGAGTTCAAATAACACCATTTTCGGAATCAGCGCGTCAAATTACGTAAGAATCACTATATATTAAAGTCGAAAAACCGATTTTTGAATTTTCCGATCGGTTTTTTGCGATTTTCTCAGCTTCCTGAAGCTCTACGAGTTCAAATAACACCATTTTCGGAATCAGCGCGTCAAAATACGTAAGAATCACTATATATTAAAGTCGAAAAACCGATTTTTGAATTTTCCGATCGGTTTTTCGCAATTTCGAGTTACGAGTTCAAATAACACCATTTTCGGAATCAGCGCGTCAAAATACATAAGAATCACTATATCCTGAAGTCAAAAAATGAACATTGAAATTTTCGAAAAAATCAAAAGGGGGTACCCTTTGCTCAATTTCTGGCAAAATTTTGAAAATCAAATTCAACGGAAAAGGACAAATGACCCCATTTTCGGAATCAGCGCGTCAAAATACGTAAGAATCACTATATATTAAAGTCGAAAAACCGATTTTTGAATTTTCCGATCGGTATTTCGCGATTTTCTCAGCTTCCTGAAGCTCTACGAGTTCAAATAACACCATTTTCCGAATCAGCGCGTCAAAATACGTAAGAATCACTATATATTGAAGTCGAAAAACCGATTTTTGAATTTTCCGATCGGTTTTTCGCGATTTTCTCAGCTTCCTGAAGCTCTACGAGTTCAAATAACACCATTTTCGGAATCAGCGCGTCAAAATACGTAAGAATCACTATATATTAAAGTCGAAAAACCGATTTTTGAATTTTCCGATCGGTTTTTCGCGATTTTCTCAGCTTCCTGAAGCTCTACGAGTTCAAATAACACCATTTTCGGAATCAGCGCGTCAAAATACATAAGAATCACTATATCCTGAAGTCAAAAAATGAACATTGAAATTTTCGAAAAAATCGAAAGGGGGTACCCTTTGCTCAATTTCTGGCAAAATTTTGAAAATCAAATTCAACGGAAAAGGACAAATGACCCCATTTTCGGAATCAGCGCGTCAAAATACGTAAGAATCACTATATATTAAAGTCGAAAAACCGATTTTTGAATTTTCCGATCGGTTTTTCGCGATTTTCTCAGCTTCCTGAAGCTCTACGAGTTCAAATAACACCATTTTCGGAATCAGCGCGTCAAAATACGTAAGAATCACTATATATTAAAGTCGAAAAACCGATTTTTCAATTTTCCGATCGGTTTTTTCGTGATTTTCTCAGCTTCCTGAAGCTCTACGAGTTCAAATAACACCATTTTCGGAATCAGCGCGTCAAAATACGTAAGAATCACTATATATTAAAGTCGAAAAACCGATTTTTGAATTTTCCGATCGGTTTTTTGCGATTTTCTCAGCTTCCTGAAGCTCTACGAGTTCAAATAACACCATTTTCGGAATCAGCGCGTCAAAATACGTAAGAATCACTATATATTAAAGTCGAAAAACCGATTTTTGAATTTTCCGATCGGTTTTTCGCAATTTCGAGTTACGAGTTCAAATAACACCATTTTCGGAATCAGCGCGTCAAAATACATAAGAATCACTATATCCTGAAGTCAAAAAATGAACATTGAAATTTTCGAAAAAATCAAAAGGGGGTACCCTTTGCTCAATTTCTGGCAAAATTTTGAAAATCAAATTCAACGGAAAAGGACAAATGACCCCATTTTCGGAATCAGCGCGTCAAAATACGTAAGAATCACTATATATTAAAGTCGAAAAACCGATTTTTGAATTTTCCGATCGGTATTTCGCGATTTTCTCAGCTTCCTGAAGCTCTACGAGTTCAAATAACACCATTTTCGGAATCAGCGCGTCAAAATACGTAAGAATCACTATATATTGAAGTCGAAAAACCGATTTTTGAATTTTCCGATCGGTTTTTCGCGATTTTCTCAGCTTCCTGAAGCTCTACGAGTTCAAATAACACCATTTTCGGAATCAGCGCGTCAAAATACGTAAGAATCACTATATATTAAAGTCGAAAAACCGATTTTTAAATTTTCCGATCGGTTTTTCGCGATCTCCTCAGCTTCCTGAAGCTCTACGAGTTCAAATAACACCATTTTCGGAATCAGCGCGTCAAAATACGTTAGAATCACTATATATTAAAGTCGAAAAACCGATTTTTGAATTTTCCGATCGGTTTTTCGCGATTTTCTCAGCTTCCTGAAGCTCTACGAGTTCAAATAACACCATTTTCGGAATCAGCGCGTCAAAATACGTAAGAATCACTATATATTAAAGTCGAAAAACCGATTTTTGAATTTTCCGATCGGTTTTTCGCGATTTTCTCAGCTTCCTGAAGCTCTACGAGTTCAAATAACACCATTTTCGGAATCAGCGCGTCAAAATACGTAAGAATCACTATATATTGAAGTCGAAAAACCGATTTTTGAATTTTCCGATCGGTTTTTCGCGATTTTCTCAGCTTCCTGAAGCTCTACGAGTTCAAATAACACCATTTTCGGAATCAGCGCGTCAAAATACATAAGAATCACTATATCCTGAAGTCAAAAAATGAACATTGAAATTTTCGAAAAAATCGAAAGGGGGTACCCTTTGCTCAATTTCTGGCAAAATTTTGAAAATCAAATTCAACGGAAAAGGACAAATGACCCCATTTTCGGAATCAGCGCGTCAAAATACGTAAGAATCACTATATATTAAAGTCGAAAAACCGATTTTTGAATTTTCCGATCGGTTTTTCGCGATTTTCTCAGCTTCCTGAAGCTCTACGAGTTCAAATAACACCATTTTCGGAATCAGCGCGTCAAAATACGTAAGAATCACTATATATTAAAGTCGAAAAACCGATTTTTGAATTTTCCGATCGGTTTTTCGCGATTTTCTCAGCTTCCTGAAGCTCTACTAGTTCAAATAACACCATTTTCGGAATCAGCGCGTCAAAATACGTAAGAATCACTATATATTGAAGTCGAAAAACCGATTTTTGAATTTTCCGATCGGTTTTTCGCGATTTTCTCAGCTTCCTGAAGCTCTACGAGTTCAAATAACACCATTTTCGGAATCAGCGCGTCAAAATACATAAGAATCACTATATCCTGAAGTCAAAAAATGAACATTGAAATTTTCGAAAAAATCGAAAGGGGGTACCCTTTGCTCAATTTCTGGCAAAATTTTGAAAATCAAATTCAACGGAAAAGGACAAATGACCCCATTTTCGGAATCAGCGCGTCAAAATACGTAAGAATCACTATATATTAAAGTCGAAAAACCGATTTTTGAATTTTCTGATCGGTTTTTCGCGATTTTCTCAGCTTCCTGAATCTCTACGAGTTCAAATAACACCATTTTCGGAATCAGCGCGTCAAAATACGTAAGAATCACTATATATTAAAGTCGAAAAACCGATTTTTGAATTTTCCGATCGGTTTTTCGCGATTTTCTCAGCTTCCTGAAGCTCTACGAGTTCAAATAACACCATTTTCGGAATCAGCGCGTCAAAATACATAAGAATCACTATATCCTGAAGTCAGAAAATGAACATTGAAATTTTCGAAAAAATCGAAAGGGGGTACCCTTTGCTCAATTTCTGGCGAAATTTTGAAAATCAAATTCAACGGAAAAGTACAAATGACCCCATTTTCGGAATCAGCGCGTCAAAATACGAAAGAATCACTATATATTTAAGTCGAAAAACCGATTTTGAAATTTTCCGATCGGTTTTTCACGATTTTCTCAGCTTCCTGAAGCTCTACGAGTTCAAATAACACCATTTTTGGAATCAGCGCGTCAAAATACGTAAGAATCACTATATATTAAAGTCGAAAAACCGGTTTTGAAATTTTCCGATCGGTTTTTCGCGATTTTCTCAGCTTCCTGAAGCTCTACGAAGTCAAATGACACCATTTTCGGAATCAGCGCGTCAAAATACGTAAGAATCACTATATACTAAAGTCGAAAAACCGGTTTCGAAATTTTCCGATCGGTTTTTCGCGATTTTCTCAGCTTCCTTAAGCTCTACGAAGTCAAATGACACCATTTTCGGAATCAGCGCGTCAAAATACGTAAGAATCACTATATACTTAAGTCGAAAAACCGGTTTCGAAATTTTCCGATCGGTTTTTCGCGATTTTCTCAGCTTCCTGAAGCTCTACGGAGTCAAATGACACCATTTTCGGAATCAGCGCGTCAAAATACGTAAGAATCACTATATACTAAAGTCGAAAAACCTGTTTCGAAATTTTCCGATCGGTTTTTCGCGATTTTCTCAGCTTCCTGAAGCTCTACGAAGTCAAATGACACCATTTTCGGAATCAGCGCGTCAAAATACGTAAGAATCACTATATACTAAAGTCGAAAAACCGGTTTCGAAATTTTCCGATCGGTTTTTCGCGATTTTCTCAGCTTCCTGAAGCTCTACGAAGTCAAATGACCCCATTTTCGGAATCAGCGCGTCAAAATACGTAAGAATCACTATATACTAAAGTCGAAAAACCGGTTTCGAAATTTTCCGATCGGTTTTTCGCGATTTTCTCAGCTTCCTGAAGCTCTACGAAGTCAAATGACATCATTTTCGGAATCAGCGCGTCAAAATACGTAAGAATCACTATATACTAAAGTCGAAAAACCGGTTTTGAAATTTTCCGATCGGTTTTTCGCGATTTTCTCAGCTTCCTGAAGCTCTACGGAGTCAAATAACACCATTTTCGGAATCAGCGCGTCAAAATACGTAAGAATCACTATATACTAATGGGGTTGAAGGGACCTTGGAACCTATGAGACCTTCGGGGACCTTGGGACCTTTGGGGCCCTTGGGACATATTGGGCCCTTGGGACCTATGGGGCCCTTGGGACCTTTGGACCTATGAGGCCCTTGGGACCTTCAGACCTATGGGGCCCTTGGGACCTATGAGACCTTGGGACCTATGGGACCTATGGGGCCCTTGAGACCTATGAGACCTTGGGACCTATGAGACCTTTGGTGCCCTTGGGACCTATGGGGGACTTGCGACCTTTGGGGCTCTTGGGACCTATAGGGTTCTTGGGACATCGGGACCTATGGGACCTTTCAGGCCCCTGAGAAATATGGGGCTCATGGTACCTATGGGGCCCCTGGGACCTATGAGGCCCTTGGGACCTATAGGGCCCTTGGGACCTCGGGACCTATGGGGCCCTTGGGACCTTAGGACCTATGAGACCTCTGGTGCCCTTGGGACCTATGGGGTTCTTGGGACCTATGGGGCCCTTGGGACCTTTGGACCAATGGGGCCCTTGGGACCTATGGGACCTTGGGACCTATGGGACCTTTGGGGCCCTTGGGACCTATAGGGCCCTTGGGACCTTGGGACCTATGGGACCTTTGGGCCGAAAAACCGATTTTGAAATTTTCCGACTGGTTTTTCGCGATTCTCTCAGCTTCCTGAAGCTCTACGAGTTCAAATGACCCCATTTTCGAAATCAGCGCGTCAAAATACGTAAGAATCACTATATACGAAAGTCGAAAACCCGATTTTGAGATTTTCCGATCGGTTTTTCGCGATTTTCTCAGCTTCCCGAAGCTCTACGAGTTCGAATGACCCCATTTTCGGAATCAGCGCGTCAAAATACGTAAGAATCACTATATACTGAGGTCGAAAAACCGATTTTTAAATTTTTCGATGGGTTTTTCGCGATTTTCTCAGCTTCCTGAAGCTCTACGAGTTCAAATAACACAATTTTCGGAATCAGCGCGTCAAAATACGTAAGAATCACTATATATTAAAGTCGAAAAACCGATTTTTAAATTTTCCGATCGGTTTTTCGCGATTTTCTCAGCTTCTAGAAGCTCTACGAGAACAAATAACACCATTTTCGGAATCAGCGCGTCAAAATACGTAAGAATCACTATATATCAAAGTCGAAAAACCGATTTTTGAATTTTCCGATCGTTTTTTCGCGATTTTCTCAGCTTCCTGAAGCTCTACGAGTTCAAATGACCCCATTTTCGAAATCAGCGCGTCAAAATACGTAAGAATCACTATATACTAAAGTCGAAAAACCGATTTTGAAATTTTCCGATTGGTTTTTCCCGATTTTCTCAGCTTCCTGAAGCTCTACGAGTTCAAATGACCCCATTTTCGGAATCAGCGCGTCAAAATACGTGAGAATCACTATATACTAAAGTCGAAAAACCAATTTTGAAATTTTCCGATTGGTTTTTCGCGATTTTTCTAGCTTCCTGAAGCTCTCATAATGCCCTTGGGACCTATGGGACCTATGGGGCCCTTGGGACCTATAGGGCCCTTGAAACCCATGGGCTCTTAGGACCAATGGGGCCTTTGGGACCTATGGGGCCCTTGGGACCTATGGGACCTATGGGGCCCTTGGGGCCTATAGGGTCCTTGGAACCTATGGGACCTTTGGGGACCTTAGGACCTTTGGGACCTTTGGGAACCTATGGGACCTTTGTGACCCTTGGGACCTATGGGGCCCTTGGGTTCTTTGGGGCCTTGGGACCTATGGGACCTTGGGGTCCTTTGGGGACCTTGGGGCCCTTGGGACTTTGGGTCCTAGTATCCTAGTATCAAATTTATTGTTAAGTTTTGGGTGTGGGTTTCAGGATTAATATTAGCTCTATGGAGATGCTAATATAAATAAACATTAGTATGTATAAAACCAAGCACAATAAATTATCATCACATGCCTTTCGTTCATCAATTTCCTCAATAATTCCCATTTTGTTGGTTACATATACTTTATTATTATATTCTGTTGCACCCAATAACACAACAATTGGCGTTTTCATTTATATTTCCCTCAGACATTTTATGATGTCTGGCGAAACAAAGAAACAATACGCGTTTCGGGAAGTTCACATTATTTATTTATTTTATTTATTTATTTATTAACGGCTTTGCCTATTTTTTACAATAAATTTGAAAAATCACACATATGTATCAGTATAAGTAATAACAAGAAACGGCAACAGAAAAAGAACAAGAAAAAATAATAATTACAATGTTTTCACAATCTTTTTAAATGATTCCAACGATGAACCAAAAAGTTCTATATCTACATTATATCTATTTGCAAGTTTTAACATTCTACCTATAGACTCGTTTTGGCCATAGTTGGAACGATGAAAAGGAACTATGAACAATTCTGCATTTCTTGTTCTTTTCGAATTTACATTTAAAGTTTTAAGTTCAACAATTTCTGGGGAATTGATGCTGCCATTGATTATTTTGTGGATTAGAGTAAGATCTGATTCTAATCTTCTATGAGCTAAAGTTTTTAAGTTTAAAATGTCCAATATAGTCTTATAGGAATATTCACCAATTGGATATCCTAGTTTATAGGCAGAGTACCTTAAAAACTTATTTTGAACACTCTCAAGAAGATCAACATCAATATCAACAACATTATGGCCGCTAGAGTCGCATAAAGTTGTGTTTTGCTCAATTTACTCGTAAGTTACGACACAAATAGTGTTACAGCTTCCTAGGTCATCGGAAGTAACAGATACCCTAAGTTTATGCTATTGAAATATAGATGGCGGTGCACTCAGAGTGTAATGAATATCATGTATGTGGAATAACGTGAACGTGATATCAATGAATATTATTTGGAAAACAGTTTCAGAGTTATGATTCTTGAACGACTTTTGTTTCATATATAATCGGATTGGTTGGTGACACGACAGGTGTCTTGACAATGACAATACCCTGTCAACTCTGACATCCATCTGACATTAGACAAAACATTGACACGTTATAGTTGTAGTGTTGTAAATGTAGAAATTGTTGATTTTTTTAAATTAGAAGGTTATTAATATTGAAACACTGCTGGAGAATTGTGCAAGAATCTTATCGAAATAAAGTAAGTGTTAATTGAAGTCACAAATGAAATTATCAATAACAATGAAACTACCGTACGTAAGAACAACATATGATTATCGTGTATTTTTAGAGTTTGGATCAAATATCAAGATGACTGCTGTAGAACAGCCCTGTTATACCATCATCAACTTGCCCACTGATTCAGAACCTTATAATGAAATGCAACTGAAAATGGATCTTGGTGAGTGTGATTAAGAATACTGTCACTTGTTGTATTGTTATATTGGTGTGAACGAGGAAAGTCGGATTGAAAAATGAAGGTTGAATGTTTTTTCAGAAAAAGGAGAGACCAAAGTGAAAATACGGTCATTAGAACGTATCATCCACATGATTTTGGCAGGTGAAAGACTACCCAACGGCTTCCTGATGTCTGTCATCAGATACATATTGCCACTCCAAGACCATTTGGCCAAGAAACTGTTGCTAATTTTCTGGGAAATTGTACCAAAAACTTCCCCTGACGGCAAACTCTTACAAGAGATGATTCTAGTGTGTGATGCGTACAGGAAAGATTTGCAGCACCCCAACGAGTTCCTGAGAGGCTCGACGCTGAGATTTTTGTGTAAACTGAAAGAACCCGAGCTGTTGGAACCCCTGATGCCGAGCATCAGAGCGTGTCTAGAGCACAGACACAGCTACGTTAGGAGGAACGCGGTTTTGGCTATTTTCACCATTTACCGCAACTTTGAGTTCCTCATCCCCGACGCCCCGGAGCTCATTTCCAACTACTTGGATGGGGAGCAAGACATGTCGTGCAAACGCAACGCCTTTCTGATGCTGTTGCACGCCGACC
Organism: Plagiodera versicolora; assembly: GCA_037013635.1. Taxonomy (NCBI): domain Eukaryota; kingdom Metazoa; phylum Arthropoda; class Insecta; order Coleoptera; family Chrysomelidae; genus Plagiodera; species Plagiodera versicolora. The sequence goes on from CM072988.1 coordinate 157,612, forward strand.
AGGACAGGGCTTTGTCGTATTTAGCGTCCTGCTTGGACCAGGTATGTGTCTCGAATCGGAGTGTATTCTGCCCTTTCGAGGAGTGAAATGCCGTGTCATTCCGCCAGGTGACGTCTTTCGGGGATATCCTCCAGCTGGTGATCGTGGAGCTCATCTACAAAGTGTGCCACTCGAACCCTTCGGAACGATCGCGTTTCATCCGCTGCATCTACAACCTGCTGAACTCGAGCAGCCCCGCCGTCAGGTACGAGGCCGCCGGCACTCTGGTGACGCTGTCGAGCGCCCCGACGGCCGTCAAGGCCGCCGCCAGCTGCTACATCGAGCTCATCATCAAAGAGAGCGACAACAACGTGAAGCTGATCGTGTTGGACAGGCTGATCGCGCTCAAGGCCGTGCCGAGCATCGAACGCGTCCTGCAGGACCTCGTCATGGACGTGCTGCGGGTGTTGTCGGCGCCCGACCTGGAGGTGCGCAAGAAGACCCTCGACCTCGCCATGGAGCTGGTGAGTTCGCGGAACATCGAGGAGATGGTGCTGGTGCTCAGGAAGGAGGTGTCCAAGACGGTGGATAGCGAGCACGAGGACACGGGCAAGTACCGGCAGCTGCTGGTGCGGACGCTGCACGCGTGCTGCATCAAGTTTCCGGACGTCGCCGCCGCCGTCGTCCCCGTCCTCATGGACTTTCTCTCGGACAACAACGAACTGGCCGCCGCCGACGTGCTCGTCTTCGTGCGCGAGGCCGTCCAGAAGTTCGACTACTTGCGGCCGCTCATCATCGAGGTGATTTCTTTCTTTCCATCCCTTCGCGTTTACCTCCGAAACCGATTTTTTTTTTTATCGGTAATTATTCGATAGCTTTAGGACGTCTCGGAACACTTTTCATTCACGTATTTAATTAAATATACTGGCAAGCCCAATTGGGAACACAAGAATGATAAAACACACAAGTACTACATTGCAATGTATATATTTTTTTTAATATAAATCTTCCCACGAAAGGAAACATCCTGTAATGTTCAGAGAACATTGTGAGAAGCAAGGGAAAGGAGGTAGGAATTGGTGTTCTTTTTAAATCAATGAGTCAAACAATTCGAAATTATTCAATGAAATAACAAAAAATAACCGGACATTAAATATGATTCGGAATTTATTTATTTATTTGTTGTGTCTTTTTTACAATAATAAGAACATTACTTCTGTTTTGATTTTTTTTTAAACGACATGAGAGCACTCGAAAATATCACTCAGAGAAAAAAATTGTTCCAAAGTGGTATTTGTTTTTTGAGTATTCTTCACTGAATTCATGCTTGAATTTTGAGATTAATAATTAGTAAATTGGTATTTCGATGTAAAAAACGCGCGTTCGATAATAATTTCGTGGGAATATCGAATTACCAACAAAAATGTTGCGTTTTTATTTTCCAGAAATTGTTGGAAACGTTCAAAGACATCAAATCGGCCAAGGTCCATCGAGCCGCTTTGTGGATTCTGGGCGAGTACGCGACCACGGCGGCGGACATCGAAGCGGTCACGAAGCAGATAAATCAGTCGCTCGGCGAGTGCCCCCTGGTGGAAACGGAACAGAAACTCAGCTCCGGGGACGTGAACGAAACGGCACCGACGCAGACGACGACCACGCTCGTCACTTCCGACGGTACTTACGCGACACAATCGGCTTTCAACACCTTCAGGTTTGTGTTTGGCTCCGTCGATCAGTTGATTCATTCGTAATTGATTGATTTCATCTCGTATTCGATTCTGGATTGCAGCAAATCGAGCAAGGAAAAGAGACCGCCGCTACGTCAATACCTGATGGACGGAGACTTTTTTATCGGAGCCGCGCTGGCGACGACATTGACTAAGCTGGCGTTGCGGTACGGCAACCTCGCGACTGCCGTCCAAAGAAATCGTTTCGACGCCGAAGTCATGCTCGTCATGGCGGGAATATTGCACCTGGGAAAATCCGGTGAGCGACCCCTACGTCGTTGTTTTTTGTTGTCTCTGACTTTGGTCTCGCAGGTCTGCCGTCGAAGCCGATCACGAACGACGACAAAGACCACGTTCTCTTCTGCCTGAGAGTGCTGTCGGAGCGCACCGCCCACATCGTCGACATTTTCACCGACCGCTGCCGCATCGCCATCAGCGAGATGCTGCTCGCCAAAGAGCTCGAGGACGCCGTCGACAAGGAGAAGAAGAAGGAGAAGAGCGGCAACGTCGTCCAGACGGACGACGCCGTCAGTTTCGTGCAACTGGAGGCGGACAAGAGCGGCGAATCGGGCGAGAACGTGTTCGAGACTTCCCTGTCGCAGGCGCTGATCGGCGGGCGGGGAGGAACGACGGAATCCTCGTCCGGCGCCAGCAAGCTCGACAAAATCACGCAGCTGACGGGATTCTCGGACCCCGTTTACTCGGAGGCGTACGTCCACTTCAATCAGTACGACATCGTGTTGGACGTGCTCGTCGTCAATCAGACCAACGACACCCTGCAGAATTGCACCTTGGAATTGGCCACTCTGGGCGATTTGAAGCTCGTCGAGAAGCCGCAGCCGGTGGTTTTGGCGCCGAAAGACTTTTGCAACATCAAGGCCAACGTCAAGGTCGGTATTGAATATAAAAATGAAACATTTATTTAGCACATACGACAACAATTTGCCTCTTTACAATATAAACAGAAAAAAAAATACATTGTTTGCGAAAATAAAAAAAAAACAATACTAAATCTATATATCAATCTTAAAATAAAAAAAAAGAAATACATTGTTGCCGTTTCAGGTCGCTTCGACAGAGAACGGAATCATTTTCGGGAATATCGTGTACGACGTGAGCGGAGCGGCTTCCGACAGGAACGTGGTCGTCCTCAACGACATCCACATCGACATCATGGATTACATCGTGCCCGCCACCTGCACCGATTCCGAATTCATGAGAATGTGGGCGGAATTCGAATGGGAAAACAAGGTTAGTCGAGGTCGATTTTCCGCGAAAATCAATTATTCTCGAAATATAAATCACTTTGTTGTGGGGTTGGGTAGGAGGAAAGTTGCGCACCGAAAACCGGAGACAATTTTCCATTTTCCTTGTCTACTATTCGTTATTCGGCGGTCGGTTTCAGGTGACCGTGAACACGCCCCTGACGGACCTCTCCGACTACCTGCAGCACCTGGTGAAGAGCACCAACATGAAGTGTTTGACGCCGGAGAAGGCGTTGAGCGGCCAGTGCGGCTTCATGGCGGCCAACATGTACGCCAAGTCGATTTTCGGCGAGGACGCTCTGGCCAATTTGAGTATCGAGAAGCCGTTCGACAAGGCGGACGCGCCCGTCGCCGGACACATCAGGATCAGGGCCAAAAGTCAGGTGAGTGAGAGTCAGAGTCAGGCGACGAAGTTTCTCCCCCGATCGGTTTTGATTTTGTTTTCTCTCTCTTCAGGGGATGGCGTTGAGTTTGGGGGATAAAATAAACATGACGCAGAAAGGCGTCCAGAGTAAAGTCGTAGCTGCTTAATTTGTTTACTCTTCAGTATATTTAATGGTAGAGTCCTTGTCCATATTAATGATAATGATAATAATAAAGCATATATATATATATATATACGTGAAGTAACGAGTTTTTTTATTACTAACTCCACCTTACGACTAACATATAAATGAAACACCAGCAACATTTTATTTACGATTACAAATACAGATTTATTAAATAATTACAAATAAGTAACATTGCTTCGATGGAACAGAACAATTTCAAACGGTGTTGTATAATTACGGGACATTTCTCCATTGCCGACCTGCGAGAAAAAAATTAAACGATAGAAATAAATGAATCATCCGACAGCCGATTTTACACCTTTTATTCCTCTTCCTCCTCTTCGTCATCCTCTTCCTCCTCGTCGACCTCGACCTCCTCTTCTTCCTCCTCCTCTTCGGGCTCGGGTTCGATTACAGGCTCCTTGAGGTCTTCGTCTTCGTCGATGGCCTGTTTACCCTCCTCCTCTCCTTCGGGGGTTTCTGGATCGCCGGCTTTCTTGCCCGGTCGCTCGCCGAACCATTTCGGAAGTCGCGCTGTAGGAAAAATAAAATTAATTCACGAATATTATCTGAAATGCGTACGAGTTGAAAACGTGTGCGTGCAACTTTACCTTTCTGTCTAGAATCGAACTGTCCGAATTTCTCTTTCCAGGTCTTTTCGCTGGACTCTTTAATGAGTTCTTCGAGACCCTGTTGTGCAACAGAAAAAAAAACACACTCAACGACAAAGTACGGAATCAATTACAGAAAATCTGATCGCAGGAGATTTTCTTTTCTGCAATCAATGCACGAAACGACATCGGAAAAACACCACATGACGACGAACAAAAAAAAACTTTCAACGACGTGGACGTTTCCTTCACATACCGCGTGGTCTGTTCATGAATTGCTCGATTCTTTCCCGCCACACTTTTTCCATGTGTTCCATCAATACCATATCGAAACCCTGGTAAAGCAACGCATTCATTAGAACGTCCGTGGATGATTTTGTTCGTGATGAAATTGGAATGTGCATTCACAAATCAAAAATTGAATCATGTGAAAAGTGATCGTTAGTGTTGTTTTTCGATAAAAAATATTTCATATGTCGTGTTTTCCGATGAGCATTACGCAGGGTTGGTATTCCGTTCGAAAATAACAACTTACTCCTTCGAATAGCTTCTTCTTGTCGCCGTACGACCTCGTATCGACACGGCGTTCATATTTGGATGCTACTTGAATTTTAGGCTGCAAACGTAAACGCAGTTGAAATCATCGATTCGACGATGACATTTCCATTCCAATACTCACCGGGTACTTTCCGGTTAGGGCTTCGGGGTCGAGACCCTTCTTCAACGCTTTATGCCTCAATTGCTGTTTCTGTCTCTCCTTCAGTTCCTTCAGCTGCGAAACGATCAAAGCTTTATCGGGGAAGGTTGCTCGCCAGATGGCGTACTTACATCGTAGTCTTGACGTTTCTGCCTCTCTTCCAAATCGTACTTTTCCGTCTCCAGCTTGACGATGCATTCCCACAATTCTTGCGCCTTATCGCGCAGCTTGTCGGCGCTCAATCCGTCCACCACCAAGGGCTTGATGCGAATCGAGAGGGAGATTTTCTTCTCCTCTTCCAGCTGTTCTTTGGTCTTGTTCCTCTCCAGTTGGGCGGCGCTGAGGGTCGACTGTTAGGAAACAACAATTTCTTTTTGTATACTGCAACGAATATTGTACCGACGACGATGGGTTCGATACGAAGATCGAAACTTGATTCGACTGTAAAAGTTTTTTGCTACAAATCTCCTAATCGGATTGAGGATACTCCTCACATCTTTTCATCTCGTGGAACACTCCAATCGAAAATATGTAATTTATTTTTGTGGCAAGAAATTAATATACTACAATTCGAATGACTTCATGGGAAATTAGATACGAAATACTTCTTTACGTGATTTTTTTTCTTTTTCGGTGCCCCACTCTTTATCGTACCGCGACAATAAACACGAAAGGGGGGAAGGGGGGGGGGGGGGAAGAAACGCCACAAAGACTGTCACAAAATAAAATAACGAGAGAGATACGACGGCTTCTCGCTGAATTTTATTTACAGTACTTGCTGACGTTTCACCGCGCACCCCGTAAAGGTCGCTATGCGTAGTCCCTCCTCACTCGTCCCTTCTGTAATAAGTATAAAGACATTTATCGCTTACGGTGGCGTCTCTCTTGGTGATGGTGAAGTTCGGGCCCTTGTTCTTGTTCTGGTCCTTCATGGCCGCCATCATCGCCTGGCGCTTCTTCTCCGCCTCCTCCAGGCGTTGCCTCTTCTCTTCGATGTCGCGTTGCTTTTTCTCCTCGATCTCGCGCACGCGACGCTCCTCCTCGGCCTTCTTGCGTTCCGCCATCTTGCGCTCCTCGTCGGCCCTGGCGACCTTGCGCTTCGCCTGCTTCTCCTTCAGCTTCTTGAGGTCGTCCTCCTCCTTGGCGCGCTGTTTCCGCCATTCCGTTATGTATTCGCGGAGCTGCTCGTCGAGGTCCGATCTCTTCTGGTCTTGGCGTTTGATGAATTCCGGATCGCCGGCTCCTTCCCTGAACATCGGCGACAAATGAAACGGTCCAGTTAGAAGGCATTCCGGAAATTGATTTCTTTTTACACAAATTCGAAGCCATGACAAGCTAGCGTTCAGTTATGTACAAAATTATGGTCGATAAGAAACGCAACTCTCTTCGTCTTTCAATTTTCGATGTTTCTGCTCATTGAAATTTTGCACATGAATGCAACTTTGCAATCGGAATGCAGTTTCCTGTCTTAGCAATAATAGAATTTGAATTTCCATTTCCTTATAAAACTATTTTTTATTCACTTATACTCAACATAATGAAGAATGCAACGAGGACGCTCAATTAATGCTGTTAGAGAATCACATCCCAAAGTGTATTCAATTCAAAAACACGTTGTGTACCTATACCTATACTGCAATGAAGTCCAAGCTGACGAAAGCTTCTAAAAAAAAACTGTTTAGTAATTCGAATGTTATCACAAACATGGAAAATCGATGATTTTTTTCTCGAAGAAATATATCCCACTCATTATCGTGTATCTATCCAATTAACTGAATTCGTAAACATGAGAATTACGTCTATTAATGAATATATTTCTTCAAGCTGAGTATCAGAATGTCAGTTGTTTGACTGAGCAGAAAGTTGAAGTAGTAGAACTTTCCTTCAAACGAAGACATCATGTTTGTATGCGTAGAAACTTTTTGTACATAAATGTATGAATGATCATAATGCATTTTTTCTGTTCGAGAAGGATGGATTAATTGAAATCGTTCGATTGGTAGAGACAAACGTCACTGAACTCGGTCAAGGAACGAATTTCAATAGTCAGTTGGACAGGTAGAGGTTGCAAATTCCATAAGGTGATTAATATGTACAAAAAGTTTTTCTGAGCAGCTCCAAAGCGCAAAGCCGCTACTTTTCTCTCATTCATTCATCTTTTTATTGTGATGACTTACTCGGCTTTGGTGGTAGTGGTGGTCGTAGTCCTATATCGTACACCGGAAGAAGAGGCAGGTGTGGGAAAAGGAAAAACATCACATTGAAAAAACAATTCAGCCCATAATATGTACAAAACAATATTCGACAAAAGTGGGGGAGGGGTGTAACTATTCTACAGGCGAATGAATAGTGAAACTAACTAACTAATCAACTAACTACAAAGTTGTAACCACTCAAAGACATACGATTTCACCGGAAGGAACTTTTTTGTGGACAGTCGAAAAACTTACGTTTTTCTGCAAGGTAAAAATACAAAGCGTTTAATGTAACATTCGATTGGGAATAAAAGGGTCTACGAACATGCTTGTTCATGATGGTCGAGTCGTATTTTCCCATCATCAGCCAATTCGTTTCATTCTTTGGTAGACTTTTGAATATAATCATCGCTAGACAATTCATCGTATACAATAAAAGTCCTATTCTTTTTAAAATGAATACGCGTCAAATAGAATTATTTTATTGGTTTCGGAGTATCTAGTAGTGCGGAGCGAGTTTAATAATTCTATCATTCAATTATTTTAAACCTGGATATAGAAAACAAATCCTGATTGCATCCCCAATTTTGGTGCTATCATGAAAAAGCATGCATCAGGTGACTCGGATCCTTTTCAGTTGAGTACCCTGATGAAGTGATAGATAGTCAACTACATGGAGATCACTTCATCGTAGTTCTCTGGTTTCCAATTACGTACCAATCATTTTATTGAATCGAATGATACTTACGTTTCGACGACGTCATCTTCCTCCTCCTCTTCTTCACTATAAACGAGGAAAATCACATTTATCCAGACATGGACAACATAAATTCGTCACTGTTAGCAACAAAGCTCGAGGTACACGGAAATCTATCAAAATTCATAGACAAAAAAAAAGTCAAAGGGGGGACAGGGAGTGGTCGCATAAAGCACCTAACGTTTGGGGTTAATTTCGAATCGTCACTTACGAGTAAACTTCTTCTTCGTCGGACATGGCTGAAAGGGTTTAAAAAAATCTGCAACAAAAAAGCAGACCGTTAACGATGATGTGATGTTGGGTGTGCACTGAAAAAAAAATGCAACACTCGGATCTATCTTTTATAAATAGGTTTTCGCAATTGTAATTACGAAACAATGCCGTGCAATATATTTAGACCTCGATACATAATAGCCCCATCATTTTCGAATCACTATTGCAGATGCCAATAGTTAATCGTCCATCGAATCAACGATTATTTGTTGATATTTGTTCGTTTTCTGTTGTTGTAATGAATATGAACCAAATAATTCGTCATAAACATGTATGAAACTTGAAAGGAAATGATTTGGTGGGTGTCACGTGATCGTTGCATAAAAGGTTCAGCCCAGAGAAATTGAAAATGAAACCGCGTCACCGTCGCGTCGTCGTCGTCGTCGTCGTCGTCCACACTTGACGCTGGTGGCTAGCTGTATTTGGCAACATTCTCGGGCGCGCAGTTATTCTTAGACGTCTGTTACTCTAAACATCTAAAAATAATCCCCCATCCTCGTAAACTAGCGAAATGTAGGTAGATTTCGAAAATATTCGTACTACTTTATGGTTTTCGGAATCAACGACTTTTTCAGCGTTTACGGAAGGGTGATATTGGATACTTGCGGCTGATATACGATTATCACCATTATGCAATTCGAAAATTCTGTTTGGGAATTTCAACCTTGAGTATTGAAATAATACGAGAAGAAGACCGTGGTCGCTTCTATTTTATAATTACGTTTAGATGGTCAGGTGTTTGATTTTATTCAACCCCCATTATTTTTCTTCAGACCAGTTCTTTAACCTTTATTGAAGAACTATTTACATTTTGAAATATATCACGAACGATTAATCTATTTTCAGCAAAATTATTGTTGAAATTATATCGAGCATTCAATTTCCAATTCCAACCGACACATCCTTGCATACTCGATGTATCGAGTAGAATTGATTTCCCAACGAATCGAGGGAGCAGTCTATTTTCGACAGAAAATTGTGCCAGTGAAGCGTCAAGCAATGTAGAACGCCCTACCATAATCAGCTTGGTTTAGATATCACGAATTCTATTCTTATACGCCGACACGTTATTTTTTTCTGTCGTTTCCACTCCAATGTAATCGGATACTAAGGACAGGATTATTTTTTTTCGATTCGCGAGTATTTCCAAACATGTGTCCTATTGAAATTGATTTTCTGGTTAAATATCAAGAGTCGTTATGTCGTAAAAGAAAGAAAAGTGGAAAGCGTTCGTTCGGTTTGTGACAATCGCGAAACGTTGAAAAGGAGGTGAATGACTTACGCTTGACAGGAAAGAGCGGTCCAGGGAGCACTACACAACTCGGGGAGTCCGCAGTGACTGGCTCGATTCGAGCCCCAGGATCCGGGAGAAGATGATCCAGAGATGCGCGCGCGCTCGCACCCACGCCTTCTGCATTTTTAATTTAGAAACGGACAGAATAGAAGACTAGTTTTACGTTTCTTCGTTGCCGCTTTTGCAGATATACGGATATTCATAACGATGTTCGAGTATATCGGGTGCCGGATTCGGTTTTACTCGGACGACATCACGATCAATAAATAAATAATACCATGGTGGGATGTTGCCATCTATCTCTTTGTCGATTGAATACATTTCGAGACGGATGTTGTTCCACGACATCTTGTAGGTCTCCTGTGACACAAAATCGCTTTGATAAAAAATGCAGAAAAGAAGAAGAAGAAGATATTCATAATATTTCATGATTGATCGTGTTGGCGATTTGAATTTGCGTAAATACCTTTACGACAGCAATTCATTGGTGACATGAAGAAATATCTAAACTTAGTTATTCTAAAAATATGTCAGCGTAACATTAGATAATAGTTTATTTTTACTCAAAACAAAACGTTAGCACCGAACTTTGAAATAACTATATTAAATTACAGCGCATTCCGTCTAGCATTTCTGTTTAATGTCGATTCATTAAGAATTCCCTTCGAATGTGGACCACTCGGTATACCGGATTGGAATCGAATGAAAGTCTGGACCAAGTGAACATGAGTTTATTCGTTCGAATAAATAGACGAGTATTGGTAACAGTGTTTTTAAACTCTCATATCTACAAATAAAATAATATAACAAGTACTTGAAAGTTGCAAAAAATATATATCGTTCGCTAGTTTGATACTACATCCTATATCACATCAATCACGAAATATGAATTAGACATCGCTCCGAATCGTATCGCGAGCACACTTTCCTAGTTAAACGTACGAACGCCGCATATTTCAGTCGATACATGAATTAAGTTCAGTGGGTGTTCCTTTTCAACCATGCTACGACAGAGTCCAAATGTTTCGTCTTCCAGCTGATACGCAACTTCATCCTGTCCACGGTACTCTGCAGGACTGGCGTAATTTCATTCAAATCATCCTTGTGTAGCTTATAAAACGTAGTCAACTGCAAAGGAAACGAACGAAATTAGGTGGATTAGGTCGTTGACGCGACGATACTCACATCTTCCAAATCGATTTCAGTAGATAGCTGACTGACAAAATCGTGAAAAATCGTGCTGAAAACCAAGTAAACTTCCTCGTAGGCCTCGTGAATCCGGTCCCAGTTGAGTCTCAGAAATTGAAATCCTGTTCTCACGCCCACCGGATGACTTATCGATTGCCACACGTACGGAACGTATTCCAGACTTATGTTTCCGACTAGGGAATATTCCAAGTACCTGTGGAAAACGAGGAATTCAGATTTGGATGTATGAAGACATATTTTCAATACCGATTTATCAACCAAGGATCGTACGAACAACCCAAACTGAGGTAAGCCGTTTGCAAGTCAATCGGCGCGATGTTGGGCGACAAAGTCCTGTTCCACAAGAAGTCCCACTCCAGAGGTCCTCCGGATTTGATGGCAGAGCATTGAGCGATGAAGCGATAATCGACTGGAATTCTGCATCGGAAAATTTCCTTTCAAATTTCATTGATTCGTTCGAGTCGTTTGGCCAACTCACGGATTCACGTAGTCGGGATCAGGTTGTTGCATCCATTCGTAGTATTTATTCCTCGCCCACGCAATGCACTTTCCGTACCTCAGTTTGCACGCTGTGGTGACGATGTGCAGTCTCAGCAACTTGTCGTTTTGGGTGTCGTGCACTTTTTCGGTCGTTCCCAGCTCGTTGAACATCGGCTTCACCAGTTTCAACAGAAAGTTGTCGTACAGCCCCTGGAAACACTAGTTAATAATAATAATAATAATAATAATTTATTGCACTTATAGCATTAAAAAAAATGTACAAGCCAGTCACAAAAAGTATACAATGAATTAACTAAGTATCTATGTCTAGTTATACTGCAGTGCCAAATAATCCTCAATTGAGTATGGCTCAAGCTCACAAAGTAGTTTAATGAGTGGTTTCTTTACTGTACAGAAGTCAGGGGACAATTTCAAATAGGGAGGTAAATGGTTGAAAAATTTAATGCATGCAAAAAGAGCACCTCTTTCGACAAACGATAGTCTGTGTGTTGGCACACTATAGTTTATATTGTGTCTTGTGTTATGGGAGTGCTGTATTCTGTATTCGGTGAAGTAATGCCTATTTCGGAAGGCAAACTTAATACATTCAAATATATATAATGCAGGAATGGTGAATAACCCAAGTGGTTTGAAATGGTTTCTGCATGAGTCTAAGTATTTAAGACCTGTCATGATACGGAGGGCCCTTTTTTGAATTTTGAATACTCTGTCCGCTTCGCTACAGCCTCCCCAGAGAATAATACCAAAGCGAGCATGAGAGTAAAAGTTGGAATAGTAGAATGTTTTAACTATATTGCTGTTTGCGTGTTTAGCTAAAACCCGGATGCCGTAGCAAGTCTGACTCAACTTTGAGCATAGATAATCAGTATGGAAGTTAAACTTTAATGTTTCGTCAATGATAATTCCCAACAATTTTACATGGTCAGATAATTTTATTATATGTTGATTAAGCATAGTGTAGTCTGGTGTAGCCCAGGCTTGATTAACTTTAAACAAGACCATATTAGTTTTGTCGGGATTTATGACTAGCCTAGAGTTTGCGAACCAATTTTCAGTTGAAGATATTAAAGTGTTTGCGTTAGATATAAGCTCGGGGAAATTAGAGGCACTTAGAAGTAGTGTACTATCATCAGCATAGTTTATGATAGTATTATCTTGATCCGCAAGTAATGCAAAATCGTTCAAGAAAATAATAAAAATTAATGGACCAAGGACACTGCCCTGTGGAACTCCCAAGGACACGTCCAGAGCACTCGACTGTATGTAGTTACCTTTTTCATCTCTTATTTTCACTGAATGTTTTCTTCCTTCCAAGAAGGATTGAAACCAGTTTAGAGCAGTGCCACGAATACCATAGTGTGCAAGTTTAATCAAGAGTATTTTGGAGTCAATGCAATCGAACGCCCTGGACAAGTCCAAGAAAATTCCACAGGCCATGTTTCCCTTATCGAGAGAGTTGTAAATAAAGTGAGTAAGTTCAAAGAGTGCAGTTTCAATGCTCTTGCCTCTGAGAAATCCATGTTGGCTCCTACTAAGGAGATTGTGGTTTTGGAAAAATCTCACAACCTGTCCAGAGACGGCCAACTCAAAGAGTTTTGAAAAGGCACTCAGTAGACTGATGGGCCTATAATTATCAAGGGATTCAGGGTCACCTTTCTTTAAACATGGTTTGATTAACGCAAACTTCAGATTTTCTGGAAAAACTCCAGTCTGGAGAGATACATTAATGAGATGACAAAGCGGCTCAGCAATACATACAAAGCATCTTTTTAATAAGAATGTAGAGACTTCATCATAACCAGAGCTTTTTTTGGCCTCCATTTCATTCATCATTTCATGAAGTTCCTGTACGGTTATTGGCGCAAAAGAGAAGCTGATGTCATTGTAAGGTATGTCACATTTAAACTCATGCTGCTTTGGTAATTTATCTGCAATCAGGTTGGCAGCTTTTTTATTGAAGAGGTCATTGAATGAGTTTGCACCCTCGAGAGGGTGATCAAAAGATGGTTGATTGTTTTTCTTATTTTTACGATCTGTAAGTTCACTGATAATTTGCCAGGATGTTTTGGATTTGTTTTGGGTGGAGGAGCAGCAGGTGGATGGATGGACGGAAATACTTACAGAGTACTCGTAATTGCTGATGATCACTCTGAGTTCCTCCATGTTCCTGAGCGCACTGTACCACGGGATGTAATTGGGCTCGGTGATGTAGAGGTACTTGACGAGATCGAAGGCGATGGTGTAGTTGATGGCACTAGCCTCGGCCAGTTGGAAGGCGTCGTCGATGAGCTGTCCTCTGTTGGCCACCGGAATCGCGCTCGGATTCCTCCTCAATTGATACACGAGAAGGTTCCAATTCCGCCTGTCATAGTTCACCCTGTAGAAGCCTGTTTCGTCGATGTTCAACAGCACCCAAGAGTCGTTTTCGATTCCGCTCAGATCCAAAGTCGTCTCTCTGACGTTTTCCAACCAAAACTCCCTCACCGTGTCGCTGTCATCTTTCGTGGTGTAACTGACGGGTATGTACCACAAGGAATCGGACACGACGCTGGCGTCCTCGGTCATTTTCGTTTGATTTATCACCGCCCAGCCGGTCGTGTAGTTTCTGGAGATGGAGACGCAAGGGTATCCGCTCTGAGTCGACCAGGAGTTCATGAGGTCCTCGACTGTTACGGTGTCGGGGATGATGCTGGCGTTCTGAGCGCTCGTCGTGTACAGCTGCCACAGATCGTCCTGTCGAGCAGCTCGATAGGCACTGGAGGAAGTGTCGCACGGTCATCGAAGTAGCTCGCCCACGCACCCGAGGTACTCACTATTTTTTCAGGAAGTGTGCCAGGCCGTCCCTGAACACTTCTTGCGACAGGGTGTAGTTCAACATTTTGATGATGCTGCTCCCCTTCTGGTAGATGATGTTGTCGAAAATCTGCTCGATCTGCGCGTTGTTCGTCACCTCGCTCTGAATACTGCGCGTCGACTTCAAACTGTCGAAATACAGGGTGTTGTAGGTGTCTCTGATTTTAACGCTGCTGTAGGCGTGCCATTTGGGCCTCAACTGCAACACACAAAGGAACGTTGATTAGATACGCGTCCGCACGCCACCACGCTCGTTCATTTTTACTCTTGTGATGGCCGCCTCGGCCATGAAGGTGCCCAAACCTTCGTTCAACCACAGATCCGACCACCATTCCATGGTCACCAAGTTGCCGAACCATTGGTGGGCTATTTCGTGGGCTATCGTCGCCAAAATGAAGCTCCTCGTTTTGATGCTTCTCGAATTCGGATCGAACAGCAGCGAAGACTTCCTACAAGTCGAATTGGATCATTGACATTTTTCATTTCGAAAGTGGTATCTATTCTCGTCACCTGAAAGAGATGATTCCCCAGTTCTCCATGGCCGCTTTACCGAAATTCGGCACGGCCAGCATGTCGAGCTTGGGCAAAGGAAATTTCATGTCGAAGTAGTCCTCCATGAAGGGCAGCACCTCCTCGGCGACCTCCAAGGCGTACGCGGCCTGCGCGAGGTCTTTTTCCGGTGCCCACACTCTGATGATCGGCCCGGCAGCCGACCTCTTCGACGACGATATGCTCTTCATGTCGCTCACGGTGAAGCCGACGATGTACGTCGACATTGGCGGCGTGGTTTCGAAATGGTCCCACACCCAGCCGACGGTCCTGCGGAAAAGCCACGTCAAAAGGAACAGTGATTGATGAGTATCTATGGGTAGAGGCGCGTTCCATACATCGGCTCAGATTCCCTCAAAGGCATGTTCGATAGTACGGTCATGTCGGTGCGTCTGGCTATGCTTATCGAGAACTGTGCTTTGAAATCGGGTTCATCGAAGCAGGGAAAAACTCTCCGGGCGTACACCGGTTGAAAGTGGGTCGTCGCTAACCATCTGAAAGAATTTTCGAGTCCAGCAAAGCTTCATCGAGATGTTCGATCGATCGAGACTCACTTTCTGTTGCCAAGAACATCCTTGTAGCTCGTTTTATACAGGCCTATCAAGTTCTCCAAGATACTACCGGCGAATTTTATGCTGACAGAATAAACTTGTCCAGTTTGCAAAATCCCAGCCATCTTTATTTTCAGTTTGGTGTTTTTGTCGTCCTTCACGATACTCTTTATTCCCAAACTGATACGCTTAGCTTGAAAGATGATTTTTTCTGTCCTAGACTCTTCTGATGATGTTGTTGTATTCGACGATAATTCGTCGACGGTTGTTGTGTTTTCAGTAATAACTTCTTCTGTTGTAACGATCATAGTTGTATTTTCATCTGTTCCATTCTGATTTGACGATGCTTCTCGTCGAGATACGTTTTTCGAATCCAATTTCAACGAATCCGCATCGATTTCCACCTGAAAACTCGATACTATACGATAATTCTATACACAATATATTATTGTCGTCCATAACAGGACGTACAATTATGTGATCCTCGAATGGGAAACCTTGAAATACATCCAAATCATAAAAGAATCAACATAAATTTAGGTTCGAATAATGTAATCGACGACGGAAATAACTGCCAACTAATTCGGTGTGCATAATACGAGTCGTATCGAAACTGTTCCATTTTCAGAGAATACCAATGGAGTTCTTGAAATCTTCTGCCAGTTATGAAATCATTTCTATTGCTCACAGAAATTCGTGTTATTTTCATTTATGGCTTTTTCGGTGCAATAAAAACGACTATTGAATATATCTTTCATGTTTTCATCACGACCGAACGTCTCATCAACATGAAACCGTGAGCAATTTCTCCACACTTACTTGCTTGATCGTATAAACTTCGATATCAGAATTGTTGATGTCCAAATCGTCCCAATGTAGGACGATTGTATCCGTATTTTCGGTACAATTAACTTCGATCAGCACTCGCCCTGTGAACGTAAAATTGTTGTCTTCGTTTTCGTCGAGAATCGGATGAAGCCACACTCTGTAGAATTGGGGTCGTATATTTTTCGGGAGTCTCATCGGTTCTTCTTCTGTCTTTTCTTGGTTGATAGTTTCATTGATCAATTTCTCTATGTCGTTTGATTCTCTGATTATCTATGTGATGGATAAAAGGTGTTGTTATTGTGGTAAATTGTGGATTATTGCCAAGATAATTGTACAGCATTACTTAAAATGATTGGTGTGTAAACTTCAAGACTCCCGTATAATAACGATCATTATATCATCTATGGCACAGAAACAATATAATATTCGTAATTGAATCGATGATATCATATTAGGAAGCTACAAGCAAGCATTGATGTTGTGCGTGATTTCTAATTGTCGCACATTCGACTCTAAAATAAACAGTGTTGGAAAGGGAACAAACGTTAAACATACAAAGTAAATAATCTTTACTGTTAACCATGATTTATCTTCCGTTACGTGAGGAACCTGAGCATGTAAATATCAGTTTCGGTATTAATAATATGCAATAGAATTATTGGTAATAGGGAGTAATAAGATTTTCTGAAAAAAAAAAGTAATTGGAATTTCAAAAGGTCGAAATCATTGGAGTGAGAATTATAATTACGTCTTCGTGAATGCGCGTTTGACACTGACGGTGTTTCTTATTGAACAGTTATTCAATTCGAAATCGTATTCTTGTGGAATTTGATTTAAAAAAATTTGTACCAAATCCATGGATGTACTTTCACATATCTTTTAAGAGATGCTGAAATTCACATGACTATCAGAAACTCACCTCGAAGTAGAATTTATTTGATTGGGTAATTATTATATTGACCTTGTTGTTAGGTCAAAGAGATTATTCAGGTATTATATGTAGTTACGAATACACAACACGATGATATTCTTTTTTGCATAAAATTTCCATTTCATTTTACGTAACACGTTTCTCAGATCAACCTCAAACGCCTGTAACCATCATTTGACTGACAATATTATTTTACGAAATATTATTTTTCTGACAATTCAGTAGATACCAAATTATAATAATATCAATTAGGCATCACCTTTTCGCTCTCTACGTTGTTCGGTCCATAGAAATACATCAATAGGATAACGATGATGAGGGAAGCCAAAGCCAAAATTACGAATGCTATCGCTTTTTTGGTGGTAACGAAACATCCTCCGTTTCTGCTATATTTCAGGATGGCTTCGTCGGAAAGGAATTCGGCACGGTTAGAATGATAACCACCACTACCCATGGTCAATCTGGAGGAGAGAGAAAATGTCATTCTAATCGAATTGTGATTCCTAAAAATTTTTTTCTGCTGTTGCACGAAATATTAATGTGTTATACAAGCTTAAATGAGACTGGTACCGCACCAGTATTCAAAAATTCGCAAGGTTAGGACTATTTTAATGTATTACGTGGACTCTATTCACTTGATGATTTTTTTTCTTGTGTCTTAACCTCACAATAATTATTCAGGTACAAAATTACGCAACTTGAACTATAAAATATGGGTACCTACTTTACTGACAGCTGAATATTGCTTCATGACCTGTAAATTGAAATTGTCAAACGGAAAATTCAGTGATGTAGTTGGAAGGGATGCATAAGATGAGACTGTCAATTATGGAATTCAATTATTGAATTTCTTAGTCATGATTATTCCCCTTGTTTTTGTCATCGATTCCATGATTAGTCGATACTTATACAGAGTATAAACCACTCGATGACATCAGAAAAATAGGTTTGCAATAAGAAAGCATTTAAAATACATACTGCAAATGAAACGAAAATAGGTAATAAATAACATACCTCTAGGACGTTCCCTAATAATAGCTCATATCACTTCACGCAAATCAATCAAAACGAAAGTCGAATGACAACCAAACGATCCAACCAAAAACAAGGAGGTTAGCCAGTTATCGCAAGTGACTAGCGAAATAGACGACGAACGAATCGTGTTTTGGAATGATTGTTGGTATAGGTAAAAGTTTTTCCTAGGTAGGAAGATCGCGATCAGACCTCCGAATGCTCACCATCAATAATAACAACAACAACATCAACGATAATACGGACGACACGATAAATGGTGTGCACTGATGTGAGCGAACACATTCCGAATATAAATGTTGCATAAGATATTTTAATGAAAAATAATGACCACGAAATAATTATTGCGTACCCTTGAAATCTCTTGTTATTAGATGAAGCATGCTGATTGGTATTACTGGCTACCTATACCACCTACTCACTTTTCGTTTTCATTTTGTTTGCTGGAATTTTAATTAGCTAGGTACATTGATAATTACTCGGCTGTATTACGTTATCAGCCCGACCATAACAAATTCATTCGCATATGGATACAATTTGCATATCAACGATACTAGACACGTTTTTGGATCGATCGGAAAATTTGGTTTGTTTTTCGTCACATTTATCATCCATTCTCCTCGGAATATTTTCTTATTATGCTGAGGTGAAGTATACTGATGGTTGTCCGAAGACGACCTATATTGCGCATCGCATTGCCTTGGAGCGCATTTACAAAACAAATCCATTAAGTCATTAGGTTTGTCTTTCACGGTAAGTCGGTTGGTACGTAGGTACGAGTAGGTACGTAGATACACATGGATAAATGAATAGGCAGACTATATATGCCACCGGTAGCATCTAGTTTAGTAAGTTAATGCCAATTTCGTTTATTGAATAATAGCTCTTCGGACATTTTGGACTCGAGAAAGATACAACCAATTGGACTGATATCGAACGATATGCGTTTCTTTCGTAGAAACAGAAGTATAAAAAAAAACGAACAATGCAAATGAAGCATATCAGAAAATTCTGAATGTATCTTGATACTTTTTCCATACTCTGTACATTCCCAAATCTTAATCAGATAAGTCGGTAGATGGTAACTATGATTATTTTGTGGAAAAGGAAACTACGGAATGTTAAAAGTATCATTAGTACTTTGTTATAGAATTTATTGGAGAAATGTTTCTGGGAATCTGTTTCTTGAGTAGGGGCAATTTGTTATCGGCACAATCGTATGTCACCAACAATTGTACTCCATCAAATAAACAAGAGCAAATTTATTAGTGTACTGTTGTTGGTCGATCCTCAGAACAGCATCGACAAAATTGCAGTATTTTTTGTAGTTCTATTATGCGACGACGTTAAGTGAAGTGCTCTTTCAATTTTACGATTTGTCAGTAAGTATTCTTTCGTAGATTTCAAATGGCATGTTGGTTTATAAATGCTTAGAATCTAGTATATTAATTTGATATTATTCGCCAAAGTAGATAATAAAAACTCATCGTTTTCGAAGATTATTTTTTATTTACTTCATACGTATCAGATCTGATACGCAATTAGGTACGATACATGAATGATTATTTTTCTTCAGATCTGTCACTTCTATTCATATCACGCGCAAAAAAAAGAACAAAACGAGGTACTCAATTCCAGATCCTTCAAGATCTGCTAGTTGTTTTGGTATTCATAGAGATTTGCGTGGATTCTTTCTTGCTGAAATATTTCAACCAAAACGTCTTGGTCTCACCGTTGAACACAACATAAAATAAAAATAAGATGAAACCTTGTACATTCGTGGTGATGCAAAATAAATAAACGAGACTGGTTTGTATCCATGCTATCGGAATGACATTACTGAAAATGCCGAAAAGCCAAGGCACGCCTAGAACGAAAAACAATAGAGCTGCCAATTGCATCTGCAGTTTGTGGACTTTGTCTCTGTTGCCGCCATGGGATTCGACTGTCTTGGCAGTCACCTCTCTTATTATCGCGAAAAACACGAAAGTGTTGATGAATATGATGATCATGATGGGCATTATCAAACCCAAATACAAGGAGAGTCCGGATGGATAGCAGAAATTGTGTTTCTTCATCACGTAACACAGAGGGTCGGCAGCTGCGACTATTCCAACGGGAATCACGGCGAAACCCCATCCGAAGATCACAGATATGGATACTATTCTGTCTGGCAGAACATTGAATACTTTGACGAACCTCATGTATTGGAGAAAAGAATAAATCAACATCCAAGAAAATTTCGAAATGACAATGTAATGTATGATTTTACCGAATACGACGCAATCCGTCGATAATTTCGCCGACATTTCTATGTTCTGGGTGAGAACAATCTCCAGCACTATGGCCACGGACAAATTCAACAGGATTATCGTTCCTTGTTTCTGTCTCCATTTCTTGAACATGACGGCAGTTAGAAAAATCCCCACAATACCACAAACTGAGAGAAAATCTCCGATATACGTTATGAGCGACAAAATGTAGTCGTAATCGAAAGCGATGAAATTGTTCGTCTCCAAAATCAATAGGGCGAAGTGGGTGAGATGCGAAAAGGAACAAATATGGAATGCAGTTTCGTTCTCGAAATGGCCCAAATAGCTGCCACCCAACGTCGACCAACGTCCTTTCTTCCTAGCGTAATTCTTGCCGTAATCCCAGAATCCGCATTGGGGGATTTCATCGTCATCGTGAGATTTGAAGAGAATCGGTATGGATCCGGGAAGATAAATTCCGTGATCGGGAATGGTGATGCTCAAAACCATTCCTGCGGGTTTCTTGCTACTATTACTCACGAACAGACGGTCGTTGAAGAAGACGGTCGTTATAACGGTGATATTCTCATCCATTAAATGGTCCAGAATACTCTCCGGAATATAATAGGCCAATTTGAAGTTGTCCTCGAACGCCACGTCTTCGAACGTTTCGTTCCTCCGCATATTGTCCATGTTTATTACGCGTCTCTCCTCGTCGTAACTAACGACGACTCCTGACACGTTACTCGAATAGGGATTGGTGATGTGCAAAGCAACATTCTCTCTGCCAATCACCAGGACATCGGAATCTGTCCTGACTCGACTCAGAATCTCGTCGATCCTATCCAAAATGTCGTCCGTGATGTTCAGCAAGTCCTGGGCCACGCTCAAAGATTTCTTCTCGACATTCAACAAACTGTCTGCGATGTCCAAAGTGCCACCGATCTCGTCGACGACGGTGCTGCTGAATTTAGTTGTTTCTTGCGCATGGAAGATACTATCCAACACTTTGGCGACGTAATAAATCGACAGCACCGACAAGTCTGACTCTCCCTTGATGATTTCCGTAACTTCGTCGATAACCGAATCGGTGATGGTTTTATTGAGAACCGATTGGAGGTTGGTAACGCTCTGCGGAAGCTTCATGCCGTCATCGCAATTCCCGACGACGCCAGACCATTCCGCCCCGTACATGAAACTCCCTTCGCAGAGCCTGAACACCGGCAAGCCGTCGTCTTGGAGACAGGATCGTTTGGGAAGAGTCGTGTGTCCGATCTGCGTGAGAGGCCAAAACATCGGTTCGTCGGCTCCGCCATTTCTCGCCCATTCAGCCAGGCAAAACTCGCTGCTTCTGAAGTGGACAATTTCCGCGTCTCCCAACGCGGTCTTGAGGAGGTTCCTCAGAGAATGGAACTCGATGTTGACTGGCTCGGGTCGAGGGGAGCTGAGATGGAGCAACACGTCCAGTGTTTCGGCGTCGAAAAAGTATATTTCCATGACACGTACTGTCAATTCGATGCCGGGAAGGAAATTCTGGAAATCGAAGGTGACCTCGCCGCTACAGTTCAGTCTTTGGCACACCCCGTTGACGATGACACGCAACGCGTATTCGTTTCCGAGTTTTTCTAGGTAGCCCGTGACTTTATTGGAACGAACGATTTCCTCGCTGTCGAATTTCCTGTAGGCCGAGCACCAGTACTGCCCGATCAACGTATCCATTTCGATTTGGTATACTTTGTAGGAGATCTCGATGGAGGAATGTTCTTCTACTTGCGTCACGGCCATGCGTTTCGTCAATTTGTACGAATCGGCATTCGTGAAACAGTACACGGTATTTTCAGCAGCGTTATTGAAAAGACCTTCTGGATTGTAGATGACGAGGTACAGCTCCTTCTTTTTCTCTTCGAAATTCAGCAGCATGTAGACGACTTGTTCGTCGAAGCCGCTAGTGTCGAGTTCTAAAAGGCACAATTCGCAATCGATTCGCTCTCGCGTGTACAGCCAACGGTTTTTGTCCAAAGCTTGCGAATACCCTTCCAACGAACGGCTTCCTTCTACAAGACACAAATCGTCGCCAGCCAAGTCGGACAAGATGTTCTTCTGGAAAACTGTTCGAATTTCGGCGAGTCGCTCGCACTTGCTCTCCGATTTGCAGTAGCATTCCAGAGAATTGATACCAGCGTTGACGCAGCGTTTCGGACAGTTGTACACCTCCTCTTTGGAGTAGAAACATATTTGTTTATGGAGACTATCGCAATTCGCAGGCTCTACGGCCTCGGTTTTCGTATTGAGAACCAAACAATCCTCCTCAGCTCCATAATCGCTTTGTATGCGAACGTTCAGTGTTTCGTCGATGGTGGTGCCAAAGCTGTCACCCCACGTCACCGACTCGAAAGACCCGTACTTGGAGGTTCTTCGGAAAGGTAACCACACGGACTCGTTCAGCTCGTTGGTGAGCAGACTGGAAGAAGGCCAGCCGACCGTGTTCCGATTGCAATCGCCGTCCCAGCGTTTCGGTTCCGTGATGAAAATGCAAAAGGTTTGGTATTCTTGAAAGTTCCAGGGACATCTTCTCGTCGATTCGTCGGTGTGCGTGCACGCGGGGGGGTCGTTGGGGGTCCAAGTGCCGTTCGAACACGATCTCGTTATCAGGTTGTTGAATTCGTCGAGACATGGTGGTTCGGAGACGACGATTACGTTCTCCGCTGACGATGGCCATCGAACTTTCTGCGAGCTGTTAAGTAAGGTCGAGAATTCGGATGGGCATGGCTGCTGAAACGTAACATGTCATTAAGCGGATAGCTCGAATTTGCCTTATACAAGGTGAGTCGAAGGTGTGTACTGAGCTTGTCGAAAAACGTGCATAGTTGGATGAAATTATCACTTGAATGCCAGAAAGCTCGGAACACATTTTTGACTCACCATGTATTTCGACGATTTCCTCTCACCTCGGCGCCAGTAACGACAATATTTCGTTGAATCAGTTGAAGAAAGAGAAACACTTTAGCTAGTCTCACGAGAAAAATCAACTTCATTTCTGTTAGTCTCGCGCGACGACTTTTCGTGGCACCGTCATAATACCAAATAACATTTAACAATCGTTTATTTGTATAACTAAATTACAATTTTGAGTGTGTACACATTGGTCTGAATTCGTCGGATACCTACACCGTATGTAGATAGTGGGAGAGAGATTTTATACGTGTATATATTTGCACAATTGATTATACGGGATGACTGAGCGTGAATCAACACTATATTAATGGATAGTCGTGATTCTCGAAATGATCTTTTTATCTACATCGCTAATCTGCTCGGAGTATGGAACACGGAAATCATTTTTGGCCAGATGAACGCTCCGTAGCCGATAATCCGTCCCGGAAAACCATACCATAACACCATTTTCCGCTCACGTAATGTTTCCGTTTCCAGCATCACCACCAACTCCATGATGTGGCATTTGTCTACCTTACTCGTAATCGGACTTCTAGCATCCGTAAGATTATTCTCCTCACACGAAATCCACCTCGTATAATAACCAGCCGTGATTTTTCATTTTCAAGATCGATGCTCGAGTCGAAAGGAGCATAGACTTGATTGCTGCGCACGGATTGATAACGCAAGAGAAATTACCGTACGATACGATGCCGATGTCGTACGAATTATTCCTGCAACCGTTCCCCTACGACGGATATTTCGAAGGGAAAGTCAAGATAAATGTGTCGGTGCAGCACAAGACACACGAAATCGTCTTGCACGCTCATCCCGACCTGCTCGTTCTCCATTGCAACATCACGCAGCTGGTGCCGCCTGACGACGAGGTCGAAAGAACGTACGTAGTGATATCTATCTGCGACTCAACATATTGTTGATTCGGATAATCACTTTGTTTTGTACTTGGGAAAAGGAACACTTCGGAGCCGAGTCCCGAGTCCACCAAGCCGGTGCCGGTGAACGTGGAGTCTTCGGAAAAAGTGAAGAACAAACCGCTGTACAACATCGTCCTCCAGAGTCCCGTGAAACCCGGCGCCGTGCTGGAGGTGTTCCTCCAGTTCACCGGCAAACTGTTCAACGACACCTCCGAAGGCTTCTTCAGGAGCAGCTACTCGCACCACATAAACAAGACGGAGACGAAGTGGTTCGCCGCCACGCACATGCGACCGAACATGGCGAGGAGCGTCTTTCCCTGTTACGACGAACCGGTCTACAAAGTTCCGATCACCGTTTCGATTGCCAGACACCGGAACGCGACGTCCATTTCGAATATGCCTCGGGAAACGACGAGACCGCAGTGAGTAACGAGAAATATGGCTGTGTGTGTTTCGGTGGTAATTAGGTTTGTTTTTCGTCGGTGATATTCCAGCGAACTCATGAAAGACTTCGTGTGGGACGTGTACGAAAAGTCTCCTCCGATGCCGACTTTCGCACTGGGCGTCGTAGTCTCGCAGTTGAATTTTTTGAAATACGAAGACGCCCCCGACGGTTAGTAGAATTGCCATCAGTGAATCGATGAAACCATGCCGAATTCGTTTCAGGGGTCGTTCTGAGGGTTTGGTCGCGCGCAGACTATTTGACCACTTTGGAAAACGTCCACTTGAAAGTGAAGAAAGCGTTGAGTGTTCTCGAAGAATTCTGGGGGTGTGCTTACCCGCTACCCAAATTGGATATTTTAGCTCTGCCGAATTACCAATCGACCAGACCCGCCGACAGTTGGGGCATGATCATTTTCAAGTGAGTACCGACTCAGCCATATGGCTCGGTAGTACACGTTTCCGTCGTTCTCATTGTAGGGAAAGCGAACTGAGTGGGCGGGGATCGTGGCATATAACCCACGAGCTGGTCTACCAATGGTTGGGAGCTCTGGCTAGTCCGTTCTGGTGGAGCGACGCCCACATCAACCACGCTCTAGTACGATACATCACCGCCTACGCCACCATGAAGGTGAAACTGTCGCAGCAAAAAATATCGAACAACACGATCTATCAATTTTCCTTCCAGATGAACGAAACGGAAACGTTCACTAACTGGCCCATGACGATGCTCTACTCCATCTACTACGAGTTCAGCAAGAGATATCCCCACGGAAAAAGCACCGCCATAAAGCAGGATTCGACGTCCGCCAAGACGGAATTGATTTTCAGAATGCTGAACTACACGCTGGGAGAAAAAACGTTCGTCCGTGGCATGCAGCGGTTCATCTCGGACAGGTAGCAGAAAAATAGGACAGGAGATGACGACGATGACGATGAGTGTATTTTCGTAGGCAATTCAAGACGTTCTTCGGCGACGACATTTGGATGAGTTTGACGGAACAGGCGAGACTCGACGACAAACTGCCCCAACCCATCACCGTCAACGAAATAGCCGCCTCGTGGATAACGAAAGACAGACTGCCCGTCGTGGTGGTGACGAGGAACTACAACGAGAGGACGGCGAATCTGAGCCAGAGGGTGTATCTGCGAGAACGGCCGCACGACGTGCCCGACCAGGACAAGTTCCTCTGGTGGATTCCGGTGGTTTTCGTCAGACAGGACGATTTGCGGTTCGATAACACCACCCCCTACACTTGGATGAAGAAGGAGCGGCAAATTCGGATCGGGAACTTGCCCGGAAACGAACACTTTATCATCGTCAATCCGGAAGAGATCGGTGAGCGTTTACCCATCTTTTTCGAAATGAACAATGAAATACTTGGGCGTCGTCGGTTGCAGGTCCGTTTCCCGTCAACTACGACCATCACAACTGGCATCTGTTGGCGACGTATCTGTGCACGGAGAATCGCACGAGAATTCCGGTGGCGACCAGAGCCAAATTGCTGCACGACGCCTGGAATCTCGCGTACGCCGGCGATTTGAACTTCGCCGCGGCTCTGGACATGACGCTGTTCTTGAAGAACGAAAGAGACTACCTCGTTTGGGACACGGTGTTCACCTTCGTCGATCACATCGGCAGACACATCGACAGTTCGTCGTCGGTGCACGACAAATTCAGGGTGAATATTATTATTTTTTTCTTTTTTCGTCGTCCCACCACCATACCTGTGTGTCGTTTCAGACTTACGTGAGAATTCTACTGGCTCCGCTGTACGAAGAGTTGGGCGACGAGCCTAGAAACGGCGAAAGCGAAGGCGCCGCCCATTTGCGCGCCACTTCCAAAGCCTTTCTATGCCAAGCCGGCTACAAAGCGTGCGTGGCGGAAGCACGAGAGAACTACGACAAGTGGATGGAGGCGTCCGATCCGGACCAAGGCAACCCGTGAGTGTGGATCTTGTCGATTTTTATTTTTTTATATGGAAAATCGTGTTTTCGTCGGTCGCAGGGTGGCCAATCAGTATATATGCCCGGTGTTCAAGTGGGGAACGATGCAGGAATGGGAATTCGGTTTGGAGCGAGTGTTGAATTTCCCCGCATCGAGGAAGGCCAGCGAACGCACTTACCTACTGAAAACGTTGGCCGGTTGTCCGATCGATGACGGAAAAATCGAACGCCTGCTCAACGTCACCATTCTCGAACGGAACGGCAATTTCACGGACAACGACATTCACCTGATATTCAGCATGTTGACGGGAGGAGCCAAAGGATACACCACGCTCTTCGACTTTCTCAAAAAGAATTGGAACGCCGTCAAGAGCAGGTGAGAATGTTTCTGATGTTCCAACGCAAGCATCGCATCTCTCTCGTTATTGGGGGGGGGGGGACGTAACCCCTCACCCCCATTGCTCGGAAGAAAAATTTCAAAACTTTCGATCATTCTTTGCCGAAAACACAAGAAGAAGAAAGTAAAGTGCAAACACAGTCATTTCAACGAATAAAACGGTTACTTGTATTTGATTGCTCTTCCAAAAATAATTTTATAACCAAAATGATATTCATAACTTTCGAAATAACATTTACAAAAAAAAATAAGATATATATACACTTAATTTGAAGCCACTAGAATATTGTATGATATAGTATTTTATGTGTATATCACGAGAAACGTTGAAGGAAGTAATATGTAAGTGTGGTTGGCTGGCGAGGGTCGACCCCTCTACGCACCCCCTCAAGCCACTGATCTGTCTCTCTCTCTCTCTCTCTCTCTGGATTATTTCTCGCAGATTCGAGGATAAACCGCAACTGTGGAACGGGCTCGTCACGTCGGCGACGACGAATTTCAAGACGCAAGAAGGACTGGATCTCGTCTCCGGTTTGTACATCGAACGGCAAACCGAACTCGGAACGGCGGATTTCGTGGTGGAGAAGGCTCTGAGGAATATTGCGGAAGAGACGAAGTGGAGCAACGAAAATCTTCCGGTCATCGAGAAATGGCTCGACAATTACATCCGGACGAACGAGAAGAACGATCGAATGCGTTAGACGCGATTCGTCTCGTGCTGTTCTCTTGTATTATTACCTCTTTCTTCTATTATTTTCGCATTGGAATCAATCAGCATTCCCCGATTGAGAATGCTGCTGAATTTTTGTATAAAAATCAATAAATAAAACTCATATACGAGTGTCTTAGTGAAATTTCGTCTCTTTTCCTACCCTCGAATGTTGATCCGTGTGGCGCCATCCGGCGGAAGAAAGCACAACTAGAGCAGCAGCTGCTTCCCATCCCTGTACAGTTTTCGTCTTTGATAGAATGACTTCAAACACAAATTGAGCATCTTTCACATCGTATTTTTCAAGGTCTAATTCATTAACTTCAGAGTTCAGACGAACTTCGTTATTGTTTCAGTTTATTTCGAGCGATTTGCATCTCATCGAATGTAAAACTATGAAAAGACAATATTTGTATAATTCAAAACATGAATATTCTCTTGGGTATCTCGGTTCTTCACTTACGAAGGTTCAAGAAAAGGTCATTATTCCTAGACATTGACTAAAATAAACAGTGATTTAGTGCACGTGAGCACACGATTTAATAGTTGAACGTTAAAAACGAAGACACGGAAACGATATGCAAAATCTATCGATTTGACCCTATTTCTTGCTAATCGGCCATCAAATCCGATCCTTTTAAATCGAGCAAATTTATCTACCCCCTTCCTTTCGCATATACTGTAGGTATATTGGATGTCATCACGAATATTTATGTCAGGCGAGTGACAGTCCGGGACGTCCGATGGGTGGTGAAAGGTTCACCCAGCCGCCCCTGATATCACGGTAACTGACACGAGTTGAACTTATTATTAGCTGAAACTGAAGGAATTTCCGTAGCGAATTCGCCATTTCCAGTGCGGAGTCAATCAACGTTTGGCTCTGTTTTCGGCCGATTGTTTCGCGACAGCTGCACACCGTCCCAGGTGAGTTGATTTTCGGTGTTTTTATACGACATTAGTTGATGGGGCGAGTGAATTTATCATTTTCGTCCGAACGATAGTCGTTTTGTTTTTCAGAAAATCGAAATGCTGGTGGATGAGTCGGTTCAAACGAGTAGAGATATGGAGAGGAGAGCTTTCGAAGAGAGAGTCGTGAAAGAAGGGATGGAGCTGTGGAAGAAACAACAGGAATTTCAGAAAATGAAGAAAACTAGAGAGCAAAACGAGGTAATGAACACTTGGATTGCTCAATTCGATTCGTATAATTGAGTCATTTTTGGTGTGTGTGTGTGTGTGTGTGTGTAGATGAAAGCTTTGCTGGAACACCATTGGGCGTGGGGAGAAGGCCTGGACGCCAAACCGCGAGGCTTACGGAACCTCAGATTGGAGGAACTCTTCCCCGACAACGACTACAAGAATGTGAGTTGAGTTCGCGTTCTCGTCGCACATTTCGCGAGTTCAATCCTTTCAGGCGAGGCGTTTCGTGGGGACCTACGACGTCGGTAGAGGTGGGGGAGGAGCACCAGTTTTCAACGGTGGAAAACCCGTCACGAGGACCAGGGAGGACCCCCTTTTGAGGTTCCAGTTCGGCAACAACGACCTGAGGAGATGCGTCGATAACACTTTGAGATACAAGACGAACAAGGAGGAACAGCAAAAGTACAAGAACGAGTTGGGTGAGTGATTTATTTCGCTGACCCCACAGGGAATATTCATCGTGCGTTGCAGATAATTTGGTGAAGGAGAAGAAACGGAAGGAAGAACAGGAAAAAAGCGATAATCTGAAGTTTTATCGAGAGCAAGTAAGTGCCAAAAAGTGGTAGTTGGGAAACGAATTGAAGTTTTTGAAGTTTTGGAAGACATCTCCTTGGGGAAAGCCAGGACCTGGGGGGAAACCTTGGAGAAAACCTAATGCGATAGGCTTCAATTTTTTGAAATCCTTGGTATGCCACACAAACAGTCGCTTATCAAGAAAAGTCTGTGGCATTTTCAATGCGAATAAAATATCTGTTTTGGCATCGAACGTGATTTATTCATTTCGAAGGGATGGTCGACTGAGAAAACGATGAAAAACTTGGCGAACGGAGCCATCAAGAGTAAACTGGAGGACACGAAGCGATACAACAATTTCAAGTCGATGTCGCGCCAACCCCATTTCCTTCCAGTGGGGAAAAACAGGAAACTCTCGCCCTTATCCGACAGCAGGGATGAGGGCGTTGAGTTGGCGACTCTCTTGGCGAACAACAGAAAGCATCCCGCGAAAATTCCGCTGTGCACGTCGGACGTCACGTCAGAGAAAAAAATGGGGTGATGTCCTACACGGGGTATTCACTTTTAGACATGATCGCTTTTCACTTTCGCGCCGAGAAGACGGATGAAAGTGAATCTTCCTGTTTCGTATATTCGAAGACACTTATCGTAACCTGACCGCTTCGCATACTCTTTCAACAATTATCCTATGAAAGAATTCTGCTATTTTCACCCTGTATATTCGAAAACTGAAGACGCGACGATGCGGTCAGATGACGAACGCTATCTTCGAATATAACATAAAATAATCCTCTTTCAGTGGTATCCCGATGTGGGACAAACAAAAACAGATTTACCTGACAGACTTGGCGGACCAAATGGAACGAAAACAACAACGAATAAAGGTACGTACCAACATTGAAGGTGCGATTTCTAAGTAAACACAACAACAATTTCAGGACATCCAGAGAAAGGAGCTGGACATTATAAGAACACATTTTTCGACTTGGAATGGTCTTTGGGGGAGACCTGGCAACGGTGCTCCTCTCCCGCAAATCAGGAGACATCGTTTGAATCAAATGCTTTATCCGCAAATGACACCCATTGGAGTTCATTGAGAAAATTAGTCGCACTCTGTTTTAGAATCTATTGTAATTAATCTACTGTTTGTGAAATATGTAAAAATGTACTTGATAGAGCATTAAATAAAGAATAGAACGATTAAATTAGGTTGACTTATTCGTCATCTTCTTTCCCTTATACACATGCGGTAATGAAAACGAAATATTCATAAAAACCTTTTTTATTCGCTTGGAAAGGAAGTGAATATGTTAACTGGCTGTAAGGGCTCTGGACAGCAAGTTTACATAACTCCTTCGAAATCTAACATTGCTCATCAACTCAAATAATATATCATATTACACTTTTATAACTATACAATACAAATATACATATATATATTTCGCTATTTTTACGTAAACGTAAATTGCTCGTGACTAACGAAATGCTACATTAAAATTGGATTCATCTAATTCGGAATTATCTGTTATACATACTGTATATTTATTGTCCCCTTAATATCATTCAAATTATTATTATTATCTATCGATTTCTCCCGCTACTCATTATCGCCGTTTCCAGAAATCAACATTCACATTTCTATAACAAAGTTTTACATCGAAGAAAAGCAAACAATAAGAGATACCCCCAACGTTCCAGTTAGGGGCCACCTACTATAAAACTACGATCTTTTCAAAACTACATTGCCACTTCGAACTATACCGCTTCCTCAAAATATGAACATGTTGGGTGTTTGCTTATTTCGGTCTCAAATACACGAATTTGTTCGTGGGCTGATCGAGACAATCCAGTTTGAATTCCGAATTCGTAGTTTTTGGACCTGAATGCGCAAATACCCAGCACATAGATTTTCGTTCAGGTCCAGATAGCAAAATGACCGTTTATTGTTCTCGTAACATTATCGAGTTGTCTATATGAAAGCGAAGAAGAACAACGGCTGGAGGTTCTGAAACGGGAATCAGCTAATCGGATTGATTGGTCGAGAGGAGAAGAATAACAAACAAACAAACAAACAGACAGTCTAGTGGCGAAAAGCGGTCTACGTCATGTGCAGATCCCCTTTGAGGATCCTCGTGAACGTCTTCTTGAACTGCTGATTGGCCAGAGCGTAGCAGAAGGGATTGAGCGGGCTGTTGGCGTAGCACAGAAAGTAGGAGAACATGTAAATGTGGCCGTTGATGCAGGGCGGCTCCGTGCAGAACCCCTCGACGAGCGCGAACACGTGGTACGGCGTCCAGCACACCACGAACGCGCCCAGAATGAAGGAGATGGTGCGCAGCGCCTTGCGCGCCCTGTTCTCCGACTTGGACTTTTGCCTGCTGCCGAAGCCGAGCGGCCCGATCGTCTTCTTCTTCGCCTTCAACTTCTTCCCGATCGACTTGACGAACACGCGCTTCGGGTTCTCCGCCACGCCCACGCCCGGCTGACTAACCACCGACACCCCGCCGTCCTCGACCACCGTCGTGATGGGGCGGTCCTTCGAGCGAACGCTCACCTCGGTGTGGAGTCGTTTCTGCGCGACACGCGAGGGGGAGTTGGTGGCGCTGGGCGGCGGGAGCTCGAGGGTGGGGGAGGGCACGACTACGGAGCTCTCGTCCATGAAACGCAAGTCGGCCTCGTCCAGGCCGAGCAAAAGGTCGAACGTCGATCGGGTGGTGGTGGGTTTCGGGGGCCTCGCGCCGAGCTCTACGAGGGGTCGGAGGGTGCTGTCGTAGCTTAGGCTATTTACAAGGGGTGGCGGGGGGTGAGGGGGGCGCTCACCTACCGGTTTTTCTGGTAGCTTCGGCGAGGTCGGCTTCTCCGCCGACGGTTTCTTCTTCTGCCAACAAAAAAACAAACAAAAATTAATTCAGGACCTAAGATAAAAAAATAATGCCAAGCATTTTCACAGTCCATTTTTCGAAATAAACAATAAAAAATCTTCAGTAAAGATGATGTCGCTGAAAAATTTACCTTCGCCAAAAAATCAAATCACAAAATTGAGTCAATTTTTAACCACTTCCTTGGATTATTTCGCATTTTTTAAATATCAACCAAAAATAAAATTACAATTCGAATTTTTCTGGAAATGAAAACTCATTTTCACTCACCACACTTCCTGGCGCGTGCTCTCCGACAGAAACAACCCCACCACCTCCACCCCCGTTGATTCTGGGATTGAAAACGTGCAGCGGGACACTCGTCTGCATCACGATCCCCACGATGGACGTCCTCTTGTTCGCCGCGATGGAATTCCTCGTCGTCGTCGTCTCCAGCGACTTCCTGTCCTGCACCGGCGCCGTGCTGTCTTCGTCCGATTCGAAAGCTGGACTACTCGATCTCTCCGTCCTCTCCACCTCCGGCGTCAGTTTCCTGCTCTTCGGAGGACACAAACCCACTAGGGAATAGAACAAGAGAAATCAGTTAGAATGAGAAAAGCTTTGAGTACACTAGAATCATTCTTGAGTGAGTAATTCTGTTGAGAATTAGATTTCCAGGTTTGATTTCATCTAATTCCATGCGAAATGTTGGATAAACTGAGGTTCTAGCTCACCGTTATTGGCGGTAGAGTTTTTTTTCTCGCAACACGACACCGTCGTCGTGGTGGTGATGTTGTCCGCGTGGCATTGCGGCGCTTCGCGTGCCGCCACCTCCTCCTTCGGCGGCGGCTGGGCCGGAGTCGTCGCGGTGCTCTCCGACGTCTTCTTGGGGATTCCGATGCCCGCTGCCCGCGCCATGCCGCTCATCGCTCCCGCGCTCAGCGCCACCATCGATTGCATCTTGCGCTGCTTGGCTTCGCTCTTCTTTTGCATGTCGAAGGCGGTTTTGTAGATGCCTTGGGGAAGGTGGTCGTCAGTGGAAATTGAGAATGTTCGAGAAGGAGGAGTGGTCGACTCACCTCCGTACAGGACGAAGAGGACGATCAACGTGGTCCAGTAATAGCAGATGATGAGCGCCGTATTGAAAACGGGCTCCTTCAGGAACTGCACGGCGCACTCGCCCGGCTGCAGGTCCCTGTACCCGGTGAAGTGCTCCCATCCGAAGATGCTGATGAAGAAGAGCAGCGCCGGGATGATCCAGGTGATGGTCACCATCCAAACGACCCGCTGCTTGGTGCGCCAGCTGCGGTACTTGGCGGCGATCTTCACCGAGCAAAACCTGTCGATGGTGATGAGCAGGACGGTGTACTGCGACACCAAGCACACCGTGTAGTCGACGGAGAGCCACAGGTCGCAGAGCAGAGGGCCGAGATTCCAGTAGCCCATCAGCACGTAGACGGTGTAGAAGGGCATGGAGACGGTGCCGATGAGCATGTCGGTGGCGGCCAGGGAGGCGATGAAGTAGTTGCTGGGCTGTCTGATGTTCCGGTCGACGATGAAGGCGAGCAGCACCAGGATGTTGCCGGCCACCGTGAGGACGATGCAGATCCCCAGGCTGATGGCTATGAGGATGGTCTGCCACAGGCTGAACGGGGGCAGGATGTGCGTGAGGATTTCCTCGAAGGAGGCGGAGGCGTTAGAGGGGGCGGTGCCGTTGGCGGCCCATTTCGATTGGGCGAACAGGTTGAGGGGGTCCTCGGCGTTCCACGAGAGGTTGCGAGCGACGTCGAACGATTCGAAGCATTCGGTTAGGCTGAGGTGGCTGCTGTAGATGGAGTTGCAGATTTTCTCGCGTTGTTTGCGAAGCAACCTGGACACGGATGCGAAAGTTACTATATTACCAATATTATGCTTCGATATCAGAAGAGGATTTCATGGAAATTCGTCTTCATGATGTCTAAGAAACGCTGAAAACGGCAGTGACTTTCCTGAAGACTCCACGACGACTTTGAATCGAAACAAGAAACAATTCGCGTCCTTTTAATAGCGAAACAAAACCGAACGAGTGTTGTTCAATCGAATAATGAATAATCCATCTATCCATCCATCCAGTTCGAGTTTGTTCATGCTCGATACAACCGAAATGTGGCTGCGGTTGGTGGTCGAACGATAGGAAAACAAAGGAACGCCATTCGTAGCGTCAATTTCCCGTTCATCCATTGTTCGATTTCGAAATGTTTCAATGATTCTCGTCAGAGTTAAATTCGTGTTTGCGTTGAATATTACTGTAAATAATTTCCAAGCACGCCTAACGATTGCTTTTCGATAAGCAGATAATCCGATGGTTAATTCCCAATCAGTTTTCCATCCAACCCCGTACGTTTGGTTATCGTATTTTATTCGAAGACATGTGCGAATATATCGGGATCCGGGTAGTGAGAAATGTATTTTCCTCTTGATGGAAAGCTCCGAGATGAAAATACGTAGAGGAGCACATCACAAAGGCCCACGTCGGATAATGCAATCGCTTTTCCCGTGCAACGGCTTTTTATACCGATAGCAGCACGTGCCAAACGGTTACGGTATTACAAATACGTAGTCGTGTACAATCTCGATGTTCACGATCTCGGTATTCGAACGTCTGAGATTGAGAAACAGCTCAAAGTACTTGAATATTGTTCGCGAATCGATTACTCTTCTGTGGCTGGGTATATGAGACGCACTGTATAACTTTATGATTAGAATGAAAATGGCGATCAATCAATTCATCTGAAGGGGATAACAGATTGATTCTACATTCATGATGGGTTAAAAGCCAACATTTCAGAGAATTGGGTTGTCAAAGTTTCTTAAAACGTATCTCTGAACTTCCGTTTACCGATCAATTAATACCATCTCAGATTTCCGCAAGCCTCCATTAATTTAATGAAAGAAGCAATACATTAGCATGAATTTCTATCTATTAACTATCCATAAAGACATGGAGAAAAAATCCTGCTTCACCCGATCCCCGAAGGTGTATTATGAATATAATACGATACGGCAGGCAAAAAAGTCGGAAGTCAATTTTCAATTAGAATTTCTTTCAGTCGAGCGATGCCGCTTCAACTAGACGACGACGACGACGAAACTGATGGAAATCAGGAAATGTGGGGTGCGAAAAAATCCACGCACCGAAAACGGATTAAAGTTCATCCTCCACGATTTCCTAGAGGGGAGTTTTCTGAAATGTCACTCACGCAGGTTGGAAGCTTTCACGAATATGCGAAAGCTGCAAAAACAGTTCTAACTGTAATGATAGATTTTTAATGAAAAATATTCAATCGCAACATTCAACAACAATAATGAAATATGGCAGTAGGTATATCGATCGAATATTCTATATATGTACTTCCTATACGTCATGAAACGCTGCATAGTAACAATTCTCTTTGATAGCGAACATATACGTAAATGTGTATGCATGTATATGGACGGACACACATATCGAGCATGTAGCTGAAACATGGAATGCCCTCCTCAATTTTCCGACATATTCGACTAATGGAAATCTGATGATTCGTTGATGGATTCATGAAAGGATCATGGGATAGCACAAAGCACCACCAATTATCTGCTAATAACGAAATCGATTATTGCCTTTGCGACAATCCATGTCGATTTATTCGCAAAAAATATATGTCAATTGTTTGTAATCGTCACATGAGCAACAGTTGCGATGTTGCCGGACCATAAATTGATCGTTGAACGAATCGAAAGTTATCGTCTGATGTTCAGGAAAATAAAACGGAATCGATGATTTCCGTTTCGATATCTGAAATGGGACAAACTGTACTGTACAATGAAATTCGATCTCCCGAAAAAGCGACGATAAGGCTCGAATCTGTTGTCGAAGGGATAAAAATCGCAGAAATTACATCGCGAAGATTCATAAGGATTTCTAGGAAATTGGCTGCCTGACTTCCCGAAAGCGCTTCCACGATAAATAATAAGTCTCCATCTCCATCGAAGACAATCTCGATTTTGAGAGCTCATTAAATGCAAATGATGCCAAATTTTAATGGCGTATCTGGTGATGTTTCGGCTTCGTTTTCGCGGGTTTCGCTGTTTCCAATTTATTCGAATACGTAGAGGTTTCGAACAAAATTATTAAAAGCTTGTTTTAGTTTAATTTCGTGTCATAAAGCCAGCATCAATATCTGCGTTCATGAATTCACATCAATGCAATACAATTATATAGTGTAGAGAATGACACAACACAATTGATTGGAAGCTGAAACAATGAACGAAATAGTAGTGAAAATAAACAAGCTCCGAATATCAAACTCAGTTATTCGATGAGGAATGGTCGTTTGAAAATATCTTTGAAGCTGCATTGTTTACTTTGAACTGTCTCATAAACATCACATCCATCAAGTCGATACCTTCGAAAATATCGATAGTCTTACAGACGATTCTGCCTCACAGCCTAGTTAGGAAGTATGCACTTATAAACAAAGTTCTTTTTCTAGGACAGAAAAGACTGCTATTCAATTTTCCGCAACAAACAGCGATGTCCTCAATGGAGGAGCAATTACGTGTTGTGATACATTTTTCTTACAACGAATGATCGAAGATTTGTCACAGTACAACCAATGTAGATCAGTGATATTGAATTATAGATTGGATTTCGGCAAACGATGGCAGTGGACTAGACTATCGAGTTAGGCAAATTAGGATGTGCCCACCTGCAGGCTGTCATCGAAACTGCATTCTACACTTCACTTGAAACACGCCGAGCTCGAAGCGTAGGAGAGAGTGGAGATAATGAGTGAGGGGGTTCAGCCCTTCAGGTTAATTTTGTGCTAGGATAAGCCCCCACGACACGTTTGGTGGTAAGTGTGAAAGTTACGAGTGAATAGTCTTCATTCAAAACATGGGTGAAAGTATTACGATCTGGATTTTTGGACCAAAATACGTAAGTAAGTTCCCTGTTACCTAGGCATGTTTGGGGAAAACAAAAACACCAACTCTGGGGGTCGATTTTTTGCTCCGAGAAAGCCGCCATTTATTTGTGATAGACAAACATCTGGCCCTATCCTCGAACGCCTTTCGCCGGAACCATCCGGATTTGTTTGGACGTCCACCCATAGTGGATTTCAGGCCGGAATTAGTTTGCCCGCCACTTGTAGATGCAACCGACAGAAATTTATTCTCTCTCGCCAGATTCGGGCGTCTATTTCGGGAAACGAAATACGCCAGAAGGGCGCAATATCCATCCACGAGGACGGCTAAATAGGTTTTCTCAACGAAATCGTGGGGAGGTTATAATACCTACCTATACAGCATCTTTCCGAAAAATCGATACACTCATTACACAACAAATATCGAGTAGTCCAAGTTATCGAGTGCGAATTATTGGAAAACATTTACTTACCTTTGAGCGAAATATTCAGGCCCCAAGGTGAATATCGGGGTGGTCCTATTGATGTCCAAAGAACCGATGAAAGAAGTTTCGGTGGAGTTTTCCATTGTGCGCCTCCACCTTTTATCGACGATCGATTTCGAATCATCTCGACGTCAAGTGAATCTGTAAAAAGGATAATACCGCAAAGTCAAAGCCAAGAAGTCCTGTGCAGCAGGCAGCGGAAGTATATTCGGTTGACGAGTGCTGTTTGACATACTGAATGATTAGAATTCATTCAGATGAAACGCAACACCATACGCGTTACGTTTTGGCGTTGAAAATTCTCCAAACTCAATTCCGTAACACCTGAACTCATCGATTAGCCGTCACAAAATCCGATGTGTCCATGAACGTGACCTTTCCATCGGCAAGAAAGTTTTCCTCCGTTGATTCTCATTTCGAGCGATTGTTTCTAAATACCTCCTCGAAGGGCCTTCACGTTAACGACCAATTCCATCACAATAAACCGCAATCGCAAGCAAGCTCGGGCACTTCTCCAATCGCATTATCAGATCGTGAAAACGCGTTGTTGCGTGCTCCCAATGGGAAATTACAGGAGTCACATTTCGAGGGAGGACAAGCAGAGACTTTTCTTCGAAGGCTAATCATTTTGCACTGGTGTTCTTTTCGTGTCGCCCAGTACATTATGGTGGACGTCCCCAACAGCTTCCAGTAGTGGATCATGGCGAGAGAACGATCAAAGGTAACCGCATATCCGAATACATCCTGAATCGATTTCCACATGGACGACACACTACTACCAACAACGGCACATCGTGCAATATTAATTGTGTGTGATGTGGGGCACGGGCTGGGGCTGGGGGGGGGGGGAATGGGGAAGGAGGAACATTTCACGTTGCAAATGACAATGTGTTACATCTCTCGGAGCAGAGATTCGAGCGATACACCTACTAGAGATGTTCGTTTCCGGGCTATTATCCGCCAAAAGGGATATACAAGGTGGTGTTTCGTTCGTATCGACGAGGCATTCACGACGATTGTTGGAAGACTAGTTTTGAAACCCAACTACAGAAACTGAGAAAATCCAGCCTGAAAACTCGCTGAACACGACACTGAAGTCAGTTTTCTGATTTCTAGTATAGCTTTCGTGGAAAATGTCCAGAAACAAGCAAAACCCATCTGTTTTGGGTTTTTTGATATTGTCTCGACAAAACTGGACCCTTTTTTTTGCATCACCGAGATGTATTATTCAAGAACATAAAGTCTCTTTTATAAACAACTTCTTCGGATTGTAGACAAGAGACTTCGCCACAAAACACAAAGCTCTAAAACGAGTCTTATTGATGTGGTTTCCTAGAGTTTTCAACTTCTCCTCAAGGAACACCAAGAAGCGATTCAATTAGTTTCATTTCTACTGGAATTCACTAACTGAGGAGCATTGTTTGATGAAAAGAAAGAGAGGGAAATCATGTACACAATAACAAACTTCAAGGATTTCAACAGAGATGGAAAATTCGTCTGGGAATCTTATATTTACGAGTTATTCTAATCCGCATAATTTCCGATTGTTTAACTGACATATTGTACATTTTGAACTGATTCCAAAGCAAGGTATTGTCTGTGAACTGAACAAGCATCAATTAAATGCGCTCTAGCTAGAGAGAGATTTCATCACTTGGTTGTCACTTCGAGCATCGAAAACTCATACATTCAAAGAGTTCTGTCGAGAAATCCTGCTGTGGTAAATGAGTTTTTTTCTGTCGGCGGAAAATATTAATCGCTTCGTACACGTCGGATGGATGGAGCCTGATTCAAGAAAATGTTTGGGAAAAACTCGAATAATTTTCGCTCTGAGAATTTTCAATTGGAGAGTTTCCATATCGGGATGATGCAGTATGAAAGCGAGGCAGTTTTGCTTTGAATTTTCAGTCGAAAATGAGAAACGGTGATAGTGGAGGATCCACAAAAGTCCAGAAGTGTTTGTCAGCGTATTCGTCGATTCTTTGTCTTTGAATCAAATTATTCCGCAGTCAATTTTCCCTTCGACATAACTAATTTCCATTCGATTCAGTGGCAAGTAGATGAAATGCGATTGCTGCTGTTTGATTATACATTTCCGCTCGCTCGAATCCATCCGAAGGAAATGGCGGAGATGGTGGTGAAAACTTCCTCGCGGAATTTCCGAGCTAGGCTGCATCTGTTTGTGGCAGAAATCGAATCATTTTTTCTTGCTTTCGCTTCGTAACCGAGGTAGGAAAAGGCCACAACAACCGACTTTGCAAGGAGGTTTCAGCTTTCATGCGTTTCTTTCTGTCGAAGCCTTTGACACTTTTGATTCGTGAAATTAATTGAACTTTATACGGTATCTCGTTGCTTTGTTGGATTGGATGCGAAACTGAGAAGTAATCAATTGTTTGTTGACCTCTGTTCGATTGGAATGTATTCAACGTGAACGAAACAAAGTTTGTTGTACAACAAACGAAACCAATCTCGATATACGAGAGACGAAGTTTGAGTTATGCAAATGATTAATCGTATAACATCTTGTATGATGAAGGCTGAAAGAATTGATCTGAGTAGCGTTACTCTGAAGGAGTACTCTTCCAACTCTTCCCCGAATTGTGTATTCGTCATTAAATGTTTATAAAAGTAGAATAAAAACGACTTATCTGCATATTGATGAATTCATTTAAATTCTTCTCCATAATCCAATCGATAGAGTCTGAGTGCAATTCAATGTACGAAAATGAATCAAGAAAGTCTCTTTTCACTTTAAATGGAAGATTGATTGCTGATGCAATCGACAGGGAACAGGAACGGAATGGTTAAGTCAGAGTTTCCAACGAAGTAAGCAATAAACAGTACTTAAGAATGTCAATAGATTGACATGAATTCCAAAGAAGATAATTATTAATTTTTTCGTGACTCTTTATTGCTCGTATCATAAGTTGGAAATAATAATTGCTTGAAATCGAATGATGCTATCAGCTACATTAACCCGATCATAAAACTTTGAAAACCATAAAACCGAACGAGCCATAAAGACAAATCCATCGTTATTTCTGCAGGACAGAAATGGTCCCAGTAAAATTAGAATAAAACCCAATTTTCATCATTAATTGTACAATACCTGAGTCATTGTATATAATTTTTTCCCTTTCAAATCGAATCGATATGAGGCCATGTACGTAGAAAACGTGAAAATAATTTCGGATAATTGAATCCTCAGTTTATTTAGACGCCACTCATTCCATCGTATATTTTTTGATAATATTCGTGTTGATTCTCGTTCTGTGTACACTTAACACTTGATCTCATAATACGCATGATGATACAGACTTCCAGATAAGATTCAACAATAGTGTCAAATAAGCGATATGATTAAACATTTACTACTACATTATTTCAGTTTCGAAGAACAGTTGTAGCCGAGCGAGATATCACCAACAATGGGTTTAATTTTCGTTGTCTACTTTGTTGCGGCGATTCCTATCCTACTGTACGTCTTCTCAAAGTGGCGGTACTCTTATTGGAAGCTGAGAGGCATCGAAAATCCTGAGCCCGATCTATTCTACGGCAACTTCAGGAGACAACAGAAAGAAAAAGAGTCCTTAGCTTACCTACTGAAAGAAAACTACGACAAGTACAAAGCAGAAGGTAAACGGCACTTTGGCTTGTTCGCTTTCATAGCTCCGGTCTACGTTCCCGTCGACTTGGAGCTGGTGAAGAATATCCTCCAGAACGATTCGGACCACTTTAGGAACCACGGGACTTATCTCAACGAGAAAGCGGATCCGCTCAGGGTCCATTTGTTCAATTTGGAGGATGACAAGTGGAAGAATTTGAGAGCCAAGTTGACTCCAACGTTCACATCGGGTAAGTCGACATGGTTATCGTTTTATTTCGTCTGCTGGTGCTACGTGAAACGTTCCTCAGGACAGATCAGAATGATGTTCCATACCATGGTGGACTGCACCAAAGAATTGAAGATCATCCTGGACGAGCAAGCCACCTCCAAAGAGCCCATCGACATCAAGGACCTGCTTGGTAGGTTGACGACCGACACCATCGGGTCAGTGGCGTTCGGGGTGGATTGCAACAGCCTCAAAAACCCAAACTCGGAGTTTCGACGCTACGGGAAAATGGCATTCGACGGCACCCCCGCCACGAGGGTGGCTAGAGTCGTAGCGAACTTCCTGCCCAAATGGCTGTTCGCCGCGGCCGGCTTCAAAATAATGGACAAGGGCGCCGAAGCATTCTTCTCCAACTTGGTGCGAGACACGACGAGCTATCGCGAGTCCAACAACGTGTTCAGGAAGGACTTTTTGCACTTGCTGATCCAGCTGAGGAACTTCGGTAAGGTCAGGGAGGACGGTGTGCTCATCGATGAAGGCGCAACCGACAACAGACAGATGACTTTCAACGAAATGGCGGCGCAGTGCTACGTGTTCTTCATTGCCGGCTTCGAGACTTCCGCGTCCACCATGACGTTCGCTCTGTTGGAGCTGGCTCAGCACCAGGACATCCAGGATAGGCTGAGGGAAAATATAGATGACGTTCTACGGAAGCACAACGGGGAATTGACGTACGAAGCTGTCATGGAAATGGACTACTTGGACAAAGTCGTGCAAGGTAAGGAATCGACCAGTCCAGCGTAGCATTTTCATTCGAGTTTTCAAATTCCAGAAACCCTTCGAAAACATCCACCCGGTGTCATCCTGCCGCGGGAATGTAACAAAACTTTCAAGATACCAGACACAGACGTCGTTATCGAAGAAGGCACCAGGGTCTTCATTCCTGCGTACGCCATCCACAAAGATCCGGAATATTTTCCAGAGCCCGAGAAGTTCGATCCGGAGAGGTTCAGCGACGAGAATAGAACATGGCCACCGATCGCCTACATGCCTTTCGGTTTGGGTCCAAGGGCTTGTATCGGTAGGTTCGGAACTACGTAAATATCCAGAGATGAAATATATTTGTGTGGGCGTTATTTTCAGGGAGCCGGTTTGGAAAAATGCAGACCAAAGTAGGATTGCTGTCGATTATAAGCAAGTTCAGGGTGACTTTGAACGAAAAAACTCGATTTCCGATAAAATACGGTGCTGCGTTCGTTCTGACAGTCAAAGATGGCGTATGGCTGAATGTAGAAAAAATCTAAAGCAATATTTGCTTACAGTTATATGTATACCAACCTGTATTTTTTTTTAGCTTATAATATGATTTATCTCGTAAAAAGTAAACATGTACAAATATATACGCGGCTTTGTTACTTGATGTCCTTCACACAACTGACAATGTTATATCATGAAAAATTCCATGGAATTCGTCTTGATCCTTATACACTGAGTAGATGCTAGATATGAAAAAAAAACACTTAAACATTGACCCACCTTATCAAAGTTTCAGTCACGGTTTAATTACCCTCAAGTCTGATTGTTGCACCTGAATATCAACAATTGATTCACTTATTTTTTATATGCTTACTTCAAATTCGAAAATATGTTGACATTTTTTGAAAGTGTATTTAAACACGCTAAGCCATTTTTTGAATGGAAAACGAAATTAAATCGTCTTGCATATACACTCACAGATCCGAATTTAATGCAAAATTTAGATAAAGGTTCATCAACTTCAACGAGGAATTGACGTATGAAGCTGTCATTGAAATGGACTATTTGGACAAAATCGTGCAAGGTGCGTTTACAGTTTGTACATAAAGTGAAGAACAGCGCTTATCAAAAAAGCTGAAATACTGCAGTGATGATCGAAACACAGACGAACGAGTAATATTGAAATACTGTTTGTGGAAAAAAAGTGCCGTACAATCCATCTGATAGATCCGATTACAGGAATATCTGGACACACGCTGTGAGCGAGACAGAAAAAAAGTTGGGAAAACTGTTCGTATTGGGGCTTTTCACGAAAGTGGCCCGTCAAACTTGTCAGATAAAGTCAAACTTGTGAAAAAAGGCAGAGGGCCATTCGTAGAAAACAAGGTTGGGTCAGGAGATGTGAGATGATCCAAATGGAAGGCTGCGATTTTTCTCAACCATGAT
Organism: Plagiodera versicolora; assembly: GCA_037013635.1. NCBI lineage: Eukaryota > Metazoa > Arthropoda > Insecta > Coleoptera > Chrysomelidae > Plagiodera > Plagiodera versicolora. The sequence continues at coordinate 201,061 of CM072988.1, forward strand.
GGACAATATTCGTATCCAGTAAATACTATTTCGAGACGGAACTATTCGTCGATATCGTGCTGAGGACAAGGAATTCCTTATACAGGGGATTCTTTGTCGCATTCAATCGTTGTTTGTAGCTGTAGATATTAAAAGTAAAGAGAAAACACGACTTCCAGTGACGTATACAGCAACATCTGAAGGAGGGCTGTGACTCAATATAGAAAAAATCCAATAAAGGTAAACATTGTTTTTATATCTGTTAGGTTAGGTAGCAGCGCAATAAATTTCAGCATCGCTGCAGAGAATGAAAAATCTCTTGAATTGTTGGTTCGAGATGAATCTGTTGTCCTGAACAATTAGGAGAAAAATAACCAGACATCAATCAGTGAATCGGTGGGAGGAACGTGAGGGGATAGATAGTAGATAATATAACCGACAACAACCTCATTTCGTGGTTTGATTGGATGGAAATTGCAGGATTGTGTTAAATCCGGTGGAAAATGTTGCTGCATCGAAATTGAACACACATCTGGTTTATCGAACATGGATGAAGGATTAGATAGACGAGGAGATGTTCCAAGACGACGTACGGAATCCCACTTCTGGCAATTCAAGAATCAGAAGTGGGATTTGTTTGACATTTTTCTCTTCCTTTCGACTTTGAATGGGGCAAATCAAGAAACGACCTGTACAACACAGGACGCGATCTATACTGCGTGAGTTTCAAAAATTGACGACTTTCCAATATCCAATTATCGGCCCAATCATTGGCAGCTAGCTAGCTAGCTAGCTATTTTGTCAATAATGAAATTAATTTAGTGTAGCCTTCATTTTCTCGTCCAAGGAAAACGAATCGATAAGTTCAAGTACAGCAGCAGCAGTAGTAAATGGTAAATGGTTGTTCGACATACCATGACCAACACCTTTTCCAACCAACGATGGAGGGAGGAATGAGAATTTTTGCAGAGAAAGAGGGAAAAAGGCACGCCTTGCGTATTGCATGTGGCGAAGTGTTCTGTGCATAATGAATAAGGAACAGAATCAACGTTATCGCACACGAAACACACACACAAACTTTGCAAAAACTTCGAAAATCACGAGAAAGGGACGAATGTCACGAATTACTCGATTTTCGATTCCAGGAATGGGTACATTGTATGGGCCACTCTGTACGTGTAGTCTCACGTCATTCATTTGGACGATCGATCCAGAATATGAATCCTTCAGGCTGTGGAAAATTGGTCGAAACGACCCTCGAAATCTCGCACACCTAATAGGCCCACTCAGTTTCCACCAAATAACCCGACATTTTTCTTCGACTCTCTGAATATTTTATCGGGCTCATTCATAAACGGATCGATATATTCGGGACACATGAATCGTGATTATTTTCAGATTTGTCGCTATCCACATTAAAAACACACACACGTGTGATGATTCGTTTCAATTTCAGTTCCATCGGGGAATATTATGGGCAAAGTGGCACTTGGGTTTTTTGCATTTGGTATTCATATCGTCTTTGAAAGATATCATAATGAAATTGGTGTAGGTATGCTTCTACCAATGGCAAATCGAATGTTTCCTGAGTCGGATGCACTTTTACGGTTTTCTCTTATTGTACTTTCCTGAACGGAATTGGATTTAATAGAAAGAGCTAGCTTGATAGGGTACTATACGAGAGTGCATTCATTTTCGTGATAGTTTATCGATGCTCCGAGTATCGATTTTTCCTGGACGAATTAATTCCGAATGCGTTGTGAACTAATTGAATTTCGTGGGAAACAATCTCAGCCGAACATTAAACACGAAAGATTCTGTATGTTCCTTCAAAATGGAAGACATTCGATAGGCTGAGTATCTGGTGAGCGATCAGGCGATTTGGGAAATGAAGGTCGTCGATTCTCGGCGAAAACGTCGAAAAACATCGTAAAATTGATAAGCCTGGCCGCCCTTCTCGTCTTCTAATGTTATGCACAAGCACGACGAACAAATTCCTTGCGCCTATTCGATGAAAACCGGTAACTGAAGGTACGTTTAATGATCGTTTTCGTCCATGTGAAGTGCTGCCTTCATTATTAGTGTCTGGATGTTTCCAGCTATGACAGATAACCGAATCTGTCTCCTCGTATATCCACCCTATTCGTCGGTTTGTTGGTTGGTGAATGGATGCATTGAAAAAGAATCCAGAACGAAACGTACACCTATCGATTGTGTTGTTAACTGAAAACGCCTTTCGGTGAACAATGGAGGTTGGAACACAAAACCGCATTGTTTCGATGCGAGATTGCCGTTTTCAGGAATCATGGAAACTCTTCAGTAGGCTCTCCCCTGCAGCCTCGGAAAACGACGAAAAATAATAGTTTGACGGTGATGAAAAGATGAGCTACAACTGTTTTCACGTGACCTCGTAATGTGTTGAAAATCCGCTATTTTCGAATCGAACATAAACCAATTATCATTTCAACAGTTTAACGATTCAATCAAGTTTTGTTTATGAACGAGACCGAAAACCAATCTAAAGGGACTCTCCTCTTTTGTCGGTGGTGGAATTTCGGTTTCCATCGAGAATGGCCACCCATCCATAATGAAAACTTTCTTATCTAGCGAGACGCGAGAAAGCCATTGTTGTTTTCAAACAACCACCAGCGATTAAACGACACTCATTTTCCTCTCCTCTATAGAGAGCTGATGGTGCACGATGAGTGGAAACATATACAGGGTGTCTAAAAAAAAGCTGCGAGAAAACCCAATAAATTATCGGGAAATTATTATTTTTGACTAGTCCGAACCTTCACATTCTTCTCTCTCAATCCAAATTTATATTTTTTCAATATGGCAATCTTTGTTGGTTGTAGTTTGGTTGAAAAGGGTTATTTTTGGGAATTACCAAACCATATTGAGTCGCTTTTCGAGTGGAAAATTACGTAAAAGCTAATGAAAAATTGATAGATATTCGTCACGTGAGAATCCTCTTAATAATGTTTCAAGATTTTTATAATAAATTTTGTGTTGAAATCAATTCTGTAATTGATTGAAAGATTGCAGAATTTCTCGTTAAATTGCCCAAAACTATTTTCCCAATAAAACCAAATTTGTGTTAGCGAAATTCTAAAAAAAAACTCACCTCGTCCGAGATCATGTTCGGTCGACGAAAAGACCAAAAAAAAAAACGCTCAAACCATGTCGGCAGCTAGTCTTCTGGCTTTCCCGCGCAAAAACTCGCAAACTTTGCGTCGTATCGTTCCGATCATTCCGACGTCGTCGACCTGTTTGGGGGGATGCGAACGTCGGTCGTCGGACAACAAGTGAAGCGACGCCGGATGGCTGGCTGGCGTCGAACCTTCTGGTCGTGGCTCTCGACGGGCTTGCGCCTTCTCGGCCGACGGTGTTCCTCTCCTGGGATCGAATTTGGTACCAAAAGTTCTTCACTAAATCTGGAAACGTGGACACGCGAGAGATATCACACAGTGAACGAACAGTTTTTCCTGTTTTTTGAGGAAAGGTGAACTTCACGTGCGCATGTAAAAAAAATTGGTTCTCATTGGAAAACTCTTTCGTCGTTGAACATTTTATGTCAGATCCACATGATTATTTGTCATAACACGATACTAAAAGTAACTATAATTAGACCAGAATCCACAATAATTAGAAGGTATAATAATACACAGAACACTTTGAAATGGAAGATGTATATGCTAAGTTCGAAATGAAAAATAAAAACTCCCATTCCAACAGCGATGTGTGTTGAAAATACGCAGATAAAACGAAGTGCCTCAACATTACATAAATATAACATTCCTTTTCACATAATTTAGGATCAATAATGGAATTTATAGATTGTTCAGTTTTTCTCGGAATACTCCGAGTTTATCAACACGAAAACCCATAAAACATACTTATACGCGGTGAGCAAGAAAAAACAATTCAATCATAACCCCACTTTTCTCTACCCGAAATTAGGCAATCCAAACCACGTGACATTCAATGTGGCGGCTTAGGGCACACAATGCGATACCTTGGCTAGTAAACAGTGAATTTTATTTATTTTCGGAGTTTTTTGGTATTTCGAAACGGCATTCAGATGGAGAGTGAATATTTGAAGACATTGATGTTGAATAGCAGAGACGTTGGTGAAAAGTATGCTTGGAACTATTCATTCAGTTCATTCTTGCAGAGATAAGCTATAACTTATTGTAACTTATCTCTGATTCTTGTCACAGCATTCGTTTTCGAAATTTAATGAAGTTGGGATTAATTAATAATCTAGATCCTTTCACATTGGATACTGATGCTGATTTAGATTATTCAATTGATGTTGTTCTTTTTGTAATATTCTGGTCAAAAAAAATGTCTACTGCAGACTCTCTGATACATCAGTTTGGAATCAGTGAGATCATATCTCTTGATCGCAGCTAACCATAGGGCCCTTCGCTTCCTAGTTAAATCGTTCTTACTCTATAACTGCTCTATAAGAACCTGTGATTAGTAACCGTAGAAACCGATTACATGCCGACTTTATTTCGGTTAGTACGAGATCTACAGCCAACCACAATGCATGTGATAGGCCTTTTCTTCAGTAAAAGAGTTGATAATTAGCCACAATTAAAAAAAACATATAAAAAAAGGAATAGAGATAACTAAATGTAACAGTTTTCAACTCAAGTCACATATATGTAAACACCAAATGTGTGCCCTAAGCCGCCACATTGGTTTTTCGCTTTGACAGATCGCTGGATTGCCTAATATCTCGCTCACGTGACTTGGGAAACGTCGTCATTTGTTTTTCTTGAATCAGCACAATCTCGCAATAAGAGAGCTCTGCTTTTCCAGCTTCGCTTTTCTTCGGGATGTCATCATTATGAATGGCCGAAGGGCTCTCGAAAATGTTCGACGAAAACGCGCCGATTGTGTTTCGGGCCGCGGGATATATTCCAGATGCCCGTTTATCTGTTGCACATCTTCGAGAAATGGAGGAGAAAGGAGTTCGAGATTGACGATGCGAAAACTTCTCCGGGGTCGGTAAGCCTAAACCGATCACTTGATTTTTATTAGAGGTTGTCGGTTGGTCAAGGTCGCGGAAGGTCATTCTTAAATATGAGAATGTAAGGGTTGTTGTTTCTTTTACAAATCCCGCAATAGTTTCGTTATTTGCAAAGAGTTTCAGTTAGGAGTGATTCTTCTTTGAAAAATCTCAAAGAGAATAATCTTCAAAGTCTTTTGTTCCATTTAATTGGTTCGATTATCTCTAAATCTATTGTTATATATAATAGCTCGAGAGAGAACGTGCGAATTGATTGTGGTATACGCGACATGCCTGAATATTCTTCTTCAATTAAAACGAGGCTTCTCGAAAGCGCGCCTCTCCGTCGGTTCAGCAATAAAACACTCGTCGGTCAACACGGCACACCGTATTCGAGCAATTTTCCCAGTGGCTCGTCCACTAAAACATTAATAGGCCGTTTAATAGGGCATGAGTTCCGTTTTTAGACGTGAATAGTGAGCCTCGAGAACACAAAGGACAGCAATTAGCGAAGTTCCGAGACCATACACGGATAAGGAGGATCTTTTTGCCACTCCCGCTCCTCCTATCGCAATTCGCATCCTCCACTATATATATTTACCATCCACCATTCGTCAGTTACCCGTCGGTATACAGGGACTCTGCAGGGTTGCCGAAGCTACTCCATTCGGAGTAGATCTACTCCCTTTGCGTTTTATCTCCTAATTCTTATTCTTCTTCCGCGATAGTTGTCAATTGACATTTGATTTAATGGCAATGGTAAAAGATGTTGACTGAATATGTACTAAATACTACTCCGCTTTGATGTGTATCTACTCCACTTTCAATCTCCAATCTACTAATATTTTTAGCCTGGTGCGGCAACGCTGGGATTCTAAACTATATTTCATGATACGTTGTCTCTCTTTCTCTTCGCTGAACAGCAGAGATTTTGCAATAAATAACAAAAGAAACCAACATTCACAGTGAGGGGATACTTGGTTTTCGTAAAAGAATATCACGATTCAGTGTGTTTCAATGATTTCCTATTCGCATTATCGTACGCAAATCCCCGACTCTACCAAACGATATCTTTTATCGTCGTACACACACGTTTCACGTGAACGTAGAAATGTCGCGATACATCAGACGAAAATTCGAAATAAGGTCCTTAGAGTAACATCAAAGAAAACCACTTGTCTGTTAGAAGAGCTTACGAGGAATGTGGTATATACCTGAAAGCACTTTGAAAAGAAGGATCAGCTCAAAGTAGGCTAATAGTCGTCGTCAGTATTTTTTGGTGAGGAAAATCCTACACATTCAAACTAAATTCGACTTGAGAGATATCGTGGAAACAACTGAAAGCTTTATAAGAATAAAAAGTTCATTCTTCTCATACATCATGACTATATAGTAATTTGATGAGTGTAATTATATAATCAAACAGAAGCATTTGTTTTGAATTGACAGCAAAAAGAAATTATCATTAGGGGATCTTGAAAAAAATAATGTTTGGATATGACTAATCATTTTTTATTACATAATACACAATGTTGGTCAATAATTATTCATTGTCTTGAAAGACACATAATTCATAAATATCAATGCTTGAATCATACATTGGATGTTACCCTGCTAAAGGATTAGAATGAATTGTCACACTATTAATCCTTATATCATTCAAGGGTCTGTAATTCTTTGGGTTGACTGGTACTTTTTCTAATTCATCCAGTGTCTCTAAACCATCTATGACTCTGGAAAAGTATTGAAATATATCAAAAATCTCTGATATAAAATCATGAACAAGGTACTTACTTTCCAAATACAGTGTATTTCAAATCTAAATGTGGCTGAACAGCATATGAAAAGAAGAATTGACTGCCATTTGAGTTTGGTCCATTGTTTGCCATTGAAACAGTACCTCTTGCATTATGCTGAAAAAAAAAAGATTGTTCTGACATACTCATTAATGATAATTGACACGAATTTGGGAGTACCTTCAACTGTTCTTTGAATTCATCTTCAAACTTCTTGTCCCATATTGATGTACCTCCTTTTCCTGTTCCTGTTGGGTCGCCTGTTTGAACAATAAATCCTTTGATATTTCTATGGAAAAGCGACCCATTATAATAATCACTGGCACATAATGCTAGGAAGTTTTCACAAGCCTTCGGACAAGATTCACAAAATAGTTCTATCTTCAAATTTCCCAGATCTGTATGAAGAGTTACGGACTGTAATAAGATTTTACGTTTTGAAAAGTAACAACAATTAAACTACTGACCATTGTGATGAATTACTTCTTGCTGATAAAGATAGAGGATATTCAGAACAAAAATGTAATAATTTAATTATTCAAAATAATTGTTAGCCTGTATATGCGATATGCGTTACATCTTTATTCGAATATATTGTGTCTACATACACGTGTCTCGTTATTTTTATATTAGTTTAAGCAAAGCTAAACTGATCAATTGCGAAAATGAAATTAATAATCGGGAATATGATGAAAAATCACGTTTTGGTTAATCGTTGAAGCATTCAACCACATCGCTATTATCTACTTCAGAAATCGGTGACTATAAAATAGTTAAATCGACGCCGTACGGTCTATGATACACATTTCCGATTGTAGAGATATATCTATACTCCGTGGTAGAGACCACGGAGTATAGTAGAGACCAGAGTGAAAAATCATAGAATGCCATGCGCCATGCTATCTAGTGGATAAACTGTGAACTTATTCTATATCTTCGCGCTTCGAAGTGATACCTGTGATAGCTTTCGTGTTTTTCGATTCTCCCAAGGGATGGCTTGCAAATTTATCTTGAAACTCACCCCGTAAAGTCGCATCTCTGCTAATTTGAGGTTAGATCACTTTTATTTGTTGAATTTAATTTTTAAATTTCGTAAAGTATTGGCGTAAGATCTTTTGATGCGAAACATTTATTTCATGCGTTTGTTTTCGAGTTGCTAGTGAACAATAAATTGAATCCGACATGGTGAAGAGGGATAGAAATAAAGGAGGAAAATGTACTGGTGCTGGTCACCAAACAACCAGAATTTTGTCTCAAGATGGATTGAAGATCTGCACTCGAGTTGATAACTCTGCCGATTTTAGTATTGGTGGGTACTACTTGCATAACAGTTCCTGCACACTTTTTATATCACCAATTCCTTGAAGGTTCAATGTTGATGATTCATTATTTAATATTTTTGACGATGTCAGCACTTCAATGTAATTTTTTGTTCAAACTAATTAAAACTGAAGTATACATTGAAACATCTGCATGAACTTTTGACTCTTAACTTGCAGAAGACGTACTTGACTTTGAACCAGAAGATGAGGATAATGAATGTGTTACAGACATACAAAAAAACATAACAAACTTCTTGAATGAACAGAGTTCTCTGATATACCAGAATTCTGATGAAAACACTGACCAAACCATGTTACCAGCACACAGGGGGTAAAAATAAGTGAATATTTGTTGTGTGTGGCTAAGCTTCATCTATTTTTTGGATTCTAGTGAAATGATCAGCTTCTCATATCCCTACACAGCAGATAGAGAAAAATGCTACTTCAAAATAACACCAAGTGTTGCTACTTCAAGAACATTTCTTGATAGTTCTAGTAGTAGTAGTGGTGGCAGTGATAGTAGTAGTAGTAGCAGCAGCATTTCCAATGAAGAAGATACTAGTCAGGATGAAAAGAAATTTGAGGAAGGTGAGTGAAAAACTTGGATATTATGTCCATAAAACTTAAATAAATACTTCATTCGAATTCAAAATTCAGAGTTGGAGCAAGGCACTGTTGATAACGAAGAGGAAACAGTTGATACAGAAACACCCAACATTTTCACCAGCCCAGTATTCAGAGACAAGAAAGTTGTAGTCACGAATAGCAATAATATCATGATAACTGCCTTCTCGTCACGACCTGCCAAACGAAAGTGGAACAGGGCTTTCCAATCAGACTCCCTTTCCATGCCCCTGTATCTAGAAGATATAGGTTATGTCTCTCATGCCGAGTTTAGCGACTCTGGCAGTGAAACGGCCAGCACTGCAGGCTCCAATTCCACCCTGAAGACCACGCTGAAAGTCACGGTAAACTCGAGCAGCGAGAGAATTTGTCAGGAAGTTGGGAAAATGATTGATGTTTCGAGATATTCCGATGAATTTTCATCGCCTGATAAGAGTGTTGTGGAAAGCAGCCACAAATCGCCTGATGATACGGTTCGTGGTGTTTGTCGATCTCCCGATGCGAAATAGTGAGTGAGAATTTTCACTACAAAGTACAAAAAAAAATACGTATGTGAATTTTTGTTTTTTTCTGTCCAGCCAAATGCCTCCTTTGGGCAAACCCAGGGAACCAATTTTCAGCAGACCGACTCTCTCGCCCTTCAAAATGCCTCTACCGCTCGCCAAAAGGCCGCCCAGTCGACCGAGAAAAAGTGACACCCTTCGTCTGTCAAATCCGATCGAATCGCGACCTCTAGTGGTGAAACAGAATGTGATGCAGACGGCGAATTTCGCGATGGAACGAATCGGGAAAATGGCGAAGGACGATGATATGATGTCCATTGTTGCGTGAGTGTTTTTTTTTATGTGATTACATGAAATTTCATTTTTGATGCATGGTGGTTGATAAACGGTGCGGTTTTCAGCGGTTACACATTGTTTTTCAGTGGTTTGAAGGTTGCAATTTTGATTCATTCTAATATATGAAAATCAACCTCCATAGAGGTCAAGTCGAGTTTTTTTTAATTTTGCATTTATGCGATGTATAATTAGATGAAAATTCTCGTTAGTACCCACGAATTTCATAATATTACAGCGAGCAAATCGTTACTTTTCGAGATTTTCCACCCCAAAGTTCGAAGTTCAATTTTCTTTTCTTTGAATTAAAAAAGTTTTCACAACTCCATTTGATTTTGCAGCAGGTTTGAAACAAATCTATGTTATAATTGCATTTTTCAATGTTTTCTGTTCACACTTCAGTCTAAAATAGTCTTGAAATAAATGTAGCGAGACCGATTTTCCAATTGGAATAATTTCCTGCAGCTCGACATTGGGAAACGGCGACAACCTCGAAAACCTCGACGACCTCGGCAACCCGGACGACTTCGAAGAAGAAATAGACGAAGAAGAAGAACGATATTCGCACGAGCAAGACTACCCCGAAGACAATAAGAAGAGGGAGTACGTGGAGAAGTGGATAAAAAGCACGCACCAGCCCGATCGAGTCCCGTCACCTCGAAATATCGAACCGAAATCCTCCCCGGCGGTGACGGAGAAGAGTTCGGTGACGTTGAAGGCGACGCCGAATAAGAACGGTGAGTTTAATTATTGCCTTACTAAGGTGGGGTTCATGCAACATCCGCGAAGAAACTGTTGGTTGGGGTTCATGCAACATCGACTATTCGTACCGAATATAATTTTTTCCCCAGGTTGTATCTCTCATTTGTTTCAGGAACGTTGAGGATCGACTTTCGAACAGTCCCCAAGTTCTTCAGTAGTTTGTGTTTCCACCGATACTTCGGCAACGGCTGCACTAAAACCAACTGCGCTCTGTTTCATTTCGTAAGAACGGAAAAGTTCACCGCCAGATGCAAGGAAATCTCGCCCAACGACTTGCTGGATTGTTACGCGTTCACCTTGAGATTCCGTGAGTTGAGAACGCCGCCCCTGCCTTTCCAGGTTTCCTCTAATCTCGCCTCGTAATTTCCACAGATTTGCTGCTCCAAGAGATCTACCACTGTTTCCTCGAGGGTTTCGCTTTCCACAAAATGGAGAGCAAATTGATTTCCGTGATTTCTGATTATTTGAGTCCGTCCCTCGTAGCCACCATCAATCCCGTGGAGGCGTTGCAGAATGTCATCAAGGCGCTGGAGAAAACGGGACTGAAATTCGAGGATGCCGTAGAGAAGATCTCGTTCAATGTTGGATTCCTAAACTACCCCATTTTGGGTGAGTGAACATTTTTTTTTTCATTTCATGTTTTATTATTAAATATTATTGATTCTCTTTATTATTATTCATTCAATTCGATACTTACCGGCAGATATTCTCAGAAACCCCAAAAAAATAGCAGTTCTGACGTCACGAAAAGCGTTGTTTTCTAAATCTCGCTTAATTTGAGCTCTTCAAAGTGGAATTTTTTCGATATCACATGATTTTCACAGAAAAATTTCATCTATATCATTTTTAATTAAAATATTTATCTTGAAGCAGGTTACAAAAATAATGATATCTGAAAAAGTATTGATCTTTTACACGATATCAAATTCGTTATTTTGGTAGAATTCATTATGAAAATAAATTCGAAATAATTTGAAATCAAATGCAAATGTCATTTCACTATAAACATCAAAAAATTCCGGTACCCTCACTTTCAGGAAAAATGTATTTTTTTTTCAGTTCTTAGAATTGATATTTTTTCGATTGTACAAAAAATGGTTTAGCTGGCAACTTTGACATGCGTCCATTTAATTCTCACCAAATTTTCTCTCATGTATACGTGATATTGAAAAAAAAAATTGTTGAAGCAAATTCTGAGCTAGAAATCGCCGATTCGCTGACTCCCCGTGACTTTAAATTCGTCTGTTGACAGCCGACCTCCTGCTGGACGTGATCTCACAAAAAGCGAACATGTCCGAGTACTGGGAGGAAACGAAACGAATTTGCCGGGCGAGCGGCCGGATGCCGCCCAAGATCGTCGAGCGCATCCTCGCCAAACTCACTGCGGTCTGCCCGCTCGACAAGCGCCTCTGCACCGACGTCTACAACTTCATCGTCAAGGAGAATCGCACGGAGTTGGGGAAGGTGCGCAAGGAGTTGCTGCAACCGTTCGAGACGCTCGTGAACTTCGGTGGCGGGGGTGGGAGGAGCGCGTTGAGCGAGCACATCGACTCGAATCTGTCGAGGGAACGGGAGATTTTCGAGAGTTGCGTCGCCACGCCCACGCCCAGAGCGGACGTCGAGGTTGTGGCGAGGAGGTCGTCGGGGGCGTCGTCGACGGCGTCCAGCAGCAGGAGCAGCGTCGGCAGCAGGGAGGTGAATAAGTACGTTCCCGAAGCGGCCGTTGGGAGATTGGTGGCGCCGTGAGTTTTTTTTTTTCGTATTTTTCCTCAATCAATATAGATCGAGAGGTTTCGAGGGTTCATGCAACATCGACGGAGGAATTGATATGGCTTCACTTCTCTTTGTGTTTCTCCGACTTTTTTCACGTGATATAACTTTGATTATTTTCAGGTCGCCCTTCGTATCTTCTAGTGTTTTCTAAAGATTAAAAAAATCACATCAAAATATTCGAGAGTTCGTTTTCGCTGGTAGACAATCACGTATCGTGTCTACTTTTAGGCGATTTTCAAAGAAACTACTCGATGGAACTTTTTGAAGTTTTTTGGGCAAGATGAAGTGTAATTTCAGCTCTATTTTGAGATTTTTTCCACCAAAAAATATTGAAAAATTAGAGAGTTACGTGCTCTTATATTCGCAGGTGCCCAAAAAAAGAATATTCACTTTCAATTTGTCACTCTATCGAACGCTGCCATTCAAAAACGATTCGAGATATGACCTTGCCGCTTCCACAAGATATTTTTCGAAACATTAACTATCGAATAAGCAGAAAATCGACTCTTCGGAAGTGTCACGTACTCGATTTCATCACAAAAGACAAATTAGTGATAGATTTGTCGCTGTAGAACTCGTACCAGGATTCATGTAACATCCGCGATGGGTTCATGCATCATCGACCTATATGAAGATCCTATCAAAGCCTAGAAAACATCGTGAAACGTAAATTCTCATTGTTTTTTCCAGGCCCCAACAGGTTAGTAGCGCGACTAACGGACCAACTCCTCCTCCACCCCCTTCCCCCGTCCCCCCGCCGCTCAGCATATTTCCTAAACAGCCGATCTTGGGTTCGACCAGATACCGTTCGGATTTCCGTTTCAACGAGTCCCTGCACAATTTGCTGGTGGCGGAATGCCGCGAGCACGTCGTCATCCACGAGAGCGACATCGCGCTGCTGGACAGGGCGATCCGGGAGCGGGACGGCGGGCAGTTCTCGGTGCTGTTGGACGACTACAAGAGTCCCGTCACCGTCGCCAATTTCATCACGATGACGATCGCCAACCTGCTGGGCACCACCCTCGCCGATTGCTGCGCCCTCTTGCAGGATTTGTTGAAGAGTATCGGTGAGTCGGTCCTGAAGATTATTATTATTATTATTGTTGTTGTTGTAATTGTTGGTTGTTTCAGCGAGGTCGAGACCGGAGTTTTTTGAGAAAAATCGCGACATCATCAAGGGGTGTTTCGAGGTGGTCGTTTTCAATCTGCTCTTCGAAATCGAGAAGCGCGGTTTGTGGACGGAGGGGGGAAAGTTGTTGAAACACTTTTGCGACTGGGACAGTTTGATTTCCTCGCAGGTACTACCCATGTTTAATGTGTCGTCATCGTAATGGGCGAGATCAGTAGCTTTTGGGGGGAGGGGGGAATCGACAAAACTGCGCAATGCATTGATTGTTGAGAAACGGTTCTAGTTTTTTTTTTCGGCGTCTTGCCGCAGTCGTTTTGCCAAAATCTCCCCGGATTTGGGCTCTTTGAAGTGAAATTTTTCGGATATTACATGATAATTTCCAGAAATATAATCGTTCACATCAATTTTGATTATAATATTTGATCTTGAAGGAAGTTTGAAGCAAATTCGTGGTTTTATTGTCTGAAAAAGAATCGACAAAACGGTACAAACCAGAATGTAGGGAAGATTTTTTGGCGCAGTCGTTTCGTCAGAAAAAAATCCATAACTGACTTATTCTAATTTGAATTGCTTTGAAAAACTCCTAATTAATTTTTTTTTTAAATATAACCATTAAAATGAAGAATTCTTGTTTCCGTGATCTCGCCTATTTTCTAATTTCCCATAATTTTTTTCGACGAATGTTCTATTTATTGTAGTCGATATTTTCTCGACCGTTCAATCGTCATTCAAATGTTATCAGTTATTCCAGAAGTTTCGCCACAACTTGCTCTCGCCGATGGGACGTTACATATTCCTAGCGAAAATCCTCGTCAAATCGAACACCTTCGATTACGCCTTCGAAATCCTCCAGTGTCCGAGTAAGTGCGCGCGACCATTTACTAGCCCCCCCCCACCCCCTGACCCCCCCTTTTTTTTTCTCTTTCGCAGGTCTGCACTTGCTGGAGAAGCCGTCGAAATGGCCGCTCTTCAACTCGCCCTACTTCGACATGGAGAGCCGCAACGCCGTGCTGGAGGACTTCCTCTCCGCCGGCTATCGACACAACGTCGTCGTCGTGGCCGCGTTCTACGAGAACGTCTTCAAAAACGGCGAACTCTTCGGCTACGGTAGGAAACGTTTTATTCATTGTGAATTATTTTCATTACGTGCTTTATATTAGCTTCACTCGTATGTACTCGTACACTTTCTTTTGGAATTTGGCGACAACATCTTTTGAACGAATTGATAGAGGAAATGCAGCATATTTGGAATACTAGTTTCGTTTTTTGAGGATAAATTCAAATAGGAAAGGGGTGGGTCTATAAAAATACATTGAATGAACCACAAATTATTGAACTTTAATAAAAAAAAAATCAAACGTAACAAAACCCAAAAACCTTATCAAAATGTATTCCCAACTAAAAAACTCCAAAATCGAGATTTGATTTAGGGTGCAGGTAATTCGAAATATATTATAGTATTTCAAATTATATAATAGATTTTCACTTTTCTTTATATTTGATAACAATTTTTCTCAGAAACTAATAGATTTCTTATCTTTGTAATAGTTTTATAGTATCAAGACCTTTAGTAATCAAACTTTTCTGAACAAAATAAACTAAAATAACATCTGATTAAGTAATCAGTCGAAATAATTACGGATTAGTCCTTACTTTCAACTTATAGTTTACCATTCCCAGTTACTATTCTTGCAGTAATCACAAATAAACACACCAGACTCATAACCACTACAAGAACCTCCTTTTCTTTCGGTATTCCAAATCAAAAATATACCATCCTTAGCTAAAATTCTATGACACTTTTTTAATTCCAGTTATATTTACAAAATCATAGTAAAATCACAAACTAACAAGGTCACTTGACAGTTTAAATAATTACAATGAAGATTAAAAGAATGAAACTAAATGATTATCACCGGTTGTATTCTTCCCGATTTCTTCCCTTGTCGCTGGCAGTCGGAAGGTGAAGATGGCGTCCTGTTTTTAATACTCGATGGCTTCGTGTTACGTATGGAATTATGTTTACTGCAAAAAAATACGCATGGCCTTTATAATTATTCAGATATCTAAGTATTCCAAATTAACTGCAGTATCCCAAATATGCTGCATTTCCTCTAACTTTTCCTTAGTTACAGGTTTCCCTTTTCGTATAAAAATTAAATAAACAACACGCTTGGATGGTGAACCAAAACGACAAAAATAATTCCTGATATAGAAAAAAATTGTCTCGTACAGGGTGTCCTCTTTCTTTTTCAGACGCTCACGCCAAGTTCAATTGGATGATGAGGACGCTGATTGACGAGGAGAGATTCTCTTCGCTCAAGCGGTTCGTTTTCGAATGGTTTTATTCGCGCATGGACAAGTCCGTATTCAGGGCGTTCGTAATTCTGATGGCGGAGGAGGTCAGGATGGAGGACGCCTTCAAACTCTACGAGAACGGCTGCCAACGAAACATTTACGTGCCTTTCACCGTGAGTGACAAACGACATGAGTTCTTTTCGACCTTTTATTTCCTCCAACAAAGATTCCGATGATTGCAGGGCAGGGAACGGCGAATCTTCATCAGAACGAACATGTCCGATTCGGAGATTCGGCTCGTCCTGAAGTACTACTTCCGCAAGTTGTACGAGCGCGAGTCGTCGCCCTTCCAGCTGGGCGTCGACATAAGGCTGCCGGAAACGCCCGTGCCCGACTACCCCTTTCTGCAACGCTACATTCGCAGCATCGTCAACATCAACAACTCGTTGCGGCGCATCCTGAAGGAGACCTTCTGCATGGCCGCCAACACGACGCACGTCAACAGCACGGAAATCTTGTTGGACGCCGACGAGATCGGGAATTGGCTGTCGAGGCAACTGTATTGAGGTTGGGGAGGGGGAGGGGGGGAGGGAGTGTCAGTTGTCAATAGGTGTGTGTGAATTCTGTGGGATTTTCGGTGGAATTCGTGGAAAAAAATCGGCTTGGCTCAGTATAAAAGCTGAATCAACTAATAGGCAACTAATTTTACGGAATAAAAAATGTTTTCTCAACTTCTTATTCTCCGATGGGCTCCCACAAAGATATTCTCGAATAATTTGATTTGAAATGACACTTATTTTTAATGGAATACGCTTTTTAATATTTTTCTTACTTTGAACGAGACAATTCTTGAAGAAACTGGAAATCACCCAGTATATCTGATTGGGGCTAAGTTGGTTTCAAGACGAGCCAGAGTTGATGACAATTTTTGTTTTTCGAAAAAAAAAAGAAAGGCTTTTCTCCATTTGTTGCGTCCTTTATAAATGTCACTGTAAAAAGCCTGATTTTTTTGTGAATGCCATTAATTTCCTGCAAAATGGGAAATTTAATTTTACCACAGATATGGATGTGATTGACTGATTTTTGTTATACCGGATGAGTGACTTCAGCTTAGATTTTCAACTTTTCTCGAAAAAATCAATCAATGATTTCACTCGTTTCCTGTTTTTTTTACAGAAAATACGATTAAGCTTAAATTCATTAGGCGAAGGTGAAATAAAAATAATGTTTCTTACATTTTGAAACGATGTTTGATGCAAAATGATCCAAAATAAAAAAGTGAGTTGAACTTGAATCATCTGATTGAGAACGCATTTTTTCCATTCGTGAATCTCCACCACTTAATCATTTCTCCCCTGATTGTTATTGTTACGTCAGTTATCGAAAATATATCAAATTATTCAAATATTGTTTTCGGACGGACGCAATCAAAATAAACTTTACTGTTATCCAACGACGACGGTGTCGATGCAGTATCGCAAATAATTAATGTTGGGCAAAGAACTGTCTGTGTCACTTGTCGAATCGAAACAGGAAAAGTGGAATGGCGTTGCGTCCTTCCGGTGCTCCATGCTTGACAGTTGATATTTTTGTTGTTTTGGCTCGTTGTTCGTGGATGGTGTATGATTTTGGGTGAAGTTCGTGCTCACACATGGTTATCGAGAAATCTCGTTGGACGTTGTGAGTTTCCTTTTCAGGCACGACCTTGTTTGATCATTTATCTAATTTTAATTATAATTAGTTACGGTGTGAAAGAACCTTCGTTATCTCGCTGTGGGGCTCTTTATATTTGTTGCAGGTGTTTATTGCTCTTATTGATTTTCGATTCCTAGTTACCAGAGACATGTTTTTTTATTTATTTTCCGTTCCACTGAGAGTTGCATAATGATCCGTATTAGTGCGATTAACACTCTGTTATACTAGAATTTTCTTGAAGGAAATGTAGCGGATGTAAGGACGTCGTTAATTGTTGAAAGCGAATACATTATATTAATGTTACTCCATGAGAAATATTTCTGTTTTATTTGTATATTTTTATAAAACATTCCAAAACCGATGCCTGCGTTTTATTCGACGATCCCTACCGTGAAGAGGTGGTCCGGTCCTGTGCTACATAGATATCAGGATATCAAAGATAACGACTCATTCGAATGATAAACTATCGTAAATTTCATAGTGAGTAGCTTAATTGATTTATGGTAGAAGCACAATAATATTCAATCAAATTATCAACTCATGATGTAAGTCCTTTCAATTTATTTCGATATTCAGTTTGAGATTTCTCAGCAATAAAAATTATACCTAATTTCACATTTTCACCAGTCTCTTTGTTTGAAAACATCAACAATCGAAAGCCATGTGACGTAAAAATCATAAAATCAGATCCTAATCTCTCTCAATCACAAAATCAATCCTCAAAATTCTTCTTTATTTTTTTTTCGAAGACATATGCTATTTTATTTTGTTCTATGCCCAAGAACTTCTGGAATATTCTGAGTGAATAAAGTACTGATAACGAAATAATAATAGATAAGTACAAAATGAACATGTTTGCATTTTTGTATTCGTTACGTAAAAGTAACAAATGACGTCAACTCTTACTCATTGGCTCGTTTTCATCAAAATATTCATCACAGGGTGTTTGAATAATACCAGATGAAAGGAGGTACGGGGAATCATTTGACTATATACAGGGCGTTCCAACTCCTATAGAATTCTTTTCGATATAAATCACGAGTAGCTTTTCTAAACTACGTGATTTCAGGAGGCAGCAATTGGCTTTTCTAATTCTGGTATCGCAAATTTTGTTCGTTCTTGGAACTGTGAACATTTGCTGGAATTACGATAAAAATTCACAGGGTAAGTGGATTGATTGATTTATTCGACGAGGATTCATATTTTCGACTCAAACACTGGCGACATTTTCAGTTAGGTTACAATCCAACGACTTGAAGCTGTCTGATCCTTTTGTTATTCCGCATACGAGAGTGAATTTCACACATCCAGCTATGAGGTGAGCGAAGACAGTATTCGGATAGAGATTTTTCATCAACGTATTTATAATGAACAACAATAATGAAGATAATTCGTTGAATTTTATTCATAGTGTCGACGCTGATTTCGACAATTTGAAAATATGGAATATATCTAATATGGATATCAAATACCTCACACATGGAGCTCTCTTGAATTTCACATTCCCAAATATCACACTACGAGGGGAATACGATATGTTGGGCGATATAGGCGACCTTTTCGATATTTATGGCAAGGGATCTTTTGGGTGAGAAAATGTCCACCAATAAGTTAATTCGGAAAACTGTGATTTCAAGACAAACCCCCACTCTGATTTACAGGATGGATTTGGCAAATTGGTCGGTAGCAGTTTTCCCAGAATTGTACGTGAACGCAACATCTCTTTGTGTACCAGTGAGAGTGGAAGTTTTTCTTCAAAAAATAAATGTACGTTTTGAGAAACAAAATTTTCACTTCGCTAAAAACCATCCCGTTGTCTTTCACAGGTGAATTTTACGAATTTTATGCAAGACGAAGATATCGGCGATTTGATGAATAAAGGCTTCAGCGTATTGGTGCCTGATTTCGTTCAAAGATTCTGGGATGATATTCGAAAAGGAAACGATCCAATCATTGAAAAGGTGAATAGTCAAGATTATTCACGATTCCAATGCATTCGCTTCATTTTTCAGTTCATCAATCATCTAATTAATGGCGATCCTACAACGAAAAGATTCGTAGAAGAGGAAATTGCAAGAAAAACTCCGATAGAAATTTGATTTCCTTGTACATATATATCTTAATATTGTATGAATAAAGTCAACCTTTACTGTTTTTTTCTTTATGACAAATTCATTCGAAGAAACCGTCATTATTGACTGAGAATCTCGAAGCTTTTCAATTACCTCCAGTCAATATAGTGGACACAGCTTTCCGATCCACATCGACATCACTAAAAAGAGGAACCCAAAATAAAGAAACAATAAGAGGTGAGAACGGAACACACACTTTTATGCCCGCGCAAACTCCCAAATATTCGCGATCGTCTATTTCCAGTCCTCTTTAATTCGCGAATTCTACACCGAACACCAGTTCAGTCAACAAACCGACGTCGAGGGCGTCGTGTGCATCCATTTCGGACGCCTCATCGCGAACAACAACAAACATTTCCATTTTCGGTGGAAATGCTGGCCTAATTGGGCTTTTCGATACGGTTCGTGTCCGGTGGGTCGCGTGGTAGCCACTAATGCGGCAGTGGAAAATGTAGGTTAGGTTATGTCGAAGTATTATTCAAATGAACTGTGTAGAAAACCGGCCGGTATTGAACTCTGTGCTGTGGTTGTTGATTTTGCGTTGTGGATGATACAGGTGAACAATTATTTCCGTTGCTGACGATGACATAATACGAAACGAAACGTAGAAAGTTGATTTATGGAAGTGAACTTGAACTATGATCAACGTTTCGTTCGTAATTTGACCCCGAAATACCAGATTTTGATTTTATCGGGAATAGAATAATAGAATAATAATGTTTTTGTTTAGTTGATCTGTCTTTTTTTTTTGATAACACGACTCATAACATGTAGAGAGCTTTTTTAGGTTCTACGAAATATAAAAAAAAACTGCTATTTCCATATTAATCAAAGACATTCGTGCGGCTTAAAATTGACAGTCATTTGAACTTTTGACGTAACTCACAAACTGTCATAATATTCATATAAATGTCTTTCATTCAGAACAGCTACACAACAAAAACTTCGCAGGATTTATTATGATACTAAGCATGAAAAACTAGTGTTGGAAAATATTCTTCAGGAATCCCAGTTCACAAACCAAACATTTCCAGCTAATTGATTTTATTTATTCGATGATGTTGCATGAGAAAGTTCTATGAATCGTAATATCCGCATTTCCATCTATTAATAATGGAAAATCCGAGTCCTTTTCAAACAACGATATCACTCGATGACAAAAGTGAAATAGCTCTGCTAATTGCCATAGCAAAAATGTATTCAGTGGATCCAATTCGATGAAATAATATATCAGTATTGTTCATCAAATTAACGCTCGACTGTAGTGCATGGAAATGCACTGAAAATATCAATGAATTAATGAAAACAAATCATCTCGTACAATTGAGATATGATGTTTTTTTAATTGAAGCGATTGCCTGAATTTGTAAGCTTTTTAGAATCAATCTCTCGTGCACCGAATCGCAAACACAATTCATCGCAAGTGTAGGAGCGTTTGCAAGTTATTTTAATAATTTATTATCATGTAAGTAGCACACATGATACGCGAGAAAAATAAGCATGCAAGCACGTACACTCGCTGATTTTTCTGTCGTTTCACAGTTCCGTTGAATAGAAAAATGTAGGTCATGCACATACTGGGCCCTCCCGATGCATTTTCGTGATACTTAAACTGTTGATGGAAGTACTCTACGTTCAATTTGTGCCAGATCCTTTTCCTGAGATGAATATTCGACAAGCAATTTCATGAAATCTCTGGAGAAATTATTTAAATTTGAATTTCCCGTTTCCAAACCTTGTTGATTGATATTCGAATGGATATTACTGTAGACAGAGTTGTTTGAATGTGATGGAAATTCAAATATTCAGCATCAATCAGCGTTAATTAACTATTCAATAAACACGCTATAATTATTATTTGGAAATTTCGGAATTTCTAATGATACTCGGTAGTTTTATCCATTGTTTCAACATTCAGTAATTATTGTAATTTACTGAAATTGTAATTAAATTCGTGGTTGTATTCGTAATAACCTTACATTAACATAAATAGTCTTTTTCTGAACGAAGAGTTCATAATTCAAACTGATAATGAATTGAAAAAACATAACATTCGTGTTATTATTTATGAGAAATTCCGAGGGTTTCTCATGTCTTACAAAACGCTGTGGGCGACTGAAAAATAAATCACGAGACGTACAAAATAACGGACTCTCCCCGTTTTTGCTGCAGCTCATGTGTACGTACAAGTTGTGGTCTTTTGATACCAAGTTCAACAAATATACGAGGCAGGACTTTGTTCTGCGCTTCACAATAGCCTATCAATTGTTGAAATCTCGCTTCGCTTGGCTTGCTCGCTACCAAGGTAGCTTTTTGTTCTCCGGGCTTGGAAATTCAACAAAAACTAGATTTGTTTGATGAAAATGTATGTTCATTAGTACGGGAGATGGCATCGAATTCTGAAAAAGGACCTTTTGGAAAACACCCGGTATGAGAATGATGTGTTAGGGTTGAGACACGTTATTATCAAGTAAAACATTCCCCGAGGTAGCATCGTAAATTTCGCGCTATGGACTAATCCCCATAGAATGTTCATGTCTCATATTTTCACATTACACTTTGTGTATCCGCCTCAGAGGAAGGGCCTCAATTCTCAGGTGTTTTCATTGATAGCGACCACAAATAAGTACTCCGTAGGGATGGTAGACGTGCTGAAGAAACTTATTATTGAATTGGAAAGTTTGTTGGGAGTCGGAGCTTTTCGAATTTTAGAGCAATCGCTCTAGAAGTAATGAATGATTTGAAGCAACAAATCACAAGAAACCTAATTTCCCTGAAACCTAATCAATAAAGCCAATTTAGCCCCCCCCCCCATTTATCCCCCCAAATAGCAGTCTCCATATTGTGAGCCCGCCTTATCGTTGGGTAATAATCTGGCCGGTAATTTCCAACACACACACAGAACGTTGATTTACTGATTCGGAATCGTCTATTCACCGAAAATTGAAATGGAATCGATCAATTCTATGTAGCAGTAAGCCATATTGCGTGATACTATCTCCAGATCGAACGGATTCGGACTCGGTTTGGAGAGGAAAGCGCGTGCAAGAGATTTTAGTTGAATGAATTGTGTCAACTTGACATGCACTCGATGAATTTTTGGGTAGCGATAACGAACGGAGGCCGAATTGAAAATTTCACCGCTAGGAAATTGATGGGATTTCATGGAAATGTCTATCGGGATTCCTACATTGTACTGCTATATGGATTTTCACTTCGTTAATATATCTTGGCAGAATGTCGAATGTTTTGGCGAATGCGCCCTTGGTGCGACTACCATTTTTCCAAAAACAAATTTCAAGCTGAAGTTTATCGTGGCAGTTAAAAATTGCTTTCCAGTAAAAATGTTGGAAAATTGCACAGATGTGGGTGAAAACTGCCGAGCCGTCTCCCACATTCGAGCCCGCGGAAAATATTCGAACTTTCCTTCATTTAAAGTTTAGAATGTCGTCTCGCTGTTACTCATGCACTTCATTATTCATTCTGAACGCCGTGGGAATCCTAGAATGTTCCAAGGGTGGCAAAAAAACGACAAGAGATCTCCTCTTCATCATTAGCCAAACATGATAACGTTGATTTGGACAATAAAAATTCTCACCTGAGCTTGTGGTTGCAAGGATCATGGCGTGTAACGCAGAAACGATGTGGAATGTATGCTAATTTTCCGCCGACACAGTTTCGTGATAAAGAGAGTGATATAACGTGGATAATGCACATTTTTCATCAGGCATTCATTCACAAACGCTACAGATCACGAATGAACAATGCGCGAGTACTTTTTCTTGCAACCATAAACGAATGTAATACCTACGAAATTGTCGCGATGAAACTGACTGAATAAGACGAGGAAACTTTGGTGATTATGAAGTTTCTCCAACTTCAATTTAACTTCAGAGCACTTCCACATTTGTCGTCAAACAGAAAGGGTATTGTAATTAGTCTCTTACAAGTTACGTGAAATCTGGCAGTACATTATATCCAAGTTTCGAATATTTTCGAGATTGTTTCCTGCAACATTGTCTTCTATTGCATTAACTAGGAATGTCATTTGTCGAGTTAAAGGGTTGATTTCGAAGTTGGAGTAATTGAAGTTGAAGTAATCACCAAGAAAAAGGTTTGTAAATGAATGAAATATCTCGCGACATTGTTGGACTGACCCAACATCGACCAGCATAACAAGCATTCTTCTGCCTTTCCGGTGCCCTTAACCTCCCCTTTAATTCCCCATTATCTCTAACCCTCCATTGGCTCCGATCCCCCGGATCGTTTTGTTCACAAACACGGTGGAATGGTAGTCGGCCTGCCTGCCTAATGGCCCTATCTTCTCTTTTAATATTCCAGAAATGGGATAAAGGTCACGCAGCACTCATTTCGTGCTTTTCCGGCACCGTACTCGTGACAATGGAAGAGTCCGGAATGGCTTTGTTGAAGCCGTTGTCGACAAGACTACGGGAAACTAATTGTCGGTGGTGGAGGTCAAAATTTCCTCTTTACATCGAGTGGAAAAGGGGTAGTTTCTTTAAATATCATCTAAATACTATAAAAATACTGTAGAACGTCCGAGACAACAGCAACGGGCTTCCAAAACTCACCACCCACTCTCATAGGACTGACGAATAAATTCCACAGTGACACAGTTCGCCCGAGGGTATTCGCAATTAAACGGGAAGCTTGAAATATTCCATCAACGATCGTTGAAATGACATGAAATGTTTCAGGCATCTGGTGAATGAGCGATAGACCGTACCTCAACTATGCCTCTACAAATTAAGTCCTGTTTAGATTGTAGGAAGAGGGAGTGAGTACATCTGAACGTTGCTCCAGGACAAAAAAGTAATTATGCGCTTGTCACATTCCTCCAATGAACTGATGGTTCATGTAAAGAGTGTTCCGGGTAAATATATATCCACCAGTGAGGATGACTCTCCAAAAAAGGTAAAACAACCACCACTTTTGTCTTCACATTACCCCAAAAGGATTGTCTTTCACCATTTCACAAGATTCCCTAAGAACCAAAGGTGAATCTAGTTTTCCTGTTCAATAAAACGGTGTCATATCGATTTCTAATTATTCTCTTTCTACACCCGAAAGCTTTCCAGGAGGATTGACCATAAATTTTCCTTAAGGATAGGCATGAAGGGTGGACAGTCAGGAGAGCCGATGTTTTATGTACGTCCCTATCGTAGATTTAGGGTAATAAGACTCGGGAAGGAAGATATCGAGGGTGCAAGGTGTGGAAATATATGGATTTTCCATGTTATTACTCAGCTAGAGAAGACTCATCAATTCCAACTGTAACTAATTCCCTGTTTGGTTGTAAAGAAAAAGTACTTAAGGCATGGGGGGGGGGCAATTTCTGTTGTTGATCCAGTGAGGAAGAAGCCTCTTTTTGTTGTATAATATTGTCTGGCTTCCAGATCCATTAAAAGAGATCTGGTTTGATTTGTTCATGGACCAAACCCATCGAGTTCTTTGTTGGCACGCGGAACAAGACAGAATATAGAAAACAAAGGAATAAAATCTCACCCTTTCGTTCCCAAGGTCCGATGCCGTGTGGTTAACTGAATCGATAATTCATATTTTCAATGGAAATATTTCTGAAACGGCCTACATATTTCAATAACATGCTTTTATGGCGGCCGCTGAAACCTGGACCCGTTTTCGGAATAAATATGGAACGTGTAGCGGAAATACACTGCCGTTTCCACTATTTTCTGGTCTCCCTTCGGACCATTTATTATTATTAACACACACAGTTATCGATATCCACTGAATATTGAATTGAAATTAAAAAGAATGTATTTTCCTTCATGGAGATTATTTCGCAACTTCGACTTTGAGTTTGTGATGCCAAAGTTGTAAACTGCACACGTGGTTCCAGATTCAATTTGCTAACCCGAAAGAGCTTCACAACATTTTCACTTTGACTGCAACCGACATTCGAGTTTACTCTCTATAATGAAACCGGGAATAAAACGGTTGATTTTCCCTATTTAGTTTGATAGCATAATCTGCCTGTCTCGCAGATGATAATTTAATTCCGAGCTGGTTCTCTCTCGACTTTGTCCAACCGACAAACTCTTTTTTCGGTATGGATTATGGCAGCGCTAATGGTAAGAACCACTTTCAGGGTTTTGATGGGGAGAGGAATTGGGTTTCGCTCCAAGCTCATTCCCACACAACTTTGAAACATTTCTCAACTGAAAAACTTGCCTAACAACTACAGTCATGGTGAGTTTTCGTCTCATCATTGTTTGACAGATATATCGTTGATTATTATTTCGGTTACAAAAGAATTTCGAATCTCCTTTTCAGTAATTCAAGCTCGAATGAATTTTTCCTTTTCCACAAAATGCACGATAATACTCTTAGTTTGGAACACGTCCTGGGAAAATACAGAAGGCTGACATATAAATATAATACCTACGGACTATTTCGGTGTATTTCCTTTATGTTTACTGAAGAGAAAGAATTTCTCGCTGGAATACAAAGTAATCAAATGTCGGACTCTTACCCAATTCTCCTCAGATAAACCCAGAAAATATCTCAACTAAGCTTGGCGGTTTATTATTTTTCGATGAAGCAGAAATTTCGTGCGATTGAAAGAAAAGAATCACCCTTTCGATTGACATAGACATTATTTTTTTGCAGAATCAATGATGACATTTGGAGAGTGACTGAAAAACTTCGCCAAATCTGGCTTTCAAATTGTCTAGGTAAGTCTTTATATCCACACAACATTTAGTGAAAGGTTTTTTATGCTTCTTGATAGTCAGACTCGGCATTAAAGAACCCTTTGACGAAGAGGACAAGGCCTGTTTTGCTCTAATTGAAATCTAGAGAGGCATCTCGAGTGAATATCAACACAGTCAGTCAGTCAGTCAGTCAGTCAGGATAATCAACACCGATCCCAGATTAATGATAATGCGCTCGGCCATGCCCTTTGGAAATCCTCCAGATCAGCTTTCCGTCCCCAAATTGCACTTCCCTTTACCGAGGTAGTATTAACGGCATCGTAGCATGTGTCCTCTTCGTAACACGGTAAACGGTATGTGGTGCCAAGTTTGCAGAAGCCATTCATCTGGTGTAGTGGCTACGAAACGGTTACCGACAACGTTGGGCGCCAAAGCCTTTAGGCTAGCGGTCGGGGCATTATCCCCAACGTTATCCCGTTCGGGGAAAAGGGGAGACGGATATTGCGCCAACAAAGACTCTTAGACTGTCCTCGCAACTATCCGGTGGTCGAGAGTTACGGATTTTGCGAGCAGATTGAGGAGCCTCAGCACTCGTCTGGTCACTCTCTTGCTTTGAACGACATCTTTCGATTATTTTCTAATATCACGAATGCACTTTTTTCAATTAGAATTCTTTGGTGAATAATTCGAGGGATATTCCTGTATCTCGTTTGGTTGTATTTCATTTTGGAATTCCAATTGGGTTGTCTAACGAGATATTGTGTTCACAGAGAATATAATAGAAGGAACAGTGGATAAACTACGTATTTTATTAGATAAAGCGGTCGCTAACTCGGTAGAAACTTCGACAGTCTCTGGAGTTTCTTGGAGAAATGATATTTTATTTCCAACTGAGCCATAACTTCTGGATAGAGATTAGCTAGTTTCGGGATTGTTCATGTTGGAATGCTATTGGCTTCTTAGATAACGTTAATTGATGGAGAATGAGAAGTAATGAACGTATAAAAATATCAGATGTATTTGTCAGGAAATGGGTGGATGAATTGATGCAAGCAGAAAATGGCGGATGCGCCATGAATGACTCCGCCATTTCTTAGAACCACGCCAAAACTTAAAAAACGAATAATCCACCACTTTTTCAATTCCCCACGATTCTTGCATTCCCTGCAACTCCAAGCATATAAGTAGCTAATTTAAAACATCATCCAAGTCTCTATTAGTGGCTGTATTTCGAGTTCCAAAGTGCGCTTTTGGCATGGAGTTCTGCTCGAATGCATTCCTCCAATATGCGGTCTCTGTAATATAAACTAGACCACAATAGCTGTAGAATTCCTGAAAGCGTTTCCGAAACATACATTCCGTAGCCGTGTTTACTTGTTGTATTGCTAACTTCGTTATATTATCGCGTGCTCTAGTATTGTTTGCTTAGATTCCACAAACTGCCGAAATTTATTACGATCGATATGAATAACATTTCGATATCTGATCGCATTATTCAAATTGAATATAAATATCGAAACGGCAGTTATTTCAGCATCTGATACAACGCAATCCATGCCCAATTCACAGTATGAGAAATTAAAGAAATAGGAGCTAGTCTTCTTCTCATTATTCGATACCATTCTCCTCAATACCCCGTATAACGAACCGAACCTTCGAAGTTTAGCCATAGGAATTTAGGACGCTGTATATCCAAACCCTCTTCCTCAAGTCAGTAGAATAATCCAGTAGATTTATTCGACTATATAATTATACCGAAACTATGTATAGAGCGTTCATAAATGTATGCATCTAGCATATATTTGAAATTAATAGTTTAATTACGGACCATTCCTAAATTTATTGTGGATTAGTTCAGGCTCACATCCGTTTAGTATGAGTAATGTATGCGAGTTATACTGTGCGTTCTTTCGAATACGTCTGAGACGTCTGATGAAGTTGAACTGACCTTTTTTCGGTTTCAGGAGAACACTGCAAGGTGCAAAATCATCTATGACAGATGTACTTGGCACAGACACACCTAGTAGGTGAGTGGAAATCTATGACATACCTTATATAATTGACAGAAACTATTAATTCTGATTCCAATTCAATTTTCGAAAAGGTTCTCACTGTCAGCAGCAATAAAATAGTATATCAAAAGCCAGAAAGAAAAAGGACGAATTCCTTTATTGCTGTGATAAATACCGTTTATGCCCTTTTATTCAGGCAATTTGGAATTTTTCACTTTCGGCATCGTTAAACCCGAGCTCTAACATTTCCCGGAATATTACCATCTATATAGTCCGGAAAAGTTTCGGAGCGCCGCTAAAGTTTCGGGGAGTTGAAGTTCCATGGGAAATCAAATGGACTCTAAGTTTAGCACGAAAAATTTCTGAGGCTATAAACTAGTAATTGTAGTTGGACGCTAGAATGGATAAGTGAAAGAAGTTTGAATTGACAGGCAAATATGAAAATGCGAAGAGTAGGATCATAACACCCTTTTGCTTCGACCGAAAATGGTGACGTGATATTGGCTATAATTCTTCTTGCAGCAACGAATCGATCATTTCTCGTGTGCTTTGACAGGTCGATGAAAGCAAAAAATGTATCGCTATCAAGACTTCGAATAATACGGCGTATAGAACCCTGATCAAATTAATTGGTTGCGATGACGTCGAATCTATACAGGCAAAAAAATACAGAAGATAAATAGCCGATAACAGTAGAGGATCGAGAGTTTCTGAAACGAGTTTATTATATTCAATAATTTCGATGTGGAATTATTCACGAAAGAAAGATACAGTAGGTGCTCACACTTTGAGGAATTGTACTAGGTTCAAGTGTTTTTTGATAGCCACTAGAAATTCCGAGAGTATTTTCGAATCGTTAATCTCCTAGTTGATTCGAAACAATCCAATAGAGAACTATGTAATGTTTGTCCATACCAAATTCGAAAGTCAGTCGTCCGTAACACTAGTGACGTCAATCAAACACGCTTGAAATTGAGTTATGAATATTTGATAGGCCCATAATATGGCGGCTCCATTCCGCATGGCGCATGACCCTCCTTGCAGCAGCATCACGTTTCGACTTGACAGCACAGCATCTGCCACTGGCGCATCGCGGATCGTGATCGGATAGCGAAAATTCATCCACAAACTCTCTACACTGTCTTTTCGTCAAAGTGTTATACAGGGTGGTCCTTGAAAGCACCACATCCTTGGTCTTCTCTAGTGAGGTTTTCGTACCTTTCGAATCTCATTCGTGCAAGAGCTTTTCATTGTTAACAAGGACATTTTGTGGATTCAATGTGGTGAAAAAAGTCGAATTAAACTACCTACTTTTACCGAGACGAATCCAAAAGGAGATTAGATCCTTTTGAGGACATCGAATTTGAATCCTCTCCAGAGACGGTAAAAACACAAAGGAGCTGGAAATGCAAAGGAACGTTCAGAAATATGCAGCGGAAAAGATGAAACGTTCGCTTAACTCGACCATATTTCGATATACAGGATACTCAATTCAATCTTCCCATGAAATACCATCAATATATCTAGTATATCGCTTTGTTTCCTTACGACAAAGTCTAGAGTCTAGACATTTTACATTTTCAGAGGATGCCCACTAAAGCGCATCCACCAAATTTGTAAATGATTGAAGAGGTTTCGATTTGGCAACAAAAACTCTACTGTCTCGACGAGGGTAGTTCCAACTGGGTATAACTTCCCTACAAATAACCTCACAAAAACAACCGAGGAACTGGCAAGTCGATTATTCGTAAGCAGAATGGTAATCTCCCGAAACTTTTTCCCATATTACAGAAGTCATTTTCTTGGGAAACAACCGACTTTCACCGCGAAACAATTTGTCATATATAACCGATACGGGAGACGCCAAAACTTTCAGATAGAGTCTATAAAGGAGCGAGCACGAATGCAGAAAAATATACCTCCTCATATTTTTCTTGTTTCTTTGAAGGAAACGGAGAACCAAGACCGTCATGATACGACTTCTGGGTACGCGGCTCTACACCAGGCTGTTGTTACTCGTTTGTTCGCTCAGCCTGCTCAGCTTGCTCTTTCTGAGTAGGTGCGGATTGAACGGCCTTGAAACGTCATCGGCTGTTGTGGACGAGACCGATATCCAAGTCTCTTTTCTCTCCGGTAAGTTGATTGATTTTTTTGGCCCCCTTTACACGGTTCAGTTTTCGTTCAATTTTATTCCTGCAGGAATATTATTGCACTTCTTCTCAGTGAAATTAAAAAAATATGCTGATTTTTTACGTGCTATTCCTGAGCGGGGAACCTTTTTCAGATATATTGCTTCCATATCGATATTCTTAATCTCTTTTCGTACTTTGCAATGCAAATTCGCGTTTTCGACGGTGAGGAGAAGCTTGGAGAAGTTTTATATCCTCAAGTTAATTGAAAAAAAAACGAATTTTAGAGCCGCTGAAGAAGGATCTCCTGATTGAATATAATATTTATCAAATCCAACCCAACACGAGTAAATTTTTTCTTTTAAACATTGAGTTCTCATCGAAATGGGTTGTTCACTGTAGGTTTTCCTCCATGTTCAATGTATCCATTCGTACATTCCTCGAATCTTTGCCCTCAAAGCTCGGCGAAAACGTTAAATTCTGCAGAGAGTGATGTAGTTTCTCATTAACTACTCCATTTAAGTTCGAATGCAGTATCACAATTCAGTTTTAATTGCGAATAACTGACTTAATAGCGAGAGAGACGCAATCCTTCATGGTTCCACCTCACATTGACATGTACCAGATGTTGAAAGAGCATCAGATAGTTGTATACACCCGAAATATTTGTTGAAAAATGATGCTTCGAAGTTCGTTTCGTTGGATCCAACGCTCTACTATTTCAGTGGTTGTTTTGTCGTTGTTATTTGCATAAACAAATGTCATTTGGTTAACGAGTCGACTGTATGAATGCATCCAAAGGGAACGAGACATCACAGGAGTGGTTTCATTAGCGGTACATGGTATGGTGTGTGTAAAGTGATACGCTGGAATCACACGCGACATCGGTTGCCAGTGTTCGATTCTAGTCTACATCGAGTTATGAAACAAAGAACTGTGGTCTATGAACTCCATTGTGAAAATCCAGACTGGATAAGAAAAAGGGAGCTTTCATAACAGATCGAAATTGATTTACCGTGTTTGCTTCTCACTTCATTTCCTTTTTATCTGCTTTGGCGGCGATGTAGGGATTAATTTTGATCGAAAATATACTACGAGGTTGTTAAATTCCAAGAGTTCATCAGCCCATACGTTTATTTGCAGAGCTTTGAATCATTATTATCATGGGATTTTGAAGATAAACAGATTTCACATCATCAAAGATAAATAAACGACTTAGAAAAGGGCAAAAATCGATTGGTCAGTCACATTTGGTGGAATCATTCAACAGATGAATCAGAAGACTCATTTTTATGGTCTCCCATCTACAATGATGGTGTTAGTATTGAAAAAAGCGACAGATTGAAGCATTTTCCTAGTCACGTTTCTGTTTTGTTCAATCAAATCTTCGACCAATCAATCCAAACGACGCGACGCCTCAATTTTCGTCAGCTTTGTCCTCTCCCCCTCGAAACAAAAACCTCGATGACAATAAAAAAACCATCTAATGTAAGCTGTGGTATCGTTTGCTAGTCCAAACACGATTTCCTATGTGTAATCAAATTGTTTTTGGCTCTCCACAGGCTCCGTCTCGAATACTGATCACACCCATTACAATTACGAATGAAATCGCTTGTAATTACAGTCGATGCTACTGAAAGAGAAGTAGGAAGGCGTTAAAAGCCAAGATGGCGCGACTTTTTGGCCGAGCATCCCGCACATGCCTCTGTCACTTATGTTTTAGAATTAGAGACTATAGAAGAGTAATTATTTGTTGACGCTTTTGTCGTTTTTGATCCGATTGTCGGTCATGACAGTACACCAAGCGAGCTCTCAAAGCTGTTTTTGTGAAGCTCAAGAAAAATATGTCCATCGACTCCACGACGCCTGTATGGAAATGGGCGAGAATTTGCATACAAGAGCGATGCCAGGTTATTTCAATTCATCAGCTTTCGAATATGAATTTCTACCTCTCCGCGACACGAGTGGAAATGAAAAAGAATGAATGATGGGTCGACGCCGTTCCCTTTTTCATTTCCGTCCCTTCATCGTCCTCGAGGATTATTCTTTTCTCCCAACGAATCGAGAATTTAGTACCCATCAAAGTGGGTGCGTTGAAAAGGGATTCGCAGCAGTGAAAACAACAGCAGTAGAATAGTGTATCTCTTTCATATAATAATCAGGGGATTTTACATCGTTTAGGCTCTCACACAAGTTCCAATCTCGTTACCGATATCGACAAGGGATTTCTTGAGCTCAGTCACGAATGGCTTCAAGCAGGTATCGTGGTTGTCTTTGAACGCAGTTCTGATGACCTCGATGGCTGCTTTGACGTCAGGGCTGACAACATCTGGGATTTCCTTGATGGCTTCCAGAATGCCTTGGGCCACCTGGAAAAAATAATGAAGATTCCAGTGGAAACACCAGAGGGGATTGAAGGAAGCAACTCACTGATAAGACACCAAAAAGGTCCGTGCAATCGTTGATTTTGTCGGCAGCAGCTTTGACGTCGACTTGGGTTTTCTGCAGATCAGCGATGACGGGTTTGAGAGATTCGACGATTTTGGAGAAATCGGCACTGCTGCAACTGGTGGTGCTATCGTAAAGGGATTTGATGGTCTTGGCCAAGTGTTCGTGACCAGCCAAGACGCATTTTACGACGGCTTTGGTGTTGTCATCTCCATCTGGAACGTCAAAAGTCAATCATGGAGTAGTTTGGAAGTGCTCGAAGCTCTGCAGGAGCAATCAGGACGACCTCGAACAAAATCGCAGGAAAAGAAGCAATCGACATTTACTCGTCGGAAATTGTTCCATTTGTATTGAAATATCTCACCTTCGGCAACTTTGTCCATAACTTTTTCAACTCGTGCAGAAACTCTATCCACGATTTTGTCGAAAATCTCAGCCGAATTGGCAATGACGTTATCCATGTTGCTATCGATCTTTTCCAATTCCTGGATGGCGAACGAGAGGATAGAATCGACGACTTTTTCGACGGTTGTCACGACTTTCTTGATGGTGTCCAGTATGTCGTCTCGGACCTCCAGTTGGGAGTCCAAGCGAGCAGCTTCAGCCTACGATAAAATCGATATTCGAATCAATAAAAGTATCGTCAACAACACAATTGATAGGCTTTACCTGGAAAATGGCGAAGGCGCAGAATATGGAGGCGATGAGCTTGAAGGAAACCATTTTGTCGGTACGTGTAAGTGAGGAGACACTATTAGAACTGATCGGATCATCGTTCCCACTGTATTTATATGATAACGTTATCGATATTCGATTGTTTGAGTGCACTCGAGAAACATTATCCACTTGGATCGAATTTGATAACGATCCACATAGAAACAGATCTCAAGATGATTATGAAAATCATGAAAATTGCCAACAATTTTTCAAAATTCGAAAGCCACGTGTACAATTCATCACAGATCCAAATCAGATCGTATCAGTTATCGAAATTCATTGCAGATGTTCCGAACGAGTGTCGTATTTTTTATTAATATTTCTTATTCTCATCTCATAGCTTTGCTAAATGAAAAACACTGTTTCTGAAATTGCAAGAAATATTTGGCGAAACATAACTGTGGAGTAAACTCTCACACATTGTGATTCAATAAATTCGATGATTTCCTTTGGAAACTGCTGTTTTCTGCCTAATTTTCGTGAAATTCTTATGTATGCCTAATCTTAAGAACTACGACAAATGCTTGTGTCTAGGCACATACATATGGTGCATTCTGTTATAGCCTACGCAATGAGCCGATTCGATACCTACGGATAGTTTCGAAACGTTTTTAGAGAAATACAGCTTTTGATCATTTTATTGAGAAGTAGAAATTGTCGGACCTCTCCCAGATTTCCTACTATGGAAAGCTGATTCACCAAATTTATTATGCAAAGGTTAATGAATGACATTGCATTAGATTCGTTCCATCCATGTTACAAAAGATTTTCTCAACCATCAGAGAGTTTATTCAACATCGATATAACTGATAAGATTACCAATCAAGTGTTTACGACAATGAAATGGAACAAACGTAATTTTCCAAAGAAATTAAATTGTTGTTGTGTTTGTTTTCGAAAAACCCAATGCATGAGTTTGTTCATTGAAATTGATTAATATCTGTTGGAAATGTTGTAATCCAACATTTACATTCATTATTTTAGGTCAAAGAAGTTTTGTATTCAAATTTGTTGATATTTCAGACTAGGAGTTATTTTAGTTAGTTTTGAGTTATTCGTAATTTTCCTCTGTATGTTCACATACATTGGAAAACTATGACAGGTACTATACAGGTTTATTTTCTTTGAAAAATTATAAAATTAAATATACAGGGAAATTCATATTGAGGGAAGGTGGAACCATTTAATATTCATGTTATATTCGGTTATTATATCAAAATCTTGAAATATGTTCTGATGTAATGATTTTTTTGGTCTGAAAAAATTTCTTGATGTGCATTTCCTTCGTCATTTGTGATCGAAAGATGCCTTATTGCTCCCAATGTATGATAGAAGGTTGAAAATAATAAAAAATAAATTGTATTCAGAGTATATTTATATTTCAGTCGTTTCTATGATCCAATACAATGAAAATTATTTTATTTCTTCCTGAAGCAAGCAGAAACCTCATTCATGACTTTGATGTAATCGTTGTAGTAGAAATCTTTGACCTCCCCTTTGGCACATTCCCCTACTGCCTTGGCATTCTCCTTGATGATGGCTACCAATTTCTCCAAATCAGCTTTCACGACATCTGGAATCTTCTTGGCCACATCCACCAAATCTTTGGCAACCTGAATCGGACAGAAACCGAAACAATAATATCGATTTAGTGCTTGAGCTTTCGAAATACTCACTTTGGCAACGCACAGCCAGTTATCACTGAGTGATCCCTCGCAGCTGTTGATTCCAGAAGCAGCTTTCTTACCCTCTTCCTGGATGCCTTGCAGCTCTGCGAGGATGTCCTTGATCTGGGACACTACGCCAGTGAGCTGCTGGCTGCTGCAGGTGGTGAAGTCCACCACCAAGTTGACCTTGGCCTGCCTCCATTCGCTGCTGTATTGCTTGACACATTCGATTCCTACTTTGGCATCGTCGTTCGCCTCTGAAAACGTTTTCGTATGAGTTCGTTCAAGAGAGTCGAGAGAAAATGGACACTCACTCTCCTCCATCTTGTCCAGAAGCTTCTCCGATAAGTCTCCGATGAAATCGAAGAATGCCTTGGCTATTTTTTCGTTTTCTGCTGGGGTGCTGCCCGCTATTTCGATCAGCTTCTCAGACACTCTGATGCCGAGGACGAGAGCACGATCGATGACTTTCTCGGTCACATCTACGACTTTCTTGATCAAATCTAGAGCCGCGTCTCCAGCAGCTTCCTGTTGCGGGTAGGCTTGAGCCTGGATCGGAAAAGGTGATCAGAGCGAATGCAGTTGGATTATTTGGTGTTCTTACCTGGAGTACGAACAAAGCGCAGAGTGCGAAAGCGAATTTGAAGGAAACCATTTCTGCTGACTGTATTGACAACACGGCTATGAAGTGATCTGAATCACATCCAACACCTTTTTATATCAGTACAGTTATCAGGTGATGAACTTGAAAAATACTGACTTTATCTTTCTTGGATGCATGAGTAGCCACTTGAAATGATATTTTCTATTGCCATACGAGTTATGGAAAAACAGTTCGAGTGATGATAAGATTGAAAACACTTTACACAGATTATCCAATATATGTTGATTGAGCTACATTCAAATTGATGTTGCTATGCGATTCTTCACCAATAATCATTGTCATGGTCATGACAGATTATTATTAGTATCCAATTCCCTTGGTTGAAATAAATATTAAAAATCCAAGCTTGAGATCAGCTCGATAGAAACAGCAGTATGTTTGTTATAATATCAAAGTAACTTCGTAGTTTGAGATGTACTGAATGAAAAATTGAACCTAGTTTCTCGAGAGGAAATGTTGTTTAGTTGTGAAATGATATATTGTCAAGAATTGCATATCTTCAGTGTGGAATCATTTATTTGTCGATCAAACAAAATCTTTCATTTCTGAGTAAAACGTGGCTTCTTGGTGAAACAATAATCACATTTCAGTATGTACCTGATAAGAATCATGCCACTTCAATACCAGCTGCAAGCGACATTTGAATGATTACAATCTCGATGATATCTTGACTGTTTGTATGTAAAAAAGGCAAATCAAATACTGCAATGACACTGCTTGAATTCAAACGATTTATTTCCATTCCTATATATTCCCAATCTAGACAATTCCCTTCTGGCTTCAATTTATCATGCACTTTCCCATTCGAGCAGCCATCTTCAACAACTCTTGCCCAGGTGTCAGAGTCACTGACCCAACGAAACAGCCTGGAACTTGCACGTAAACGGTCCCAACGAATTCAACGACATGGGCAATGGTGGAAACAATCCTCCTCACCAAATTCATCGCTGTGAATATCGTTGTGCTCGTTGAAGCACCCAAACAGAAGAATCCAGGACAACCTGGAAGGCGAGATTGTTAGAAGATTCAGTCTCAGTCGTTGAAGGGGAGCGCTGGCTTTTTCTTACCGGTGATGCTGACGACGATGTGCCTCAGTAATTTCAGAGAGCTTCTGATTTCTAATACAGCGTCAGCTACCAGTTGGATGACTTCGTTCACTCTGCCTGTCACGCATTCAACCAGGTTGTCTCCGATGACACCTGGTATGTCTACTGCCGAATTCACCACGCAATTCAAAGTCTTATTGCCGAAGCCGAAGATGGTCTTGACGACAGTGTTATCGCCCAGAATGAATCGAACCAACCATTCAATCAAGCTGTGGAAATTGAGTATCCCTGAAACGATACATCGGTGTTGTATCGATACGAAGCATTATTCAGTCATACGTACCATGCTGAATCATTTTGTACAGGAACTTTTGTGGAGACGTGACGAAATTCAGTATTCCGTATTTGGTGTCGTTAATGGTCACCTCCCAGTTGACGAGATATTGTGAAATTCCCTGCAGGAACGTCAACAGATCATTCTTCTGCAGCACCGTTATCAAATCCCCGAGGTACTTAACAACAGGTACTTCTACGTCCCCGCCGAATTCCCCATTGACTCCCCCTCGGATGTGTATCGATCCGTTACCGTAATTGTTGATGATGAACTCGACGATTTTTTGTAAATCTGCTGTTGTCAAATCGCGGGAATTCTTGATCAAGTTCTCGATGACAGCTGCGATGTTTTCCTGGGTTGATACCGCAGCGCTTCCACCAGAGTTTTGAGCTGCTTCTCCACCAAAAATACCTCCGATGATGCTTCCGATTATTCCTTCCATACCTTCACCGTTTGTCGAATTGTTTCCTGACAAGATATTCCACAGTTGACTTCCTCCAGATAGCAAATCTCCAATGGATACACTTCCAGATCCAGCGCCTCCAGAATTACTGTTCCACGACCAAGAACCACCAAGTGATCCTTCACCACTACCTGATATTCCTCCTGAAGATCCACCATTTTCGTTGGACTCATTTTCAGCTTCGTCACTTCCAGATGTGTCTTCAGCTTCATCGCTCGATGAATCTGAATTGTCTGTGGACACTTGACCACCACTAGAAGTTTCATCTGATCCTGATTCATCAGTATTTCCATTGCTTTCGTTGGACTCATTTCCAGCTTCGTTATTACCAGATGTGTCTTCAGCTTCGTCACTCGATGAATCTGATGAGCCAATGGATTCTTGACCACCACTAGAAGTTTCATCCGATCCTGATTCACCAGATTCTCCATTGTTTTCGTCTGATTCATTCGCAGCTTCGTCACCTCCAGATGTGTCTTCAGCTCCGTTATTTGTTGAACCTGATGAGTCAATCGATTCTTGACTTCCGCTAGAAGTCTCTTGCGATCCTGATTGACCAGTTTCTCCATTGTTTTCGTTCGACCCATTCGCAGCTTCGTCACCTCCAGATGTGTCTTCAGCTTCATTATTAGTTGAACCTGATAAGTCGATGGATACTTGACCTCCGCTAGAAGTTTCATCCGATCCTGATTGATCAGTATTTCCAGTTTCTTCGTTTGATTCATTCGCAGCTTCGTCACTTCCAGATGTGTCTTCAGCTTCGTTACTTGTTGAACCTGATGAGTCAATCGATTCTTGACCTCCGCTAGAAGTCTCTTGCGATCCTGATTGACCAGTTTCTCCATTGTTTTCGTTCGACTCATTCGCAGCGCCATCACTTCCGGATGTGTCTTCAGCTGTTGATTCACCATCGCCTCTTCCTTCTGTTTCTAATGTAACATTTACTGATACTCCTGTATTCGTACCATCTGAAACGCTGTTGATGTCGTCTTCATTGAAATCACCACAGTCTTCTTCATCAGCTGAATCGTCAGACAGAACTGTGTTTCCTGAAGTCTCCAAAGATGCATCCGCAGATGAGGCTGGTGAAAATAAAAGGATAATTCTTGGAAGGGACAGTTTAGTGTTTAATTTGTAATTACCTGATCGTAGATCGATGGATTTACTACAACCTTCGGGAATTATTTGTAGCTGAAAACGAACAAAGTAATCGTCGATTCCTGAGTCAAAGTAAACTACGAATATTCCTAAAAATCGCCTGGCAATCCAGTGCTTATTCTTCCATCAGAATAATTCATTACCTCTCTACCTCTTCATCAGAGTATCAATTTCGCGTCAAGTGCCCTTCTAATCTCCATCGCCCTTAAAGTCGAACGGGATAAAGGGCGACATACGTCACGTAGAAAGGGCCATAAACAAGGGAATGGTCCTCGGTGAAGGATTAAGATTTTATCGCCAGGATATAATATAATGAAGCTGACGAGGTGCCTGGACGTAATCAAGGGTTATTTATTCAGCAGATGAAACGAGATATACGATTTCGAAACGTAGTCGAGAAGGGGTTATTCATCAACGAGGTCAACCATTAATTGTCTTTTCGATGTACAGGGTGTATCTTAGGTTTATTAGGAGCCAAAATAGCCTTGGGGGTATTGTAGAGTGTTTCAATTTCCCCAAATGTCTGCAGCAATTGATGGGAAAAATCAATACATAATATACAGGATGACTCGAAAATATGTAGCGAGTATACAGAAGATAATTTCATGGAACGCGAAAAGTTCAACTGTTTTCGAGATTCCTGAGTTTTTCTAGTTACATCATGTCAGTATATCAATTAGTTATATTACACAGCGATTTTTTACCGTGATTTCAAGTAAAAAGTACCTCACGAAACAAAAAACTATCGAATTGGCGGAGAAATTCAATATATTCATAAACTCTGAATATTTGTCTTTATATTTCTTTTTTTTTAAGAACGAATAGAGAAAAAGAACTCTTGAAATGATTTTTTTCTTACCACGAAAAGAAGAGCTGCTAATGTAAGAGGAGAAAACCAGCATCTTGTCAGCAACATGTTGAGTAGAAAATAGTTTCGTTATAAATACAAACTTCACATATCATACAACTTATAATCATTGTAATCAGCATCGTTAACATATTTTCAGCAATATCTATTTGTTCCATACCTTGACGGTCGTTATAATCTTTCCGCAATCATTTCCAAATTCCTATTTTTCTAATTGGGGCAAAATATTTTGATTTCTCTAAGTGCTGTTTTCGATATGTATCGCATCATAACTGAACTCCAATTAGATTGATTTTTAAAATGAGTGTTCTTGAAATATCAACTACTATCTTCAATAGCCCTTTGAAACAACAGCAATGATATTGAACTCCATATCTCCAAACATCAGGAGACAGGATCATCATGTAACCGTTTCCAGTATTTAATTTGCAGCTTCGATAGCACTCAATCAATTCAACTGGAGTTGTTCTCTTGTTGCAGGATCCACAATCATCGACAGTTCCCAACAACAACAACAACAACAACACACAGACAACGGATTTTCGTTACAGCAACTGCTCCAACAGAGAGAAGAAGAAAACAAACAAGAAGTCAGTAGATTGACAGCAGAGATAAAAGCCCTGAAACTGCAATTACTGCAATACACCAACGGTGAGATGAACCATTTCCGAAAATTTTGGTTTTTGCCTCCCCATTCATGGTGAAATTGTTGGCAGAATGTTGGATCAATTATTTTCTCCCCCTGGTTTTTTAATGAATGCTTCCAGTGAAACAATAATTCGAGTAGAATGAAATACGTTTTTCTTGTAATTAAAGTAAAGATCGTTGGCCAACAAGAGAATTACCGTAAAAGGAACGGGAAGAGGAAATAATGGAGCCGTTAACTACTGTACTAAATTGGACTGGCCACCTAATTCCAACAGAAAAACCATCGAAAGTCCTCATTACCCATTTGTACGTCTCCAAAGAAACTAACTCGTGGTTTGTTTTCTGCTTTCGCAATCACTGTTATGCTCTGTGTAACAATTCCAGTCTCAGTTTCCCCATGAAAATAAATGAATCATACACATATGAATATGTACACGAAGCGCACGTCCCTAATTCAATTCTTGAAAGCGAGTCGCTTATAATTGGCACATCGCTAGCTGGCAGCTGATTTCAAAAAGACCCGGTGGGTTCAATTAAATGCATCGGGTCAACAGGCCGAGATTCGTTAGACGAACGTTTCGTTCTCTGCGAATTAGCAACTTTGTTTTCTCCCTATCCAATAATGAGTCGAGAGCTAATTAAATATTCTTACAAAACGTTCTAATGAGACTTGATGAATTGATCTATGAAACTG
Source organism: Plagiodera versicolora (assembly GCA_037013635.1). Classification (NCBI taxonomy): domain Eukaryota; kingdom Metazoa; phylum Arthropoda; class Insecta; order Coleoptera; family Chrysomelidae; genus Plagiodera; species Plagiodera versicolora. Next base: position 241,973 of record CM072988.1, read on the forward strand.
TTAGGCTTGAAGCTAGCTTTCGTTGCAAGCAGAAACAGCACTGTAAAAACAACACAATAAAAAAATTGCAGGTCTCTATGAATGAATATAGGTAGACTTTTTCACTTTTTGTACGAATGAAGCAATTCAATTTCGATACCAGAACGCCTCTGAAGTACTTGTGATTAATTTAAAGTCATATGGAACGCAGAAACCAGCTGTTGGGCTAAAAAAACACTAATTTTCGAGCTTCAGATGCAATTTGGGCTCTCCAATTGAATGTTTCACGAGTATGTATCTACTAGATGACTTTGTCTTTGTTATTTATTGATTGTCGAGGTCTTTTCCTCGTCTTTTCCATACAAAAGCCATACGACATGGCCATTATGCAATACGTCGACAGACTCTCCTACATAATGGATTCAATATTTCATCTGTCATCCCAAGAATTGATGTCACTAGTCGAAGCAACAATGCTCTTTAGGGAAAACGGAGACGGTACGAGATGGAGATGGAACTCCACTCGATATTTTCCATTTAGTAGAATTGAAAAACGCGGAATTCTTCTGTTTGAATATCATCGAAGGAATTCCACGTACCACTCCCGCTACACAGGATTCCTCCTTACGTGACGAAATAAATCACGTGACTGCGGCACAGTGTGAAATTTTATTGCGTCATATAAAGAAAGTTTCCTCTCGCCATTCGTCATTTTCTACACGACCAATATCTCGGCCATCGGATCTCCAGCCATATTTCAACCTCCTCGTTACGATACCTCAGGAAACAGATGAAGCAATAAGGGGAAGTAGTGGTGAAATATAGTCTCCCGATGCTGCGAATTGTGCCTCGCGAGATAAAGTTTGCAATTTGCAGGAAACGCATTAAGAATCGACCCACGAGATGGTAACTACGTTCAATGGAGAAGTTTCCTTATGACGAATTCTCATCAAATAAGTACTCAACTAATTAGTTTGATATCTCTACTTTCTAGAATGACAATACAAATCATTCAACTCCATTCTATCATCGCATTCATATATTTTCGCATGTTATGTGCTAGTTATATTTCATAAGACATACAATATGATAACATATATCACGAAAGGTAAACAATCCATGAATTGGTATTGCAAAATCCACGACATATTTTACTACCAAGATATTCTGGTCAGTTTTCCGAATATTTAGAATAAATTAGAAGCAGGGCAACACTGTACTTGCGCACGCAAAATCTCAATTTGTTCCTGTGTGAACCCGGTTTTTCACTTGGTACGTCATCAGAATGGTGGAGGCGCCAAAACTAGTTTTTCAAAACGAAATTCTGGAGTCAAATTCGATCGCACAAAAAAAAGGAAAAATACGGGTGTAATAATTTTTCATATATTTTATGGAAAAAATAAAATCTCAATATTGGAAACTTCCTCATTCCTGTGAGACTTCACCGAGTCGCTTTCTTGCAGGTGGCACCAACAGCCTGCAAGCCCCACGCCTCCACAGCTCCTCCTCCACTAGCCCCTCCAACTCCTCCACGCTGCCCACCAACTCGGAATGCTCCAATTTCATCAGGAAGCAAATCATGCAAGCGGAAATCTTCCGCGGCGCCTCCCTCAACAACGAGTACGAGCTCATCCCTTTCAACCACTTCACGTACAGCCGCGTCTACCCCATCGACCTCGGTCTGGGCAAACGAGTGGTGGAGAAGCCCATCGGCTTCAAGAGGAAAGACCTCCTGGAGGCCCTGCTGAAGGGCGTGGAGATACTCAACAGGAACGTGACGGAGAAGGTCGGCCGGTACACTCTGGACGACTTCCTCGAGGGGCTGTACCGGCTCGAGCCCACCACGGGCACCCAGTACGAGCTGTACTTCAGGACGCGGACCTCCAGCCTCACCAAGGTGGTCGTCATGCGACCGTTCGCCCCCCTGCAGCCCGTCCAGACCGCGGCGCTGGCGGGGCCCAAGGACAAGGAGCTGATCCACGTCATCCTCCCGCTGTCGGGCCGCACGGCGACCTTCCAGGCCTTCGTGGACAAGTTCGTGAGGATCGCGCTGAAGAACGACCGCAGGGTGCACCTCACCGTGGTGTACTTCGGCGAGGAGGGCCTCTCGGAGGCGCGCTCCATCATGTCCAGGGTGCTGATGACCAAGAACAGCGGCGGCAGCGCCAGGAACCTCAGGCTTCTGGCGCTCAACGAGACCTTCTCCAGAGGGAAGGGCTTGCGGGTGGGCGCCGAGAGGAGTTGGGAGGAGAAGGCGGAGGATGGGGGGGACGTGCTGTTGTTCATGTGCGACGTGGACGTGGTGTTCAGTGCGAGGTTCTTGGACAGGTGTCGGTGGAACACCCGGCCGGGGGCGATGGTGTACTATCCGGTGGTGTTCAGTTTGTACAATCCGCACGTGGTGTACACGCTGCAAGGGAGGGACGTGCCTCCCGAGAATGACCAGCTGGTGATTTCCAGGGATACGGGCTTCTGGAGGGACTTCGGATACGGGATGACCTGCCAGTACAGGTGAGGAATCTGGTGTTTCATCGATCGTGGTGAATTTAGAAGGATTTTTTGTGGAATATGCCGAAAAAGCCAACGTGACACACTAGTGTAGCCCCTTGATATCAATTTAAAACGTTTTCGACCCACTTTCTCCAGAAAAAAATGGAGGAAATCATTGAAAGAGCTGAATAATCTTGCATAATACATGTAATATTGGCAAAAAAGATCTGCGAGGCGATTTCTTTTCTCGTTATATTCTATTCGGCAAAGTACATCTGGAAAAAATCTGCGAGAAGTGTGCAAATGAATCACCGAGCCATTTCGAACACATTGCATGAGGAATATCCCATGTAATGGGCGATAAAACAAAATCCCTTTCCATCGAATTGGCAGTGAAACGATTCAACAATAAAACGAACTCAAACGAGCAGCATTTTTTCGATTCGCTGACTGTCGATGAAAACTGAATTTCCAACGTGGAAATTCCACAAATATCAGTTCAGCTTTCAGTTCGACGCAATATCACTTCCAATATGCATATCAAAAAGTCAAGCCATAAAACGAAACATTCCTATGAGAGTGGGTTTTTATTTCCATGGATCCATCGTGTTAGATTCATGATCCCGAAAATTCGAATTGGCGGTTTTTGTTGCAGGTCTGATTTCCTGAAAGTACGTGGTTTCGATGAAGACATCGTGGGATGGGGTGGAGAGGACGTCATGCTCTACAGAAAGTACGTCAGGAGCAAAATGAAGGTGGTCAGAGCCACTGATCCAGGCATATTCCATATCTGGCATCCCAAGGTAGGATAAAAGAATAATGAATTTCGAAAGGTCCTCCAGAGAAGAAGGCCCTGTATATGCCATTCATCGTTGTGGGGTCGGAATTCCTGTACGATTCAATATCAACCAAAACTCGATTGAATTCCCTATTTCCGATTTCCTATCTTGACCTGAAAACATCGATAAAACACTTTTTCCTCAACCGCTCGCATAAACATTCCAAATAAATAACTCTGAAGGAGAAAAAACAAGGTATCTCAATGGGGGGGAAACGATTTATACCCAATGGAAGGTTAACGACTCGATAAGTATGAGTTTCCAACCATTGCAAATAAAAACGAATATGGTTTTGTACCATTTGTAATATTTTTTATTGCTGACGTCACATTTTCTCGAGAATAAATCTCTAATCACACTGTTGTCACAACCCAAAATTCAAAGTTCCCTAATAAGGTGAGACTCTCCTTTTTTCCCCAGGTGTGCACTGGTAGTCCTGGTGGCCAAAAACTATCAGCGGATCAATACAGGGCGTGCATCAGATCGCGGGCATTGAACGAGGCATCGCACGCACAGCTGGGCTTCTTGGCCTTCAGAGATGACATCGTGGCCAACAGTAGTCCTGCTAAGTATCCTGTCCACCAGGTGAGGACGCTCAAGATACCCCAGAAGAAGACCAAGACGAAGACTTAGTGGGGAGGGATGATGATGATGATGATTTGTGATTTTTGATGATTCCTTGAAATGACAATCCTTGAGAGATTTTTTTTTGGAAAAGGAGACTGTGACTGTTAATCCTAGTCCTTGACGTACCTTCGGAAATGGTGCTAGATTGAATTTGAATTCGTAGTCGGTTTTGATATTGTGTAGACGTATAGAGAGACGATCCGATTGAGGTTCGATTCCTTCTGATAACCAGCGATTTTTTAGGGAATTTTTCAACACTGTTACGTTTTGTTTATATTTTATTAAAGTTGAGTTGTTTGGTACTGATTTTTGAGACTGTTGAATGGCCACATCGAATTTTTTTAGTAAATACCCTGAATTTTATAGGATCATGGACATGCTTGAGAGTAACACATGAATTTTTCCAGAATGTGAACTCTAGTAGGCATTCATCGATATGATTGTGAGCCAAATTTATAAATAAATGTTATTAGGATGATTAGAATTTTTTGTAATATTCCAAAACCCCCAAAAACCCACTATTTATGACTGAAAAAACCAATAGGATGTCCAAGTTGAAGAATAAATTCGCCTGAAAACTCTGGAAGACTACAATTTTGGAATTTTGGAAAAAATCCGAGATTGTTTCGCCTGAAAACTCGTCTATGAGGGGTCTAAGAGGCGCTGAACACGGTGGTGAAATCCGTTTTTCGATATCTATTATGGTTTTCGAGATATTCCATGTTGAGAATTCCAAAAAACCCCAAAAAGTCGCGAAAACCACCAAAAACTCCCAAAATTTCCCCAATTTCCAACGAAAAAACCTATAAAGAGTCCTTGTTGATGCTCTGGAAGCCTCCAAACGAACATTGAAGACTCTACAACGACTTTTAATTTTTCTCAAAAAACCAAAGGGGGTACCCTTTCGTCGATTTTTCGAAAAATTGCATAAAATAGAATCGCCTCAAAACGTCGTCTATTAGGTGTCTATAAGTCGTTTAAAAGGCGCTGAAAACGGTGGTGAAATCCGTTTTTCGATATCTAGTATAGTTTTCGAGATATTCCATGTTGAGAATTCCAAAAAACCCCAAAAAGTCGCGAAAACCACCAAAAACTCCCAAAATTTCCCCAATTTCCAACGAAAAAACCTATAAAGAGTCCTTGTTGATGCTCTGGAAGCCTCCAAACGAACATTGAAGACTATACAACGACTTTTAATTTTTCTCAAAAAACCAAAGGGGGTACCCTTTCGTCGATTTTTCGAAAAATTGCATAAAATAGAATCGCCTCAAAACGTCGTCTATTAGGTGTCTATAAGTCGTTTAAAAGGCGCTGAAAACGGTGGTGAAATCCGTTTTTCGATATCTAGTATAGTTTTCGAGATATTCCATGTTGAGAATTCCAAAAAACCCCAAAAAGTCGCGAAAACCACCAAAAACTCCCAAAATTTCCCCAATTTCCAACGAAAAAACCTATAAAGAGTCCTTGTTGATGCTCTGGAAGCCTCCATACGAAAATTGAAGACTCTACAACGACTTTTAATTTTTTCAGAAAACCAAAGGGGGTACCCTTTCGTCGATTTTTCGAAAAATTGCATAAAATAGAATCGCCTCAAAACGTCGTCTATTAGGTGTCTATAAGTCGTTTAAAAGGCGCTGAAAACGGTGGTGAAATCCGTTTTTCGATATCTAGTATAGTTTTCGAGATATTCCATGTTGAGAATTCCAAAAAACCCCAAAAAGTCGCGAAAACCACCAAAAACTCCCAAAATTTCCCCAATTTCCAACGAAAAAACCTATAAAGAGTCCTTGTTGATGCTCTGGAAGCCTCCAAACGAACATTGAAGACTCTACAACGACTTTTAATTTTTCTCAAAAAACCAAAGGGGGTACCCTTTCGTCGATTTTTCGAAAAATTGCATAAAATAGAATCGCCTCAAAACGTCGTCTATTAGGTGTCTATAAGTCGTTTAAAAGGCGCTGAAAACGGTGGTGAAATCCGTTTTTCGATATCTAGTATAGTTTTCGAGATATTCCATGTTGAGAATTCCAAAAAACCCCAAAAAGTCGCGAAAACCACCAAAAACTCCCAAAATTTCCCCAATTTCCAACGAAAAAACCTATAAAGAGTCCTTGTTGATGCTCTGGAAGCCTCCAAACGAACATTGAAGACTCTACAACGACTTTTAATTTTTTCAGAAAACCAAAGGGGGTACCCTTTCGTCGATTTTTCGAAAAATTGCATAAAATAGAATCGCCTCAAAACGTCGTCTATTAGGTGTCTATAAGTCGTTTAAAAGGCGCTGAAAACGGTGGTGAAATCCGTTTTTCGATATCTAGTATAGTTTTCGAGATATTCCATGTTGAGAATTCCAAAAAACCCCAAAAAGTCGCGAAAACCACCAAAAACTCCCAAAATTTCCCCAATTTCCAACGAAAAAACCTATAAAGAGTCCTTGTTGATGCTCTGGAAGCCTCCAAACGAACATTGAAGACTATACAACGACTTTTAATTTTTCTCAAAAAACCAAAGGGGGTACCCTTTCGTCGATTTTTCGAAAAATTGCATAAAATAGAATCGCCTCAAAACGTCGTCTATTAGGTGTCTATAAGTCGTTTAAAAGGCGCTGAAAACGGTGGTGAAATCCGTTTTTCGATATCTAGTATAGTTTTCGAGATATTCCATGTTGAGAATTCCAAAAAACCCCAAAAAGTCGCGAAAACCACCAAAAACTCCCAAAATTTCCCCAATTTCCAACGAAAAAACCTATAAAGAGTCCTTGTTGATGCTCTGGAAGCCTCCATACGAAAATTGAAGACTACAATTTCGAAATTTTCCAAAAAATCCAAAATCGATTTGCCTAAAAACTCGTCTATAAGGTGTCTAAGAGTCGCTGAAATCGGTGTTATTTGATACATAATACAGTTCTCGAGTTATTTCATGTTGAAAATGTCTCAAAAGTCCTAAAACCCAATTAAAACTTCCACTAATTCCTTCTCAAACATTTTCGAAAGTTCCTTTCCTATCAAGCTATGTCCTATGAATTTCCCAAACACCCAGTATGAAATAGAGCTGCCTTGTGCAAATCCAGCCGTCACATACGACCTAATGACTGTTGATCTTGACATATTCCTAGCAGCAACACGGATTTCTACTCCGCTCTCAATACCCTCTGACAACGAATGATACACTCGATCCGGGAACGTGTCCGGAATCCCGATCCGGCGCCAAGAAAAAAAAATCGCCCCTCAGGTGACAAGCCACTTTTCCTCGGATTAAATGCATAATTCAGTTTCGGTCCACACACACACACACTCCTCAATGAGTATCCTTGGCGAAACTGCGGAATCAATTATTCAGCGTAATCCTTTTCGGCTTCCTGAAAGTTTGATGTCTTTCTGGGCGTTTCCAGGTACGAGCTGGTTATACTCCGAGGATTACGATGGCGGAAAGGAGATTGCGTTTCGTTTCGATCCAGCGATTCGGTGGATTTCACTTCTTGTTTCGTTGTCGAATTGCTTTGGAGTTTCGCGATCGGGTATTGCTCTCACTCGTCCTCGTGATCTCGGATTCAGGATCAACTGCTGAATGATTGCGGACACGTGTTTCAAAAATTTTCCGTGTTGAAAATGTCCTAAAACTCCAGAAGCTTCCAATCCCCAACTTTCGACGAACAAAAAAACATGAAGTCCATGTCGGTGCTCTGGGAGCTTTCATACAGAATAAATTTGCCTGAAAACTAGTCTACAAGGTGTCTGAGAGGCGCTGAAAATGGTGGTGAAATCCGTTTTTCGATATCTAGCATAGTTTTCGAGCTATTTGATGTTGAAAAGTCTAAAAAGTCGAAAAAATCCAGGTTTTATTTCTTTTTATTGTCGATAGATAAATCTGCCTGAAAACTCGTCTATAAGACATCTAAGAAGCGCTGAAAACGGTGGTGATATCCGTTTTTCGATAGTATAGTATAAGTTTTCGAGAAACTCTTAATTTTCTGTCATGGAAAATATCAAAACAGTCCAAAAACATTCTAAAAATCACTTGAATTCTTCGTTTCAATCATGATACACAAAATCTCTCTAATTGTTCATATCAGTTATCAATTCATGCATTCATTCCAAACTTTGAGACAGAAATTCCGTGTAATTCGTAATTTTTCATCGTCAAATATATCAAAAAATCATCGAAAATATTCGAGAAATCACTTGTATTGATAATGGCAATGAATTTAGGCAATGAATCCTTGTCACCAGCGACAAAATGATATTCCACAGCGTTGCCAAGCGTTACCCACTCACCCCTACCACAACCTACCCTTCAATAAACGAAATATCTTCCTCGAAACTGTGAATCGAACCCAAGAATCTCTGTTGGCAAACTTGCCACCGAATTCGGGGCGCAATATATTGAGAGCTCGCAACGATTCTGGAACGACCGAAACTTCTCGAAACGGTCCAAACTCTGTCCGGCTGTGTTTCTAATAAACGGACATTAAGAAGTGAAACTTTGGATTGGATTCGGGAGGCTGGTGGATTCCAAACAAACAAGGAGAAGGGAGAAAGTGGGAATGTACAGTTTTGGGGTGACAATTTCAATAAAAACGATATTCGAATAGTTTATTTGAGGTTGAATATTACGATAAAGGACAAGGTTTGCTTTATTCAAACTGAAACTTACACAATACACTCATGATTTTTCAATATTCCACAATGAATATAGAGGGTGGTATGTGAATACGTGGCTGGAGTTTCATAAAACGTTCAAAAACGTTCATTTCTATCAATTTATTGTGACTTTAACGTTCCAACTGTCACCTGTCAACTGTTTCTTTCGGATTCAAACAACAAACCACTTACAATTAATTGATTTTTAGTAAAAAACTAGCATTATCCCGAGTTTTCTATGGGTGACGGTGTGTTACCATCGTCTTGGCCTGTACTAGGAGTTTTCATAGTGGTCGTGGAGGGCCTCCCGTACAAATAACTAGTAGCCCTATACCCGTCGTAGGGATCCCTGTAGGGTCTATAAGTCGCGTAACCACCATAACTGAAAAAAAATTAGTTTGAACGATTGATTGGTGAAAAGTCTGATGGACTCGAGTCTGGGCAGCCAGGAGGTCGTCTAGTCACTATTCCACGTCGTATTGTATACGAGACAGCTCAGAATTAATTAACGAATTGTGATGAATGGTTTCTGACGAAATTGTGTGGGAGGCAAGTCGATTGTAACGTAGCTGACACGAAAAACGCAGAGTAAACAATATGTTTTCGTGTTAATCAGCACGTGAAATATTTCGAAATGTTTCCGTCCGTTTACAACAAAAAATCTCACCGGAACACGATACACACGGAATGGAAAATAATAACAGGCGTTTTTTTTACACACACGCGTTCAGGCGGTGAGCGAAAATTAATTCACACGTGAATAATGAGGAGTGAGTTGACTCGAAAGAAAATGACTGAATAAATGTCACATTCCAGAAAAACTGATGTTCGCATTATTCATAGCCGTATTAAAATTATCCGCTAAAGCAAAACTATGACTTTTAGGTCACTTTTTGTTTAATAATTCCAAATCCTATACCTCAGTTGCATATTTTCCTCTGAAATCCCCCATTTATTTCGGGAAAGTTCATTCCCTACTCAGTTTTCAGTAGAATATCCCATCGGATCCCAGAAAACATCGCCTGGTTTGCATTTTTAAAACGTTTTACGGATTATTCCTGACGTTTTTAACCCCTTTGCAGCATTTCGAATGGATTTAAATACAATTGGTTGAATCGAATTGTCGTTTATTTGTTGACAGTTACTTTTAATTCTTGTAGGAAATTCTCTGATTCTTTGCGTTAAATTAGATATCATCTGTAGGTTTTCATCAATGTAACAAAAGAAACTGCTCGCAAAGAAACACTCCGTTTTGTCCACCCTGTATACTAATCCAACCCGATGAATAGAAGATCAGAACCGCTGACCCTGCAAGATGACTACAATCACCACACATCTGGGAGTTGTGCGGAGTTGTGAAGTTGTAAACTCCAGCTGCGAATACCAATAATTGTACTTGTCGGAAAAATCAGTCCGGAATCTATCGGGATTCCGTTGAAAGGGTCCCCCGAAGGCAACGAATTGGCACAACAAGTTGATCATGGTGAAGTCCGGAGTCTGTAGCAGAATTGAAATGGGAATTGGGAAACTCTTGTAATTAACAGGATGGCATTATTCGGCAGAATGGGGAATTAGGATAAGTTTAATTAGGTCTGGCTGTTGTGTAGAGTTCATTCAATATCTGATTCAATAAATATCAATTAGTTTATCGAAACACGGTGATGGAATGTTGGTAGCAAATTGACAATGTATTGCATATTTTGAGCGATGATTTATTGTTGGTGATCGGGTGTTTAAACCACCTGTCACGAATGATTCATTTCAATTTATTTTTCATTGGAAATTCCAATAACTTTGCTCCGAAAATATTCAGTGCGTTCCACATTTCCAAACAACCACGAACAAATAACTCGAGCTCCAATAAACAAAACATCTCACCCTCTATCCCTGTAATAATCATCCCTGATGCCGCTCCCACTGTTCCCGTAATTCCAACCGCTGGCATAACCCCCGTAATCAGGTCTTCCAGTGGCGAAATAGTACCCTCTACCGGCACCATCGAACCCCGAACTACCCCTGGAACAAAACGACTTGGACATTCGGTCGACCTCACCGGAGCTAGCCGAATTTTCTCACCTGTAGGTCTCGTCCCAGGGTCTGTAGCCCCCCGAGTCGGATCCCCTGTAGTCGTAGCCTCTGTTGTCGTAGCCCACCCCTCGATCGGAGAATCTGTCGTACGGGTCGTAGTGGTCGTAGTCTCCGTAGCGGTCTCCGTAGCGGTCTCCGTAGCGGTCTTGGCTGCTGTACCGACTGGGACTCTTGTAACGATAGCGGTCTACACCCTGGTAGCGGTCTTGGCCTCCGTAGCCTCCCCTGGACCTGTCAGAATATCTGTCGTATCTGGAAATCGAACGTATCCCTCAACTGAAGATTATTCCGGGTGATTCTTCAAGGTGGCTCGCCCCTATAACTTTTTTATTATTGGAGATAGAAGAACAAAATTCGGGGGTTGTGTATTATATGTCAATTCGCAGCATTTGACGTATTCACTTGCTTTGCAGTACTTCCGGTTTGACCGGAAATGACCTCAACTCTCGATTTTCAAATGGAACACCCTATATATTTTTACTTATTTCGATCGAGGATGACTATGTCTATCCAACAAAACTTTGATTGTGAATATTTGACGTATGAAAGAATTTTTATTTCAATTTTTATTTTTCGATCTAGCGTGCCATGGATTGATTGAAACGCTTCCTTTTTGATCAAGTGACATGGGAAAAATACAACTTTGAGGCATATGACTTCAGAGTCGTTTCAATAATTTTTTCAATGTCACAAATATCATTTTTTCCAGTTAACTCGATTTTTTCAAATGGAAAGAGGGTGGCTCGTCGGGTTTTTGTGAAAGATCATTTTCTTACGAACAATTTGATACCACACACTTCCACTTTATTTTCACTATCTTTCTCAATAATTGCAAGAAGCCCAATACCTAGCCCAATTGAAATTGTTTATCTTTGTTTTTTTTGTAAATATTCAATCGATAGTCCTTGTTTTTTTTTGTTTTGCAGTTGAATTAACCCATCGTAATTGAGTTTCAAATAGTCTGAACCAATTAAGTTACTGAGTTATTCTGAAAATCCTAATTTCATAACGATTTTCGATGAAATCTAGAAAAACCAAAAAATTACGAATAACTCAAACACGGTTCAATCAGAGACCCTGTATAATATTGATCCATTCGTCTATTCTCAAAGTAGATTTAAAAATCCAATTAGAAATATATGCTTAGATAATTTTGTTCACTGTGTTATAATTAGAGAATTCACTTGTAATTGGTGAATTCGTTGAATGAATGAATAAAGAAATGAATGAATAAATGAATAAATGAATCATCAACTGCTACTAATAATAAGATGAATTGAGTTTTGCATGAATACGCGGATGTGAAAGGTGTAGAGGAGCTAGATAGGATCCCTGTGGAAGTTCATGTGTTACAAAAATTTGCAATGACACAACGAAAAAGGCCTTTTTCAAATGCAAAAAACTTAAGTTTTCTTCAGAACTACACCATTTCATTAGTTTTCAATATTTTTCAAAGATCGTGGGTTCCTGTGCTAACTTTTTTGGTACTTCAGAAAACAATACACAACTCCGTTATTTTTCAATATTTTTATGCGAAAAAAAGCTTGAATTATAGCTGAAAACATCCCTCAAAATGTCCAAGAAACTTCAAAACATTTCAACAAAAACTTTCTCAGCAAAAAAAACGCCAAAAACACCAATTTATTCAGAGGCTCAAAGACTCAATTTTGGGACCCCGTACAAATAAAAATCCTCACCTATCCCTGTCGTAGTACCTGTCCCTGTCCAAGTACCGATCATCGTACCGATCATAATCCCTGCTCCGGTCCTCGTACTCATCCCTATAGTAGGGACTCCTCCGGTAGGGGTGCGAGTCGTAGCCGGAATCGCACCTGATGCACCTCTTGTCCACGCTGGCCGCTCCAGCCCCACCCCCTTCGGAGACGTTCTCCGGCCTGAGACTTTTGTCGCCGTTGTCGCCGTTGTCGCTCGAGTACCTGGAGTACTTCCCGTCACGTGGTAGGCGGGTCAGAGGCGAGTCGGGGGTGAAGATGTCTTTGAGGGAGACGTCGGAGGAGGTGCTGCAGGATACGTGGGGGAGGAGGAGGAGGAGGGATAAGGTCAGGAGGAAGAGGCGCTGGAAGAAAGCGAGATGTTGAGAGCTGACTCGAAGATAAATTGAGTTTTTTTTGAGTGGTTGAGAGTTGTCGATTTGGCATTGGAAAATCAACCGTTTTTCCACCAAAAAAATTACACTTTTCGTCAGAGCTACGTCATCTTGTTGATTATTGATAGTTTTCGAAAATCCCTGGTCCATTGTATAGAAAATATCTCCAACTTAGCAATAACTTTTGTTGTATTTTTTCAGCTCTCACGAAAATAGCACATAATTTCGTTGTTTTCAACATTTTTATGCAAAAAAACTAGAAATTTTGCTGAAAATATACCTAATCATGTCTAAAAAACTTTGAAACAATCTATAGAGAACTTTCTTTTGAAAAAAGTCGCGAAAATTGCCTAACTTTTCATAGGTTTCACTAGTATACAGGGTGATTCACGACTAATTGTACATAGTCCAACCATAAGTTCCACGGACTGAGACTATCCCATATCTGGTATTGAATAAAAAATGCCTTGTTGCGTTTTTGACGAATATACAGGGTGGTATTTGGAAATATGTGAATTATTCTACGTTAAATAACTCAGAAATGTGAAATTTGGCACTTGCCTTGCACTGTTTTCAAAAGAAATTGTTGTTTGAGTCGCTTTACAGGGTGTTGTTTTAACAGGATCAATTGAAACGTGAAAAATAAAATAAATTCAGCCTGGAATATCAACGGTTTGATTACATAATATTTTATCTCGAGTATTATGAACTTTCCTTATGTGAATTCATGAAAATTTAATTATTTTACTATTTCTGCAGAAAATAAAAACTTCCGCGTTCAATTTCTACCATTTGTTGCTTTGTCCTTAAGCTTCAAAGTGAGAAAAACAAAAATTATCTGATCTGGCTTACTATAATCCGAAATACTCACCTTCCTTTGTTGACACATTTTCTGCTGCTCAGAGATCGAACAATAAAACTCTCAATAATCCCACTGAGTCACAAACGAAGACCAGTCCTCGACCCGTTCACTTTCAACCTTTTCACCATCTGCAATCGATGCGAGCGAGCGAGCGAGCCACAACACCAAAATGGCCAATACCCCGTGAATATTTCAAAATATACTAGAAGCGGTCATCCGACGCATTGTTCTGGAGTTAAATAGCGTGTATCCGCTGTTGAAGACATGACAGGTCATTGTGATGTGGATGGTGTAGCCTTGGTCGAAAATACAAATAGGAAAAGGAAGTTGAACCCACAAAAAAAAGATGATGTCGACATTTTTGGTAGTAATGGATGCGTGTGAAAATCGAGGAGTAAATAGGGAGACTGTTTATTGATCGAAGAACAGATGGATTGATTGGTTCTGTTTCATTTACCTTTCCATGTCACTAGTAAGGTCATTGACTGATTGAAGGGATCCACTTCCTTGTTCCTTTGAGTACCATACGAAGGCCAGTGGGTTTCAAGGTTCCTACATCTCTAGGTTCGAACCTGATTCTCCTAGCTGCATTATTAGGCTCCACGGTTTAGTCCCCTCGATGAACATTCTGGTTTTGTTTTCAGCAGGTACCCAGATCGAGAATTCCGCTGCATCACCCTGTATTAGTTGCGAACCGCCGTTGATTCCTAGCAGAGAATAAACCAACAACATTTCACGAGTTGTATTCAAAGCATTCCAGATCGAAATCAATCAGTGCTCGATTCATCGACTGTGCTTTGTGGGCTTCCTTTCGACTTCAGCTGATCTAATTAAGATCGATCGGGAACGGGATAACGCGAATATCTGGGGAAACCCTGTTCGGTCTATTCAATCAGACCAACTAGCTCTACATCTTACGATGAACCAGAAGCCAAAAGTCCATCTATTCCAGTTTGTTTGTCGTCCACGTGTCTGGATCAGGAAGTTTATTTGTACCAGCGTGTTCAGGATGGGTTGAAATGTCTCCTTGCCTTTTTTTTCAGTTCACAGTACATCAATTCTTGTCATCAATTTCTCTAAACTCCATATTGTATAATGAGAACCTCATCCAAAATGTTACTTATTTAAAAAAACTTTTAAGATTCTTCTGATTTCGACAATGGCAATTTTTGAAGAAACTGAAAGTCACTCAGTATATCAGATAGTTGGTTTAAAGACGACAATCTTCAGTTTTTCGGAAAAATACAAAGTTTTTGTGCATTATGAATGTTTACTGCCACACCCTGTACACTAATAATTTCCCACATTTGTGACATTGACAATGATTTTTTGGGTAGATTCGATGAACCTGATACTAATCAGCACAGTTCCGTGAGAATCGTATAGAATCATCTACAGAGCGAAAAATTGGACGTGGATTCAAGGCAACACTCGTTATATAACACAGCGCCAGACACTAGGAGTTGTTAATTGCGTGAGATATGAATCAAGGCAGTCCCAGCTGAATACAATTACCATCTCATAACGATTAATACGGAGATAAAAAAACTCTGCTACCTGCTTCAGTATCAACGGAACTCATCTACCCACCCTGTATATGGATGTAACATGGTCTCATGGTCCAACGCCTCTGGTTTTCAATGTTTTCAGCCGGTTATTGTCTGTGATCTCGATTTTACGATGATTAAATGGCAATGACCATAATAACATGGGATGTTATATGTTGGGGATATGCTTTTATGTGGCCCCCAGAGTATCGGTTCAATAAAATTTCTCATACCGAAAGCTTAACCCAGGACTTTGACAAGGCCCTTCGGGCTAAGTAAACCATCAGTGATTTCCTCTGACTGCTTGAAAGAGAGCCGTTGCAAATGATTCCATCAAATCGAGGAATTCTTCTCGCGGACTTAATTTGACAGTTTGAAAAACTTTTATTCAGTTCGAAACTGCGTTCTGGAACTTTTTCAGTGTATTTCTATCAGTATAACATCCCCTCTTCTCTGCTTCATTTGATTTTAGTACGAGAGTTTGAAGCCTAGAAGGATATCGCGCAACACCATAAATCCAAGGATTAATACAGGGTGATTCATTGGGATATGGGCGTACTGTAAGGGTAGGTAGAGGTCGCCTAGCTGGTTCTGAAAAACGTAATGGGTCTAGCGCCCTGTATAAGCGAGATTCAGAGTGTTTTATGTGCATCTCTTATTTCTGCAATGGCTCATAACTTACGATCCGCATTGTATATTTTATTTATTTTCACAACATAAACTCATTATCCTGTATGCTACCGAATACTAAATGAATGAAACTAATAATCCAGGTACGGACTTGAAAAAATTAAAGGAACTTCATCAGTTCAATACAACACCCTGTATGACGAAATTTCGAAAATTCGTTTGCAGATATGAAAAGCTGAAAATATTCTGAAACAAATGAGTTTGGTACTTCCGTATGCCATTCTTGTACCTGTTAATTTGAGTCAAAATTAATTAGCACCAAACCCATTTGTTTCAGAATATTTTCTGCTCTTTTCATATCTCCAAACCCTGTATATCGTGAAAACCAAAAAATAAAAACTCCCGTGCTCGGTCCGAGTGGAACAGCTAATGAAGCGCATATATCAAGAAACCGGAAGTAAGGGTATGCGCCATATTTTCGCCAGATAAATGTGGAACCGCGTTTGTTTCATTAAAATCCTACACCTCTACGTATATCCGAGCCTGTTCCAAATAACAACTCCGAAATAATTGTGCCTAATCGATATAAATTCCATTTCCTTAAAGTTTCAGTCGATTCGACGACTCGTGCGAACTGTAATTAGAAAATAATTGAGGGAGCTTCCAGGAGCTGAGATGAGCACAACGGAAAAAAAGTTTCTTACTGCAGTTGAGTTGGAGTTTGTGAGTGGAAAATGAGAAGTCTGATAACTAATTCATGGATTCTGTTCTTTTTGCAATTCAAATACTTCATGATACAGTTCGCAAATAAGAGTGAATTAAATTAGGGAACGAAGCAGGAGAGAGAAGGCAACGCTGTCAGACTTCGGCGAGCTACACCCGAAAAACTTGGTGCGATTTTGCACCCAAACCAACACTCTGTATGGGCACGTGTAAAATCGATGCTCCTGGCCGGTATAATCCGGAGATAAAGCCCGTCCAGTGCCCATGCAAATTCCAACCGACATCTTCCTTTATCCCCCACTGGAAGAAAAAAATAACGACCTCGCTTCGTCGTCGTAACGTAACGACTCCCGATCCTCGATTCCTCGCATCAGCAGAGTCAAGTATCTTGTCCTGGAAGCGACCTGACAAATCGGCCCCCCGTATTCCCCCCCTCCCCCCCGCCGAATCCTCCGCCGGGACGTGTAAGGAGCCCCCTCGACAAATGTATGTGCATAGATTACCTTGTCCGCGATTCGAGAAGACAGAGACGTTATTCATTTGTTATCCAAGGCGACTAGATGAACTCGACAAATCGTGTTGCTGTCACTCGTCCACAGGGGGAAGGGGGGGGGGGGTGCCCCAGGGGGCTGCCACTAAAACAGAAAAAATCGAGTGATTGTTTTTCTTAGAGGGTTTTGCCTTTCGAGTGTTTGCAGGAAGTACAAACTATCGACTGAGCCTGTGTAGCCTCTTCAGTATGAGGAAATCGATGAGAGTAGCGTATTTTATTCTGGAAGCATCTCGGGTGATTAATGATTTGTTTACGTTGCTCGAGAATCTGTTATTCTTATATCGTTTATACGTGGCGCTTTCAAAGGAGGAATAAATGATGGTATGAATAAATTTGTATCAAAAGAATGCTCAAAGTGATGAATGGCTTTTCTATCTCACTGCTAATCAAAAGCTGGAACTTTATTCGCTTTCAAGAATTTCATAAGAGATTTTTCGTTCAGTCGAACTAGAACGAGCAGCAAGAATTCCAATTATGAGATGGAATTAAATGATTCTTTTGACTCGCACTTCTTGATTTCGTGAAAAATATTATGAATACCTGAAATCCAAAAACAATTATGAAGCAGTGTTATTGATATTTCAAAAACTCCCCAGGCACTGTTGTTGTAAAATTCGACTCTCGATGCTATTATTTGTTCATTGTTCAACTGTTTTTCTCGTTTTCTGGCTTTCTGGAGCTGAGCTCTTCATCAACATCGCACCATTAACTTGGAGTCGCTCCATGTCGATCCATTAATTATCTGTCATTCAATCTCACAGCAATTCAATTACAACCAACTTCTGTTCGAGAGATTTCGATTCCCTGGAAGGAAACTGACTCGACCTTATGCCAGATTCCGCAGCACTTTTATTTGTTCATCGAAATAACACAGATCACGTGCCCCCTGCTTCACTTGATGGATCCACGTGAAAACTGTTCTGTGGGAAAAACAATGCCGAATAAGGCATGGCAGCAAGGAATTCGTGCTTGATAAACGGCCAGAACAAGTCGAAACTCGTACCAGCATAAGTCACGGCCGGGAAGTATGACAGAAATTTTTCATTTCGGAAATGGCATTCTTGGCATTCGAACAGAAGCTGTTTCGATGGGTCTCGTGAACGGGAACGGGAAGATTAAGATTTATTTCTTGAGTTTCCTTGAGGTTTTCTAGGTTGTCTTTCTCGTCGTCAGGCAGACACGAGTTCCTTTTTGGGGTAAACTCTATTTATCATAACATGAATTGTGTCTAGTTTAGCACAGAACTTCGTTCGTAAAATGTGACATAGAAACTGGAAAAATGCCCAAATAATGTTTTCTATTTAGACACTGTAAAAAACTCGTATTCTTTAACATAAACTTCCATGAGAAGAAACGAAATTCAAACTTCGAGATTTCGAATAATGTCAAAAACAAATAATCACTAGAACTTGTTTCAAACGTTGAATCGTATTATAATAAATAAATAATAAAGTCGAAAACGAATTATGATGACGTTTACATTGTACCTCTTTGATGCTCGACTTTTCCCTTTTCCGTTTGACGGCTCGCAAATAGAGCTTTCTTTTCCAGAAAGGATTCACCGGAGACCTTTGATTCGACGGGGCAAGAGGCTCGCTCAATTTCCCAGAAAAATTGGGGAAATAAATGAACAAGAGGGTATTTTTCCGGTGACTGAAAGTCAATACGTCTTGCGAACTGGAAATAAAGAACTCACTTCACGAATTCTACGAAACCCACGATGCCAAATTCTCAGACTTCAAGCCATCAAGTTTACTATTTCTAGTGGGATTGAATCGGGTGATCTAGTTGGACCTCCGTCTCCAATCTATTGTTGTTTCTGGGAAGTTTATATTGTGTTCTCACTGTATATAGTTAGGGGTTGTGACGTCACAGCACTCCCCTTACCATTGATCCATTTTTTCATGCCATGTCTCTACATACATCATCCTGTATTCAAGCTACAACATGGTCGCCTTTGAGGTCCTGACAAACCCGAAGATAAAATAGTGTTTCGTGTTAAATGGAAAGAATAAACACAACCCAACGTCCTCCACGCTTCTTTTTATTATATTTTCTGCAATCTTTTGTCATCTGTGACTTTCTCGGGATTGTATTGTATCCCGAGGAGTACAAACAGGATCGGACAGCATTGTCCTGCCTGACATCCTTGGAGGCTTGTTCGTGTTCATCGATAACAGTCGCTGCTCCTCCTCCTCCTTCTGTAGCTGTGCACGATTTTCGATAACCTCAGCACGTATTCAACATATTAGAAAGCTGGGGGAACATCTGTTTGGGGATAATGGTGGAGAACAGGGGGGTAATACAGGATGTGTCGAAATAATCCTGTGGTACAGGAAAAAACAAAGTAGCCAATTTGTTTGTTTGGAATTTATGGCACAGAATTGTTGAAGAGTGAACTCCCTAAGTTGGGGTGCGTAAAAAAAGCATCGTGACGTCACAGCTGCTAAACAACTGTATACAGCGATGACTGATTTCATAGGACTTTGGATGTTTAGTAAATTATCACAGAATCACTCAATTTCCCAACTATTTCTGTGGTTTACAACTGAGCGATATGTTGGATGATATTCAAAAACCCTCCTGAGTACGGTCCTGCTATTGATTTCCAAAATCAACGAGACCATTTACATGCGGACCATTCGACAGTTTATGGGTGGTTCGGAGCATAAGGTTACTAATAGCTTTCAAATTGAAAGCAATAAGGCTAATTGAAGTTTTCGCTTGAAATTAATTTTATAGAGAAATTTCACTATCCTGAGAGGAAGAAGTTTGCTGTTGCTCTTTCACGATTTTTTCTGCATGTTTAGTATCCTTCAATTGAATTATAATGCACAGAATGTTGCCTACATCAGGTCCCAAGATGTGGATCAGTGATTTTCAGCTTTTTCTATGTTTCTTATCACTGAATTTTGTGAAAATTATCACAGTCAAGAATGAGGATTATACATTCTATTGCTAGCATAATTTTCAATATGTAAAGTTGGATAATAATTACACCTGCTGTTCTTATCAATACACGCTAACGATGAACCAATGCCTCCATAATTAAACGGGAAATATAAAAAGAACGTATTCGCATATTTTTCAGCGCCAGCTCCATATCGAGCGTTCGAAATGGATACTGAAAACAAACTGAAATTGGAGAACCCCATCAAAAAGGCGAATCTTTTGTCGAAAGTTTTTTTCGGGTGAGTACTGGGTGTTTTGTCTGGAAACTATTATGACCAGAGGCGGCTCGAGTGTTTTATGAACTGTCGTTTCGATGACTTTTTGAAATAAATCTTTGACACTCGCACAGAAAGTGCTTTTTTTGATTGATATTACAAGTCATATAATCAATTCAATTCATCGATTCAAACTTATAATTAGTTGCTGTGTTTAGATTGAACTGAATTTGAGTCTTAAATTGTACGAAAAACAAAAGAAACTTTGTGTTTTTCCAGAAGTATCCACTACGACTGGAGTATTCTGGAAAAATAATGAAATCAGACTTCTTGGGTTATTTTTCACGAAATGAATTTTGTAGTCCTCGTGATAAGGTTGACAGCTATTGAGGTCTAATTTAGGCCTTATTTAGCTATGCAAATAACTTTCTTTCACATTAATTCACCTGTATCCTCGAATCGTGGAAAAAACCTTGGATTTTCTGGCGTGATTCATTTATTTTTCTCATTTCTTTTTCTCATTTCTCATTAGAGTTCGAGATAAGATTTATCGATAACTACCTGCACTCGTTAGGAAATAACAATTGATAATTAGTCATTAATGAATATATTCATACATATGTTTGGACAATTTCACACAAAACCAGTGCATTGCGTATGATATCTGAGAAAAAACAGAGGTACTTTAACAAAATTTCCCAATCAACAAGGCTCGTGCATTTTTTTCGTAGATGGTCATTCAGTCACATCAGAAAAGGTACGAAAAAAGTATTAGAAACGTCAGACCTGTACAAAACTCTGGATTCCGATGAATCCAAACGACTCGGCGATGAGCTGGAACGGAATTGGGACGCGGAATCGAAAAGAGCGAAAGCCAGAAATGTCTCACCGAGTCTATTGATTGTTTTGGCGAGAACGTACACGTGCGAATTCATGATGTACGGCTTGATGGTATTCACCCAGGTCGTTGTATTTAGGTGAGACAAAAAACACACTTCTTGGAAGCCCCACCAATGATATTTCTCCACTTTGTCACGGGGGCAACCACCTGCTTATCCCCTTTTTGTCTAATTACTCCCAAGCAAGAAGTTCTTTGTCTTCCAGATCATCGTATCCTTTAGTCTTATCCCTGCTCATATCCTCATTCGACGAAGAGAGGAACCGAGAAAATACCACACGAATGTACTGGTTGAGTGCCATAA
The DNA here is from genome assembly GCA_037013635.1 of Plagiodera versicolora. NCBI lineage: Eukaryota > Metazoa > Arthropoda > Insecta > Coleoptera > Chrysomelidae > Plagiodera > Plagiodera versicolora. Next base: position 263,427 of record CM072988.1, read on the forward strand.
TAATTGCCATTCTAATTTGTTTCATTCTCTCGTTTCATCACCACAATTTCGGATTATCGAAAATCGGGATGCGAGTGAGGATAGCTTTATCCTCGCTCGTCTATAGAAAGGTGAGCTGACTCCCTCCACGCCGAGTACAGAAAAACATTAATCCTTCACTTGACAGATGACACGGCTGAGCCAGAAGGCTTTGGCAGGCCGAGCAGCTGGCCAAGTGGTCAGTTTGCTATCAGATGACGTCAACAAATTCGACCAAGCCGTTCTATCCCTGCACAATATCTGGATAGTACCTTTCCATATAGTTCTAGTGTCTTATTATCTATGGATCAACATAACGATAAATAGTGTCACTTTATGTCTCACCGTGATCACCTACGTGTTGACAGGTATGGATTTGGCTGTTTCTCTAGCTCCACCTCCTGGAAAAGTGTCACTCTCTCGCAGGAAACGTCATAACAGCAGCCCAATTCTTCTCCATGGTCCAGAACTTCAACACTCTCAGAGTCACCATGAACTACTTCTTGCCGATGGCGATACGAGACCGCGCCGAGACAATCATCACAGTGAGGAGGCTACAAGAATTCCTGACTCTGGAGGAGAGGCAAAGCTCCAGAAGCTTCCTGGAGAGGAACGACAGCGGGATAAGCCTGACTAACGCGACAGCTTCTTGGAGCAGCAACAACGACATCGAAAACATGAGCCTGGATATCCCCCCCGGGTCCATCTGTGCCGTAGTGGGGTCAGTTGGGGCAGGAAAATCCTCGATTCTCCAGCTGCTCCTGGGTGAACTCCCCTTGAAATCGGGCACTGTCTCCATGGGGGGTGCTCTGTCCTACGCCTCCCAAGAGCCTTGGCTCTTCTCGGCCACGGTGAGGAACAACATCACCTTCGGGATACCGTACGAGAAGGCTTGGTACCAGCAGGTCGTCAGGATATGCGCCTTGAGACGAGATTTCGATCAATTTCCTCACGGAGACAAGACGATTGGTAGGTTGACACGATTAAAAACCGCTCCGACTTGACGCTGGGGTCGTTTCAGTTGGGGAAAGGGGGGTTGCTCTGAGTGGGGGACAAAGAGCCAGGATCAACCTCGCTAGGTGCGTATACCGAAAGGCTGATGTCTACCTCTTGGATGATCCCCTATCAGCTGTTGATACCCACATCAGCAGGCACCTCTTCGAAGAGTGCATCCTGAAGCATCTGCGAGGCAGGACGAGGGTCCTGGTGACCCACCAGCTGCAGTACCTAGAGAAAGCTGATTTGGTCGTCGTCGTCGATGATGTGAGTTCCATGCACTGTCGGTCGTGATTCTATTGGACTTGTTCTCTAGGGACGAATCGTAGCCAAGGGAACTTTCGAAGAACTCAAAGCTAGTGACTTGGACTTCACCAAGATGTTCCCGGCTCCCGAGGAGGAGGGTAAGAAGGAAGTGAGAGACCAGGAGGTGGAAGTGAGGCGTGCTAGGTTCTCCAGGTGCTCCAAAACCTCCAACGGCTCGAGTGTGAGTCAGATCTTGTGCAAGGATCGAGACGTTGTCAACACGGAGGAAGTTTCAGTTCCTGGTGGCCGCTCTTGTTTCCGGGAATACCTCAAAGCTGCTAATAACAAATCGTTGATTGTAATGGTAGTCGTCATGATGATAGTGGCGCAGACTTTCATCACTGCAAGCGACTTCTTCGTGGCTTTTTTGTGAGTAGTACTTTGCTTCCGCATCCTAGATTGTCTCTTGTTCTTCCAGGGTGCAGCAGGAGGCAGTGAGGCACTCAGGCGAGAAGTCACATCTCACGTTCAAGACATTTTCAGAGGTGACGAATACCTCCGTGTACCACCTCGACAAAGACTCTTCGATTTTCGATACAATCACCAGCGGAAACTCCACGCACCACATTCTGAAGACTGACTACTTGATTTATATCTACACAGCACTTGTTTTCGCAGCAGTTGTCACCAGCTTGGTGCGATCGTTCGGGTTCCTCAAGATCTGCATGCTGTCCTCCCTGAACCTGCACACCAACATGGTGGGCGCGCTGCTGAAAGCCCCCATGAAATTCTTCAACACGACCCCTAGTGGCAGGATCTTGAACAGAGTGTCCAAAGATATGAGCGCTGTGGATAACATCCTCCCGGACTGTTCGGTGCATGCAGCAGCGGTGAGTGGGTTCTCCACAGTTTAACGCAGAGTCGAGAGCGTCGCTTCCTGGTTCCAGATCCTGCTCTTCATGCTGGGCCTCCTGGTGAACGTCTCCGTATCCAACCCCTACACGATAGCGCCCCTGGTCGTCTTGTCGTTGTTGACGTGGGTGCTGTTCTCTTGGTACCTGGTGAACGCCAACCGCATCAAGCTGTTGGAGGGATCAAGTGAGTACCCATCGCTCGGTCGGTGACCACACCCAGCTCTGCATCTTTACAGCCAAGTCACCTGTCATTTCCCACGTCAATTCCACGTTGAAGGGCATCAGCACCGTACGCGCTTCGAAAGCAGTCGAGCAACATATCTGTCAGTTTGACAGCCACCAAGTGAGTTGAGAGGTAGTTGGGAGTTTATTCGTTAGGAGGTTTTGTTCACAGGATGTCCACACTGCTGCTTGGTACCTGACGATTACTTTGACAGCTACGTTCGGACTTTGGATGGATATTTTGTGTTTGATTTACATCTCAATAGTGATTTTCAGTTCTGTGTACCTGATGAGCAGTGAGTAGCTATTTGAGAAACGTTTACGCTAATCAACCGTGCCAACTTGTTGTCTGTAGATGACGAAATACAGAGTAGTAGGGCTGGACTAGCCATAAGTCAGGCTGTTGTACTGACAGGCATGTTCCAGAATGGAATGCGTTTGATGGTAGAAATCATCTATCAGCTCACCAGCGTCGAGAGGATCATGCAGTACACCACTTTGGAGCCGGAAGGAGAATTCGAAAGCAACAAAGTGTCCAAAAGTGAGATCATCAAACTAGCTTTTCTAGGGAACAAGTCATTGCTTTTTCACAGAGTTGTTGGAGTCTGGACTCTGGCCCAAAGATGGACAAATAGAAATCGAGAATTTATACTTGAAGTATGACGAGAACGAAGCTCCAGTTTTGAAGAATCTCAACTTCACAGTCCAAGCTGGTGAGAAAGTGAGTAATCTTGAAGAAGACTTTCCGTTCCTCTTGATCACTCTTTCGGCTTCCACTGTATATTACGCTTTTCAGATTGGTATAGTGGGTAGAACAGGAGCTGGAAAATCATCCATCATAGCTGCTCTATTTCGACTAGCAGATATCGAAGGAACAATCCTCATCGATGGCGTCGACACCGAAACACTCGGTTTAACAGATTTGAGGAATAAAATTTCGATAATTCCACAGGAGCCTCTGCTGTTTTCAGAAACTGTCAGGTACAACCTGGACCCATCTGGCACTTGCGAGGATTCCAAACTGTGGGAAGCCATCGAAAAGGTACAGAGAAAACGGGAAATATCCTCATCGACTTCTCGTGGTGCTATAATCTCAGCTGACATTTTTCCTACTTGTTCATTCGAGGTTGACCTGAAAGATGCCGTGGACTCTTTGGACTTGATGATCGAAGATGGTGGCAGCAATTTCAGTTTGGGGCAAAAACAACTCATCTGTTTAGCACGAGCCATCCTCAAAAACAACAAAATCCTAGTTCTGGACGAAGCAACTTCCAACGTGGACCAAAGAACCGACGCTTTCATCCAAGAAACAATCAGAAAACAGTTCGAGGACTGCACCGTTTTAACGATTGCTCACAGACTGAACACAATCATGTACTGCGACAAGATTTTGGTGATGAACTTTGGGGCGATTGCAGAGTTTGATCATCCCCACGAGCTGCTGCAGCGTCCCGATGGCGTTTTCCACAGGATGGTGTTGGAAACCGGGCCAAACATGACTGAAAACTTGAAAGCGATGGCTAAGAAGTCTTATGATGGTGTAGATTTTCTTACGCCCCTATGATTGAGTTTGTGCTGGATCATAATAAATGAAAAGCTCGTGGTTTCTGTTGTTTCTTTTTTCAATCTCACTTTGGGGAGCGTCAAAATGATGGAAGCTTCAACTTCGAGATAATGATAAATGAATATTCATCATCCCACGTCTCGTGATTCTTTCTAATGAGGAATATTCATGAAGGTGGTTGGTTATATCCGTTCTGATCTCTGATCCCCTGCCCTGACTTTTCGCTTATCTATTATTTACTGAAGGATAAAGGAATGAGAAGGGACTGAACATTGTGTTCAGAACGAATCTGCGAGTTTAAATGTATCTGCTAATTGTTTTTGAAAAGAAAGTCTACTTTTTTTTTTTCATTATGATCAGTTTATAATCTAGTCGATTCGTGCCTCGAGTGTCAACAAAGGTAACGATGCAACATACAGGGTGATTCTAAAGGTACGTGAAATAAATGTTCAATACAATTGACGATTGAAAATACAGAATTCAACAGATTCTCTATTCTCTATTTGTGACACGCCCTGTATGTGAGGTGATTCATACTTCACGCATCTCTGACTCAACATCCGGTAGAGTTTCAGCTTTTGAATGAGCCCTTCATAATAATTATATTGAAATACCCAACCGTGACCTAAATGTTTGTAAAAATGTCTGAAATTGGGAAATATTTTCAGCCCAATGTTATTGCGATTTCTTCAGCTGTGACGAACAGGCTTGACACGTTGCCAAACCTACCAAAGTGTAAGGAGCTCACCCAGCTTAGTGGCATCGCTTTTTTCTGTCTTCATAATTTCCATCTCATCCTGATGATAAGTATCTCGTTGTCGTTTTCTATTATCTTAAGTACACCTCGCACATCTCAGGACTGCTGAAATGCTCCTTGCTCCTCTTTGTTCTCGAATAAACGTGCAAAACCATTTTCTTAATGAACTGAAAATGAGTTACGACTTGGCGCGTTCTTCTTTCAAAATTCACCGCCGGCTCACGGGAGGGAATATTTCGCATATATTTACCTACGCCAAAAGTTCACGCTTCTTGGAGATGATGAGAATGTGGAGAAGGGTGATTGATCTGGTTCGGAAGGTTATTCGTTCCCGTAGTTTGCGGAATTTCATTGTATAATACAGGGTGGAAAGTTGCATTTCAAGCGGCTATATCAGTGTAGTAAAATTTGGTGATTTTTATTATTTTTTTCGAAAGAAAGTACTAGAAGAAACATTTGAAGGTTTTCAGATATTATGAGGTATATTTTCAGCTATGTTTCAGAACTTTTGCTTCACAAAAATGTTGAAAACTAAAGGAGTTATGTACTAAATTCGGAGGTGTCACAAAAAAGTTCTGCAAATTTTTTATAATAAATTCAATTTGTTAAAACTAAGAGACATGCTTTGATGATGAACTGAAAAGGCGAAAATGATTATCAATATACATATACTGAATCATGCAAGAGAACATTTTCTTTGTGAATAAAGTGTAGGGCGCTTTGAAAAAATTGAACTCTGATACTGACATAAAGGAAGGAAGGAGCCTGATTTTGAATGCGAATTGTCCTCAAAGTGTGAAACATTTCTGCAGCTAGCTCAACTATCGTTATCTCGATGACATTTCCAAACTGAATCGAAACGAACAACGACCCTCCCTCTATTTAAACCACCAACCCCTAAAGTTGTTTCATGCTACTAACACAATTCCAGGAATTAGTTTGTCTTCTCGGTGAGTTACAACCCGTTTCTTGGGCTCAATTCAACGTAAGTCCGGAATTTCCTTACAAAACAAGAAGTAGCACAGTCTAATCTGAATAATCGATGGAGAAAAGAAAAGGAAGGGTGAGCTGACGTGCGTTTTATTCGAGTCCAATTAGTTAGTTACAATTGCGCAATTATTGAAGCAACAATAATCACTGCAGAATCTCCGCAGACTGGATCACTCAATAAAAAAGATAAACGACGTATTCGAAGCTAGTTCCTCTTTCCGGTTCCGTTTTTGACGAATGTGCTGATTTAACTGGGTTCGGAAAACGATATCATTTATAAACGCCATTTAGCGAAATCCCGTAATGAAAATTCCGGTTGATTTAACGTTCTTCTAATTGACAGTATAAATCTGTTTAATTTCTGACAGCTGGCTTTCCATGGACGACCATCAATAACTGGATTCCAACAGAGTCCAAGAGGAAAATTATGAATTGGCATTGGAGTTTCTTCAAGGGGCTAAATAATGAAGAATTAGAGACGATTTTCGTGAAATTTTCTAGAGGAAAGTACTCGATAGAATGATTTGAAGTTTTTTGGACATGATAAAGTGTATTTTCAGCTATAGTTTGATTTTTATTTTTCACAAAAATATTGAGAAATGGGAAAGTTATGTGCTGTTTTCTAAGGTTCGATTCTTGAAGGATATCAAAAACTAACAAAATGTAGTAGTTCTAATAAAAGTGTAGTTTTCGAGCTAACAAATAGTCATTAAATCTTTTTGCTCTCTGCAGTGGTCAAACATGAAAAAATTCGACTCGCCCTTGGTAACAACTGAATATCTAGTCCTTTCCATGAATACCAACGAAACGGGGAAAATGTCGTGATAAATTATCGCACATATTTCAAGGATTTTCCTTGAGCACGATAACCGACCAAGAAGTTGTCGGGAATTTTATCAGGACGGATGGCTCCAAGAGCGAAAACCGCCACGCTTCCAAGACAATGACGAATCGCGTTTTAAGCTCGCGATCCTCAAGAAGGGGTCAGCGCCGTTTTGCATAAATCATAAACGCCTGCGATGTCACGTGGGATAGTTTCACTCCGAAATTCTCCACATTGAGAAACTCAGCGCTACTCCCTTTCTGTCGAGAATCCCCAGTAAAAGGCGAATGGGAATCGATTCCGGGGTTGCATTTATCAAAATTCAATGGACTTGCCGGCTTTGAATCCGGCACCGGATTCACTGGAATTGGGGAGTTCGGCCCGGATAGTTCTTTACATGCCTCAAAGGATGCTTTGAGTGATTCCACGGAATTGATTCTCTCTGTGCGTGTGCATGCATACAGAGTGTTAAGTATAAGTGTCCAGAATTCTAATTGAAGCTACAGGCATTTTTTAGGAGAGTGATATTCGCAACACCCTGTATGGTAAGGGACTGAAAATAAAGAATTGAGTAGCTGTGACTTGCAACTACGAAAAAGTACTCTTGTGTTTTGTCGATAAAATGCACTGTTCCGAGGAAAATAATTAAAAACTCTACAGTTGAAATTAAAACAGTCTTTAGCCTAAGGCCTAATTCACTTTTCGAGTTTTTTCTTGTGGTTTGAGGGGGTGAGACTGAAAATTCACCCAGTTTGCCCCGTGGTGACACTTCGCAAGACGTCAGCTTAATACATTTTTCTTGGCAAGTGGAGTTTTCAATAGTTTTAAACGAGCTTCAGAAAAGTACAAAGTTTTCAGAAAGTGGAGGGAGTTTTAATTTTCCAGCAATAATTAAATCCAAGAAGAAATAAGAACGGAGAAACTTTTGTTGTGTAGGAGTTGAGGCAACAAAAAATTGTTTCTTGTTATCTACACGCCAATTGTTAATATCGAATTGAAAAAATGCGCCCGAATAATGAAAACTCCCAGACAGAAAAAAAAATATCTTGGTTGAACCTGTGAAATGAAACACCAACTGATTTAGTGGCAATTCCAGCGACTAATTCTTTGCCGAACAATAAACGTTCCGTGCCGATAAATTCAAAAAGTTATCTGTACAGTCGCAGGTGGCGTTGCCAACGTAAGTTACTACCGTTTCCGGTGGCGCTACCTTATAAAATTCCTACGTTACTAATTAAGCTCCTGTCCGATGCAGAACAATCCCTCTCATTAAACTTTACACCCCCCATGCCCTTCTTCCTAGCACCAACAACTTAATTACTTTCTGAAAGTTTTTCGGAGTTTAATGGAGGAGTTTGCGTGATTTTTGTCATTGCGAAGTTGACCTGTGCTTGACATTGGCTATAAATTCCACGAGTTAAGACCGTATCTGGAGCACGCAGAAGAGTACCATCGAAAAGTTTATCAAAAAGGGGCATGTCATTAAATAACACACGCGCTACCTTCTTTCTCTGTTTTATTTAAAAAAAGATAGACTCTGCCGGGGATTCAACACCTGGTCATAGGCTGTAAGGTGTTACCCATAGCGCTTTAGGCTATGCAACCATGATTACGTTTAAAGTTTTTCATGTTATTTGGTAGTTGCGATATTTTAATGCATCGAAAAGATAAATTTGCATGAAAAATCATCTACAAGGTGTTCAAGAGGCGCTAAAAACGGTAATGAAACCCGTTTTCGACTTATTTCAAGTTGAAAATCGCAAAATATGTTGATACTGAGAGGAATCCTCCATACACGAAGAATCTACCGTGGGAAACACTGTAAGGGAATGCCGAAATAATTTCAGGTGGTCCACTAGGGGGTTATTCATTCGCCAGTGGGGTGGCACCCTATGAGAAACCGTTCGAATCGCTGAATCATTTGCATAGGGACAAAGAAGCGTTCCAGGTCGCTTGTAGAAATCGGTGAAACTCGAATTCAGGAAGGAAATTACAGGTAGTTGAACGCCTAGAATAAAAGTAGATCACCAGGGGGGTGCCATTTTCACACGGAAGTTATCGGCCATTAGGGTAACCGAGTATGTGATTGCTTTTTGGTTTTGGATGCGAAACAAATGGGTTTTGTTCTTTCGAGAAGAAAATACACAACTTGCCTAAATAAATAATAATAAAAAAAATGAAAATGCTATTTTTTAGAGAATAAATTGGCGCAAACTTTTCCACAAAAAATTAGAACAATACGCTTTCAGTGATAATCGAATATGAGAATAATAAAATCGTGGAAGAATGATTTAACTGAAATAGAATTTATTGTGTATCGTTCACAATAAAGAATAAGTCACCCTGTGAATGATATCGTGCATATTGAATCAATCCTAAAGAGGTCTTCGACTTGTTCGTTCAACCCAAGTCAACACAGGGTGTACAAAACTTTATGACAAACTTTCTAAATTTCTAAACAGATCTTAACTTCATTCTAGCTACAAATAGAGCTCAAAAACTTCCATTACAATTCAATGTCAATTTGTCAATGTCAATGTGTCAATGTCAATGTGTCAATGTCAATGTGTCAATGTCAATGTGTCAATGTCAATGTGTCAATGTTAGGTTAGGGTTAGGTTAGGGTTAGGTACGCCACTGGTGGGCCAGAACCCGCTTTGCTTCACTACTTTCAATCACCAATCAATTGTTTCACAGTATGTACCCATAAATTCTTCGAGACAAGTCCATTGAAAATCCGTCGCGTGGAGCGAAAATCTCGAGACGGGCCAAATGAGACACGTGCCAAACAAACAGAAGAAGAACGGCAGCTGCACAGCGTTGGAACTTCAAAGGTGGCTGTGAGCATGGAACAATCGAGAACGCATAAAAGAAGCATTTGAAAAATAAGAGATGTGTGTTTTGAAAGCCGTGAAAGAGTGAAGCACAATTTCTTTCTGAGTCATGTGTCTGCAATTTTCGAAGAGCTATTTCGATAAAAAAAACCGTTCCGTTGCATCGAATAATCGACTGTGCCTAACGACTGAGAAAATAATCTGTTCAACACACAAACAAGATAATGTTTTATCATCGAAAAAACGGCGTCTTGCTTGGATCGAATATTAGGACAGCTGCCGCATACGATGAAAGGACCCATTCTTATGGGATTTCTTCGTGTGTCCCCTGTTTCGGAATTATTTTGCTCCTTAGAAAGAACCCCTCTGCCTTATCAATAGAAAAATGTACGTTAACTGTCTTTCATCATACACACAGGGGGTTTTCTTGTGAATGACCAACAGAGTCTCATTGAAAATGGTGCACAGTTGAATTGAATTCGAAGCGATGAATGAGAATTAATGTCTTTTTCATTGTTGGTGCGAGTTGAACAATTATTAAGATTTCTCCTTCTATGTTTTATTAAAAAAAAGATGGGCTCTGCCGGGAATCGAACACCTGGTCAGAGTTTGTGCGTTACCCATAGCGCTTCAGACTATGCAACCATCATTACATTTTAGGTTTTTTACGTTGAAGGATGAAACTATATGGAAACTCCTCTACAAGGTGTCTCAAAGGCGCTGGAAATAGTGGTGAAAACCGTTTAGTATAGTCTACGACGACTTTAAATTCCGAAAAACTTGTTGTTTCAACAGGAAAATCACTATAAAACGTCTTGGAGATCCTTCGGAAGCATTTCACCTTATCTCCCACTAATTCCACTGAAAAAATCGCCGCCATTTCAAGTCAATTTCCACGCTTCAACAAAAGAAAAACCGACGCCGTGTCGTCACATGTGGGCATCGCTATCAAAACGCTCTAAATCGAGGAAAAAATGGGGGTCACGTGACTAAAATGATTCGTACATTGATTAACCTCGTATACGGGTGGCTCACGCAACAGTTATTGCGAGGGATATTTCGTTTATTTCAAGTGACACTGAATGGGGTGGAAAAGATTGAATAATAACAGCGGGCATCTTTCATGCGGGCTCGTCAATTGACTAATTGTTGATGTTTCAGTAATGCACTGAATGAGTCAGTTGCTGAAACAGAGGAATGCTTGAAGATTATTACAGTTGAAGGTATTTCCTATTCAATGACCTGGGATTTTCGGAAAATATCAGAAAATAATAAAATAGTGTGGTTCTGAAAAAAGTGGCGTTTTTCAGGGTACAACATGGTCGTTTTTTCAATGCCAAATTGGCAATTCTCAACTAATCGGAAAGATCTTGGGCCATTGTAAAGAAAACATGTTCAAGAATACTCGGTTGGAATTTGAAGTCGATCGATCAATTTCTCTTTGAGTTATGATTTTTGAAAAATGTTGTTTCGTTCAAAGTTTCAACTATCGCGAGTGGTCGTTCTTTAGAAAGCTGCCATTTAAAAAATATTCTAGATATTACGTTGCAGCTCTCACAAGATATTTTTCAAAATATTAACTACCGAATGAGCCAAAAAAACTCGAATTTTTGAAAATACCACACTGGTATTGCCGCTTTAAAAAACAAGATGGATATTCATTGTCATTATTCTGTCACGCTTATTGAAACTCCCTGTATAATTAGAAATATATTATGAGAAACAGATGGAATCTACAGAATAACGATATCTCAACGCAGTTAGACACTGAGCTATACAGTGTGTACATAAAATAAGGAATAAAGTCATTATTTAGAAAAGCTGTTGAACTCTTTGTAACTCCTTGAAGACTTTTTTTTTCAACAAATTTCTGGAAAAATTCGATTAGTTTTCTGCAACAAGATGACCAACAATGATTTATATTGTTATTGTTATCACAGAATAACGATAATTCGACTCAGTTGGACACTGAGCTATACAGTGTTTACATACAAATCATAAACTCTTTGTAACTTCTTGAGGAATTTTTTTTCATCACATTTTCGAAAAAAATCGATTAATTTTCTGAAACAAGACAACCAATAACGATTAATATTGTCATTAAAAAATAATTTGCTGTAACGCGACTTCCATATCACTCTTTGAACACCAAAAACTCGCCCTTCCACCCTAAGAAAACCTCTCCGAACCGCTTCTTCGTCCCCCCTCGAGTTCCCATCGAAACCTGCTCGGCTAAATCAAAAGAAATCCGCCCTAAATGTGCCAGCGAGGGTTCGAAAAATCGTGAGAAACTATCCCATGAGGGTGCCCACATACCACCACGTCAAGGTAGGGCGCCGATCTGCCTATAAAAGCCGACGATCGAGTCCCTGAAAGTCACAACGAATCGAAGGTTTTCGACTGCCGGTCCGACGCCGGGCCGGCGCGGCTCTCCCAGCTTTAAATTGTTGATGTTTTGAGTTTTTGTTTGGTAACTTGTTGAGTTTTTGTTAAGTTTCTCTGGTGGAGGAGACGGAGGTTGCTGCTGCAGCTGCTACAGCTGCTGAGGAAGCTGGATGGTTGGGAGAGGAGAGAATTTGGTAAGAATTATTCGAGATAACAATCTCTGAGTGTATTCAGAATCCCGAAAAATTTATTTGATATGCTTCGGGGACATATTTACAAACATTGTAGACTCTAGGACGATTTATTGTTCAATTTCTAGTAAAATTTTGAGAAAATGGGCCAAAAATATCATCTAGAAGGTGTCTGAGAGGTGCTGAAAACGGTGGTGAAATCCGTTTTTCAATATCTATTATAATTTTCGAGATATTCAATGTTGAAAAATCCAAAAAATACAAATTTAAATTTTTTTTCAATTTACGAGAAATAGATTTGCTTGAAAACTCGTCCATAGGGTGTCTAAAAGGCGCTGAAAATGGTGGTGAAATTCGTTTTTCGATATCTAGTATAGTTTTCGAGATATTTAATGTTGAAAAATCCAAAAAATACAAATTTCAATTTTTTTTCAATTTACGAGAAATAGATTTGCTTGAAAACCCGTCCATAGGGTGTCTAAAAGGCGCTGAAAACGGTGGTGGAATTCGTTTTTCGATATCTAGTATAGTTTTCGAGATATTTAATGTTGAAAAATCCAAAAAATACAAATTTCAATTTTTTTTCAATTTACGAGAAATAGATTTGCTTGAAAACCCGTCCATAGGGTGTCTAAAAGGCGCTGAAAACGGTGGTGGAATTCGTTTTTCGATATCTAGTATAGTTTTCGAGATATTTAATGTTGGAAAATCCAAAAAAATCGAAAAAATCCGAATTTCAATTCATTTTAAGTGTTCAAGAAATAAATTTGCCTGAGAATTCCAAAAAATCCCAAAACAAACACCAAAAAACCCCTATTTTCAACGTTTCACACTCTAACTGTTGCATTTCTTTTCAGACCGAAAAACCAGAAGATGAACCGAACCGAAACCATCTTGAACATCAAGACTCTTCTTCTTCTTCTTCTTCCTCCTACAAATCACCCGTCAACTCCTATTGACACCGCTTCACCAACTTGTTGAATTAAACCAATGGATATATTTTATGAAAAAGTTGAACCCCCCACCACCATGCACCGGAAAAAGACAGTTGAAGGGCAACGGCGTGCAAAAGAAAAGTAAGGGCATTGTTAAGTTTCGACCGTTCAGTTTTCGTTACGTTTCCAGTTGAGTTTCCATCGTTACGTTACGTTACGTTGTTTCTGCAGTTGAATTTTTGTTTGATAGTTGCGATGTCAAAGTGGCAGTTTGACATTTGACGTTCTGACCATCGTTAAGTTTGCGCTCGTTACGTTTTGATTTTGTTAGCGTGAGCACTGTTTTTGTTACTTGATTTGTTATTGTTATTCGTTTGTTTTGTCTGAATACACCAAACCAGCTTCAAATGATTTTTAAAAACTAAAAAGTCCAATAATGTACCGAAAACATCCAAACCCAAACAACTTTTGCTTCTATAACATCGAAAAGTTCATTTAAGCATTATGCCTTATGACCAAAAAAAATTCTCTTTTCGAATCCAATGAATCGAATTTTTGTTTTTTGTAAATAACCAAAGACTTCACTAACATGGGCATTATTTTATTTTATCTGAATAAATTATGGTGACGTCTTTGGTTAATTCACAATAAAATGATGATGGAAATATCAATCTGAGAAATATTTTGTGATATACGAGATTCACACAATATTTCGAAGATACGTTTTCAATTCATCACTCATGTCGATATTTTTCTTCAGGTTGTTTATATTTATGTTCGATAATACGAGGTGGAAGTAAATGTAAACAACTTTTGAAACAGGAAAATATGAAGAACTGACTAATCTTACTCCGTTTCAGTTTTTAAAAGCCAGAAATTGTCGTTTTATTTTTTTTTCAACTCACCCTCACTTATCATTGGATTTTTGTTGATGGTGGAAATTTCTCAGTATTAGATACATTTCATTTCCGTTACTTTTATCAACACATGCGAAATTATTAAGCAAAAATTTCAGTTGTTGAATTTTTATTTTGACGTTTTTTGTCACAGGAGTCGCTCAACAAAACAAAATTTATACTTTTGAGTTGATATTCAACATTCCGAAACAGAGTCCTGATCAAAAATATTTGTATTCATGGATAACTACAAGAATTTTCAGAAAATGAACAAGTGACGTTTATCAGTGCTACAATTTCATATTCAATTCAACAATTAATGAAAATATTGCAAGTTCAATATAACTTCAGTTTTTTTTTCACATTATTTTCTCTCGATTTTTTATGTTTGATATTATTATTTTTCACAAATCTCATAAGAATAACAAAAAACAGTTAAAATAGAGCCTTCACATTTACGTTTTTTTATATTTTTTGTTTTTATTTGAAGGCGTTTTTTGTTCTTTATTTTTTTTCATTCAGTTCCACTTTTTCATTTGCGTTTTCACAAAAGAACCCTATTACAAAAAAAAACAAAAAAAATCCTTTAATTTGCATTTTAATTACAATTTTCGATTCTTTTTTCATTTGAAGACGTTTAAAATCCTTTTATTTTATTTTTTTCATTTTATTTTCTTTTTTTTTTTAGTTTGGAATCATTTTTATTTTTTTTTTTCAACCTTTTTGTTTGTGTTTTCATATAAGAACCCCCTCATGAAAAAAAAACAAAAAAAAATATATAAAAACTAATTTTGTATTCTAAAAACAACTGACATTAATGAATTTTGGCCAAAAATATGAATTCTTGAAAAAGAAAGACAAAATTCTGTATAGTAAATCGAACATTTATGGTACTATGAATTTAATAAAACAAGAAAATAATAAAAATATTGAATATATGAGGGTTTTTTCAGTGTGTCGTGTGAATATTATTGTAGACGCTTGTCAATTCGACTTTATACGCATGTAGATTTCCAAAATACTCTCGCGGTATTAATTGTATTCAATTTAGTCTTAAGTTTTTGGTATAAGTGTGCCTTATTTTCGATTATTTCGTATTATGATTTTATGTTCATTTTTTATTCGTTATCAAACCAACTCAATGAAAAAATTGCTTTCGTGATTTACCATCATATTTCTTAAGTATAAGGAGCAGAAAAAAACACTTGAAAAGTACAACAACCACTGGAGAAAAATAGAAACCATCTTGTCAATGTTTCGCTTGATTTCTTCAACTGCTCTTTCTGTACAACCCAACTTTTATTTTTTTGTTAAGTTTCTTATTTTTATTTTTGTACAAAGTTGTAAATACTGTATAATACTCTGTGTGTGACCAAATAAATGTATTGAATTCTTATCACATTGCTCTTATTGTTTATCCAAACCCCTACCAATTCCAGATGTCAAGTATTCTTCTTGGCCAGAAAAACCACTTTCGAAACGATTCATGTGATTACTTTATTATATTCGTTTCGAGATTTGTGACGCCACCTATTAGAGAATAGCTGAAGCTCTCGAACAGAAGACTAACCCCTTTCTAGTTCATGAACATTCAACGAGGTGGCCATACTATCATGAAATATTCAGTTTGAATAATGAGAAGTGAGTTGAAATTTAGGAGCGAAATATTTTGATGAAGTGAGAATTAATTGTTCTTTTGTTGTCAGTGATATTCCTGAAATGCTTAGAAGTATCTGGATTTGGTGCATATGGTAAAGAAGAGAGCTACAGGGAATTTTATGTAGACAAGAATTTATCGATTTTTGAATAAATGTGTCATGCTGTCAATTGAAGTAATATTGTGGCTCTTTTCAGTGTTGGTTGGGGTTACATTACCCTGGTCAGTTTCGTGTTACTGTAGTGGTTGAGGAATAAAATGTTTCTCAAAAAGACTGTACGTGATTTAGTGAGAGTGCTATATATTGTGAATTCTACTGAAGACCTGAAGTGGTAAATTAATTTGATTAAAACATTACACTGCTCACGTCCGAACCATCCCGCCAAATAATGTATCACTGAAACAAACGTTCTAATAATGTTGTCTACATCGAAAAGTTTTATTTCTGAACGAATGATTCAGCGCATCATCTCGTGGTACAAACAATTCACTTTTGCCATCCTTTAAAACCTTTTTGTGAACACCCGAAATAGCACATGAAATAATAAATGAAACCTGCATCTCAAGCACTCCGAAATGGCTACTCTGTTTTCATCCATTTGGTTCGTCTAATCTAAGACATTTAATTGAGAATTAAACCGTTGCGCAAACAGCCATCAACGCACCAATACCTACAGGGTGGACGTGAATATTTGTATGGGAGTTACCTCATAAATGTGGATGTTCTGTAGCTGGTCCCAATCAAGTAACATGCGGTAGTGAGGCTGAAACATTTGAAAAACACGGAACAGTGAAGGTCTGGCTCGGTAAGAATACAACAAAGTTGGGAAATTCGTGAGTGAAAGTGGGATTTTGAAAAGTCTCAGGAAATATTATGAGAGTGTTCACGACGAAGGATGTTTTTAGAGTCGTTTTTGCTGTGGTGTAACTGAAAATCTCAAATGGACCAGCGTCAAGTGTTTGGAAACTAGAAAAGAAGAGGTATGTACTAGATGTTTCATTTCAGTTTAATTTTTATTTTAATTTGTGACCACCCTGTACAATTCAGTAAACTTCACACACTTGTGTTACAAAAATTCAACCATACATGGGAGCTACCCATATTTCCATCGTAAAATTTGAAAAAGAAAAAACATACAGGGGTTCACATTTTGTGATTTTATTTGTTTGAAGCTGTTCCGAATATCAATAAAATATGTAGATTTGATGACACACCTTCGAAATGAAGTATGTCAATGTTATTTTTGCTAAAATACAGCTCTCTCTCATCTGTTTTTCTAAACTGGTAGATGCAAATATAAGTATTATTGACATATTTTGCTCCTCACGATTATTGTTATTCAATACACGCTTCGTTCATTATGAAATTCCAATCAGAGTTGCCAATACTTTAAAATACTGATTCCAAAGAAAATCTTAGTGAATATTAAGTGATGATGATGTCATACAAATATTTGTCAATGATGAAAATCGAGGACACAAGGAATAAATAGTTCATTTCATTCCGCGCTTATTACGACACAACATGCCGCCAAATTATCTGGAATTCTGTCCATGCTACACATTTCCGGATTATAAAAACACCATAAAAATTACCCAGTATGGGTAACCAAAAGAATTTACAGTCAAGGCAAACAATTTGATCAACATACATATTTACATTTTTAACGGCGTTAATTTCCATTTATCAAACGACATAATAAATGTTACGAGGCACCGAAAGCAATGTTTTAGGTTAGGAAATCGCCTGTGGAGCATTATTTTAAGGTTAGTTGCAATCATCAGCTCCGACCGAATAATTCGCGAAGATCTCGTTTTTTTTTTCTATTTTGATCGATGATCAATTATGATCAGAGCATGCCGAGACCGGTACGCGCTAAAATCAACCACGAAATAATAAAGTTGGCGCCTTCCCAACCACGAAAAACCTCACAGCGTTGCCAACACCCAGCACAACACTTTATAGTTGGCAACTTCCTATTTACTCGCTTTTTCCCAGAGTCTCAGTAATTTCTGGTCGATCCGGCAACACCGCGGGACGTCGCCGCTTTCGCTCGGCGGGTTATGGCGACGCGTCGCGAAGTGGTTTTCGATGGTGGCGCTCCGTGGGGTTTTCGGATGCACGGTGGAGTAGATCAGCATCAACCGTTGAAGGTTTCGAGGGTGAGTAAAAGGAGAAAAAGAAAAATCGCGTTCGCAGGCGGTGTGGTTCAGTTGTTCTCGGATGCGGTGCACGTGCGAGGAGTTTGGAGCGATGCGCTATTGTTTCGCGGCTTGTAGGTCAAGGTCAAAGAAAAGAATTAGTTATTTGAGAAGCTCGATGAAGCGGAGTTATGGTTTGAAATTGTGGCTGCGAGTGTTGTATTTTCGCGAATTTTTTGAAAACTAAGTAATCGATAGAATGTTTTGAATTTTTTTGGACATGTTGAGGGATATTTTGAGCTATCATTTCGATTTTTTTCTCCACAAAAATATTGGAAAGTGACGGAGTTATATTTGGTTGTCTTTGGAGGTTCCCACAAAAAAAAGTTCTCTGACTATCAACACGATTCTGGCCGAATGAGTGGCTGAAACCAAAAAATTCAAAAAGCTCATCAAAGTTGAATGAATTTCCTATACAATGGCCTAGGATTTTTCGAAAAATATCAAAAATCAACAAAATGGTGTAGTTCTGAAAAAAAGTGTAATTTCTTGGGGTACAACATGGTCGTTTTTTCGATGCCAAATTGACAATTCTCAACCAATCAAAAAGATCTTGGGTCATTGTATAGAAAACATGTTCAAGGATACTCAGTTAAAATTTGAAGTCGATCGATCAATTTCTCTTCGAGTTATGGTGACAGCAATTTTCAAAAAAGGTGTCACGAGCTGTCGCTCTTTAGAACGCTGTGATTCAAAAAGTATTCACAATACAACGTTGCCGCTTTCACAGGGTATTTTTGAAAGTTCAAACTATCAAATGAGCCAAAAAAAATTTCCATGTGTCAGACTAGTAAGGTTTTTGAATAATCTCATCTTATCCTCGTTCTACTTTCATGGATCCTTGAAAATTTTTCTGCTTCGCGGTTATTTTTTTGGCTGCCTGCCACGACATTCGTTCAATTCAATAAAAGTTCACTCAGGTTGAATAAAATCCAAACGAATGACTAATAAATAAATACAGATGTTTATACAAGATGCATTTTTGTGCAATCTGTTTTATTTCTTCCTATACCGTTACGTGGTCATGGTTTAGTTTAGGCGGAGTTTATTTTGAAAAATTCCAAGGAGACCAAAATAGATTGGGTCGATATACAGGTAGTACAATAATAAACAGTTGAGGTGAGAAATAAATTGTCAGATGATTTTTAAATCGAATGAAAACTAAGAAGGTATTGGAAGTACAACGAAGAACGTGATCTAGTCTCACGTGTTTCCCAATTGAATAAAAAATTCAAGAAATTAAGAAAAAAGAAGAAGAAATACAGATGATTTCAGTGAACTAAAATGCGCCGATCAATTTACAGCCTTTTTCGACAGGGTCCTGTGTTTTGTGATATAATTTGAACACATTCATTCATTTTTCAGTAGACGTCCTGTATCTCCTTCTAATTCAATCAAGTGTTTGTCCCCCTAGTGCCCCTCCCCTCCTTCCCTGTGTTATTTTTATTCATTACGATGTTTTTGAAGCAGGAAGATCCCAAGGTCAATTGCCAATAACACTAATTGAATGATTAGGTGAAATGAAGCGAATTCTAAAATCAAACGTGGCATCGCGATTTCATGCTGTGGATTGAATTCGTGTTTTGTTTATTTTTCACACGTATCCCATCTGGCGGGGTAATCTGATAGCTTCGGAGGGCGTTTTCAACAGGGACTCACATAAACGCGAAAACGTCAGTTCAATATTCGTGTTTCAGTGAGATTGTTCGTATTATGTGTGTATAAAGTGTGCTTTTTCTAGTTTGACAATTATATCGTACAATCCCTTATTTTGAATCGTTACCATAGCAACACCAAACAGTGTTTAGTTGCTATGGTGACGTGTGACACTTTCAAGAATATCGGAAGATCGACCGTTTATTGGCGTTAGTTGAATCTTTAAACGCGTTCTTCTCGAAACGACATTTTCCAAAATTAACGACGTCATAACTGAAAGAGAAATTGACCGGTGAACTTTGAATTGGAACTGAGTTTTCTTGAATTTATTTACAATGCAACGACCCACGATCTTTTTGATTGGGATTGTCAAACTAGCATTGTCAAAACGATCATTTTGTACCCCCAAAAATGTCACTTTATTTCAGAATTACACGATTTTGTTGATTATTGATATATTTTTATAACTCGTGGTCATTGTATAGGAAATACCTTCAACTTTAATAAGCTTTTTGATTTTTTTGTTTCATCTGGCCGAAATCATGTCTTTTTCAATATTTTTGGTCCAAAAAATCCCAAAATACAGCTAAAAATACACCTTATCGTGTCCAAGAAACCTCAAGACATTCTATCGAGTACTTTCTCGTAAAAAAAATCGTGAAAATCGTTTAATTTTTAAACACACTAAAGTAGTCCCACCCTGTACACACTACAATAATGTCATCTAATCACCCTTCCACAACACTCGTAAAGTCAACCACTCGAGATACAATGCCACTCGATGTTTTAAAAATCGCCACTTGAATACACAAGTCCCTGTATAAGTCGTTTTGAGCATACTAAACGACGTACAAGGTGGTTACCAGCTGAGAGTAACCGCTCGCACGCCCAAGAAAGTCTCAAATTTCTCAATTGAAAACAAGAAAGAATCTTCAGAATGCCCAAAACATTCACATGGATGCAAAAATCGTGTTTGTAACGCTGTTTTAATTAATCCTATTTTAATTTTCGAGTTTGTCCCATCCGAGCTGTTTCACCCTGTAGGAACACGATATTCATATGTCGACATTCATTCACCCTGTGTTTAACGTCGAAGACTATTCAAGAGGATGTACGATTGAATGAAAGATTGTTAATATCTAGTGAGCTATGAAAAGTCGTTAGTATCGTGCTTCGTTTGTTCAAATACGGTCTTCATTTAAGCGTGTGTCTCGAGTGGTTTCTTATGCACTGAAAATGCTGAAATTTTGTTCACCACAGGGAAAAAGAAGAGAGTATTTGGTAAGTTTCAGATGAAAAATGTGATTTCGAAAAATATTTTCAACCCTCCCCCGATTATTTGTCAAAATTTCTCATTGACTAAACTGTATAACTGTTATAATTGTATCGTATAATTGCCTCAATTAGAATTCAAAGTTCGCATTGAATAACAACACTTCATCGATCCAAATCCAGTCTCGATAATCTTGTGAAAATACAAACGCTGCCTGCTAGTTATGCAACACGTAATACTGTCGCGTATCGCTTGTTGCAGGTGAATCCGTGCAGCAAAGCATCGATCAAAGGAATACGTGAAGGAGACTTGATAACATCGATAAACGGTAGACGAACAAGGAATTTGACTAATCTAGAGGCACATGGCTTGCTGAAAAGTGCCGGGGATAGTCTCAGGTTGGGTCTAAATGAGTAAGTTCAGTTTCGGAGTAATTCTCTGGTGCTTCTAAGTGGACGACCCGTATAAATGATTTATTATTGAGTCTGAAAATGGGAACTCAATGCTGCGTTTAACATTTTCGATCGCTGGTTGATGAATAATTATACGAATATAAAAAATATCATTCGCTACCCTTATGAGGGTCCATTAAAAGGTACTGTGTGTTCTACAACTGCGGTTGTATTAGGAATTTACATGAAACTATGAAGTGCATTATGATGTCGCCCACGTGAATAGGATTTCTGCATGAAATGTCATGGGAACGAGAGTGAACAGGGCCGTAACGAAATTATTTCACATGCTTAAATCATTTCGAGAATCGCAAAGTGCAAAATTGAATGCGTAGTTGTTTTTATTTCATTTCATGTATACTACAGGGTGATTCAAAGAGGAATATCGAACTTTTTGGTGATGAATTATTCATTTTTTGTTATTTAGAACTCGAAGTTTCTCCACAAAGTTCCCTCATCACTACGCCACTGTGCGATAAAAACGAATGAAGGATTGGCTTCTGGGCTAGTTTGGAGCGTAGGCTTCAATAACTTGAGCACTAATTTGTTTACTAATAGAGAACAGAAGAGCTATTTGATCACCATCAACTTAAATACTTAATGGAAACTCCCACGGTGTATTATTTATCATATAAAGCGCCACTTTTCGATAACCGAAAGTACTAGGTCGATCAGAAATACAAATGGCCTCCTAGGCCACCCGAACTGACTCCTATCGACTCCCCTTATCTCAAGCCGTGCGTTTTTTCTGGAAGACTTTTTCGATTCGATTTCAATATCGAGATGGGTTTGAATCAGAAATAGTTGGGGGTAGTCTATAGGTGTCGAATCTGGAGGCCTGCGAGGCCATTCAACAGTTTTTTTTTCTATCTATCCCTCTGCTTAGTTTGGTGAATCATTTACAGGGAAACGAATGAGTCACCGAAACGCAGACAGTGTAAAACATTGCACCAAGAAACTTTGGAAGAAACTATAAAAAGTAAGTGAAAGGGTGAAAGTTATTTTTGCGATTTTATTTACTGGAGAAGATCGAAAATTATAGCAGCTTCTGCTATGGAGTGACTATCTGATTTGGCCTATTTATTCAAGGATTATAAATGTGACAGTTGGGCATAAAGTGCGGTGTTGCCGCTCCTCTTTTTTTTTTCAGCGATTCTCCGAAAGAGAAAGTTGGGTTAAATTAATCGTTCATTGGTTTGGAAAATGTTCACGATTCTTAAAACACATTCACCAAAATTGACTGTGGATAACAGTTTCTCCAAAATTCGTAAAAACGTCACTAGAGGATCAAAGAATAAATTTTCCGAATAAATTTGGCACCGCTGTGAAGTCACTGCGAAGTGTTGCCATAATTATCGAACCCTAAAAGCTCCCAATTATGTCTGAACCAATTTTTTTTGGAATAAATAGACTATACGATCACAAAAATATTGAGTGGTCCCGGTAAATAACACTCGAGATATCGCGATATATTGCCTATAATTTGAAATCGCCATAACTGAACGATTTTGACCTGAATTTGAATCGAAACAGGGTCTAGCATAACAACCTACTCACTACGAAAGACAGTGGAGAAAACGACAGAAGACAGCGAGGAAAACATCGAAAATTCAGTGTCCAAAAACGACGAGAAAATTCAGCTAGGTAAGTTTTTTTGCCTAAAAATCATCACGACACTTGAAAATTCCCAATTAGCTGAGGTTTTCTTCAATTTTACGACGTTGGGGAACTCGGAGCTGCGGCACCGCATCATGCAAAATAAAAAATTCTCGAGGTGTGCCCCAGGGCCCCACTTTGTTCCGCTGTCACCGTATCACGTCTCGCTACATATCAACGACTTTTCGTTGCTTAAAGCCCGTGTCTTTTCTGTCTTGTCTTCACTTCCTTCTTGGTATCTACGGTAAAGTCTCGCGTGTGCGATTTCGTCGAGTTGAAAATGTTGGGTGGTCGGTCGATGTTTTCGCAGGGCGGTCAGGGATGAAAATTGAGTGGTTGGTGTGTTTTAAAGACTCGAGGGGTCTGAAGGGAGAGGGGAAACGAGTGTGGGGGAGAGTGATGAGACGTTGTCAGGGATTTGGCACTTTCAGAAAGAAAAGTAAGAGAGTTTTAAGTTTGAGTTCAAGTTATGGAGAATTATAGGCGATTTTCACGATTTTTTTTCAAAGAAAGTATTCCGTGAAATGTTTCGAAGTTTTTCGGATATGATAAGGTGTATTTTCAGCTTTATTTTGACACATTATTTTTCACAAAAATATCGAAAACTAAAGGAGTTATGTTTTGTCTTCGGAAGTGCCCCCCAAAAAAAAGTTCCTCAACTGCTCACGTGATTCTGGCCGAATGAGTAGCTGAAACAAAAAAATTCAAAAATCTTATCAAAGTTGAAGATTTTCCCTATTGAATGACCTAAGATTTTTCAAAAAATATAAAAAACTAACAAAATGGCGGAGTTCTGAAAAAAAGTGTAATTTTTGGGGTACAACATAGTCGTTTTTTCAATGCCAAATTGACAATTCTCAACCAATCAAAAAGATCTTAGGTCATTGTATAGTAAACATACTCAAGAATACTCGGTTAAAATTTGAAGTCGATCTGTCAGTTCTTCTCTGAGTTGTGACGTCAGCAATGTCATTTCGAGAAAAACACCACTTGAAACTCAACTTTCGTGATTTATACACGCGAGTGGTCGCCCTTTAGAACGCTGCCGTTCAAAAACTATTCGAAATACAACGTTGCCGCTTTCACAGAATTTTTTGGAAATATAAAACGGCGTATAAGCCAAAAAAATCGATGCTTCCATCTAGTCTTTCATGTAGGCAATATTTTCGTAGTTTCTCTCTTCCTTGTCTTTGTGTTTTCATTCAAAAGTACCCTGTACATACTTTTCACACTTCCTACATGAATAAATGATTGATTGCTGCTGAAAAATCAACCTAGTACAATCCCTTTGCATTAAACACGACAAAGTATTGTTTCCAAATGTATTGTTTATATCCGAATTTGACTCCAATTTCCTTTATGCACGCTACAACAATTTTCTAACAACAAATAACCGTAGATCCACTTACAATTGTGTCCATTCAAACTTCTGTGTCAATTAAAAACGCGTTCGAGTGCGAATTTTCAAATGAAATATTCGAAATAGTGTTTTTAAAATTCACATTCACTAAGAAATTTACAGGTTGGCCCATTAGTGGCCTATTCATTCCATCGCAGTTTTCAATTATGGAGAACGAATAGTTCGAAGAAATAATCGAAAATACATTCAATTTGAACATCATTTTCAAAGGTGTCCTATTCAAAAAAAGCACATCTCATGTTGCCCCGCTCTCGCTGATCATCCTGTATATCTCGAATTATTTTAGGGTTGTGTAACTGCGCAAATATAACAACATTTATTGGAAGTATTTTTTTGTGTTCTCATTCCCAAGTGAGTAATTCTACTTCCACACATTGATGGGCCACCCTGTAGCTTGTAAAACCAGCGTTGAAAACGTTGGAGTATTAATTCTCTAGCGATTGTACTGAAAATCGTCTACTTTTGGTGTTTCAATTGTTAAAAAAAGAAAAATAAATCTGTGTCAACATCCTCCATGACGTCATTTTCGTCGTAAAAATCGATCCTATCATCGATCAAAGCCCAATTCAATTCATCTAATCATTGATTACATGTACAGTTACGTAATCCATCGATAATCGACCATTGAGCACTAGTTTTTCTCCCACAATTAAACACACGAAAGCATTGTCGAAAAAAAGGAGTGCTGTATCAAATCCATGCATGAAAGCATCCTCCACATGGCAGTAGAACTGGGTAGGACAAAAACAAGTGCCTCCCCGCTGATTCCACACTATTACAACTGGCACGCACCAGATATGGCCATCAAATCCCCCACACTCGACCCCTACAGACCGTTTCTAATAAACCACGCGCTTTCGACGTTTTGTCCCGGCTTGTTCGTACGCCCTGTGTGTGTACCCCACTGGTGACACTCCCTCCGGGCTGGCTCCGGATCCGGAAATAAGCTCTATGGGCCGAGGACATCCTTTGGATCTGAGCGAACTGTGTTTGTTTGCGTGCATAGTTTGGTATCGCTGAAACATCGGCGCATTTTCGATCGGTTCGTCGATTTATTCGCATTTAATCAGCGATCGGTCGAGCGTTCGAGTTTGTTACTATTACTATTATTATTTGTGAGTTTTTCGATTCCGTTGATAGGAGGATGGTTGGAAGGTTAGTGATTTTTCCAGAAAACAAAAAAGACAACAGAGAAAATTGAAAAGAAAAGTAATGTACAGGGTGGACCAAATTGGAGACTTTTGAAATCCTGTTTCTGAACTAGATAGATGAAAATTGATTGCAGTGTCTGGAGGTCAATTTTCATGACAAACTTCATGGTGAAAACTGCATATCGATATCTATAACCGTTCCTGAGTTACAGCGTGTTTTCTGAAAATGTGCATTTTCGAAAAGTTGCTGTAAACCTAAAAGCCCTGTATGTCGAAGATGTCTTGAGCAAAACATTGAGTGTGCTATATTTTTGGAATGGTAATTTCAAGTACTACTTAAATACGCAGGAATATACAGGGTGTCTTATTTGAGAAAATGATTTTTCTATCAATAACTTTTGATACATGACTTGTAAAAATCAATGAGTTGAATCATTGAATTCTACGTAGGAAAGTGCTTTGGAAATGTTTCACTAGAAACAAAGAATTTTCAACAGGTAGGAAGTTACAGCAACTTTTCGAAAATGTACATTTGCGGAAAACACGCTGTAACTCAGGAACGGTTACAGATATCGATATGCAGTTTTCGCCATGCCTCTATGTCGAATTTTCTTTGAATAATACCAATTATTTTGTGAGCTTTTCAAGGAAAAACAACTCCCAGTGACGTCCTTTGAATCAAATTCTTTCAGAAACTCCACAGCAAATTTTTGTTGATTCTTTTTGTATCCGAAAGGTTTCCCACATTTTTCGAAACACCCTGTATATTGTTCAGTACGAATCCGGACTTGTACGTAAACTCGACTCGAAACAATAATTTTTGACCATTTGGTAACTGTTTTACAATTTATCACTTCGTTATCTTCATGTTCAAATGCATCACACTGTATTTGTTCTTTATAATTTTTTTTTAACTCAATAAGACCAGATTTGATTTGACTAGTTCCATGATAATAATGATAAAAATAAACGTTTAATAAAAAATAAATAATTCAACAAAAAAACGATTTTTATAGAACGAGAAAAAAAATCAATCGGATTCAGAAATATTCTTTTCAGTCTGATGATTCTGACGCATAAAAACTGCATAAATTCTTAATGCATTTGTTTCATGATCAACCAAAGCAGCGAAAAACTAAACCAGCATTCAATTTACTTTTCCTCCTTTGTTTATTGTTCGCTATATTTGTTCAAACACTCTGTGTATACGCTTGAAGTACGTTGCGGTACCTTCTTTGGTTGGAAGGAATTTTTTATTGTGTTAGGTTAGTTTCATCTCGATGGCAACCTTCGATAACAACAATTACCTACTTGATTGTTCTCGTTTAATCATTAGTTTAGTCGAGATCTTAGTAGGCGCGCTTCTGTCAGTCCAATCGCGCGAATAGTCGCCGAGTATTTTTCAGTTGTTTCAAGAGAATTCGGTGAGTTGCTGGAAAACAGTCAAGCTGTTGACACGAGTGAGGAAATGTGACTCTTGAATAATTATTAAAACGACTCTGCACAACGTCGTATTTTTCCCATGTTGCTTGATCAAGAATGAAACAATTGAAACGATCCATGGCATGCTAGATCGGAAAATATTGAATTGAAATAAAAATGATTCTATACGTCAAAGATCAACAAGTGAGGTTTTGTTGGATTCAGAATGTCATTCTCGATCGAACCAAGTTGAAATATACAGGATGTCCCATTAGAAAAGCGAAAGTTGGGGTCATTTCCGGTCAAACCGGAAGTACGGTGAAGCAAGTGAACATGTCCGAAAATGTCCCATGAACTATAATACACGACCCCCAAGTTTAGTTTTTCTATTTCCATTCCAGCTCGTTCCACGATCAAATCATTGAATTTTGATGGATGAATTGAACTTTTACTTTCACCAGAGGTCAGCACGAGGTGAGGCAGGCCCCCTGAAATTCCTGATGATTTCGAAAATGCAAATTAGATTAGCATCAATTAGTTTTCGAGATCTATAGCAATCCATTTGATTTGATTTTTCTGCGTTGATAAGTTGATTGAAACTCTCAACTGCTATCAGAGTTTCTCCTCGTTGTTACATACTACTATAATTACGTAAATTTTACACCTGCAACTGCGCTATAGTTGAATATGACGAATCTATTGAAGAATGTGAGAGAAATAAACAATATCGTAATTGTTCAAGGTCACCAACTTCTTAGGAATCCCAAGTATTTAAATACTACAAGTGTACTTTTCATGGTGAATATTTCAACAACATTCAAATTTCTCTCTAATAAATAAATAATTAATTGTCAGAAATAAAAAAAAAACATTGAAATTTCTCTCTTTTTCTTCTAATTTTTTCGATTTTTGACAGTCGAAATTGACAAGATAATTTGCGTCTCAAATTTCTTGGTGTCACGTTTCTATAACTAAGTTCCCAAAGTATAGGAAAGAAATACTTTAAATGGTTTCCCTTATCTCGAACCAAATGTATAAATAAATGAGATAGTCATGCCGTTACAATCATTCAGTAAATAATGTGTTCGCAGATACGTCCAAAGGACTTCCAGCGAGTGACATTTTAGTCACCAAAAGGCCAAAGACATTTTCCTCTACTACCTCCATTTCACCCGAAGACGGTGAGTTTTTTTGTGTAATTTTTCATGTTGGACAGTTTCACGAGACGTAACTCCGTCCCTAAATCGTGATTGTACTATTTTTCGAATGACGTAATACGGTATTATGTTAACGAGGAGTCGAAATATGGCACAACTCCGTCATTGTTTATTTCAGAACATGGGCGTAACACCCGTCAATCGAGCTCGATGATATTTATTGTTTCTCAATGATAATTGATAGAGGAAATGCAGCATATTTGGAATACTAGTTTGTTTTTTGAGGATAAATTCAAATAGGAAAGGGGTGGGTCTATAAAAATACATTGAATGAACCACAAATTATTGAACTTTAATAATAAAAAAAATCAAACGTAACAAAAACCAAAAACCTCATCAAAATGTCTTTCAAACTGAAAAAACTCCAAAATCGAGATTTGACTTAGGGTGCAGGTAATTCGAAATATATCATAGTATTCCACGTTATATAATAGATTTTCACTTTTTTCATATTTGATAACAATTTTCCTTAGAAACTAATAGATTTCTCATCTTTGTAATAGTTTTATAGTATGAAGACCTTTAGTAATCAAACTTTTCTGAACAAAATAAATTAAAATATCATCTAATTAAGTAATCAGTCGAAATAATCACAGATTAGTCCTTACTTTCAACTTATAGTTCACTATTCTTAGTTACTATTCTTGCAGTAATCACAAATAAACACTCCAGACTCATAACCACTACAAGAACCTCCTTTTATTATGTTCTCTTTCGGTATTCCAAATTAAAAACATACCATCCTTAGCTGAAATTCTATGACACTTTTTTAATTCCAGTTATATTTACAAAATCGTAGTAACATCACAAACTAACAAGGTCACTTGACAGTTTAAATAATTACAATGGAGTTTAAAAGAATTACACTAAATGATTATCATCGGTTGTATTCTCACCGATTTCTTCTTCCCTTGTCGCTGGCAGTCGGAAGGTGAAGATGGCGTCCTGTTTTTAATACTCGATGGCTTCGCGTGACGTATGGAATTATGTTTACGGCAAAAAAATACTGATGGCCTTTATAATTATTTAGATATCTAAGTATTCCAAATTAACTGCAGTATCCCAAATATGCTGCAATTCCTCTATTATCGTCGATCTTGGCCTCCTCGCTTGCCAGATCCAACACCACTTGACTGTGATTCTTATTAATTTTCTCGATTAAATCAATCCGCGTTATGGGCTTTATTATTGGGACACCCTGTGCACACACGCCCCAGGCAGCTACGTCACTAGGTACAACAATTCGTTCTGATTATTTATCAACAAATACGTCTATAAATAGTTTTTCTAGGAACCCTAACAATAACAAGTGAGTTAGGAAGTGTCCCTCGAATCGTGAACTCGAATTATTGATTTTAGCCCAGTCGCATGTTACGCCCATGTTCCGAAAAATAATTTAAACAATTCGCACGATATTTGTAGCGAGTGATATCCGCTGGAAATCTAGTAGGCCAAGCGCCGTACCCGAAATGACGGTACTTTTCGGTACTTTCCAGTGGAACCAGTGCTAAAAACGTGTTATAGTGTGTGTGTGTGTGTTTACAGCTAAAAATCCTAACAGCCGCCATGCAAACCCATCCAGCTGTTACTGGATCGTTATCGCACGCGTATTTATTGTTTTTTTAGTTCGGCAAGGTCACGTGGTCGATTTGTTTATACAGTTCAAGTATCTGCCTTGTAAACAACAAATAAGGGCAGAGAATTGGTCAAATGGTGGTTTGTTGGCCTCTGAGCTGGCCAGATGCAACACCTATTGACCATTTCTCTCGAGAAACAAGCATTAGTACTAAAATTTTTCGTTATATGTTGTGGCCATTAAATCGACGAGTGAGTGTCTTAAATTCAGCCAGAATCTCGCGATTTATTATTCATAAAACTCAACCTCGTTGCTCCATAAAAATAGATCATCTGTATTATATCTCGATACGAGTTATATCAGCGTTTCGAGATAAGATTGTATTCAAATACCGTGGAATTGAAAGCCAGTAACAGTCTAGGATCTAACCAGACCCTCTCCTGTCAATGTTGCCCTCGTTTTACCCCAAACTTCCCCTTGATGACAATCGAATTACCGTGCAGGCCACATTAGCCGCCTCCACGCAGCTAAAATGAGCGACAGCGGCGGCGGTTCGAAGTCGAAAAAACGCAGGCAACGACGACAAAACCGTAAGACCAACGAACACATCACCGAAATCCAAACAATCCCGAACGGCCGCGATAAATCGCGAGAAAACTACGTGGTGCACTCCCCCGGGGAGGTGGCCCAGCCAGCCACGAAGACGATAACGAAAAGCAAGAGCTTGGACCATGAGGACTTGTTGAGGATCCAAGAGCTGTCTGAAAGCAGCGACTTGGACGACAAAACCAACAACCCCATTGTATCCGAGGCTTCCGAGAGCGAAGCCGAGGAGCCTCTCATGTCCCCGGAGGAGGAGGCGAGCTTGAGGAGCTTCCTGGAGAGCCTCCAGCTGGTCTCCAGCCCCGAGGAAGCCACCCAAGCCCTGGAGGATAAAAAACAGAGCAAAGCCAGGAAAAGGGCCGAGCTGGAGGAGTACTTCCTGCCTATCTGTCACAACCCCAGGTACCTCGAGGCCATCAGCGAGGAGGCTGGCGAAGGGGACAGCGATAGGGAGCAGCGAAGCCTCCGGAGGCATTTGAAGAGGGGGACTCCGGAGCCGAGAAGGGCGGTGGAGCAAGCCCCCGCTGTTTTATTGGAGACCAAGTTGGTTGAGTCGGAGTCTGAGGAGAGGAGCTTCACTGCCGTGCAAGAGGAAGTGCTTGCTGCCTCCACGGCTGAGGTAGTTTATTTGACAGACTCCTCCGAAGAGGCTGACCAAGAGCCCCAACAAACTATCAATGGAGGGGCTGAGGAATCGAAAAGCCACGAGCAAACAGGCTGCGAAACAACGAGCGAATCTCGCACAACCGCTTACGATTTCGCGATAAAAACCATGGAAGCTGCAAGTGAAGAAGTGGACAAAGTGATATCAGCACAGCTTACCCCACCTCCCACCCCCCAGAACCTCTCCCCAAAACTCAAGGAAACCACTGACAACCCCAAAAGCTCCTCACACTCCGTGGTTTCCTCACCTCCACCACCTCCCACGAGGTCTTCGTCGAGCAGCAGGAGCTCCAGCCGAGGCAGCTCTCTTTGCACGGCTGTTTATAATCCGGGCACTTCCTCCTTGGCTGACGTGACGTCGCTGCTGAAGGAGGAAGATTGCTCCAAGGCTTTCCAAGCGCTCAGCTTGAGGCAGCTCTGTTTGGAGTTTTTGGTGGCGATGCCTTTCGGCAAGGAAGTTCTGGAGGAGCTAGCGGACGTGTCCGAGCGCATCGATTCCTTTACCAGCTCCCTTCCTAGCAGAATCCTACCTAATGCAGCACAGGGTGTTCACGCTGAGGCTAATAATGTTTCTTGTTGTGGAATTTCAGTCCGAAATCCTCCGAGTTTGGATGATAATAAAGAGTGTGGGGTGGGGAAAAGTGCAACACCTGGGCCAATCGAGACCAAAATACCCATCAGGTTGGAGTTTTTGGATCAGAGCCCCGAAATGTCACTGGGGAGCGCGCAACCCCACACCTGGGTAGGCTCGGGCAGCGATAAAGCCCCCAACGCGCTGCTCTACCTCTCCCCCACCCAAAAAAACCACTTGGACAAGTCCAAGCAGATGCCGGACGAAGCCAAGGCTCTGCTGGACCTGCACGACAAATTCCTGAAGCGAAAAACCGACCAGGAGGCAGCCAAGAAACAGCCTGCGAGCTCCATCAGGCTCTTGACCATGATCCACGAGGAATCCGTCGCCGACAGCGCCAGACTCGAGGCCAAAGACTTGGCGGAGTGGCTGCAGATGGCCAGGAGCAGGTCGCTCCCCCAGGAGCTCTTCGAGAAGCAGCTGCTCCAGCTGCGGGAGAAAGAAAGAGACATCCAGAGGCAGCTGGAGGCTGTGGAGGAGGAGAAACGCCAGCTGAACGCGGAGCGCGAGTTCCACGCCGAAGACTACCATTTCTCGAGGCGCGGAGACTTCGCCGAGTCCAAGAAGAGGATGTCGTTGCCCGCAGCACCGACGGAAACGTTCAGGCAACGGATGTACGAGGAGTACATGGGCAAGTTCGCCGAGAGGGAGGAGAGGAAGCAGCACCAGGTGATCAGGGTGACTTCCTCCAAAGAGTTGGACCACGTGGAGGTCCACCACGTGCAGCTGGAGGACGAGTTCATGGACAGGGTGAAGCAGAAACAGCGCGAGGGGAAGCTGGAGAGCTTGGAGAAGGAGGGGAGTGTGGGGGAGGGAGGGGGGGAACAACCCCCCGTGCTGGTGATTGACGGGGGGGAGCTGAAGGAGCCTGCGGCGCTGCCGAGGCATCTGCGGGAGTTCCTAGTCGAGGACGGTGAGTCTTCAGCGGTGTTTCCCTACTAATAAACCGTTTTCGGAATGATAAACTGTGTTTGCTTTCTTAACACCGGAAGAATCTCTACTGGTGCTAAAATTGGCTCCCAAGCACCAAGCCTGTCACTTTGACAATCACTTGACGTGTGACGTAATTGCGTAGGTCGCAGGGAGAGACATCGCAGAAATGCGAAACGAATCGGCAGAGCCCTGAGCCGAAACAGGGGACGAGCTAGGCTGAGTTTGTTGCATGAAATTGACTCGGAGCTCGTTCTGGCCAAGGGATTTTTGCTGGAGGGAGGTTCGTTCACGCAGGAGAGCATGTCCTTCATCGGTCGGTGTTTGTCGAATCTAACGATATTGTGTTTCGTTTTGTCATTAACCTGTTTCGCATCCATTTGTGAGAATTGTGAAATGTCTGTGATATAATTAGGACTTGGAGAGTGTCCAGTAGCGTCGACTAGTTTAACACTGCTGCGATGAATAAACAAATTATGTTGGTGGAGATTGCGAGGAAAACATTGTTTTGTTTTTAAATGCTTCGAACTGTTATTGATTTGATGTATTTCACACGTACACTTTGTGCATGTTACTTGATTTTTCGGGATATTTTCAGAGTTCCAAATGCAATAAAATTTCGAAATTGTGGGGAAATTTTGGGTATCGAATTTCAAAATAATTTCATAGCAATTTTTTCAAGACAAATTTCAAAATGATAACGAAAAACATTGATGATTTCGATGTTAAAATCAAATCAAGCTATCCAAGAGGCGCTGAACACGGCACTTAAATTAGTTTTTCTAGTATATCTAGTATAGTTATATAGAGTTATTTCATCTTGGAATTGTCAAAAAATAAATTTCGTCTATAGGGTGTCTTAAGAGGCGCTGAAAACGATGGTGAAATCCGTTTTTTTTTTTTATATCTATCATAGTTTTCGAGATATTTCATGTTGAGAATTCCAAAAAACCCCGAGAAGTCGCGAAAACCACCAAAAACTCCCGAAATTCCCCCAATTTTCAACGAAAAAACCTCTAAAAAGTCCATGTTGATGCTCTGGGAGTCTCCATACGAACATTGAAGACTGAAAACTCGTCTATAAAGTATCTAAGAGGCGCTGAACACGGTGGTGAAATCCGTTTCTTGATATCTGGTATAGTTTTCGAGCTATTTCATGTTGGAAATTCCAAAAAAATAACAAAAAGTCGCGAAAATCCCCAAAAACCCCACATTCTCATCAAAAAAACATGAATAACATGAAAAAACCAAATTTAAAAAAATAAATTCACCTGATAATTGTGGTGAAATCCGTTTTTCGATATCTAGCATAATTTTCGAGATATTTCATGTTGAAAATTTCCAAAACTCTCAAAAAATCACTAAAAGTGCAGAAAACCCCTCAAAAACCCTATTTTCACATCAAATTCACCGAGAAATGCCACATAGCGTTGGAAAACCTGTCATGAAATTAATTGAACATGAAAATACGTCCTGAAATATCGGATATAAATAAATATATCAAGTTTTCCTTCAGTTATACCATACAGGGTGTCCCTACACAGTTTATATAAACAATGAAAACTATTTCATAGAATCAAAACTGCATCTCTGAAAAAAAAAAGTTAAAAGCTTATCCCCCCAATTCCCCTTCGAATCTGCCTCCCACTATCCCACTTCGAGAAATCGTTTTCGAGACGTCTAATTCCGGCCCAGCTGAATGGTGGTCGCACGGCGTCGCGACGTCAGTTGGGAGCGCCGGTCGCGAGCCATCGCACGTGCCACTATGACGTCACGGTGGAATCGGTTACGTGCTTGATGGATGTCTTTTTTTTTCCTGGTTTTCTCGGTGTTTTGCTGTTCGGTTAGTCGCACGTGACTACGAAGGATTGTCGTCATGATTGCACCGAGTCCTAGTTTTAAGGCAGTCGCAGGAACCAACTGTGAGTTTGTTCAGTTGATTTTCTATCGTGGATTATTCAAAATTTCAAAGAATACATTTGCCTGAACACGATGGTGAAATCAGTTTTTCGATATCTGGTATAGTTTTCGAGTTATTTCATGTTGAAAATTCCAAAAAACCCCAAAAACTTGCAAAAAAACAACAAAAACCCCCTATTTTCAACAAAAAAACCCATGAAAAGTAATGCATTCATTTATTCCGACTTCATAACAGAAAATTCCGTAGACTCTTTGCTAAAGTACGCTGGCAACATCGCCTTGATTCGATAACCTCCTAACAAAGTACAACCGGCAACCCTGCCTCGCTTCTAAATTCGCTGGTCGAGAGAATCTATCCGATCGCGTAAAGTTGAACAGAAGGAGGCGTGTCCACTTATCAAAGCACGTGATAGAGAAATAAAGAAAAAAGCAGGCGACATCGGGATTCGAACCCCAGATGGTAGAGTGATAGGATAAGGCGCTACACATTGAACCACTGAATAATACGTAAATTATAACTTAGTTGATAAGCATGTGACAAAATTCGTCAAATCGTATTCTAAGATATTTCAATCAAAATTTCCGAAGAATAATTTGCCTGAGAACTCATATACAAGGTGTCTAAGAGGCGCTGAACGCGGCACATAACTCAGTTTTTCGATATATAATATAATTTTCGAGTTATTTCATGTTGAAAATTCCAAAAAACCCAAAAAACTCGCAAAAAAAACAACAAAAACCCCTTATTTTCAACAAAAAAACCCATGAAAAGTAATGCATTTATTTATTTCGACTCCATAACACGAAATTCCGTAGACCCTTTGCCAAAGAACTCTGGCAACATCGCCTTGTTCGATACCTCCTATAAAGTACAACCGGCAACCCTGCCTCGCTTCTAAATTCGCTGGTCGAGAGAATCCATCCGATCGCGTAAAGTTGAACAGAAAGAGGCGTGTCCACTAAACAAAGCACGTGATAGTTTTGCCTTATTAGGAAGAGAAATAAAGAAAAAAAGCAGGCGACATCGGGATTCGAACCCCAGATTGTAGATTGATAGGAAAAGGCGCTACACATTGAACCACTGAGTAATACATAAATTATGACTTCGTTGATAAGCATGTGACAAAATTCGTCAAATCGTATTCCAAAATATTTCAAGCAAAATTTTCGAAGAATAATTTGCCTGAGAACTCATAAACAAGGTGTTTAAGAGGCGCTGAACGCGGCACTGAGCTCAGTTTTTCGATATATAATATAATTTTCGAGTTATTTCATGTCAGAAAATTCTCAAGAGTCACAAAAAACTGATTTCAAATGAATTCGACGATAACTTTGCTACTCAGTAGAAAATAGCTGGAAAAAGATCGACAAGTAACCTTAAAATAAAACTCTGACTGCATCAAAGCATCTCACCGGAAATGTGAATTAAAATAGATTCTTTATTGACCAATGAATTCGCAAATATATCAGTAGGTGTCTTTAATTTTTTCATCGTCTAGTTGTAATACTGCATACATAAATATTCCCAGCAATTTTTGTAATAAAATTTCAGTTTCCAGTTTCGTTTATCTTCAATTGAATTTCCTCTATTAACGCTTCCCCCTGTATAAACAGGTTTACTCTAGTTACAGAGTTATCAAAGAATAACAACCCAAAAGAATAGACGAAAAATCGTCAAATAATAATTTCGTTCGTAACTTTACAACCACCCTGTATAGTTGACAATCGCCAAAATCACCTGTCGTAAAAACACACCTTCCACTACAGAATAACCTCAATGTTTGAAGTGTGTTCAAGACATTATTCTATTTTAGCTTCCCATTCTTGGAAATGAATCATTGGAAAGCTAGAAATAGATCTGGGATATCCTCGGCCAAAAAAACACGCTAAATTTGACGGTTTATGTCGTCACGATAATATTTACTGATACAAAATTAACGATTCGATAAAATTAGAAAAATGCGTAATGAAATAATCGAGTGAAATAATTTTTACTTGACTTTACTTTGACCAGTGTGATACTTTCGAATAATCCACTTTTTTTTGGGGGGGGGGGGGTTCATTCGATTTTTTCCAGAACAATGTCATTTTGTTATTTTTTGTTATTTTTGGAAACTCTAGGTCGTTGTATAGGAAATACTTTGATAACCTTTTTGTTTTTGTATTTTTGTGTTTCAACTACTCACTTGGCCACAACTCCTTTATTTTTCGAAATTTTTGTGCAAAAAAAACTGGAAAATAGCTAAAAATATACTCCATCATGTCCTGAAAACTTGAAAACATTCTGTCGAGTCCTCTATTTAAAAAAAAATGCGAAAATCACCAAATTTTTCAAGAGTAGTATCATTTATTCATGTTAAACACCCTGTAGATTATTCAAACAGAATCACAACCTCAGATTCAACTCTCCCCTACGTATAGCTTGGAATAATTCACTATTTTCCAATTTTTTCCTTCGTTGATTAAAAAAAAAATCAACAGTGGCTCATTTTATTTCATCCCTAAAAAAAACACTCTGTATCATTCATAATTTCGTGGTTTCAATATTCCCACACACTCTGTATATTTGCGCTTAGAAAAAAAATCGTGAAACAGCCAAACATTTCCTGTCATTTCAACCGCATCACCCTGTACATGCACGAAGCTCAAAATGTGGACTAACGAAAAACTTCCGGAAGCAACGAAACAGGCTAGCCCCATTGAAAATATCTTCTCCCCCAGGTGTCTGGTCGCCAGGCCAAAAATCCGAGACTGCGGAACGGGAGATTTCGCTTCGAGATCGAAGGGAAGCTGGTGGTAGAGCCGAGGAAGAAAACATTCCGCCGGTATGGACGCCGAAAAGTGCCAATTCGAGTCCGGTTTCCGAAAGGAAAGAGTACAGGGCGGTGAATTTTCAGTCGCCGGTGTTGAGCAGGAAGAATAGGACCAAGTCCGAGGTGAGTCGGTTCAAAAAGTAATGCCTGAAAACTATAAGAGGCGCTGAAATCGGTGGTGAAATCCGTTTTTCGATATCTAGCATAGTTTTCGAGATATTTCATGTTGAAAATTCCAAAAAAATCCCAAAAAGTCGCAAAAATCCACGAAAAACCCCAAAAATCCCCATTTTCTCAACGAAAAAACCCATAAAGAGTCCATATAGATGCTCTGGAAGCATCCATACGAACATTGAAGACTCTACAACGACTTTTGATTTTTCCAAAAAACCAAAGGGGGTACCCTTTCGTCGATTTTTCGAAAAATTGCATAAAATAGAATCGCCTCAAAACGTCGTCTATTAGGTGTCTATAAGTCGTTTAAAAGGCGCAGAAAACGGTGGTGAAATCCGTTTTTCGATATCTATTAAAGTTTTCGAGATATTTCTTGTTGAAAATTTCAAAAAAAACCCAAAAAGTCGCAAAATTCCACGAAAAACCCCAAAAATCCCCATTTTTTCAACGAAAAAACCCATAAAGAGTCCATATAGATGCTCTGGAAGCCTCCAAACGAACATTGAAGACTCTACAACGACTTTTAATTTTTCTCAAAAAACCAAAGGGGGTACCCTTTCGTCGATTTTTCGAAAAATTGCATAAAATAGAATCGCCTCAAAACGTCGTCTATTAGGTGTCTATAAGTCGTTTAAAAGGCGCAGAAAACGGTGGTGAAATCCGTTTTTCGATATCTAGCATAGTTTTCGAGATATTTCATGTTGAAAATTCCAAAAAAATCCCAAAAAGTCGCAAAAATCCACGAAAAACCCCAAAAATCCCCATTTTCTCAACGAAAAAACCCATAAAGAGTCCATATAGATGCTCTGGAAGCCTCCAAACGAACATTGAAGACTCTACAACGACTTTTGATTTTTCTCAAAAAACCAAAGGGGGTACCCTTTCGTCGATTTTTCGAAAAATTGCATAAAATAGAATCGCCTCAAAACGTCGTCTATTAGGTGTCTATAAGTCGTTTAAAAGGCGCAGAAAACGGTGGTGAAATCCGTTTTTCGATATCTATTAAAGTTTTCGAGATATTTCTTGTTGAAAATTTCAAAAAAAACCCAAAAAGTCGCAAAATTCCACGAAAAACCCCAAAAATCCCCATTTTTTCAACGAAAAAACCCATAAAGAGTCCATATAGATGCTCTGGAAGCCTCCAAACGAACATTGAAGACTCTACAACGACTTTTAATTTTTCTCAAAAAACCAAAGGGGGTACCCTTTCGTCGATTTTTCGAAAAATTGCATAAAATAGAATCGCCTCAAAACGTCGTCTATTAGGTGTCTATAAGTCGTTTAAAAGGCGCTGAAAACGGTGGTGAAATCCGTTTTTCGATATCTATTATAGTTTTCGAGATATTTCATGTTGAAAATTTCA
Source organism: Plagiodera versicolora (assembly GCA_037013635.1). NCBI lineage: Eukaryota > Metazoa > Arthropoda > Insecta > Coleoptera > Chrysomelidae > Plagiodera > Plagiodera versicolora. Next base: position 301,977 of record CM072988.1, read on the forward strand.
AGAAAAACCCAAAAAGTCGCAAAAATCCACGAAAAACCCCCAAAATCCCCATTTTTTCAACGAAAAAACCTCTGAAAAGTCAATGTCGATGCTCTGGAAGCCTTCATACGAAAATTGGAGATTCTTTCGTCGATTTTTCGAAAAAAATCTCTGAAAAGTCAATGTGGATGCTTCAAAAAATCCCAAAAAGTGGCAAAAATCCGGTTACAAGTTCATTCATTCGCACTACCCCCACAAAAATCGCCCCCCCCCCAAAAAACATATCCTCACTGATTCCCAATTCAATCAATAAAAACAACCCCCGAGTGCCGCCGACCGAACTCAAACCGAGCCAACCTTTCAGAGTTACGATCTCGAGACTGCGACAGCCCCTTCGATTCCGAGCAGCCCGCATTACAACGGCGATACAGGGACGGGCTCGACATTCTCAGACAGGAAACTGCCTCTGAGCCGGTCCACCCCTGTCTCCGGCTTCCTAGAGCCGTCGACGTCGTCTCGGCTGCCGAAAGTACAGAATCCTACCGTCACCCTCCTTCAAAAAGCCAGAGGTAGGATTTTCGGCACTACGACAAAAAAAAATTGAACGCGATTTCGATACGCTCTACTCTATTGGTAGATATCGAAAGATAATCGAAACAGTCGACTAACGGTCGGTCAAAAAGAAAAAAACAGGGGGTTGTTGATTGTTGCAGAAGGACAGCTGTCAAAAGGCGCCTACTATATTGAGCCAGAGCAAAAACAATTGAGGAGTGGCAGTGATAGACCTTCAACTGTTTGTCCTGGGGAAGTGGGTGAGTGCAAAAGAGAGTACCCTGTATGATATTGTTGGTATTGAATTTTTTCCGCACAGTATATGTCAAAGTGACAGTGTTTTAAGGATAAAAAAAATTTAATCTTAAAAAAATGAAGATAATTTTTGCTCATTTCTATGATTTACATAAAAATTCTTTTATCACTTGAACTTTAGATAATATAATCATCGATTGATAATAAAGTGTTATCGTTTTATCACAATCATCTTCAATTTTTGTGTAGCTTCGTTCCATTAAATAAAAATATCAAAAATGTCAGTTGTTTTCCTTCGTATTTTTCTAACGTAAACGGACGTCATTTTCTCAAAAAAAAATCCTCACTGCTTCAAATAACTCAAAAATCAACTATAAAAAATACAAAAATCTAGTGGGGTCAAATCAGGTGATACAGTTGGCCACTCACACAATTTACGCAATGGGGGGCTTCCTTAATCATCGAATTATTTTATTTCTAGTCTAACCTCTTATCGATGAAAAAATAATTGATTTCAGCCTTCCTCCATATTTGTATTCGATCGTAGGATTCTTATCTTCATTCCATCTCGCCACACCAGATAGCGAATTTCGATAAAGAATTTTTCGAGAGTTTCTATTTTTTATAGTGTACCACATAAAGAACGAATACACGAACGAAAGTGAACACGAAAAACCCAGAAAAATGGCCGATTTGACGCCTAGGAAATACGAAGGTATCGGACCAGTTACCAAAGACGGTCTACCTTTGATTCTTAGATCGGTAAGTGAAATAATAATGGTGAAAATTGAGACAGAATTCGCGAAATTGCACGAAAAAAATATGCCAATACCATTATGATCATTCATTTCGGGACTTTTCACAATTAGGTTATGTTTCAATCCAAAAATACTTCGATAAATAAATCGCATTTTTGGGAGAATTCTTGGAATTTCTATTTTTTACCTTCAACTTACTATTTGGTCACCCTGTAATTATTCATCAATTCTCCTGTGGGGAGACCATTCACAATCGATAAATGGCGGTTTTAATACAGGATGGACCAAAATTGATGCTCCAAAAGTTTTTTTCTGTAGTGTAGAATACATTTTTTTTCTCAGGAAGTGAAGGATCAGAACCAGTCCAAATGGTACAAGAAAATGTACGACACAATCCACAAACAGAAACCACATAGAGGTGAGTCACGCTTCTTTTTAACCAACCAAAAGTTTCGGTTTTTGAAGTAAAAAATTCATCAGTAACGAAATCAAAAAGCTCAGAATGCAAATAATTTTTTTTTGTATTATATTTCAGATGAATACGTAACAGTACGTTATAAACAGAAGAGAGGTATTGTGAATAATAATAATTGATTGCTTCCTGCTTTCGCTTATGCATCTCAACATGTATACAGGGTGTCACTGAAAAAAAAATTAAAGCAACTGTTTCATAACAAAACGATTAATCCTCGATTTTTTTTATATATTTTTTTTTCGTTTGGGAACTGAAAAGCATCAAATATTCAATATACAGGATGTGAGATTTATGACTGCCATGCAAACACCCTGTATGCACTGTGAACGTGGTGAACTGGAACTATTGCGATAAAAGATAATGGTGCCCGAAGCAGGTCATCACCCTGTATGCCACCAGTTGTAATTAGCAGCTTTTAAATAATAACTAATCCCGATTAGATATCTCCTAACCTTTCCCTGTAAAATTCACTGAACTATAACAATCCACTTCTTATCTCACGATTCGGTAATACATTCAAACAACTAGTTTGTTTTGAGGCCTTTTGTTTTATCATTGTTAGTAACAATCAAGAGTGCGTGGGTGGAATGCGAAGGATTTATTTTTTATTGGAATCGAGACGAAAAACGGTTTCTGGAAATCGAAAGTGGTTCGAGGTAATCGGAGCTAGTCCAGTCGTAAGACAGTTATTTGTAGTGGCGGACATTTTGTATAATTACGCCTACTCGTTGAATACTTCTTTGTTTGTTTTAAGCAAGGCTTGATTTATCAATGGAGCTGTGAAGTATGCACAAACATTCCATCATTAAATATACTGAAAAAGTACAAAAACATTCGAAAATATCAACTGTTTCAACAGAAAAAATGCTTTAGAACGTCTGAAACATAACCAACAAAATATCTCCAATTTATTTATCATTCATGCATTCATTCCACGTTCATGACAGAAAACTCCGTAGACCCCCTACAAAAACACATTCGGCAACACCGCATATCCGTAGATCCCCTCCTACCAAAGTACAACTGGCAACACTGCCTCGCATCGAAACTCGTCTCGCAGCAGAGATATTTTCAATGCATCAAAAAAAAACAATTTCAAGCAAATTGACTAGTATACAGGGTGTCTAGGAGTCAATGAACACGGCACTGAACTCAGATTTTCGGTATCTAATTTAATTTTCGAGATATTCGTCATTTTATATCATCGAGTATAGCAAAAAGGTACCAAAACCCCAAAAGCACTGGAAAAGTCACCAGTTTTGACAGTAAAACTCCTAAAAAATCTCAAATCTTCGACATTAGCATCTCCCTGTATAAAACTAAGCACCCCGTTAATATTTTCCCCGCTGTCGCATAACGCCGCCTAACCTTCTCCGTCCAAATGCTAACGTCACGTCTGGTTGGTCGCAGCCCAATATCCCTACACTTCCGGTTATCTATCGGAACCGGAACCAGGGGCGTACGACAGCGATTTCGCGGACCACAAATACCGAACGTTGGACAGGAGACGGCCGGACGCGCCACAGAGACCGGAATTCGTCACTTCCACGATGCCGAGAAATTATTCCACCGTCAGGTGAGTGGAACAGTGTCTAAAGCTACGCTCACACTCGCGAGTTTCGGCGCAAAAATGTCGCCGAGCAACATTTTTGATGAGCGTGTCCTAGAAGTCTGTTTTTCAGATCGTCTTCGACTGATGTTCTCAAAAGCTCTCTAGACCAACAGAAACCAGGAAGAATCGAAGACTACACCACTGGACATTCTTCTATTTCTGATAAGGAAGCGAAACAAGTGAGTAGATGAGTTTTAAAAAAATATGGCTGCACTCTATTTATCGCACAAGAATAGGAATAGGAAGCAAGATTTATTGAAATCTACGAATTGAAGATCATCTCATATACAGAGTGTCCAAAAAAAGTACAAAAGTTCGCTTACATCTGAGAGATTTCCCATTTTTTGGACACCCTGTATCACATTTCCAAGAGTTTGTTCATTACTCATGCAATGTTGTACTTTTTGTGACGTTTTTTTACCTCCCAAATGACGTATTTTGATTTTTTTTGTAGTGGTGGGACGAAGTCATGGATATTTTCGATGGGGTACGATTTTTTATTCAAACTTTTCGAATAACTCTTATGCTACTTTGTGGTCCAATTTCGAACCATGATTCTTCTTCCTAATACCCGAGAAAAAATTAAGACTGTTGAAACTGGGCCACCCTGTATACGATTCGAAGGTTCGCTTCTTGCTGACTTGACCAAATCATGACGAAAACGAGAAGGGGATTCTTCGATCGAAATTTTTATGCTACACCAAAAGTAACACCGGCTAAGGGTGGATTTTTAACTAACATATTTTTCTGGTGAAAGTGGCTAGACGATAATTCAGCTCTGCCCAGCTACGAAGCCATGTTTGCTACGGCTCTAGCAAAATCTGTAAGGCAAAAGGCATGCTTCGTTTTTTGTTTCGAGTTTTCATGCAACATACTTTGAAAACTACATTTCTCAGTGTCTTTTTTGAATATCAGAAATTGTAGAACTCAGTTTTTCGATATTTGGTGGAGTTTTCGAAAAATTCGCCATTTCTATATTTGAATAATGTCAAAAAAAGTCCGAAAACACTCGAAAATATTCAAAAAATCACCAAAGAACGTCTAAGACACGCTTTTGAAGCCTCCCTACAAACATTGAAGACTGCAATTTTGAACCGCTGAACACGGTGGTGAAATCCGTTTTTGGATATCTAGTATAGTTTTCGAGATATTTCATGTTAAAAATTTCAAAAAACCCCAAAAAGTCGCAAAAACCACCAAAAACTCCCAAAATTCCCCCGATTTTCAACGAAAAAACCCATGAAGAGTCCTTGTCGATGTTCTGAAAGCCTCCATACGAAAATTGAGTCATTTCATTTTGAAAATTCCAAGAAAATCGACAATTTCGACTTCTTCCAAAAGCAAATAAGAGAGATACCTACATATTTCTGATATTCCGAGCAGACATACTTTTCTCCCCACAGAACTCTGCCTCCCCCCACTTTATAACCCCCCACACTTGTACGCCATCTTCCAAACAAACCGCATGCTCCCCAGCACGATCTGCCTTCCCCTCCCCACCGCATGGTCACCCGAAAACCCGCCCCAACCCCGCCTAACCACGATTTTTTCGTTGTAGCACTTGGAACGCCAAAAAAGAACGAGCGCGCAGCCGAAAAGTTTCATGAACCAGTAAGTAAGATTCATGCGAATCGAGTCTCGACAGATTTTGACAGGTGCAATTTTGCAGGGCGCTGAAAGAGTCCGGCTACGAAAGCGACTCGACGTTGGTGTTCAGAAGGAAGGAGGACGCTCAGTCGGAGCTCAGCCCGAGGGATCAGAAACAGGCGTACAGGGTGATTCAGAAGGGGGGGGACGTGCCGTTGCACGGGCTCAGGAAAATCGTGCCGGAAAGACCGAAAGGTAAGGGGGTTCGATTTGGTTTTGGGGATTTTTTTTTCTTTTTTTTTGGTGAAGGTTGGACTTTTAATTCCAGGAAAATCTTACTTACTGTCGAACTTCTATTGCTGAAATAAAATGTTTAATTTTCTATTATACAGGGTGAGACCACAACATTTCTTCGGTCAGTTTCTGCATTTGGATCAACTAGAACATATTTTTTTGATTTTTTCGTGAAATTCTGCCATAGCCGATGTTTCTGATTTTCGAGATTTTTTCCTTCATTCTATTTATTCTTGGAAAAACTGAACTTTTTCCAATTTTGGAAATGTAAAAGTGTGAAAAAGTTTGAATTTTTCGTACAATTCCACCATAGTCAATGTGTTTGATTTTTGAGTTTTTTTTTATCAATTTAAATTATTTCGCGAAAAATGTAGCATTTTTCAATTTTAATGTGGAAGAAGAATTATCTTAAAATTCCACCATGGCTAATATTTATTATTTTCGAATTTTTTTTCTTTATTCTATTTATTTTTTGGAAAAACTTGACTTTTTTCAATTTAGAAAATGTAAAAGTGCGAAAAAGTATAAAATTTGTAGCAAATTAGCTAAATAAAGATTATTATTATTATTATAATTTTCATGAAATTCCGGCATAGCTTATGTTTCCAATTTTTGAGTTTTTTTTTTTCTCAATTTCACTTAATTTTCGAAAAATGTTGCATTTTGTTAATTTCGAAAAAGGCAATTTTCGAAACAATTGAAAATAACTCAGTATATCTGAAAGGGGCTAAGTTGGTTTCAAGACGAGCCTAAATAAATGACAATCTTCATCTTTTCGTTAAAATAAAATGAAATATTCATCACGTACTTTATGAATGTCGTAACCGAGAAAATGTATTCACACCCTGTAGAACATCCCAATTGGGCCACCCTGTATCTATTTCGAACTAGAACTCTATTCTTGAGCGCTGTTAACGCTGCCTGGTGCTGGAGCTACTAAAAAAGGTCGGTAACACCAGCTTCTTCCATTTCCACTGCCTCTTCTAACCCCGAAAAGTATTTGAGCTTGCCCCCCACGACTTTTTCACCCCTACTTCCCCTACTCAGTTCACGTCAGCACCCCTACGAACCAGCCGAACCCCAACCGATCGCTTTTTCCCCCCACAGAAACGGACTTCGTGGAATTCTTTCCGATCTCACCCACCCTAACGAGGATCCGCTTCCACAAAAATTACACCCCCCAGAAGCAGGCGACGTGCTACCCCGTCACGCTCCCACACAAATTCACCGCTCACGAAAAAACCGCCCTCTCCTCCCCCCCACCACCCCCTCCTTCCCCGCCTCGCAGGAGGTCGTCGAGGAACAACCCCACCTTGCGGCTGGTGTCCACCATGAGGGTGAGAAGCAGCAGCGGCAAGTCTCCCCTTTGCAGGAGGCACGAGACTTGCTTCACCTCCAAGGGGGGGTCGTTGAGGGAGAAGGTCACGTGTAGGGTGTCTTCCGAGTCGATTTCGCGGCCGAGGGTGGTTAAAAAAGGCACCACCCCGACGGTGGGGAGGAAGATACAAAGCAGGGCCAGGTCCACGGAGCCTGTGAAGGGGGGCCCCGTGCATTCCTCGGTGGAGAGCTTGACTCCGAAGACTTTCGGGGTTGAAAAGCGCAGATTCGATTCGAGGCCAGCCCCTAGTAGGCTGGTGGACTCCCCCAGGCTCCTCTCGCCTACGGAGGTGAAAAAAGCCGAGCTGATTCACTTGGCCAACGGCACTACCTTCAGAAAAACCAACGCGGTTCTTTGCTCCACCAAAAACACTAAAGCCAAGGAGACGCTGCCCATCAAAGTTGGGGTTTCGGAACGTGGGAAACGGATCATGAAGAGCCCGAGCCCCAGGCCTCTGAAGGTGGCTTCCCCCAGCCCATCGACCTCTTCTGAGAAGGGCAGACTACTCAAATCCTCCCTGGAGTCGTTGAGCTCCCCGAAAAGCCCTAGGAGAGTCAAAGAATTTATTAAACCAAGCACTAATAGCAAAGCGAGGTCCAAAGAGGGCACCCAAAAGTCCAAAAAGGAGAAAATAAATGACGAAATCAAAAAGGATCGGCTGGTGCTTAAGAACAAAGAACCAGCAACAGTCTTGTGTGTACCTGGTGCAACCAAGCAACCTTTGGAGGATCACACCAAGCCAAAGAAACCGATTGGGAGTCATCGCTTCTTCCAAAACTTGCTCCTGACAGCTGACATGGCACCGAAACCCCAACCTCCCAAACCCTCCTGGATAACGGAGAGGACGAACCAACTGAACAGACGTAGAGCTTCGTTCTCCGAGCCCAGCCTGAGCGCTATGAAGGTGTACCTCAAGCACACCAGGCCTGTCAGCGACTCCAAATTCATCAGCCTCGACGCAGCAGCTGTCAGATCCAGATCGGCCAGCCCCCGGACTAGCAGGAGCTGCAGCTCACCCCCAAAGTTGTTTGCAGCCCCCAAAAAACTGGTGTCGCCTCCCCCTTCCCCCCGGCCGTGCAGATCGCCGAGCTGCAGGAGGATCATGCAGCTGAAGAGGGCCCCCGAGTATAACGCGGACTCTGGCGGGAGCACCACCTCGCTGGACTCGCCGCCCAAGCACGTCACCAGGTTCAAAGACCTGAACCAGTTTTACTCTGAGATCGAGCAAGTGGGGCAGCTGGAGAAGACGTTCAGCTCGAAGCCTAGACGGAGGTGCGAGGATCGCATCATCGATTTCGACAGGTGGAAGGAGGTGAGGACGAGGGAAAAGGCCGAGGTCGAGCTGGAGACTCTGTACAGCCACCTCAAAGCCGAGGAGAAGGAGAAAGGCTTCCTCTACCTACCCAAAGACATCGCCAAGTTCAAGTGGAACAGGCACTGCGACAGAGGGTTGCGGTTCAGAGAGAAATCCGTGGACGACATCAAGGCAGAGCTGGGGAAGCTCGAGCACGAGGAATCGCAGCTGGAGAACGCCAGACGCAGGGAGCTGTCCTCGCTGAAGGACACCTACAAACCGCTGTGGAGGGGAAGCTCGGTGGTGGATGTGACAAACAGGATGCTGGAACGCAGGTCACGCTCCGAGGGTAGAGTCGAATCAGCCAGACAGAGGCTGTTGGACTCGGAGCAGCTGCTGACGCACGGCATCGGCAGCAGGATATGGAGCAGCTTGTCCATGGAGCAAGTCAACATCCTCAAGGACCAACTGGCTGATATTTACAACAACATGCGTAAGTCCAAGGACGATTACACCATCCAAGTACCGAGAGACAAGAAGTGGCAAGTGCCAGCCCTCACTGTCAGAAGAAACTCTGATTTTTCTGAGAGAGCAGCTCGTCCTGCACCTCCCCCAGGGGAATCCAACCTGTCTGAAGACGACAAGAAACTGCTATCGCAGAGTTTGAGCAGGGAGCTGTTGGAGAAGCTCCAAAAGCACCGGCAGCGTCCGACTGTAGTTTGTGCCAAAGAAACGCTGGGGGCTGTAGCGTCTGCTAAGGCTAAGCTGGGCAGCAAAAAGGCAGAGCAGCCCCAGCAGCCTCTGGTCCACACTGTGGCCCTAGGCAACGAGCTGGTGCCCACCACCAGCGAGAACGACAGCGCGAGCACGGACGAAAGCACCAAGACCGTCGTCCGGGCAGCTCGGGAGGACATCAAAAAGAAAGTGGAGTACTTCGAGAAGACCAAAGCTCTGGAAAGCTACACTCCTACGGTGTACAAAGCAGCCGAGGACGTGGGGGAGGCCTCCCCGAAGCCACCGCGACTCTTCCAATCTAAGTCTTGCCAAAGTATCGAGGAATACTTTGGGGAAACAGACCTGATGAAATTCGCTACGGTCCCGCTATCGGCCACGCGCAAACAGAAGTTTTCCCCGAGGAAACCGGAGCTGAGGGCTACGGAAATGAGCCCCATCCGTTCAGCGACCACCAGCAGCGACAGCTTGTGCAGGAGCAGGTCGGTTTCGCCCTACGAGACCGGGGACGTGAGGAGGCTCAAGGATAAGTTCGAAGACGCCTTCGGAGCTGCCACTTTGAAAAGGTCCAGGAGCGAATCGGACCTGCCCAGCATCGACATCGGCTACGTGGACAGCTTGAGGAGGCAGTACGAGTACCCAGCCCGCGCTGGCAGAGGCAGGAGCCGGCTGCGAAGAGGGGGGGTCGTCTCCCCAGTCTTCCTGCGAGCCGAGGACAGATTCATGCCCCACATCAACATCATCAGCAAAATAGCCAGCCTGTACGGTGGAAAACGCCAGGGAAGCTCTCGAAGAGGCGCGGAGGAGCTGGCCGCCCTCCTCGGCTGCCCAGTCGGGGAGGTCGAGAGGCTGAAGGGGAGGTTCGACAGCCAGGACGACGTCTCCTTGGTGGGGCACATGTACACCTCCTCGCCGAGCTTGGGGGAGCTGCAAGACATCGCTCCGTACCTCGCTGCTAATTGGACAGCGCACCGTTACCCGAGGATGGAGGACAACTCCAGGTCCTTGTCCTCTCTGGTGCGGGCAGCCAGACCGAAATCCGTGTCCCCGCTTCCTTCCCCACCCGGTAAAAGCGCGTCGATTCTCAAGGAGAGGGTTCGTGCGACGTACGAGCCGAAGATGCACGAACCCATCCGGTACCGACCGGCCGGTGACGCAAGGTACAGAAATGGGTGGAAATTTTCGTCGAAACCGACGGTTTCTTTCAAAGGTGTTGTATTTAGAGTAAACACACTTGAAGTTGTAGAGTCGTGGCACCAATGAGAGAGTAGGAAGGTTCAGATGCTTTTTCGGATCATCGCATTGCATGACTTGATGTTTTTCGTTCGATGAGTACAGAGAGACAAAAAATCGCAACAATACGAGTCACAGTCGAACTGAATTTGGTTGCAATTTTTTTTCTCATTCTGCAACAGACTTATCTCGAGAGTTTGCAAAGTTTGAAGCACACAATCAAAAAGGTAATTCGTGAATACATTTCAGAAAATGTTCATGAAACTCCACCAACATTCAGCTGATACTTATATTTTCAGAAGGAGTTTAGAAATCTCCCAAAGTTTCAAAATTAATTGACATATTTTGGAATATACTTTCGGTTAAACAAATCAACTTTTTTCCATTTAATTTTTGGGTGGAGTAACATGGAATTTGCTTTGCACCATATATCACAACCTAGACTGATAATCAAGTTCTTCTTCGAGTCTCAGAACGTATACAAAGTGTTTCATTCTAAGTGGTTAAGAATTAATAATCAGTAATACATTTTTTATCGATATCTCGAAATACATATTTCGAATCAAATTAAATTAGGACAGTTGACAGTTCTTGTTTGAAAATTGATAGAAGAACTTGAAGTATCTTCAGGGATCTGCATGCAACGTTTTTTTTTTGTATGATTTGTTCATTTCATCGTGCTTTTTACGTGTTTATTAGAACCAGAACCGCCTCAACCGCCTCCAAAAGGAAATTACGAAAGAATTCTCGAGCAAGGTAAGTGCTAATGATAATAATGGTAATGATATTCATTGAACAAAATTCATTTTTCATGATTTCGTCATTACACTGATTTTTTACGTAGTAGAAATAACATGGGCCTACGGGCTGTGCTTTGTGGTGCACCGCTTAGACCTCAAAGTTGGTCCCACCCACTTGAATCGATTTCTTGTACGGTTCAAGAAAAGAAAAGGGTCAATATTCGATAAGAGACGTCAAATGAATCGGTCTCTCCGTGCCAGACCCCTATATCGAAGTAAAATTAGTCCAACGTTGTAAACCGTACACGTCAGACTGTGTCATGGTGGAATTTTTTGAGATAAAATGAAGTACAGTTAAAGTGTTTCGAGTGCTGAGGCAAGAGTAAGCATTGTTCTGTTCGTGCTTGTTATTTGCTCCATAAAAAGTCGAGTGGGGCGGAATCGGGTGGTCCTGCTGGCCACTTTGAGAACCCTCGGCTCCTGGTGCGATATCTCAGCTGTCAAACGTCCGAATGTCATCAAAATTGGACACGACAACACTGGAGGACGGTCCATGAAACGACTGAAATTTCATAGAGATGGCGCCACTAGAAAACGAGAAATTCGGAAAGTCCCGCAACACACTTTCGTGACCTCATTCCTCGTTGATAATCGTGCGAACTAATAAACAATTCCTCGTTCTCCATAACCGAGCTCGTCATTACGGATTCGCCATTGTTACATCTCGATTAAAAATTCAGCGTATCAATCTCGCAGACAAACAACTCGGATATTACGGTATCCGCTAGGTGGGCGAGGTAGGAAGAAAAAGAATCGTATAGATCGGCAATTAAACTTCGAATCAGTCTCGATTTTGAGCTGGTCTCGTCTTGGGCTCGGCCTTTAGCAGGCTGGGCACCGCGATCGTCGGATGTTTTTGGTTTCGGCACCGGAAGTGACGTAATGAAATGCGTCGTTCGTATAGGTTGAGACATCCTCTGAAATAATTCGATATTGCGGACGCTGCCATTCGAAAACTATTCAAGATACGGTGTTGCCGCTTTTACAGGATATTTTTGAAAGTATAAGCTATCGAAAAGCCCCGAAAAAAATTGTTTTTTCGAAAGTGTCACACTGATATAGCCGCTTGAATCAAAGTCATGTCTTTTTACGAAAAAACTAAATCAGAAGTTATATTTTTTCTAACTCCGAAATGCTCAAAATAATTGAATTTTAGAGGAAAGCGTGTCTTGCATATTGCAAAATATACAGGGTGGTCCACTTTAGAACTATAACCATGAGTTACTTCTGAAAAAAAAAACGGTTTATTTCACAGCACTACTAAATTTGAAGGAGAATTTTGTTATCAATAAATTTCCCCTGTATACGAAAAAAGGATCCATCGAATCAATCGATTATCTTATCTCTCATTATAGTCTACGTGCTAAAATATACACAGATATTTATTTTTAACATCTGATAGATATTCCAGAGTGTATTGTCACAACCTTCAACGAGAATAAACATTCGAATATTTGATTTCGTTGGTGGATTCAACATTTCGGTGTGAAGTGTGAAAAAGTGCAGTTTCCATCGACAATGGATGTGGAATTAAGGCAGAAATCTTCTGACCGAGCTGTCACGAAATTACAGAAAACTTTCAATAGGCACACGATCGCCAACTTTCCGATCATCTACGGACCCATGCCCTACAGTTAGTATACAGAGTGTAGCGTTTTTCAGGCCCACGAAAATGTGGAGCTCATTCAAACAATCAAAATTTCCTGAACAGATAACGAAATGGATCGATTGATTCGTTATCAATTGTGGATTTTTTTCCAATTTCAGTGTTGTATACAGGGAGATACAAGAAGGTGAAATTCCGTGATGTCCACACTGTGCAAGGGTTGGAATTTATTTACGATTTATCTCAGTGATGATTCGATATTAATCTTGATTAGAAATCGCTGATTCCAAATAGTGTTTCTATGGTTTTATTACGAGAGAAAATGGAAAGTGCATTCCTTAACAACGTTGAATGCCCTTAGGAGATGAAATTACTTTCACTGAATCAATCAACATAAACAGTTTTTTCGGCCAGAGATGTCAGATCGAGTTTCCGAATATTTCCTTTAGTTTATTTTGTTGAAAGTTGCTCACCCTGTACAATCAGTTATGTTGGAATTCGTGATAAATTCGCTATAAATGTTGTAGCTTGTTGATAATTCGTTCTACTCATTGTTTAAAACACGAAAATAATGAAGCAATTTCAATGCACCACGTAAACCATTCAAATCAATCACCGAATTTAATCGTACCAACTTAGCGACACTTTCAACAAATCACAGCTTTTATTGGCAAAGAAATTCTTCGTGTTTGACCTCGTATGACCCACATTCTACTTGATGTATTCATTTGCTGCTGCAAATAACGCAAATGTTTCGTAATATTTCTCAAACTAAAGTCCAATTTTCTAAAAGTGGCAGCTGCTCGTTTTCGAAAAAATACTTTGAGACTGCAGCAACCAATTTTAAATCACTTTTTCCACTCGAGACCTCCCCCTTAGTCCACCTCTGCTTAGAAAGTCCTCTTGTCCTCAATGCTGATCGCTATAATGTAGACATTTCTTCAATTGTCATGCACTGTCAACAAATACAGAATGATCTCGTTTCTAATTGGAGACCACTTTGAGGCATTTCTCTTGAAAGGGGGATCGGCTATGTCCATTCTACAAAGTTTCTTCATTCGATAGTATCGATTTCTCGATAATACATCGGGAGAATTAATCTACGAGAAGTGTTGTTGAAAACTGCGAAATTTCAATTTGTTCTTCCTAATCGACAATCATTCGGTTGTTTGCGATGGTTAATGGTATGTAAACAATTTTTATTCAGTGTCAATTGGTGTTAAATCTAGAGGCCTTGTAAGCCATTCCACTGTATTATACACTGTATTATTTTCAGACTTTCCACGAAATTCTAGATGTGTTTTATTTAATATTAATTGAGTATCAATGAGAAAAAGAACCAGAGTGTTGAATATGGAGGCCTTGTAGGCCATTTAACTGTTGAGAATTTGGTGCAACCTTATTCTGAATAGGATAGTCAATACATTTCACATTTTTTTAATCATAACCAACAGTGAAAGTTCAGAAATTCTGCTAGAATGTTGGTAAAAAGTCTTTCGAAATTGGACACTCTGTATATGCATTCGACTACATTTTATTGCTCAACGCTTTCATATACAATCTAAGTTTCTCTATAAACATCTGAAATCTGTGAGGAAAACAATCAATCAATCAATAATGTAATGGAATATTTCATTCATTGAATTTTTCAAACTCAGTTGATAATTATTATGCAACTCGTATATTCGCCAATATTTCATTTCGAAATCACATGGTAACATGTGAGATGCAGTTTTCATCGGAAAACTTAGTGAATGTTCCGCTCGCTTTCGGTAGATGGCGCCACTGTCAAAACAGCCGTTTTCACGGGGTTGGGGTATGTTATTGATGCGTAAAACGGATGCAAACAACACTTGAAGTGGGTGGAATATCACGTCGAATCTTTGGACCAATCGATAAAGGAATTGTTGAGATTTTGAAAAGTATATTTGTTTAAGTGTAAAAATAGTCTATCTAGGGATTTTTATTTTGCACTAATGGTACTGAAAAATAACTAAATCTGTCAAAACCACAAGAACGAGACAAATCCAATGAATTATAGTTTAAAAAACCAAATTACGAGCTTCCAGAATTAATCAAACTAAAAAATAATGAAAGAAACTCTTAGTATAAGAGTCAGATGAAATTTTTCGGCTTACGAAATGACCAGGTGGTGTCGAATCCGGTCACCCCGCTGTCCACTCCACGTCCAAACCCTCTTCTATCGCCCCGATCACCTCCCCCGTCGTTTCTTTGCAGAATCTCCGAGGAAATACGTGGAAAACGAAGTGACCATCCACTACCGAGCTCCGGTACGTCAGGAAATCAAAGAGTATCTGAGCGAAGACGAGCTGGCGCACCGCCAAGCCGAAGCGATGAAGAAGATCTATCAGGAAGAGAGACGGAGGAAATATCTGCAGGTTAGCAAGTCTCTTCAAGTAAGTTTTTTCTTGTCGATTAGGTGCGAATCGGGACGGTGTGGCGGCTGTACCTGTAACGCTCAGGGTGGTTTATATCTAACATGCGGTAGGTACAGGGTGGTGTTTTTTATAGGGGCGTTTTTGCAGGCGTCTGAGTTTTTTTTTAAATGCGATTTTCCAATAGTTTCTTGGTTTCCTCCCGGCTCTAGCATTTTTTTTAATAAAATTTCCATGTGAATTTGCTCATGGTGTCTCAGAATGGTCTTGAAAACCAACGTTGGCATGTGATTTTTCGATATTTTCCTAATTTTTTATGTCTCTCCTGGTTCTAGCAATTTTATTGAATAATATTTTTATGTAAGTTTACTTATAGTGTCTCAAAATGATCTTGAAAAACCAACGTTAACTTTGGTTCTCTTTAGAATCGATTTTTTTATTTGAAACTTGCGATTTTTCAATATTTTCTCGATTTTTTATGTCTCTCCTGGCTCCAGCAATTTTTTTGAATGAAATTTTTGTGTAAATTTACTCATGGTGTCTTGAAATGGTCCTTGAAAACCAAAGTTGGCGTTAGTTTTTTTTTTCAGATTCGATTTATTCTAATTTAATATGATTTTTCGATATTTTCTCAAATTTTTATGTCTCTCCTGGTTCTAGCAATTTTTTCAAATGGAATTTCTACACAAATTTGCTCATGGCGTCTCAAAATGAGTCTAAAAAACCAACGTTACCATTGGTTTTCAGCAGAATCGGTTTTGTTTTTTGAAAAAATGCTATTTTTCGATAGATTTTCAATTTTTTTTGTCTCTCTTGGCTCTAGCAATTTTTTTTATGGAATTTTTGTGTAAATTTACTCATGGCGTCTCTAAATGATCTGGAAAAACCAATATTCGCATTAGTTGTTTTCTTTTAGATTCGATTTATTTCAATTTAATATGATTTTTCGATATTTTCTCAACTTTTTATGTCTTTCCCGGATCTAGCAATTTGTTTAAGTGGAATTTGCACACAAATTTGCTCATGACGTCTTAAAGTGAGCCTAAAAAACCAACTTCGACATTGGTTTTCTGCAGAATCTATTTTGTTTTTTGAAAAATGCGATTTTTCGATATTTTCTCAATTTTTTCATGTCTCTCCTGACTCTAGCAATTTTTTTAAATGGAATTTTTGTGTAAATTTGCTCATGGCGTCTCTAAATGATCTTAAAAAACTAAAGTTGGCACTTGATTTTTCTTTGTTTTTTTCATGAAATGCAATTTTCCGATATTTTCTTGAACTTACACGATTCTGTTTCCAGGAGCTCCAAGACATGAACTCCCGAAGACACACAGACAATTTCATCCCATCGCAAAAATCCCCCATAGCTCTGAATAGATACGACAATTTCGACGATTTAGCACCTTCCGCCAAAGCACCACCAAAATCTCCAGGTGACTTTCCATCACATCATCACGGCCAGCGAATCACGATTTTTATTTATTTTTTTTCAATTATTATCCATTAATTTCCAGACCCTCGCCTTTGCGCTCGGGCCCTGTACAACTTCGTGGGCCAGTCGGCTAGGGAGTTGACCTTCAGAAAGGGCGACATCATCTACTTGAGGAGGCAGATCGACAAGAATTGGTACGAGGGGGAGCTCAACGCCATGGTGGGGCTCTTCCCCACCAATTACGTCGAGGTGATTGTTATTTTATTTTTTGGGGGGGCTCTCTCGAGGTCGTGCCTTTGCAGTTATTGTCCGAACTGGGTCACCCTGTATAGGGATGTAAATATTATGATTTTTATGCCGTGAACTCGTCCTCAACCCATTTTGATTTTTTTTTCATTGTTTTAGTAACTTTTGACCCATTTTATCTAGCATTTGATTTTTGGTGTAAACAAACTGGTTTCGGGCAGTTTGTTGCTATTTTGTTTTCGCGCAAAAAATTACTTATCGTGACTGTGTTTCACGAACTTTCACGTCATTTTCGGGTGATCTATCAGGGTTTCTTCATTTTATTTTCGATAACCTTCAACTAGCGATAACAACATTCAATGTTCTAAGAATTTCACAACAATAATAAATGGATGAGAAATTCCGAAAAAAAATAGTATCCTACTTTTGTCTTATCAATGAAAAATGTCGAGTCATTTTGGTGAGAAAAAAAAAACATTTTTTTCGACGACGTCATTATTGCTAGAATTATTTTTCAAAACGAATTCATTTATTTCAAGATTATAAAAATTGGATGATTTCAATTAAAAAAAAAAAAACAACAATAATAAACGACTGACGAATGATTCGCACTGCAGATCATCCCTTTCGAAGGCGGTAAACCCGCCCCCCGAAAGGCGCACGAAGGTCAGGCCAGGGCCAAGTACAATTTCGTGGCCCAAAGTCACCTCGAACTATCGATAAGCAGGGGCGAACTCGTCACCATCACCAGAAAAGTCGATGAAAATTGGTTCGAAGGGAAAATCGGCGGCAGAAAAGGTATTTTCCATACACAGGGTGTTTCAATTTAATTTTTTTCTTGGTCGATAGCGAGTACGGAAAATATCACAAAATGAGTCTAAAAAACCAACGTTTTCTGCAGAATCTATTTTGTTTTTTGAAAAAATGATATTTTTCGATATTTTTCCAATTTTTTTTTGTCTCTCTTGGCTCTAGCAATTTTTTTAATGGAATTTTTGTGTAAATTCACCCATGGCATCTCTGAATGATCTGAAAAAACCAATATTCGCATTAGTTGTTTTCTTTTAGATTCGATTTATTTCAATTTAATATGATTTATCGATATTTTCTCAACTTTTTCTTGTCTCTCCCGGCTCTAGCAATTTTTTCAAATGGAATTTCTACACAAATTTTCTCATGGCGTCTCAAAATTAGTCAAAAAAACCAACGCTGGTATTGTTTTTCTGTAGAATCGATTTTGTTTTCTGAAAAAATGCAATTTTTCAATATTTTTTTAATTTTTTTTGTCTCTCTAGGCTCTAGCAATTTTTTTAATGGAATTTTTGTGTAAATTCACTCATGGCGTCTCTAAATGATCTTGAAAAACCAATATTCGCATTAGTTTTTTTGGCAGATTCGATTTATTCTAATTTAATATGATTTTTCGATATTTTCTCAAATTTTTATGTCTCTCCTGGTTCTAGCAATTTTTTCAAATGGAATTTCTACACAAATTTTCTCATGGCGTCTCAAAATTAGTCTAAAAAACCAACTTTAGCATTGGTTTTCTGCAGAATCTATTTTGTTTTTTGAAAAAATGTTATTTTTCGATAATTTTTCATTTTTTTTGTCTCTCTTGGCTCTAGCAATTTTTTTAATGGAATTTCTGTGTAAATTTACTCAAGGCGTCTCTGAATTATCTGAAAAACCCAATATTCGCATTAGTTTTTTCTTTAGATTCGATTTATTTCAATTTAATATGATTTTTCGATATTTTCTAATTTTTTCTTGTTTCCCCCCCCCCTCACTCATCGCTCAGGTATTTTCCCCGTCAACTACGTGGACGTGCTCATCGATCCCCAATCCCCCCCGCCCCCGACGGCGGGCGTCGTCTCGAAGCCCGCCGCGTCACCGGCCGCCCACTCTCTCCTACTGAACGGTTCGGCGGGCGGCAAAGAATCGATGGGCGCGCACAGTTACACGCCCGCCATGCCGCCCAACTACTTGCACGCCAAAAACGCCCACGGCACGGCCGGCGGCGGCAGGAAAAACGTGCCGGTGGGGCAGGCGTTGCATATCGAGACGCAAAACGATCCAGTTCCGTGAGTATTTTTCGAAATTCTGTTTGTTTTCCCCAAATTTTTCATCGGATATTAATTGGACATTGATTTTACATTCAATGGGCTCTCAATGGACATTAATTGGACCTTATTCGAATATTAATTGGACATCAATAGTTACATCAATTGGACATTCGATAAAAATTGATTGGACATTAATTTTATGTTAATTGAACATTAATTGGATATTAATTTTCTACATTAATTGGACATTCAATAAAAATTAATTGGACATTAATTTTATATCAATTGAACATTACTTCCTACATTAATTGGACATTAATTTTCTACATTAATTGGACATTCAATAAAAATTAATTGGACATTACTTCTTACATTAATTGGACATTAATTTTCTACATTAATTGGACATTCAATAAAAATTAATTGGACATTACTCCTAACATTAATTGGACATTAATTTTCTACATTAATTGGACATTCAATAAAAATAAATTAGACATTAATTGAATATTCAATAAAAATTAATTGGACATTAATTTTTACATTAATTGGACATCAGTAAGACATTCAATAAAAATTAATTGGACATTAATTTTATATTAATTGAACATTAATTCCTACATTAATTGGACATTAGTTTTTTACATCAATTAAACATTCAATAAAAATTAATTGAACATTCGATAAAAATTAATTGGACATAAATTTTATATTAATTGAACATTAGTTTCTACATTAATTGGATATTAATTGTACATTGTTTGAATTCTAATTGAACATGAATTGGATATTATGCAAATATTAATTGGAAATTTTTTGGATATTAATTGGACATTCAATGGACATCAATTGAACATTTATTGGACATTGAATGTCAATGGACCTTAATTGGACGTCTAATGGACATCAATATTCGCCCTTTATTCCTTCAGAAAGTAAAAAAACTCGAATTAGATTGACCCAGACGATATTTTTCGCTGCGTCGAATGCAAAAACGAAAGTTTGAATGACTGGCATTCGACTTGGGCGACTTGGACGACCATCACACGTTCAATTCGTACAACGGACATCAATTGGACGTCCACTGAATGTCCAATAGACGTCCAAGATACCCTCTTTCAACGTGAAACTTTCATTCGTCGGCAGATTTCGCGCCCTCTACAAATACAACCCGCAAAACGACGACGAACTGGAGCTCCTAGAGGGCGACACCGTCTACGTCCTGGAGAAATGCGACGACGGGTGGTTCGTGGGCTCGAGCCATAGGACGGGGGCTTTCGGCACTTTTCCCGGGAATTACGTCGAGAAAATCGTTTGAAACATTCTCCCGTTTGGTGCTTTTCAAGAAACACCCAGTGCATATCGACGAGTTGTTTTTCGATTCATTTCTGGGTTTTTCGGCTAATACTAACTCGTTAGCTTGTAGATATTACGATTAGTTTTATTTAACAAGGTTTCTAGTCACCAGCCAAATGATAATTCTAGCGTAGAAAATATAAATATACAGGGTTGAGCACTGCAGATTTCGAACTTTTGAATCACCCTGTATCATCCTAAAAAATTCAATAAGGAAACTAATTTTTTCTTGACAATTTTCGGAATGGGACATTCAAGAAATTTTTGGGACGTTTCAAATGACCAACCCTGTATAAAAATGGCATGTCCGAGCATGATGTGCCATTGAATTTGCACCAAAAATATATTGTAACATTGTAATATGACCATGATCTTCCATAACATACTGTAGATGTATATAATATGTATGAATTATTTTTGATCGTTATTTTACGATTCTATTTTTCTGTTTCCTTTTTAAACCTCACTATTTATGGAGTGCCTTCTCAATACAATCGAATTTTCGGAATAAAAAATGCTATACATATATAATGAGACAATAAAATATCCCCCTGTGAGACTTCGATAACTATTTTTCGTTTCTATTTAGTGTATCATTATTAAATTCACTTTGTTTAGACACTTTTTCCCCCACCTACTTGGTAACGTTTTTGTTTTTCAATAAAATATTTAACTTGCTCCCTCGTTTTATTCCACCCCGACAAGCCAACACCCTGTAAACCGAACTAAAAATCACCTTTATTCATTCCATTATCACCTCGACTTGTTTCGTCGGAGTTTCACAGAAAAAAAAACAGGAGCGGCAACATGGCACGAGCTGCCACTCATCTCTCCCTTGGCAAGGAATGACAATGCCTACCTGTTGCTGACCATAGCACCACGAGAACAATGTGATTACGTGTGTATCCGTTGTCATGACAACCTACGCTGTTGCCAAACGTATCGGGATGACTGGTGTATCAAGAAAGTTAAAACAAGGAGACGTTCATGGGCTCAGGCGATTTGGAATTTCGATAGTGAAGCCTTCGTTGCGCATTCCTGTGGAAATAATGATCTGTTGATACTTTGGCGTTGCGGTTTTTATGTTTCCACGGTGCGTTCTAGAGGTCGAGCACGTTTTTAACATAATAATACTCAAGTAACCTCACTTCCAACTGAGATATGAGTGGATAAGGGCATAACATTCCGAGTTTCAATAGCTATTGACTGGTTAAAGGTTCAAGGATGTAGAATACCAACAAAGCTCGTTGATTTCAGACAACATTGAAGGAATACAATCTTTGTTAACAAGAATAAATACTACTGGAGATGGAATGAACAAAATTGTGATCATTCCTATGATTTCGTAGTGTTTTTAATTTTTGCGGCACGGCTTCGAAAGGCCACCCTGTATACATTTCAAGATTCTTCTAGTTGAATAATTGAAAGTTGTTGATCTTTCAAGCAACGTTGATATTTCATTCGTTGAGTTATTTTAAAAAATTCAAAAGAATTCTCCAATGGAGTCCTTCAAATATTTGATTACTTTTCGAAAAATATCTGCTCAATTCCTCCTGTATACGACACCAAACAAAATATTGAGTTGACAAACGAATCATTGATATGGCAGATGACAAACACGACCTCAGTGGCGGAGGATTCTACATTTAAATAGGGTTTCCACAGCCATCAAGATCACCAGATTCATCCCCTGGTGCCCGTTCTTATCAACCTCGTTCAAAAATCGCCGATACTGAAGGTGACATAATAAAAACGAGATAAACCGATTCTTAGGGGATCAGCAGAATAATTCAAGCGCCACGATAAATGTCGAGCAAGCCGAATTAGCACGTGCCACGATTGTACGAGCTGGATCAGCACGACGGGATATTTTTTTAATTGATGCTCTCGACAGCTATAAAGATTTCGCGATGTTAATACAAAGGATCTGCAGTTTTTTATCTACAGATACACCGGTAACGATCAAGGTCTTTTTTGCGTCCTAAAAATACCGATTTTGATATACCAAGTGTTGAAATTGATCGTTTTTATTAATTGACATATCTCGCTCGTTTTTGGAGGTATCGACTCGAAATTTGGTGTGAGTAATACTCAATTGGGGGTCATCATTTTGAATATTTCATGTATCGTCGAAATCTACAGGGTGATACGTTCATAGGAGTGAAAATGTTTCAGAACTGGGGGACTATATTCTAAAACGTATCGCCCTGTATACCAATTTCGATTAGTGTATCTCAACCAACAACACTCTGTATATTGAAGGTATAGTAGGTGCACATCAATTCGGCAAATTTGCAACTGTCAACTGTCAAGTGAATCAAAATGGCTTGCAGTGTAAAATGTCAGAAACGATTTTGTTTGAAAAACTTCGATGATATCTTGGAAAAAATTTGATTTTCTGTTAGTGTTTAGTCAGAACTGAAATATTATTGACCCCGAAATCTGTCTAAGATAATTCCCAGATTAGAAATGTCCGATAAAGATTCCTACTGGTAAATGTCTGTCGAAATACCGACTGACTTTTCGAATTGCACAAGTTTTGTTTTGAATTGGGATTTCTAACGAGTCAATAGGTCATGTTCATACCTTGACGCGATCAATGGTGAGATTTAAACGCGTACAGGGTGTCCCACAATTGATTGACAGCTGTCGAAGTGTGACTTTTCCGAGATGAAATTTGACACTGTCGAATAGTCTCTGAATTCGTTTGTTTGGACACTTAGTTGGCTATGAAGTTATGAACCACCTGTAGATCGGCGAAAGGATCGTTTGTTTATTTTTCTGGATATACCCCAAACTCGTGTTTTTTTTTCTCAGATGTGTATTCGAAATATCGAAATTAAATATGTTTGGATCTTCCCCCTCCCTTCTTCTTATCCTCTATTTCATTCGTTATATTTGTATATAAACTGTTTTTCGTATTAAATTATTATCGTCTTTTTATCATTAGTGTTTAAATTCTTATAATTGAGTTTGATGATATACACAACTAATCAGTTGAACAGTAATTGTTGAAATAGTCAGTTCGATAATATTTCGATTTTAGTAATTTTTCAAATAATCGTCCTGTTTTTATAATAAAAGTGAGAAATATTACAGTAAGTATTCAATGTACAATGAATTATATTAATGAAATGAACATAAAAATTGAATTTATTCAGTGAAAAATAATTTTAAGCTTATTATTTCAGTGAATTTTCAAACCGTTTTGAAAATATTCCTTCGAAAAATTTTCCAAATCCAAAATAAGGAATTTCCAAATTCATTCAAAACAATTCATACAAACATTGAAATATTACGAAACAATCGCGATGATGCAACAAAAATAAAAATTCCATGAAATTTCAAATTATCACCAGGAGAGGCTAAAGTTTATCAACGTATCGAAAATATACAAAGTCTTGCAACAACAATCCATTCAAATGCAAAATTCTCTTTCCTCTTTTTTTATTTCCGTCCACAATCAGAATCATATTTGCTAACAAATGGAAAAAACTCAATTCCAAACTCAATCTGATCATGAAAATACGTATGAAACATAAAAAACGTCTTTTAAAATATCGGAGATACGTTGTAATTTGGGAGAACTGACAACATAGCAACTTTGAAATTGCTCCATAGCCAGGTTACATTTCGGTGGATTGGATAATAACACTCAATTTCGCCTCCTATTTTCATAAACGCTAACAAATACGTGGTATTATTGCACCACTTGAAGAAATATTTCAATAAATCAACCTTGCTCCGCGTCGATCGATATTTTCAAGCTAAAGTACCGATCGCTTCCTACATTCGTGGGATTTCTTCGAAGCCTGGCAACGTCGCTGTCGCTCATCCAATCATCGACCGTACCGGATCACGTGGTCTACCCACAGCTTATAAGTATCGTTCACCCCACCTCCCTGTCTCTTTTCCACAGTAAGAAACGTGCAAGTCGACTTCAAAAATCTAGTGATAAGTGCCGAACGAGCTACAGAATGCCAGAAACTACGATGACGAACGGCTACACAAACGGCCATTCCGGCTACGAAATGAAAGATGGCTCCGAATTTCTCTTCACCTCGGAATCGGTCGGCGAAGGACATCCAGGTTAGTGACAGAAATGCGATTAGATTTCGGTCGTTAAAATGGCGGTAGGAGCACCGCGTGGTCCTCGAATTTCGTCGGGACGTTGCTATTTCTGTCTAGAATGCTAGAGGATGAGCAACGAGCTGAATGCACGGCGGAATCGGCGTGTTTTTTTGTTAGAGACACGGCAGACAGTGCGTAGAAAACTTTAATTATAAACACGAAGGTAAATGGGCACGTGTTTAAACATTTACCGGAGGAACGCTGTAGCGGGTAGACAACCAGACATACAAAAAAACGTGTATGACACAATGTTTTGGTTGGTTTGTTTTGTTATGCAGGCCCCCACGTGGGCTAAAATGTAATCGCAATATCATAGGTTCTCGTATGTCTCTTGTTTAATGTAGGAAAGTTTCATTTTCAAGTAAGACACGGGTTATTTTCTTACTTTGTTTAAATATTCAATAGATTCATCAGGGGTAGCTATGATAGACAAAGTGAGGTTAGGATTAGTTTCAACGAAATTGACGTGCTTGAAAAAATTATACGTGATCGCAGTGACATTGTGTAAACATACAACAGAAATCTGATGACGGTGGTGATTATAATTGTTATTATTTAGGTGCTTGTCAATCGTATAAGCAAAAGTTATCACTTGTTATTGTAAATATAGCAACGTGAATCGTAATATACATGGAGCAATAACGATAACGAAAATCTTGACAACCCGGCGCCTGATTTTACATTGCTTTTCAGCATTTGTATACACCCATTTGACCAAATATTTCTCCGATAATGTAATGGCAAAAATCGTTAGATCGTGATAACCACGATTTCAAATAAAAATTTAGCCTATCTGTTCTTATCCAAATATTTGCACGTATACGGGGGTCGCACGAGAAGTTGACCCAGCTTTGAAATTTCCATTATTAAATAACCCTCTGCACATAATGATATTTACTTTGAATGAACTATTTTTTAGATAAAATGTGCGATCAAATCAGCGACGCCATTTTGGATGCCCATTTAAGACAAGATCCAAACGCCAAAGTAGCTTGTGGTAGGTCACCAATGACATGTGTCACTTTCGAATTATACTGAAAAACACTGTTTTCAGAGACTGTGACTAAGACAGGGATGATTTTACTGTGTGGAGAGATCACATCCAAAGCAGTCATCGATTATCAAAGAGTCGTCAGGGACACTGTCAAACACATCGGTTACGATGACTCATCCAAAGGTAAGTGATTGTTGATTTTTGGGAGTGATTCTTTTCAATTCAATCTAGCTAGCTTGTTTTGCTTGAAAATAGCTAGATTTCCGTTGTTTTTGTTCTCTAATTCAACTGTTTTGATGTTTTTTAATATCTTCCTTAGCTGTCTCAATTCTCATAGTTAGACTTTGATTTTGTCGTTTTTTTCTTAACATGTTTTGATCTAGTCAATTGACTGTAGGAGTTTGCAATTTTTCTGTGAGCTGGCAATCGGTTTTGCGACCGAAATGTGACAGTTTACATGTCTACAACTGTCCAAACAAATAGTGAGGTTGGGTTCTTTATTTATTGCAGGACGTTCACAAACTCGGAGTTGTGGCACCACGTCATGCAAAATAGTGAATATTCATGAGAAAACAAGCTAAAAAAATATCCTAGATCAATAAAACCGTTGCCAACTCACAGTGAAAATATTGTTTTGTATTATGCTCTGTCAATTGAAAAAAAATATATTACCCGGCAGTAAATTATCTCGATGCCTTTAAAAACCCCTGGAATTGAAATTGAACCATGGAATTAGTGCCCTTTTGATCTGAAAAAATTGATCCTGATGTGTCTTGAATTGTATCTCGAAATTCTAACTAGGATTCGACTGGCGCACTTTGAATCTTCTGGTCGCTCTTGAGCAACAGTCGCCAAATATAGCGGACGGAGTTCACACAGACAGAGAAGAGATCGATTTGGGGGCTGGGGATCAGGTATTTCAACAATCCAAATTCTTTTAAGGGGTCCAAAAAATTCCGTCAACTTTCTAATCGTTTGTGTGCATCGCTTCGCCGCCGTTTTACTGCTTTTTCGCTTCCAGGCTGTTTGGGGAATGATGCATCCTGCATGGTTTTAGTGCTTTGTTGTTGTTTTCAGCTAGATTTATTCTCCCGACCATTTTCGATGTCTCTCCATTAATCACCCTGTATCTTGTAAACCAAAATTTGGTGAAACCTGCAAATCTAGTTTTCAAATAATGAGTGAAATGTTTGGACATCGAGAATGGGACACCCTGTACAATTTAATTTCAGCGTCAATTTGACAAGTGACAAGTTGAACTACTGATTCATTCCACAGAATAATGAGAAATTATTTTTAGTCAATTCATTTAAGGGTGACAGTTTTGACAGAATCGGTTATTTTTCAATGCCAATTTTTTACAAATATCAACGGTCGATGGATTTTCCAAAACAATTAGAATGTCGAATATAACCTAGTTTTCTGTTTCGGAGTATCACTGAAAAATAAATACAAGCAACAACATCGCACCTCGAACTATCTTAAATAAATAGATTACACTTAACAGAACACAGTCAACACATTTATATTTACTCGAAAATATTCCAAAACCATTCTCGATATCATGAATATTTACTCGGATCAGAATACACGATAAATGCGCCGGGAAATTTCCGCCAACCTACCAAAACATGCCCCGATACGTCATCTGTCAACGGATATCGGTGTCGATGATGTCGATATAGTATTTGCTACTCTTGAGTAAGCGTGATGTAAACTTTCAAACTGAGACACCGATAAAACCAACGAGTATCGTTGCTAGCGTACGCAGTGTTGCCCCTCTGCAATTTTTTCCGTAGATATCCGAAACGGCGCCATAAAGCGGTGTTGCCACTTTGCAATCTTTTCAGTAGATATCCGAAGTATCGTCACTAGGCGGTGTTGCCGCTCTGCAATTTTTTCCGTAGATATTCGAAACGGCGCCATAAAGCGGTGTTGCCACTTTGCAATTTTTTCAGTAGATATCCGAAACTTCGTCGTGAAGCGGTGTTGCCGCTCTGCTAATTTCGTCATTAGATATCCGAAGTATCGTTACTGGGCGGTGTTGCCGCTCTGCAATTTTTTCCGTAGATATTCGAAACGGCGCCATAAAGCGGTGTTGCCACTTTGCAATTTTTTCAGTAGATATCCGAAACGGCGCCATAGAGCGGTGTTGCCGCCCTGCCAACTTTTTCAGTAGTCATCCGAAACTGTCAACTCATTTGTTGGTTTCAAAAAATAACCGAACTCATCACGTCTCGCTCCTAGGGATGAAGTTTGGCGAGAAATGAGAATGTTGCTGTTGTTTTTTTTTTTTTTATTTTGGGAGTTCATTATCACCTAACCCATTTCGGCACTTTCCTAACAGGTTTTGACTACAAGACGTGCAACGTTTTGTTGGCGTTGGATCAACAATCTCCGAATATCGCGGCCGGCGTTCACGTGAACAAAAACGAGGACGAAATCGGTGCTGGAGACCAGGTGAATTTAACATTTTAAGTCTTCTTCCTTCTTTTTTCTTCCTCTTCAGGGGCCCAATCTTCGAGATCCAACAATGGCGTAGTTTTTTTTTTTTTTCTATTACTTACAGTCATTGCATGGAGCTTTTGTGTTTGTCCGAATTCGCGCATTAACAACCGTTTAACACGATTTAGTTTTTATTTATTTATTTTTTTATGCACTAGTGAAGTGAGTACTGAAGACGTTGTCTGTGAATTCACAGTGTGTTTCTTAATATCTCATAACGAATGTGGAAATATTTCGCTGTTAATCTACAGGTGGTTGAAATTTCAAGACATTTAGCTAGCTGAGTCAAAATTGAGGTTAAGTTGTGGAGTTTTCGAAAAATTCAATCCTATACTCAGGAAAATGTTCTATCGAAACACTTTTTGTATTGTTATTTGTTCTAATTATTATTTTTTTTATCAAGTTAATTGCTTCGGTGGAAATATCAAAATAATTATTGAAAAATTGCACAGTTTTTTTTTTTCTTCTTAATATTCAAACGAATCATTGAAATTCCTTGTCAAAATGCTTCCAAAAAAAAACAATAATTTGAATTGATTTCCCAAAATTTAATTATCAATTGTAATTATTCAACATACTGAGTAATTCTTTTTGTGAAGCGTTGATGAAAAGTTAATGTTTGTTTATGTGAAGTCTCGGAATTTCCGTTCATAAATAAATTCTGATGGAGCGGAAATTTGTTATCGATATTTTTCTCAACAATTCAAACCAGAATTCAACTTTATTTCAGTCTCAATTTTCAATATTTTACGTAATGATAAAACGTTTTTATATTATTATTTTTTATAGATATCAAAATAACGTGTACAGTTTGTCCAATTTTTTATATCCTTACGCATAATAAAATTATCGAAAATGGTTCACACTGTATAGTAAAAAAAATACTCCACCTGTGCTACTAGTACTAAAAATCCCCACAATTGAATTCGATGAAAATTACCGGAAGTGAGATTTTTCTCATCGCATTTCCATCGACGAAAAGAAAAATTGCAAAAATGTTCGTTTTTGTTCTAAAAGGGATTGATGTTCGGATACGCGACCGACGAAACGGAAGAATGTATGCCTTTGACGGTCGTTCTGGCGCACAGATTGAACCACAAAATCGCCGATCTGAGAAGGAGCGGCACTTTTTGGTGGGCCAGACCAGACACCAAAACACAGGCAAGTGTCATCAACATTATTTTTCATTTATTTTTATCAATTCATCATTTTTTGTCTCTTTTTTCATAATTTTCCAATTTTTATATATTTTTTTGATGCCTATGATGTTTTTTTAGTATTTGCTACTCTTGAGTCAAAATGATGTCAACTACTAGCTGAGGCATATTTATTTATTTATTCACTAATTACAATGCACTTGAAAAATCACATAACTAACATAAAATTGTAATATTTAATTTATTCTTTTTATTTTCTGGCGAAAACAGTGCACTGTTTCGCGTCGAAATAAACGAATAAATAAAATATCGTTAGGTGACCGCCGAATACTCGTTCGACCACGGCGCTTGCGTCCCATTGCGAGTCCACACCGTGGTCGTGTCGGTGCAGCACAGCGAGAAAATCACTCTGGACGAGTTGAGAGAGGAAATTAGGAGTAAAGTGATCAAGGAAGTCATCCCGGCTCGTTACCTCGACGAGCAAACGGTCGTGCACATCAATCCGTGCGGGCAGTTCGTCATCGGCGGACCTCAGGTGAGTGTTTTCCCGGGTTGCAGGAGCCCTCAAGGCGAGGTTGATGACTTGTCTAGCACTAGGAAACTTTGCAGGAACCCTCGAAAGTGCGTCTTGACTGTTTTTTATCATTTCTCTGGAGGATTTGCAATTTTAATTGTAGATACAAGATTGTTGAGTGAATTTTTGGATTTTTTTACTGTTTTTTTTGTTTGCAAGAAAAATAACGGTGACTTTGCAGGAACCCTTCAAGTCGAGGCGCTCTTTGAATGTTTTTCATTGTTTTTGTTCTGATATTTAGACGGTTTGGAATTCATATAAAATTTTCGATTTGAGATTCGTTAATATTGCAAAATGAGTTATAGGCTGTTTTTATTTATTTCTTTTTTTGTAAACTAGCTAAATAATGGGACAACTTTGCAGGAACCTTTGAAATGTATGTTTACACAGTTTTTTTATTTTTTTATTATTGTTTTTATTTGGACGGTTCGAAATTGACATCGTTTCAGCAAAATTTTCTTTCTGAGAACCGGCAAATTTATATTCGTATTTATTTGCATTTTTTCTTGTTTTTTTTATTATTTCCTTTCTGATATTTGGACAGTTTGAAATTAATATCGTTTTAACAAAATTTTCGACGTGAAATTCGGCAGGATTCTAAGTGAGTTCTTAAATTTCCCCCTTTTTTTTTCATTTCCATTTTATATTTTGACAGTTTGGAATTGATATCATTATAACAAAAAAAAATTATACTTGGTTAGATTGCTGAGCAAGATTTTTTATTCATTTAACTGTTTTTTTCTTTTATTTTTTTTTTGTGCTAAATTCTCGACGTGAAATTTGGCAGAATTATCAAGTTTTCTGATTTTTTTTAACAAGCCAAACAACAGATAAAATTTGTAGGAACCCTTGAAATTGAGCCGCTTTTTGAATGTTTTTCAATATTTTTGTTCTGATATTTAGACGATTTCCAATTAATATTTGATAATTGAGCAATCGCTGAGCAAATTTTTTTATTCTTTTTACTGTTTTTTTTTTTATTTAATTTTTTTAATTCGGAAATTATCAAGTTTTTAGATTTTTTTGTGAACAAGTCAAAAAACAGAAGAAAATTTGCAGAAACCGTCAAAGTTGAAGCGCATTTTTCTTTGAATATTTTCAGAAATTAGAAATAGTACGCCACTATTGAGTTATTAATTTATTCAATTGCTAGATTTGAACATTAAATTCATTGAATCTTCTTTTTTTTGTCATTCGGGCTAAATTCCTTCGAATTTTCAATAGTGTATACCGGATGTCCTTATAGGTAATGCCTCACAAATTATTATTGAATTGAAGATAAATTTCGTTGTTTTTGTTTATTTGGGTAGATTGCGTTGTTTCGCCAAGAATACATTTTTTTTTTCGAATATTGCATAATATTTTCCAGAGAAGTGTATAAACTTTTTTTTTATCATCATCATCATCATTATCGATCTTGATGATATTGAATTAAATTCACCCCCTCCCCCCCTTACCACGTGATGACCTAGAAGAGTATTTGCTATTTCGAGTAGCCGTGAAACCAACCGACCCCCTGAATCCCCCCTTCCCGACCCCGAAATCCCACTTCTGCACCAACCAACCAACCCGTTCTCTGTGTGTGTCCGCAGAGCGACGCCGGTCTGACGGGCCGCAAGATCATCGTCGACACGTACGGGGGGTGGGGCGCGCACGGCGGCGGCGCCTTCTCCGGCAAGGACTTCACCAAGGTGGATCGGTCGGCGGCGTACGCGGCCCGCTGGGTGGCCAAGTCGCTGGTGAAGGCGGGGCTTTGCCGGCGGTGTCTGGTGCAGGTGGCGTACGCGATCGGGCTGGCCGAGCCGCTCTCCATCACCGTCTTCGATTACGGCACGTCCAAGTTGAGCCAGAAGGAGCTGTTGGATGTCATCAATAGGAATTTCGATCTGCGGCCCGGCAAGATTGTCAAGTGAGTTTTTTAGCGTTTCTTTTTTTTATTCGTTATCATTTTTGGACTCTTTTTATTGTAATTTAATATTTTTTCAACATCATTATTTCCCTCCAGATATTTTCGAACAGCTTTCATTCTCATTTATATTTTTTTAACGTTATTTTTCAACGGCTTTTTTTATAATTTATATGAATTCAACATCATTATTTCCCTCCAAATATTTTTAAATGGCTTTCATTCTAATTTATATTTTTTTAACGTTTTGTTTTTTTTTTCATTTCCCTGCGGATATTTTCGAATGGTTTTTAGTATAATTTATATCGTTTCAACAAAGTTTTCGATCCAATTGGTTTATTTGTATTTTTTATTTTCTTCTTTTCCATTTTTTTTGTAATTTTTTTTTTTTTTTTGGTATTTAGACGATTTTGATATCGTTTTAACGGAATTTTCGATCTTAGAACCTGCGAAATTATGATTTTTTGGATTTTTACTTATTTTTTCAATATCAATAATGATATTATTTAACGCTTTTATTTGTTAAAATATAAAAAAGTAGAAATCTGCGGAAAAAATTATTCTTACAATTACAATTTTTTCATTTCTTTTTTTCATTCAACTGTTTTTTTTTTTGGGAATGGGCATTTGAATATTTTTTGGAGGGTTTGTGGCCTCGAAATTGATCGGCTAACATCAGAAATTGTTCAAAAACCCAATCAATGTTGATTTCTTTGCATGAAGTTGGTGAAATTCTTAATTTTTGGCACCAATTTAATCTTTGCATGACGTGGTGCCACAATTCCGTAATGTATTTCTCAATTATACGCCACAAGAACGCATTTACGTGGCTGAAATGGTTCTTTCAGAGCCAAAACTTACTATATATTATTGCTTTTTTGAAAAATGGTTCAATTTCGGAGCATATTTCATACCAAATCTGTCACTTTTCTGATGGAGTAACCTCTCAATCATTAAATTATTCTGTTCACGAGCTCTATAATTATCCAACAAATATTAAGGTAAATTAAATTTATTTGCTTTAGGAGGTTCGCGAACTCGGAGTTGTGGCACCAGGTCATGCAAAATCAATATCAAATTTCCTTCAGCATGCATTTTCGTACATTTTGACGATATTTAACAATTTGATTGTGCTTGAAAATTAAATTCTTTTTTTTTTGTCAAGTCGTGACGTCATCAAATATTCAGGGGATTCGAAAGTGTGAAATTCCGCGATAAACATCTATCTGAAAGTTAACTATGCCCATTTTCTTTTAGGGAACTAAACCTGCGACAACCGATTTACCAAAAAACCAGCACTTACGGCCACTTCGGCCGCGACGATTTCACCTGGGAACAACCCAAACCGTTACGGCTCCAATGACGAGCCACGCCCCCCCTTCTTGCCACTCCCTCCCCCTAAACTCTCCCCCTTCACCCACCTGTCAAATGTCAAACCTAACCGTTCGGTATCGATCCCCCACCTGATAACAACAACCTCCACCTTAGAGAATTAGGTAGAACTAGTGATACGAGTCGTAGTAGTGGAAAGAGAGAGGAGAAAAAATATGAGAGATGATTTATCGCTGCGAATGGCACTCTTCCCCCCTCCCCCCAATCTGGCCCCCCCCCCCTCTTCCCCGATACGGGCCACAGTGACGGAGGCGCGTCACTGCAATTCAGTGTGAGTTTCGGAACGTTCCGTTTCAAGTTAGTATTTTACTTGCACGTTGTGTTGTGTTTACTAGAATAATTTGGAAAAGAGCTTTTCTGTATACACTCCGGCCTTGTCGGGGAACGAGAGAGGGACGACACTGTTTTTGCTACAGGGCGTTGACAAGACGGTACCATTTTTTTTTCTTTTTTTGATATTTCAGCACCAACGTACGAAACGTCGAATTCGTATCTCAAAATATTTGAAAATGGGGTTGGAATATTGAAAAAAAAAATGCTTTTTCACGACGTTTCTCAGTTCCCACCTGAAGACTTTTGTAAATATACATAATCGAAACGTCGTGTTTTGTAACTGCTGAATTTTTGACGATTTGGTGTTGGAAACTTTGTTTTTCAAGTCATCCCCCAAGGAACTTCTCGTCAATAGGTGTCGAATCCGGAGACCTTTTTTGGCAGTTGGACAGTTCCAATTCGCGAAACTCGACATAACAAAAATCCGCCGTAATATTTGAGACAGTTTGGTATTAATTTTTCTCGCCAATTCCACGGGTGCCATTCCAGTGGATGAATTGGTTCGCCGGCATTTTGTAAAAAGCTGCCATAGGTTAATGCAATCAACCTAGTGATGTTATTTTTTTATGTTTCAAATTGACCTATTAAATTCTATATGATTAGATGATGATGGTATATCGAGAGGCGTTCGATCGAGGCTGGATCGAACCGAATCCACTCGACCCGAATCGGTGTGATTTTTTTTGTTCACTCCTTCCACGTTGCCACGTTTGTTCGATTCGGTGGATCTCGTTCGATTCAGCCTTCGGCGCCTCGTATATTATATAATTTTATTCTTACAATGATTTCGAGTCGTAGATTGGTGTAATTTTTTTATACATATATAATCTCGTTTTATTTTATAACAGATTGATGATTGTGTGCTCCAATATGCAAAAAGTTTTTATTGTTGAACAGGAAAACAATAAAGTAGTTATATTTACTCTGTCTTTCAATGTCCTGATCTAATACGAGGCTGTGCTCCAAGTCAAGATTTTTTTTTATTTTTGGGACAGTCGTTTTGCCGGAATAATTCCGCTAAGTCGCGAAAATTGTTACAAAATGAGGAATTCTCCTCAATTCGGGTTATTCCTGGAAATGCAAGTTTAAAGTTAATGATTATGAGTTTCATTCATGAATATTCCAAACTCTCTGCAGAAACTATCTAAAATAATTTCTCAAATATGGGGTTTTAAATTTTAAATCGCTTTGTTTCTAGTTCACAAATTGGCAACAGCGCCTAGTAAGCTAGAAAAAGAACATATATTCGTTCTTTGTTGTCTGCACATTCACAATCTAGTGTCAAAATGTGTCGGTTGTCATAACCCAACTTTTTGTTTATACTTTGTGGCTGGTAAAGAATACTCGATTGAATTGTTCTCAAATTATTCGATACCATATTATACATCAATATAATAGTCCAACCCAACCAACAACCTTACTTGGAAGCCAAACTCAAACATAACCTTAAAACCTGAGTTCTCTCTCTATTTCTTGGTCGTTGTTGCCTCCTTTGCGATGCACGGAACGTCATGGAACAGAAATAAGCAGAACGGGTTTCTAATCTGATCAAAATCTAGCCATCTTTGTTTACCCAATCAACGTAACGAATTTGTTGTCCTTTTTTGTTACTGTAATCCGCAGTCGATGTTGCCAAATGGTGAATTAGAAACAAAGCTCTTTAAGCTTTAAATTACCATATTTATTTTTGGTTTTTAAGTACTTGAAATATTTTTTTTAGGAAAAAGGTTGAAATGATAAATTAACATGCGACGTTTTAAAGATATATCATAGAAAATACTTCATTATCGGCTGAAGGAGAATTCCCCATTGTATCGTTTATTGATAAAAAGGCGTTTCGTGTAAAAATCAAAGTACAACACAGTTGAAACAAAAACAAATAAAATATATTTATTGATAAAAAGGCGTTTTGTGTCGAAAAAAAAATCAAAGTACAACACAGTAAATAAAAACAAAAACAAATAAAATATACTTCTTCTTTGGTCGAATATTATTCAACTCAGGCTTTCTTCTCCGCGACTTTTTTCGCCGCCACTTCTTTCTTCTTCCCAGTTTTTTTATTGGAACCAATAGCTGAAAATGAAAAAGTGTTGAATAATCGAGTCGAAGCTGCTGTTTTACTGTCTTACAGTTCACGTGACAAACCTCGACGTCGGCCCCGATAGAAACCAAATACTTCAACCACAACTTCTGCTCGATCGACAACCTGTCATTCTCCCCTTTGACCTCCACGAATTTGCACTGGAAAAAAAAAAACGGGTAAGGTGGCACTGGGTGGAATTTCGCGAGTCGCTCGGCGCTCACCTTTTTTTTCTCCACCTCCCACAGGAGCAAATCGGGCATGCCCCTCCTGTACAACCCGATATTCCGGACGAGCCTCTCGTAGATTTTCGCCAAAACCTTCCGCCCAACGCACTCCACAAAAGTGCCCAAAAAGTCGACGTCTTCAACGATGGACTCGGGCTGGCAGAGCCCCCTCTCGCGCCCGTGCATCTCCCAGCTGCCCCTCAAAAACCCGCCCACCTTGTCGTCCGGCCACTCCTCCCCGATCTCCCGCAGACGCCTATCGATGGCGGCCTTCCGGTTCCGGTAGAAACCACCGGATTTCATGTCGAGCGGGACGAATTGGAGGGGGGAGACGAAGGCGCCGGGGACGGTGCGCTCGGGGCGGTACGTGACGTCCCAGAAGAAGAGGACGAAGGTGGCGGTGACGAGCGAGGCCTCGCAATGGCGGCCGCCCGTGTAGCCGCACCGCTCGGTGTAGTAGGTCAGCGCGATTTGCTCCACGTTGCGGAAGGTTGCCGAGCCGGCCGAGTCGCGGATGACGTACTTCCGCTTGCGGCCGATTTCCTTGCTGAAATTTCGTCGGCAAGGGGGAGGGTTAGGTAACGTACAGGGTGTTGCTTGAATGTTACGACAATTTAATAACACGAAAAAAAACTGTTTCTGATGAAAAATCTCATCTCGAGAACTAACAAATGTCTGAATTTTTTTTTTATATACAGTGACAAATGGAAAAAAATGTTTTTTGTATTTTTTTTTTTCGAGAAAGATCAAATTGTCATCAACTCTGGCTCGTCTTGAAACCAATTTAGCTCTTATCAGATATACTGAGTGTTTTACAGCTTCTTAGAAAAACGAAAAATCTTGAAAGGTGAATGGAAAAATTTGTTTTTTGTATTTTTTTTCCGAAAATGAACAAATTTTCATCAACTCTGGCTCGTCTTGAAACCAACTTGATCCCTATCAGACATACTGAGTGTTTTTCAATAAAAAATAATTCGAAATATCTTGAAAAATTAAGATAAAATCGTTTTTTGTATTTTTTTTTTCGAAAAAAGTCAACATCAACTCTGGCTCGTCTTGAAACCAACTTAGCCCCTATCAGATATACTGAGTGTTTGTCAGCTTCTTGAAGAAATCGAAAAATCTTGAAAGGTGAATGAAAAAAATCGTTTTTTGCATTTTTTTTTTCGAAAATAAACAAATTTTCATCAACTCTGGCTCGTCTTGAACCCAACTTAGTCCCTATCAGACATACTGAGTGTTTTTCAATAAAAAATTTCGAAAAATCTTGAAAAATTAAGATAAAATCGTTTTTTGTATATTTTTTTTCGAAAAAAAGTCAACATCAACTCTGGCTCGTCTAAAAACCAACTTACCTCCTACCAGATATACTGAGTGTTTTTCAGTTTCTTCCACAAAAATCGAAATATCTCGAAAAAAATTAGGAAATTGTATTTCTCCTAAAATTTCACAATAACCGATGTTTTTTTTTTCAATTTAGTACATCAGGATTTGAATTTGAGGAAAAATTCGAAATTATATGTTTAAAAAAAATTATTGCAACGAAAAAGTTCAAAAATTGAACAAAACATTGCAAGATTTTTGTTTTCAAACAAACAATTCAAGACGAAATCCCAACGTAGCGGCTGAAAAAAATCAATTTCACCAACCACCTGTTGCGCACTTGCCTAACCTACAAACTCACCTTGCGTCATCATCAACTTCTCGAAACTTTCCTGAACGAAAAAAGAAAAGAAAAAAAAAACAGTGCCGATAATGAACTCTCACCTTCTCAAAGCTTCCGCATCCACCGTGGTGGAGGGGAAATCCTCAGCCTCGATCGGGGTCGGCAGCAATTTCACCAAAGCGTCATGGCAGACTCGCCTCACTTCGCGTTTTCCACCCCCTTTCAGCTGTTTCACTCTCTCGGACATTTCGTGCAATTGTACGTCCGACATGTTATCGCGATTCGTGATCACATATTTTTTTATCAGTCTAGCTGTGTGCTCGTGATCGTTCGGTTTCAAATACCTGAGAAAACAACGAGAAAAGTACAGGTTTCCCATATAGTTGAGAACAAATGAGCTGAATAATGAACTGGCTGAATAAGAAAAAGAAGAAGAAGCATAACCTAAAAGCTGCAAACTCGATTTTTATACTGTTTTTTTTTCACTCACTTGATATACAACCATGTCAATTTATTGTACCAAACTCCCACCCTGTGCGAGTCGGGGTAGGTTTTTATCAAATACTTCAACCACACTTTCACTTCATCGGGAAATTTGGCGAAAAGTTTCTCGGCGAGTTTCGTTAAACAGCTCACGTAAACCGATTGGGCGGTGAATCTTTTCAAATGAGGCGCATCCCTGTACCTGTCCTCGTCCCCTTCACCACTGTTGAGTTTCGAAAATACATACTCAGATCAGTAAATTTAAAATTAAAAACTATTTTTACAAAGAACAGAAGAATAACAAACAAACATAACCTAAACATCGAGAGCAGAATCGTTTGAAACTGAAACTCACTTTTTTTCGAGGCTCTTCAATCTCTGAAAAGCTGTTCGCGATTTCTGCAGTAAGTCAGAGTGATTCTTCGCTACTTTTGTATCTTCCAAAGTATCTCGTAGATTTTTGGCACTGACATAACTGGAAATCACTATGAATCACAACCACGCCTCATAAATGTCGATTAATAAACAAACGCAAGTGTGTGACACGGCTATTTCGATCAGCTCACCTGAGAAACTCTTCTCTGCTGTGAAACACCACGTAATCTTCCACCTCGAACTGAGGAAACGCATTAGTTCGAATATCCTTGAAATATTGGTTGTTGAACGAGAAAGCGGGACAAGCGAACGTTCCCAAAGTGTAAACGTTGTAGAAGGCCTCCCTGAAACTAGCCTTCACCTTGACGCAAAACCCCATTCGATTCTTCAGTTCTTCCATCAATAAGTCTTTGGCGGATTTCTTCAATAAAGTCGACTGGGTGTCACTGTATTTCAAAATTGCACCTCTAATTTCCTGTTTCTTCATTTTAGAAACTTTGATCTTGAATCGCTTGCAAACACTAAGCAGTTCGGCTTTACTGATATCGTTCAACAGAGTTGCTAAATCGTCTTTATATACGTCTACAAAAACACAATTTCATTCGAATCGAGCGGGCTGTGCCAATAAACAGTGACACGGAACCACGGAACAGTAAACTGACAATCGGCTGACAGAAATTCGGGTGTTGTATGCGTTAGGTTTCGACTTTGAGGTTAGGAGGATTAGGAAATTCGGCGGGAGAATCTACGGAATTTTTAAGGCGATTACTAAACTGCACAATATCTTGACGATCTGAGAAATTGACTTACCAACATCCACCAACTCATTGGTTTTCAAAAACTCATACAACTTGATAATTTCTTTCTTTTCCAATTCAACCTTGATATCTTGGCAAAACCTGAAAATGTTGTACCACTTTGGAATCCAGATGCAAAGTTTCACGCAAACAAAAAAGTATTTAGCATCAGCAGTTGTTATTTTGTTCAGAATAAGTTTCTCAGGTTCAATCAGTCTTTTCAAGGACGGAGAGTCGTTTACAGAATTCAACAAATAATTTATATCAGTTAGATAACTACTGATCATTGTGTGGGAGGAAGATTTTTTCCCTCGAGTTTGCTTGTTTGGTGAACTGTTTTCTTTCTCTGCTGAAGTTGATGTTGAAGGTCTATCATTCAATTGTGAGTCATTTTCACTGTTATTATCCCTATCAAAAAGTTCATCAACTGATGGTTGTGTAGAACCATGTCTATTTTCTACTGCTTGTTCATCACTTACTGGTTTGATTGATATGTTCTGCACAATACTTATTCCCTCACTATCAGAATCATCAATTATTATCGTACTATCAGATGAGTCACTTTTCAATGCTGAACAATCTTGGGGCTTTTTTGGGGCAGAGGAGGCGTTCGGTTTGTTAACACCGATACACAGTACGGGCTTTTGATCAATATCTGTTATCACCACCGTTGTATCATTAGCATGTTGATTTTCAGAATCCGAATCTGAATCACTGTCCAACAGCGTTAAATCTATCACTCCCGTTTCTACGATTTTCCTCATTTTGAATTCAGTTACTCGTTTTTTCTGTGCCAGAGATCTCCAATTGTTCATTGCACTGAAGATGGTAGTTTGTTTGAGTTTACTATTCATAATAATAAATCAAGTTGAAAACACTCAAAACAATATAAGTATGATTGAGGTTAGAAACCTGAAAACGCCAATGGTACATACTAGCGACATCTTGAGGTACAGTAAGGAAACAATTATTGGATCGATTATAGAGTTCTGTACTTCTGGTTCACGTAGATGTTTGTGGCTTGACCAATAGAGGGCCATACTTGTATGATTTGTTTGCGTTTTGATTGGTCGAGCGCAATCTCAAAGAGTGTTCGGAGAAATGTACGGTTGTCATGGATACGATAAACAAGATTCGAGTATAATAGTAAGCTTTCTATATTTAGTTTTCATGTTATGACAGTCGACAAGACATCGAAAATGGAACCCAGAATCAAATCCAAATTGTTTCGCGAATTGTGAGTTGACTTTTGCATCGAACACGACTCGAATTACATATTTTTGGTCTTCAGAAATGCAAAAATTTCGCAGTACGATCCCCGTCAAGATATTCGGGTGCACCCGAAAGTGCATTATGGTGTCAACTCTCATCTTATCGGAATGAGACACGAATTGTTCAATATTGGAATGATGGATCTGCAGGTAAAGTTTCGGCCTCGTGTTTTTGCGTGAGAAATTGAGATTGTCAGTCGAGTTGGGATTTTTGCTCGTTCGTGACCCTAAAAACGCCGAGTTCTATAGACTAAACGACTTACCTTTCGAGGTTATGTATGGGTGAACGAAATGTCGTTTTTAGGAAAGGAGGAAAAAATTGTGGACGCTGTTGAGAAGTGATTTTTTGCAGGAGGAAGAGGAGTTGAGACAAGTTGATTTGGCTTATATAAACACGCAGCCTTGAAAACAGCAGGGAAGTAAACTTCATTTTTTTTATTTCAACTGCATCTAAATATATAATTTCAACAGGAAAATTAAAAAGCACCATTCACAATTGGTTTTCGTCACAATAGAAATAAATCAAGAAAAATTTAACAAACAGCATAAAAAAAAATCAATAATACATCAATATAAACAAATAAATCCATGTATATCTCAGCTTTTAAGTAACAGTAGGTAAAATTAAGTGTTTCTCCCTATAAAAATATTAGACAATCTTTAGTTTCGCGTTGAAAACACCAGCATTTGTGGTGCAGGACTGGCTGAGATCAAAAAAAATCTTTTTCACAACTACGACCACAAACACTGTCGTTTATTTAGTACACATGGTGAAAGTCTACATACTCAGCGATCTGATGAATTTGTTCTGCCACAAAAAACACGAATTTGGCAATATTATCCTGGGGAATTTGATAATTTTCGAGATATTTAGCTTCCTTGTGAGTTGAGAGAGTTCATTCTGAGGAAAGCTGCATTTTTTGGTTTGACAGCATGTAAACGTCATCAATACGTCAATCATTAGTCAATTGTCAACTGTCAAACCACAGAAGTGTTTGTTGTAATACGAAAAATTCTGTATTTATGACGTTCATTTGAGAATTGAGGTATGGTGTATTGTTTTGGAATATACAGTGTGTCTCGTTGACGAAGAAATTCGCGAAAAGGAGAAATATTAATGGTCCCACATTTATACCGCCAAATCCGTGTGTTTCGCGCAGAAATCGCGAAACTTTCACCCAAACTCCGTTAGCCAATTATACAGGGAAGCCAAAAAACGTCCAATCTATGAAACATTTCTTCATAACCCAGGAACGATAATATCATTATCAAAGACATTAAGAATAAAATCAACAACAGCTACTCCCTATCGACAACTAGTTGAAACACGTTAAACCTAAGCTAACACACACATACAGGGTGTCGCGATGAATACTTTTTCTTCTACCGGAACGATCTCGAGAGCCGAGGACGAAAACAGTCGGGAAAACAACGATAAGGCACTAAAATAACAGTGTTGCCGTTTCAACACTTGCCTGACGCTTTTGGCACGTAGGAGGCGTTGAGAAACGAAAGAATCTGTTGGGAGGGGGAGGGGGGAAAGGAAAAAAAAAGTCGCCAAGTGGGGTAGGGAGGGAGGGACGTCGTTATTGCTATCGTTGATAATAAATCATGGAAGAAATACAATTCGACGGCTCACAAAACCACCGAAACTGTCAACGTCACAATGACTCGGTGGACGTTGACAAGTGACGTTATGGTGTGGTTTTTTTTTTTTGCTACGAGAATCTAACGAAAGCAACTAGGATTGATGTGGGTGTAATGTCGAGGTGGGTGAGAGCGCACAGGGGGTTTTCTTGCAGGGTTTTTCGACCCAAAAACACACAATTAGGGATTTTGAGTGGTTATGCCAGTGTGAGACTTTCGAAAAATTGATTTTTTATGAATTTTTAAAAATGTTTTGTGAATGTGGCAAGGTCGTATCTTGATTTTTTTTTATGGGGGAGGGGGGCACCTCCGAAAACAGCACACAACTCCCGTTATTTTTCAACACTTTCGTGAGAAAAAAGTCCCAAAAATAGCTGAAAATATATTTCTTCATGTCCAAAAAACTTGAAAACATTCTATGCAGTATTTTTCATTCGTTAAAATTGCTTAATTTTTTATGAATCTTAAGAGAGTTTATACAGCGAACTGAACGAAACAAAAAATGAAATGAAAAAAAAAAAAGACTAATAAAATCACATCCTTACAACAAAAATGTGATTTCATCGCTACATTTTCATTTGATTTCATCCCCAATTCTTTTTCGTAATTTTCCTTTTTTTTCATCTCAGATTTCCAATATTTTCTATTCTTCATTATCATCGATATTATTCTCGACAAATTGCTAAAATCTATCAAATCCCAAAACTGTCCAAAATTTTTTTGACACATGACAAATAAAGTTTCCGTCATTCGTCAACAGAAAATTGATCAACAGGTTGTCGAGTGCTGTTGGAAAAATGCTCTGAAACTGTTTGATTTTTCGGCACGTGTCATTCGTTTGGAAAAAAAAAAAAAGATATCGAGAATGCCACGTTTATTTTTCGGTGAATCCACCACCAGGAAGCCGCGCAAACTCCTCCGAAACCGTCCATTATCGAGAGAGAGAGAGAGAGAGAGAGAGAGAGAGAGAGAGAGAGAGAAAAAGCTGAAAATTCGGGAAAAAAAAACCACCAGTGTTTTTGGGCCAAAACCGACAAAAAATCCCCCCCTCCCCCCTGCCCCACGTGAAAAATACCTGTAAAATTCGGTGGCCCGAGGAGGCTCTAGGCGAGTCGTAGAGCCGACCCGCTTCGTTACGACCTTCTGCAGGGCAGCAGGGCCAGCTCCTCGTCCTTGGCGCCGGGGGCGCCGTTGGCGTCGCGCGACGACAGCCGATGCGGCGGACTGGCGTTGCTGTAGGCCGACGCCGACGACGCCGTTTTGGGGCTCGTCTGCGCCGACAGGCTGTCCTTGGACGGCGTCTCCTTGATCTCCTGCGACCTGCGCGACGACTTGCGACGCGGCGTCTGGCGGCCGGCGCTCGCCGCGTCCTCGTCCTCCAGGGCGTGCAGCAGCTGAGGACGAGAATCGATTCGATGTGTGGTATGCCGTTGGAGGTTATTCGAAGAAAAAAAAAAACACGACACTTCGCGATTTCGGAGGTCTACGGAAAAAATGTCACGACGGCAACACCGCCTCGCAGCGCAATTTCGGATATCTACAGAAAAAAATTGGCAGAGCGGCAACACCGCTTTGGAGGACGGAGTTTCGGATATCTATTAAAAAAATAGCAGAACGGCAACACCGCATTGCGGCGCAATTTCTCATGTTTACGGAAAAATATCAAAATGGCAACACCGCTTCGCCACGCAATTTCAGATGTCTACGGAAAAAATATCACAGCGGCAACAGCGCCTTGCAGCGCAATTTCGAATGTCTACTGAAAAAAATAGCAGAGCGGCAACACCGCTTCGCCACGCAATTTCGGATATCTACTGAAAAAATATCAAAATGGCAACACCGCATTGCAGCGCAATTTCGGATATCTACTGAAAAATATTTGAATGGCAACACCGCCTCGCAGCAAAATTTGGGATTCCTTCTGAAAAAATAACAACGCGGCAACACCGCTTTGCAGCGCAATTCGTGATTTCTTCTGAAAAAATATCACAATGGCAACACCGCTCTGAGGCGCAATATCGGAAATCTACTGAAAAAAATTGGCAGAGCGGCAAAACCGCTCTGGAGCGCAATTTCGGAAAACTACTGAAAAAATTGGCAGAGCGGCAACACCGCTCTAGGGCGCAGTTTCGGAAATCTACTGAAAAATATCAAAATGGCAACACCGCTTCGTCACTCAATTTCGGATATCTACTGATGAAATATCACAACGGCAACACCGCTTTGGAGGACAGTTTTGGATATCTACTGAAGAAATAACGGAGCGGCAACACCGCTCTGTAAAAAATTACAAATATCCACTGAAAAAATAGCGAAGGGCAAAACCGCCTTGCAGGACACCTTCGGATATTTAATGAAAAAAATTACAAAGCGGCAACACCGCTCTGGCGCAATTACGGATATTCACTGAAAAAATAGCAGAGCGGCAACACCGCCTTGCAGCGCAATTCTGGAGATTCATTGAAAATGGTTAAATTGAACATGTCACGAAAAAAAAAAAGAAAATTATCGATATTCCTTTCAAACTCTTCCAGCAGATATGACGTTCGAATGAAGAAATATTTTTCGCATTAGAAAAAAAATCGTTGCATCACGAAAAGTTTCGCAAAGACACGATCATCTTACATTTTCCGTTTAGAGTTCGTCTTTTTGTTTTGCCAAGACGACATCGCCAACCACGAAACTGCTACTGTGATACGTGATGGTCAAGAAATGATCATCTTCGGAGCTAGTGTGGTGGAGGATCTGAAAAGAAGGGAGCACGGGTAAAGGAAAGGAGATTCCGGTGGGATTTCTGGCCTCTAGGTGTCGCTCAAAAAAAGAAGAAGAAGAA
The DNA here is from genome assembly GCA_037013635.1 of Plagiodera versicolora. Taxonomy (NCBI): domain Eukaryota; kingdom Metazoa; phylum Arthropoda; class Insecta; order Coleoptera; family Chrysomelidae; genus Plagiodera; species Plagiodera versicolora. Next base: position 346,396 of record CM072988.1, read on the forward strand.
CAGCTGTCAAGCTTCTCTTCTTTCGATGAACATTGGTCGGCAGGAAAATGGAGGAAAAAAAAAATAGGATGGGATTGGATTTTAGGAAAATCTAGCTTTTTGAAAAAAGCTTTTCATTTCACCGCCGGTTGACGCTTCCAAAAACCAAAAAAGCCACAACAAATGCAAAAATCGTTCGGATAGAGAGTGCAAAAGCTGTGCAATAGAAAATCGATAAGAAAAACGTGGCGAAAGTTAGCAGAGTAAACAACCCATTCGGTTATTTTAGTTTATAGTTTAGGCGAAATCGCCGACGTACCGTCGAATTCTCGTTTATTTTCGGTAAATGAACGGGCGATACACTTTGAGATCCTCGAAATTGACGTAAAACCTACAATTCAAAAACAAAAATCATACACAGCAGCTTCAAAAATCAATTCAAAAACGCCAATATTTTTTTTTCAATTAAAAATCCGAGAAAAATACACTGAAAATCGATCGGCAACGCTGTAGAATATTATTTTGCCGCTGGTGAGAACGAATAATGAACGAATTGAAAAGTAAAAAAAAATAAATCATTCAATTCAACAGTCGTGAAGTCACAAAAATACGATTTGCGAATTTTTTCCTATCGAAACGGCTGCGCCTAAAAGAAAAATCTGGGCACCCTTCCACTAACCTTGTCGACTTCCTCGTCGAATTGCTGCTCGGTCTGCAACTCGCCGCCCTTTTTGGACTTCTCCATGAGAGTGGCCCGTTTGGCGGCCAAATACAGGCTGCGCTTGATCTTCAAGTAGAGCACCTCCGTCGAAGCGCGCACCGAATAGTCCGGGATGAAGGTGTGACGCAGCAGCGAGTCGATGTTCAACGATTCCAAGCTGCCCATCGCAGAGGGCGCCACCGACGGCGATTCTGCGAACACGATTCGATGATGGGTGGATGGATATCGCGAAATTTAGTAGGTCGGTTCGTGTCTTTGAGTATTTCGACAAAAAAACTAAAATTTCGGATGAATAATTTGCCTGAAGACTCGTATACAGGGTGTCCATGAGGCGATGAAAACGGTTTTTCGATATCTTGTTTGGTTTTCGAGTTATTTCATGTTGGAAATTCCCGAAAATCCAGAAAAAAATCGCAAGAAATCCCAATAAATCGTAAAAAACCCCCAGAAAAATCGCAAAACATCCCAAAAAATTCGCAAGAAACCCCAAAAAAATTACAAAAAACCCAAAAAAATTGCGAGAAATCCCAGAAAATGGTAAGAAATCCCAAAAAATCGTAAGAAACCGCAAAAAAAATCACAAAAAAACTCCAAAAAATCGCAAGAAATCCGAGAAAATAGCAAGAAATCCCAAAAAATAGTAAGAAACTCCATAAAGATCGCCAAAACCCTCCAAAAATCGCAAGAAATCCCAAAAAATCGTAAGAGACAAAAAAAAATCGCAAAGAAACTCCAAAAAATGGCAAGAAATCCCAACAAATCGTAAGAAACTGCATAAAAATCACGAAAAAACTCCAAAAATCGCAAGAATTCCCATAAAATCGTAAAAACCCCCAAAAAATGGTAAGAAATCTCAGAAAATGGCAAGAAATCCCAAAAAAATCGCAAAAACCCCCCAAAAATCGCAAAAAAAACTAAAAACCGCAAAAACCCCCAAATAAACGTAAGAAATCCCAAAAACTCGTAAGAAACTCGAAAAAATCGCAAAAACCCCCCAAAAAAATCGTAAAAACCCGCAAAAATCGCAAGAAATCCCACAGAAAATGGCAAGAAATCCACGAAAAATCGCAAAAACCCTCCAAAAAAATCGTAATAACCCCCAAAAATCGCAAGAAATCCCAGAAAATGGCAAGAAATCCCAAAAAAATCGCGAATACCCCCCAAAAATCGCAAAATCCCCCAAAATAAACGTAATAAATCCCAATAAGTCGTAAGAAACCCAAAAAATCGCAAAAACCCCCCAAAAAAATCGCAGAAACCCCCTCAAAAATCGCAAGAAATCCCAAAAAATAGCAAGAGATCCTGAAAAATCGCAAAAAAATCCCAAAAACCTTGTGAAAATATTCCCTCACCGATTCCGACGGTTTGGACGAGCGCTTGGGTGCCGAAATAGGTGAAGGGGCCGCCCTCGAACACCAAATTTTCCTTGCCCACCGTCACCTCCACTCTGCCCTCCAGAATGATGACGAAAAAGTCGACGGGTTTGGCTTGCTGGTAAATTATATTGGCCGGATCCGTGCGCCATTCCTTGTTCTTTTTTATGTGCACCACAATGTCCTGCTTCAATAATCGACGCAGGATGGTCTCGGATATCACGTTGTGAGAGAAAGGTTCCACGCCTAATTAAAAAAAAATAATTCAAATTATTTGTTTTTCTGAAGAAACAGATTTATTTGTATTTATTTAATTATTAATAATTATGTTTGTTTAAAATCAAAAATACATTGGAAATATTAATTGCATTTATATTAAAGAAAATCACAATCAAAAATAAAAACAAATCTAAATCAATTCTTATTTAAATAAAAAAAATACAAAAATTACAATAAAATCGAAAAAAAAATCACAAATTGAGAAGAAAAAAAGAATTGAATTCGAAAGATAGCATTCAAATTCACAAAATCACAAATATAAAGAAAAAAACAATTCAAAATTCGTTTAAAAATCGAAAAAAAGGCTCGTTAAAATTCTACAAATTCACGATCGAATAAAAAAAAATAGTACTGGAACCGAAAAATAATTGAAAAAATATCGCAATTGAATTCAAAAAATCACAATTACATAAAAAAAAACACAACTAAATTTGAAAAGTCACAATAAAAAGAGAAAAATTAATATTCAACTTACTGGTACTTAAATATTGATAAGCCGCCAGCGTCAACTGGGGACTTATCCTCATTTTGCTGGGTTCCCCGCGTTTTTCAGCGAACCCTGTAAAATCTTGCCTCCTTTCAGCGGTTCGTCTTCGCTTCGAACGATTGTCAGCTGTCAAACAAAAAAAAAACAATATTTCACGCCGTTCGCGAACTCGGAGTTGTGGCACCACGTCATGCAAAATACATTGAAAAATAAATCCAAAACACACAGGGTGATCAAATCATGAAACTCACTGAAAACATCCGTTTCGTCCATGATCTCGGCCTGGATCAGCTCCTCGATGACGTCTTCGAGAGTTATCAGTCCGATGGTCTCGTAGAAGGGATCGCCCTCGCCTTCGCTGTTCACCCTGTGCACGAAGGCCATGTGACCTTTGTTGCCTTCTTTGAAAATTTTGAACATGACGTCGAGGGTGACGTCTTCGAAAACGAAGTTGCAAGGGTTTTGGTAGAACTGGCAAAGGGTTTTGAGGGGCGTGTTGTCGTCTGGATCGACAAAGGCCAAGTCCTTGAGAGATTATTTCGAAATGGAAGAATTTAGTAACGCAAATAAACCCACAGAAGCAGTAAACAAAAGTTGATGATTCACTGCGTCCATTGAAGATGCACACAAATATCGGTTTTCAAAACAACAAATTTTCAATGATTCTTGATTAAAATAAACACTTCGCTTAGCTCATCTAAAAAAATCGTTCGAAAATTACCAAATCCGCAGTGAAATGTAAAACTAGCGTCACATTCGATATTCAATCACAAAATGGCGGTTATTTTGCTCAACCCACTAGTAAAAACACTTATTCACCATCAATCCAGCAAACAAAACACTAATTCACCGGCCCAGACATAACCAACCTAACCTAAAACACACTACACTTCGCTTACCTTGATATAGAGCATCGTAACAATATTCTGGCGGTTACCCTCAAACACCGGGATTCTCGAGAAACCGCTTTTCATCAGCTCGGAAACGGTTTCGAAGTCCAGCACCGATTCGTAATCCAGCATGAACACATCCTCGATTTTGGTCATCACGTCTTTCACGGTCTTACGGCGAAGTTCCAAAGCACCACTGATGATGTTCACTTCGTCTCTGTCAAGGTCATTTTCACCCGTTGTCACCTGAAGTTTTAGTCAAGTCAATGATTTTCGAATAAAAGTATTCGAGAGTTGCGAAATACAAATCGCATTGTGTAAGATAATATTATCATGGATATATTCTCACAGTTTTCTTTCCGGTATTGGTTATCATTCTTATAAATTCGTAAGAATAAGGTATCACACTCGATGTTTTGTTGACTAGCAACACGTTACCATAGCAACCATTGGCTAGAAGTGACAAAACACTACATAAATGTGTATAAAAGAATCGTTTATTGTCATGTTAATCAATTTTCACATAACCTTTTCCCTTGCTCATATAACTAATTTGTTGGATGCTTTCAAAGTCTATTTTCGTAGATGAGGCACTATAAAAAAGGACTATGAAAGTGTACCTCGTCTATGTCGGAAAATCTATTTTCACACGTAAAGAACAGGAAATATCTGGTTGGAACAAATTCAATCCTGAGATTAATCGATATTTATTATCGCATAGAAAACATCGATGTGTTACCGAAAATATTTTCCTTTTGACCTTGGTATAAACAGGGTGGCAAAATTCGACGAGTTCATCAGATACACACAAATAAGATTTACTTGTTGTAAATAAACTAACGTATAAAGTAGGCCACATATCAGACACAAACAAATGATCAAATGGAGCAAATCAATAACGATATCTACTGATTAAATACGAAATGTTTGTTCAGGTTATAACGAAACGCTTGGACGTATGACGTGTTGCATAACTTCAAGTAACCGTTGAAGACAAGAAATGATCAATCTAGTAGGCCTGAATTAGGCATTCCAAATCACGTGACATTCAATATGGCGAGAGTAGGCACACAGCTGTTTGAAGTGACGTCATTACGGCATTATTTCCGAAATTGTGTGAGTTTGTTGTTGATGATAGAAGTTTTAAGATGCAGAGTGTATATTTAAGGACATTATTGTTGGAAAATCCAGATATTGGTGAAAGGTAAGCTGAAAACCCAATTTGTTTTTTGTTTACACAACATTTTGTTTCCCATATGTGAAGTGGAATGTTTATTTACAGATACCGAATGAAGCTGAAGATAATAAATGATGTAGACCCTTTTACATTGAACATCCAGGAATTGGGTAGTTCAATTCATGGAATTCCACCTATTACAAATATAGATATTGTTTCATATTTGAGCTCACCCATAGCTATCACACCAAAGAGCAAATGAAGGCCTACAAAAGCTTGCATTCATTCAAGTATTTTGAGTCAGGCTTTGTTGTGAATGTGGGGACAAAAGTGGTGAATGGTTTCTACACTGTAGTTGGAAAGGTAAGGTTTGTTCATTTCTATTGACTTGTTTATTCAGCAATTTTTTAAGGTCAAACATTCTCAGAGAGGAAATGAGAAACCATTAGAAGTTTGGTGCATTGTGGCCAAAGATGAAAGTGTATTAACAGCACATTGCCCATGAATGGCTGGACACAGTGAAGTTTGCAGTCATGTGGGTGCACTTTTATTTGCAGCTGAATAAAATGTACAATGTAAATACAATAAAAGTTATAACATGTTAACTGCAGACTCTCTGATTTTTTAGTTATCGATTCAGTAAGATCGTCCCTCTTAATTGCTGCTATCCATAGCCTTTCAGACAATTCGTTTTTATCCGTTAGAAACCTGTGGCTTAAAACTGCAGGCACTAAAAAGAATTTTACATCATCCTTGGAACGACTTCCACAGTTGACTAAAAGGCATGTAACAGGCATTTTTAGTGAGAATACCACTAATAAGCTCTAAACAATATAAAAAATCATTTGATGCAGTCACGAAAACAAAAATCTCACAACTTTTAGATCAATTTATAACAACAATATGTAAACAAAGCATTGTGTGCCTACTCCCACCATATTGAATTTGTTTTGACAGGTCGTTGGAATGCCCTATTGTCTAAATGGTTGTTGAGAGACGAGTGTCACTTATTTATAACCAACTTTTATTATGCTCTAAATACACTCAACTTTCGACTGTTTATCCATTACTGAACCCTTGAAAATCAATATACCATTAAATTGTCACTTCCAGGGTGTGTGAATCAGCGTTTAATTTCGATGTGAATGTCCAATAATTGGATTTCGTGGAAAGTGGGGTTAGGAGAACACGCAAATGAGTAGGGAGGAGTCAATTAATTAATGGAATTGCCAACAGGAAAATACATATTCTGAATCATAGTAATGACGGGTAGAATTGAATATGACCTTGAGAATTTTAATAATCGAAAATCAGTTCTAGCTAGGAATTACCATTATCTGCAACCTTTAGTTTTTCATCTAAATGGCCATAAGAGAATGTATTGATTGGTATGGAAATAGATTTCACGTAAACACGAAATGGCGTGGAAGATCAATAATGAACGAAAAAACAACGTTTGGTCAATGAAATTTTTCACGCCGGCGAGATTTTTTTATCGCGAGACGATGACGATTCCTGGCGAAACGACAATTTTTCAATAGACGCCAGACGTTACGAATCGTTGGCACGAAATCAGCGACAGAGAGAGCAATACAGAGTGAAGAGTATGTTGACTCCAAACTTTGTTAAATAATTTCAATTTATAGTTCATTTCAAAGGTGTTGAAACAGGCTTTCGAAACGTTATCACCATTCGATTTATTGGATGATAATTCTAGAGATATCTTGATCTGAAATACAAATTCAATCATTCCTTATCAGAAGCAGTTGTTAAAATGCCATTATCAAACGATTGATGTCAAAGAATCCTTATCACTGAAGTGGGTAAACCTTTGTAACAGGGATATTTTTGCGAAAACGAATTATCATTTCATCTCCACACTCCATACTCTGACCAATCAACTAATATTTCAAAAAACTCAGCTGGCTAGTCACGACCTTGTTTGACTTTCAAGTGTACGAAAACTCTTCTTATGCAACCAACTATCCAAACTCTCTAATAACAACTTGAATCATGAAGACTATGCGTCAAGGGTAAATGTCTTGCCGGACAGCCTCGGGCTAGCTATTTATGACAGAAAAAGAAGAATGACATTTTGTGGTTATGTTCATATTTTCGTTTATGGGTTTCGGTTAATTGAAATGTAAATTGGATAAGTGTGAATACTATAATGATATTCAACGAGAACGTAGTGTTATGGATCGGTTTAGTTAGCGACACCTCGTATAGCCATGTCCGTGAGGAAGGAGACATTTCGAGTGAGTTAACTTCAGTCTGGAAGAGCCTACGCGATCCTGTTCCACGCAGAAGCATTACACTTTGGAATTCTAAATATACCTATCCAATTCGAAGCCGCTTGGGCAGTGGGTCAGATATTTTTATGAATTTTCTCCACATACTCTAATCGAGTCGATAGATATCAAAGACGACGTGTAGTTAGGAAATTATAGATGCAATTAGACAACAAACAATTCACGACACTTTTACGGTCTCGTAATTCAATATCGCTTTCGTTGACCCGCATAAACAGTTCATGACACCGCGTGCCCAACTGACAATTAACCGAATTGATGTGAATGAATTTGTAGCGACAACAACAATTCGACTAATGGCTGATGTAAATTGATGTAGCCATCGCTATCCATTTAATTAGACTCGTTTCGACGAGCCACCTTCGTTTGTTTCTAACGAAATAACTCGATTGTTTTCACTCGTCATTTAACATTCAATCTCGTCGTCGGATTTCTCGTTTGTCGATTTATTGCAAAGCGGTGTTGCCAGAATGTCTGAGTAATGTTGCGATAGTGCCTTATTTGACCTTGGTTCAGGGGAATTATCAAAATATAGTTCGCACAATGATGGGAATATGCAACATTGTGTTTGTAAGTTTCTCGTAGCGCATTTGTTAATTTGTTTCATGAAATGAGATGTTTATATCCCACACACGAGTAATATTTTTAGATAGCCGGCCTCAGATGGTTTCTCTCATAAAAGCGTCAAATTTCAAGCTCAAACGATTATTCAACAGACAACAAGGAATATTACTTCCAGATTTATACAGGGTGAAACAGATTTTTTTGGCAAAATACCTTCAAACACTGCCTGAAATAATTTCCTTCTTACAATTCCAACTAATAATTCGAGAATTTCCCAGCAACAAACTTATTACTTGCATTGTTCTATAAATAACTACAACTCGTATCGCTTCATTGACGCGTTTTTAGATATTTTCAACGTTGTCAATGCCATGGATTTAAAAGAAACAGGTATCGCCCTTCTTGTCTTGTTATGAACGCGTCACCATAGCAACCGGTGACGAATAGTGGTAAAACAATGAAAGAATTCGGAATCGTTCAATATTTCGATATCGGTCATGTCAACGCTTCGTGTAATTTCATCTTGAGATTGAAGGTCATGAATTTATGCGACAATAAAAATTGTTCGAAGCTCTCTGACTGTAACAATTAAATTTAATAGAAATATCAGGCTGAGAGATTACATACAAATGAGTAATGTATGACGTGGAACAGGAAATAAAACTAGAATGATGGGATTATTGGAACGCTACAGCGTTGCCGGTTGCTCCATGAAAGTACGTCGTTTTTAATGGAATAATCTGTGAATGGTAATCTTATCAGAAATATTACATGTTTCACAGCAGCAAACGATGTATGAATTTGAAGTTTGTGAGGAGATATTATTAAAAAACGTGTTGGGATTATTTACAATAAAAAATTGTTACCTCCAGTAGTTTTATTTTAGATTTAATCAATTTAGCTTTTGTATGAAGATAAGAAATGTTTTTCAGCTGTCGTTTCGCATCAGTATCATACCCGCAACCCCCCTAAAATCCGTGGAAACAGCGTTGCCAAATTTTCACTCGCCACTGAAATAAAAAAAAATCACTCACTTTGACCAACTCTTTCAGTCGTTCTCTGGTGTAAACGTTTCCGATTTCTTCGCCGAGCACCAGGTCCAATAATCTGGCGATGGGGTACGACAAGGGAAAGGTGAGTACCATCACGAACTTGGTGATGTAGATGGTCTTGGCGCCGATGGCCAGGCCGTGACGGGAGCAGACGGCCTGAAAAATGCCGGGAAATAGAATCGGTAGCACTTGTGACGTCACAGAAGCGCCAAATTGGGGGGTTTCAAAGTGGCGTTTAGTCGAAAAATGCCAAAAAATACCCCAGAAGTTCCGTCACGCTCGTACTTAGTACTTGTGACGTCACAGAAGCGTTTCATAGAATTAGAGAGTTGCAAAGTGGTGTTTTTTCGAAAATATGACGGAAAAGAGCTTGGTGTTCGATTGTTTCTTACCTGTGGTGTGATTTCACCGATCATCACGATGAGAAGGGTGGAGAAAATGACAGCAATGAGGCCGGAAGTCAGGCCGTCCAACAGAATCGTGAAAATCGAGTTGACGAACACGTTGGCGAGTAAAATGGCGCACAACAAATAGTTGCCGTGATTTCTCACCGGCTGGATGATTTTGGCGTACTTTCGTTCCTTCACAGAACCTGGAAAATGCAACGAGAAAATTCCATATACCGAGCGGTAGTTTCCTTTTCGAGCAACGATTATTCTGCCTTATCTGTTTTTTTACAAGCAAGACTGTACGTAGTCAGTTTTTTATGAACACAACAGTACAATTTTCAGACGTTTACGATGTTGACAATTAGCGAAGTTTCCAGGATTATTTCATCTTTATGTCGAGATAGTTAAAATTAACACTTCTTCAACATCAATGGTATGAATTAACGCTTTTACAGATATAGCATTTAACATTGATTATTCGAGTTTGCACTTTTCTGGACACACTTATTTATAGCTATACAGGGTTTTCTAATTTTTCATCATTTACTATGACAATGAGTTTAGTATACAGAAATAATCATGCAAAAAAATACTTCAAACTAAAAACTTCAGTGCTTCTTAAATAATCACGTAATAATTCAAAAGCAACAATGTGGCCAGTTCTATATTATTCCCGAAAAATTCCTGATTTTCAGAAATGCGTCAATACCACAATATTAAAAGGAACTTTGAATACAGCGACGTTGCCAGCTCTACAATTTTTCCTAAAAACCCCGATTTTCTTAATTGCTTTGAAATCACACTCAAGTCAGGTGATAATTTCAGCGCAGCGACGTTGCCAGCTCTACAGTGTTTCCGAAAACATCTGGATTCTCTTGATTACGTCAAAACCATACTAGTTTCGTGATGATTTAAATGCAGCGACGTTGCCAGCTCTGAATTATTTTCTTTAGAATCCTAATTTACTTGAACGCGCCAAAATCACGTAAAATAGAACAGTTGCGACGTTGCCAGCTCTAACTTTTTTCCTGAAAGATCCAAATTTCCGCAAACGCGTCAAATCGACGTAAAATTCAATATTGGCGACGTTGCCAGCTCTAATATTTTCTCCTGAAAAATCCCAATTTCCTCAAACGCATCAAAACAAAGTAGAAATCGAACAATTGCGCTGTTGCCAGCTCCCCAACCCAATCCGCCCACCTACCTGTATTGCAGAGGATCTTCAACTCGGTCTTGTCCATCGACATGAGACCCAAGTTGAGGCCGGAAAACAGCGACGAAAACGACAAACACAAAATGATGATGATAATGGTCGCCCATAGGGGCAACGGGTTCTCGAATATCTTGATGCGCAACCAGTAGACGGTGCCCTGGTGCTGGAAGACCTTGTCGGCGCTCGAAGCGCCATCTTTGGCGCACACGTAATAAACCTCCTCGGTGCCGGTGAAGGCGGGCAGGTTTATTTTCACCAGCACGGTGGTGTTGGTGAAACTGGAGTTTTCCACCTGGAAATAATGGGGAAATTTCGAAAAAAAAAAAAAGAGGGAAATTTTTTTTTGGCGCAGTCGGTCGGACCGGAAACGCTTTTCGATCCCTTTCGACTCACGTGGAATATGTTGCCGACGGGAAGTATACAATCCTCCTTCCTGGTGGTGAAGGTGACCACCATGGAGGTGGTGAAGCCCTCGCCGAAGAGGCGCAGCGTGTGCTCTGCGTTGGCCAGCAGCAGCGGCACGCCGTTCTCGTCGAAATCGGGATTGTTGTAGGCCTGCTCGAGACGGAGACCGAATATTCGCATTTCGAGGTGACCCGGAGCGGCGGCGTCGCCGGCGACGACGTCCACGACGGGGAGCTTGGTGGTCGGCAAGTCTCTTCTTTGGAGAGAAAGCCTGCGAGAGAAGTTTTCGTATTTATTTTGGTGTATTTCGAGCAAATTCCTCGTTTTCAAGATATTCCATGTTGGAAATCCCCAAAAATCCTATTGTCTCAACGAAAAACCTCTGGAGAGTCCATATAGATGCTCTGGAAGCCTATTTCGAAAAAATCCAAAGGTCCAACTTCAGTAAAAAAAAAAATTAAAACCCCCAAAAAATAAATTTGTCTGAAAGAGTGTTTGAGAGACGCTGAAGACGGTGGTGAAAACCGTTTTTCGATATCTATTATAGTTTTCGAGATATGTCATGTTGAAAATTCCAAAAAACCCCAAAAAGTCGCGAAAACCACCAAAAACTCCCAAAATTTCCCCGATTTTCAACGGAAACCCCCAAAAATCCCATCTTTTCAACGGAAAAATCTCTGAATACGACTCTGAATCATTCCAAGAAATCCAAAGGCAGCTAATTAGAACCACCCTGTACACACTGTATAGGTAGGTATGATGTAGGCATCAAAGGAGCCTTTCGGGCAGCAGGTAGGTGAAATTTCGCAGAACCTTAGCGAAACGATGTGAAAACAGTAAATATGTGACGTAGAAACCGCTTGATACGTCATGGTACGCTGGTTTGAATTCAAATTTCATTCGTTTAATCAGAATACCTTTTGTTGGTTATGCTATCACAACACATAACTTTGGGATACATCGTGAATGTATAATTCAATCGATAAACAATCAGTGATGATGAATTTATCGACGGTACAATGAACAACTGTGTTCACTTCGAATCAGTAACTTTGAAAAGCTGATTCCAAAGTTATTTGTGTTCTTTGATCGTTTACCCATATCGATGTACGTACAATAAGGATATTGTCTTTCGAAACGTTTAAAATATGCATTCTGAAACAATGAACAAGACTATCCATTCATTCGATAAGTTACGATTCTTTAATTAATAATTCTAAAACACATCACAAAAAGTCTACTTTCCCAGCAAATTGGTAACAACTATATCTCATATGACTTTTCATTCTCCCACCACAATCAACACACCTCTGGAAAGAATTACCAAAGCTACTTGACAGAAAATCGATTAAACCGAGTCGATTGTCAAGGATTCGTCGAATAACAAGTTATCACAGCCACCCTATCGAAAATGAAACCAAGGACACGCCGACTTTATTGCGATCACAACATTCCGTAGCTCTTGCTATGAAAAGTTTGAAATACGAATGCGGCATTGCCAAATACCACCAAAGGTTGCTCGATTCCTTTGTTGACAAGTTTTCGATATTCAAGAGCCACACATATTGTATTATCTCGATCTAGTAATCACAGGATAGATCCACTATCAACGCAAATATTATAAATCGAGAAAGCTCGTTCTTTGTGTCGCTTCAATAAGTTGTTGCAATGAATAATTCTATGAGTAATCGCAATGTAAATACAGAAAGTTAATCAAATAAATAGTAAACTTACACATTTTCTGATGTAACATCCAAAGTGATGTTGGGTCCTTGACTGTACCACTTGAAAATCTCACTGTTGAATAATAGAGGCACACCAGAAGTTTTCTGAACCTGTCTCGGTAAGCAGAGGTAAATATTACCCTGTACATTACTTGGCACTGTCAACTCATATTGCGCTTCTTCATATTCGACAATCTCAAGTTCGGTGAAATTGTAGTTATAATTCAAGTCCTCGCACTCAGCACCTTTTTTAAATGTATTTTTCGTTGCTTTGATGTGAACGCCTTTCTGAATATCCCTTCCGCGCACTTGGAAAATGATTTTTTTGTAGTCCTCATGTTCCACCAGCGATTTTTGTGAAATGGAGTAAAACTCGGGAGTGAAACCGTTATCAGGATAAGCAGTGAGCGAGGTAATCACGAATATTAACAGACACAGTACTTTTTCCGCGTGACGATACGAATATATCGCCATGATACACTGAACTGCCTAGAAAAAAAATAAACACTTATATATAGCAGAGATACTTAACCTGTTTCTTTCATACGTCAGATATGTCATTGTCACCTGATTTCCAGGCGCGCGAATCGTATGAACCAATCACATTGTTCCTGTGATGTCCGCGCGTTAATCATGTAACTTGATCAACCACGGTATTTCGTATTATCTAAGACTGAATGTCATTGAATAGTTATGGTTTTGGTTCACCGATAAATTATTCCGCATAAAATCAAAGTGAATCGGAATATGATGTGATTTGAGTATGCCGCTATACTAGAAATCGTTCTCATTGGTAGTGATGAGTGTCCGCGTATTGGTCCCCGCGCGTACCGTTAGCATGGAAATCAGGTTGTTTCGAGATTTCACGAGTCGAGCCGACTTGGCTGACTGCCGACTGTTCGATATGGACGCCATCTTGAAGTAACGGAGATTCGTAAATTGTTTGTGTCTATGTATAAATCGGAAATATTTCGTTGGGTAATGGAATTTAATGCGAGAAGTCGTTGTAAATTCGATTTATCAATTTCTCAGATCACTTAAGTATTTTGTGTAGTAGTGAAAACGTGAGTATTGCTGAATTAGCGATTGTGAAAGTTATAGGCGCCAACGCTTTATTTGTTGGTCGAAAAGCTGTCAGTGATTGGTTTCAAAGTGTGATGTTTACAATTGTTTTTTCAGGCTGTCTTCCCGACTGTGTTCGACAGTAGGGTCTCAAGATGTTTTACGCGCACTTTGTGCTCGCCAAAAAGGGCCCGCTGGCCAGAATATGGCTGGCGGCCCATTGGGACAAAAAACTCACCAAAGCCCACGTATTCGAAACCAACATCGAGAAATCGGTGGACGGTATCCTCCAGCCCAAAGTCAAAATGGCCCTGAGGACGTCGGGTCATTTGCTTCTCGGCGTCGTGAGAATTTATTCCAGGAAAGCCAAGTACCTCCTAGCCGATTGCAATGAGGCATTCGTCAAGATCAAAATGGCCTTTCGGCCTGGCATGGTGGACTTGCCAGAGGAGCACAGGGAGGCTGCCGTGAACGCCATCACTTTGCCCGAGGTTTTCCACGATTTCGACACCACAATGCCCGAGTTGAAGTAAGTGGTTGTTGGCGCCAAAAGTGTTGTGTTGGTATCAAAAGTTTCGATGTTTTGAACGGTTTTGTTATCCCAGTGATGTAGATATCGAGGCACAGTTCAGCCTGAACCAATCCAGAGCTGAGGAAATCACCATGCGTGAGGATTACGGCAATATTTCTCTGGTTACTAACGATGACGGGTTTGGGGATATGGGATTCGATACTGATACTCCGGATCTGATGAGGCATGCGTCTGGGCTCACGCCCTCGATGGAACAGGTCAGTGCCCATTTAACCCATCGAAATATCCGTTTATTTGGCATTTTTCGTAGAGCAATCTCTTATTCACGGAACCTGGGCTGGATCCAGCCGATTTGGACAAGGAACCCGAACCCATGCCCTCCACTTCGGGCACCCAACACCACGACACCCCCATGGAAATCGACAATTCCGTCAGAGAAGACAGTTTCGGCGAAAACTTGGACAATAACATGATCTGTGAGTTTAAACATTGTGGAATTGCAATTTTTGTTGTTATTTCGTGCGAATTTTCACCCTGTTGTGTTTTTTTTTTAGCTGGGGGGTTGTTCGAGGGCGGGCTTTTCGACGACGCCCCGATGCCCGACGTGCCCGTCGTTGACGCGAGCATTCCGGACGGGGTCGCGCAAAATTTGCCGCCCTCCGGACTCGGCGACAGCGATGACGATATGGATAATTTCGGGGGGCCGCCCTCGGTGGGCGGGGACAGGTATTTATTCATTTGTTTTTCAGTTTTTCCATATTCGTTTTTACATATATGTGGTCGAATTATTTTTGCGAATTTTTATTTTTGTTTGTAAATTTTTTGGATGTTATTTTTTCATTTTTCTTTGTATAATAACGTCAAAAAAAATGAATCGTGAAAAATTGCAATTATATTGAGAAAAAAAATTCTCCGTCTCGTATTTTTTTATTTTCCCAATATTGAATTCGTCGCCCTCGAAATTTCTGGTGATTTTCACTAATATTTTTCTCTCTTTATTTTGCTCACTTCATTAACGTCACTGTATATTCTCGACAAACTTGAACTCCCAATCCGAAACGAAAACAACTTCGAAAATCGAGTATGGTCACATTTCCGATTCCCCGTTTAGTTCCGTCGGCTCGCGCCCGCCTTCCGCGATGGCGCCCACGGCGCCAACGCCCACTCCGTCGGTGCCTCCGGAGCCGGCGATCGAGGCGCCGCCCGAAGAGCCGGTGCCGGCGGCCGATCAAACGACGCTCCTGCAAAACGAGGACGAGAGTTTCGCTTTGGCACCGGTAGATGCCACCATGCTCAGAGGTAAGGCGGTATTTTTTTTTTTTCGCTAGGTTTGGGGGTTTAACAGGAAAGATTACTGGACTAGATTTTTTCTTATCAGGTTTTTTTTTCTAGCATTTTTAGCGGTTTTTTATATATACAGGATGTCCTTTTTTCGAATACCCTACGGGGTGTTCAATTGTTGAAGTTTTAATTCTAGTTTGGTCGCCCAAAATCCAACGCTGCATTGTACAGGGTGTATAAAAAGTGCTTGTAATCTTTCCTACAATCAAATTGAATTTGGGCATGATTTTCCTAATGATTTATCGATATTGAAGAAAAAAAACAACTCAAGAATCATGATTTTTGCTAAATTAATGAGAATTATTTTCAATTGTTAGTTGTACAGGTAGTCCTGAAAAAAATCCTTTATAAAAAATACATATTTAAATGGCAGAAAAAATCTTGATTCACGCATTGTTTTTTTTTGGTGATTGGATTGCTTGAATTTCTCTATTTTTTTATAAGCTTCGTAGTGAAAATGAGAATCGATGTTTGTTTTTTCTTCTATCTTGTAAATTTTGTAAACGAAAAAAAAAATTAAATCAATTTGCAAACATTTTCTTCTCATTTATTAAATTTTTTGGCATGTCTCTTAATAGCAGCCTTTGCTTTGTATCATCACTCTACAGGTGAAGAATTAATTACATAATGAAAAAAAAATCTAACAAAACTCCACTAACTCATCAGATGATGCATGCATTTTATTTTTCAGTTTTTTTTATGCGGGAGCGGATTTTTTATCGATATATTTCAATACTGACTGGTTACGCAATTTTCTCTTTTATTTATTTCTGAAACTATATCTAGTTCTGAAGGAGCACCCTGTATGAGTTTAATTGTTATTATATAAAAAAAGGGGAATTATTGAGCGTATTTTCGAGAGTTGTGTCACATAACGAATTTCTTTGTTATTAAATTTTCCCAAGAACAAATTTCGATTTGCTCTGATTGTTTCGTGATAAACAATTAACAATAATTTGTTGATTGAGTAATGATGGACCGAAAAATATAACGCAGTAATATTTCCTGGACTCCAGAAGCTACAAAACGAATAATGAAGGCTGCGATTAAGAGACACCTCGCTAGTCGTTTTTCCTCTCGCCCCAAATCCATCCCCTTTAACACGACACCGTTGTTGATATATTTAACATAAAAAACAGATGAATTCTACCTAGGTCTAACAAAGACCAGGAAGAAAAGGAAGTTGATCGTGGACGAGGTGAAGAACATATCGGGCGAGGAGATGAAGAACCAGCTGAGCGACACGACGGACATCGTGACGACGCTGGATTTGGCGCCACCCACCAAGCGATTGATGCACTGGAAGGAGACGGGCGGCGTGGAGAAGTTGTTCGCGCTGCCGGCTCGATCCATACCCGCCAGGATACTTTTCAAGGTGGGTTTCGTGCTGTTTTCGATCATTGTGTGGTTTCGGGGTGTACAGGATGTCCATTTTTCTAGAGGCAAGCTCATTATTTTTGCCTATTTTCTAACTTCAATTGTACAGGATGTTCGTTTTTAACAGTCAGGCGAATATTATTTGCCAATTTAGTGATTCCATCTATACAGGATGTCCCTTTTTCTACAGTTATTAATCATATTTTTGCTTATTTTGATGATTTCAGGTATACAGGATGTCCATTTTTCTAGAGGCAAGTTCATGTTTTTGCCTATTTTGTAACTTTAATTGTACAGGATGTTCGTTTTTCAACAGTCAGGCAAATAATATTTGCCAATTTAGCGATTCCAACTATACAGGATGTCCGTTTTCTACAGTTATTAATCATATTTCTTGCTCTTTTAACAATTTCAGGTATACAGGATGTCAATTTTTCGCGAAAAGCTCAATATTTTTGCTAATTTAGTAATTTTAAATATACAAGATGTTCATTTTTCGACAGCAGGCAAATAATTTTTGTTCATTTAGTTATTTCAACTATACAGGATGTCCCCTTTTCTACAGTTATTAGTAATATTGTTTGCTGATTTAATAAGTTCGTATATACAGGATGTGCATTTTTTCGCGACAAGATCATTATTTTTGCTAATTCAGTAATTTTAAATATACAGGATGTCCCTTTTTCTACAGTTATTAGTCATATTTTTGCTCATTCAATAATTTCATGTATACAGGATGTTTGTTTTGTAAAGTCGAGGTTTTTTTTGCTCATTTCAGATATACAGGATGTCCGTTTTTCGAGTCAGGTTTATTGTTTTTGCTTACGTAGTAAATTTAATTATTTTTCGAGCCAAGCTTCTTGTTTTTGTTCATTTAGCGATTTCAACTATACAGATTGTCCCTTTTTCTACAGTCATCGGTGGTATTTTTGGCTCATGTAATAATTTCAGGTATAAAGGATGTCCGTTTTTCGAGCCAAGCTTGTTATTTTTGTTCATTTAGTGATTGCAACTATACAGGATGTCCGTTTTCTGGAGTCGACTGTTTTTTTCCAATTGTTTCAGTTTTTTTTTTATTAAAAACCAATCGTACTGGACTTTATTAATAAAAACTGAATTCAGACACTTTTTCGTGGAGTTTCGATGATTTCCAGAATGGTGGAGAAACGCCAGTGAACTTTTCAGCTTTTCTTCTGAACGCCATCTCGAATGTCAATATCGAAAACTCCAATTTTCCGTTGTCGTTCCCCAGAACTACCAGCGCCACTTGACTCTCCGCTCGATCGGCACCGAAGACTTCGCCATGTTGGGAGACGCGGACTCGCTGGCCCTGGACCAGGCCAGAGACCACGAGGAAACGGTGCAAACCTTGGAACCGTCTACTCCGGCCAGAAGAGGCAGGAAGCGGAAAGTCGTCGAGGAACCGGTGAGTCCATCGAAAATATTTATATTGAGAAATTTGAAATATGAAAACGTGATCGAATTTTTACGTGAGCTGTTGGGGAGTTAATGTGGACGAAAGACTGCGCCAAAAATGTTCGCGTTTCTGATTTTCTGTATTTTTTCTGCTTCAAGATCGAATGTAATAAAAAAAACCTCGGATATTATCGAAATACGAGCTGAAATGTTGTTTGATTCATCAGCAGTGACTGATGATTCGATAAGGGACTCATTTATATGCACCAAACTCGATTAGTTTTTTATTTTCTATCTATTCGAAATAAATGTGTATGGAATTTTTCTGAAGAAAAAAAACACTCGAAAACCCTCACATTTGAAAAAAAAATTATGCTCTTTGTGACGTCACAACTGCTACAGTCATCAGGTGGATTTTTTGCTCATTTAGTAATTTTATTAATGCAGCATGTCCATTCTTCGAGTCGAGCTTATTATTTTGCTCACTTATCAATTTTTATTATACAGGGTGTCTGTTTTTCTAATCATTAGGAGGATTTTTTGCTCATTTAGTAATTTCAATTATACAGGATGTCCTTTTTCGAGTCAAGCTCATTATTTTTGCCAATTTAGTAATTTCAGTTATACAGGATGTCCGTTTTTCGAGTCAAGCTCATTATTTTGCTCACTTATCAATATCTATAATACAGGCTGTCTGTTTTTCTACAGTCATTAGGAGAATTTTTTGTTAATTTAGTAATTTTTATGATACAGGATGTCCATTTTTCGAGTCGAGCTCATTATTTTTGCTAATTTAGTAATTTTAATAATACAGGATGTCCATTTTTCGAGTCAAGCTCATTAATTCTACCAATTTAGTAACTTTATATACAGGATGTCCGTTTTTTGTGACATGGTCATTAGTTTGACTCATTTTGTATTCACATTAATAATACAGGATGTCCATTTCTCGAGTCGAGCTCATTATTTTTGCTAATTTAGTAACTTTATATACAGGATGTCCGTTTTTTGGGACATGGTCATTAGTTTGACTCATTTTGTATTCACATTAATAATACAGGATGTCCATTTCTCGAGTCGAGCTCATTATTTTACTCACTTATCAATTTTTATTATACAGGGTGTCTGTTTATCGAGTCAAGCTCATTAATTCTACCAATTTGGTAATTTTATATACAGGATGTCCGTTTTTTGTGACATGGTCATTAGTTTGATTCATTTTGTATTCACATTAATAATACAGGATGTCCATTTCTCGAGTCGAGCTCATTATTTTTGCTCATTTGGTAATTAGTATTATACAGGATGTTTGTTTTTCGACTGTGCTATTTTCGGGGTTTCTTTATAATGAGGAAATTTGAAGAATTTCGAAAACCTAGCTGCCTCTCTGCGCGATATTTTTTATTCGTTCATTTATTCATTAATTGAATTGAAAAAAAGAAGAAGAGAAAATCAACGATTTCGTGTGTTGACCTCGCCGTGTGTTTGGATGTTGCGCAGAGTCGGACGCCGTTGCGCTTGCAAGAGGAAACTCCTCAGCCGCATCTGTCGCACGTCGATGAGCACTCGATGCCGCCCCAAACTCCCTACCCGACCGCCCGCACTCCGTTGCCGCCCCCGACGCCTCTCGGGCAGCCGATGACGCCGTTGATGCCGCGCCTGACGGGCCACCAGGAGGATGTGCAGGAGATGATGGCCGGCGGGCGGACGCCTCACGGTGAGTCCCTTCGATTTTTCTTTTTTTTTTCATCGTTTGGTGATTTTTTTCTTCCTGGGATAATTTTTAATGTCATTATTTTGCTTTGTTTGGCCGAGAATATTTGCTTTTCGAATGTTTTCTTCGATTAAATCGTAATTTTTTTTTATTTTATATCTAAGATTTTTTTAATTATTCCAATGGTTTTTCTATCAATTCGTAATTTTTTGGATTTTTACATTATTTCTTTCAGTCAAATGTGGAAATGAGGAGCACTGAAATCATTTTTAATATCGTTATTTTTCTTAATTCTGTCAAAAAAATTAGCCTTTTTAATGTTTTCTCGATTGAATCGTAATTTTTTCGATTTTTATTTTTTTTTTTCAGTGAAATGTGGAAATTAGGAGCGCTAAAATCATTATTATTATCATTATTTTTCTTTATTTTGTCAGGAATATTCATTTTTCTAATGTTTTCTCGGTTAAATCGTATCTTTTGGATTTTTACAATTTTTTTTCAGTGAAATGTGGAAATTAGGAGCGCTAAAATCATTATTATTATCATTATTTTTCGATATTTTGCCGAAAGTATTTGTTTTTCCAATGTTTTTTCTATTGAATCGTATTTTTTGGATTTTTACAATTTCTTTTCAGTGAAATGAGGAAATTAGGGGCGCTGAAATCATTATAATCATCATTATTTTTCTACATTTTGCCGAAAATATTTGTTTTCCAATGTTTTTTCTATTAAATCGTATTTTTTTGGATTTTTACAATTTATTTTCAGTGAAATGAGGAAATTAGGGGCTCTAAAATCATTTTTAATATTGTTATTTTTCTTAATTGTGCCGAAAATATTTGTTTTCCAATGTTTTCATCGATTCGAAGACAATTTTTTTGCAATTTTCCTGTTTTTTGGCATTTTACTGGTTTTCAACTCCAAACGTAAAAATAACAGACGCTAAAATGACATTTTCAAATGTTTTTCGTGATATCTAGGCATGTTACAATCGCCTGGCGGCAACGTTATGCAATCCCCCAATCCAGCAATGTTGCAACCGCCCACGCCCGCGATGATGCAACCGCCCACGCCGGGTTTGATGTATCCGCCCACCCCGGGCGGGTACGCCACGCCCTCGACGCCGTTGCATCATATGGACGAGATGCCTCAATTGGCTGCCGATCAGGTGAGTTTACAGAGTTTTTTTTGTGATATTTAGAACATAAGGTGAATTTTTTGTTTTTTTTTTTAGTAGATTTTTTTGTTTTTTTTTTTTTTTTCAACTTGAATTTTTTGGTGTCCAGAATTGAAATTATTCGACGTTTTTAGTGATTGTTTTATGGTTTATTTTATTTTCAGGTTCTACTCGAAATTCTGTGAATTTTTCAAAGTTTTCTTCCGTTTTTTCATTATATTTTTTTATGAAATTTGCATATTTCAACTTGATTATTCATTTCTCGTTTTTAAAAGGTGATTTTGATGATTCCTTCAAATGTCAATAATTCATAAATAATACAGAGTGTTCAATATTGAACCTTAATTGAAATTGGATTTTTGATGCAAAAAAATCGTGGAAATATTTTTTTCAGCTATAATTTTTGTGAATCAATGGTTTTTATGATCTAATCGAGTATTTTCTTAGTTTTTTGAACATTGTTTTTTTCATTCTACAAGAAATCTTTTGCAGAAAATTTTGCGGTTACCATGTTTATGTTTTTTTTTTCTCTCTCATCGAGCCACGACATGAATATAACTCCAAACTATGCGCATTTAGAATAAGAAGTTGACTTGGTTCCCCCCTTTTTTTTTTCGGAAATCCTGTAGTTTTTTATACAGCGAATTAAATTCTCACTTAACGTACACCCTGTATGGAAAAATCAACGAATCGTTTCTCATCGAAGGTACACTCGATTCTGCAAGAACAAGAGAATATGGCGGGCATGCCGTCGATGACGCCGGCGCACGCGTCCGACGACCTCCTCGGCGGCGTCGCGACGCCCCACCACTCGGGCATCGACGCCAATTTGCCGCTCGAGCCGCTCGACAACCTCCACCACCATTTACCGCCCATGGAGAACATGGGATACGATCAGGTGAGGCGGTGACTGGTTTTTTCTTTTGTTTTATTATTTTTCAGCTCTCACGTTGTCCCCCCGACTAGGATCTTCGGAGATTTCGAGGGGAATTTACCTCGAAACTCGTTGGAAATCCCAAAAAAAATTCTTGAAATCCGCCAATAACCACCAATACCTACAAAATTCCCCTTTTCCGATATTCTTTATAGTTTTCGAGATATTTCATGTTGAAAATGCCAAAAAAAAAACAAAAAGTCGCAAAAAACACCAAAAACTCCCAAAATTCCCCCAATTTTCAACGAAAAAAACCTCTAAAAAGTCCATGTTGATGCTCTGGGAGTCTCCATACGAACATTGAAGACTGAAAACTCGTTTATAAGTCGTTTAAAAGGCGCTGAAAACGGTGGTGAAATCCGTTTTTCGATATCTAGCATAGTTTTCGAGATATTTCATGTTGAAAATTCGTAAAAAAAACAAAAAGTTGCAAAAAACACCAAAAACTCCCGAAATTCCCCCATTTTTTCAACGAAAAAACCCATAAAGAGTCCATATAGATGCTCTGGAAGCCTCCAAACGAACATTGAAGACTATACAACGACTTTTGATTTTTCCAAAAAACCAAAGGGGGTACCCTTTCGTCGATTTTTCGAAAAATTGCATAAAATAAAATCGCCTCAAAACGTCGTCTATTAGGTGTCTATAAGTCGTTTAAAAGGCGCTGAAAACGGTGGTGAAATCCGTTTTTCGATATCTAGCATAGTTTTCGAGATATTTCATGTTGAAAATTGCAAAAAAAACCCAAAAAATCGCAAAAATCCAGGAAAATCCCCAAAAATCCCCATTTTCTCAACGAAAAAACCCATAAAGAGCCCATATAGATGCTCTAGAAGCCTCCAAACGAACATTGAAGACTCTACAACGACTTTTGATTTTTCCAAAAAACCAAAGGGGGTACCCTTTCGTCGATTTTTCGAAAAATTGCATAAAATAGAATCGCCTCAAAACGTCGTCTATTAGGTGTCTATAAGTCGTTTAAAAGGCGCTGAAAACGGTGGTGAAATCCGTTTTTCGATATCTAGCATAGTTTTCGAGATATTTCATGTTGAAAATTCCAAAAAAAAACAAAAAGTCGCAAAAATCCACGAAAAACCCCAAAAATCCCCATTTTCTCAACGAAAAAACCCATAAAGAGCCCATATAGATGCTCTAGAAGCCTCCAAACGAACATTGAAGACTCTACAACGACTTTTGATTTTTCCAAAAAACCAAAGGGGGTACCCTTTCGTCGATTTTTCGAAAAATTGCATAAAATAGAATCGCCTCAAAACGTCGTCTATTAGGTGTCTATAAGTCGTTTAAAAGGCGCTGAAAACGGTGGTGAAATCCGTTTTTCGATATCTAGCATAGTTTTCGAGATATTTCATGTTGAAAATTCCAAAAAAAAACAAAAAGTCGCAAAAATCCACGAAAAACCCCAAAAATCCCCATTTTCTCAACGAAAAAACCCATAAAGAGCCCATATAGATGCTCTAGAAGCCTCCAAACGAACATTGAAGACTCTACAACGACTTTTAATTTTTCTCAAAAAACCAAAGGGGGTACCCTTTCGTCGATTTTTCGAAAAATTGCATAAAATAGAATCGCCTCAAAACGTCGTCTATTAGGTGTCTATAAGTCGTTTAAAAGGCGCTGAAAACGGTGGTGAAATCCGTTTTTCGACATCTAGCATAGTTTTCGAGATATTTCATGTTGAAAATTCCAAAAAAAAACAAAAAGTCGCAAAAATCCACGAAAAACCCCAAAAATCCCCATTTTCTCAACGAAAAAACCCATAAAGAGCCCATATAGATGCTCTAGAAGCCTCCAAACGAACATTGAAGACTCTACAACGACTTTTGATTTTTACAAAAAACCAAAGGGGGTACCCTTTCGTCGATTTTTCGAAAAATTGCATAAAATAGAATCGCCTCAAAACGTCGTCTATTAGGTGTCTATAAGTCGTTTAAAAGGCGCTGAAAACGGTGGTGAAATCCGTTTTTCGATATCTAGCATAGTTTTCGAGATATTTCATGTTGAAAATTCCAAAAAAAAACAAAAAGTCGCAAAAATCCACGAAAAACCCCAAAAATCCCCATTTTCTCAACGAAAAAACCCATAAAGAGCCCATATAGATGCTCTAGAAGCCTCCAAACGAACATTGAAGACTCTACAACGACTTTTGATTTTTCCAAAAAACCAAAGGGGGTACCCTTTCGTCGATTTTTCGAAAAATTGCATAAAATAGAATCGCCTCAAAACGTCGTCTTTTAGGTGTCTATAAGTCGTTTAAAAGGCGCTGAAACCGGTGGTGAAATCCGTTTTTCGATATCTAGCATAGTTTTCGAGATATTTCATGTTGAAAATTCCAAAAATAAACAAAAAGTCGCAAAAATCCACGAAAAACCCCAAAAATCCCCATTTTCTCAACGAAAAAACCCATAAAGAGCCCATATAGATGCTCTAGAAGCCTCCAAACGAACATTGAAGACTCTACAACGACTTTTGATTTTTCCAAAAAACCAAAGGGGGTACCCTTTCGTCGATTTTTCGAAAAATTGCATAAAATAGAATCGCCTCAAAACGTCGTCTATTAGGTGTCTATAAGTCGTTTAAAAGGCGCTGAAAACGGTGGTGAAATCCGTTTTTCGATATCTAGCATAGTTTTCGAGATATTTCATGTTGAAAATTCGTAAAAAAAAACAAAACAAAAAGTCGCAAAAACCACCAAAAACTCCCGAAATTCCCCCAATTTTCTACGAAAAAACCTCTAAAAAGTCCATGTTGATGCTCTGGGAGACTGAAAACTCTCCAGTATAGTTCCCCAATCAACCAACCTCCTGTATCTAATTTTTTTTCCACATTTTCCGCAGAACCAAATGGCCAACATGGGCTACGACGACCAGCTGCGCGGTCACACCCCGCCAGGCTGCATGTCCGAACGGGCGCATTCCCCTTGGACGGGCGGAGATTACGACTACGATCCCGGACCGGTAAATATCCTCCTCCCTCTCCCCCTGTATGAATGGGTGTCGAATCCAACGCGTATTTATTTTTATTTTTTTTTCAGGCCGAGGAACAGCAAGTGGACGAAACCGACGAGCAGTTCGAAGAGCGGGTGCTGAACAAAAGGGCGTATCAAATGTTTACGGTCGTCAAACAAAAGTTCCACAACGTGGAGCAGATCACGTTGTCCGAGGTCTGTCTGAGGAACAACAAGAAACAGGTGCGTGCCACTGTGTTGGCCATTTTTTTCCTTTTTTCGTTCGTTTCGTGTCAGGTACCCACCGAATCGCAGGGTTTTGTCATCGATTATACCGGGTGATTCGCCCAACTGGTTCATTGGAAGTGATGTCAACTTTGTGTTTTCAAATGGAACCTACTGTTTATTTTCACATTTTCGAATTCTACGAAGAGTTCTGGACCTGTTGCATTTTGAATTTCCTTCCTATCGTGATTCGTTTTCGAGATATTCCATTTTTCCGAAAAATTTTGACAGCTGGACTGTCGTAACTAAAATGTCTGTATTTTCTACAATTTTCGAGATTTGAGGTTCAATCTCCGCATACACATCAATGAAAGAGTGTTCTATCAGGTTGACCTCAAAGTGTCCCAAAATATCCAACAGGGTGTTTGATATTTCGGTTTACTCTTTGGAAATTTCAAATCCCTATAACTCCCTTATTTCAAACGGAATGACCACGAAATTTTTACACAATCCGACGCAAAATTTCATTTCCTTTCGATTTGTATCGGTATAACAATTTGCTAAAATGGAGATTTACAGAGATATCAACAAAAATGTGAACATTAATTGATTGCAAATTCGTAAATCCGCAATTTCAGGTCAAGTGAATCGAAATGAATTCGTCGGTACTTTTTTTATTGAATCAATTCGAAAATTGTTGAGAAAAAAAGTACAGAAATATTCTCCGAATTTCTCTACTTGTTTCGTATTATACTGAGTCGGAAAAAAAATCACCGAGTGTAAAAAGAAGAGATTCATGAGAGCAAGAAGGAAAGAGAGTATTATTTTTCCACATAATCGAGAGAGATGCAACTACTGACGCGATTTAGGCCGAATGAGTTGCTGAAACAAAAAAAATTCAAAAAGGTTATTGGAATTTGAAGTATTTCCTATACAATGACCTACAGTTTTTGAAAAATATCGTAATGGTGTAATTCTGAAAAATTATCGTTTTTGGGGGTACAAGATTGTCGTTTTTTCAATGCCAAATTGACAGTTTTGAGCCAATCAAAAAAATTGTTGGGTCATTTTATAGTGAATATATTCAAGAACACTCAGTATGAATTTGAAGTCGATCTGTCAATTTCCCTTCGAGTTGTGATATTTTGAAAATTTTCTTTTCGAGAAAATCGCCTTCATCGCTCTCTAGAACGCTGTCAATCAAAAACAATTCAAGATACGACGTTGCCGCTTTCACAGGGTGTTCTTGAAAGTACAAACCACGGAAAAACCCAAAAAAATAACGATTTTTGAAAGCGTCACTCTGATAGAGCCCCTTCACAATTCGATTGTTTTCGGACGGTTTGAAAGATTTTTCGGAAATTTCAGGCGTCTCAGAAGTTCTACAGTTTGTTGGTCCTGAAAAAATTCCACGTCCTGGAATTGGAACAGGATGTAGCCTATGGCGAAGTGACGGTGTTCAAAGGACCAAGATTTGATAACCCTTCTATGTAAATTAATATGACGATATTTTATTTTTTATTTAATTTTTTTCGAGACCGGAACAGTTTATTTTTTTTGTGTCTCATTTATATATATTTTCGGCTCGATTTATAGAAAATTGTACATACACACGCATTTTATTTTTCCAAATTACGCTACCGAGTGTTTTTTTTTTCTCTACCAAAGTAACAACCTTCATTATTTACTTTTAATTGGCAACAGTGTGTCCAGCTGGTATTTTCGCAAAATCGAGCAGCTCTTTGTCTGTCACTTGTCGCCGCCGACAGGTGACAGATGACGGGAATGCCACCTGTCAAAATGACGTTGACGTTGACAGCTGACGCTCTGTCATGTGGTGGTACGAGCTGGACGGGGTTTTGTTTATATTTGTAATGTATTATTTTTATTTTTTTGTCTAATTCGAGTAGATTTTTTTACTTGTTTATCTGATTTTGTACGTCTACACTTCGCGATCGCTTACTTGCTTATATGGTTTTATACAATTATTTTCTTCCTCTCCGAAAATCTGGGTGACACTGTGGGTTTATTTATTTTACGCACTTCCGAACGGAAATGACAAAAAACTGTCAAATTATTGTACATAAACGTTTTTTTTTGTCATTTCCGTTTGCATCTCAAACAACACCAGCAACTTGTTATCACGTCGATGTTATCCATCATTTCCCGAAAAAATGGTGGATAACAAACTAGTGATTGTTTTTGGTGTCCCGTACTCGCCACGTAACCAAAAAGTTGACGCTCGTTTCTGGGATCCGCTTTTGCGTTCGTGGACTCTCCACGTTTTTCGATAGCCTCGCGGTTAAAAACGAGCCATTTCGAGGCTTGCACATCAGTCGCACACCCGCAACCCCGAGAAAACTTTTTTTTTTCATTATTTTCAATTAGAGTTGAGTGGATCGGGATTTTGAAGCACCCTGTATGGGGCAAACGGGAAAAATCACGCACTCCATCATAGGTTCTATGGTTGAATGTGTGAATCAAGCGAAAAAAATGTACAGGGTGATTTAAATTTTTGTTGGTGTCAAAGTTTTATTGGAATTTTTTGTCTATCGAAAAATGTGGATAATTTTCTGGGAACTCAAACTAAAAAAGTTTGTAGCTGTTCGAAATAAATCGTACCTGAAATTTTTGTAACAAATAATTGAAATGAAAAAAAAATGGCGAGTATGTGACGCCCCTCTTGAATGCTTTAGATTATGTATATTTGTTTATTTAGGTTAGTTCGTATGGAGATTTACTATTTGAAGTAATTTTTAAAACTTGTTACTACATGAATAGTCTTTATAGCTACTAACTTGCTGAAAAAAAAGCGAAGAAGAATTGTTTTCAGCAGTGGATAAGGAGAAGAGCTATTACATTGTCATTTTATAAAGGAATTGTTTGTAAAAAATAATAAAAATAAAACAGAATGAAATTATTGTTTTTATTCCAAAATAAAGTCGGTTACAATTTTGTTGAATTCTTCCGGGTATTTCAGATGGATATTGTGTTTTCCTTCAGGAAACCTGTGCAGCCTAGAAAAAAATTTGAATTTTTCTGGTTCTCACAAATTCCTGGCAAAATTTCTCAATTACGAGACACACTGTATATTAAGACAGAATTCACCATACTTTCATTCTCTAATGAACGTTAAAATGCAATAATTCACGTCAAAAATATGACAGCTGACAATAGTGTCGGAAATGAATTCCCATTGAAATCCAGATCACACAATTACCTTGCATTTCCTATATTTTCAATGAGAAAATCTGGATGTACGGGATCTAAAACAGGATCCTTATCCCCGTGTAGTACCAAAGTTGGACACTTCAATTTCCCAACGCTATCTTTACAAATATCGCCGCCATTTCGTAAGATTTCCAAGAGGGCAACCTGCCATTCATTCATGGTAATCTGCAATTCTTTCTCAGTGTGAAATTCTAGCAACAGTTTCTTCATTTTATCAGACCATTTGTTGAGATCACTCATAACTGAAAAGCTACTTATAGAAATAGTTGGCAAGACAAGTTTGTTTCAACTTACGTTCGATGCCCTTTTCTTCTTCGTGGGTTATGAACGTTCCTGTACCCCAAACCACTAATTTCTCAACGTTTCTCGGATGATTCGCAGCGTGGATGATGCTCGTAACACCTCCATCACTCCATCCCACTAAGGAATACTGTTCGTACCCTAATGCCTAGTCAGAATTCAAGTGAAAACTTAGTCGACCAATATTAAAAAATCGCACATTTCATTTCCCAAATGATTTCTGACAGATAACCTACCTAGCAGGTATATAATCTATGATTCTGACAATAAACATGACAATGGCAGTTGAGGTTATGTCATAACATTTTTAAGATGATCGTTAAAGTAAACAAGTGCATTAAATGTGATATAATTACTAAATCAGGTGAAATGTACAGATATAGTGAGTCCCAGATTATTCAGAACGAGATAAACTGCTTCCTGATATGGCTGATCCCAGTGAAATAATCGATAATCAAGAATTGCGATTACGAAAACGGTGAGTACTTCTAGTCAATCAATTATACTGGACATACTCGAATATCAACTAGCTTGGAGATAAGTAGGTTGTGAAAACAAGAGAAAACAATGCCTTTTCTGACCACATTTAGAGTGTTTTATACCTTCATGAATTCGTAAGCGTATTCAGCATCTTGCTCGTAAAATTTCGTAGTGAATTTTTTCGACGGCGGTCGACTACGACCGTATCCTGGTGGATCCCAAACGACCACACTAAATTTATTCCTATCGAATCCATCGATTTGAGGTTTGAAATCCCTCCATATCGTACCCATCATTCCGGGTAGACAAAAAATTGTTTTGGAGCCATGTCCGACCTTAACATAGTTGATCGTTTGGTTACCGATGACTATTTTTTGTTCCTGAAAAAATCTAGGTACAACAAAAACAAGGTAGGTGCATTTAATGAGTTGAAAAAATGAGGTTAACACAGCACATGACTTTTATGTTGACTATGAACGACACTACTAAGTTTACCTGTGCTGTAGATGAATATTTCGCAACTGTCTCACGTCTAATCAGCCTGGAGCTGGCATTTTTCCATAAATTCCTTGGTATTACGAGGCCAGTCCACCATAAAGTCATTGTTATTGTGAAATTTGAGGCTCCTGGCGCATAGGCAGCACAACATACATAAACGTGTCTGCTGCCAGTTGAAAATACACAGTGTCGATTTTGTTCTCGGTTTTTTTATCGATTGACGCAACGATTTTCCATAGCAACACGTATACGTGATACATTTCATGGTCATTTCAGTCATTCTTTTCAATCGCTTATCAAGAGTGCTGAATGTAATGCTGGTTGCGGTAATTTCAACTGAAAATGTTTTCGTTATAGGCTATAAATTATTGAAGATCCTTGTTTGCTTCTTCAATTGGGTAAGAGAGGATTCGTGCTGAACAGCTTTCATGTCCTAAGGCCATAATTACGAATTTCTTGTGTGCCCAAAGTACGATAAGATGGGTGAGGCCAAATAGTTTCGTGTGCGATATGATGATCAGTGATTTTCACACATTGAATTTCTCTATTAAATGTAGGTGCTAGATATGCTGTTTTAACGTCGAAATAAATACAGGGTGCTCGGAAATGATCTTCGTAGAAGAGGAGGAATAACTTAGAGCTGATTCCAATGCAAATTCGCCCTGTCTCAAACACGAAGTAGGCTATACAATTTTGTTCGTATATTATCGTGAGTTTCACGAAGACATACCCCATCTCTATCAGATTTCGAGGTTATGTTAGTGGTCGTTGATTATTTCAAAACGAATTCTCGCAATTCTGAATGTTTCGTTCACGGAGTATAGATATAAGGAGTCCGAACGGTATAGGCTTTTCTGCAGAATTCGTGGTATACAAAATTAACCCAAGATCATAGTTCTCTTTTCTGCCACTAGCTGCGCGAAGATTCGGGAGTACTGAATCATGACCACGGATCATGACGAATTAATGTTATTATTATTATGACACGTAAATACGCGCTGGTTCGAATATTAATGTAATTGTTTGAAAATAGTCTTGATAAAAAATGGGAAAGTGTTGTGCTGTTCATGGTTGCCTCAGTGGCCGAAAGGCAAGTGGAAATGACGAAAGTCGGTATATTCAAAGTGCCGAAAGTGAGTAACCTAAAAATAATATTAAACATCAGTGTTGTTAATAAATATTATATTTATAAATTTGCGTTGTATTTAAATATAATTGGAAAAATATTATTATTTTATGTATCTTGTGAAGTTAAAGGTATTTTTTTATAGGATGATGGAATACGTAAGAAATGGAGCATTGCTGTGGATAAATATTTAAAAACTACTAGTTACATATGCGAATTGCATTTCAATCCTGCAGATGTGATTAAAAGTGATCGGAAGATTTTAGCGGATGGTAGTATATATGTGTATGAGTATGAGAAAATTAATTTACGAAAAGAAGCTGAACCCTTGAAGATTAACAGAACTAATAATGACAACTTGCTATCAGATGATATGTCTCTGAATACTTCTGATGTGATTCATGAAGATGAAGATAGTGACTGTAGCTTACATGCCATGGAGACAAATATTGTTAATGAATTATCAAATGAAGTAATTGGGCCTGAGACAATCAATGAGACTGAGACAAAGAGTGAGCCTGAAGCAATGAGTGAGCCTCTATTTTTGAAGACACTATGTGTCGTGATAGACT
The DNA here is from genome assembly GCA_037013635.1 of Plagiodera versicolora. Taxonomy (NCBI): domain Eukaryota; kingdom Metazoa; phylum Arthropoda; class Insecta; order Coleoptera; family Chrysomelidae; genus Plagiodera; species Plagiodera versicolora. The sequence continues at coordinate 377,911 of CM072988.1, forward strand.
TAGGACTGTTCGGTAATTTATTAAATATTCTGATGCACATATATGAGGGATTTTTTTCTGTGAGTGTTAGTCTGTGTATAGGGAAGTTAATATTAAGTGTTTGTGTATTATAGTTGGGATTCATGTAATTTTCTGTGAAAACCTCCTTGTGGTTATGTAAAAATGTTAGACATTGGAATAAATATAGTGCAGAGACTGTTAAAAGGGATTTTTTTCTGTGAGTGTTAGTCTGTGTATAGGGAAGTTAATATTAAGTGTTTGTGTATTTTAGTTGGGATTCATGTAATTTTCTGTGAAAACCTCCTTGTGGTTATGTAAAAATGTTAGACATTCGAATAAATATAGTGCAGAGACTGTTAAAATTTGTTTTTCTTTGAATACACCTCTACAGGATTGTCTGAAGGGCATTTTGTAGATAGTTCTCAAAACTCTTTTTTGTGCAATGAATATTTTTTGTAGATTAGGTTCTGTTCCCCAGAACATTATTCCGTATTTCAACACTGACTCAAAATTTGCATGGTACAGAATTTTTACAATTTTTTCATTCACGTATTTTGATGTCATTCTGATTGCATAAATGAATTTGTTCAGTTTTTGATGAACGGAATCAGTCTGCCTATTCCATTTCAGGAAATTATCTAGCCCTGCCAGCTTATACTCAATGGTTTCTCTTTTCTACACCTGTTGGTACTAAAAATCATCAAATTTGTTTTATTTGCATTCAACAGTAATTTATTTTTATCGAACCAATTCTTCGCTCTTGAGAAAAAAACATCTCCCTGGCTTATAAGGTCATCGCATTCTTCAGCACCAATTATTAAATTTGTGTCATCTGCGTAATTTACTACAGTTTCCTCTACGTTCTGGGCAATGGTGCATATAAATCATTCAAGTAAATTATGAATAAAATCGACCCCTTTACACTCCCCTGTACAATTCCTGTCGTGTTAATCAACAAATCTGATATTTCTGTAACCCCACCCTTTATTGTGATTGTTACCCTTTGGGCTCTTCAAGATAGGTACGATCGAAACCAGTTGTGTGCTTTTCCTCGGTTTTCATAAGTTTCAAGTTTTTCCAACAGATATTCTTGATTCAACGCGTCATATGCCTTCGATAAATCTAGGAAAATGTTTGCTGCTGATTAATATTGTACTTATTCATTTCCTAATATCACACATTTTTAACTTTGCAGATTATCCCTTCATACTATCGGTAAAGTTGGAATGAAAGTGCTTGAAGTTCCTAAAAATTTCCTGAAACTTAAATTTCATTTCACATTTTTCGAAATAATATTTTCCGAGCTGTCAGTATTTCAACAACATTACCCGCGTAAGGATTTAAACGAGTTCTCACTAACGCGCGCGCGCTCTACCGGCAAAACATTTTGTCCCATAAAATGATACCATTTATTTAACATTACGTTCGGACTCCTTATATCTATACTCCGTGGTTTCGTTTCTGGAACAATACAACCATATACAGCGTGTTAAGTTTTCGTGGGGCCTCATCAAGAACACTCAACGGAGTACATCTCGCAATATTTCGCATCGTGAATCGAAAAAACGAAACCCAAAGGTGTGTCTGTCTGTACGGCATATCACCCGCTAAAAATTAAGGTCACCATCCGACGTGCTCGATCCCCGCACGAAGATTTTGATCTTCGCGATGGTGAAACTAAAAGCGTCCATGATTTCTTCTTCAGTCTTCTTCAGAAGGTTGTTGTGGGTGCTTTAGTGATTGGTTTTGCGAGTGCTTCCCGTCACCATGAAGATCGCTTGGGTAAATATCAGTTTCGATGTTTTTGGGAAATGTGAGAAGGATGTACAGGGTGTAGAATTTATCGATGGCCAATTTCATTGGATTGTTCTTCAGTTTTGATGGTTTGGGTACATTTATTCGCATTTTTAGTGCTATATACCGGTTGTCCTCGTAAATGATTCCTTAAAAATGTCCATGTTACATTCAGAAATGAAAAAAAGGAACAGTTTCTCATTTAATTTTGATTTGATGTCTTCTATACATAAAAGTGCATTTTTTGTTTTCTCTACCAGTGGCGTTCGTACGGGTTTTGCATTGAATATTTCTTAAAAAATAGAATAAAAATGCTACGCCAGTGTTATTAATTTGTTTGATTGCTCAATTTGAAGATCAATTTTGCTATTCGACTAATAGCAACATTAATACCTCATTATTATTATTATCTATACCTTAATTGCAAGATGAAATTTGCTTTATTCAATTTTGTAATTGAAATTTCACTAAAATAAGTAAATGTGAGTGTAAATTGCGCATTATTTTGTAATTAACATTTGAACGGGAAGTGAATTTGCCGGAATTTCGGCACCAAGTCATGCATAATTGAAAACCGATTTGTTGTACACCCTGTACATTGTTCAATACCTCAAAAAACTCATGAATGGACCGTTTTCGATGAAGAATAGCCCGAATTTACCAAACATTAAAACTAACTAATGAAATGGAGAGTATAAATCACGAAAAAGTTCCCAGGAGTTCGATGACCTTCACGGTGTTCATTCAAATACTAATGCGTATATACCGAATGTTACTTTTACCGTGTTATTCCCAATGAAAATTTTAATTATTAAGATTTAGCGTGTGAATTTTAAAGGAAAAAATACTTCATAATTATTTATATAATTATAAAAAATGGCAGCAATGTAATATGTTTAATTTTAATAGCATTTCCTTATCTGTAATTTATTTATTTGAGAAATTGACACAAATTAATTTTTTGTTGAAAATGATTGAAAAGACGACTGGAAAACTCAGGGGGGGGCTGCTTCTTCTTATATAATGCAAATTTATTATGATATTATTATGTATCTGTAAGTAGATCTATAAAAAGATGCTCTAAAAATTTTCAATTATGTAAATAAAATCACCAATTGTGATCATTAATTAATACGATTACGAATATTTTTTCTAAACAGTTCGATAATTGCCAAATTAATTATTGTATTAATGATAATTGAGAAAAATATATGCCCTGAACGTCTGATGCTCGGTTGAACACTCTGTATAGCCCTTTTGGTAAGTAGGAAAAAATCCACCAAATCGTAACCGGAAAAAATTCAATACAAACCGTGTTCCAGTATGCAAATACCGGAGGAAACTTGAAGATGTGTGAAATTATTCGACGGGAGAAAGTCGACTTGACATTTTCGACCTTTGTAACGAATTGGTTCTCATTGTCGAACGAACGTCATAAAAATAGGAAATGTAATTGAGATTATTGAAAAAATCAAGAGCTCGTTGACGTCCCGCAACAGCGCGCGAAGCGACGTCACGTGATCCAAGTCACGCCTCTTAGGTGCAATGTCAATTTATTTCATCAGTTGCTACGGGCTTTTTGGCACTAAACTTCGCACCGTTTTACCGTCACGTGACAATGTTTTCGTGGATTTAATATTTTTCTACACGGTCATTTGATTATTTCACCACAAAAACAAACGTCGAATGAAATAATACACAGCTTGAAACGCATTCGTTCGGTACGCTTGTTGATTTTGTTGCTATGACAACGCGTCTGGATAACAGCGTGGACACTGAACACCTGACGTATCTGGCCTACTTATCGTCTTTTCGTGCGTCTCGCACTAAAAAGATCTCGTACATCGCACGGCGAAATAAATCTCTTCATGAATTATTTAACGATTTCGAAGACGAGATCGACCGTCCTTATACACCGAGCGCTCTGCTCCCTCTGGGCATCGACGTAACCGAGGAATTTAACGACACGAGAGTGAAAAGAAAGAAATCTTTCGACGAGACACGAATTTCACTTTCCTGCCAACGTTCAATTGTTTGCATAGCCTACATGATTTATTTTCGATTAATATCGATGGTGAATAAGTTGTGATGAAATGAAATGTTTGAAGCAGGTGTTTGTGAATGAAAGTGGTGGACAATTTACGACCATCTTTCTACTATACAGGATGTCCATTTGTCGAGTTAGTTATATTGGGGCATATTACATATCGGAAATATCGCTTAAAAATAGGATTTTCGTATTTTTTTTTTACAATTAAAAAAAATTGTGATAGTAATTTTTGAGCAAAACTTTTTTCGAGCACTTTCTCGTGGAATTTTCGAATATGGCATCGCCTTTCCAGGGATTCCTAAAATGGCGGAGAAACAGCTGTCAACTTTGTTTTTTCTCATGAACGCCATCTTGAATTTCAACATTTTCGATACCGTTTTTAATTCTCTTCACAACCTTGCATTTGAAACAAACCGAAACACTTCCTACGATGTAAACATCGTACCATACACGAATTCCCATCTCAAATGAGAAAACCATGTCTGCACAAAAGTGAAACCCAACAATAAGAGAGAACAAACATTCCTTTCGAGTTATTTCAGCCCCACCTCTAAAAACAAGTGCATGCAGGTGCATAAACGTGTTCGAATAACGACAAAGCGCACTCATCAGGATGTCCTACTAACATTCAACCCTCCTGTGACGTTTTTCCGCTCGCGTCGCATCAGTAACATACCCGCAACCCCGAGAAAAGAGTCGGTTTAAGAGTATGGCCACCAACATCTCCGGATTTGACACCAATGTTTAATTGTTCGAGCAACAAGGTATAGGCTCGATTTTTGATTGATTTACAAAGTAGCTTGGGATTTTTTGGATGTTTAAAAATATGTTTAAGGTAGTTTGATTTATTCTGAACGAAAACTGTCTCTTGAGTTTTTTGCTTAAAGTTAGCCAGTTGGCAGCAAAAAATTCCTGACGAGAATTACTCTAGTTTCAGTTATTGTCACTGCTTCTGACAACACACTGTGCATTATCGCAAGTGGACGATGTCGAAATCAACAACGAACTATCTCAGACGACACCGAAAGCCGAATTAGACGCCAACTTACGTAAAGCTCTGCTGAAAGCTCTCACAGACCTCGAAAACGAGGAAACCACCAGCGAGGACAAAAACATCGAAAAAGTCCCCGCCTCCTCGGTCTCAATTATCTCGAACGGGGTTCCCCTAACCTCAACACCCAGTACAACCACCCCTGAACCGACAGAGGGCTCTGTGGTGGTGCTCCAAAAGAGCCAGGGCGTGCAACACCCGCCCCTAACCAGCTTCGAAAAATCAGCTGCGCAGCCGGAGCAAATTCTCACGAGCGCCAGCAGCAGCTTCAAAAAAACCCAGCCCGGCCCCAACGCCATCGACACCTCGGAAAAAACCACCACCGAGGAAAACGAAGCTCGCGTGGCGGACGTGCAGTTCTTCTCCGCCCCCTTGGTGGCGGCTTTCACGGTGCACCAGGACGAGCTGGGGCTGCCCAAGAAGGTCGAGCCCATCTACAAGTCGGCGCAGACTCACAGAGTCGAGGAGCAGCTGAAGCTGCGCGAGCTGCGCAGGCTCCAGGAGAGCAGCAGCTTGGAGCAGGAGATCCAGCGGCTCAGCTTCGGTTTGAAGCAGCAGCAAGAGCTGTTGCTCAGGCAGCAGCAGTTTCTGAGGGCGCAGCAGCTGCCCGCACAAGCTGCGCTGGTCGAAGCTGGCCAGCTGCCGCTCAACGCCCGGATCTTGCCCATCAAAGAGCCCGTGAATTTCCTAACGCCCTTCGTACCCAACCAGCAGAGGTTCTACCGGCAAAACGGGGGACTTGGCAACGTCGCCTTCAACAGAAACACCGACTCCTTTTCCATTCAACAATCCCTTCAGCCTAGCTTCGAAAACGCGGCGCCCGGGAACAGGTTTTTGCGGTCCAACTTCGAATCCAGTCTGACTGCGCCGAAAAACACTCGGTACGATTTCGTCGACAACAACCACCGGCTGAGCAGCTTGTTGTACGCCTCGGGGGCGCTCGGGGGCAAGTCGTCTCAGGATCTGAGCCTCATCAGCAAGGTGTTGTCGTACGACAACAATTTCGGGGACGGTTTGAGGTTTCGGCAAAATTTCTACAGGCGTTTCTGAGCGGGGCGGGCGACGACGATGATTTATTTATTGATTAGAGGAATAGTTCTGTTACCACTACACGGGGTGGTGGATGTTTCAGTGCCAAAACTCACTCACGACAACCAAATTAACATAAACTCAGTTACGAGTCGAAAAATTCAGCTACATTGGAAGCCCAACTTCATGCTTCAATTCACAGGGATATGTATTAGAAAAGGATAGCGCGACAGTTGCTATGGTAACGAGTCAACAAAACCCCGAGAACGAAATCCATTTCTTATAAATCTGTGGAAATGTATAACCATAACCAAATTGAATGTACTCTTCGCGAATGATTGGATTCACTGATTTTTATTGTTTTGATTTTGTCAATTGAATTAACACTTGTTGCGTGAGTCACAGCCTCGTTTGATGAATATCGTTTGGTTATTCAAGAATGCAATTTATACAGTCAAGAAAGTATGTATTTGTAAACGGAATTCTGAATAATAATTAGAAATTCCTTTACTCATGAATATTAATTAGGAAGTACTTTTTTATGTTTTATATAACTGATGAATATCTGGAATCTTGTAACAAAACAGATGAAGATTGAAACATCGAAGAAGATTCATAATGAGGTATCAATATTGCATAAGTATGGATTTCAGAATTAAATAATTCAATAAACAAAACTACAATAACATTTTTTATATTTCAATAGAGCTTATTAAGAAGTATTACACTAATAACACAATAAGAAATTTTGTTATGCATAGTCTATTTATTTAAGCAAGGTAATTGTGACAGCTCTACAGAAAGTGCGGTGTTGCCGTTTCTCTTTTTTTTTTCAGCAATACTCCGAAAGAGAAAGTTGGATTAAGTTTATCATTCGAATCGATTCCAGACATGTTTTTAATTGTCAAAAAATGTAACGGGTGAATAGTTTTTCCGATATTTGCAGACATTTCGACTAGAATTAACAGACTGTCAGAACTATTTTCCTTAATCATATAGACTTTAATTATGTTAATAGTTTATAGATTCGTTGAAAAACCATAGAAAAAAAACTTGTACAGCACATTGTGAATATTAAATGTTATATACGTTACACGTCTTCCAATTTATCCTGCTCCAAACATGGTTTCATCCTATTTTCGCATCAGTAGCATACCCGCAACCCCAACAAAACAAATTGTTGTTTACTCAGTACACGAGAGGACATCTGACGACGTTTCGTCGTACTTACGACGTCATCTGGAAGGGGAAATCAATCCAACCCAAGTTTGTTACAATCCCTGTTGCTAAGCAACCACAAAAATCAATTTTCGACCCAAACCCACGACGTATCGTCTCGCATTTTTTATTCCTTTTTCGAAATGACGTTGCAATGGGAAGACAAAGAAATCAAATTCGACATGCCCTACACGTGAGTACCTCGCATACAGAGTGATGTGACTTCCAGTGGCTGCTTTTTTTTGCCAGGAAAATGCGTTTGATTCTGGGCGAAAAAGTCATGGACAAAATCGATAATATCGAGGACACCAAAGGGAATGGTGGGGATAAGGGAAGGTTGATCGTGACCAATGTGAGGATTCTTTGGCATTCTTCTAACAGCCCAAGGGTGAATTTATGTACTGAGGAACTTTATGATTTGATTGTTTTGAACTGGTTTGGGGTTGTTTTTAGCTATTGGCCACAACTGCGTCATTGCTACCAACACCAAAGTTGTCAATTCGGTGAGAGTTTCGTGAAATATAACCTAAAAATATTGGCAGTGTCATGAAAGCCTTATAGAGCAGAGGCCATTAAAAAAAGAAGAAGAAGGCAATGTCTTGAAATGACATTTAATCATTTCAAATCAACAAGTTTCATACAGGGTATTTCAGAATATGTAACTCTGAGCCACAATTTACAAATTAATTAATTTCTGAGGAAACTGAACGGAATTCGACCAAAGTCAAGAGGGACAAAATTCAGGTAATAGGTTGAAGAACTTGGGAAAAATAATAAAAATTCACCAGTGGCGTACGAGCAAGTTTTTCTAAAGGCTTTTATGGATTGAGACCTCGTAAAATGCAACACCCTGTATTGTATTTGTTAAACATTCACTTTCATATCAAGCAGCACCTATTGTTTGACACTGGCACAAAATTTGAAAGCTCCATCTGCAGTAGATCGAGCACAATAAAATAAAAACCGAATTTTTCAAAAACTTTCAACACTCTGTAACTCCGCTAATATTCGAGATCGGACACACGTTCATAGGAACTTTTTTTCTTATTTTGTACCAGAGAATACGTACCTGAATTATTGCCGTGCAATTCTGAAACACCCTGTATAGTATTTCGGTGAAAACGAAATTACCTACGAAAGAATTATTGAATATTAAAATAAATGATTATATAACAGATTGAAGAATGTTACAAACACATTTTTTTTGGTTTGTATTTTCTAGAAACTCAAAGGTACTACTCAAGCACTTCAATTGCTTACTATTTCTGATGGAACTAGATATGAATTCATTTTCACTAATTTAATACCAGGAAACACGAGACACTTCACTTCAGTCATGGAAGTTCATAAGTAAGTCCTTTTCTAACCTATATAACCTATCCTAACCCAACATAACCTCACTTAACCTATCCTAACCTCACCTAACGTAACCTAACCTAACATAACCTCACTTAACCTAACCTAACCATGCTACACATGAAAATAAACCCGATCTGAACCATCCTGAACTTAATTTAGCTGAACAAATACCCTTTTCAAGGGCTTACAATTCGTCCAGACTCTACAGGGAACTCAAACTGCGTTGCGCCATCGTCCATAACAAACAATTGAAGATCCTGCCTCAAGAGCAAGTCATTTCCACGTTACTGGGCGTCTGGAATCTGTCCAGCAATCAGGGCAGTCTGGGCACCTTTCACGTGTCAAACGTCAGAATCGTTTGGTTTGCCGACGTCAACGAAGGTTTCAACATTTCTCTGCCCTACCTGCAGATCGAAAGTGTTAGTAGAGTTCAATAAAGCGAATTGGACGTCCGATGGACATAAATTGGACGTCCAGTGGATGTCCAATTCATGTCCAATGGCTGTCCTGGACGTCTACTGGACATAAAACTCCCACCCGAGGCACTTACCGACTTTTGGACCTAAAATGGACATAAATTGGACGTCCAGTGGATGTCCAATTCACGTCCAATGACTGCCCTAGACGTCTACTGGACATAAAACATTCAGTTGAGGCACTCACAGACTTCTGGACCTAAAATGGACATAAATTGGATGTCCAGTGGATGTCCAATTCACGTCCAATGAATGTCCAAGACGTTTACTGGACATAAAACGTCCACCCGAGGTACTTACAGACTTTTGGACCTAAAATGGACTCGAATTGGATGTCCAATTCACGTCCAATGAATGTCCAGTTCGTTTATTGAGCATAATACGTCCAGTCGAGGCACTTACAGACTTTTGGACTTGTAATGGACATAAATTGGACGTCCAGTGGATGTCCAATTCACGTCCATGGCCTTAAACAGCCTCCCAATGGACACTAAACCTTCCAGATCTCCATCAGAGGCTCGAAATTCGGCACAGCTCTCGTCATCGCCAGCTCCGAAGCTAGTGGAGGCTTCGTCCTCGGCTTCAAGGTGGACCCAGAGGAACAACTACGTAACCTCTTCAAAGAGCTGTCGGCTCTGCACACCGTCTACTCCACCAAGCCCGTATTCGGCGTGGAGTACAAATATTCCTCCACGAAGGAGTTCCAAGACCACGATAACAAGCTGGTGGAGGATTACGAAGCTCTGGGGGAATGCCAAGGGGAGATAGGGAATACTATCGCGGCGTATATGGCGGATGAAGGTCACCTCAAGGACAGGGTGCCTGTTTTTAGCCCTGAGCTAGGGCTAGCTGTCGAAAGGGTCAAGGAGGGGTACACTTTGCAGAAGTTATGGGAGGTTTTGCCTTCCTAAAGTCTTGTTTGTTCGTCCATTTTTATTCGTGAATAAAGTTTCCTACAGATATCGCCTTTTTTCTTTTTATTTGACATCCACAGAACGTCCAATTCATGTCCATTTTAGGTCCAAAAGTCTGTAAGTGCCTCGGGTGGACCTTTTATGTCCAGTAGACGTCCAGGACAGCCATTGGACATGAATTGGACATCCACTGGACGTCCAATTTATGTCCATTTCAGGTCCAAAAGTCGGTAAGTGCCTCGGGTGGACGTTTTATGTCCAGTAGACGTCCAGGACAGCCATTGGACATGAATTGGACATCCACTGGACATCCAATTCATGTCCATTTCAGGTCCAAAAGTCGGTAAGTGCCTTAGGTGGAGGTTTCATGTCCATTGGACGTCCAGGACAGTCCTTGGACCTAAAATGGACATAAATTGAACGTCCAGTGAATGTCCAATACAGGTCCAAACGCCCATTTCTGTTAGCTGAACATACATTAATAAAAGAAACCTCGATAGAAAACTTTCAACTGGATTTTAATGTACGTTTCATGTCCAGTGGATGTCCATTCGTATTTATTGATATCATTTCGGTATTTGGGACAGTGGCACTCGGGGAAAACATTGTTGTGGAACTTTTATACTCCTACTCACATTTAAATGGTCACTTCAAATCGTCACCGCTCTCTTAAAATGGCCTTTTTAACGAATTAACTTAACAGGATAATGAAGGAAGGCAATGCAAAATTATTTTGATCGACAACCAAGATGATACTCATTCGAGGTTCGTTCAAACAGTTGACAAAAGACGGGGTCAACACTGTCTGTCCAGAAAAAAATAACATTCAATTATTATTTTCGGTAAGTACACATGATTTATTTTTGTTATACAGTTGTAACGATGTTCGAATTGAATTTCAAAGATTTTCAAACATTAACAAATAATTATTCAGACGCAAAACTTCGTGAAGCGTGAAAATTAACTGGAAATTATTAAAAAAAAACTTGGATTCGTCTGGAAACAATTTTTTCTTTGTTTATATGTTCGCAAAAATAAATGCTAGTATTGTTGAATTTTCAGATGACAAATGACGATCATGGAGTCACTTGACAAAAACAATAAAATCGTTGAAAAAGCAGAAGAATTTCAAAAACAAAATCACTCCATTCTAGACGTGGAAAATTTTTCAAGTCGTGTAAACGACACAAAAAAATCCACCATGGGAAAAAGGTAAGAGACGTACTTTTCAACAGATGGCGCTCGTGATACCTGTCAATTATCGAATGATATTATTGTGATTATTTTGAATCCTTCACCTACTTTTCCAGTTTTTCTGCTGACCTCGTTGATAGTGGTAGAAAAATGCAGTCCTTTATCGTGAACAAATCATTTATTTTATATTTCACATTGAAAATAAGTCCGTATAATTATTCTGTTTGGCATTTGTTTTTAGTACTATTTCGGCAACTAAATCGAAAAGTGTGTGAATTGATATTGAAATGAAGTTTTTCGGTGGAGAAGTATGTCGAGTGATATACCGGAGGATCCGGAAGCTTGGTATAGTTTATTTATTTTGGGAATTTAATTTTATCATTCCGTAATCTGAATAAGTTGCAGATCGTTATTTGTGGATCACACGGTGTATTTTTGATGAGCCAAGGTAATTGTTGTGAGAATAATTGATAATTACAAATGGGGTGTTACCAAAAATAGGTTATTTTGGCAAATGAATTGATATTTGGATTTATAGGGTGCAAAATTCGAAATTTTCACAATTTTTCGGCAATTTATTGCGGTTTCTTGCAATTTATTGCAATTTCAGTAGGTGTACGAATTAAATTAGCTACAGATATGAATTCAGCGCATCAAAAAACATAAGAAAAATATAATTTCGAGGTCTAAAAAAATTGTTTACGATGCAAAATTCGATATTTTCACAATGTTTCGACAATTTATTGCGGTTTTTTGCAATTTATTGCAATTTCAGAGGGTGTACGAGTTCAAATGACTATAGATTTGGATTCAGCGCATCAAAATACATGAGAAAAACATAATTTCGAGGTGTAAAAAAATTTTTACAATGCAGAATTAGATATTTTCTGAATTTTTTGGCAATTCATTGCGGTTCTTTTGCAATTTATTGCAATTTCAGAGGGTGTACGAGTTAATATGACTATAGATTTGGATTCAGCGCATCAAAATACATAAGAAAAACATAATTTCGAGTTCTAGAAAATATTTTTCATGTGCGAAATTCTAAATTTTCACGAATTTTAGGCAATTCATTGCGGTTCTTTTGCAATTTATTGCAATTTCAGAGGGTGTACGAGTTAATATGACTATAGATTTGGATTCAGCGCATCAAAATACATAAGAAAAACATAATTTCGAGTTCTAGAGAATATTTTTCATGTGCGAAATTCGAAATTTTCACGAATTTTGGGCAATTTATTGCGTTTTTTGCGATTTAATGCAATTCCAAAGGCACTAAAATATAAAAAAAAATACATTCAAATGAGTTAGAGATCTTTATTTCGTCAATGCACTAAATGAAAATGAAAAAAACACTCGATAAATACACAACGTGTTCTATTTCCAGTACCGCCCCCCCAAAACCCCCCCGAGCCGTCAAAAAAAACGGCGACTACAACGTCACCCCTTTCCTCGTCCCCAAATCCCCCCTCTTCCGCGACACTTTCACCACCCTGGTGGACTCCAGATGGCGCTGGACCATCACCATCTTCACGGCCGGCTTCTTCGGATCGTGGACCCTCTTCGCCGTCGCCTGGTGGCTCCTCGCCCTCCTCCACGGTGATCTCCACCAGGTCAGTGCATCGAAATACATCAGAAAAAATGATTTCGAGGTCAAGAAGAATTTTTAAGGATGCAAAAGTTGATATTTACACGTTTTTTCGACAATTTATTGCGGTTTTTTGCAATTTATTACAATTTCTGTAGGTGTACGAGTTGAATCGACTACAGATTTGAATTCAAAGCATCAAAATACATAGGAAAAACATAATTTCGAGGTCTAATAAAATTTTTTACGATGCAAAATTCGATATTTTCACAATTTTTCGACAATTTATTGCGGTTTTTTGCAATTTATTACAATTTCAGTGAGTGTACGAGTCAAATTAGCTACAGATTTGGTTTCAGCGCATCAAAATACATAAGAAAAAAATAATTTCGAGGTCAAGGAAAATTTTTCACAATGCAAAATTCGATATTTTCACAATTTTTCGACAATTTATTGCGGTTTTTTGCAATTTACTGCAATGTCTGAAAGTGTATGAATTGAATAGACTACAGATTTGAATTCAACGCATCAAAATACATAAGAAAAACATAATTTCGATGTTAAAAAAAATTTTTTACGATGCAAAATTAGATATTTTCTGAATTTTTTGGCAATTCATTGCGGTTTTTTTGCAATTTATTACAATTTCAGTGAGTGTACGAGTTGAATTAGCTACAGATTTGGATTCAGCGGCTCAAAATACATAAGAAAAAAATAATTTCGAAATCAAGAAAAAATTTTTACGATGCAAAATTCGATATTTTCATAATATTTCAGCAATTTATTGCGGTTTTTGGCAATTCATCGCAATTTCAGTAGGTGTACGAATTAAATTAGCTACAGATTTGGATTCAGCGCCTCAAAAAACATAAAAAAACTCAATTTCGAGGTCTACAAAAATTGTCAACGATGCAAAATTCGACACATCCCAATTTTCCTCCAATTCATTCCTCCACCAGGCCCACCTGCCGCCCCACCAGGCCGCCTCCAACTGGACCCCCTGCGTGACCGACATCCACGGCTTCGCCTCCTGCTTCCTCTTCTCGGTGGAAACGCAGCACACGACGGGCTACGGCGAAAAACGGCCCACCGAAAAGTGCCCGGACGCCGTCGCCTTAATGTGCCTCCAGAACGTGGTGGGGCTGGCCATCGAGGCCTTCCTCGTGGGCGTCTTCTTCGCGAAGATGACGCGCCCGAAGCGGCGCGCCCAGACGATCCGCTTCTCCCGGCTCGCCGTCGTAGGCCTCCACGACGGCGCGCTCTGTCTGGCGTTCCGCGTGGGGGATTCGGCCCGACGGAGCGGCCTCATCGACACCCGGGTGCGGGCCAAGCTGGTGCGGCCCGCGAGGAGGCCCGCCAAACTCAACTTGGACCCCCAGGAGGACCTCCTGCTGGTGTTCTCCGACCTGGTGCTCCACAAAATCGACGAAAACTCGCCGTTCTTCCACCTGACACCTGGGGGACTCGCTGGGGATGTCTTCGAGGTTGTCGTCTCGCTGGAGGGCACCATCGAGAGCACCGACCAAAAAACTCAAGCCAGGACGAGCTATTTGGCGGGGGAGGTGGTTTGGGGGCGGTGGTTCGAGTCGATCGTCGCCGTCGATGAGGCGACGAACGGGTATCGGGTGGAGGGCTCGAGGTTCGAGGAGACGGTGCCCGTGGAGGGGATGCCGGCGTGTTCTGCGGCCGAGTTTCGTGGTCGGGGATCGGGGGGGGCATAAAGAGATTGTCGAGTACGGTCGGGGGTTGTTTTATTTCGGTGGATGGCTTGTTGTTGGATTGGTTGCGATTTATTGCGGTTTTTTGCAATTTATTGGAATTTTAGTAGGTGTACGAGTTGAATTGGCTACAGATTTGGATTCAGTGACTCAAAATACATAAGAAAAACATAATTTCGAGGTCTAAAAAAATTTTTTACGATGCAAAATTCGATATTTTCACAATTTTTCGACAATTTATTGCGGTTTTTTGCAATTTATTGGAATTTTAGTAGGTGTACGAGTTGAATTGGCTACAGATTTGGATTCAGTGACTCAAAATACATAAGAAAAACATAATTTCGAGGTCTAAAAAAATTTTTTACGATGCAAAATTCGATATTTTCACAATTTTTCGACAATTTATTGCGGTTTTTTGCAATTTATTGGAATTTTAGTAGGTGTACGAGTTGAATTGGCTACAGATTTGGATTCAGTGACTCAAAATACATAAGAAAAACATAATTTCGAGGTCTAAAAAAATTTTTTACGATGCAAAATTCGATATTTTCACAATTTTTCGACAATTTCTTGCGGTTTTTTGCAATTTATTGGAATTTTAGTAGGTGTACGAGTTAAATTAGCTACAGATTCGGATTCAGTGACTCAAAATACATAAGAAAAACATAATTTCGAGGTCTAAAAAAATTTTTTAGGATTAAAAATTTGATATTTTCACGTTTTTTCGGCAATTTATTGCGGTTTTTTGCAATTTATTGGAATTTTAGTAGGTGTACGAGTTGAATTGGCTACAGATTTGGATTCAGTGACTCAAAATACATAAGAAAAACATAATTTCGAGGTCTAAAAAAATTTTTTACGATGCAAAATTCGATATTTTCACAATTTTTCGACAATTTCTTGCGGTTTTTTGCAATTTATTGGAATTTTAGTAGGTGTACGAGTTAAATTAGCTACAGATTCGGATTCAGTGACTCAAAATACATAAGAAAAACATAATTTCGAGGTCAAAAAAAATTTTTTACGATGCAAAATTCGATATTTTCACAATTTTTCGACAATTTATTGCGACTTTTTGCAATTTATTGGAATTTTAGTAGGTGTACGAGTTAAATTAGCTACAGATTTGGATTCAGTGACTCAAAATACATAAGAAAAACATAATTTCGAGGTCTAAAAAAACTTTTTACGATGCAAAATTCGATATTTTCACGATTTTTCGGCAATTTATTGCGGTTTTTTGCAATTTATTGGAATTTTAGTAGGTGTACGAGTTAAATTAGCTACAGATTCGGATTCAGTGACTCAAAATACATAAGAAAAACATAATTTCGAGGTCTAAAAAAAATTTTTACGATGCAAAATTTGATATTTTCACAATTTTTCGACAATTCATTGCGTTTTTTTGCAATTTATTGGAATTTTAGTAGGTGTACGAGTTGAATTAGCTACAGATTTGGATTCAGTGACTCATTACATAAGAAAAACATGATTTCGAGATCGAGAAAAATTTTTTAGGATGCAAAAATTGATATTTTCACGAGTTTTCGGCAATTTATTGCGGTTGTTTGCAGTTTATTGCAATTTCAGAGGATTTACGAGTTGAACTGTCTACACATTTGAATTCAGCGCATGAAAAAACATAGGAAGAAAACTATCTGAAGGTCTTGAAAAATTTTGCCAATGCAAAATTGATTATTTACCTCACCAATTCCTAAAAAAATCTCCACCAAATATTTCGATGTGAAACATCAAATTTCCAATTGCAATAAGCTGATTTCAAACACGTTTGACGAAAAATACCACCTCATTGTGTTTTTGCACGTTAGACGAACAAAAAAACATACCTGATAGCCTTTGCCAGGACCGGCTCGGGCCCATACCCATCACAAAAGTGTTACTACTACTATTATTATTTTTCAGACGAGTTTTTCGTGAATAAAAAAAAACAAAACACGTAAACATACAGGCAGTTTTTTGTTAGCTGACCACATCCTATCGTTGTTTGTGCTTTCTCATTGTTTGTTATTTGGAAATTCTCGAATACCTCTCGAGACCGAGTTGACGTAGGTCGTGCGAGTGCCCGCCCACAAAATGTCACCCGGTATACCTGGACTGTCCGGGTTCACCCTGTCCAAATCCAAAAACCATCTTCGACGAGTTTGGAAAGTATTTGACGAAGGGAGAGCTTCGTTGGTTCGTGGTGTGTTTCGGTGATTTCTCTGATTAAATGCTACAATTTGTTGATAATTCGCCAGACTGCCCAGGTGAGTTTGGATTTTGGGTTTTTTTGTATGCGTTTTTGAACAATTGATGGATTGTTTTGATGGTGAAAACACGTCTGAACGTGATTGTGAATCGAGTTGGTGGTTGATGAATTCGTTTCGAGTCTATTGAGATTAATGTTGGTTGGAGTTTAGCAAATATAGCAAAATGTGTATACGGAGTGATTGTTTGTTGCCGTCCACTGAGAGTACGATGAAAAAAAAAACGTAACTTTATGGATTTGAATTCAGCGCATCAAAATGCATAAGAGAAGCATGAATTCGAGGGCGAGAGTAATTTTATTCCTTGCGAAATTCGATATTTTTACAATTTTTTTGCAATTTATTGCGGTTTTTTGCAATTTACTGCAATTTCTGAAAGTGTACGTGTCCAAATGACTACAAATTTAGATTAAGCGCATCAAAATACATAAGAAAAACATGATTTCGAGGTCTAAAAAAATTTTTTAGGGTGCAAAATTCAATATTTTCGCGATTTTTCGGCAATTTATTGCGGTTTTTTGCAATTTACTGCAATTTCTGAAAGTTTACGAGTCCAAATGACTACAAATTTAGATTCAGCGCATCAAAATACATAAGAAAAACATGATTTCGAGGTCTAAAAAAATTTTTTAGGGTGCAAAATTCAATATTTTCGCGATTTTTCGGCAATTTATTGCGGTTTTTTGCAATTTACTGCAATTTCTGAAAGTTTACGAGTCCAAATGACTACAAATTTAGATTCAGCGCATCAAAATACATAAGAAAAACATGATTTCGAGGTCTAAAAAAATTTTTTAGGGTGCAAAATTCAATATTTTCGCGATTTTTCGGCAATTTATTGCGGTTTTTTGCAATTTACTGCAATTTCTGAGAGTGTAGGAGTCCAAATGACTACAGATTTGGATTCAGCGCATCAAAATACATTAGAAAAACATGGATGCGAGATCCACAAACATTTTTATGTGTCCAAAATTCGAAATTTTCGCGATTCATATGATGTGTATATGACAAATCACTCTGTATATGCAACCGAAAAATCACATGATAACAAAATAGATGAAAGGGGCATTTATTTCGTCCCCCTTGTAATTTATTTTGGGAACCTATAAATCACAAACCTTTCATGTTTCCCATTTTCAACCAACAAAAGCTTCAAATTACATTTCGAAACACCTGAAAATGCCCTTCCATTTTCACCTTGGTAACATGACTCTAGGATGAAATTTGATACCATCCTATGCGTTAAATACACGCATTTTCCCTGCATTTTGGCAGTTTCGATTTTAGTATGGAGTAACGAAAAATTATTCGTGATTTTTTTTTAGGTGATGCAAGATGCACACTTTTCAGTGGTACTTTTTGTACTACTCTGTATTATTAGTAGTCAGTGGTCTTGCAACAGACTTTACGAGCAAAAAACAAGCTTATTGCGGCAGTAAACTCGCCAGAATCATGTCAGAATTTTGCTTGGCATATTTCTCACCACCAGGTAAATATCATTATCAATATTATCATTTGGAAGCGTAAATTCAAAAATGAGAAAACATTTTCATAATGAGCACCATCTCTTGGATATTAACATAATCAAATACTCTTCTTTCACCTGAGGTAGATTTCTACCAGAGTTCAAATACGATATGTCAGTTAAATATCCAAAATCAATAGTAATCGAGGTTGAATAACAAGTCAACAAAAACAAACGTTCTTTTGTTTCTACAAAACTGTCACTTTATTGCGATAAAGGTATCGATTTTTCGTTCGACCTTTATCAATCGATGAAATCACATTAGAAAAAGAGATGTGTTTATGTCATTTCGTTTTTTGTACAATCGATCAGGTCGCCTTGTCCGATTCAATGCGTCACTGACAGCTCAGAGAAGTAACGAATTCCAGCCTGCATGTAACTTATTTTCAGAACACAGACAGAAACGTCAAATCGTATCGGAATGCTGCCACAATCATTGTTCGTTGGATTATTTACTCGAAAACTACTGCCAGACTGTTGATACGTAAGTGCAAAGTTTGTTTATTTATGTAGGGTTGTGACAGCTGACGTGGTTGTTTTTTTTCAACTCTTGTGTTTTCAGTGAAGCTCTCGAGAGTTTCAAATCCTATGGTGTGATAATAAGGCCTAGCGAAACTACAACTTCAGCAGGACAACCGACTTATCGTCGTCTGCCTTGGCAAGTTGAAAGAAATGCGACTAGAGAAAATGGCAGTGGTATTGTCAAAGTTGACGTGAAAAATCACAGAAAACACAAGAAACGAGGGAAGAGGAATTGTATTTGTAAAGAACGTAGTAAAATGAAGGTACGTCCATAAGTCCAGATGATTTCACGACTAAAGTTTTCTTGTTTTCAGCGTATGAATAAAACCATAAAGCTATTGAGGAGAGTAATACTGGGAAAAACGAAAACTCATCGCAATGAGATTCGAAGAAAAATGTAGTTTTATGATTTACAGTGATTGTATACTCTCAATTAATTTCTGTGTTAGATATTTTAAAAAAATCTCATCTTGCCACGTCATAAACGGCTAAGTTCACGTATGTTTTTCCAAATATGAATCACACTGTCTGAATAAGTATTCACAAACTTAAACTCGACAGTATTTTAAGGTGTAATTGTGTATGTCTTTTTTATTCATAGATTTTTGAAAGTGATATTTTTGTTTAGTGTCTCACTCTTTTACACTCCTGAAGACACTGTTTTAGATTAATTTAATACACAGGCCGAAAATAATACTAATAATTCGAACTGCCTCTGTGTTTGCCAGATCTGGCACCACTGTATTTGTATATTTTTATTACTTGGCCTGTATAATGATTTTGTGATTTAATTATGTAATGTAAGTGTAAGTCAACCAAATATACCTCATCACAAGGCGTGATTTTTGTACATATTTTATATATTTTTACCATGAATTCGGACATTTCGAAACCATGATAACTAAATTCTTGAAAAATTGCAGCCTTTAACGTTTTATTCCTATTTTCCAAATGTTCAAAACTAATCCAAGTTTCGATTTGTAGCCTGAATGTATTGTACTGTAATGTTTTCTTCGATAATTGTGAAATAAAAATTGCTAGCAATACTTCTTCAATTTATTGGTACTTTACAATGTCACTATATTTCAAATATACATATAAACAAAAGTAAGTGATTTTTCAACAGTATATATACATAATATGATAGTGGATTAATAATTAAATAACAAAATTGAGAGTCGTTACAACTAGAACTCCAAATAATCTACGAATTCAACAACAAAAATGTCTATTGTCGATATTTCATTAGGCCTAACCACGATCGTATACATAGGTCTTGCAACTCGGGTGGTGGGGGGTGACCCAAACATTGAGGAAATTTTCGTGGTTCTCATGTTTCGCCACCTGCAGCGCTGTCCTCTTTTGTCACTTTGTCAGCCAATCACAAATCAGATCCGATCAGCTTTTTGAAAGTAAGAATGATTTTTATTCATTCGAGAGAATTTTGCAAGATATAATATTTCTGTCATTGATTTTATTTACCATTCGAGTCCGAACCGTTTGTTTTGTTGTCAAAGATTAATCACGTGATTATACCCCTATGTCCTCCTAGCAGATAATTATGGAAACATTTTCTTCAAAACTGGTGCCACCCCCCACCACTCAAAAATGCCGTAGATTCCAGACCTTATGTATATGACCGTGGGCCTAACGAACTAAGTATGGATTACCTTGTATATCAACCTGCATATTCCCAAGTTTCTGTACAATCTATTACACAATCATCCACATGCAATACATACAAACAAACATTCAACATCAACCCCACATCGATTATATAATGTGATGTATAAAAATATAATCAGAGAATATCTTTATTTTATACAATGAAACTACTTTCTCGGAGTTATGAGCATTCAAAATGTTTCTCATGTGTCACTTTGTTGACGTTGACAATTCACCGCCATGGCCATGTCAAATTCAACATTTTACTACATCAGAGTTCCTGAATTTACGGAAAATTGGATTACTGAAACAATCGATGAATTGAATAGCTTCAAAAACCACTTAGAATTGCTTTAAATATTGTCTCTCTTCAGAATCAAGTCAGCTGCAAATTCAATAAGGCCTAATATTTATTTATTTTCTTGTTTATTCCAGGTTGATGATTACGTCACACCTAGGGAATTAATATTATTGATTTTTTCCTGTTACGTTGCTTTCTTAGATGGCAACACTATGCGACGTTGCCATTCAACAAGTAATTTCTTATTTGAACCGATTTTTGTGCGATTACACTTTGGATACAGTGAATCACCACCGAAAATTTCAATGAATTGAATCTCGAATACGTGATTTTGTTGAATTGTGGTGATGCGAAGCTGTTCCACGAGTTCCAGTGATTTTTTTCATGAATCTAATAAGGAATAGTCAATTTTTTATTGCAAAATTATTGATAATTCAGTTGAATGACTAATTCATGATCCTGCAACATTGCACCTGCTGCTCAACTGTCACATAACTGTCACTTTAAAATCGGAAAACAAAAACACGAAGAACGTGGAAATTTTATGGAATCGAAGAAATCTGAAGCCAGTTTTGATAAAAATAAATGCACCACCATATTTCCTCCACTAAATGGACGGATCACTGCGAGTTATGAATTATTTCATTGAATTTTCGTTCATTTGCAACTGAAATCATTCGATGAACGACATAAAACGAACATTGCAATAGAACACAGACACCAACTCGACTTTATTTTTTTTTTTTCACGATCCGGCAACACCGCACCTGTTGCTCCCGCGTACTACCAACCTGAAACAAACAAACCCTAGGAGATGACAACTGGGCGCCTAGTAACCGCAAAAAACACCTAAAAAAACAAAAAAAAAAACTCCAATCAATTAATACGATTCAGGACGTAATCGGCGGCGACGATGAGCCCCTTCTGGTAGGGACTGTCGGCCAGCAGGTTGGCCAACCTGACGGCCTCCTGGCAGTGTTGCCGCGCCAGAAACTGCGTCTGCTCCAGCCCCCTCGACTTGTGCACCAGCTCGAAGGCTCGTTCCACGTCGCCGGGTTCTTGGAACCGGCGCATTATCATCGGGTTCAAGTCGGGAAACTGCAAAAAAACAATCAACGGCGGTGCCGCGGGGGGAATCCGCGATTTCCTACCTTTTCGCAGGCGAAGAGAACCGGCGCCGTGGCCAGACCCAGCTTGAGGTCGGCCGCCGTGGGCTTGCCCATGGCTTCGGCCGAGGAGACGAAGTCGAGGAGGTCGTCCACCAGCTGGAAGGCCAGCCCCAGGTTCCTACCGTACTGGAAAGCTATGTCTGTAACTTTGTCGTCGGCTTCTGCCAAAATGGCCACCTGGGAAAAATGGCGGATCACAGTGGAACGATGAGTGTGGGGATTCGTGTTGACGTTCACTCACCGATTTGACGGAGTTGGCTATCAACGAAGCCGTTTTCCTGTACGTCTTCGTCAAGTAGTGCGCGAAACGTTCGTTTTCCGTTTCTTTCGAACCCAACTGCATGAACTCACCTTGGACTAGATCGGTAACCACCTGCAATGCACGTAACAAGAACGACGTTGCACTACCAAACACTTTACCAACTCACTTGACTCAACACCGACGTAACTTCGTTGTTTTTCAACCTAGCAATCATCATGGAAGCCACAGCTAGAATAAAATCACCTGCCATAGTGACCTGAACAAAAAAAAAACAAATAACCTCTAATCTAGTCCAATTTCAAATCACATGTAAACAACGAATCGTCAACACACTACTCCGTGGTTGATTCATAGAACCCCTGTCATAGCCCCGTGGTACGTCACCGATGAGATCGCGTTTGTGCGACGCGATCAGGGCAGTCTCAGTTAAGCGACAAGTGAACGCATGACGTCACGTTTCAAACGACGGTATCTAGCGGATCAGACCTGGGTGAGTAACTATTACCAAATGTTATTGGAAGACACCTGTGATGGAATTGCTGAATAGGCAGTGGCGTATCACTTATGTTTTAGTGCTCGGTAATTGAAAAACTCAACACACGTGTTATGTAAAACTCTGGATGTTACACGGCTGAATAAAAAGGAAAATCTCGTAGACTTAAAAGGCTGCTATAGAGAAAAGTAGTACGATTCAACGCTGGCGTGAAATGAAACACGACGTTTAAATTCCAGTGAAAGCAAGATGGTGCACGATTTGGAATTCGAAAAAAGGATGTACGTCGTATGAAAAAGGACAGACACCTAATGGGGTTACCAATAAAACGATTATTATGTTTGCATTTGAATTAGCCCACTTTGGCAACAATGTATATTTCAATCAGGTGCGCGAATTCCTTACCATATCGGTATATCCATTTAGAGATAGCTATGTTTCAGTTTCTTGCGATTATTTTTTCAGTGTGTGTGTTTTTATTCACAGTATATATTATTTGGTATAATAACAGTCCTACTCGAAAAATCTTACTACGCCACTGGATACGACGTGGAAATATGTGTAGGAGAGGATTCTTGCTTAGTTTCAAGGCGTCGATAGACATTTCGTTGACAACTTAACGATATGTTGTAACTAGTAATCGATGTGTAATTTACGTAAACTCAAATGTCACGAAAATCGCACGCTAATTGAATGGGAATCAATTAATTCGTCATTCGAAGTACGACTGTGGAATTCGGATGTGAAATTTTCACACGAATTATTTGCAGAAACAGTCAATTTCAACAACAAAGCAGTTTTTTGCTCAAAAAAAAACAGAAACAGCTGAATGGCCACCAAGTTCCCCGGATCTAACACCTGCAGACCACTTTTTCATTCAACAAGACCTAACCTGAAAAAAAAACTCACCTTCATGTGATTCCATTTGACGTTGACGCTAGGTTTACCCCTTCGAAAGTCCGACTGATCGATGACGTCATCGTGTACCAACGACGCTGTGTGTATCATTTCTGATATCATCGCAACTTCTCTTTGCGACGGTAAAAGAGCACTGAAAGAGATTCCACCACGTTCATTCGTCCCTAAAAGTCTCCAGACTGGAAGCCTGGTCATTTCGAATTTCGACTGGAACTCTGGTAATACCGTACCCCAAGGTGCGCCGTCGCTATCGCCCATTGGGAAATCTGTGGGAAAATCTCGATCCGTCGAGAAAAAACGTGTTCAAGGTCACCGCGACGTGAATCCGCGTCCTCCCATAACGAAATCGGCGGACATTCGAAAAATGTGAAAGTGCGACTCGAAACGAAAGAGAAACGCACTCTCGATCGGTAACTGATTCCCGTTTCGTTGTCAAAAGCGGCCGATGGACGACCTTGCGTGCGTTTATTACGATAGAGTTCAGACGCGAGGTCTGCGTTTTGACGTGATGATGTGCGTGAAGTCTTCGGAATGACCAGAATTCCGAGTCATATTAATTCCATGTCAAATTCTAAATGACCTGACTTTCGATTAGTTTTGGAAATAACCAGATTTTAAACACAAATTCAGGACGACAAGGCTTCCAAGTCATATTAATTTCATGTCAATTTCGAAATGATCTGACTTTCAATTCGTTTTTAAAACCACCAGAGTTCCAGTATACGATATCATAATTCACAATTTCCAGTATGAATTCAATGTGACAAAAACGAATAATTTAATGTGAATATAATGTGAATAAAAGTTGAACAAATAAAACAAAAGAGCAGTAGCGACATCATATTCCAAAGACAAACAATAAATAGTAGTAAAATATCGATGTTGAAGATGATTCAATAGATTTTACGAGCTGAAGTCAACTGTAAACTACGCCGTTAAAAAGTTATAAAACGTGACATTGAATAACGACGTTATCTCAATATTTATCAAGTAGCTCCTGCATACAGAAACAGTTTCCTTTCTTTTTGGCGTCCTCAGCTATGCACGACGTCGTGCCACAACTCCGTAAACAAAAAACCCTAACCTCAATTTGACAGTTGCCTAGACCAATCACAGAACAATTCAATGACAGACGTGACGTGACTTCTTCTTCTCACCTTTTTCCCTTGTACATGTGATAGTTGATGGCCCTGGCTGTCAAGATGGCTATCATGGGCCTGATGGCTTTGCCGTTTCCGTCGAAATAGTACGTCGCTATTTCGTATAAATTATCTTGGAATGTGTTCCGTCTCAGCGTCTGTAAGTGAAACGTAAACACACGGTATATCGGTGATGAGGTTCGATGTGCTTGATTTTTTTCTCTTTTGGAAAATCGTCTCGGTAGCACGCGGTTGCCAGATGTCACAGTTTCGTGTCCATAGGCGGGGTTTACACAGGGGGTACGGAACGTCAAAAGGATTTTTTTTTTGTAAAATTATTCGAAAAATACCACGCATCGTTACTGTAGCTGCCAAATGCCACAAATATTTCTGCAATCTAGTGTGTTTTGAAAAAAAAAAAACAAAATAATACTGCGCGCCGGTTTTGGAATTTTTTGGCGCAGTCGTTTGAAAAATAAACAAAAAATGAATGAATTAATAAATAAATAAATGGATGAATGAATGAATGAATGATTAAATGCATTAATAAATGAATAAACAATTGAATGAATGAATAAATAAATGAATTAATAAATGAATAAATGAATTAATAAATGAAAGAATGAATACATGAATAAATTCCCAAAGCTGGAGTTCAGAAAACACGCAGTATAGTGACGTCACAACTTCTGAAAATCAGCGGATAACGAGTGAATTGTTTTTTTTTTATTCGAAAAGCCTTGTGAAATCCAATATTACGAATACTGGAATCGAAAAATATGCCTTTTGTGATCGATAAAGAATAAAAAATTTATTCTGATCACTTTCGGTGCATAAAAATGAGATCCTCGCCGAATTATCAGTCACTGCTGATGAATCAAAGAACAGTTTGGCAGCTGCTCACCCAATTTCGACATGGAACACTGTAATATTGATAGGGATGACATGGAACACGACGTTTAGTGCATTTAACCCTGAGTTGGACTCGTATTTCAATCCAGAAGAGTTTTATATGCATTATTCGACATCATAACATTGAATCTTGAAGCATGTTGGAGGTGATTTTACGATTTAGTGCTTATTAAAAACTCATTTAACTCGTTGCTATGCATATTTTGAAATATCTGCTAATAAATTCCACATTGCTCAACAAACGTCAATGAAAAAAAATAAACGATTGAAAGTACAAACATAACTACGCTACGTTCTAATGAAATGTGGAGAAGATCGTGTACTGTATGTCATCATTTATAATAATCATTATTTCTTTCATAAAATCTTCGTGACAATGGCACGAAAATCATGTAGGCCATGGCCAGCTGTCGTGACAATTGACATCCGGCGATTCGGGCTCCGAGGTCAATGGTAATTCGTAAAAATCGCGTCCCGGTGTTTGGTGAAGCACCCTCTATGGACGCGTTACCATAGCAACCGGTGGCAAGTAGTGGCAAAACAAAAAAAAAAACATTTTCATCACTGAACTATCCAATTTTCCCTATTTTGGCGATTTTTTCGCACTCTACTCGTGAATTGTAGGGGGAAGGCTTGAACTGACAGGTGACAGGTGACGTCCGGTGTACTAAAAACTGTTTTGAAGGCCGGTAGAATGTTTTTAACTGCGCCAAATTCTCAGAAATATCTTTAGGCAGCTCCAATAAAATTGGTACCTACCGACTGCGCCAAATTTCCAAAAAACCCCTTTTTTAACGCGAAAAAGCACCGAATTCGAGCTGAATACAGGCAAAAACCCCCGAATCATCACTTACATTTCTGATGTAATGATAAACGTCCTTGAGATCATCCTCCAAGATGACGTACGGATCGATCTGATAGTCGGGCATGGAGCCCGGCTGTTGGGTCCTCATGGTGGCGAAGTTTCGAGCCGTTCCGGTCGCCTCAGGGCGGGAGCACGGATGCCAGCATCCCGACGTCGGGGATGACGTCGAAGCTGCAGCTGCCAAAGCGTTGGACAGTGCCTGAGCCTGGAAAGTTTCGGATTTTTAAAGAAAATTAAAGGTCGTCTACAAGGCGCTGAGCACGGGGGTGAAAACCGTTTTCCGATATCTAGTATAGTTTTCGAGATATTTCGTGTTGAATATTCTAAAAAACCCCAAAAAGTCGCAAAAACCACCAGAAACTCCCAATTTTTAACGAAAATACCCATGAATAATCCATGTTGATGCTCTGGGAGCCTTTAAATTTTTCGAAAAAATCCAACCTGTGATTGATTTCGAGAAAATTTTCAAAATGACAGAAAAATCCGTAGACCCCCTACAAAAGTACACCGGCAACAACGCATATCCGTACATCCCCTTCAACAAAGTACAACCGGCAACATCGCACCGCATCAAAACTAGTCTCGCAGCTCATCGAGAAAATCTATCGAATCGCTAAAATAGTAAGTACAGAAATAAAGAAAAAAGCAAGCAACGACAGGAGCTGAACCCCAGACTATGGATTGGCGAGCGAACACGCTACGTATTGAACCACTAAGATATACTAGCGTTTGAGTTAATTATTTGTAAATTCGTCTTGGACATGCTTTGGAAGCATGTTCTCATGAAAACTACGTTCATAAATCACTAATTGATGTAACCTCGAGCCGATTCCAAGTCTTCTTATGATTCTTTCGACAGATCAAAGAATCCAATTGACTAATAACACCATTGTTCAGAAATAATCCAACATTTTATCAACGCATCAAATTCATGCCATTTCATAATTCATTGCGAATCAACAGGTGTTACCCAAAACGCCATTGTCCACGACACAGCATACTTGATATCAGTGTCGACTAATCTGGTACGCGTTACTAATGAGAATAATAACGAGGAATCCTTTCTGTTGGTTGATTTTTTCGACGTTTGATGGTTTCTTTGGAATTTTTTCATTTACTATGGAATATTTCTGGGTAAATGATTATAATTAGGATGAATAAAGTATTTTTCTTCGGTTAATTGACTACCTTGTTGTATAAAAAAAAAACAAACAGTCGCAAAAAATTATTACCGAGACATATTTTCAAGTACATTTTTCACGTCAAAAAATGGCATTAATATTGATATTTTATTGATAAGCCAAGGCAGTTAAGAAACAATAATTGGCAATAAAAAATAAATGAACAATTTCACCCAAATTGCAAAACCATCGTTAATTTTCCCGTGAGGTCATGTTTGCAATTAAAAGTTTTATTATTTATTATTATGCCTGAAACTGTCATACTGCTTCAGTTTGAACTGTCAATTGTCATTGCGTCTATCTAATAAACATTATAATCGAGATAAATCTTCTGAATGAAACTAAATGTTGATTAAATGTCAGCTTTATGGTAGATTTGTGTACATTTTCGCGTTTCGTAACATTCAACGTACTGTATAATATCATTTTCAATAAGCGTCGATCAATATAGGAATTATTTCTTTCGAAATAACTGCGTTCGCGAGTAGAGAGAGCCGAAAGACCTTGGTCTTGTAAAATATAATTGATTTGCCCCAGAATCGTGTTGGGATATTGCGATAAAATTGTAGCTACGACCAATTCATTTGTTTCCATAATTTATCCTACGTGTTCATTCAAAATAATGCAGCTTTAATAATCAGTTACTGATGTGAAAAAAATAGTTCAGTTACTGTAGAACGCCTTTTACAAAAAACTCCGTAGACGCCCTACAATCTACAGCCGGCAACACCGATTTCATGAGAAAACCTGCCAAAGTACTACAACCGGCAACGCCGCATTGCATCGAAAGTCGCCTCGCAGTTCGAGAGAATACATTGAATCGCGTAAAGTTGAACATAAAGGGGCGTGACCGTTCATCAACACACAGCCAGCTTTGCATATATAGGGAGAGATTAAAGAAAAAAGCAGGCGACAGCGGGCTTCGAACCCCAAAGCCATAGCGTGGCAAGCCGGTGCGGTATCTACTAAGCCACAGACTCGATATAGATTTTGAAATATAACTCGTTATCACAAAATTTGTTCATTTAAGCCAAGCCCATCCTGTATACACTCATTTCTTGTTTATTTCTAAAATAAATGGAGTGTAAAGTTGATCTGCTATCATCCAGCGAAGCAAACGTTCAATTCAACTCGTTCCAATTTGATTACATTGTCAGATAAAATTTAATTGAAACATTATCGATATTTCTTCACTTTTTTCACCATATACAGGGTGACTCGATTATAAGGAAAGTTAAGTACAGAGAACAGTTATGGAAAATACTTAATATAATGTATAATACATTGGAAATACCAACTTTACCACTCCGTTTTACAGTAGCGGACTGAAGAAACACATTCGCATCTACAGAGGAATGTGAAAGCAATGAAATACCAACAAATCTGGTACAAAATCAAGCACTCGCTGCTTTTACAGAAAACAATTGACTAAAACGGGTAGTTTGGACTTCTATGAGCTTAGGAAAATAATTTTACTACATTGTGAAAGATATCGAATAAATTTTCGCTCCAAAAAGGGGGGACTTTTTCGGGTCAAGTTCTGTTACGTAACGAACGCGATATCGACAACAGGTTTTCAAAATTCTCGCTCCGAGTTGCATAATAGTTGACAACAGTTTGATATACAGGGTGAGCCAAAAGTGACCCGAGCTAGTACAATGAAGAAAATTATAATTGATTCGTTTGGAATGGAAAACGTGACTTTTTACGTGGGAATACGAGGAGGTAGGCTACAAAATGTACCGAGCGACGTTCGTTTCATAAAAATTTAACGCTCCAATTATTATCGTTGGAAAATTAACAGGCCATAAAAGTAGAAACCGACTAGTGTATAATTTCGTTAATTTATTTGAGGAGGCTTCGCTTTATGAAAGGATATTTCTAATCGAAAGAATGCAGAAGCAATGCAATTAATAATTAAATCGATAGATCATTGATATATACAGGGTGGTTGCAAATAAATCATTCCTCAAACTGTCAATGTCAAAATGCAATTTATATGATAATGCTTTGATCGAATATTCTCGTTGCTTCAATGTTATTGACAATGTTGGTCAATTATACAGGGTGATTCAGCAAGGGGCTCAACCCCATAACTTCTTTATTATTGGAGATAAAGCAACGAAATTTGGGAGTTGTGTATTACAGTTCAATCCACATTTTTCGACATATTCACTTGCTTCACCGTACTTCCGGTTTGACCGGAAACGACCCCAACTTTCGATTTCCAAATGGGACATCCTGTATATTTCAACTTGGTTCGATCGAAAATGACATTCTAAATCCAACAATACCTCACTTGTTGATCTTTGACGTATGGAATAATTTTTATTCCAATTTTTATTTTTCGATCTAGAATGTCATGGATCGTTTAAATCGCTTCATGCTCGATCAAGTGACATGGGAAAAATGCGACTTTGAGAAATGTGACTTCACACTCGTTTTAATGATGATTTAAATGTCACAAAAATGAATTTTCACAGTTGACTTGATTTTTTCGATTGGAATGAGGGGGGCTCGTGGGCGTTTTTTGAAAAATAATTTTTCAACGAATAGGGTGTCATTGTATTCAGAATGTCATTCTCGATCGAAATGAATGAAAATATACAGGATGTCCCATTTGAAAATCGAAAGTTGGGGCCATTTCCGGTCAAACCGGAAGTACGGTGAAGTAAGTGAATATGTCAAAAAATGTGAATTGAACTCTAATACACAACCCCCAAATTCCGTTTATTTATCTCCGATAATTAAAAAGTTATAGGGGTTGGAAAATCACCTGGTATATTATTTCTATTGAATATGCATTGGTTTTCCTTGATTATTTATTTAAATTACGCAAATATTTAGTCGTACGCCGCAACCGATAAATTATAATTCTCCAGGCGTCATTTCTCCATAAACTCAAGCCTTAGAATAATATACTGGGTGTTTTTATCCAAATATAATCGAATTCAATTCCGTCGACGAATTGGAATCTTCACTTTCACTTGTTTCTGCACGCTCTTGACATTGCAGGGACACCGTCTAATATTGAATTGCGAAAAAGTTCAACTCATCTGGGTCAAGAATTTCAACAAATTGTCCACTTATAACATTTCGATGTCGCCCAATTGATTTGACCCCAAAGCCTAGCACTGGTGTGAAGTTGGCGTCGAATTTTTCGAAAATTTGAGTTCCGTTTTTTTTTATTGTCTACTAGAAATAGTTCTGGAGTTTTTAGATGGTTTCGTGAATATTTCTGATGTAATAAAACATTCATTCAAAATACAATTCCGAGTTTTGAAACTGAAAATAGAATTTTGTCAACGCTAGGAGCACCTGTTGAATGGCCTTTGAGGTCTCCGGTTTCGACACCTATAGACTATTCCTTCAATTTACGACAAATGCTGTTGTGATAGTTGACAATGAATTTTTATTTTTATTTATATTATTTTATTGCTCATTTTTCACTGAAAAATAAAGACAAGAAAACAGATGGTAGCATATGGGACATTATGCTACGTACTACACCTGAATTATTGGGTGATTTCGTTGTTTTATTCTTATCGAAAGTGAGAAAGAAGTGGACATAAAAATGTAATAAAGTTTTATGACCTATTTTTCGTGACGTTTCAGCTTATCCACGTTATACCTAAATGATGCTTAAAAAATTTGGCATTTAATAGTTTTGAACAAGTCATTAGACAATGAAAACGGTGGTGAAATCCGTTTTTCGATATCTAGCATAGTTTTCGAGATATTTCATGTTGAAAATTCCAAAAAACCCCAAAAAGTCGCAAAAACTCTCGAAAATCCCCAAATACCCCATAATCTCAACGAAAAAACCCATGAATAGTCCATGTCGATGCTCTAGGAGCCTCCATACGAACATTGAAGAAATTTTGAATATTTCGAAAAAGTTAAATCTACAGTTTTTTATAAATTCCCCATTTTCTATCATCGAATATATCAAAAATGTCCCAAAACCCCAAAAACATTCGAAAAACCCCCTTTTTCCAACAGAAAAATTAAATCTTATTGTGCAAAATATGAATTCAAAATGGGTTATTTGTCAATTAGCATTTCATTTCATGTAATCACAGTAAATCCAATTAGCAAGTCATGAAATGATTACAGTAAGAATAGAAACTTCTGTGCGAGATGCAAGCAATGATAAAATGTAATATCCAGCTTAACCAATCGAACTTACAAAATCCATTGTAATATTTTTCAAATTAGTTTAATTACAGAATTTTTCGCAATTTTCACCTAGAAGCTGTTTTTGTACCAAACCTACTCATACTCGTTATTATAATATCACATTCGTGAGAAATATAACATGATTCATACTTGAACCTTTAAAAACAAATGACACAACAATGTTTACACCCTGTATATCGGGGCTCGCTGATTACGTGTAGGCAACATCATGAAAACATTTCATTTACTCATTCACGTCGTTTAGAAAATCATCAATGGAACCCGGAAATTGAAGCTCGAAAAAAGTATGCCGAATTTGAATTGACAAAAAAAAAACGATAAGTGAAAGTTCAAACTGACCCACCCAATGCAACACCTGTCGGGATGGTTTCGGAATATCACCAATTCGGCCATACCGAAACCGTCCATCCAACGCATAATAAACAAGCTATAAAGCTATTCCATCTCGCATTGACATTTCCTGTCTCTCTCTGTCTCTGTCTCTTCAGCGATGATTTTCACGTCAGCGCCAAACTTGGTTGTCAGGGCTAATTGAAGAATACAGGGAGCTGTCAATTCCGATAACAGGGAGTGACTATTAGACCAACTGTCCGACAGGGGTATTCGATACTGTCTTCTGAACGTGCTTCGAGAGAGACAGAGAAAGAAAGCCTCTCTATCACCAATTGTACTTTATTGTCGTAATAAATACGGACGGACAGTTACGATAGATATCTGCGATTTAATGAACTAATAATGTTCCGCATACTTCGAAGGCATCCTTGAAAAATCAATCTAATATAATCTTTGGCATTTACTTGAATATGATACTTTATAACCTACATTGCGTATTTCACAACATGGAAAGTGGTTCTAGCTAGTTTACAGGTACATACAGTCCATATCTATACGATTATAAAACTACCTAAAAATCTTCACATTATTTCACAAGAAAACGATTGGATAACGGCCGTCGAAGGTCGAAATTTCTATAATCAAGAATACCTTCAGCTTTGACTTATGTCATGTCAACATCGCACACAGCCTACTTGATATCATTATTGATTGGGACATTTCGCCATTTTAAAATTAAAATTCACGTGTTTATTTCTTGAACTGAATCCACACGGATCTCCTACATCAAAGGCAGTAACGCCAACAGCTATCGGCGAAAAAAATTCCTTACATATTATTTATTTACTTTCACGTTACTCCATCTTCGTTCGTGTACTTTCTTTTATGCCATCGTTCTTGTTGTGCACACTTCCGCTTCGATGAATTCGAATCTAATTGTGAATTTACGTCGAGGCGAAATGGGAGTATTCGATGGTATTGACCTTCGAATCACTATGGGCGAGTCGTTAGCCATACTTTCATCTTCGTTTTAGAATTTCCAGGAATGCTCTCGATTCAGTGTGCAACGTTGCCAAATTTTCACCATGTATCAAATTGTTTCCCAATTGGAAACACCCAGAGCGCTCATTTGTTCAGTGAATATTATGTTTTTGTTCATAGCTCCTTATGTTGCATGAATCAGACAAGATTTTTCATTCAAATTGGAATAATAGACGATCAAACTAGATTTTTGGGGAAACTCCTGACATAAAAAACGGAGCGGCAACGGCGCATATACTGAACTGTCAATATCGAAACGGTCGCATCAGATGTTGGTTATATTGTTTTTCATCTAGGTAGCCTGGACTTTCAACGTAGGTATGAAATTTGATGATTTCCTAGCAAATAAATAGTTTTGTGTTTTGTAATAGGACTGATGAATTCATCTTCTCGATCAGTAATGGAACAATTTCACACTTGAGTCTTTCGTAACATGATTATTAATGCATCAAAAGGTTAATTGAAAACGATGATGTTTCATTTAATAGTTGGATTATTTCCATGGAGTACTAGATTTCTAAAATTGTAGATAATTATTTCAGCAAAACAGGGAAGCATTCTTTGGTATTATGGCTCGTACGATTTAGGATATATACAGTGGAATTTTTTTTCGGGTTATGCTTATTTCGCATCAAATGAAAGTGAAACAGTGAAATTTCATTGTCAATTTGAGCGATTTCGAATTCTTTATATGTCAGAAAGAATGCAATAGGAAAGTAAAAGTGGAAAAAAGTTACCAATAAACATTAGGCAATGTGAACTCTTATATGATGACCACATGTATAAGTAATTACGTATCTGAATCTGGTAAAACAGCTTTTCTTCGTCGTTTTACCAGTTTGTGAGAATGTGGGACAGGAGATTAATACAATAAACTCATCATCAATCAAACTTTCGAATGAGAAAAAGTAAAAGTTATTTTATGTTAATACTCTCAGTTTCAAAGGAATGTCACTTTCGTAAAATGCCACAAAAATCACTGACCTGTCCTGTATCCTGCGCGAACGTCCTGACGGCCGTCTGAAATCCAAGTTTGGCACGCACACACGTCGATTTTTTCAACGAAAACTGTGAATGTCCCCACTGACACAGTTTCTCGTGCACCCGAGCACAAACTCGCCTGGACCCAATGGAAGCCATCTCGCAGACTGATGCGGCTCGTGAATCGAACAACCGACTCACCGCATATCACCTTTCCAACGTCTCACGGGGCCGCGCTCGCTACCCCCAAACCCAAAACCCGCGACCAGCTGATTTACCGATTACACACACAGTCGATCGTGCTGTCATAACCTATACGCTCAGCCGTCAAAATGTCGTTCTCGTTCCTCGCGCGTGTTAATTTCGTTGTTAACAGGCTCAAGCAATCTTTAACACTCACTTTCGGACATAGATATCCGCCAGGTAATTATGTAACATCTATCGCACAATCAGTGTGAACGTTTCGTAACCTAACCTCACTATTTAGACGCGTTTTGCCTCGCTGCTATCGAAGCCCCACAGAGGGCTCCCAGCAGCCCGAAATGGTCGCTGAAGGATATTCTAGCGGAGGGCTTTCTCTGGGCCACGCCCAAGCACAGGAGGTCCTTGGAGAAGAGACTGAAAAGGAAATACGGGTCCCCTGAGTACGTGCTTAAAATTTTAACCCCAAGAAGCGACTTGAAGACTTGTAATGTGTGTGGGGACGACCACGAAGCCGGGGTACTGTGTCGTGAGTACAAAACACCCGCCTATCCTTCAGCTTTTCAACAGTGCATTGGTTTTTTGTAGCTACTTGTTATAAAAAGGTTAT
Source organism: Plagiodera versicolora (assembly GCA_037013635.1). Lineage (NCBI taxonomy): Eukaryota > Metazoa > Arthropoda > Insecta > Coleoptera > Chrysomelidae > Plagiodera > Plagiodera versicolora. The sequence goes on from CM072988.1 coordinate 412,887, forward strand.
AGACGAGACTAAAGCCATGCAGGAAGCTATACAGAGTGAGCTAAAGTTGGAGCCGGTGGAGAAGGAAGTGGTAGTGCTTTATGAGGGTGAGAAAGGTGGTAAACCTGAGGAGTTCTTTGAGGGGAAGAGGATTGTGGAGATGCCAAAGCCTAGGCCGGCGTGGTTCAGTAAAAATCTATTGCAGCAGACTACACAGAAGGGGGCAACAACTACAGAAGTAAAACCTACTGAGTTGGGATAAAAACACATCAAATCACTTAGTTTTTTTAATAAATGGATGTTGGAACTGTGGCTCAGTGTTTACATTCGCATTTTTCACAATTTTCTAACTCATTTAAACTGTCTGTAGATTCCTTCATTTCTACGTTTTGGCAGTCACGAAAGACACCACTGCCTCTGCAAACATTATTGATCAATTCGTGTTTATTGTTGCTGTAATTATTACTCAAATGTTGTAGATCCATATGAGACGTATAGAGGTTGCACATTTCCCTCAATCTGAAAATAAAATAAGTAAAAAAGTATCCCCCGACTATTTATTCCCCACTTTTTGGTCCAACCACCATCCATCTGAGTATTAATGTGTTCAGTGCACTTCAGTTTATTTGTAATCATGTTTTCTTCATTGTATTTTCTCAAATCAAAGCTGAAATGAACTGTAATTCATAGATGAAGTCAAACTTCCAGAATTTTAGTTACTTTTTGAAACCACTACTACACAGTTCGTTGATACCTTTGTGAAGAGCTGCGTTCGTAAAATCCTGCCCTTTTTCACTCATAACCATTTCTGTTGTGATATCTCCGATGGTTTTCGCCAACTGAAAATCAACAACGAAATTCACTGAACGCAAAACAAGCTTTTTTATATGGGCCTTGTACTTGTTCTGCAACTGCCAAACACGCCGAGCACTTCAAACAAAACGATCCGAAAGGTTTTTGTTGCACAAAATTCTCCAACCCCGTTTTGTAGGGATTTATCACTTTCTTCGGAGCGATGAGTGTGAAATTGCATTGTTCGTATGACACGTAAGTGTTCATTTCGACGAGATGCATGTGGTGTGGTAATATCGGGTGCGTTGAGGTCATGCAAGGTACACAAATTGTAAAAATATTCGACAAGTATAAAAAGAATGTGAGCATTGTGGTAGAAAAAATAAAACTGACAATTTTGAAAGGTCCCGCGAAATTTTGACACAGGGCACACGGGCTGCGTTCATACGAACACTCGTAGTGTAAGTCGGAGCACGGTCACGTGGTTAGATAAATATGTTTCATGAGATATAACAGGTTTTTTTCCATGAGAAAGCTATGGGGATTCATGTTTTACATTTATGAGATTCCAAATTCAACTTTGAGCCCTACAAAAGGCTGTGGGTTTGAGTGTAAACTGCACTGTACGCAGAGTAAGTGTATGAACGCAGTCCTGAGCATTGTTTGTGTTCCCTGATAGCGTTCTGTCAAAAGTCTAGTAAATTGAAATGATTCAAATAATTGCTGTTTTTTGAATTACAAATGATAGTTTTTTTGGTAAAATCAAGAACGATATGATTAAGAATCTAGTCATGTTTTTAGTGATGGCCGCTGTTTAACGATTTACGTTGTTTGAAAAGTGATTTCATTGTCGCTGAAACGGGTGATTGAAACAAGAAGACTTAGTGTGAAAGTTCGAGTTTAATAAATAAATATCAAACTGGAAATGTTATTTTTCCATTTATTAAAAAACGTCATTAATCTATTCAAATAATACAAGTGAGTGAACGTGATTATTTTCGATAAGCGAGGAATTAGTAAGAAGGTGAGTCATTTCAGCCAACTCAATCGTATAACTCTCCGCTTTCCATTGCCTGCTGATAATTTTTGCCTCCCTTTTGCTCCGCGTCCAACTTAATCATATCATCGATTCTCAGAATCGTTATAGCAGCCTCAGTAGCGAATTTCAAAGATTTTATCTTCGAAACTGTAGGCTCTAAAACCCCAGCTTTCTTGTTATCCCTCACAGTACCTGAAACATACAAAAAGCACAGTAATTAGAGTGGAATAGGTGTAGGAGGGGACACAATCATCACCTTCGATCAAATCCAGCCCCACGTACTTCAAATGCGCGTGGCCCTTCGTGGTCTGACTCGAATTCTGGTACGCCCTCAGCTTCGCCACCAAATCGGTGGCGTCCTGCGCCGCGTTCACCGCCAACGTCTTCGGGATCACCAGCAAGCTCTTGGCGAACTCGGCGATGGCCAATTGCTCGCGCGAACTCAACGTCGTCGCGAAGTTCTCCAGGTAGATGGAGAGCGCCGCCTCGACGGAACCGCCTCCCACCACCACGCTCTTCGACTCGAGCACGCGCTTCACCACGCACAGGGCGTCGTGCACGGAACGCTCCATTTCGTCGCAGTAAAAGTCGTTGGGGCCGCGCAGGATTATGGAAGCGGCGGTGCGGGCTTTAGGGCTGCAAAAACCATCGCGATATTTTTAGGTAGTCGAGAAACGTTCCCAGTTTTTTTTTCGATTTTTTGGCGCAGTCGGTTGGTCGGAATTGATCGTGTGAAAAACGTGGAACAAGTTTTTAAAAGCGTTTGACGTTTGATAGCTGTCGAAAAATGACGTTTTACAGCTGTCAACAAATATTTCCGCGCCCTAATACAGGAAACGCCACTGTACCGTTATTTATCGAGATAGAGATCTGAAAAAATAGGGAGATATAGAAAATTGTACGATCTACAAAAAGTATTCGAGATATTTTTTAGTCCAACTCATAGTTTCGTGTCAAAAAAATCCCGAAGATTCAAAAATCGCGCCATGCAAGGTCATACTTCAACGCCAATATCTCGGTTGTATTTCCGATTTGAGATTCGAAAAAAATCAAGCTCATAGATCACATCTGAGGCTACAAAAAAGTCCAGTGAATTTTTTTTCCAAAACGCATCCTTTCCGAGAAAAAAATAAAAAAAAAACAACTGATATTTCTTCGCTCACCCCTTAATAACAATCAACTCGTCGTCCGAGATCCTCTCCTGGACGACTTCGGCCGCCTCGCCGACCATACTCGCTTCGAAAGTCTCCTCGCCCTCCATGTTGGTCAACGAGGACAAGTACGCGGCGCCGGTGGCCTTGGCGATGCGCTTCAGATCGGCCTTTTTGACGCGACGCACGCCCATGGCGCCGGCCTCGACGAAATACTTGAGACACAAGTCGTCGATGCCGCCCGACACGAGTACGACGTTCACGCCGGTCGACAGGATTTTCTGGATGCGCTCCTTCGTGATGTCGAGCTCGCGCGTTCGGATCGCCTCCAGTTGAGACGGATCCGTGATCAGGATCTATGAAGAGGCGATAGCAGGTTACTGTTGGTTGCTATGGCAACGCGTCAACATGCCCACGGTAGCTATGGGAACGCGTCGACGTGCCTACGGTTGCTATGGCAACGCATCAACAAGCCAACGGTTACCATGGCAATGCGACCGATTTGGAAGCCAAACAACTAAACGGCCAGTACTTTGTCTATCGTCGTACTCGTATGGGTGTTTCACAACAGTGAGTGACGTTGTCATTTGACGTTTGACTATACAAAGAAGTTTATCGAGAATGGAGGTCAATAAACTGACGATCGTCCAGCAAGGGCTGGAGAAATCGCTCAACGCGATTTTAGCACAGCTGAAAAAATGTCCAGACTACCAGGAGGTTTTCAATTTGAGAGCCGAGCTTGAGAATGACAGAAGCCAAACTAGAGAAACTTTGCAGGCGAGTTTGAAGGAAACCGTGAGTTTGGTCAAAGACAAAACAGAGCTTCTGAAACACGATAAAATCCTGGAAATAAACGATTTGAGACTGTTCAAAACCCAGATGATACTCATTCAAGAAAACATAAAAAACCTCAAAGCCGAATCGAAAGCTAAGCTACGCCAAATTCGCGACGAGTACACGGATGTAGCTGAGGACCTAGATTACTACACCGAGAAAATACCGCAATGGTCAGAAACCGCCCCACTCCAAACGGAGCTCTCGAAAAAACCAACGACATCTACCGGGCCGAAATGTAAAGAGGTCAAAGCCTTCATCGACTTCGTGCACAAGAGCGGAGGCCACGAAAACGGGTGGAGGAAGGAAGACCACCAACTCTTCCTCAGACTCCGCCAAAAACACAAAAACATCGACAACCTGGCAAGGCTTTTACACGAAACTCTCCCAGACATAAGCGAAGCCGAAACAGAAGCCCACGAGAAGTGGTACAGGGAATACTTGTCGCTCCAAGCGAAGAAACGGGGAGCCGTCAAGGCGTGGAAAGCCAAGAAAACCGCCAGAACCCAACCCAGCAGTGGGTCTGATGCCCCCAAAACAGTGACGGCTCCCAGACCCCACGAATCCATGAAGGAAATGCTCTTGGAGTGGAAACTAGAGAAACAGCAGAAGCTGCAAAGTGCTCTCCTCGTGCAGCAAGCTGAAGAAGAGAGAAGAAGAGCAGCAGCAGAGGAACGGAGGAAACACCAGCAAGACCTCAAAACGCTGGTTGAGAACTGGAAAAGGACCAAAGCTGAAATCGAAGAAGAAGAAACGACACAAAGAAAAGCGATTGAAGAGAGGGAGAGGAGGAGGAGGGCTGCTGAGGCTAACAGGATGATCAAACAGTTTCAAGTCCAGGATGATTTGTATATCGTGAGGAAGCAGAGTAGGAAACCGGAGGATTTGAAGCCAGCTAGGAGTAAATCTAGTCAATTGGCTAAAAGAGATCCAGCGAGACTGATGAAGCCTACGCAACAGTGGATTAATAAAGTGCACGATGAAAATGATTACTCCAGGGAAGGTTTTTATGTTTCGCTGAAGACTGTTCCAAAACTTCAAATTCCCGAGTGGAGAAAAAGGATAGAGTGAACTAATTTTACTGATATTACGTTGAACCAGTGGAGTTTTATTATTTACATAAAGAAAAAACAGGGAATTCAATTCGATTTTAGTGAAAATTTTTGCATTAATTCAAAAATTAGCATTTGAAATGCAGCATTTTTCGAATTATAATCGTGCTAGTTATATCCATTCGACATTTGCGTAAATGATATGACAGTTTGACAGCTGTCAATCGTAACGATTCTGTAGAATCAAAATGTTCGAGGAAAACTGTATTTTTAATGTTTTCTCAGGACAAATACACTCTTTCTTAATGTACAGGGTGTCACGTTGGTAAAAAAAAATCCCCAAGGTAATATTATCGAAATCGTTATTTTTTGGTCGAAAAACAGAAAAAAAACCACACATTTTTCCATCAAATTTGCACAATGAGTGTGAAATGACTCTCAAGTTTTTCATATATCAATATTTATTCCCAAAAATGGAAGAATTTCCGCCATCACCAACAAAATGAAGGAATTCAACTGAAAAAAATTGTATATTTGAAGGACACCACAAGTTCCAAACACCATGAACAGCAATTTATAAGCATAATTTTCAAAAATTTTAATCAATTACAACAGGTTATGAAACGTTTCCCACCCCCCCAAAAAAAAAACTCTGAAAAACTCAAATTTTATTGAAAAAAAGCTCTGAAAACACCGGAAAACTCACCTGTACTCCCATCTTCATCTTGGCCTTCTGCAACGAAAAATCGAGGCAGGCGATTTTGGCATTGACAATTTTCTTGGGCATGGCCTGACTGGCAACGGTGCAGTTCAAGGCGTAACCCTCCACCAGAAAACTCTCCCTGGCACTTTTACCGTGAGCTTTCAAGATATTCACGGCTTTGATGGGGTACAAAGCGTTGCCCCTGGCGTCAGTCACTTTGACTGCGTTGGCAGCGTCAACGACAATGGATGAGAATAGTTCGGCGTCACTGTTTTGTGATTAAGGAAAAGAAAATTCAGGGGTTTTCAATGTTTAATGGGGTTCAGTTGAAAAGGATACGCTCCGATGATTTTGGAGCTCATGGAAGTCTTGGCGATGTTCACGATACACTCTTTTCCGAGCTCTTCAACTGAAATAGTGAGGTGATCCTGTATGTAACGACAGGCTTCCTTGCAAGCCAGCCTGTACCCGCTGATGATGGAAGTGGGGTGGATTTTCTGCCTCACCAGCTCATCAGCGTTCTACAAAAACAACCCTTAAACACCCCCAATTCATCACGTCTCACAACATACTTTCAAGAGCTCGGCTGCGATTATGACGACAGACGTGGTGCCATCACCGACTTCCTCGTCTTGCAGCTGGGCCAGCTCGACTAATACTCTAGCAGCGGGGTGTTCGACTTCTAACAAGCGTAGAATTGTGGCCCCGTCGTTTGTGACTGTTACGTCTCCGATGTCGTCGACGAGCATTTTGTCGAGCCCCACGGGGCCCAAGGAGCTTTTCACGACATTGGCGATTGTGGAGGCTGCCATGACTGAAAGCAGGAGGGACCATCGTGTAGGTGTTTTGTTACCACACCTTCGTCATGAGGGTTGGATTTAGGTTAGACCGGTGGGGAGCTTACCGTTTTGGTTGCGGATTGAGCTACCGGTCGTTCTCGAACCAGCAACTGATAAAGGGCTCGCTAATATGGACATTTTGAGTTATATTTTAATCAGCACCCACGAATATACTGTTGAAGTTCGCGTTTTTTCCAAAATAGACAGAAAGCTCACAATGGTAGCAGTGCGAGCAACAAAGTAATGAAATGTGACATATGACTAGAGACAGAAGAAATTTACAAGATTATTTTTGAAAGATTATGAGAAATTCATCAGCAATGCTAGTATTGATGAAGATAAATTAGATTTTTCATAATCTACAGGAGTCTTTTCTGAATAAACTCGAATAATATCGGACCTATTCTGTCCTGAATCGGAACTATGCATTAACGTTTGACGGATCCTTGTGTCTAGTGACTTCAAAAAAAAAAGAAGATGAAAGGTTAGGTTTTTATTCAAGGAGGCAAATAATGAACTATTTTCAAATAAATCGTAATTACAGCTGCTGTATTACTTTATTCTAGTGGATTTTCAATTAATTATCAAGTACGTCATTCTTGTTACAAAAAACCCAAGTATTTGTCACAGATAAGCTTATTCATTATGGCTGATGTTATCTCGTTTTACCAGTTTTGTACTAATTATTCCACGAATTGTTTACAATTCAAGATAATTCGTGTTATGTAGCGTGCAACAAATAAAATATTATGATAATACAAGCCATCGAACACTGTGATATCGGCTGCAGAGACAAAAATTCACGCAAATCTCTCTCGAGTTAGTAAAGATGAACTTTGAAAAACCCACTGTGTGGTCTCCGTGTGGAGATCTGAAAACAGAGCTCACAGGAAACCAATACGCCGTTATTATCCTGAACAGTCCCATCAATTTCAATTCCCATCAAGATTTTATCGTACGACTGTGGAAACAAGGTGAGATTCTGAAAGGCTGCAACATTTCATCACATTTTTAACATCCAAAATCTGTAGCCAAAGTTAGAATCACTGTGGATGGAGGAACGGAACGCTGGCAGCATTGGCTCAGCACGAACGAGCGAGAGTTTCAAAACGTGCCTAATCCCGATCTCATAACAGGTGATATGGATTCCTTATCACAAGAAGTGCTGAATCATTTTACAAGCTGTGGTACAAGAGTCATTGTGACTCCTGATCAGAATGAAACAGATTATGTCAAAGCTTTAATCGAGCTCAGAAAACACTGTTGCACAAAAAGTATCAAAGTAAGTGCAAAACCACTTTGAGTAGTTGTAAAAAGAAGGAAAAACTTTGCATTGAGGCTTCACTTTTTATTTCAGCTTGACACTGTTTATGTACTTGCTGATACTTGTGGTCGTTTTGATCAAATTATGGCAAATATAAATGCCCTCTTTCGTAGTCAGGACATCCTGAAAGATGTTAGAATATATCAGATTGCATCAACATCTCTAACATGGCTTTTGGAGACAGGAAATCATTCAATAAGTATACCAGAATGTCTCGTAAAAAAACAAGACTGGTGTGCTCTCATACCAATCGGTTGTCCTTGTCTGGTATCCACTACTGGGTTAAAATGGGATTTAGGCATGTTACAAAACACGAATATCTTCAAATGATTGAAACTATAATTCTTTTCAGATGATAAAAAACTTGAATTTGGTGCTCTCGTCAGTACTTCTAATACGTACGGCAGTGGTACCAATGTTGTAACTGTAAAGAACAGTTCGCCTATTATTTGGTCGATGAGTATCGACTCATTGTTATAGTCGAATAGTATAAGACACGGTATGGGGGTTCCGCTGTCGGGGATTTTATAGGTTAGGTGTTGTTTTTGTGTGTTTCATTAAATTTTGTACTGTTATAGTCTTTTATGTTGAAAAATCCCACCAAAAAACGTTACGCGAGTGTAGAAAACAAAGATGACACTCGATACGCTAGCATACAGCTTACGTAACGTTTCTGGCATCACAAATTAAGAACATAGTACACCGAATCTGTGATTGATTGCTGACAGCTCTGTCGTTCTGTGCTATATGAAGCAGCGGCCATTGTCACTAATTAAATAGTAAACACAACAAACTTAGAAAACGTGCAGTACGTACATCAAAGACGGTAATTGTTTTTATAATCCACCGATATTTCTACTTTTCATCATGTTTCTGATGTACTACTTGAACGAAGCTGGAATAAGAGTTTATACCTTGAAGGTAAGCAATTTTGTGTATCAAGAAATAGTGTAGTGGTGATATAACCTAAGATATCCTGCATTCGTTTGATAATCGTGAATTACTAGATTACTGTTTGTATCGATAACACGGTGTTTCGTTACAGAAGGAAACTCCAAGTGGTAAACCAACTTTCTCAGCTCATCCGGGTGAGTAATTTTTCGAATCAACCCATACAAATTACAATGTTTCTGTAGCGATAGTATATTAAACAAAAGTTTTTTATCACAGCTCGTTTCTCACCTGAAGATAAATATTCAGAAGAAAGGATAATTTTGAAGTCTAGGCACAAACTACTGAAGACTCAGCTGCCAGAACCAGCTTGTTGATACAAAGATGATTATATATTCCTAATGCGTTAATTGTACAATAAATGAATTTTTAAGTATCCAGCTTATTTGAATTCAAAGATTTTTTGCATTTATCGTGCCATGCGGATTTTTATATAAATTTTGGTACTGTAAACACGATTTCAATAATATTATCATGGACACTCAATACGTTGAATTACGTCACATGTCTCGTTTTTCTCGGTAATCATGACCAAAAACAATCAGGAAAGTGTGAAATTTGGGACAGAAAATGTGATAGCTTTTTTTAATGAAAATATCATTGTAATATTTTTTATCAATATCGAATGATGAGTGCAATTTCACTGGAAATAGGAATGGGGAATAAATGAAAATTCCGAAAAAGTTCCTGTAACATTTTATTTGTAAAAAGTATAAATTCAATATAATTCGTCCAGCTCTACAGGTGTGATTCAGATATAAAAAAGTGGAAGTAGAATCATCAACATAATACTGACATTAATCATTTTATTGTTCCATAATTTTGAACGAAAGTAAATTAATCAGTAAAGTAGTTGTGGAAACGAAAATGGACGGAAAATAATCACAATTAAAAATAAAATGGATTGTTGCACTAGGTGCAATAAAAACAATATATAAAAAACTAAAATCAATATACTTAATGTATTAAGAAAATGAGAATTCAAAAAAAAATTGTCACGATATTTTAGTCCCAATTTTAGACATACTAACGCTGAAAAAAAAAACAGTCAAGATATTTATTAGAATTTACTCTTCTTCTTCCCTTTGCGTCTACAAAATAAACAAATGGCGGTGACTCAGTGAAACTCCCGGCCAAAAAGGTGCCGCAAAACTATCCTATTTTAATGAGACTCTTTCATCATCCGTCGTCGCCAAACTTGTACTCTTAGGCCTCGTGACCGCTACCCCCCCCCCCCCACCCACCTAAATAAACCACTCCTTCTTTTTCTGGACGTGGTGGCCGGTGGTTCCGTGCACCACCGCCGTGTCGGGGTCGAGCGCCGAGTCGGCGCCCGCGTCCTCCTGCGTCAAGTACTCGCCTTTGTGGCGGTGCAGGTACCTACCTATGACGATGAGGAGGACGACGAGAGCGATGAAGACGATCGCCAAAATGCCTGGAAGGAATAATCGTGTCGGGGTTGTTGTTTTTTTTGTTTTTAGGGAGTGTGAAAGAGGGGCAAGGGTTGTGTCGCATTGTATACATTATTGTCTTCGTGGTAATTTTTTTTGTCCTAGTTTTTTTTTATTTTCTTGATAATTCTCCCTTTCTTGTCATTATTTTTTTTATATATATTTTTTTTATTTTATCGTAAAATTCCCACAAACCTTTGAGATTATTTTTCTTGTCATTATTTTTTTTTATATATATTTTTTTTATTTTATCGTAAAATTCCCACAAACCTTAAAGATTATTTTTCTTGTCATTATATTTTTTATATATATATTTTTTATTTTATCGTAAAATTCCCACAAACCTTTGAGATTATTTTTTTTGTCATTATTTTTTTTATATATATTTTTTTCATTTCATCGTTAAAATCCCACAAATCTTTGAGATTATTTTTCTTGTCACTATTTTTTATTTTCATCAAAATTCTTCCATAAAACTTTGAGATTATTTCTCTTGTCATTGTTTTTTTTTATTTTCATTACAATTCTCCTACAGGAAGTCTCATAAAATGTGTTATGATGGATTGAAACATTGATATTTATCTGTATTTGGCGACTACCAACGAAAAAAAAAAAAACACTTACTTCCTAGAATCGCTGAATCGACTTGGTTGTAGGCTTTTCTTAGCTTCTCCTCGTCGAAAATGGGTGGGGGGCGCGTCTCCACTACGTCAGGAGGATGCGTTATCGGTTCTACCCCACAGTAATCCTCAGTCAGAGGGGCTAGAAATTAATGAATCACTCGATTTAAGGGGGTTTTCTGGTTTAGAAGCTTGAAAAAATAAGTATAAATTTTTTGGTGGCATTTTCCCAAAGTTTATTTTATGCCTAATTTAATATTTAATTTAATTTCAAGAAAATAATAAAAGAATTAGGAGGGGATTGCAAGAAATCTTAAAAAATAACACACTTTGAGTAACAGCAGGTTTGAATGATGAAAAATAAATTCCAGTAAATTGAAATAAACCATGAAGAATAGCACGTTCCAATAATGAAAAACATTTCGAACAAACTACAAAAAATTGTGAAGAATAGCACGTTTTATGATGAGAAAAAGATAAAATGAAAATTCCAGTGAATTGCGATAAATCTTGAAAAATAGTTCGTTTCAATCCTTGAACTTTGAGTAAATTGCAAAAAACCGTAAAAAAATACACATTTCAATATTAAAAAAAAGAAATATTCAATGTATTGATTTAAAAACAATAAAAACAGATTATTCTTTGATTTTTCGACCGATTACGAGCTACCATGAACAAATTCCCATGAAAATTTCATCTATTCCAATTAAATACGCCCATAGTCAGAAAAATGTAAGAAAATCGCGTTTTTTTCTGTTTTTTTTTTGTAATCATTTCGAAATTGGGAAGTTCACGTGTGTAAACTGACTTGAAATCCGTTTTCAGCAGTAAATATCCTATTAGAATATTTTAAAAGCCTCCTTTCAATCAATTATTAACCACAGACTGCGCCAAATTCTCGAAAATTGCATTAATTCAATCGAAATTACTATCCATAGGATCAAAATTCATCAAAAATATGCTCGATATAGAAACACGAGTTGTTTAATGTGCACCAAATTCTCGCAATTTCTCCAGATTTTTTGTAATCACCTCAAAATTAGAGCGTGTACAGCGTGAACCGACCCAAAATTCGCATTCAGCCACTCGAAAAACATGCCCACAGCTACTTATTTCCAGGAAAATCTCCGAAATCCTTGTTGTGGTAGCCTCAAAACAATTGGCACCTACCGACTGCGCCAAATTCACGAAAATTGTGGCACGTTTCCAAAGTTTATTTCATGCCTAATTCAATATTTGAATTTTTTCAATTCAATTACAAGAAGTCGACGCTATTTCGTGTTTTTTTTTCCGCAAAGTTCCACCCCCAAAGCAATATTTGATTTATTTCTGTCACTCTGTTTTCTCAATTTTTTTTCTTGTCCCGTTCTCCGATCTTTGATAAAAATCATCACAATCGAATCAGCAAAACCGTGAATTTCCAACGATTCCTTCGAAATCCGAGTTGGAAAAATGCACTCACTGCCAATCGACCGGACGTTGCCCGGCCCGTTCTGCTGGAACAGCAACTTCAACGGGTAAATATCGTCGAACTCGACCCGGGACACGCACCCCACGAATCCCTCCGTCATCGACTCGTTCCTGCCGATGTACATGTACTGTATGTTGTTGAACTGCGCGTCCGCCGACGCCTTCACGTTGAAAGTGAACTCCCTGGACTCGTAGCCGTCCACCTGCATCACCAGCGTCGTGCCCCCGTCCTTCCTCGACACGCGCAAGTCGTGGTACTGGCCCAGCCCGAAGTGCTTGTCGGGGTAGATCACCTCGAATCGGAATAATAATAATATTTATTTGCCAGTGCGGTACAGTATGTACATATGGTATGTCAACAATAGATGAAATAATCATATTAACAGGGTGAATACAAATAAAAATAGATATACATAAGGTCTTGCTCAATATACATATATACACTGTGTCCAAGATAAGAATGAACAGCATGGGGATCTTGGAAACCATAAGAGATACGGAGATGGTTAAATTAGAGAAAAGTTGCGCATTTCCTAGTCCAACAATGTGCCGTTCAGAAAGTTTCGAAATTCCAATTGGTTCCGGAGATATGCCTGAAAAAACGAAATTCGTCGATTTCGTTTTAATTTTTTTCTGAAGTTATTTGAAGAGATACAAGAAAACAAAACACACTTTCTTATTGCCATTTTTCAATCCCTACAAAACACTTTTGAGTAATTTTCCGTACGACGTTTCGTTTTGGAGAAACCATCATAAACTTCATTTTTTCATATGACCCGTGAAAAAAAAATACCCTGTATTGAATAGCATATTTTAATACCAATACAACGATGTATGACACGATATGATTCTGCGATATTTAAAACGGAAAAAATGGTTTTTATTGAAGTTCGAACGTTTTGGTGTAGTGTGCCGTGAAATTATAACCCTGAGTATAGTATAGTAGGCTATGATTACTTATCACACAATGTCCTAATAGTGCGGGAGTATTTATCGAACCGATTTCCGGGAAAATGGATAGGTACACATTTAGCAGTTTCGTGACCCCCTCGTTCGCCGGACATCACTCCGCTAGATTTTTTTTTCACTGGGGTATTGCAAAAATAATGTTTACCGGTGTTTTTTTGAATCTGAGGATCAGTTTAGGAAACTAATTCTTGAAGCGTGCGAGGGCATCACACCTGATATGTTGAGGAGTGTTCTGAATCCGACAGTTAGAAGGTGTTATCTATGTTTAGAGAATAATGGTAATTTGTTTGAACATTCTCTATAATAGAGATTAGTTTTTTTAAGTTTCTAGTCAGAAATTCTCAACTAAAAATTTTAATTGATTAACATATGATGAGACCTACCTACTTATACGAATGAAGTTCTCAAATCTCCAATAACGTGATTTTAATTTAATATTTCGAAACATGAGTAATCATAGCCTACTATACCATACTCAGGGTCATCATTTCAGCGCACACTACACCAAAACGTTCGATCTTCAATAAAAACAATTTTTTTCGTTTTAAATATCGCAGAATCATATTGTGTCATACATCGTTGTATTAGTAATAAAATATGCTATTCAATACAGGGTATTTCTTTTTCACGGGCCATATGAAAAAATAAAGTTGATGATTGTTTCTCCGAAACGAAACGTCGTACGGAAAATCTCTCAACGCTGTTTTGTAGGGATTGAAAAATGGCAATGAGAAAGTGTCTTTCGTTTTCTTGTATCTCTTCAAATAACGTCAGAAAAAAATTAAAACGAAATCGGCAAATTTCGTTTTTTCAGGCATATCTCCGGAACTAATTGGAATTTTCAAACTTTCTGAACGGCACATTGTTGGACTAGGAAATGCGCAACTTTTCTCTAATTTAATCATCTCCGTATCTCTTATGGTTTCCGATATCCCCATGCTGTTCATTCTCATCTTGGACACAGTGTATACATATAAAAGTCGTACATATAAGCTACATAGTAAAAAAATATAAAACAGACGCTGTACACAGGTCCAATTAAATCGAGTTGAATTTGGTACGACCACTTGCTAGCTTCACGCGAAGCTGGCACAGCAACTTTTCGGCGACTATATCGGAAAACAAATATACCAAAATGTAGTACTAATTTGTTGCTAATTTGTTCCCCTTTTGTTGCTCGATTTTTTTTTTCGAAAAGCGAGACATTGAACTGGCATGGAACGACTATTCAATTAGCAACAAATTAGTACTACATTCTACGTGTGTAAACTGACTTGAAATTCATTTTCAGTAGTAAATATCATATTAGTATATTTTAAAAACCTCGTTTCGTTCAATTTTTAACTACAGACTGCGCCAAATTCTCTGAGAATTAAAGAGCGTAGAAATCAGAAAATTCGCAATGAAACAAAAAGGAAAAATATTAATAAATATAAATATAATTCCAAAAACCGTACCTCCTGGCGCTCGAACCCGAAATCAAACACGATCCGCAAATGCCCCGAATTGGACACCATAATCGTCATGTACTCCCCGGTGATGTTCGACACGAGCCCCAACAGGAACCCCTTGGGATTGGTGGTGGTGAACCCCACCCGGATCCTCTCCGAAATGGTCGATCGGAAGGAGCCCTCAAAGTCGTAGCGCACCAGCGAGTTCTGGCGCATGTTGACGCCGATCTCGTCGGCGCAGATCGGGCCCTTGAACGCCGTCCAGCGGCAGTCGCACGTGTAGGCGTCGTAGCGCTCGTGGCACGTGCCGTTGTTGAGGCACGGCGAGCTGGCGCACTTGCCCACGCAGCCGGCGGCCAGGCCGTACACGCCGCGGCGAGCGTGCTCGACGAGGTCCACCGGGCGGCCGTTGATGATGAGGGCGCGGATGCAGCCGGTGAAGCCTGAAGGGGGGCAAAAGGGAGGGGGGCGTTGAGAAATCGAGGAAAGTTGCTGTTTTTTACAATTCATCGAGTGGATTGCAAAAAATCGTGAATGAGCACGTTATAATAATAAAAGGGGCAAAAGGGGGCGGTTAGGAATCGAGGAAAGTTGCTGTTGCGGCAGGGGGTTGCGAGAAATCGTGAGAAATTGCATGTTTTAATCATGAGAAACAAAATGAATTGCTGAGAATTATAATGACACGTTTCAATAATGAAGAAAAATCGAGTAAACTGCAAAAAAATGGTGGAAAATAATAATAATTGAATCAATATTGAAAAAAGTTCCGGCTTAGTTGCAAAAAATAGTGAGAAATAGCATGTTTTAATCATGAGAAACAAAATTAAATTGAATGAATTGCTAAAAATTATAATGACACGTTTCAATAATGAAGAAAAATCGAGTAAACTGCAAAAAATGGCGAAAAATAATAATAATTGAATCAATATTGAAAAAAGTTCCGGCTTAGTTGCAAAAAATAGTGGAAAATAGCAATGGAAAAAAAAAGTTCCGAAAAAATTGCGAAAATTGTGAGAAATAGTATGTTTTAATCATGAAAAAATAAATAAATTGAATGAATTGTTAAAAATTATAAGAAATTGTACGTTTCAATAATTGTACAAATTTCAGGTGAATTGTGAAAAAAATTCGAGTGGATTGCAAAAAATCATAAATTGCACGTTTTAATAATCAAAGATATTCCAGGTAAATTGTAAAACAATATAATAGCACGTTATAATAATAAACAAAATTACGAGGAGATTGCAAGAAATCGTGACAAATAATATTAATTAATAATTAAAAAGTTTCGGGTAAGATGCAAAAAATAGTGAGAAATAGAACGTTTTAAATAATGAGGAAATGAAGTTGCGAAAAAGTTGCAAAAATTGTGAGAAATAGCACGTTTTGAATGATGAAAAATAAATTCCAGTAAATTGAAATAATTCATGAAGAGTAGCACGTTTCAATAATGAAAAACATTTCGAGCTAACTACAAAAAATTGTGAAGAATAGCACGTTTTATGATGAGAAAAAAATTAAATAAAAATTCCAGTGAATTGCGATATGTTTTGAAAAATAATCCGTTTCAATACTTGAACTTTGAGTAAATCGCAAAAAACCGAAAAAATACATATTTATTTGATGAAAAAAAAAGAAATATTTAATGTCTTAATTTAAAAACAATAAAAACAGAAATATTATTTGATTTTTCGACCCATTACGAGCTACCATGAACGAATTCCCATGAAAAGTTCATCTATTCCAATTAAATACGCCCATACTTAGAAAAATGTAAGAAAATCGCGTTTTTTTCTGTTTTTTTTTTATCATTTCGAAATTGGGAAGTTCACGTGTGTAAACTGACTTGAAATTCGTTTTCAGCAGTGAATATCCTATTAGTATATTTAAAAAACCTCCTTTCCATCAATTAGTAACCACAGACTGCGCCAAATTCTCGAAAATTGCATTAATTCAACCGAAATTACTATCCAAAGGATCAAAATTCATGAAAAATATGCTCGATATAGAAACACGAGTTGTTTAATGTGCACCAAACTTCCGCAATTTCTCCAGATTTTTTGTAATCACCTCAAAATTGGAGCGTGCACGGCGTAAACCGACCCAAAATTCGCATTCAGCCACTCGAAAAACATGCCCACAGCTACTTATTCCCAGGAAAATCTCCGAAATCCTTGTTGTGGTAGCCTCAAAACAATTAGCACCTACCGACTGCGCCAAATTCTCGAATTGAAACATCAAATCTCCACCATTTCTCACGACATTTCCCCCCCCAAAAAAAACAACCCCTACGAACCGTCACGAAACTCCGTCGTGGCGCCAATCACCAACTCGGACGTCAAATGCAGCGCCCTCACGGGCCCGGGCGGCTCGCGCACCTCCGCCTTCAGCGCCCCGTCCACCACGATCATCGCCTCCTTCCTGTTCCTCTCCACCGACACGGAATGCCACTCGTCATCGTCCAACCTGTACGAAGTCTCCCGGATCACCGCCATGGGCCCGGACCCGGCCTGGTACTGGAACTGTAGCTGGTTCCCGCCCACGATGCTCAATTTAATGTAATCCGTGGGGCCGGTGGAGTGAAACAGCACGGCGTTGGCCGCCGCCGTGCGGAACTCCAGGTAGACATCGCCGCTGTGGCCCATGTCGAAGGTGGGCAGGCCGAGGGCGGCGTCGGGGATGCGGAAGGTGACGACGTTGTCGAAGAGGTCGTCGCCCTCGCAGACGAGCGGGCCGAGCGTGTAACGAGCCTCTTTGGCGTCGAGGGCGGTGCCGGTGTCGCCGAAGCGCAGCTGCTTGACGGGCAGGTCGGTTTTGTCGATGAGGTCGCCCGCGTCCACCTGCCACACGTCGGTGGGGTTGTCGCAGTTGCACCTGGGCGGGGGAAGGGGGGTCGTTGAGTGCGGAAACGATTGAATTTCCAAGGTGGGTTCGTGAAAAAACCGCATATAAATTGTAAGGGTTCATGCAACATCGACCTAGATCATGAGCTATTCCTGCGAAATGAAACTTTTTACTAGCTGTTTCTCTCAATAATCGAATTTCCAAGGTGAATTCATGAAAAAACCGGATATACATTGTAAGGGTTCACGCAACATCGACCTAGATCATAAGTTATTCCTACGAAATTAAACTTTTTACTAGCTGTTTCTCTCAATAATCAAATTTCCAAGGTGAATTCGGTCGATTTTATGTAACATACTTGTATATTATCATTTCTTATTATTGAGAAAGATTATTATATTATTATTTTTCATACAACGCCCGCGAAGAAATTGTAGGGGTTCATGTAACATCGACTATTCATACGAAACATAATTCATTTTTTCTTGGGCCTCGCTGTCTTCAAGGCCATTTAATTATTACAAGAGAAATGACTCGATGCGTTGACTTTATTTCATTGTTTGACTATTTGGCTCACAATGAAGTCTCCAAAAACTTGAAATACAACAAAAAAATACTCAATAGTATTAAAATTTCTGAGATGGATTCATGCAACATCCGCGAAGAAAATAATGGGGTTCATGCAACATCGATCTGCATATACATAAACGAAAATAGTATTATTATTTTTTTTATATGCAATCAAACAATTGAATATCCTTTTATTGACAGTTGTGAAGCTTTCAAGACATGGAGATTCATATTTTTTCAACGAAATCAAGGAAAATAGTCTCCACTAATTATTTTTGGGAAATTAATCATTCGATTATTATTTTATTGACAGTTATCAAGCAATGTGAATTTTATTATCGTTTAAGGCGCGAAAATTTCGAAAATCTGCACAGCAATGAGTAAAACGTAGAATCGTCAAAATTGAGAATAAGCTTTCATAAAAAATGCATGAAATTTTGAAGATTTTGTAATAGGCGAGATCGCCAAATCCTAAATCTGCTTCAAAACTGCTTCAAGATTAAATATAATAATAGAAAAAAATAATGTATACTGAATTTTTCAGGAAATTACTATATAGAATTCAAAAAAACTTCACAAACTATAGAAATACGAAGCAGAATCAGGGTGAAATTATAAAAAAACCTGCATAGCAAAAATTAAACCGTAGAAATTCAAAAATTGAGATCGAGGGTTCATGCAGACCGCGCTTGTAATTCCAAGGTTTTTCCAATAGGCGAGATCACAAAATCGCAAAAACCCCTCAAAAATCACAAAACATCCCAAAAAAATCGCAAGAAACCCCAAAAAAATTACAAAAACCCAAAAAAATCGCAAGAAACCCCAAAAAAAATTACAAAAAACCCCCAAAAAATCACAATAAATTCCAGAAAATGGCAAGAAATCCCAATAAATCGTAAGAATCCAAAAAAACATACTTCACAAACTATGGAAACACGAAGCAGAATAAGGGTGGAATTCAAAAAAACCTGCACAGTAAAAATCAAACCGTAGAATTGTAAAAATCGAGATCGAGGGTTCATGCAGACCACGCTAGAAATTCCAAAGTTTCTCCCATAGACAAAACCGCCCACCACACAACAATCACTCACCACTTGGTAGGATCCGTGCAAGTGCTCAACACCCCGCACTCGCACTTCCTCGACCCGGGCAGCCCCCCGCCCCAGTAATCCATCTTCTGGTTGTGGCGCGACACCCACCACGAGTACGGCCTGAAAGCCAGCTCCTCCGACGGCGAATTCATCAGCCGCGCCCCCTTACAAGCGAACTGCACGTGCTGGCGGCACGTCGTCGACCTGTTGACCAGCGCGGCGATCTGGTCGTCGTCCGCCTCGTAGTGGACGTCCTGGACGAAGCTGCCCGCCTCCTGGAAGCCGTCCACGGGCGTGGTGGCTTCGTTGGCGTGGTGGAGGATGGTGGCGACGCGGCCGTCCGAGTAGAACTCGCAGGTGACGGGGAAGGGCGCCAGCGGGCCGCTGCCGTCCACGTCGATTTTGATTTCTTCGCGCTGGCCCACGGCTTGGACGTTCTTGTAGGCCACGCAGGAGAGGGTGTGGACGGAGGAGTGGCATACGGCGCCGCCGTAGCCGGTGCCCTGGGCGATAATTGTTCGTTTTACTAGGTTTCCATACGCGAGGAAATTTGAGGGTTCGTGCAACATCGACTGTTCATGCGAAACGTAATGAAAAAACAACAAAAACAACAAAAAATACAAACAAAGGGTTCATGCAACATCGACCTAGATCATAAGCTATTCCTGCGAAATGAAACTTTTTACTAGTTTTCTCTCTCAATAATCAAATTTCCAAGGTGAATTCGGTCGATTTTATGTAACATACTTGTATATTAGCATTTCTTATTATTGAGAAAGATTATTATATTATTATTATTCATACAACGCCCGCGAAAAATTGTAGGGGTTCATGCAACATCGACCTAGATCATAAGCCATTCCTACGAAATGAAACTTTTAACTAGCCTTTTCTCTCAATAATCAAATTTTCAAGGTGAATTCATGAAAAAGCCGCATATAAATTGTAAGGGTTCATGCAACATCGACCTAGATCATAAGTTATTCCTACGAAATGAAACTTTTTACTAGCTGTTTCTCTCAATAATCAAATTTCCAAGGTGAATTCGGTCGATTTTATGTAACATACTTGTATATTATCATTTCTTATTATTGAGAAAGATTATTATATTATTATTATTCATACAACGTCCGCGAAAAATTGTACGGGTTCATGCAGCATCGACCTAGATCATAAGCTATTCCTACGAAATGAAACTTCTTACTAGCTGTTTCTCTCAATAATCAAATTTCCAAGATGAATTCATGAAAAACCGCATATAAATGTAAGGGTTCATGCAACATCGACCTAGAATACTGGATATTACTACGAAATATAACCTTTTTACTAGCTTTTTTCGTGGGCTTCGCTCTCATTGAAGAGAAATGATCCAATACGATGACTTTATTTCATTTTTGGACTGTTTGGCTTACAATGAAATCTTCTAAACTTGAAATACATCAATAAATACTCATAGTTCAAGATGGATTCATGCAACATCCGCGAAGAGAATTATGGGGTACATATTTTTTTTAGACAAAATGAAAATTCACAGTCATCAACTCAGGCTTGAAAACAACTTATCCCCTCTTAGATATACTGAGTGATTTTCAGTTTCTTCATAAATCGCCTTTTTCAAAATAAGAAAAATCTTGACAGTTATATTTTACAAAAAGTAAGTAACATTTTGGGTGTATTTCTACAAAAAAATCTTCGTTGAAGCTCATTGAACGATGTGAGGGTGATAAAAATTTATATTTCTCTTGAAATTTTACCATAACTGATGTTTCAAATTTTTTTAGGAGTTGAAATCTTGAAAATCGCTGAAAAAAAAGACAAGCAGCAACACCGCACTTTCTGGCAAGCTGTCAAAGCTAAAATAACGAAATTTCCGATGAGGGTTCATGCAACATCCGCGAAGAAATCATCGGGGTTCATGCAACATCGACCTAGAATATAATGATTATCGATTTACTAGCTTTTCCGGCGGTTTCACTAGTATCGCAACTATTCGAAGAGTCTCAGGAACTCGTGAAGGGCAGTCAAGGGCACGGGCACAAACAAAACAAAAAAAAAACACCACTCACCTTACAAACGCAGAAAAACTCGACGGAATTCTGCTTGCAAACGCCGCCGTGCTGGCACGGATTCGGATTGCACCTGTCAGTCATGTGACAGGCGTCGAAAACGACCTCCTCGCCGCAGCAATACTCCTCCCTAGTCCAGTCGGTGGGCAGCTTGTGGTTCCCATCAATCCCGATCGTCCGCATGCACCCCACGAAGCCGGGGAAAATCGTGTTGGAGTAGCCGAGGGCGGCCGTGACGCCGCCCGCTATGAAGTACTGCCCGCCGGTGAGGATTTTGAGGAGGCGCGACGTCACCATGGGGCGGCGGTCCACGTTGAAGACGATTTTGTTGGTGGAGATGGTGAGGACGACGGAGTGCCATTTGCCGTCGTTGAAGCGGTCCTCGTAGTTGTCGAAGACTATTTTGGGGATGTTGGGGGCGACCAGCTCCACTTTTAGTTTGCCCGTTTCGAGGTAGACCTGGGGAGGGCAGAGGGGTGGGGTGGTTTTTTTGTTTTTGGCATTTTTCGAAAGGGAAATTCACGGATCGAATTCGAATTGAGTACCTATCTTTTTTGTTGGTCAAGAATTGTCAATTTGGCATCGAAAAAACAAATGTTTTTCCAGACAAAACACCAGATTTTTCAAAATTACGCCGTTTTGATAGTTTTCAAAAATCGTAGCTCATCATGATAACCTTTTTCATTTTTTTATTTCAATTACTCATTTGGCTAGAATCAAGTCTCCGTCATTTTTGAATATTTTTGTAGAAAAAAATATCGAAATATAACGGAAATTGAAAAAATTCAAATTATTTAATGCCGTACTACCTAAAAAAAACAGAAAAAATGGCGAAAATAGCATGATTTTTCATTGATTACACTTGACGCTTTATTTTTATAATTTTTTATATAATTTCCATGCTATATCTTATGAATGCTAATAATACGCCAAAAAATTTATAATTAAATTAATTGTTTTCTTAACGAACTAAACAAAAATAGTATTATTGATTTTTTTCTGGGAATTCAAACATTTTATAATTTTTTATTGACAGTTGTCAAGCTTTGAAGACATGGAGATTAATTTTTTTTTAACGAAATTAATGAAAATAGTCTCCACGATTTTTTTTTGGGAAATCAAACATTCGATTATTATTTTATTGACAGTTATGGAGCAATGTGAATTTTATTATCGTTTAAGGCGCGAAAATTTCGAAAATCTGCACAGCAACAAGCTTTCATAAAAAATGCATGAAATTTTGAAGATTTTCTAATAGGCGAGATCCCAAAATCCTAAATTTGCTTCAAACCTGCTTCAAGATTGAATATAATAATAGAAAAAAATAATGTATACTGAATTTCTCAGGAAATTACTATATGGAATCCAAAAATACTTCACAAACTATGAAAATACGAAGCAGAATCAGGGTGAAATTAAAAAGACAAAGTACCAAACGTCAAGTCAATCACAGACAGCTGAAAAAAGTCCCGTTCCATGTCATCCCTATCAATATTTCAGTGTCCCATGTCAAAATTGAGTTGATTCATTAACAGTGACTGATAATTCGATTCAAAAGCACCAAAAATGATGGGAAAAAGTTTTCTATGCACGAAATGCTTGTTAAATTCTAATTTTAAAACTTGCCTTGCGGGTTTTAGAATGCTATCAGGGTGAAACTTACAAAACGAAACACTGAAAGAAAGAAAAAATCCGAGAAAAACTCACAGCAACGTATCCGCTGGTGGAAAAAGCGTGGTACAACATGAGCCCGTTAGTTTCGTAGGTCCTGAAAGCGAAAGAGGCATTCAGCGAGGAGGATCCTTCGTAGCCCTTCAGCTTGGCGAAGGAATGCGAAGTCCTGAACGTCACCGGCACGATTTGCGGTTCCTGCAACGAAAAACCGCGTCACTTTCACCCCCCACCCCAAACCCAACCGAGCCTTACAGGGCAATTCCACAAAGTGTTGACTTTCTCGTACTTGAACGCCTCCCCGTAGTTGAAAGCCTCCCGGATTTCCCTGAACAAGTTAGTGGAGTTCAAGTAGAGGTTCTCAATACACCCAGTGTAGTTCTGAACGACTACCAAGCCTTCCTGGATGTTGGGCACGCCCCCGATGTAGAACTGGAAGGAAATTGTTAAGGAAAAGTGAGGGAAGAGGCGTGGAATTTACCCCTCGGTTCAGGTTCAGGCGTTGGAATTCGCCCTTGATTTTGTCCTGGACGACTACGCGGTCCACTGAGAATAAAATGTCACGGCGGTTTCTGGAAATGACCACGTCGTGCCAGATGTTGTCGTCGAGGAGGCTGCCCACGCATAGGCTCGTGACGGTGCCGGAACCTGCGGATTTATGCACAAATTGTTCCCCAAGAAACAACGCTTTCGGCCATTTTTATATTTCAGCACTAAGTGGATCTTTATTTTTGTGACCGAACACAGCACGTAACTCCGCCATTTTTCGATATTTTTGTGAAAATAAAAACTCAAAACATAGCTGAAAATACACCTCATCACCTCCAAAAAACCCCAAAACGATCCAACGAGCACTTTCTTAAAAAAAAATCACGAAAACCCACGAGGCAAACTAGCATATCCCCTTAAGTCGACATAACCTAAGCAAGCTGTCACTTACCTAAATCGATATTCAACAGCAACCTATTATCACGTAACTGCAAAGCTATGTAATCCCCTTGCGTCCCCCTGCTATACAACAAAACCCCGTTGGGGGACGTAGTTTTGAACCGAAACTTAATGCTCTCCTTGGACGCCGATATCGGGTCCCTAAACAAATCGTACTTAACCAAAGCGGTACTATTAAAGTGCATGTCGTAGGCATCTGAAACAAAACAATTAGCAAAGTGACAATTGAGGGAGCTAGAGATGGGTTTACCGTAATCGCAGCCGAAAAGTTCGACTCTTAGCGAGATTCGATCTCTCCAACGAGTCGGGTTTATTCTGATCCACTGAGCGATGATCGGAACTTCGAACTCGTTTTTGTGGACTGTGTCGCCATCTATGTTGCCGCGGAACATCTATAAACATTTGATTAATTGCTGCTACAAGGAAGGTGCGATTGATTTCGCGAAGTTTTGGAATCAGCAAGATTATATTTTACGCAGTATTGACAAATAACTAAATCTGTCAAAACTATCTTTTTTAAATGAATGGACAACAAATCGTGAATTTTTTATTCGTGCTGGAAGTTTGATGATTATCGATTGGTATTGAAAGTCAGGTTATTATGAATTTGACGTGAACCTGTCATCCTGTCAGGTCGTTCTGTGGGTTTGTTCTCATGCAGAATAAAAGATTGCCATAGAAATGTTAATAAAAGTAAATATATATGTACATAGGAAGAGACCGTATGAAAAATAGTTAATAAGCACCTCTGTCTCGCCCTCGGGATCATGGAGACTTCTCCAACTCTCCCCGTCGTCCGAATACTCGATAATGTATTCGGTGACATACTCGTGAGAACCCCTACCGCGGCCCTGCGTCGCTATCGAATGAAATTGATACCGACTACCGAAATCCAGAATAAGCTTTTCAAAGTACGTGCTGTCTTTAGGGCTCCAAGCTGCTCCTCCTATATCAAGTAGGAAACGGTTCGGTTAGTCAAAAGGTGGAAAGCGGTGAGAACGGAAATTCGATACTTCGTTCGTGCTAATCCGTTAAATCTGAAATTCCACCCGGTAACATGATGACGTGCATCATTTGACGCACCGCGTATAATTAAAATATTATTTGACAGAAGTGACAACAATTTCGCAAATGAAGTATCAATTTCCAGAAAACTTGAATTCTCGATACAGAATCAATGAAATATATTAATTACTCAACACAGAATTGTTATCTACTCTAAATTATACAAAGGGGAAAAGAACAAAGGCCATGCAGTAAGGTTAGTTGGGTTTCGTCATGCAAGATAATTGACACTTTTTTGTGAATGTGAACTGAAATTCAACTCGATCTCAAGCTTTTTGGATATAGTGCACACAAAAAGTGTGGCCTTCAAAAGAATCATCGCGAAAAATAATGATATTCGAGGAAACAAATGAAAGTGTGATGAGTTTCATTGGTAATTGACATCGAAGTTTGTAATTTTCGAGGTTATATTTATATGAATAAAAATGGTTGCTTTTCAAGTTTGAATTTGTGACATAAATTAGTGAGTTCCAATGTTAGTAGTAAGCGTTAGGCGTACAAACTCTCACGATCCTTCCTGTAGACCATAGAAATGTAAAATCTCACCATCGTGTCTCCACCTGATTCTTTATAGTCGGCGTAATCAAGGCCGTTCGTACTGTAGCCGATTCGATATTCCATAACGAATTCATTGCTATGCGGCCTACCCTGACTCCATATCCTGGTAACGTTCATCACTTGTCCCAAATCGATGATGAGATATTGATCGAAATCGCTGTCTCGGGCACTCCAAGCGTTGCCACCTTCATTATTTTGTCAATTTGTATTCGAGTTTAGATTTTTGGTTAGGTTAGGGCAGGGGAGGCGAGAAACGTACACTTGATGGTGATTTTGCACTTGTTTTTAAGTAAACAAACAACAAAAACATTGGATATGTCAATTTGAGGTTCTTTTAATGATCACGAAAACACTGATTGATGTATGACATGCGCACTACTTATTGACAGAAACCACAGAACTTTTTTGTTTCGTGTTTATCGATTTTTCGAGTTAGTGTAAATGTTGTTTTATTTCAATTCAATGTTATTTATTCATTATGTGAAAATAGTTAGGTAAGTTGATACAAACGATGAATAACTGAGAAAAAATGCATTAATTCGAGGTCATGTCAAGGCATAATGCTTAATCATCCATATTTCCAATAGAATGAAGCTTTTCTGAGCGCAAACCTGTAATTTCCTGTTCAACATTGATAAAATCTATTGACTAAACAATAATCTAGGCAATACTCATGCAAATCGAATAATAAAACACAAATGTCGTGCAGGATAAGGGTAAACACAGTGCCAGTCTACTGGGTGGTACAACAATCACTAAAGGGGTCAAAGGAATTATTGATTCTGAACATTTGTGGATTTTATAGTCACAATCGTGTTTAGACAGGGATTCTTTATAAACCATTGCATTTTTATTTCATAACAGAAAGTAAACATTAAGGTTTTTCCAATTTCTTGAAATAATCATCACAAAACTGTTCATCAGCTTCAACAAAAGACACGCAGTTTTCCATCAACTCGTCGAAAGTTATTTCCACAAAAACTCCACCAGTACAACTAACGTCATCCATTGCAACAGCTACACAGTGTTCTGGGTCTAACAACATTTCCTCGAATTTCCAGTCCACTTTTTTTCCCTCCACGTATAATTCTGTGTCGGAGACTACGTCAAATTCAGACAGGCTTTTCGTGTTTGTTTTGAAACTGATTTCTTGTAAGTTTATCGTGATACCAACGCCAATCGCTTTGACGTAGCTTTCTTTCAGACTCCAATGCCTAAAAGAGTGGTCACGGTGGAAAAAGATTGATTTTTCGTGCTTACTGTATGGTGGAACCAGTTTCTACCTCGACCCGTGTCGAAATTTCCAAAATAAAACGCTTAAAAGCCAACTAGATAGCTTAAGATTACAACGTTGCCAATTTCACCTGTATTTTTCCTGCAAAGTCTCATTACACTCGTATTTTTCAGGTCTTTGGAGAGGAAAGAACGTTATTCGTATGTAAAAGTGAAGTTTGTATTTTGAAAAAGAAATGTAAGTCTGGCTATTGTTGACAGACACCATTTGTTTTGCGCAGAAAACGTATATCATTGATTCTAGAAGCGGCAACGCTGTCTTATCACCTTGTCAGTTTAGTTGTCAACCGAAAACAAAAAAGAAACGAATTCACATGGAGACATTATTTTATTTATTGCTGAATATGAACAAAGTGGTTTCACCATCACTTAGGCACCTTAGTTCTGCGTTTACTCACCTACAAAACATCGCTATTTGTTCTTTCTCATCCCCAGCACCCTTTATATCACCCCATTCGTGCGAAG
The DNA here is from genome assembly GCA_037013635.1 of Plagiodera versicolora. Lineage (NCBI taxonomy): Eukaryota > Metazoa > Arthropoda > Insecta > Coleoptera > Chrysomelidae > Plagiodera > Plagiodera versicolora. The sequence goes on from CM072988.1 coordinate 440,083, forward strand.
AGAACTGTCTCGTCATTATTCTAAAAAACTCAGGCAAAGATTTCACTCCTGAATATTCCAACTTCATCACATCTACACCTAACATCATGTCCCCAATTTGGCCCACACAAACGGTGTAATTACCGTGATGGGACACATTGAAATTAACTTTAGGGCCTTCGTGATGGGTTTCCAGAATTGGCTTTCCCTTTTCGTCTCGTACGAATTTAATTTCGTCGTACGGTTGAGCAGAGGCTTCCGATACGAATTTTCTCAGCATTAATAATCCGATCAGAGAGGATTTCAGGTCTTTTTTGAAAACGAATCTTGACAAGCGTTTTTTTTCTTCGGTTTGTATACAGGAGGAAGCGAGGAGTATGTCTGATCTTGAAGGGCTCCATTTGGAGAAATTAAAAACCCATCTAACACTCGACGGGTTCATTTTTTTTATGTCTTTGAAATCATTCAGTTTGCTCCACCTATCGAATAAATGAATGACGCTAAACGAATGACTTGTCTATTTCGTAATTTTCGTTACTGTCCATCACAATTGTTATTGATTACAATTAATCAATACTTTGCAAGATCGCGTTCACTTCCTTGCCAGATATCTGTCGATACAGCTTCCCGTTCAAATTTACCAATCACGACACACACAAACACTACATTTAACAAAAAAGATCAATCATGTAATTCATGTATTAATATGAAGAAAACATCAAAACGCACTGTTGTAAATTGACAGTTAACCACGGTCTACGGTTACACTCCAATAACTGCAAATGACCATTGACTTCTATGTTGTTGATATACTGATTACTCACAGAATATCATGTTATGTTCTGCATTATCACTTATTTTCTTGATATTTAAGCTCATTTTCATTGAAATAAAAATGCAAGACTTATAAACCCAATATCTTGTATCCTCAAATGTTCGATAAATTACTATTTCAACTGACTTTTGACTTACCATATAAAACTGCATGTTCAGGGCCTCTTTCATTCATAGACGATGTAGCACTTATTGCCGCTCGACTCAATAAAGGCGTGTTGCATTCATATTCATTATAGTACTCTAAAAATTATGATTCAATGAAAATTAAAATGGATGACTCATTGTTAATCATTATTATAAATGTAAACTCTTAAAATGCTAACTGAAACTTTCATACTATTACTATTTGCATTTAAAGTTCGAAAACGAGATAAAAAAGAGTTACTTAACGACTAATAGGATTACAAACAGTTACACGAACGAAAGACGTTATCAAAGCTAACTTCGATAGTCATTACAAAATTATGTGTTCTGGTTATATAAAGGATTATAGCTGAATTTCGCTGTCAATCACTGTACTTACGTGCTGAAATAAAATGTGTAAGGCACAAAAATAAACAAACATTCAAGATAATCATTGCTACAACATCACAAACAGCACCACCCAAATTCTGAAGTGACTAAATAGAAAGTGGGAAGGACGAAGGACGGTTGAGGGACCGTCTGTCAGACGCCAATCACTAAGCACACGCGTGACGTAAGGGATCAGGAATAAAGCGCGTTGGGTTGCATTTACCACGTGGTTGAACCACAAAAAATCATGGACGATGCGATCGGTTATGTGATTAAAGCACAAACAACAAAGGTGATGTCACGGTCACGTCCTTTGGGTTATGTTGTTTTACTGTTGTTTTCGGTGTTGTGAATATCGCGTGTGATAATTGACTACTAGCTGTAACACGAAAACATTTGTAGTTAGTAGCGATGAGGGTTATCTCGTTGAATTTCAGTTAGAGCATTGTTTTAGAAACCCGCGTTTTTTAATGAACAAAATATGCCATCATCAGTGCGACCGAAAGGGTCAGCTAATAGTAGGAATACGAGTGTAGCCCCGATGTCCGAGAGACAGCAAATGGCCCTGTTGATGCAGATGACGTCGAGCTCCAACGAGGCGGGCTCGAGGAGCCCTAGCTCGAACTCTCGATTGAGGGACCGCAACGAAAGAGGTGAAACACCCTTGCATCTGGCTGCAATCAAGGGGGACGTTGAGCAAGTGTGTAAACTGTTGGCACATCGAGCTGATCCAAATGTTGCGGATTTTGCTGGTAATTTCACTCGATCAGTGAATTGTGCACAGTGAAACTAATCACCAATTTTTTGTGTGAAAAAGGTTGGACTCCTCTTCACGAGGCTTGTAATCACGGATGGTACGAGGTGGCTTACAGGTTAGTGCAAGCGGGGGCCAATGTTAATGCTAGAGGCCTCGATAACGATACACCACTTCATGATGCCACCATCAATGGGCATTTGAGGCTTATCAAACTTTTGGTGGAGCATGGTGGTGATATAAACGCTAAAAACTCCAAAGGAAAGGCTCCTTTGGACGTTGCGTCACCAACAGTGAAGCCTTTTCTCTTAAACACCAATTTGCCTTTGCCAGGTGAGTGTTTTCGCAATAAAAATGTGTTTTTATTCGCTTAGTTGTATTTTATTGCTTAAAATTGTGATTCGTCATGATGGCACCCCCATTTCATTTGTTTCAATAAAGTAAATGCGAGAAAAGTTCTCGTCCAAATCTGTCACTGTTTTCTTGAATAAATACATCAAGTATGCGACACTGTTGCTGTCGCAACGAACCTCGGAAATCGTGCGCGGTCCGGCAACGCCGCGAGCCCAGTTTCATTTTTATCGAGTGGCCGATCGCGTTCGCGTTCACCGAGCTAGAGAGGAGAGAAAGCGTGCGGCGGCCAGATGCAGCGTCGAGCATCGCAGATACACAAAGGTATGTCACAAAAAGATCCCTCTCCGCTGCTTATTTACCTCCGTCATCGCGCTTCGCCGTTGTTTCATGGCTGCCATCGAATCTATTCTACCTAACTTCCGATGCAAAAGTCTTGTTAACAAAACGGTAACTCGGTTGGCTTTGGATTGTTATGTGGGGCGGATCGGCTGTTTTGACGTGTGATATGAAGAGTTGTGTATTTGTTGTCGTTTGTTTCACATGAAATGGCTGCTAAAGTGGTAGTCGGTGCAGTTTATTAATTAGGTGTGGAAACGAAGCTATGAGCGGGTGTTTTATGTGATCGACATCTTATTTCTGTGAATATGCACTTCAGGTAATAAGGCAATGACATTTAGCTTCAAGTATTTTAGAAATTCGATGGTCGTTTGATTCGCTTTAAGGTTATTGACTGAAATTTCCGAAAGTTGAATTCTCAATACACTATTAGTGACTCCCTTCATGTACTTGGAATTGATTTTTTGTTATTGAAATTGTGGGCAATGTTGACAGTTCAGTTTGTCACTGCATCTGTCAAAATTTTTCGTAGAAAATACCAAATGAAAACAAACCATTTCAAAGCCATTAGTCCAGAAATGATAAACAGGCTGTCAGATATAGTTTCAATATACAGGGTGTGTTAGAAAGAGATGAATTAGCGCTTCATTTATTAATTCAAATGAATTTTATGTAGTTTTTCTTCTAGCAATTTGTTATCGTCATTGTAGGCGGATATTTGAATAGAAATTCACGTAATAATATGCTGATTGGACTGTCTAAGGAACTCAGTTATCGCTTGAAACGCGATACTGAAAACCTTTACAGCTTATTACACTATACAGGGTGTCATTTTGTGGAATAAAACACTGACATCACTTCGTCAATAACTTCAGCGTTCACAATTCAATGTACGAAGCATCAATGACGTCATCAACGCGACAGATGTTAAAATTTGGTTAAATTTGGCGCGCCCGCGGATTTTTTTCGAGTAACTCAATTTCCCAATTGACGATTTCCCGTCAGACAACCCCTCGAACGTACGACCCTCGCCGCGCGCCTCGAGGGATGACAAAAAAATCGCCGGCAACGACACCCCCACCCCTAGCGGCAAACAGCAGAAAGAGGAGGCCATGGAAGGGTCGAAGGCCTCCTCGGAGGACGTGTACGAGTTCAAGGCCGTGAAAGAGGCCGCCGCCGACGGCGCTCCGGACGACAGGAAAGTCGGCGAAGCGCACGCGGACCCGGTCGAGACGGACGCCGCGGCGCAAGCCACCGACGACGGGGGCGGCGGCGTGAAGAGGAGTCACGCGGAGGCCAACGAGGCGGCGGAGGAGGCGGCGGCGCCCTCTGTCGGCACCGACGACGAGAGTCGCCGGAAAAAAAGTGAGTTTCGTGTGCGACAGGTGGCTGGTGTCTAAAGCGGAATTGTTTTGATGAAGGGCAGGGCAAAGGGCAGAACAAAGGGGGCGCTGTTGGGGCGGCCAAGGGCGGCAACGACAGGAAAAGTCCTAGCCCGAAGCCGCCCCCCGCTGACGTCGACGGCGAGGACGGCAAAACGGACTTGAAGGTAAGCAGCAACAAGTGGTTCCTTCGATATCGTTACTCTTTTGTTTCTACAGCTAAAAAACCAGCGAAATCAAGCGTGCCTTTCAATTACCCTTTTTAATTCGACAAATTTTCTCACAATTTTTTTTTTAATTCATTAATTTCGAATTACACCCCATTTAGCTACATTCGCAGTTGGAATGAACACCCTGTATCCATACAAGACCTTCTATACAGGGTGACCCATCAGAATGTGGCATTATAACTCGCATAGGAATGAAAATTCGAAAGAATGTTTCGAACAAAAGTTGTTATATTCGCTCCAATACACAATCCTAAAACATTTCGAGCCATACAGGGTGTTCAGCCTAGGAGGGACAACAATAACTTGATTTTTTCGAATGGGACACCCTGTATATTCCTCCACCATCGGATTCGGCGTTGAATTCTGCGTCCAGCCCCGTCTTTATTTTTTCCGAAAAATGCGACGTTGTCAAACTAGAGCGAAATTACGAAAATTTGGCTGAAAATTGGGGCGCTATAAATGCTGCTATAAAAACGTTATCGGTGATGACTAAGTGAAGCCGTTTGGTGGGTACGAAGGTAAAAGATGGCTGGAACGCCTGAACAGAGCGGAAGTCTCGTTTTGTATACAGGGTGTATTTTTGGGTGAGCAACGAGTCGGGGGATTTCAATTGGCGAAAACTTGGTTTTTTCAAATGGAACACCCTGTATATTATTGGCCATCTTGTAGAACTGTTTTTTGCCTTCAAATTATGTCCCTATAATGTGCGCTCTAAAGTTGATTGTTTTTGAGGAAATCGCATTTTTGATTTTTATTAAAACTAATCTTTGTTTTTTACAATAATAATATTTTTTTTGATTGATTTATTATCATTTAATAATGAAAAAAGATAAAAATTGAACAATGAAAAATCATGCATTATTAATATAGAAATAAATATTGTATTACTGTGAAAAAAAACGCTTTTCATGTATTTATTTTTTCAATTTATTTTTTTCCAACCATTCAACCTTGAAAAAATCACAGCTACCTAATAGACAAAAAATAGAGTATTTGAAATTAAATTATAGTGAAAAAAATAACACCCTGTCCATCGACCAAGGAATCCCTCTCGACTGAGTCGATTTTCTAGGTGCCGCCCCTGAAAATAGTGATTCCGCAGACGAGCAACGCGGAACAGGAGAACGGGGCGGGCAGGAACGGTAAAAATAGTTCGCAAAGAGCCCACCAGGCGCTGCCGTACGTCGTCGCCAGCTCGAGCAATAACGACGCCGGGGGCGGCGTCGAAAAAGACGCCGCCTCGTCGGTCGCCGGCGGTGCCGAAACGGCGGCCGTTTCTGCCAAGAACGAGGAGAAAAAAGAAGCGGCAGGGGGCAGCACTGAGGAGGTTAGTTTTTATTTTGGGGGAATTTTTGGGCGAGATTTATGATTTTAATGTTTTTTTTTATTATTTATTATCGATTGATGATTTATTTAGGTCTATTGTTCAATTTCGAGCAAAGTTTCGAAAAATTTGCCTGAAAACTCATCTCCAAGGTCGCTGGAAACTGTGGTGAAATTTTTTATTTCCATAAAAATCATATTTCTTTGTATTTATTTTATTTTTTAATAATAATTTGTTTGAAATAAAAAATACATTGAAAGAGATAAATAAAAAAAGTTTCCTTGAAATTCTTCAAAATCGCGATTAATTTATAGAAATTCCTCATTAAATGGAAAATTGCGAAAATGGCAATAAAATCAGAAAAATCACAGTTAAATCAAGAAAAATTGCATTCAAATTGAGAAAATAACAATCGAATTCGAAAAATACCGATTAAATCCAAAAAATTACAATTCAATTTTCAAAAAGTCTCCTTTGAAATTCTGCAAAATCGCAAAAACACACAATTGCATTAAATTTTATTCAAGAATTCACTTTCGAATTGAAAATATCGCATTTAAATTGAAAAAATCGTAATTCCATTTGGAATTAAATGGCAATTGAATTCGAAAAATAGCGGTTAAAGTTAAAATATCACATTTTAATTATTAAAGTCACAGTTAATTAAAAAAAAAAACGACAAACCGCGGTTAATTCAAGTAATCACAATTAAATTAAATTCAATTCAAAAATTAATTTTTCAATTGAAAAAATCACAAATAAATTGAAAAAACCGTGATTCAATTTATAAATCAATAATTGAATAAAATTGCAAGAATGGCAATAAAATTGGAAAAACCACAGTTAAATTAAGAAAAATCGCATTCAAATCAAGAAAATAATAATTGACTACGAAAAATAGCAAATATATTGGAAAAATTACTATTTAATTTTCAAAGTCACAGTTAAATGAAAAAAAAAACGATAAATCGCAGAAATCGTTTATGAATGAAAAGTCTCCTTTGAATTTTACAAAATTACGATCAATTCAAGAAATCACAATTGAATTAAAGTATTTTCAAAATTCCCCGAAAAAAATCCAAAACCAACCCCCCCTCTTTCTCTGCCTCCAGTCGAAGACGCAATCGAAAACCACCGAATCCGAACCGCCCGCTACTGCGTCGACGTCGTCGTCTTCCGCCGCGCCGCCCGCGCCCGCCCCATCCGCTCCGACGGCCGCCCCGCCGGTCGAGTTGCATCCGCGCAAGCGCAAGTTGAAGCAGAACAAGGAGCCGCCCGCGCAGCTGCCCGAGGCGCAAGAGACGCCCTCGGAGGCGCCGGTGCATCCGCACGATCAGCCCATCACCAATTGCTATCAGTTGTACCGGAATATCAGGAATCAGGTGAGGGTTTTTGCATTTCATTCATTTTTCTATTTTTTGATTTATTTATTTGCACTTTTCTACAGGTCCCAACACCCTATAGAATGGGGACATAAAAAGTATCAATAATTCAATATAAAGGGGGGAAGTCCATGTAAAAGACTCTGAATTTGTAATTTTTTCACAATATTCCAACAATTATAAAATAATTTTATCGTTTTTACAGGTTTTAAGGCATTTTATTTATTTATTTATTATTTATTTCATTTATTTATTCATCAATTATTTTATTTATTCATTTACACTTTTCTGAAGGTTCAACACCCTATAGAATGGGGATATGAAATGTATCAATAATTCAATTTAAAGGGGGGGGGAGTTTCACGTAGAAGCCACAAAATTAGTAATTTTTTAATAATATTTCAACAATGACAAAATAATTTCATCGTTTTTACAGGTTTTAATGCATTTCATTTATTTCTTTATTTTTTATTTCTTTATTTATCAATTATTTTATTTATTCATTTACACTTGTCTAAAGGTTCAACACCCTATAGAATGGGGATATAAAATGTATCAATAATTCAATATAAAGGGGGAAAGTCTAAAAATTTTCTCATTTTTTAATAATATTTTTAACAATGATAAAATAATTTTATTGTTTTCGAATTTTAAAAAACCTTTATTGGACCTTGAAAACAAACAAAAGTGCTGATTCAATTCAGGTAATTCTCAATAACTGAGCACAGAACCATGGAACACACACTTCTGCAATGTGACATTGACAGGTCATTAGCAACGTCACTGGGGGTATAAATAACGAGGTTACGAACAGGGAAGAGTTAGTTCAAGTTTGAAGCTTGTTGCGTGAACGTTAGTTTATCTCTGGAGTGTTCTACTGCGTGTTCAACTATCAGTTAATATTACAAACGAATAATTTTACAGTTTAATTGAAATTTGAGGTTGGAAACGTAAGTACACGACAAGAATTTATGGGAATTGTGGCAGATCTCGTCGATTTCATGTCCTTCCTAAGGTTTTTTCCATTTTAAAACTGAGAGAAATAATTTTAAATTCATCACATCACTTAGTTGACTAATTTGTAATTTCTTACTTCAGATAGCAAAACGTCGGAGAGGGTTATTTCCGGTTCAGCCCAAACCACCGCAAGGCTTTAAAGACTACCTGATGAATCGTTGCACTTACGTTTTGGCCAGTACGGCCCCCATAATGCCCAACGTGACGTACCCTCAAAACATCCCTCAGCAAATGAAGGATTTGTTTGCCGAACAAGAAAAAGAACGTTACAGGCTCAGAACACAGGTGAGTTCTATTTTTTTCGAGTCGTTTTGGCGAAAAAAAAATTGAATAATCATCGAATTATGCGAAAACTCACGTCGGGTTCATGCAACATCCACTAAAGTGATGAGGATTCATGCAACATCGAGTCATCTATTAGTATGGAAAATGCATGTTTTTGGGAATTTTTTGGGACGAAACGGTTGGGATTTCTGCGTTTGAGCTGATGGTGAAAAGAAGTGTGATGTTTGAGGAATATTGTGTGAAATTTTCAAGCAGAAATATCGAAAATTATGGCAATGGCAGCAATTCTTCGAAAGCGTCTCGCTAAAATTTGATTTGCGGTTCTTTGAAGTCTAAAAAATCAGAGTTAGTCTCTTAAATGTTATTTTGGCCCAAGTAACACTAGGGGTGTTTTTCGAAATTGAAATTTTCCACTTTTTTGCAATATTTTGAAGGAAAAAACGCGATTTTTTTGCGAAAAGAAGCTCCCAAAAATAATCAAAACTATCAACAAATTGTACAAAAACTCAGGGATATTAGGGTGAGAGGAACTGTCAATTGTCAATCGAGCTTGGATGTGTCAAGAACGCGTCAAACGTAAAGTTGGGTTCATGCAACATCCACTAAAGTGATGAGGATTCATGCAACATCGAGTCATCTATTAGCATAAAAATGCTCGTTTTTGTGAATTTTTTACGACGAAACGGTTGGGATTTCTGCGTTGGAACTGATGGTGAAAAGAAGTGTGATGTTCGAGGAATATTGTGTGAAATTTTCAAGCAGAAATATCGAAAATTATGGCAATGGCAGCAATTTTTCGAAAGCGTCTCGCTAAAATTTGATTTGCAGTTAGTCTCTCAAATGTTATTTTTGCCCAAGTAGCACTAGGGTAGTTTTTCGAATTTTAAATTTTCCACTTTTTTTGCAACATTTTGAAGGAAAAAAACGCGATTTTTTGCCAAAAAAGTATCAACAAATTGTACAAAAATCTTTGAAGTGTCGAGAACGCGTCGAACGTAAAGTTGGGTTCATGCAACATCCACTAGAGTGATGAGGATTCATGCAACATCGAGTCATCTATTAGCATAAAAATGCACGTTTTTGTGAATTTTTCGGGACGAAACGGTTGGAATTCCTGCTGGAACTGATGTAGAATCAAAGCGTGGGATTTTCAGGGCGAAATATCGGCATTTCGACCCACCAAACCCGAACTATCCCCACGCCAAAAAACCTGACATGCCCTCGTTTGATCACAGCACGTCATCGAAAAGGAAAAACTCGTCCTGTCCGTGGAGCAAGAAATCCTGCGCGTGCACGGCCGGGCGGCTCGCGCCCTCGCCAACCAAGCGCTGCCCTTCTCCGTGTGCACCGTCCTCCGAGACGAGGAGGCCTACAACCTCATGACGCCCGAGGAGGAGGAGAAGGACCGCAACGCCCGCTCGCGATACAACGGTAAAACCCGGCCGGCTGGCCGTTACGCCGTTTTGCACAGTTGCCACGTTTCAGGTCGGCTCTTTCTCAGCTGGCTGCAGGACGTCGACGACAAGTGGGAGAAGATTAAGGAGGGGATGCTGCTGCGGCACCACAACGAGGCCGAGTCGATGCACGCCGTGCAGAAAATGGACTGGGAGTGGAAGATGAAGGAGTTGAGTCTGTGCGATCGCAAAATCACGCCCAAGATCGAGGACGGCCACGTGCCCATGGTGCACGTGTCGGACGATTTCGACCTTTTGCCCGCTTGAACAGGGGGTGTTCTTCGTTTTTTGTATATTTTGTGAATAAATTTCTTACGAAAATTCGAGCCTGAGTGTTATTGCGTAGTTTGACTCGTCCATTCGCGTATCCGTACGTGATCCCACCAGGTTACGTCACGCGTTCCCGGGACTTGACTCATCCAATTGCATTCCAGTACGTGATCTCGTGAAATGACGTCACGTGTTTGCGTTCACGGAACGTTTTCTAATGGCTAATTGACATTGGATAGTTTCAGTTTTTTCAAATGTCAACTTTATGTCAAAAACGTCAATCAACATCAATAATGTCATCAATTTTGATTGAGCCTAAAAATATTTGAATAATAAACCGAAAGTTTGTTGAATTTCCCCTACAAAATGAATCCACAAAGAGCAGGAAAACGAAAAGGTGACGTTGTTTTCGAACTTAGTGATGATGACGTATCACCAGAAGAGACTGAGGTTGAAAACGGTGAGCCAGTGGCTAAAGTACTCAAACAAGATTCGACGTTCGTGGAATCTGTTGTAAACGCGTTGAACGATTTAGAAAGCGAAGCAAGTCGTACAGAGACCGTCACTGCTGAGGAATCCTCCGCAGAAAATGTTCCAGTCACTGATACTCAAAAGGATATTGTACACACTCAAAGTGGAAGTGTTCTTGAAGTGTGCAATAACGATAATGTTTCAAACATATCAAGTCAAGTAGGCGCCGATGAAAAAGTTGAAAGTACAAGTGCTGGAACTGACATGAAAACTGATATCATAAAGAATGACCAGGAAATTACTCAGAATCACAATAACAGTGATAGGGAAGCAAGTAGTCATGAATGCAATGTTGATTTGACAGACTCAACAAAACCTGATGAGCATATTCAAATAAAATTCAGTGACGCAAAGATATCAGAACTTTACAAGCTGAAATTCTTGAAGTTTATAGAAAAATTTGTAGAATTAAAGGTGGACTTTGAGGACGAACTTAATATTTCAGTGAAAAGAGACAGTTTACTGAATGCTAGGGAATGGATTGTGATTGACGAACTGAAGTATTTGGATGAAAAAGAATACAGTCCCCCAACTTTGAAAGAAAAAGTGTCCAAGAAGAAAAAGAAGAAGATGAAAAAAGACAAGGGGTTGTTTGTGGTTGACACAAACCCTTCTGCTTCTGAAGCAAACACATCAATTTATTCCAGTAAATTCAACATTGATCATAGTGTTGAAGACAAAGAAGAAAGTGATGTGAAAGCTCCTGTTCAAACGTGTTTCAACTGTGAGGGTGATCATAACTTGAGGGATTGCCCCCATCCCAAAGACTTCCAGAAAATCAGTTTGTTGAGGCAGAAATTCAAGTCACAAAGACAGGTTTCGTAAGTAAATGAAACAGTGAGAGTTTGCATATCAAGTATTCTGGATTTTTGATGGAAATTTTTTACATAGAAAGTGTAATTTCGGAATTCAAAGTGGATAGCATTTTCCAAATACGTAAAAAATCTTCCTCAAATTCCTGTTTCCTAGGTATGTAGACATTTAGCAACAAAACAATCATGGGGTCATTTTCTCAGGCGATATCACCTTGAAGATGACCAAAAATACAGTCATTTGGTGCCTGGGAAAATTTCCACTCAATTACGACAAGCTCTAGGCTTACGAAAAAAGGAACTACCATTTTACATTTATAAAATGCGGGTTTTGGGGTACCCTCCGGGATGGTTAGAGGAAGCCAAATGCGTCAGTTCCAATCTGGATATGTTCGATGCTGACGGGAAAAATGTCAAACAAATAGTGAAACAGAAAAAGGGGTTGGATCCTGAGAAAATCATCAATTTTCCAGGGTTCAACGTGCCTTTGGAAAAAAATTTCATAGACGTGAGTCGCAAAGTTTGAGTGTTAATAAAGTACATAACCTCACTTTGCCTTTGTAGGAATTCAAACAGCATCAAGTACCTCCTTATTCGGAGAAGTACAGCAAAGAAGTGATGATTGAATATTTCGAGAAACATTTCTGTAATCAAAATATCAGTATCGACTGTGAAAATGACAATGATAGTAATTCTATACAGGTAGTTGGGAAAACAGTGTTGCCAGATCATGTAAGTCGAATTTCCCAACCTTGGTTGTGCGTTATCTATATCTTATATATCTATGTGCCTGACAACCTTGATGTTTGACAGCTGACATGTTGCCAAAACAGAATGATGCAATTGTTTTTCAGGTGGTTGAATCAGTCGATAACGACGATTCCATAACGGAATTGGTGAAACAAAAAGAGATTTTGTTGGAGGCCTTACAAGATTCAACGTCTGACGATAAAACTGACACTAATCTAAACGACCAAGACGTGTCAACTTCTCAATCCACTACTAACGATAACATCTCGGCTCCCGAGGTGTCTGAATCGACTTTATCGATTTCGGTATCGGATACGATCGATGAGTCGAACAGCAATCTTCTTTCGCCTACGTTGAACAATATCAGCTCGTTCAAAGAGAGCTCTTTCGGGACTCCTATTTTGAAAAGTAGTTCGCCCTATTCGAGAATCCCGAAATACGATAATTTCATGAAAGATGTCAGTCCGGTTATCAATTTCGAGAATTTACCGAACTCGACTGGGAAGTACGACCAAATGTCGAGCGTGTTGAAGAAAGTCAGGAAGACAATGAAAGAGATACCAGATTGTGACACTTGATTGACAGTTTTGTACAGTTCTTTGTAAAAAATGATTTAGCTCGATAGCAAGGGTTTTAAATAAAGAATCGGGGACAAAGCATGGTTGGGATTGTGTGGGAACTTTTTACTAATCCTGATTTGTTTTTATTTCGAAAATTTTATGTATATCTCGAGATACTTTTGTACCTTTCAGATAAAAATTGATTAAACCCGTACGTGTTTGTGTTTTTTTTTTGTCATCGTACGAATGTGTCATTATGACAGATGACAGACTTGGTTAGTTCTCAAAGTTGATTCAAATGAAATAAAATTCTCAAACTACGCATATCTTGGTATATGAATCAAGCTCTACATATTTTTATCAGTTCGGAACAATATTCTATTGTGCCTGAATATAACTCTGAGAAAAGGTAAGCGTTGTACATTTCATTACAGATTTCTGAACCTTTCTTTCATTCAACTTCCACGCTTCACCTCGAGATGCCGCTAGTAAATCAATTTGTCGATTTCACGTAACCAATCGCTTCACAAAAGCAGTGAAAATTAAAAAAAACATTTCATTATATTTATCATTATTGAATTTCTGACATCGTTTTTAAAAGTAAACTTCCGATAACGACAATCCCCATTTCGTCTGCGATATTCAATCAATAAAAATCATTATGAGAATACCACATCAATAGATTGAAACTGTGAGTCAAGCCACTTTCCGTTGGTGGTATAAAACAATTATTTTTACAGGTAAGTAAAATGAATAGTTGATATTGTTTTATAAAATGCTGTTCTGAGTTGTTTTGGATGTGTGTAAATGAGAATACATTCGATTTTCGATTGAATCGTATCAAGAATCGATACGCTAATAATGAGAAGAGCAGCAACGTCGCATTCTTGTCAAACTGTAACTGTCACAAGTCTCTTGAATAAATTCGTAATCTGTTAGTAGCCCGAAATTTAAATTTTAGTAAGTGTAAAGCAGTGTAACATACGAAATTATATGGAATAGTGTGAATTACAACATTTAATAAACCAACTGATGTTGACAAACGTCTCGCGATAGTGTAAAACCCGCAATAACTCCTACACCAAGTCAAAAGAAACCCCACAAGCATCCTTTACGCCTAATCCACTCATTGCTCCTCCTCGCTGCCTCACCACCGACCAATCAAGAACTCTTTCAGAGGATCAGACAGGAAGATGAACCTCCACACTCCCGAAGATGTACCTACCAGAAGGAAGAGCCGACGCATGCGAAGTTATTTTCACGGTTCACTTCGTTGGTCGCGGTCTCTTCTGAAGCATTCGCTTGGTGACAGTGATCCTGGAGAGGTGAACGTCACATGGCCAACGATGATTGCAGTTTGAGCCTTCGGCGTTAGCCAGAGATGGTCATTCAGAAACTACCAAATTGGTGAGTAAGTGACTGTTTTTTTATTGTGATCGGCGGGTTCTTGTATAGTTGGCTGTGGAAATTGAAAGTGTCAATGTCTAATCTGATCTCGGCAAGTTGAAGGTTGACCAAAAATGCGTGACTAGAGGAATGGTTTTTGTTTGAATTATTGATATATACGAGGTGCCTTGTTATGCCGTGACTAAAAAAAAGTTCAATTCAAAGTATACGAATGTTATAGTGTAGTTTTTGAGTGACATGAACTAAATGTTTGAAATCTTGACAGGTATGATTATTTCAGTTATTGTAGCACGAATCGTATTATTTAATTTCATTTCGCGATAGAATTCTTAGAACGGGTTCACTATTTTTGAGTTTCGTTCTGAATCATGGAAACTTGAATTAGTTGAAAATGCTTGGAATTAGGCCACGAGTCAACGTGGGCTAAGACATTTTAAATTATCCAATTTAATCGTATCAGCAGAATTATCAAGATCTGTGGGATCTTGCTTTTTATGTGTTTCAATTTCGAACCGACAGAGCTGAAGAATTTGTTTATCGGTTGTAATTATGATTTTGTGGAAATGAGGAAGAATAAAACGTGTTTCGTAGTTACCATGGCAACATAATCAACAACCATAGCAACTTGATATCTGTGAGGCTATATTGAGTTCAGTGAAGTATCTTTTTTTCGTAGTTTGATTTCGCTACCGAATAATTACCACGACAAAACAATTGAACACTTTTATCGGCCACAATCAATCATACGAACAAAAACAGCGACTTCATCAATCACGACAAAAAATTAACGTGAAGTACCCTTTGATTATTCCGTTGTCCATCAATCGCAGTTATGCGTCAACGGGCGGTGCTAATGACAAGTGATTGATTGACATGAAGCACTTGTCGTTACGGTGCTTACACAACAAGTTACTCATGAACCAATCGAGGTTGAGTTGGGATTGGAATTAATTTGGAAATCGATAGGCCGGACTCGATTGTAGATAGAATTATAATCACAGGTTGTGTATTTTTTGTTCTGAGCCCAGTTTTTGGGAAATTTCTCATTTTACGTCATCGAAAATATCAAAAAAGCCCAAAAACGCCTTAAAAATGCTTCGGAACCACCTCCAGCGTTGACGGCCTCCATCGCCGTCGGTTCCCCCACGTCCCGCACCGGGACACTTGAATGATGTCGTTCGGGAAACACCATCAGGCGAGCGGCGGCCGACGTCCGGCTCCTCCGGACGTCGCTCTCACCACCGCCGACGGTCGCGAGACCTGGGGCAAGAAAGTCGACTTTCTGCTCTCCGTCATCGGCTTCGCTGTCGATCTCGCCAACGTCTGGAGGTTCCCTTATTTGTGCTACAAAAACGGCGGAGGTAAGTGGGTTTTGTTCGTTTATATTCGTTTTTGTTCGGTTATATTCGTTTTTGTTCGGTTATATTCGTTTATATTCGTTTTTGTTCGGCTATATTCGTTTTTGTTCGGTTATATTCGTTTATATTCGTTTTTGTTCGGCTATATTCGTTTTTGTTCGGTTATATTCGTTTTTGTTCGGTTATATTCGTTTATATTCGTTTTTGTTCGGCTATATTCGTTTTTGTTCGGTTATATTCGTTTATATACGTTTTTGTTCGGTTATATTCGTTTTTGTTCGGTTATATTCGTTTTTGTTCGGTTATATTCGTTTTTGTTCGGTTATATTCGTTTATATTCGTTTTTGTTCGGCTATATTCGTTTTTGTTCGGTTATATTCGTTTATATTCGTTTTTGTTCGGCTATATTCGTTTTTGTTCGGTTATATTCGTTTTTGTTCGGTTATATTCGTTTATATTCGTTTTTGTTCGGCTATATTCGTTTTTGTTCGGTTATATTCGTTTATATACGTTTTTGTTCGGTTATATTCGTTTTTGTTCGGTTATATTCGTTTTTGTTCGGTTATATTCGTTTTTGTTCGGTTATATTCGTTTATATTCGTTTTTGTTCGGTTATATTTGTTTTTGTTCGCTTACATTCGCTTATGGTCGTTTATATTCGTTTTCGTGAAATCCGTTTTTCGATATCTAGCATAGTTTTCGAGATATTTCATGTTGAAAATTCCAAAAAAAACCCAGAAAGTCGCAAAAATC
Organism: Plagiodera versicolora; assembly: GCA_037013635.1. Taxonomy (NCBI): domain Eukaryota; kingdom Metazoa; phylum Arthropoda; class Insecta; order Coleoptera; family Chrysomelidae; genus Plagiodera; species Plagiodera versicolora. The sequence continues at coordinate 456,371 of CM072988.1, forward strand.
CACGAAAAACCCCAAAAATCCCCATTTTCTCAACGAAAAAACCCATAAAGAGTCCATATAGATGCTCTAGAAGCCTCCAAACGAACATTGAAGACTCTACAACGACTTTTAATTTTTCTCAAAAAACCAAAGGGGGTACCCTTTCGTCGATTTTTCGAAAAATTGCATAAAATAGAATCGCCTCAAAACGTCGTCTATTAGGTGTCTATAAGTCGTTTAAAAGGCGCTGAAAACGGTGGTGAAATCCGTTTTTCGATATCTAGCATAGTTTTCGAGATATTTCATGTTGAAAATTCCAAAAAAAACCCAAAAAGTCGCAAAAATCCACGAAAAACCCCAAAAATCCCCATTTTCTCAACGAAAAAACCCATAAAGAGTCCATATAGATGCTCTAGAAGCCTCCAAACGAACATTGAAGACTCTACAACGACTTTTAATTTTTCTCAAAAAACCAAAGGGGGTACCCTTTCGTCGATTTTTCGAAAAATTGCATAAAATAGAATCGCCTCAAAACGTCGTCTATTAGGTGTCTATAAGTCGTTTAAAAGGCGCTGAAAACGGTGGTGAAATCCGTTTTTCGATATCTAGCATAGTTTTCGAGATATGTCATGTTGAAAATTCCAAAAAAAAACCCAAAAAGTCGCAAAAACCACCAAAAACTCCCAAAATTCCCCCGATTTTCAACGAAAAACCCTCTGAAAAGTCAATGTCGATGCTCTGGAAGCCTCTATACGAAAATTGAAGACTCTACGACTTTGAATTTTTCAAAAAAATCCAAAAATAGCTTTCTAGAGAAAAATCAAAGAATAAATTGGCCTGAAAACTCGTTTATAAGGTGGTAAGAGGCGGTGAAAACGGTGGTGAAATTTGTTTTTTGATATCTAGTATAGTTTTCGAGATATTTCATGTTAAGAATTCCAAAAAATCCCAAAAAATCGCAAAAACTCCAGAATACCCCTCAAAAAATCAAATTTCTAACGAAAAAACCCAAGAAGAGCCCATGTCGATGTTTTTTTTTAGTTTTCATTATTTTTTTTTGTACCCAAAAATTCGTGTCTACTAGAACGCGCCCCCCCCCCCCCCCGTGATCTAATCCAGACGAAAACATGCTCTTCGTCCCTGAATTAGTCAGCTTAGCGTTTACAGGGGCGGACTCGAACATAAACAATTAGCAGGAATTCTGTGTCGAACCGATCGGTCCCCGCCCAATCGTGATAAAGACAATTAAGTGGCAAGCATCACGCCCTGTTGACAGCTGACTTGCTCTGAAGTGATATATTCGGGAAAAATCTAGCTCAGTACTCGAATTATCATTGGAAGAAAGTTTCGTGGTTATTTGTCGGAGATTTGCTGTGGAAAAAAGGGAGCGGCAACAGCGCACTGCCTGACTAGCTGTCCCGCCTCGCTGTCTTGAAAATAAATAAAAAAGAAGCGATGCGCTTTGATATTCACCGACTCTGTACTGAGAAGGTTCTAAACAGGAAATTAAAGATTCAGGAAGAGCAAACGGTGCTCTAAAGTTTCAGGATATTACACTGGAAATTGGACCGACTGCTCGTGACACATGACGTGTGTTGTCTGTCTCGCGAGCAAACAAAAGACTGTCAAGGCTAGCCTACTGTGTCGGAGTTTCACGGAAAAGAAGACGAGCGGCAACACCGCACTTTGTGGCGAGCTGTCTAGGTGGAATGTGATTCCATCTCGACGTGAATCGAAGCTTAATTCGGTCTGGAAATTTCCACAGGGACTTGTTGAGCTACTTACGAATGAAAGAATGATTAATTTTTACCAAATCAATAGGTTTTATGCTACGAATCCATCATTGTAATCACCAGAGATGAGTGTAATTTGAGGGAAATTTAATATAAATAATTTCTCGAAAAAAAAATCCGTTTTCTAACTTTTCCAGTAGGTTTTGAGTCGTTTCTGAAATTTTTATAATTAATCACAGTCTTATAACAATTAATAGAGCAACGACATCATCAAAAAGTGCTTCCAGAGGTTATGTTTTAATTAAAATTCGCTGCCAAATGTGAAAAAATGAATTCAGATATTCAAAATCTAATAAAATTCGAAAAATCAAAAAAAAAAAAAACAAAAGTCGCGAGAACTCACGAAAAACCCAAAAAACCCTATTTTCAGAAGATACGTTTACGTAAACAGTCAATGTGCAACGTAAAACCCATGACGAATAAAAAACAATCCCCGACAAATCCACGACTGTTCTCTGGGCACAATGTTACGTCACATTCGAGTGACGTACTGTCAGATTTTCATCCCTCCCCCCATTCTATCAATCTCGTCTAACGTCGATCGTACAACGTAACGTTATTACGTTGTAAAGTGGCGGAAGGGCTCGCACTTTAATGGGTCCCGAGATCGAATTAGGGATGGCTCGAATAGAAAGAAGACGTGGTATGATTGGCACTTCGCTTCCTTCATTACCGCGATGACTGGATGTCCCCCATATTAATTACCGTCAAAGGGGGGCGCTTTCCGTTTTCGACTGAAACCCACTTATTGGGAAAAAAGTGCCCTAAAGTCTATTTCTCATGACTTCACTAACAATACTACGAGAAAAAAAAATGAAAATCGTTTTTTTCTTTATGTCTCGAAATTCGCTCACCCTGTATAGTAATTTTGTAAATTTCTTCAATAAATATCCATCAGACATTTTCATGAAAAGTATGACAGTTGACAATCGTACTGATGGTTGTGGAAACTAAATATCCGAAAGTTTTCTCAATATACAGTGTGTTAAATTATCGAAGAAAATCACCATGAAGCTGTGAAATATTTTCAAGAAAATTGAGGTGAAATTTCGATCTTTGAAGTGGAAAATTCTAAAAAGTATTGATTTATCCACTGAACATTACAGGATGTCTTCTTCGTGAGAAGTTTTATATAAAAAAAACATGAAAATCCATATCGTATGAAAATGTTTTGCGAAACCATTTTTTTTTTGAAAAGTGACCGACTGAGCAACTGTTTTTTTTTTCAGGGGCTTTTTTGGTACCATACTGTGTGATGTTAATCGTCGGCGGAATTCCTTTGTTTTATATGGAATTGGCTTTGGGACAATTCAACAGGAAGGGGGCGATAACGTGTTGGGGTAGATTGTGCCCCATGTTCAAGGGTAAGTTTCCTACATCAAATATCTCAAAAATGGTTATTTTTTTCGTATTTCAAGAGCATCTTTTTCGTGTAATTTTATTCCCTCTATAGAATCAGCCGGGTGGGGACAGTGGAAGGGAAGCAATTTCGGTGTTTCTCTTGAGTTTTAGTGTTTTCGACCATTTCTGACGGTTTTTTGCAGTTTTAAACTATTTGCGAGTTCAATGGACTTCAAATTCGAACTCAGCACATAAAAATACATCAGAAATGCTGAATTTTGAGTACCAAAACATTGGTTTTCTTTTGGAAATTCATTTTTTTTTGTGATTTTTCGACCATTTTTAACGGTTTTCTGCAATTTTAAGCTATTTGCGAGTTCAATGGACTTCAAATTCGAACTCAGAACATCGAAATACATAAGAATCACCTATTTTCGAGCCTCAGAAACATTTTTTAGTGTTGAAAATTTCAAATTTTCGACTATTTTCAACGGTTTTTCGCAGTTTTCTGCACTTTTAAACTATTTGCGAATTCAACTGACCTCAGATTCGGACTCAGCACATCAAAATACATAAGAATCACCTATTTTCAAGCCTCAGAAACATTTTTTAGTGTTGACAATTTAAAATTTTCGACTATTTTCAACGGTTTTTCGCAGTTTTCTGCACTTTTAAACCGTTTGCGAATTCAACTGACCTCAAATTCGGACTCAGCACATCAAAATACATAAGAATCACCTATTTTCGAGCCTCAGAAACATTTTTTAGTGTTGAAAATTTCAAATTTTCGACTATTTTCAACGGTTTTTCGCAGTTTTCTGCACTTTTAAACTATTTGCGAGTTCAACTGACCTCAGATTCGGACTCAGCACATCAAAATACATAAGAATCACCTATTTTCGAGCCTCAGAAACATTTTTTAGTGTTGAAAATTTCGAATTTTCGACTATTTTCAACGGTTTTTCGCAGTTTTCTGCACTTTTAAACTATTTGCGAATTCAACTGACCTCAGATTCGGACTCAGCACATCAAAATACATAAGAATCACCTATTTTCAAGCCTCAGAAACATTTTTTAGTGTTGACAATTTAAAATTTTCGACTATTTTCAACGGTTTTTCGCAGTTTTCTGCACTTTTAAACCGTTTGCGAATTCAACTGACCTCAAATTCGGACTCAGCACATCAAAATACATAAGAATCACCTATTTTCGAGCCTCAGAAACATTTTTTAGTGTTCAAAATTTGAATTTTTCGTTTTTCTGCCAAAATTTTGAAACAGCCCTGTATAGGGTGGGCAAGCTGGTACTGATTCCCCCTCGATACTGTCATCAAATTTGAGTTTTTTTGGACCAAAATACGTCTAAAATACCCAGCAAAAAAATTCCAATCGCAACCCAAATCGCACGACAATTTCTTCACCAAATCCTACAATCCCATAAAATCCCCTCATAACACATAACCCCTTTTTCCGAGTCTCGACAATATAAATTTGATATTTCACTTAGAGCCCACTTCTCGACGAGAAAATGACACTAAATCGGCCATTTCCTCGCTCGTTTTTCATCCTCATCCGTAAACGTACCCGCAGAGGCATTAATCATTTCGCTCTTACGTAAGTCCGATTTTCGCCGTCATAAATGACGACTCGGAAGGCTTTTGTGGGACGGCGTCGAGTAGGAGAATCACAATGCACTTCTCCGGGACACGTTTCCGCGAATTTCGCTCCGGTAATTGACTTTGTGGACCGAACGGGCGGATGGACAGGGACGGCGTAGGGGGGCGAGAAAGGCGGGACAGGTGTGGGGAGCTTAGAGGCCGTTTCGCACCTCTTTTTTTTCTGAAAATTCGGTTACTCCTACAAGCGCTTGTGGTGTTTCGATTGGGAATGTTTTCAGCGATGCGGCGTTGCCGCTTCTACCGAAAAGTAGCAACATCTTTGTTATTTCAAATGGGACACCCTATATATTACAGCGTTTTTTGATTTGTTATTGCTTTGATACTTCCCTATACCTATCTCGAACTGTTTTCGAGATATCAATTATTTTCTATTATTTTTTGTTGAAAACATGGTTGCCATTTTTCATCTATAACTGCGTTATATGGGGGGCTAGAAACTCCATATTTGGGATTAAGCATAACAAGGACCCATGTATTAGTTCTGTGCGAAAAAGTTCGAACTGCATATACAGGGTCGTTCAAAATTCGTAATGCTATTGGTAGATATAAAAATGGCAAGAAGTCAATATTTTCGATGGGGACACCCTGTATATTACAGCGTTTTTTGATTTGTTATTGCTTTCCGAACATTTTGCCTTGATACTTCCCTATACCTATCTCGAACTGTTTTCGAGATATTAATTATTTTCTATTATTTTTGTTGAAAACATGGCTGCCATTTTACGTCCATAACTGCGTTATATGGGGGGCTAGAAACTTCATATTTGGGGTAAAGTATAACAAAGACCCAGGTATTAGTTCTGTGCGAAAAAGTTCGAACTGCATATACAGGGTCGTTCAAAATTCGTGATGCTACTGGTAGATATAAAAATGACAAAAAGTCAATATTTTCCAATGGGACACCCTGTATATCATCAGATTATTTGAGAGATAATCATAAAGCGAAAAAAAAATCCAGACGCTCGTAAATGTTTGCAGGCATAGGCTACGCAGTAGTTTTGATAGCTTTTTACGTGGATTTCTACTACAACGTCATCATAGCGTGGGCTTTACGTTTCTTCTTCGCTTCTTTCACCGACCTACTTCCTTGGACCACCTGCGATAATCCTTGGAACACGCCGAACTGTCGACCGGTAAGTGACGCGGTGACAGCTGTCATTCGTGTCGTCGACAATGACAGCAGTTTTTCGAGATATCGGCTGTGTTTATTGAATGAAAACGTTTTCAGTTCGATTATCCTTCGAAGAATCAAACGGAATTCAATCGATCCGAAGTTCGCTTCGCTTCTGCCGCTTCCGAATATTTCAAGTAAGTGGCTTTCGTTTGTTTCCTTGCAATTCCATAGCACCCTAAGAGTTGCAATTGTGAGACACTGGAGGCGATTTTCGCGAATTTTTTTCAAAGGAACTACTCGATGGAATGTTTTGAAGTTTTTTGGACATGATAAGGCGACTTTTCAGCTACGTTTTGAGTTTTTTTTTTCACGAAAATATTGAAAAATAACGAAGTTATGTGCCTGTTTCTTCGGAGGTGCTGAACAAAAAAATTCCTGATTTGCTCAAACAAAAAGTAGCTGCAACAAAAAAAAAATCAAAAATGTCATCGAAGTTCAAAGTATTTTCTATACTAATCCCACGTTTTTTGGAAAAAATTAAATATTGACAAAAGCCGAAAAAAAAATTGCTCTGTCAAGCACAGAAACGTATAAATAGTTGCTCTCCTTGTCACCGCTGTCAATATTATTGAGTTCCGTGTCAAAAGTCAAGTAAGCGACGTTGCCAAAGCGATTCTTTCGATTCATCAGCAGTGACTGATAATCTGTTTCGACTTGGAACATCGCGAATTTTTTTCAAAGGAACTACTCGATGGAATATTTTGAAGGTTTTTGGACATGTAAGGTAACTTTTCAGCTATGTTTTGAGTTTTTTTTTTCACGAAAATATTGAAAAATAACGAAGTTATGTGACTTTTTCTTCGGAGGTGCTGAAAAAAATAATCCTCATTTGCTCAAACAAAAATTAGCCGCAACAAAAAAAAATCTAAAATGTTATCAAAGTTGAAAGTATCTCCTTTACTACTCCTACGTTTTTTGGAAAATATTAAAAATTAACAAAAGCCAAAAAAAATTGCTCTGTCAAGCAATAACACGTATAAATAGTAGCTCTCCTTGTCACCGCTGTCAATATTATTGAGTTCCGTGTCAAAAGTCAAGTAAGCGACGTTGCCAAAGCGATTCTTTCGATTCATCAGCAGTGACTGATAATCTGTTTCGAGTTAAAATATCGCGATTTTTCACCCTGCTATGATTTTCGGTTGCAAATTCCTGAAGTATAAGCAGTATTTTTCTGGCATTTCAGTCGCGCCATCTTGGAGTTACACCAAAGCGAAGGCTTGCACGATTTAGGCTCGATCAAATGGGACATCGCTTTGTGCCTGTTCGCCGTCTACGTCATTTGTTACTTTTCCCTGTGGAAGGGCATTTCGACGTCGGGAAAAGTGGTGTGGTTCACCGCCCTTTTCCCGTACGCCGTCCTCCTCATACTGCTGGTCAGGGGCGTCACTTTGCCGGGCTCGGCCGAGGGGATCGAATATTATTTGAGGCCGAATTTCAGCGCCATCGGATCGGCCGAGGTGAATTCGCCGTTTCGTTAAGTCGTCCGCGAAGGGGAGTCTATACAGTGACGTTCGTAAAGTACGCGACGAATTCGAAAAGTATTTTTTTTTTCGAAAAGAAAAATGGCATCAACTTGGGCTCGTCTCCAAACCAATTTAGCCACTAACGTATATACTGAATGATTTTTATTTACTTCAAAAATCGCCTTTTTCAAAATAAAAAAAATTCTGTGAAATTTTTTTTAATGTTGGTACAATTTTTCAAATATTTCTTCTGTGTAAAAAAAATCCATCAACTTAGGCTCGTCTCAAAACCAATTTAGCTACTAATATATATACTGAGTGATTTTATTTTTCTCCAAAAATCGCCTTTTTCAGAACGAAAAAAATCTTGCGAAAGTTTTTTTCTTAATTTTTTTCCATTTGGGAACAATTTTTTTCGATATTTTTTCTGTGTAATTATTTCATTTATTTGTTTTTTTTTTATATCGTCTAACTGATTTTAATAAAATCGACAAAATGTCCTTGAAAATATGAACTTTTTTTGGGACACCCTGTACAATTGAAAATATTCTCCTGAAAACTGAGTTATAGTAGACGGTTGGGTGAGCTGAAGGACCCTGTTTAAATAATTCCTGTTCATTTCACGACATTTCGCTTCTATAAACTCTCCTTCAAGGTCTGCTGGTTGAATTTTGAGGTTATGGTTAGTTTTTTTGGATTACTTTTCCTAGGTTTGGGTAGATGCAGCGACTCAAGTCTTTTTTTCTTTGGGTCCCGGTTTCGGAGTGCTCTTGGCTTATGCTTCCTACAACAAATACCATAATAACGTTTACAAGTGAGTGATTTTTGATTATTTCTGGGAATTGCAGGCATTTTTACTCGTTGAACGTCGTTTATACAGTTTGAAGGGACGTTTGGACCTTCATTGAACATCAAATGGACGTCCATTGTACGTCCAGCTCAGGTCCAAACGTCCTTGGACATCAATTGGACATTCATTGGATATCCTTTGAAGGTCCAAACGTGCATGGACATGTTTTGGACATTCTGTGGACGTCCAATTTACATTCATTTCACGTAAATGGACGTCGATTGGACATTCAGCGGACGTAATTTGAGCTCCAAAAGTCGATGGACATTCATTGGACATCAAATGGACGTCCATTGTACGTCCAGCTCAGGTCCAAACGTCCTTGGACATCAATTGGATATTCATTGGATATCCTTTGAAGGTCCAAACGTGCATGGACATGTTTTGGACATTCTGTGGACGTCCAATTTACATCCATTTCACGTAAATGGACGTCGATTGGACATTCAGCGGACGTGATTTGAGCTCCAAAAGTCGATGGACATTCATTGGACATCAAATGGACGTCCATTGTACGTCCAGCTCAGGTCCAAACGTCCTTGGACATCAATTGGACATTCATTGGATATCCTTTGAAGGTCCAAACGTGCATGGACATGTTTTGGACATTCTGTGGACGTCCAATTTACATCCATTTCACGTAAATGGACGTCGATTGGACATTCAGCGGACGTAATTTGAGCTCCAAAAGTCGATGGACATTCATTGGACATCAAATGGACGTCCATTGTACGTCCAGCTCAGGTCCAAACGTCCTTGGACATCAATTGGACATTCATTGGATATCCTTTGAAGGTCCAAACGTGCATGGACATGTTTTGGACATTCTGTGGACGTCCAATTTACATTCATTTCACGTAAATGGACGTCGATTGGACATTCAGCGGACGTAATTTGAGCTCCAAAAGTCGATGGACATTCATTGGACATCAAATGGACGTCCATTGTACGTCCAGCTCAGGTCCAAACGTCCTTGGACATCAATTGGATATTCATTGGATATCCTTTGAAGGTCCAAACGTGCATGGACATGTTTTGGACATTCTGTGGACGTCCAATTTACATCCATTTCACGTAAATGGACGTCGATTGGACATTCAGCGGACGTGATTTGAGCTCCAAAAGTCGATGGACATTCATTGGACATCAAATGGACGTCCATTGTACGTCCAGCTCAGGTCCAAACGTCCTTGGACATCAATTGGACATTCATTGGATATCCTTTGAAGGTCCAAACGTGCATGGACATGTTTTGGACATTCTGTGGACGTCCAATTTACATTCATTTCACGTAAATGGACGTCGATTGGACATTCAGCGGACGTGATTTGAGCTCCAAAAGTCGATGGACATTCATTGGACATCAAATGGACGTCCATTGTACGTCCAGCTCAGGTCCAAACGTCCTTGGACATCAATTGGATATTCATTGGATATCCTTTGAAGGTCCAAACGTGTATGGACCTTTATTGGACATCCTGTGGACGTCCATTCTATGTCCAGTTCAGCTCCAAACGTCCTTGGACATCAATTGGACATTCATTGGATATCCTTTGAAGGTCCAAACGTGTATGGACCTTTATTGGACATCAAATGGACGTCCATTCTATGTCCAGTTCAGCTCCAAACGTCCTTGGACATCAATTGGACATTCATTGGATATCCTTTGAAGGTCCAAACGTGTATGGACCTTTATTGGACATCCTGTGGACGTCCAATATAGGTCTAGTTCCAGTTCTAGACATTCTTTTTGAACGCTAGCATAGTTTATGTTAGAAATTTCAATGACATTTGATTTTGTTTACCATGAAAATTCACTAAAATAATTAAGAAAAAGTACTTTTTCCTTATTTCAGTCTATTTCTTGTCTGAATGCTAGCCTAGTTCATGTTGAAAGGTCCATGAGTGTCAATTGAACATCAATAGGATGTCCATTTCACGTCCAGTACAAATCCAGACATTCTTTTCAATTGCTAGCATAGTTTATTTTGGAATTTCAATGCCATTTCATTTTGTTTTAGTGAAAATTCTCTAGAACCATGAACAAAAAGTATTTTTTTTTTCTCATTTCAGTCTATTTCTTGTCCTGTGAAAGTTAATTCAACATCCACCTGACGTCCATTTCACGTCCAATACAGATCCAAACATTCCCTTTCGAGCACTGGCACATCTCGTGCTCAAAATTCCCCCCCCCCCCCCCAAAAAATCAACTGTCAATTTGATTCCAACAGAGACGCCATTTTGACGAGCGCCATCAACTGCGGCACCAGCTTCATAGCCGGTTTCGTGATATTCTCCGTGTTGGGCTACATGTCCCACGCGGCCGGCCGCCCCATACAGGAGGTGGCGACGGAGGGTCCCGGACTCGTTTTCATCGTCTATCCGGCGGCCATCGCCAAAATGCCCGGAAGCATTTTCTGGGCCTTGATTTTCTTCATGATGTTGCTCACTTTGGGGCTGGACAGCTCGGTGAGTGGATTTTTTCCCACGCAACAGGTGCGGTGTTGCCGGATCGTCAATTATTCCTGAGGTTGTCGGACAAGAGAAAATTTATGCAGTGGCTTCGATTTGGAAAGTGGTCGAAATGATTTTTTTGCAGTTTGGCTCAGCACATCAAAATACATAAGAATCACCTATTTTCGAGCCTCAGAAACATTTTTTACTGTTGAAAATTTCAAATTTTCGACTATTTTCAACGGTTTCTCGCAGTTTTCTGCACTTTTGAACTGTTTGCGAGTTCAACTGACCTCAAATTCGGACTCAGCAGATTAAAATACATAAGAATCAACTATTTTCGAGCCTCAGAAACATTTTTTAGTGTTGAAAATTTCGTATTTTCGACTATTCTCAACGGTTTTTCGCAGTTTTCTGCACTTTTAAACTATTTGCGAATTCAACTGACCTCAAATTCGGACTCAGCACATCAAAATACATAAGAATCTCCTATTTTCGAGCCTCAGAAACATTTTTTAGTGTTGAAAATTTCGAATTTTCGACTATTTTCAACGGTTTTTCGCAGTTTTCTGCACTTTTAAACTATTTGCGAATTCAACTGACCCCAAATTCGAACTCAGCACATCAAAATACATAAGAATCAACTATTTTCGAGCCTCAGAAACATTTTTTAGTGTTGAAAATTTCGTATTTTCGACTATTCTCAACGGTTTTTCGCAGTTTTCTGCACTTTTAAACTATTTGCGAATTCAACTGACCTCAAATTCGGACTCAGCACATCAAAATACATAAGAATCTCCTATTTTCGAGCCTCAGAAACATTTTTTAGTGTTGAAAATTTCGAATTTTCGACTATTTTCAACGGTTTTTCGCAGTTTTCTGCACTTTTAAACTATTTGCGAATTCAACTGACCCCAAATTCGAACTCAGCACATCAAAATACATAAGAATCAACTATTTTCGAGCCTCAGAAACATTTTTTAGTGTTGAAAATTTCGAATTTTCGACTATTTTCAACGGTTTTTCGCAGTTTTCTGCACTTTTAAACTATTTGCGAATTCAACTGACCCCAAATTCGAACTCAGCACATCAAAATACATAAGAATCAACTATTTTCGAGCCTCAGAAACATTTTTTAGTGTTGAAAATTTCGTATTTTCGACTATTCTCAACGGTTTTTCGCAGTTTTCTGCACTTTTAAACTATTTGCGAATTCAACTGACCTCAAATTCGGACTCAGCACATCAAAATACATAAGAATCTCCTATTTTCGAGCCTCAGAAACATTTTTTAGTGTTGAAAATTTCAAATTTTTGACTATTTTTGACGGTTTTTCGCAGTTTTCTGCACTTTTAAACTATTTGCGAATTCAACTGACCCCAAATTCGAACTCAGCACATCAAAATACATAAGAATCACCTATTTTCGAGCCTCAGAAACATTTTTTAGTGTTGAAAATTTCGTATTTTCGACTATTCTCAACGGTTTTTCGCAGTTTTCTGCACTTTTAAACTGTTTGCGAGTTCAACTGACCCCAAATTCGAACTCAGCACATCAAAATACATAAGAATCAACTATTTTCGAGCCTCAGAAACATTTTTTAGTGTTGAAAATTTCGAATTTTCGACTATTTTCAACGGTTTTTCGTCAATTCTTCCTGAGGTTGTCGGACAAGAGAAAAATTATGCAGTGGCTTCGATTTGGAAAGTGGTCGAAATGATTTCTTTTCCAGTTTGGCGGCTCCGAAGCCATAATCACGGCGCTGAGCGACGAGTTTCCCAGGATCGGTCGCCACAGGGAGGTTTTCGTGGCTTGTCTGTTTTCGATTTATTTCGTCGTTGGGTTGGCTTCCTGTTCGCAAGGTGGTTTTTATTTTTTCCACCTTTTGGACAGATACGCTGCCGGGTACTCGATGTTGTTCGCCGTGTTCTTCGAAGCCATCGCGGTTTCGTGGATATACGGTGAGTTTTGTGGAAAATTTCAGGTCCAAAAGTACAAGAAGCTCGATTGGACATGTTATGGACGTCTATTTCACGTCCAGTTTGATTCCAAACGTCCTGGGACCTAAAATGGACATTCACTGGACGTCCATTGCACGCCCATTTTAGGTCCAAATGTCCTTGGAAGTCAATTTTACGTCAAAACGCACCTTGGACGTCAATTGGACATTCATTGGACGTCTATTGGACATCCTATGGACGTCCAGTTCATGTCCAAATGTCCTTGGAAGTCAATTTTACGTCAAAACGCACCTTGGACGTCAATTGGACATTCATTGGACGTCTATTGGACATCCTATGGACGTCCAGTTCATGTCCAAATGTCCTTGGAAGTCAATTTTACGTCAAAACGCACCTTGGACGTCAATTGGACATTCATTGGACGTCTATTGGACATCCTATGGACGTCCAGTTCATGTCCAAATGTCCTTGGAAGTCAATTTTACGTCAAAACGCACCTTGGACGTCAATTGGACATTCATTGGACGTCTATTGGACATCCTATGGACGTCCAGTTCATGTCCAAATGTCCTTGGAAGTCAATTTTACGTCAAAACGCACCTTGGACGTCAATTGGACATTCATTGGACGTCTATTGGACATCCTATGGACGTCCAGTTCATGTCCAAATGTCCTTGGAAGTCAATTTTACGTCAAAACGCACCTTGGACGTCAATTGGACATTCATTGGACGTCTATTGGACATCCTATGGACGTCCAGTTCATGTCCAAATGTCCTTGGAAGTCAATTTTACGTCAAAACGCACCTTGGACGTCAATTGGACATTCATTGGACGTCTATTGGACATCCTATGGACGTCCAGTTCATGTCCAAATGTCCTTGAAAGTCAATTTTACGTCAAAACGCACCTTGGACGTCAATTGGACATTCATTGGACGTCTATTGGACATCCTATGGACGTCCAGTTCATGTCCAAATGTCCTTGGAAGTCAATTTTACGTCAAAACGCACCTTGGACGTCAATTGGACATTCATTGGACGTCTATTGGACATCCTATGGACGTCCAGTTCATGTCCAAATGTCCTTGGAAGTCAATTTTACGTCAAAACGCACCTTGGACGTCAATTGGACATTCATTGGACGTCTATTGGACATCCTATGGACGTCCAGTTCATGTCCAAATGTCCTTGGAAGTCAATTTTACGTCAAAACGCACCTTGGACGTCAATTGGACATTCATTGGACGTCTATTGGACATCCTATGGACGTCCAGTTCATGTCCAAATGTCCTTGAAAGTCAATTTTACGTCAAAACGCACCTTGGACGTCAATTGGACATTCCATGGACGTCCATTGCACGTCCATGGGATGTCCAAAAGGCTTCTACCACTCCCAGACTTCCGTTTATAGGTACGCAAAGGTTCTGTGACGACATCAAGGATATGATTGGTTTTTCTCCCGGCTACTATTGGAGATTTTGTTGGAAAATAGCCGCCCCGCTTTTTCTGCTTTTCATCATAGTTTACGGGTTGCTCGACTACGAGCCGTTGACGTACGAAAATTACGTTTATCCGGCATGGGCGAACATTTTGGGATGGTTCATCGCCGGGTCTTCGGTGATGATGATTCCCATTTTCGCTGTTTATAGAATCGCCGTCACTCCAGGATCATTTTGCCAGGTATTTATCGTGCAGATGTTTGAGTTTTCGTGTTTTTCGACAGATTTTAACGGTTTTCAGCATTTTGAAATTATTTGCGACATCAAATTCGAACTCAGCACATCAAAATACATAAGATTCACCGATTTTCGAGCCTCAGAAACGTTTTTTAGTGTTGAAAATTTCAAATTTTCGACTATTTTCAACGGTTTTTCGCAGTTTTCTGCACTTTTAAACCGTTTGCGAGTTCAACTGACCTCAAATTCGGACTCAGCAAATGAAAATACATACGAATCAACTATTTTCGAGCCTCAGAAACATTTTTTAGTGTTGAAAATTTCAAATTTTCGACTATTTTCAACGGTTTTTCGCAGTTTTCTGCACTTTTAAACCGTTTGCGAGTTCAACTGACCTCAAATTCGGACTCAGCAAATGAAAATACATACGAATCAACTATTTTCGAGCCTCAGAAACATTTTTTAGTGTTGAAAATTTCAAATTTTCGACTATTTTCAACGGTTTTTCGCAGTTTTCTGCACTTTTAAACCGTTTGCGAGTTCAACTGACCTCAAATTCGGACTCAGCAAATGAAAATACATACGAATCAACTATTTTAGAGCCTCAGAAACATTTTTTAGTGTTGAAAATTTCAAATTTTCGACTATTTTTAACGGTTTTTCGCAGTTTTCTGCACTTTTAAACCGTTTGCGAGTTCAACTGACCCCAAATTCGAACTCAGCACATCAAAATACATAAGAATCACCGATTTTCGAGCCTCAGAAACATTTTTTAGTGTTGAAAATTTCAAATTTTCGACTATTTTCAACGGTTTTTCGCAGTTTTCTGCACTTTTGAACCGTTTGCGAGTTCAACTGACCTCAAATTCGGACTCAGCAAATGAAAATACATACGAATCAACTATTTTAGAGCCTCAGAAACATTTTTTAGTGTTGAAAATTTCAAATTTTCGACTATTTTTAACGGTTTTTCGCAGTTTTCTGCACTTTTAAACCGTTTGCGAGTTCAACTGACCCCAAATTCGAACTCAGCACATCAAAATACATAAGAATCACCGATTTTCGAGCCTCAGAAACATTTTTTAGTGTCGAAAATTTCAAATTTTCGACTATTTTCAACGGTTTTTCGCAGTTTTCTGCACTTTTAAACCGTTTGCGAGTTCAACTGACCTCAAATTCGGACTCAGCAGATGAAAATACATAAGAATCAACTATTTTCGAGCCTCAGAAACATTTTTTAGTGTTGAAAATTTAAAATTTTCGACTATTTTTAACGGTTTTTCGCAGTTTTCTGCACTTTTGAACTGTTTGCGAGTTCAGCTGACCTCAAATTCGGACTCAGCAGATTAAAATACATGAGAATCAACTATTTTCGAGCCTCAGAAACATTTTTTAGTGTTGAAAATTTCAAATTTTCGACTATTTTCAACGGTTTTTCGCAGTTTTCTGCACTTTTAAACCGTTTGCGAGTTCAACTGACCTCAAATTCGTACTCAGCAGATGAAAATACATGAGAATCAACTATTTTCGAGCCTCAGAAACATTTTTTAGTGTTGAAAATTTCAAATGTTCGACTATTTTTAACGGTTTTCGCAGTTTTCTGCACTTTTTAACTGTTTGCGAGTTCAACTGACCTCAAATTCGTACTCAGCAGATGAAAATACATGAGAATCAACTATTTTCGAGCCTCAGAAACATTTTTTAGTGTTGAAAATTTCAAATGTTCGACTATTTTTAACGGTTTTCGCAGTTTTCTGCACTTTTTAACTGTTTGCGAGTTCAACTGACCTCAAATTCGGACTCAGCAGATGAAAATACATAAGAATCAACTATTTTCGAGGCTCAGAAACATTTTTTAGTGTTGAAAATTTCAAATTTTCGACTATTTTTAACGGTTTTTCGCAGTTTTCTGCACTTTTAAACCGTTTGCGAGTTCAACTGACCTCAAATTCGGACTCAGCACATCAAAATACATAAGAATCACCTATTTTCGAGCCTCAGAAACATTTTTTAGTGTTGAAAATTTAAAATTTTCGACTATTTTTAACGGTTTTTCGCAGTTTTCTGCACTTTTAAACTGTTTGCGAGTTCAACTGACCTCAAATTCAGACTCAGCAGTTCAAAATACATGAGAATCACCTATTTTCGAGCCTCAGAAACATTTTTTAGTGTTGAAAATTTCAAATTTTTGACTATTTTTGACGGTTTTTCGCAGTTTTCTGCACTTTTAAACCGTTTACGAGTTCAACTGACCTCAAATTCGGACTCAGCAGATGAAAATACATAGGAATCAACTATTTTCGAGCCTCAGAAACATTTTTTAGTGTTGAAAATTTACAATTTTCGACTATTTTTAACGGTTTTTCGCAGTTTTCTGCACTTTTAAACTGTTTGCGAGTTCAACTGACCTCAAATTCGGACTCAGCACATCAAAATACATAAGAATCACCTATTTTCGAGCCTCAGAAACATTTTTTAGTGTTGAAAATTTCAAATTTTTGACTATTTTTGACGGTTTTTCGCAGTTTTCTGCACTTTTAAACCGTTTGCGAGTTCAACTGACCTCAAATTCGGACTCAGCAGATGAAAATACATAAGAATCAACTATTTTCGAGCCTCAGAAACATTTTTTAGTGTTGAAAATTTCAAATTTTCGACTATTTTTAACGGTTTTTCGCAGTTTTCCGCACTTTCAAACCGTTTGCGAGTTCAACTGATCCCAAATTCGATCTCAGCACATCAAAATACATAAGAATCACCTATTTTCGAGCCTCAGAAACATTTTTTAGTGTTGAAAATTTAAAATTTTTGACTATTTTTGACGGTTTTTCGCAGTTTTCTGCACTTTTAAACCGTTTGCGAGTTCAACTGACCTCAAATTCGGACTAAGCAGATGAAAATACATAAGAATCAACTATTTTCGAGCCTCAGAAACATTTTTTAGTGTTGAAAATTTCAAATTTTCGACTATTTTTAACGGTTTTTCGCAGTTTTCTGCACTTTTAAACCGTTTGCGAGTTCAACTGACCTCAAATTCGGACTCAGCAGATCAAAATACATAAGAATCAACTATTTTCGAGCCTCAGAAACATTTTTTAGTGTTGAAAATTTCAAATTTTTGACTATTTTTGACGGTTTTTCGCAGTTTTCTGCACTTTTAAACCGTTTGCGAGTTCAACTGACCTCAAATTCGGACTCAGCAGATCAAAATACATCAGAATCACCTATTTTAGAGCCTCAGAAACATTTTTTAGTGTTGAAAATTTCAAATTTTCGACTATTTTCAACGGTTTTTCGCAGTTTTCTGCACTCTTTAACTATTTGCGAATTCAACTGACCCCAAATTCGAACTCAGCACATCGAAATATATAAGAATCACCAATTTTCGAGTCTCAACCGAAACCGAATCGCCGTATCTTTACAGCGTCTCAAAATCGTGACGACTCCGTGGCGAGACAGCCAATCCGGCGGCCTCGTTCAATCGAACGGTCTCGTCGAATCCAACAGCGACGCCAAAGAGATACGAGTCGTCGTTCCACCGCCACCGGAAACTCCCAATTTGACACCTGTCGAGGTGTGAAACAAGCGAATAACCAAATTCGAGGAGTATTACGTTTGATTCTTTTTGTACATATTTGTGTTGGTGGCCCTTGTTTTATCTTTCTTTTTTTTCAGGACAACAACGTATTGGATAGCAATCTTTTTTTTTTCGTTGTGATTTTCTTTTATTTCACCAACTGTACCATCCTTTTCAGCAATTTACCACGAAGAAAACGATCCTACAGCCATCGATCGTTTTCTAAGGTAAGTTTTGAGCTATGAAAATATCAGTTTGGTCATACATTTCATGTGATTTTACATTGGAGTTGACGTAAAAGTATTCGGTTAGGGCCCGATTACACATTTTTACGACGTACTGATGTTGAATCTACCTTGGAATTTATATTATTTAGTGTCAGGACCTGTCATTGGTAAACGTTAACCAAGAGAGAAGATTATTTGAGGTTACGCAATTCAATACGTTCGTTGCTATGTGGGTGAGTTTTGGATTCATCCGGTATAATCATCGTAGGTAATTGTAAATAATATACTAATGTAAGAAATGGGTATTGACATGAATATCACGTCAGTTGAACAATGTAAGAATTTTACTCGTATATTTCTACGTACAAATGGACCAATTGAAGTATGGTAAAGATCGATAAGCTTTATCGACTTTCCAAACCTTTCAGGCTGCGTCACTTATCGTCTAATCAAACTGGATTCTTCTTTTTTTAAAGGCCTTTGCTCTATAAGATAATTGGTTAACACAATCAAGCTGTCGTGATGGTTTCTCTTTGAATTTTCAGCTCTTCGGGGCATCAGTAGTGCAAAAAAACAAATTTAAATGTTGCAGAATAACCAGATCGTAACTGTCAGTTTATCAGAGTACACTTAAAGTACACCGCCCTTGCTCGGAGCAAGTAAATGAACGCAGCTTTATCAATTTCGTTTGTCAATTGTCATCAATTGTCAAACAATTCTCCAATTTCAAGTAAGGAATTAGTGAGCAGAGTTTTGAATCTAAAATCAATCAAAAACCTCTTTTGTTGTGATTTTATTGACCAAAAGACATCAGTGCCTATTTTTCGGACCATAATTGTATTGGAAAGGGTACATGTATTGTAATAAACTATTTATATTGTAAGTTTTGAATCTATATAATATGTACAATGTTTTTCATTTGAAGTTTTCTGGTGATAGGGAATAATAAAGGGTATTTTTGCCAAATATGAAGGGATTCAGACAGCCATCTGAACCTCTTCGAAACATTCGTCTCTTGTTGTATGTGACAAATAATTTATGTAAATACGTGAATAGATGATTGATAGCATATTTATGTAATCGTTATGTATTGTTTATGAACAAGATGTATGCAACAGCCATTGTAAACAACTTGTCTCGATATATGTTTGTTGCTTTGTTAGGTATTTTATTAGATTTTTTCTGTGTATCAATTAGGTTTCACAGTGGAATTATAACTCAGTTGATGTTTGTTTCTGTTACTTCTGTGAACGATCCAATATATTTTTTATGTTATATGAAGTATATTTTTTGACCCCAGACTCAAGCGTCTCAAAGTAGGTAAAAACTCTGGTGCAGTCTTAAACGGTTGGAGAGTGTTTCTATAAATAAAACTACCAATTATAAATAAAATTCCTTATATTTAATAAACAATTTCATGGGCAGCAGGCAGCACACTACACCTCATCATCCGAAACGCCGCGCACTTTATTTATTTACATTACAACAACCAAACAAACAGAAACCCAAAAAAAAAATCTCAATCGAACGCCTCAAAAATTGATGGGCTTGCCGAAATACGCCGCCAAATTGGCCTCGCGCAACGCCTCCGAGCACGTGGGATGGGCGTGGCACACCCTGGCCACGTCCTCGCTGGAGGCGCCGTACTCCTGCGCCAGCACCGCCTCGTTGATGAGCTCGCCGGCCGCCGGGCCGATGATGTGCGTGCCCAGAATCCTGTCCGTCACCTTGTCGGACAGCACCTTGACGAAACCCTCCGTGTCGTTGTTGGTTTTGGCCCGCGAATTGGCGGCGAACGGGAACTTGCCGATCTTGTAGTCGACGCCCTCGGCCTTGAGGTCCTCCTCGCTCCTGCCCACCCAGCCCACTTCGGGGTGGGTGTAGATGACGGAGGGCACGCAGTTGTAGTCGATGTGGACGGGGCCGCCCGTTATGCCCTCCACGCACACGATGCCTGAATGCGGGAGATACTTTTACGTACAGTGTGGTTTATGGTGTGGTTTTGTTGCAATCGAAAGGCTTCGAAGCATCGAGTTACATGAAAAATGCACTTTTTTGAGTCCTGGTGGTGTTTTTTATTTATTCCCAAAATAATTATTATTATTATTCGAAGATTTTCCATAATTCCCTACGATTTTTTTTACAATTAGCTGCTGTCTAAAATTGTCGGCGAGTTCAATGGACTTCAAATTCGGTCATAACGCATCAAAATTTATAGAAAACGCCAATTTTTGAGTGCCAAAAAAATTTCTGTATGCAAAATTTCGTTTTTTCGCTGTTTTTCGACTAATTTTAACGGTTTTTTTGCAGTTTTCTGCGATTTTAAATGATTTGCGAGTTATTTGGACTTCAAATTCAAACTCAGCACTTCAAAATACGTAGAAAACACTCATTTTTGAGTTCAAAAAAGAAATTTCGATGCACAAAATCCAAAATTTTCACGAATTTCCGAATATTTTCAACAGTTTTTGGCAGTTTTCTTCGGTTTAAAACTGTTTGCGAGTTCAACTGATCTCAAATTCGAACTCAGCAGATTAAAATACATAAGAATCAACTATTTTCGAGCCTCAGAATTTTTTTTTGTGGTGAAAATTTCAAATTTTCAACTATTTTTGACGGTTTTTCACAGTTTTCTGCACTTTTAAACCATTTGCGAGTTCAACTGACCTCAAATTCGGACTCAGCACATCAAAATACATAAGAATCACCTATTTTCGAGCCTCAGAAACATTTTTTAGTGGTGAAAATTTCAAATTTTCGACTATTTTCGACGGTTTTTCGCAGTTTTCTGCACTTTTAAACCGTTTTCGAGTTCAACTGACCTCAAATTCGAACTCAGCACATCGAAATACATAAAAAATACCCATTTTGGAGTACCAAAAAATCTTCACGACTCAATAACCAATTTTAACAATTTGATGCAAGTAAAAACGCTTATAAACGCCAATCACAAAGTGGAAAATCCAACGACAATCACTCACCTTCGTCTTCTGCTTTATGCGCCAACATGGGGCCATGGATACAGTCGCCGATGGCGTAAATATTGGGAACGACCGTCTGGAACACCGAGTTGACAGGAATCCTGCCTTTCTGGTCTTTTTCGATACCGATTTCTTCTAAACCCAAACCTTCAGTGTACGGCCTCCTACCGACACACACCAAAAGTACGTCGCATTCCAGCTAGTTACACAAAAAGAAGAAGAAGAACAACTGAGGTTATGTGAACATAAATAAACGATAAGTGACAGATTTATAAACAAAATGGTAAAACAAAAGTATTTTGACTGAAAAATCACGATTACGGCAATCCTGTGTGAATAAAAGTGCATAAAAACCAACAAACAATAATCACAAAGGTAAACATCCTAATATTAACTCACCACTTCTTGTTTGCTGGAATCTTTCACATCCTCGATACTGACTTTGACGACGTTGCCGTCTTTTTGCGCTCCCGTTACTTTCGTTCCCAGCCTGAAATTCAATCCTTGTTTGGTGAGTATTTTTTGGAATGTTCTGGCCACTTCCCCGTCTATCCCGACACCGCCGATCGTCGGCATGAATTCGACGGCCGTCACCTCCGATCCCAAACGAGACCATACCGAACCCTAAAGAGAGATCACGAAAACGTCCTTGTAATTTTTCCACTACGGTTTGTTTACAACTAACTTCACTATAAACACATTTTTTTTTGGCGGTTACTCAAATAAAAGCGGATTTCATCGTTTCAGACAAATTTGCTGCTTTTGTAGTGAAAATCTCACAATCAAATGTCAGTTTTTGACATTAAATATGACGTGAACGGATTGACCAATGAAAAACCGTTACAGCTGAGCATGCGCAGTTCTGATAATCTGTACGTCATTTGACACGCGACAGATATACAGGGTGACCTGCAAAATGACCTTACTTTGGACAGTCAATACGAAAGTAGCTTCATATACAGGGTGTTGAGCTAGACCAAATCCAACTATTGATCAATTCTGAAACCTGAAATGTGCTGTTTCTTTTTCCCTGTCAAACTGGGCTACGCTTTATTGTTTTGAAGAGAAATTGATTTTCCAGACTTACCAATTCAACACCTATTACTCCTGCTCCAATAACAATGAGTCTTTTTGGTACTTCAGCTAATTTCAGAGCACCAGTTGAAGAAACAACTCTTTCCTCATCGACCTAACGATATTATTAAACACATTTCAATCACAAACAAGAGAATCAACTTTATTTCAATGCTAAGCAATCTAATTCACTGACCTCTACTCCTGCAAAAGGTGTCACTTCAGAGCCAGTAGCAATAAGGATGTTCTTAGTATTAACAACCTCAGTAGACCCATCCTCTTTCAAAGCTGTCACTTGATTAATACCCGTGATCTTCCCATGTCCTTTGATCAAGTTGATTTTATTCTTTTTGAAAAGCTGGGCAATCCCACCCGTCAAGGCAGTGACTGCCTTGGTCTTTTGCTCCATCAGCTTGTCCAAATTTAACCTCACATTATCACCTACAAAGTGCAATTTTCAAAACAATGTGACCCTACAATGAGCTGTCACCTCACTCTCAATGCCCCTATTTGCAAGATCCCCTGAATGTGCCATGTGATAGAAATGCGAGTTATTCAACAGAGCTTTAGAAGGGATGCAGCCGACATTGAGGCAAGTGCCCCCTAACGTGGGGTTCTTTTCTATACAGACAGTCTGAAAAGCAAATGACTTTGTAACATCACTTGGGGAGGCAATTCAGGTGTTACCTTCATGCCTAGCTGTGCTGCTTTGATAGCAGCCACGTAGCCCCCAGGGCCCGAGCCGATAACAACGATATCGGCATCTTCGGTGCTCGAGTAAGAACGATTTTGTAAGATTCCCCAAAGTCGTTGATTGATTTTCAAGTTTGACTGGAATTGAACAGGAAATGCTTCGTCATGGCGTTCTTATACTAATTCATGAAAAAACTGTGTGTGCCGTTGACTTGGCGATCCGAAAAAAACCGCTTCCTATTTTTATATTACGTAAAAGTATGGTCAGTTACCTTGATTGGCGAAACTACTCTCCATAGTGAACCCTGCATGATTTGCGGTTTTGGTTTATCAACAGTTCAGATAGATCCCTTCCCAAATTAACTGGTTACTTTAGTGCCTCAGATAATCAGTTCATTACAATCGACAAAACTTGCAAACCAATTTCTGCGAGATTTATCGCAAATTTTTAATCTAACCGGAGTAGATATGTCAGTGCGAGAAGGATGGGATGATTTTCAAAGTGACAGAAGTGACCGATTTGTCAGTTCAAAGTCATATTGAATTGAACGAATTTTCCGAATCACCAGGCTTCCAAATGGAGAAACTACAAGGGCCAATCAAATCCATATAAGCAATGACAGATGCCACATGACAGAGTGAGCATATGTCAAAAATATTGGAAACATTGATTTAGTGTGGGTTAATCATCCCCAACTCTAGTGACTTATTCGGTATCGATACACCTTGACCAATTCGACTAGAGAATATTCACCTTGATTTTGATCAATTATAATACATTCGTTAGTATTCATTAGTGGATATGGCATTCTCTCGTACGTGTTAGTAGCGTTTTAGTACCTGTTGAAACTCCGAAGTGTGCAATTTACAAGTGCCAAACTTGTCGAGATTTTCCTGAAAACAACGTTAAAAACCACCGACACAACATGAAGGAATTATCGGAAAACGAGAAACAAATCTTCAGTGCCATTGACCAGAACGATATCGTTCTTTTGAAAACCCTTTTAGCGGAAGTGCCGACCGTGAATTTCGTCGACGAAAATTCCATGTCACCTCTACAACACGCAGCCTACAAAGGAAACAAGGACATCACGCGGCTCCTTTTAGATCAGGCACGTATTCGCACTTGATATACCCGAAAAAAAACCATAACAATGCTCCTTTCAGGGCTCAGACGTGAATTACTGTGAACACCAACACAACTACACGGCTTTACACTTCGCAGGGCTATCCGGGAACTCGGATGTTTGCGTGGCTTTGCTACTGGCAGGCGCCAAACCCGACGTGACCAATTCCGTGGGCCGCACGGCTGCCCAAATGGCTGCTTTCGTCGGCCACCATAGCTGTGTCGCCGTCATCAACAACTACATACCCAAAGAAGACGTTACCTACTACACCAAAGCGCGCGGGACCCAAGCCCTGCCTTCTCTCCCAGCTTTCCTAGCCGACAGTTTCCACAAGTTCATAATGCAGGTGAACATTCACCCAGTTAAAGTCGCTTTGAATGCCCAGAACTTTGTGGGGCTATCGGATCGCCTCACGGAAATAAAAAAAGTGCTGGAGTCGATGTCGGAGAGGGAAGTCAAGCGGGGCGCGGAGATGAACGAGGTGATGTCCTTCAAGTTCCACTTCCTGGCGTACGTGATCGGGGAAATCGCCAAGATCAGGCAGAGGCAAAACAGCAGCAAAAAGGAGGAAGCGGACGAGGAAAAGAAACTCGACGTGACGGAGCTGTTCGCTAGGAAGCTCCTGAAGCCAGGCAAAGACGGCCAGCTGGAGATCCTGGACGGCTTCCTGAGGGAGTGTGTGAGAGAGTTCCCGTACAGGGAGTGCACGTTGTTCCGACAGATAGTGGCTAGTTTGGCGGGCGAGGATCCTCCGTCGGCGTTCAGCGTTATAAACGCCTCCATCAACGGCCAGAGAGGCTTCATGGACAGTTTGAGCCTGTGCCAAACGTGTGGGGAGGAGAAACCCACCAAGAAGTGCTCCAAGTGTAAAAGCGTGCAGTACTGTGATAGGAACTGCCAGAGATTGCATTGGCACTGGCACAAAAAGTCCTGTTCGCGGATAAGCCAGGGTTTGGAGAACGAGGTGCAAACGAAACCTACTGCTGACGAGATTGCAGCGGATATGCAGAATCTGCTGGTTAATAACTAAGATTAGTTATTAGTTTCTGCACCAGTACAATTGATAAAGGGGCGTTTCTCACGACGTGAAATGCTCGACTAATGGATGTGTAGTTTCTAGATGAATTTTCTGGGTTTGTTGGGAAGATGTAGTGACGACATAACCTTGAAACCACTGATTCAACTCTATTTTCAATACGCTCTGAATTGATTTTATTTTTTTTTCGATTGGAACTGCCCATTTTATGGATCTCGATCCACCATTTTACCACCTCATAGAGTATATAATAAATATATACAAGATTATAACCTACATACTTGTTTTATTTCAATAGTGTTCACTATCAGTATTTCGATTGAAATTTCATCAGTACTTACGTATTTCAATCCAAAAGACACGAATCTGGCAAAATCCTCGTATGAGAATTAACACTTTTCGAGATATACCACTCCGAAATCTCACCTTTCGTGAATGTTTTCGTACGAGACTGTACAGCTTCCTGGCAAATTTCTTCAATAACGTGACACATTTTTTATCATAAAAATATTTACAATGCATTAATTCTCAGACAAACATTATGAATGCAGCATTTTTCAAATTATTCATATGAAATCTATTCGGACATTTGAATAAAGTGACAGTTTGACAGATGACAATAAAAACGTTAGTTGTTAAATAAATGTTGGCATGCTGTGGAATCTGAATATTCGAGAAATATTCAATTCTTCATGTTTTCTCAGGATTAACGTCTTCTTGATTTACAAATTGTCAATTGTTCCAACTTACCATTACCACAACTACTGAATACGCCGCTGTTGAACGTAAACAAACACAAAAGACAACTTAAAAACACAATCCTAGGAAGCCAATGGTAATAACTTTATTAAAAGTCCAAGCAAAAAAAATCGTTAGTCATCCAAACAAAATCAACAAACTCAATAATCGTCTCCCCTGGAGACAACTTCCTTGCAAGTCGGACGCAACATTATCGTGTGTTCGAATTGGGCAGTGTAACAGCCTTTGATGTCGCACAATGGCGGATAATCATCCACCACCCGTTTGTCACACAAATCCTTCAGAGCCATTTGGTATTTCGTTGCGCCGGCACGGTCCAGCCATCTTTTGCAAAAGGCCAGAGTACCGAAATTTTTGTTTATGATGTTGAGCAGGCCTTTCGATGATTGCAAACTAAAATAACAACCATGTCACCAAGTGTCAAATCACTGTCATGTCAGTCGACATTGACATGCGTCAGAACATAGAAATCTGGGTTCAAACCATCGATAAACGATCGATATTATTTTGAATCGATATTACCGCTTTGAAAGGCACTCTTTTCGCGATTTTCCGAGACAGCTGTCAAAAAAAAAAAACCTACCGCAATGGGACATAGGGGGCGTCAAAGTTCTTCATATAATGAGAACATTCCATGTCGTCGTGAACGACGCCTCGCCCTGTAGAACCGAAAGTTTCAATGGCGTAAAATTCGTTTTCCTCCATCACAGTGGCTTCGCCACCTTTGACAATGGGGACAGTTTTTCCGGCATGAATTCCTGAAAGAGAATCATTTCTGTGAGGATTAGTAGCTAAAGTTGGTGAAAGAGTTTTTCCGAAAAAAGTACTTACTGTAAGGGGAAATCGAGTGACCGTTTAGGTTACGTATCGATTTGACTTGATACGTTTTGCCGTCAATTTCCACCTCATAGGACTCCATTACTTCCTGCACTTGAGCTCCAATTTCACATAATTGTACATCAATGCCTGAAAAGCAAACTCTAGACTATGCTCGAAATTTTCTCGGCAACACCCTGTATCCCTGTACCTGCTGCTTTGATGCCAGTATTGGTGGCATCTCGCACTGCCTCCACCAATTTATCATACTTGGGATTGAAAGTGTGTGTGAAAGCACAGTCGATGATACGACCATTGATGTGAGTCCCAAAATCAATTTTCACTACATCGTCGTACTCAAACACTGTTTTGTCACCAGCGTTTGGGGTGTAGTGAGCTGCAATGTGATTTTTGGAACACCCAGTTGGGAATGCCAAACCAGCTTTGAGACCGTTTTCCCCTATGAGCTTCCTAGCTGTGTTCTCAAGCTCTTCACAGATTTCTATCATGGTCATGCCTGGTTTGATCCACTTCTGGATGTGTTGCCTAGTCTATTGGTTTGATTTGGGTTAGAATACGTCACTTTTGCACCTAAAAATAAGCTCTAACCTGTCTGTGTGCTTCCGCAGCCAAACGAACTTCATTATAGATATCATTATGCATTCTATCTAAAGCTCTCTTTTCCTCAGACGTGAACCTATCTTTGGCAGTACGGTCATCCTTAGCTACAGGATGGTCCTGGATCTCCCCGATCGGGAAAACTCCGTCAGGAAATAAATCTACGATCGGTATTGAAGGAGGGTTAGTTTGTTGGGGCTTTCCCGATTTCTTCTTGTTCCTTTTCTTTTTCTTTTTTTCGCCATCGCCTTCAGCTGCCGCTCCATCTGTTGCAACTTCAGCTACATCGGTTTCAGCCTTTGCTTCTGTTGCAACTGTTGAATCAGCAGCAACTGTACCTTCAGTACTTACTACAAAAGTCAAAACACATGCGGATTCCTTGTTTATTTCCTCCGTTTATACAGTACCATTCTTGTTCTTCTTTTTCTTTTTCTTCTTTTTGGTAACTTCCGGATTCTCACTGTTTATTTCGTCAGCGACTTCTTTTTCAACATCGTCACGTTCGTTTTCTTTTTCTTCCTTGACTTCGGTTTTCAAAGCAGCCATTTTTTTAACTTTTGCTTTGGGCAATGTGATATGATAACAGATCTCGAAATAGCGCTGTATGTCAGAAGTCACTCGATCCTACATATGAAGCACAGGTCACATTCAAACTTGTTACGTACCGTCACCGGTAAATGCATTGCGTCATATACCCAGAATCACAAAATAAACGGATATGACTAACCTCTGCAGTTATCGATAAATACCACAGTTGGTACCACTTTCCGCGCTTCTTTTGTCATATTTTCACAAGATTCGTTTATTTCAGAATTCAAGCTAATCGAACAAATAAATAATAAGGTATTATTCGCAAATATGAGTACGTCTAACAGTACTGTGGTATTAGAGATAATACGGGGTGATCAAAATAATGGTTCCAACTGTATCGAGGAAAAAATCCAGTTTCAATCAGATGAAGAAAATGACGATGAATCAGTGGTTTTGTTGAGTATACTATTCAAGCACGGTAAAGTAGGAGCAGCTTGTTATAACTTTCAAGAGAGACAGGTAAGACATATCATATCCATTATGAATCATCACATCATGTAATAGTTTTGATTCAAGCTTTATGTGTATGAAGAATTTTTGGATACATCTCCAAGATTCGCAGCAACTGACCAATTACTTCGAGAAATAAATCCTAGTTTTATATTGAGTACAGGAACTGTCATGGACGAGTTCATAAAGTTCCTTAAAGAATTAATCACCAATAAATCAGACACAACCTCAACTTCAGAAAATGTTCGTTCATTACCAGCCAACTTTTTCTTGGTGCCATCTTCAGAGTATTGTGAGAACTAAAAAACCAACTCGTCCCGATTTCAAAACTAACCATTTCTTTCAGCTTACGAGATTTGTAAATCGATAATCTCGCAAATAAATTTACCTTCATTAGAAGACGAGCCTTCAGAGGTTAGGAGAGAACTGAAAATTCATTCTCTCATCGACTTTGACAATCGCATGTCGGTGCAAGCCACCGGAACACTCGTTAAATATTTGGATAAAAACTGGTCATTCTTTGGCATGAACAAAGAAGACTTGAAATACCTTTCAATATCTCAAATATCTAGGTGAATAAATTCTTTCGCGCTTTTTTTAATCATTGAAATTACTGTCAGACGTCAAGTGTCTTGTCACGGATTTAATTTGACATTGCAGGAAGCGCCATCTATTGATCGATAGCCCAACATTTGACGCTTTGCAAATTTTCTCCAAGCGTGGTCACGACGCCAGCTTCAAAAGAGGCTTGGCGTCGAGCGCCAGAGAAGGTCTGAGCATTTATAAATTATTTTCGAGTAACTGCAAGTCCAAAAACGGAGCAAATAGCTTGAGGTTCGTTGATCAATCGCTGGTATTTATATACAAACGCTACAGTAACGTTACTGCCATCTAGGAACGTATTATTCAACCCTACGAATGACAGAGAGGTTCTCGAGAAACGTCAAAATTTTATAAGTTTCGTGCTCCGGCCTTCCAACGAAGAGTTCATCGCTAGTTTGAGGGAAAATATGAAAGAAATCGGAGGGGATGTCAATGTGAGATGTTTTTTCATCCCTTTTCAATTTCATCAAGAGACATTTTTTCACAGATTATTCTCTC
This sequence comes from Plagiodera versicolora, assembly GCA_037013635.1. Lineage (NCBI taxonomy): Eukaryota > Metazoa > Arthropoda > Insecta > Coleoptera > Chrysomelidae > Plagiodera > Plagiodera versicolora. The sequence continues at coordinate 485,791 of CM072988.1, forward strand.
CAAAATCGAAAATTCTAGAGCCAGTAGCAGGGATTGGCACGTTTTATACAAGGTATATCTGATTTCCTGCGCCATTTTTCTTTCGTCGAACTGAATTTATTTCTAGGCGATTTATCACACAATATTCATCAGCGATTTATGTTCACCCTACCAAAACGAGTCCTGCCTTTTAAAGGACTTGAACAAATCGATTTCACCCGATTTGATTGGCTTGGAACAATCCATCGAGAACGGCATCGATTTCAGCGCCAGTCAAAAGCGGGGGCGACCTATCATTCGCTTCGGCTTGGACTCGGCTCTAGACGCCAGTAAAACTGTCACAACACTCGTGAAGTTGGCGTTGACAAAACAATGTTTCGCTCAGAGGTGTTATGGCAGCGGCGTATTAAAAAAAGAAGAAGAGACTTGCCGGACAGCCCTTCTGGCTAAGGCCATTAAAACAATTATAAACACGGTTACTTCATATCAAACACGGTGTCACCTTGACGAAATGTTTTGTTTTGACAACGCTGACTGATCTCGAGTCATTTAGGGCTTCTGAAGGGTGTTTTTTTAGAGAAACTGCGGCAACAAGACATCGCTAAAGACATCACAGCGGCGGCTCGTTTCGCCGCTAATAACCTTCCCGAATTTCTAGACGAATGCGCTGTCATTTATTTACCCGAAATGGGTCACTTGATCGGCGTCAACGAATGGGCGCCGGGATGCTCGCCCGAAGATTTGGAGCCTCTCGGGTTCAATTTCATGGTGGGTCAAGTGGTGTTGAATCAGATGAGCTCGGTGGCTCGTTGGATTTATTAGTGTCGTTTTTTTTTGTAGTTTACTATACGTGGGACGATTCACTATAAGAACCCAATGTGTGTTGGTGCGTATCAATTGTTTTTTTTTCATGTGAAAAAATCGTGTAACTTCATGATTTTTATTTAGAGCTGGATAAAAGACTAGGCGACATCAACGCGGAAATAATTGATCACGAAAATAGAATTTTGAGGAGGTTATCTGGTTTCATACTGAAACATAACAAGGATATTCGAGATCCTATCAAGATTATTGGAATGATAGACTGGTAAAAAGCTGTCTTGAGTCAAATGTCAATTATATTCGATACGTCAAGTGTCATTTCAGCATGGATTCGTAAGAAATGGTTATCGCACTAGGTGTTTTGTTGTCAACACGTTGCCATAGCAACCACTGGAGAATGACAACAACATTTTTATTTTGTTTCTCATGTGATTTTATTGAAATTGATTATTCTTGATTTTTTTTTCCTGAAATATAGTGAGTCATGGTGAAATATTGTTGTGCCCCCTGTATACAGAAAGAATTTGGTGAGGTTTTAATTTTTTTAGCAATAATTGAAGGATCCAAAAATAATAAATTGAATATATGTGAATTGTTGCTATGAAAAACTGGAGAAAAAATATATAAAGAATGAAAATTGGCTGATTTTCTCTGCCAAGGTCAAGGAAAAAAATTCAAGGATCGTATAAAAATCAATTGAAATCATTTCCACAAATTTGTTGAAAAAAAAAAATGTAATTTCGCGAAGAAAACCATAAAACCAGCACCTCATGCCACTAGAGGCGTGGCTTAGCCCTGCTTCACCTGTTGCGCGATATCCCCCTTACGAATCCCCCGATCCCCCACCTGAATCGCTCCCGCCCTTCCAGCTTGATCGCGCTGGCGCTGACCGCCTCGCAGAACGCGTACGTCCGGCCGACGTTGAACGACGACGACCGATTCGAAATCGAAAACAGCCGACACCCGCTCATGGAGCACTTGATCGGCCAGATCCAGTCGAACGGATTCCGTTCGGGCGGCGGGCGCAGCCGAATGAAGATCGTCACCGGCCCGAACGGCAGCGGCAAAAGCATGTACTTGAAACAGGTGGCGCTGGTGGTGTATTTGGCGCACGTCGGGTCGTTCGTGCCCGCGGAAAGGGCCGACGTCGGGATGCTGGACAGCGTTCATTCGAGGTTGCAGACGACGGAGTCGGCGTCTGTGAGGTTGTCGGCTTTCATGATTGATATTTCACAGGTAACGATCGGTCGGATTCGTGCAATTTCGGGTGAAAGTTCAAAAAATAGATTTGGCTATAAGGCGTTTAAGAGGCGCTAAAAACGGTGGTGAAATCCGTTTTTTGATATCTAGCATAGTCTTCGAGATATTTCATGTTGACAATTCCAAAAAACCACGAAAAGTCGCAAAAACCCAATTTTCAACGAAAAAACTTATGAAGAGTCTATATAGAGGCTCTGGGAGTCTCCATACGAACATTTAAGACTCTACGACTTTTAATTTTTGAAAATATCCAAAGGGGGTACCCTCTCGTAGATTTTTCGAAAAATTTCCATATTTTCAAGGTAAAAACCCATGAAAAGTCTATGTCGATGCTACGGAAGCCTCCAATGATCAGATTTCCAAAAAAAATCATTAAAAAACGAACAGATTTCCATAAAAATCCGAAACAACCAGATTTCTATTAAAATTGATCAAAAACGACCAGATTTCCATGAAAATTCAAAACGACCAGATTCTCACCCGTCTATAAGGTGTCTAAGAGGCGCTGAAAACGGTGGGGAAATCCGTTTTTTGATATCTAGTATAGTATTCGAGATATTTCATTTTAAAAATTCCAAAAAACCTCAAAAAGTCGCGAAAACCCCCCAAAATCCCGATTTTCATCGAAAAAAACCCATTTTCCATCATCGAATATACCAAAAAAGCCCAAAAACGCCCATAAACATTCAAAAAACCACCCTTTCAGACACAAAACTCACTATAGTGCGCCTCAGAACTTTCGAAGTATCGCTGAAAAAAACAACCAGCGGCAACACCGCACTCCCTAGCTAACTGTCACCCTTCCAGATGACACATGCTTTAAATGACGTCAGCCCACGCTCCTTGATACTGATGGACGAATTCGGAAAAGGCACCACCGAAGAAGACGGCATCTGCTTAGTGGTCGGACTCCTCCGTTACTTTCTAGACAGAACGGAAGGCTGTCCGCATATTTTAGTCGCCACGCATTTCCAACAAATCGTCTCGCATTTACCGGAAACGCCGATGATTCAGTATCAGAAAATGGAGCACAGAAAAGAGCCGAGCGGAATGTGTTTTCTTTTTAGGCTAGTAGAAGGTAGTTTAATCGCGCTCGGTGGTTTGAAAGTGGGGGAAATAATAGTTGGGTTTAAGGTGTGTCGAAAAGCTTTGCTATCGACATTGCAGAAGCCTGTGGAATAGACGGAGATATTATCAACAGAGCAAAAGAAATCATGAAATGTCTGCAACAAGGACAAACCATCAATCCTCTGCCTGAAAACAGGAGGAATGGCTTTGATCCTGATAATTTACAGGTATTGAATATTCCAGAACCTGATAACAGATTTATTGACGAAAATTATTCGCTACAATTCCAACATTAAAAATAAATCAAACTATAAAACCAAAATGTTTATGAAATTGTTACAAATTTGCTTAACCGTTTTATTTGTTTGAAATAAAAATTAAGTCGAGTTGTTTTTTCATTTATTTAGCTATCTTCAGGGTCGTATTTGTGTAACTTGACTCGCCATTGTTTGATTAATCCGTCCCATCCCCTTCTCGAGTATTTCAAGAATTTATTTGGTGTTTTGGGGGCATCTTGGTCTCTCTCAGCCCTAAAGGAAAAAAGTTAATACAACTTTGATAATATTCTCATGAGTAAATCAATGAGAGTAGAGAATGTCACCTATCCCGAACATTTTTGAACAATATTCTCCAACTATATTGCAAATTTCCCCAACAGGACACACTGTATATTAAGAACGGATTTACCATGCATTTACTCTCGGAGATACATTATTTTTTGAGTTATAAAGATGCAATGAGTCAAATATATCTTGACATTTGCCTAAATTGTTATGACAGTTTGACAGATGTCAATCTTAACGATGGTTGACATGTGAATTTTGCTACAATAAAATCATTCAAGTTTGCGTTTTTGGGTGAAAATAACCACGAAAATCAATTTGATATTTGCTTTGAGAAATTATGTAATCACTTTATCAAAGACTAACCTTGGGACAAGTTTTATGTATCTATCGTACCCCAATGTGTTTTTCCCATAATCAATTTGTTTTTGTCTCCTTGCTAAAACTTCTGGATCTGTCTCCATTTCTTTTTTAGGTTTCTTACTGTAACAAAAACTTGCAAATACACCAGATACATAAAAACACTTCCATTTACTCACACAGGTAAAGGATTGTGGTCTAAATCTGAACCCAGTCTTCTTTTAACAGATACTTTGGGAGCTCTATCATTATTATCACCTGCTTTCAGGCTCAGCCTCTCTTGTACTGGCCTCCTTAGGAGTCCTGTGCTCTCAGTGTCACTTTGAAGAATTGGTTTTTTCACCTCTAGTGCAATATTTGATTTATTGTCCACAATACCTTTACTATCAGGACTATTAAAAGAGAAATGTTTGAATAATTCTTTATTGAAAGGTGATGGGTTTGTGTTATCATTACTGAAGCCACCTTTCATGGGTGTTTTCCTTCCATAAGGCTGCTCAGATTCACATTTTATATCACTTTTTTCACAGGAAATACTATCAATGGAACTGTCAGACTCTTTTTTGACACTCTCACTTTCTCCTGGTTCTCGCTTCACTGTAGCATTTTGATTAAAGATACCGACGAAAGAATTATCATCTCTTGTAACAACCTCTGCTTCCTGCTTCACAATCACATTTTTAAAACTTGGCGTTCCTTCTTTTTGTGCAACTGTGACATTCTCAACGAGGTATTCAGTATTTGTTTCTTCGAAAGAGTCCTAAAATTGATTCAGATTTCACGTTTGTGAACTACGCCATGGGCGTGTCTTAAACTCACATCAAAAATTCTCGCGTTTTTCAGTGATGTATTCATTGAAAGTCTTTTGGGTTCCATGATGTTTACAAAGCACAACACACACTGTAGAAAATATAACGGAGATAACACTCACGGGTTGCGTGAGAAATATCACAGCCCCCTGTATAGCTCAATTTAATTCGGAGATGAATTTTATCACAACACAAACAAAGCTTGCGCGGAAAATAACAAAACATAACCTACAAGATCATCTTCTGTTTTTTTTGAGATATGTTCCTGCGCTAGACCCGCATTTCACTTGACAAGAAAACTGTAATAAAGAATATTCAGTCTCTCGGATTCTAACCTAATTCTGAATCGATTACCTTTTCACATTATTTCAGGAGCTGTGAATTACGTAGTCAAGTGATACATTGCGAATAGTTTATTATACAATATTCTGGACGAAAATATTCAAGACCGTCTAATAACTATACTACAATCTATCACAGTATTTATAAAATGTTATCAACATACACTATGTGATTTATGAATTGATGAATAGCTGATCATAAATTATATAATAGATGATGGGTAATTACAGAGTTATCAAATTCCTGGATCATTCTTTAGTTCTTTGGTGAGATCAATTTGTTTTTGAAGAACATACAAGTTTTCAGCTTTCCTGCGTTGGCGTCTTTCAATGTCTTTTAAAACACCAGAATGTAGTTGTTCTCTAAAAAGATTAAAAATAACAAAGATATTTCTTCCTTACTTGAACTGACCTGTCTAAATGTTGCTTATAGTGGACATATCCGATTATTCCCAGCGAGAAACAACATGCAGAAGCAAGAACTATTTTCGCCTGGTACGACATTCAATAAATATTTCTGTTGCAAACGCAGGATAAATTAAAACAAAGAACAGAAATTTGTGAATTTGAACTAATGATTATGAAGGACAAACATAACCTCTAAATCGAAATATTCTTTCTCTTTTAGTTCGTTATGAAAGTTGACAGGCTCAAAACAATTATTTAGCAAGGACCGCTTTCTGAATAAAAAGAAGAAATCTGTTTTCGTGTTCGCGATGTTAGGTTAAATCAAATGTTTTCGTTTTTTTTTTCTTCTTTCAATGAAACGTTGTTTATCAAGATTTCACGGGAATACAGCATTGCCTTATTTTCATTTTCATAGACAGGGTGTATTACGAGGTGTGTTTATTTAATGATTCGTTTTACGAGCTGTAATTTGAAATCTACGTTTGATAAGGCTAGATACGTTTCATTTCTCAAAACTGAAATGTAAATATTTGTAGTTCTATTTAGAGTTTGCTGCTAATTCAAGCATAACTTAGATGAATTACGATACATCTCCTCTGTGCTGCTGTGAGTATTACAATGCAAACCAAGAAAGGAGCCACATATTGATGTGCTGCTGTAACTGTGAGGATATTGATGAAGCATTTGAAAGGTGCTAGTTATATTCCATCAATATCAGTATACCTTGGATAACTTCAGTTGTTTTAGTCTGATAACTGGTAAGAGAGTGTCAGAAGCGAATCGTAGAGGAATTTTATCAACAATGCAAAACAGAATGAGAATACCATGGCGAGGAGGCGCCAAGCAGATAGCATTTGATGCCATTTTACCAGTATTTATAGTGCCAGTCATGTTACTAGTAGCTTCGATAAGCCTGTGGTGGACTTTTTTTTCGTTCACTACAGCCGCCATATTTTTACTGTTCATTTCCAATTTCCTAATCAGGGCTGTGCACCACACCAAGTTTTTTTTCGTTTGGACCATAACCTCAATCGTAGTTTTATATGTGATATTCGAATTTATCGTGATACCCTTCTTAGAAATTTTGTTGGAAGAGAATATAGCTTTGAGTGTGTTGATTTTTGGTTTCGTCGTGTGTTTGTATCTGCTGAAAATTAAAATCAAAAGTGTTTGTGTTATGAGAGAGAGCGATGCTGAGAACGGAAGGAATCACCAACTTTTTTCACAGTGCTCCATCTGTCAATTGAGAATACCAGACAGAGACCATCATTGTGTTTGGTACGTACTTTTTTCTCGAAAATAAAAACAAGTCTCAGATCTAATTGTTGAATAAATAACTAGACTTACGAATTTGGGTAAAATCACAGTGAAATTACATTCACAACGCACATAACCTCACAATTTCATTGCTTTGTTGACATACACCGCCTACTCGATCTGAGATTTGTTTGCAGCTCTGTAATTGGCTACGAAACTCTTCTAGGTTCGATTGCTGCATAGGAAAACATAATCAGCTTCTTTTCGTGCTAGCCCTTTTATTCGCCATAACAGCCCTACTGTACAGCTCCAATTTGACGCTGACCTCAGTCTGCCACCCTTTCACGCTATACAAAACGATATTGCTCCCCGACGATTGTTCCGAAGTGTACAAATTGTTCGAGTGAGTGAAATGCGCTGTTGCCGTTTCTCGAATTTTTTCAGTGCAACTCCGAAACAACTGCGTATTTTTTTTTAGGCTGAGCCTATCTTTTGTTGCTGCAGTGTACAGTCTGATATTGGCTTGTATGTTGTTGGTGATGTTTTTCCAGCAGATTCTACTGATTTCGTTGGGTGTCACGTTGAGAGACTGGAGTCGTTTGCCTTTGTCGAAGAAAATTTGTCTGGGTTTGAACGCAGAGAGGCCTACCAGTAGGGGAATTTGGCAAAATTGGAAAGCTGTGATTTGTTGGACGAAAAATAATTATTATGTAACGAGTCAAATGTAATTGAATTATGTATGCTATTTTTATGAATATAAACACTATTATAAATATGACTATTCTTTGAATCACAAAACTTTTTAGATAATTCGAAAAAAAAATTCGCATCACTATATTCAACTGAAAAAAAATCAAATTCATGAGTTGGCGATCCCGCCTACTAAGATGTTTATCTAGATCTCAACATTATTCGTGCATATTCCTAACCTGTTCAGCATACAAATTCACTAAACGTGTTTTGTTTTTATTTTAATCGAAATATCAATGCATACTTCTCTTCTTTTCTAACCGGTTGAGTTCAATAGTCAGTTGAAGACACCGATCGAGTCAGCATATCATTATGGTGAGCAATTACAACAATTTTGACACGAATAATAAATAAATAAATACGGGTTTTCCCAAAGCATCACAGGAAATACCAGTGGCGAAAAATTGCTTAATATCCTCAGGCGATATAATTAGCTTATCGCCGCCATGTTGAATTCCACAGTCAATATTTTTAGAAAATAGTTATACAATTCTTTAAACAGTATGAATAACAAACTTAACCTAACTTTTCTGTTTCGGAGTAACGCTGAAAAAAAAGACAAGCAGCAACACCGTATTTTTTTGACGGGCTGTCATATCTAGCTTAAAAAATATGCTCTACAGTTACGCCTCGATTCTTAATTCATCTGCATAACATAATTAATTATATTTTTCAGTCACCTAATACCATCCTTCTAATTAATTTTCTTCTGGTAACAATTGTCAACTGTCAAGTAGGATACCCAGAGCTTCCTTCACAGCGACTAGACAGTGAAAATACGACGGTAAAAAATTTTTTTGAAAGCAACTCCTAGTTAGTTAGCTACAATATATTTTTTTAAATTTAGAATCGAGTTCCTCTGTATGCTCCAAGTGTATGCCCCAAAAATCAACTACTCTATCCGGGGAATCAACATCACGATTGGATATGCGACTGTAAACCTGGTGAGAAATTTTATACCAAGATATTTTGAGAAAGAATTCAGAAGCTGAGTTTTCACATTTCACCCTGTAGGTTATCTATACTATCCCGACGAAGACTCCTGTTTCCATGCCTACCGTAAGGGCCCCTGTAGAAAAGGGCAGTATTTGATCATACATAAAGAAGAAGTAGTGCCCAAATGTACCCAAAATCCATGTGAAGATGGTTTTGCACTGTAAGCATTCATACTTTGTAGATCATTGCACTTTTTTTACTGTTTTCAACAGACTTGTTATTATTCAGAATGTTCCCACTAGCTTTCAGGAATTTTAATATTCGTACACTAACAATTCCATAACTTGAACTTGATTTCAAGTTTATTATGAGATCACTGATTTTCGGTGCATGACATAACCACACATAACTGTTTGTTTTGTTCATTTAACCCTGAGTTCGCGATCACAGAACCGCTCGAACAGTATCGTACAGCGTTGCCAAGCGTTGTTCATGGTATTTCCTTAGGTTATGATCAGACCAAAAAACAAATGATAGCACATGCACTCACCTGTGTAGTATTCAAGAAAAATTGAATCAAAAACGATTTTCATGCCTACATTTTCCATCAGAACACGCACGGACACGAATTATGTTTTATGCACAAGACTAACTAAATAAAGTTTCTTTTGAAGTCCTGAAAAATTGCTCAACTGGCAACCCCGAAACATAAACGTAATCGATTCGTTTTATTATTAAATCCTGCTTTGTTTCTTAGATACAGAGGGCGCTGCTACGAAATGGGGAAACCAAACGGACCTTGCCGCCCCCTTCACGAAGGTGGGGGAATCTTCGACGTGAACGCCACTACTCTTCAGGTCGAGTGTTTGAAGGGCACCGATAGAATATCCCTTTTCGAGCCGCCCTATCGTCCCTGTAATCCCGGCAGCAAAATTAAAGCCCCAAATTGTTCGTTTCCATGAGATTTTGTAGTATTTGAACAAGTATTTTCGATAAATAAATGACATATCTGACTGATTCATTATTTTATCTAGTAACTTAGTTTTTTCCACTTGACTTCTTCAAATGACAGCTCATTTCGTTGTTTTTCAAAACATTCGAATGATTCATCAATTGTCAATAAACAAGTGATAAAAGTACCGCCCTGTATGTCAAATTGATTCGCGAATGATCTTTCTATTTATCGTACTCGCGTTTTGCCTTTGTTGTGTTTAAAAATAGGTGAGTGTACATCAATAATTGAGATCGAAATGCGTTTCAATCAGTGGACCACTACTCCTATTGACAGAAGGTTGCTAGATTGGTTCGTGACATTCGAAAAAAGTACGTACGATTCTTTGATAAAAAATGAACATCGGAGATCCTTTGGTTTCGGTGGAATTCGAGGTGTTTGGTAAAGTACAGGGTAAGCTGTGATTAAAATACTTGTTACTACAAAAACATAAATGAAATGTTTCATTGCACAGGCGTTTTCTTCACGAAATATTGCAAAGAAATGTGCGAACACCTTGCGGTGAACGGTTGGGTGAAAAATACCAAAAAAGGGACCATACAGGGAAAGCTACAGGGACAGAGATCGAAAGTTGAGCAAATGTGAGTAACATTAAAACTAGACATACAAATGCAGTCATCAAATAAATAAATTGAGGGGTCGAATTAAAAGCTAGACTAACCTTTTTAGTTTCCAGAGTCTGTCGAAACTGATTTTCATTCACTGTTTCACAATACACATTCAACTATTTTTAGGATTCGAATAAAGGCAACCGTTAATTTCGAATCAAATACAGAAAATTTGAAACATCTAAGAAATGGGGTTAGGTTGTGTTCGTAAGACGACTACCAACACTCTAGATTTACAAATTGTCATTTCCCATTTGAATAACGGGTTGTTATGAATATTGTTTCAATTTTTAATTGTTCCGATCTGCTCGGAACTAACGCCAGAACGAACCAAACAACTAGAGTTTATGAAAGTGACAGATATTTCGTGATCCTGATTTGAAAATCGAATTGCAACTCTGAAAACTATTTTTTGTGGTAGAATCACCAGGCGAATTACGAATTAGTGATATAGTGATGTCTATGCGTTTCAAATGGTCATCCGAAATAGAGAACATTCTCTAAGACTGTTAATTGGTTTAATGTATGTCCTGAATAAAACATTCTTTCAACGGTCCAGTGTTGAATAACTTCCTAGAGAAATGAATAAAAGGATTTTAGGCAGCGTGCCAAACCCCAACTATATTTATTATTGTATCGAAAGTTTGCTGACGTAACGTTTATTTAGATTTTTTTATTTCAGGGTCATGTGGCTGTCCAATACTGGCTCGCCTGGAAGCCAAATAACCCAATGTGACCTAACGAATTGGCAGAACTTGGCTTCGCCCGATTACAGAGGATTCCAAATTAGATTCTGAAAAGTGTGCTGCATTTTTTTATATGGGTCGAATTTATTGGAGACATATTTTTGTACTGTTTTTTTTTCAAGAAGAAACGTTTTGATTGCAGTGTGGTATTTTTTACGTCCCTTCGAGTTTCGGAAGACCAACAAGAAGTCGTTCAAATCACGTAGCCATAACCTCTTAGTGCGCAATGGATATAAAACAATGCGTTGCCATAGCAACCATTGGCTAGTGGCTAAACAAAATAAAATTGACAGGAGGACATTTTTAGTTTTGTTCTTTCATTATATCTGTTTAATTAATCGAAATTAATTGCGTTTTTGATGCAATAAAGTGAATCGTAGTGAAATTTTGTTGTGCAATGTGCAAAAAGGTGATTCGTGCATGGACAAATCTTGTGAGTCGAATATTTTTGCTCGTAATATTAAACAGTAGAAATATTTTATTTGTTTTATTAACACGTATACCAGATGTCATAAAAATAGTTCATTAATTCCAACATGGCGCCCAAAAATTCATTGACACTTTTCTCTCCGTTTTAGCAGAATGTAAATGGATGTAAAAACAGTTCCAAAAAAAATATGGCGATGTTTCAATAGGGTTTATTTTTATTAGAAAACAATCGTATTAACATTACTGCATCTAGGGATCTAAAATGAATTACATACCAATAACAGTCAATCTTACATTCAAACGAAAATGCATCCACATAGTTATCTTATCCAATGAGTCGTAATGATTTGTTAAAAAAAAGTGTTTTGTGCTTAAATTCGTACAGAAAACATGTTAACGGGCCGACGACACTACGCAGGTCCGCACTCAGTAAATCCCCACGCCATCAACATGAAATCTCCACGATTCGAAACGAAGCCAAAAAAAAAATCATAACGCCGAAATGCCAAGTCGCACAAAACACGTTTACACACACCGGGGGAGGGGGGAGCTGGAGGGGAAAAGGGGTGGGGGCTGGTCTGCAGTTTAACTCTTAGTCTGAACGGGATGATGAAAATAGAAAAATATCCTTCTAGAAAATTTCACGATTATAGTTACAATTCTAGGGAGTTCGCTAGTCTTGCATGTCCTCCGGGACTTCGTGGGGGTTGAGGATGCCCGGCACGGAGAGCTGGACGCGGCGTTTCTCCGCTTGGGCGGCCTGCAACGACTTTTCTCGCTCCTCCAAAAACAGATCTGTGTCGTCTTCGCCGGTGTATTCCTGAAAATCGCCCCCACACGTCAACGTCAAACGTAATCGTTCCGTGTCAGTCATCGTAACGAAATTCTATGGTTTCAAATTGAAACTGAGTATTCCTGAGTAAAGTCACTTTACAATGACTTAGAACCTTTTCGATTGGTTGAAAATTGTCAATTTGAGATCAAAAACGACCATTTTCGAGCCCAAAACACAACACTTCTTCCAGAACTACGCAATTCTGTTAATTTTCGATAATTTGTATAGGAAATATGTTGAATTTTACTAACATTTTTGAATTTTTCCATTTCACTTATTTATTCGGCCAGAATCATGTAAGCAGTTGGGGATATTTTTTGGGCTCTTTCGAAGAACACTAACGACTCCGTTATTTTTTAATATTTTTGACAGAAAAACATTCAAAATATAGCTGAAAATACACCTTATCACGCCCAAGAAACTTGAAAACATTCTAGCGAGTACTTTCTTTAAAAAAATTCGCGAAAATCATCAATTCTTTCATGGGTTACACTGACTTAGCTCCTTAAATTAATTGCTGTGAGTACAAAAGGGATTTTCAATATATTTTCTTCATAGATATGACCGTTTTTGACGATTTTCTTGCTATTTTCGAGAGAGCCATTTTCAGAATTTGAAAAACATCCAAAATTAAAAAAAAAACTCGCGAAAATCACCCAATTCATCCTTAAATTAATTGCTGTGGGTACAAAAAACATTTTCAGTATATTTTCTTCTAAAACATGCCCATTTTCGACGATTTTCTTGCTTCTTTCAGGAAAGCCATTATCAGAATTTGATAAATCCCTTGTGAAATAAGTAAAATTAGTATTTCAATTTAGCGCCTCGAAATCAATAAGAAAAAACAAACCCTAGTTTGAGATTTTTTTGGCTGTCTCACGTACGACGAAAATGTTTAAAGAATTCGCGAAAATCACCCAATTTTTCCTTAAATTAATTGCTGTGGGTACAAAAAACATTTTCAGTATATTTTCTTCTAAAACATGCCCATTTTCGACGATTTTCTTGCTTCTTTCAGGAAAGCCATCATCAGAATTTGATAAATCCCTTGTGAAATAAATAAAATTAGTATTTCAATTTAGCGCCTCGAAATCAATAAGAAAAAACAAACCCTAGTTTGAGATTTTTTTGGCTGTCTCACGTACGACGAAAATGTTTAAAGAATTCGCGAAAATCACCCAATTTTTCCTTAAATTAATTGCTGTGGGTACAAAAAACATTTTCAGTATATTTTCTTCTAAAACATGCCCATTTTCGACGATTTTCTTGCTTTTTTTGGAGAGAGCCATTTTCAGAATTTAATAAATCCATTGTGAAATAATTAAAATTAGTATTTCAATTCAGCGCCTCAAAATCAATAAGAAAAAACGAACTCAAGCTGAGATTTTCTTCCTTATGCACGACTCCTAATGCAAAACCCCCCGAGAACCTCCCAATTACCAACCGAAAACCCCCCAACAACCGCCGAAATCCCGCACTTTCCCCCCCAAACCCCAAAAAACCCACTCACCCTAATTTGCACCAAGAAATCCCGCAAATGCTCCTTGAACGCCGGTATGTCGTGATTCAAATTGAACATCCCCTGCACCATAATCTTGATCTGGTGGTCGGTCAAGTGCGGGAACGCCGACTTCAGCAGCGCCGCCGTGAACTCCTGCACGTACACCACGTTATCCACCGCCGCGCCCTGCCCCACCTGGCACCGCACCCGCCCCGCCTCCACCAGCGAGAAAACGTACGCCAAAATCGAGGCGTGCATCGACAGCCCGGACGTGTGCGACGTGTCCGTCACCACTGAGAAGACGTGCTGCAGGATGTCCGTCAGATAGGTCTGGTAGAAGCTCGGCGCGGCCGCCTCGTGCTGCTCCACGTTCTGGAGCAGCTTGAGGAGGATCTGGAGGCCGGTGTCGGCGACGTTGCGCATCGTGTGCTTGAACGCCCAGATGATGCTGTCGAGCACCAGCTTGAATTGGGCGGGGGGGATGTTGAGGAAGGCGGCGAAACAGTGATTGTTGACGGCCTGGAGGAGGAGGAAGAAGTTGGTGCGGTGCTCGGGGTACTCCTCGAAGTCCTTGTTGATCATTTCGAGGGTGCACTCGAAGACGGCGTCGAAGATTTTCGGGACCTGTACGAGATAACGTCGATTTATCGTCGGATGCGTGCAATTTTCCCCCGATGAAACGTCTATTGAGACGATTGAATCGCTCTAGGGACGTCACAACTGCTCATTTTTTGAATCAATTAAAAGAAATATTTTGTATACAATAAAAGCAGGGAAGATCAATTGTTTTTTTAAATAATTTTGCTTTAAAACTGCTTCAAGATCAAATTCTACAATTAAGAATGATATTTATGCAATTTTTCCCTGATGAAACGTCAATTTGAGACGATTGAATCGCTCTAGTGACGGCACAACTGCTATTTTTTTGAAATCAATTGAAAGAAATATTTTGTATACAATAAAAGCGGGGAAGATCAATTGTTTTTTTAAATAATTTTGCTTTAAAACTGCTTCAAGATCAAATTCTACAATTAAGAATGATATTTATGCAATTTTTCCCTGATGAAACGTCAATTTGAGACGATTGAATCGCTCTAGTGACGGCAGAACTGCTATTTTTTGAAATCAATTGAAAGAAATATTTTGTATACAATAAAAGCGGGGAAGATCAATTGTTTTTTTTTAAATAATTTTGCTTTAAAACTGCTTCAAGATCAAATTCTACAATTAAGAATGATATTTATGCAATTTTTCCCTGATGAAACGTCAATTTGAGACGATTGAATCGCTCTAGTGACGGCACAACTGGTATTTTTTGAAATCAATTGAAAGAAATATTTTGTATACAATAAAAGCGGGGAAGATCAATTGTTTTTTTAAATAATTTTGCTTTAAAACTGCTTCAAGATCAAATTCTACAATTAAGAATGATATTTATGCAATTTTTCTGACGAAACATCAATTTGAGACGATTGAATTGACAAAAAAACTCCCTGTAGTGACGTCACAACTGCTATTTTTTGAAAATCAATTATAGAAATATTTATATGCCTTTTCTGAAGGTAAAGAGAGGGGAAAATCGATTGTTTTTTCGAGTAAATTTGCTTTAAAATTGCCTCAAGATCGAATTCGACAAATAAAAAATTACGTTTATGCCATTTTTCTGAGAAATATGTTGTATTATCTGAAAAAACTTCAATTTCAAACGATTGAATTGCCAAAAAAATCGCTCTAATGACGTCACAACTGCTATTTTTTTATCAATTGAAAGCAATGTTTGTATCAATGCACGTGAAATAAATATTTGTATTATTTTCTCAAAGGCGAAAAGTGGGAAAAAGTAATTGTTTTTTCAGAAAAAATTGTTTTTTAACTGCTTCAAGATTGAATTTTACAAATAAAGAATGATAATTATGCAATTTTTTGGGAAATATAGCGTAGTATATGAAAAAATCCCACTTTGAAACATTTGATCGCCAGACTTTCAAAATATCACTGTTTGTGACGTCACTACTCCTCATTTGGTGTTTCGGCGGATATTTCTTCGTTTCGTCCACAAAAAAAAACAATTTGAAAAATGAAGGTCTCATTTCTGGTAATTCTGACAGATTTAGTTATCAGAGAAAAATACTATGAAATTAAACAAATGAAAAAATATCTATATGTATTTTTTCGAAAAATAAAAATTGTCATCAACTTGGGTCAGTCTTAAAACCAACTCAGCCCCTATCAGATATACTGGGTGATTTCCAGTTTCTTCAAAAATCGCCACTTTCGCAATCACAACAACCTAAAAAGTCATATTTTTCGAAAAATAATTTACATTCTGGACGAAATTCTTATGAAACATCTTTATCGAAGCTCATTGATCGTGAACCTGAAAAAAAATCGAGTTTCTTTCGTCCAAACGACTGCGCCAAAAATCAAAAAAGAAAAAGAAACGGTGCAAGTTTCACAACGTCCTGAAAATTGTCAATAAAAAACTCACCTCGAGCGTAATGTGACTTTCCAGTTTGTTGACTATCGTCGCGATGGCGCTGAGCACTTCCGGCTCCCTGGCGGCCGGCACTTGCGTCCTCTGGTAGTCCAGCAGGACGGCGTCCAAGAAGGGGGGTATGAAATTGTCCAGCACCATGTTGACGTCGTTCGATCGCGATATCCAATCCGATATCAGTTTCAACGTTTCCTTTTTCACCACCCGCATCGCTTTTATCAGGGGCTGCTTCGTTACCGACTCGCCGTTCAATTGAATGGCGGCCGTTATGTTTTCCGACATAACCTAAAAGGTTAGGTTGGGTTTTTCATTTGATAAGTGCGAAATTAGCGAATAAATGTTGGTTTGTGAGGTTTTCCGGTGTTACGTTGACTTTGGTTGACGTTTGACAGTTGACATTTGACGTAAACAAAGCAAACATTGATTTCTCCTGTTTAGTACTTGATAAGGGTTGGCTAACTATGAAGTACGATTGACTGTGTTGGATTTTTGATGGATTGAAAATCAAGAATTTGCTCAAAAATCAAATATAATACAATTTCTCTGAAAAATATTGAGTAATATTCGCAAAATACTTTACTTTGGGGTTTTATTCTAGGAAAACTATTGCCACTATTGAGTTTTTACCCTCAAAATGAAAACCACTGCAACACTTTCAATGTTTTTTGTAGTAATTTTTGGGGTATCTCGCAAAGAAAAGAAGAAGAAGAAATAGCTCGAGAATTATTCCTCAAATTACATCGAATTCGTATTTTTTCGTGCCGAAAATCGTAAACATATCATTATTTTGTAACAATTTGAGGCTCACCTTATAAACATTCAACATATCCAAGTATATTCGTCCAAGTTGAAGAACGTAAGCGTGATTCAAGGCTTTACAAGCTCTCACGTTAGTTTTCAAAATGCTAGCTAACTGTTTGACAATTTCTATCCCTTTCAGAACGTCGACGTTTTTGCTAGCTTGACTTATTATATCGTCCCAAACCTGCAAAATAATTCATCATTCTCAGATCCTCTGAGTTGTCATTAAATTTCTTAAGAAATAAAATCAATTGAAAGAAATATTTTGTATATAATATTTATATGCTTTTCCTGAAGGCAAAGAGTGGGGAAAATCAATTATTCTTTAGAAAATTTGGTGAGACTTTAAAAGAAAAATCCCGTGTGACGTCATAACTGCTATTTTTTATCAATTAAAAGCGATTTTTTTATATCAAAGCAACTTAAATATTTATATTCTTTTCCTGAAGGCAATGATTGAGGAAAATGAATTGTTTTTTTAGATAAATTTGCCTTAAAACTGCTTCAAGATTGAATTATACAAATAAAGAATGATATTTATGCCATTTTTCTGAGAAATATGTTGTATTATCTGAAAAAACTTCAATTTGAAACGATTGAATTTGGCAAGACTTGAAAAAATCGCTCTAGTGACGTCACAACTGCTAATTTTTTATCAATTGAAAGCGATTTTTTGTATCGAAGCAACTAAAATGAATATTTATATAATGATTTTTTGTCTTTGAAACCAGATATTCCTCTAATAAAGTCTCTACATCGATACAGGTTTGAATTTTCATGGGTAAAGGCTGAAAAAAAAAAAACCACACCAACCTGATTGGGCAACATCATATATTTCTCGATTAAGGCTTCCTGCGTAGCTGCATCGACTTGGGCGGAGATCATGTACCCCACAGCCTCGTAAAACGTGTGCACCTGCTGCTGTTGCAAATCACAAATAATCGTCGAGATGGACGTCAAAATCTCCTCGATGAAGGGACACGACTCGCCGATCTGAGTCGTGACGAAATGCCTCCGGCACTTCAGCGCGATCTTGATAAAAGTATCACAAGCCATGTCCTGCACGCCGTCGTGCGTCTCGTGCATGAATTCGAACAGTTTGTTGACGACCGTCTTGAGGAACTTCCAGTGCGCCCTCAGGAACCTCGGGTACTGCCCCACCACGTACATGATGTTGGACGCGATGATGGCCTTGTTGTCTTTCCCGCGCTTCTGCTCGCACAGCCCCAACAGATCTTTGATGACCGTCACGAGGAACCTCTTCTCGTCCTCCTCGTGCATGGCCCCCGAGATGCTGCCGATGGCCCAGCACAGCGTGTTGAGGTTCTTCCAGGACCACTCGGAGCCGTTCACCTGGTTCAGCAGCTTGGTGGTCATGATTTTCTCGGTGTCGGCGCAGTCCAAGTGGGTCAGGTACACCAGCGTCTCGCGCATGTTCTTGTACAAGTTGATCGAGTCGGTGTCCTTCATGAACTCCCGCACCACCTCCCCGTTGTCGTTCTCGACCACCAGCACCTCCTCGGGCTTCGCCATCCGCGATATCATTATGTAGCGCACTTTGTTCAGCATCTCCTTGTAGATGTCCTGGTACATGCTCACAAACAGGTCCTTGGTGGGGCCCTGCCTGGCGCTGCCGAAGTAAATGGGGCGGGCGCCCCCGTGGGGCACCTCCTGGTACAGCTCCGAGGCCAGCGAGTTCCAGTACTCCAGGCAGATTTTGAAAATCTCCACCTCCTCCACCTCGGAGATGAGCACGAGGTACTCAAGCGCTCTCACCAGCGTGTTCACTTGGTTCTCGGCGATGTTGCTGTGTTCTTTCAGGAAGGTGCAGAGGAAGAGCGCCAGGTTTTGGATGAAGTTCTGCTCCTGGTCCTGCCCGCAGGCGTACGCCGTTTTTATGTCCGTGGTGAAGGGCAGCATGACCTCCAGCTGCGTCATCGATTGGATGAACAGGAAAGTGAACATGTCGTCGTAGTTTCGCACCGTCACCCCCGAGATCTCGGTCAGGCATTTGAGGGTGACGTTGCGGAACATCGGCACGGGCAAGAACTTGAAGATCAACGTGTTGATGAGGTTCGTTTCGAAGATGTAGCCCAGCGGGATCCAGTTGAGGAAGCGCAGGAGCGTCTCCAGAGTGGCGTTCACCAGCGGGGGGTTCTGCGAGTTCTCCAACACAAACTGACACAGGTGGAAGATGGCGGAGAACTCGGTGCACATCGTGTCCTTCAGGTGTTTGGCTTTGGTCTGCGTGATCTGCCCCGTGGAGAAGTCAAACAGCTCCTCGCTCAACAGTTTGAGGATGATCATGTTGTTCTGACACAAACTCTCGTTCGTTTTACTCGCACCCACGATATCCGGGATGAAACTCTCCCAATTCTTGGGCCATTCTCTCTTCAACACTTGCACCAGTATCATGTTCAGTTTATTGAGGTACGTCCTGTTTGCCTCCAACATTTCAGCGTCCGAGCTGGTTTTGATAATGAGGGATACAATGTACTTCTTGATGCCTTCGCACTGATTCCTCGGGAGCACCTTCCATCTCGTTTTGATTACTTGTTCGAGGATTTGTAGAGCGTAGTACTTTGTTTGTTGATTTGTTGAGTACTCTAAGATTGTATCGACTCGCGTCCACGCATCAGGGTGTTCTTTCAGTGTCGTCAATACCTCCTGTGCCATCCTTTGGGTGTCCCCGTTTCCACTGTACATACTTACGACTACGCTATCAAGAAGGTTTATGTCTAGCTTCTGGTTGAAATCCAGTAAAGCTGCTGCCGCTGCTTGATGACTAAGTGCCGCCATTTCAAATATACGTTTTCTTTCACTCAGCTGTTCATAAATTCTCAATCATTCCACCACTTACACCGCTGGAAAAATATTTATTGTTATTTCAATGTTTCATCGGGATGTGGATGATGGAAAGCTAATTCGTTAGATGCCTCATGTGTCTCACACATTTCAAACAGCAGCGATATCAATTAAACTACAAGCTGAAGTGAATATTATCTTCAGGAATAACCTAACATTCGGATTCTACAAAGGATACTGGTAAACGTTCATTGTCCATGTTATTGTTGTAAATATAGGGGTTTATACCGATTTTATAAACTTACTGAATATCCTTAAATAACGGATAAACACCAAATTCAGCAGCCTAACTCACAAACTCGTAAAATTCCCACAAAGCGCAAAACCAAATACGACATTTAGAATTATAGTCGGTAAAATTGATATCTTTTCTTAGATGAAGTGAATGTATGACCGACTGTAGGATAAGTAAATGACGGAATGTCACATCAAAAGTATTGACCTTACCGTGTACGATCTATGAAGTTACCACAGAAATGTAATTGTAAACATAATTCTGTGGTGTTGCCGATATATATATCTTTCGTCATATCTCTCGTCAGTTGTCAAAGGATCACGTGTATAATTTTCGTTCCAATGTGATATCATAGATGTCGCATAATATATGAATTTTTATATTTAGCAAAATGAAGTTGGCAGCTAATTAAGTGTTTTGAGGATAATATGATATAACCTGTTCGACTGTGTATTGTTGAATATTATTTGTTGTTGTGAAATGTGCATGTTGTTGCGAGGACAAATCATTTTGCAGGTACTCATTCTCCTCATACACATTTTTATCAAACTCTGCCGATGATATGCTATCTGAAAATGATAATTAAGCGTCTGCAAAATAAAATACATTTGAACTCGTTTCCCTCATCACCCAAGAGGTAGAGTTCTCAATGCGTTGCTTTTTTTAATGGAAGCATCCCCAGTAGGCCTACAAACCATGAATGTGGAGAATATTTAACCCTTCCAGAAATTGAAATCAATTCCTGAAATTCGTTTATTGGCATTTGTACGAAATCGCAAAATGCACTTTATAATATGTTGTTTCAGATTTCGTGTCTGAAAAGTCTACGCGGCACTTATTTCACGTTTTCACTTATTTCACCAAGGACTAATCATCTGAATGAATTCACCAGATGATAGTCGAACAGCATTTACCCCTTTCAGAAACTGAAATCAATTCCTGAAATTCGTTTATTGGCATTTGTACGAAATCGCGAAATGCACTTTATATGTTGTTTCAGATTTCGTGTCTGAAAAGTCTACGCGGCACTTATTTCACGTTTTCACTTATTTCACCAAAGGACTAATCATCTGAATGAATTCACCAGATGATAGTCGAACAGCATTTACCCCTTCCAGAAATTGAAATCAATTCCTGGAATTCGTTTATTGGCATTTGTACAAAATTGCAAAATGCACTTCATATTGTTTCAGATTACGTCTCTGAAAAGTCTACGCGGCACTTATTTCACGTTTACAGTTATTTCACTGCATTTACCCCTTCCAGAAATAAAATAATTTCTGAAATTCGTTTATTGGCATTTATATAAAAAATTGCAAAATGCACTTTATATTGTTTAATGTCTGAAATAAATAATTCCTGAAACAAAATAAATCCTGAAATGAATTAATTCCTGAAATAAATTAATTCCTGAAATGAAGTAATTCCTGAAATAAAATAATTCCTGAAAGAGAATGATTCCTGAAATAAAATAATTCCTGAAATAGAATAATTCCTGAAATAAAATAATTCCTGAAAGAGAATAATTCCTGAAAGAGAATGATTTCTGAAATAAAATAATTCCTGAAATAAAATGCACTTCATTTGGAAACTTGTCACCTTAATCGTCAGGCCTACCTTCTTTTTCATGAAAAAGTGTTTCAAGTAACAAGTCATTTAACAGACAGTACATCAAAATACTGAAAAGGATGTTCATTTTCGAGTTGAAATCCTCAACATCGCAGTAGCAAAAGTAACAGTCGTCTCCAGTGCGATGGTACAAATCAAAACTACAATCGAAAATGCGCTTGAAGAAATCGAGCATGCCGTCAAGTGAATCACAGCTAGAATTTCCATCGAAATTCAAATGCGGTGGGTCGAAAAGCGAATTTCTACCTACATCAAGAACTAGGAAGACTCCCACGACCACGAAAAACACTGTCATACCGACTTCTTAAGGTGACGGCCTCTTTTGCAGAGAGGAAAACTTACGAACACCAAAAGTCGATACTCTCCCCTCGTAAGGGTACCGCGCGTGTTATCGGGTGAGGTTGTCAACTGTCGTTAATGATCGGGTAGAAAATTCGCTTTTCGACCCACCGCATTTGAATTTCGATGGAACTTCTAGCTGTGAATCACTTGACGGCATGCTTGATTTCTTCAAGCGCATTTTCGATTGTAGTTTTGATTTGTACCATCGCACTGGAGACGACTGTTACTTTTGCTACTGCGATGTCGAGGATTTCAATACGAAAATAAACGTTCTATTCAGTATTCTGATGTACTGTGTGTTAAACGACCTGTCACTTGAAAACACTTTTTCACGAAAAAAAAATGGTAGGCCTGTGTAATTTGGAAAAGTGAAGTTAACATCAAAGAATTGAAATTTGGAGAAACTGAACGTATATCTCGACTGTAAGGATTCTCTATAATCCTACAAATTCCATAGTTCGTCGGAATATTGTGGGTGCACCCGCTGAAATTCGTGCAAAAAGTCATGCATAACCCAAAAATCACTTACCTTTTTCTAGAAGAACTACTTACTACCTGTAACAACAGAAAAAAATCATTAAATCTCAAGAATAAATATCTGAATTCGAGAAATCATATAATGGAAAATTTCAATAATAATAATAATAAATGTCCATTTTTTAAACAATTTACACTGATCCAATAGGCTATCGACCTAAGCCCTTCTGCCCATTGATTACACAAATTGAAAAAAAAAAATAAAACCTAACAAATCGATACAATAAAAAGAAAGTCAGTAAGTTAGAAATAGGTTTTATGAGGAGCTTAGAAGTGGAATGTGAAATATTTGAAAGTGAGGAGACAAAAGCTGAATGTGAGGTTGTAAAAGTTACAGGAATCAAAAAATCACTCACCGATTGGTAATAGTAGTTACACCTTCTATCCTAGTTCTTTGTTTTCCAGACGTCACATGCCATCTATAACAAAATTAAAAATGAATCTATAAAATTGCATACTTTATTTTATTGCATCTTTTCTTAAATATCAAGAAAGGGTTCATTTATCATGTATTCATCATGAGAAAACATTGAAAACAATTTCACCAAGAAATCAGCAAATTTCAACAAAAAAACCCGATGTATCATGATGGAAAATTTGGAAATCGTTCAGTTGTGTAAAGGGACATGCAAAAAAAACTCACCCATTATTTTTTCTCAAACTGTCCTAGAAGCACACACACACACAGTCACAAACACACGGTATCACTGGAAACACTCGCGAAAACTTTCCACCGCACGAGAAAGTCTTTCGTCACGCACGTCCGAACCCAACGGAGGTTTAAAATCGACTGAGTAATATGTGTCGTCTTATCAGTCTGCCAATTCCTTTACGCATGATTAATAGGGTTGCATAATTGAAACTAGTCATCTCTGTGATACCGAAATGTGTGTACAGGATGTTTGAAATATTTTCGAATAAAATTCTGCTAACTATTAGAAGACCGTCAGAACTTGGACTCCTCTGACTGATTTAAAGTTGCCTATAGGGCTTCGCTGCAGTAGAAAGGCTGTCAGACTTGTAACCATTGACATTTAAAGCTAAGTGTATAGTTTTAACCTTTTCAAAACGCAGGATTCTTGGAATTATTCAAACTCTACACATTTCGAGCACTTGTCAACTTCAAACTAGAGAAATAAAGTTGAAGTAGTTCAACGAACGTTAACGTCAGAATCTTCTTCTTTCATATAATTCGAATGAAGCGTGGCAGCCAAATTGGTAGGGGGAAAAAGAGCTATATTCATTGTTGTGAAGTCACAGTCAAGGACACTAGCTCTATCTAGTGGTTGGTTCCAAAACCATGATGAAAAATCTTGTTGGTCTCTGCTCGTGGCAAATTTTCCATAATTATAAGAATTGAAATGAGAATATGAGTTAATTGAAATAGGTATATTTAATGGAGTAGTGTACACATATAAAGAAATAAAAAGCAATAAAACATGTTACAAACGTATCACAAAATCAGGGTTTTCCTTCGCACCATGTCGATTTGGCAGGACTTATACTCTTCTCTTCTTGTGTGTAGAATTTCTCTAGTTGTTGTTGGATCGGTGATTGTTTACTGTTTTTGTCTCCAGCGAAATTCTCGATATTCATTAATTTAAATTCCTTCACCACTGATGAATTCTTCTGCAACTCAAGCAATACTTTATGTTGCTTTGCTATAGCGTCCGTCATGAACTGCGTTTTAGCGACTAGCGTTTCTAAACAAAACTTGATCTTCTTATTGTCTGATCTCAGTTCATTTATAGAGGTGAATAATCTCTTGGAATTATCTTCGATGCCTTCCTTCAACTTCCATAGATCCATGAGTTCTCTCATACCAGGGCGCGGAGCACCCGGTAGCTGATCAACGAACTGGAAGTTTGGGCTAGTTCCAAACACTTCTTTGTTTGAGGTTATGTAGCACAGCTGAAACTTGATGCTGGTGGTTTTCATTTTCGGCAGTCGATCCTTACTAAACATGAAGGTGTACCTGGTTTTCTTGCTCGAAAGGGGAAGTTTTTCGGAGATGATGTATTCGTCGAGGGATTTCCAATCAACTTTGAACAAAGCCACTTCATCGTGAGATTGAGGCGAGTACTCGTTGAGTTCGAAAGTGAAGTACATATCGTGGTTGAAACTGTAATATTGTTGAATGTCTATGAACTCCACGACTTTTTCGATCGAGGTGAAAGCGTCTTCCGCCATTTTTATAAATTATTGAACAAACGAGAAATGTGAATTGAATTCGATAGTTTACAACGTCTATTAAGGCACTATCAGTTTCAGTCAGGCGACTGTTTTTTGGTTTGAGGTCAACTTTTTCGTTAAAAAATGTGAGTTTTTGTGCACGTAGTGGAACCATATACAGGATGATAGTTATAACATCTCGCCAGAAGATGTGATTTTTATCAACGATAATCCAAAGCAGAAAGTGAGGTTAAGTTTATCATCTAAATTGTTTCGAGAAGTTATTCCATTTCATAAAATATACAGAGTGTGCACATACTATAGGTACTAGAGGTTATTTATCATGACAATTCAACTGAAATTACTTTAATCCAACAAAGATTTCTAATGAGCTAAAACCTTAGAATTATCTTTCCCAAATAAATAGACTAGAGAAAGTTTGACAGAAATAGTCTTTATCTGTATTTAAAATTGCAAATGTTATGATAATAGAATCTGTAATCCCAAACACGTATAGACAGGGTCTTCGTTGATACGTATAGATGGCATTACATGTCAAATTTGTAATTCACAATAATAAGATATATTTAATATAATTTTACACGCCTACATAA
The DNA here is from genome assembly GCA_037013635.1 of Plagiodera versicolora. Classification (NCBI taxonomy): domain Eukaryota; kingdom Metazoa; phylum Arthropoda; class Insecta; order Coleoptera; family Chrysomelidae; genus Plagiodera; species Plagiodera versicolora. Next base: position 511,164 of record CM072988.1, read on the forward strand.
ATAAAAACTGTTAAAATAGTAACAATGACACAAGTAGACTAATTGTATTTGAGATTATCACAAAATTATTATTTTCTTCTGCTTCAGAGACTCATAGTCTATCACGTCGTGTTTTGTGTTGCTGTAATACTTGTTGGGTCGGCGATTGTTTATGTTTTTTCTTCCCTTCAGCCTCAGTACTTTGGATGTTTGTTAGTTTGGCTTCAAAAGCAGCATTATCCTTCAAATACTCTATAATAACTTCTTGGTCTGCTATAATAGACATTATGAGCTGCATTTTCGAGATAAGCGTCTCTAAACATTTCTTGATCTCCCTATTTTCTGATTTGAGTTCATCAACATGCTCCGGTACTGTCATGAAAACGCTGTTTTCACTCCAGCTTGAGAATTGTTCTGGATTGTCCCGTGCTGTTGCTGCAACAATGTTTCCTTTTCTATTTACTCTCTCGCCGAACTGGAAGTCTGGGCTAGTTCCCAACACCACATTGCTTTCATTTATGTAGCACAGCTGATAGGTATCGAATTCGTTTTTCGGTAGCGAATCCTTACTGAACCTGAAGGTATACCTGTTTCCCATAATTGACACAGGCTGTCCTGTAGAGACGATGCAATTTTCAATGCATTTCCAACCCACTTTGAACAAACACACTCTATCGCCATGCTGATGGGTATATTCATTTAGTTCGATAGAGAACAACATATCGTTCTTGTAACTATGGTATTTTTTAATGTCCATGAAGTTCGCGACTCTGTCAATGATTGTGAAACCGCTGTCTGACATTTTTGTTTGAAAATTTCAACGTGAAATGGTACTGGGTTTGGTAGATTCGAAGAACAACTGAGGCACTTGAGTTTTGGTAGTCTTGCAATGGTTTCTGAGTCTGTGTCTAATCTTTTTGTAAAAAAGTGCTAGTTTTTGTGTGTTTTTTGTGAAACTGTGTACAGGGTGTTCGAGTGTATAGTGACTGTGTTTGGAGGAAAATATTCTACAAGGTTTGTCAGAAATACTCAATGAAGAATCGCCATGATAACGAAGACAACGACATTGAAAATTCAGGTAGACCTCTTACATTAAATTCAATCTGTAGTTTCAAACTCACGACAAATTGAATAGATGAAGTTTCTGTTTACTACGTATAGATGGCGAAGTAACAATAATAGGAATATGAAGTAATTGGGATAGGTATATTCAATATAACAGTTCACAGATTAATAAAAACAATAAAAGTAGACTAATTGTAATGGCGATCATCCCAAAATAAGGAGTTTCTTCCACACGTGCATTGTTTAAATTTTTTCATTTTTTCTTCCTCAGTGTACTCATTGTTTCTTTTTTTGGGGTCCCTTAGTGAATTTTTCTGCAAATCAAATATAATTTCTCGTTGATATTCAAGAACTGTCCACAAAAAATCAATTTTGGAGCCTAGCGTTTGTACATGTGTCATGATATCACGATATTCCGATGAGATTTTACGGAGAACGTGAAGTAATAACAGGAAATCTTCGAAAAAGCCATCGCCATCGTCACTTGAAGAATCGGCTTCGATTGTCGAATTGTTGATCTTGAATTTTGCACTCGTTCCCAACACTTCGTCTTCGCCAGTGATGTAGCAGAGCTCAAAATAGCCCTTGATGTTCTCCGGTAGTCGTTCCTTATTGAACCCAAAGCTGAACGTGTTTTCGTAAAGTGAAGTAGGAATTTCTTCTGATATGACGTAATCACTCACGTATTTCCAACCAACTTTGAACAGCGCTACTCTATCACCAATTCTGGGAACATACTCATCTAAATGTAAAGAGAAGTAGATGTCGCCAGTAGCACAGAAAACACGGTCGTCTGTGATCTCAAACTGCACAGCTCTCATTTTTGTTTGGAAAATTTCAACGCCTACTTCAGTTTGGTAGATTCCAACAACTGTTGAGGCAGGCAATTGTTTCTAAGTTGATTATTTCCCGAAAAAAAAGGCGAGTTCTTGCACGCCTAGCGTAAAACTGTGTACAGGGTGTTCAAGGGTATAATGACTGGGAAAATAATCTGTAAATTTTGACAGCTGGTGAAAAATATCTGATAGTGATTTAATTAACCACAAATGCAGATGTACATTTCACAAATGTTTTCGAGGTATTTCAGGCACGTAATCGTTATGTGACGTCGATGACATCACCAGAGAAACAAGTCTTCTTCTTAGCTGATCTGTCAAAGTGACGTTTTCACGTGACTCAGTTCGAGCGGACATTTCCATGATTTGACACATGTCAATGTCACTCATTTCCATGTCATGGCATCCACTGTCTGGGGTATTTGTCGACATTTTATCTATTTCATTGATGGTGTTTTCGAAAAGTGTCAAGATGGATCTGCGAAAAATATTTTTTGGTGATGTTATATTAAATTTTCGTTGTTTGTGACTCACCTTGCATGTTGATCTCGTGCAATGATAGCTTGTCCGAATAGTTTCATATAAAATAAGTTACTGCATGGATGTAGCAGCTTCGATTTGATGATGACGTCAAGTAAAATTGGACTTATTTGGTTGTTATTTATTGTTGGTATGTCAATTTCCTTATCTAAATACAGAGTGATTCAGTGGAGAGCCAATAGTCACTTTATTCGAGGCAGAAACTTGTGACAGCTGGTCAGGAAATGCGCTGTTGCCGATCCTCTTTTTATCAGCAAAGCTCGGAAAAAATTTTGACACTGAATTACCAAATCTGTCACAATTCTCAGCCCCAAATTAATGAACCACAACAAAAATTGTTTTTTTTATGATTTTATACAGGGTCAGTTGGAAAATCGTTGGAATTTCGAGTTATGTTCTGACTTAGACACACCCTGTATGTACCTGAATATTCCGAAATCAAGGTCACCAAAGCGGATTTCGCCTCGGCGAACAAAAAATCGTACGTCGCACACAAACAGTTCAATTTTTCTACAGGGCTTTTGAAAGTGTCTAACATTGACAGTTCAACTATCTGAAAACAAAAAAACAGGTTGCTTTTGAAGAAAAACTCATAGAACAACTCACAGCAGCTGTGAAAGGTATAGAACTGAAGTCATGTGTCACATTTCCAGGCCTACCACCCATCTTGGAAAACAATTTACATTTTTCGTATTGGTCAGCGTCACTTTGACAGCACAAAGCTCGTATTAACGGCATCACATTTTCCCAAATACAATTGTTGACCACCCTGTAGGATTTTTAGATATCTTAGATTATATACCCTAGTTGATACATAACCTAAAACCTATACAGACCAATGAACGCCTTTATAAATAGCTAAATCTTCGCTGCCATCGAAATAGTTTTCCTTCACAGCATCAATAACGCCCTCCACGTCAGTTTTGATGAATTCCAGGTCGAGATCTGACGTAAAATTCCAAGAACGAGTTGTTTTTTCTATTTCTTGGACGATGTTTGGGTTGCCTGATTTTTCTCGCAAAAGCTTTTCAATCCTTGAATAATACATTAGAAAGCTCAGGATAAATACTTAGTTATCTGTGATTCACCCAAAAGTTGTTCATCACTTTATGACATCATCGTTATTACCAGTATTTCATTCAAAATAAAAACAATAGTCGTACCTTGTTTTATTAATCACACCATCGTTTTGTTCCGTCCATTCCATTGTTTCTCATCACGTCAAATCAGACATGCATCTACTCTGATAACGCGTAGTAAATAATCAGATATCTCATAGATAAAATATCCCAACTTTTATCTGCCTACACACAAAAGTTTAATCCCGAGTTTCATGGCAAATATCAGTGCTTGTTTGATTGTGATTCGTAACCATCAGTTTTCATCGATTGGGGTAACGGAATGGATATACAACCAATGTTGCATGAAAACAAAAGAAATCACCATGGCAACGACTTGTGTATTCAAACAAACTCGATAATGTGACATCGGTGAGTGTGAAAGGAATGTTCGAGTGTTTGTGACAGTGTTTTGAATATGGCTGACCCAGCTCTTGAAACTGAAAATGTATATCCTGGATTTTTGAACAAGGGGCACGTTGTAGAAGGTAACGCTTTTCTATTATTAGTCATGCAACTGATATGCTTGTCTCTGCTAAATATTGAATGTTTTTTTTGCTTACGGCGATTTTTGAGTAACATAGATGGCGCTGCATAGCGTAAACAATTATGAAGGATGACAGTGAATTAATGTTTCTCTACTTTTCCCATTGTAAATGTTGTTTCAGGCATCAAGGTCACATCGAATTTACCTTTACAAATGTCCTTATACTTCAATGTTGTATTTGCGCCTCTATGGGGCAGCGTTATTTTGTTGTACCTGGATAAGAATGTGAGTTAAACTCGCGACAAGAAGTCAATTGTTTTTAACAATCATCCTTCATTTCGCAGTACCACAGCTTCAGTGAGTTATACAAGTACATCATTGTGACAGTTGTTACAACTGTCTTCGTGATAGAATTTGTGAGGTTATACCTTGGATACGAAGGGAACCTCAAAATTAAGGTTAGAAAACGTCTACTACGCCATCTAGCGCGGATTATGCGATGTTTGCGTTTGTTTTATTTCAGATTCCGGAATTGGCGAGTTTTTGGATGCTGTCGATTTTATTGCAGTTTCCACTACAATGTTTTCTTTTGTTTTATCCACATTTCGAGATGTACGTGCTCGAAAAAGTCGTGCAAAGTGTAATGTTGATGATGTTGATATTTCAATTAGTCACAGGGTTTTGTGCATTGAAGTATATAGCGACGGAACAAGCTAAAAGTGTCAAATTGAGGAAGCAAAACCACTAATAAAACTATCAATAAATCTACCAGTATTATTTTATTGCTGTATTTGATATGGGAGTGAAATAAATGTATTCTGATAAATGTATTTTATTCTTCGCCAGCGTTTTGGAAAGCAGCCACTATGTAGTACAAAAGTGGTATTTTTGCAGTTTTAGCATCGTCCATTACTCCAAATTTCGTTGTCAGCACGTCTCTACCAATTCTCTCATTTTTTTGCCCAGATTCTGGAAGTAACATGAAAATATCGATTTAATTGACATTTGAATGCAAAAATCCATGTTGAAAATTCCAAACAGTCGCAAAACCCGCATGACAGAAATTTCCGTAGATCCCCTACAAAAATACATTTGGCAACACCGCATAACCGTATACCCCTGTTACCAAAGTACAGCCGGCAACACCATAATATTTCTCTTTATTATATGCTTAGGTTATGACAAAATTTGACAACAATAATCCGAATACCTGCTACTAGTATTTGCTCGGTGTACAAATATCCATTCCAAGCTAAATACTCTCTCAACAATTCGTTAATCAGTTTGGTTTCTTCTGGTACTTTCGGAGGCTCGGTATTTTCAAAATTCCTATTCAAAACAGACATCACAGCTGCTCGAATTTCCCCGTTCACTTTTCCAAGGGTTCCCTCTTTCTGCAGCGAGTCTTTGATAGCTGCATCGAATTCAATTATCAGAAAATCTCGTAGAGGACTTTTTGATCCATCATATTTGGTTATTTTGCACTTGATATTGTAAAATCACCAATAATATGAAGAATTCTTACCTTCTAACAAGTCAGTTTCAGTCGGTTCTGCCATTATAACAAACTACAACAAATTCTTTTCGTTTTTATATAAATCGTGTATTCAAAATAACACAAAACTGTCACTGAATGACAATAAAACGGAATGTGTACAACGGAATGTGTACGGGAGGGTAGATCAGTTCGAATGTTTGTTTCGTCGTTGCTAGGCAACCGTTGCCAATGCCGTTCTAACGTTGATGTCACAGTTTCTAATACTGCAGATACAGTGGGGTCATATTTCGGTCACGGAGTATATGTTGATAACCAAACACCCTATTTTGTTTGCGCCTGAATGAATCAGTTTCAGTTATCCAACACTATTAATCATACAGTTTTCGAACTATGAACTGATTTAACATGGTTATTGCCTCGAATATATATATCAGTTTTTTGAGCATTTATTTCCATTGTTAAATTACAAAAGTCGCAAAAACCACCAAAAACTCCCAAAATTCCCCCAATTTCCAACGGAAAAACCCATGAATAGTCCATGTCAATGCGCTGGGAGCCTCCATGCGAATATTGAAGACTCTACGACGACTTTGAATTTTTTGAAAAATCCAAATTTTCAAGCAAAATTACAAAAATAATAAATTTGCCTGAAAACTCTGTGTTATTGTCAAAATTAACAGGAACAGGAATTCAATAAAACAAAAAATGACATTTTCTAACATTATTTTCCGTTTTTATGTGTTTTAAAATCCAAGAATCCTTGTAATATGCATTCTCATGGTCTACCTAGTAACAAGGGGTCATCACATAAAATTAATTTTCAAACTTAATCGATAATATTGGAATATAATCGTCTTTTCTAATCAGCGCTTCTACTGTACACTTGAACTACTGTATGCGCTGCTGCTGTCATCTTGGTCATTCGCCCTCGTGACAGTCAACTCGTTGAATTCATCATCTGGCGAAAAAACAACGAATCAATCAGCCAGTTTCAACCTTAGATATAGAATTAAATAGATCATGTACAAAGTGTCAATTTGGTATTAAAAAAACGACTGTTTGTACCCCCAAAACAACATTTTTTTTTCAGACAAACGCTGGATGTTTTTCAAAAATTTCAGGTCCTTGTATAGATAAAACTTTCAATTTTGATAACCTTTTTGAATTTTTTTGTTTCAGCTAATCATATCAGAAGTTGAGTGACTTTTTTTAGCACTTCGCAAAACATAACATAACTAGCAAAAAAACTCAAAGTAAAGCTGAAAATATAACTTATTATGTCGAAAAAACTCTTGAACATTCCATGGAGTACTTTTTTCAAAATAAAATTTTTCATGGTTTCAACAAAATCAGCAAAAACTCACCGGAATCGTAGTCATCGGATTGCGGCTCCTTGGGCGACAATTTACACCCTCGCGCCAAAAAACCCTTCAGGCGGTCTTTAGACGCCAAAATCAGCCCCAAGAACGGCGGGGACGGTTCCATCGGCCTGGAAAGGTACTCGGGATGAAACTGAACCGCCACGTAGTAAGGATGATTTTCCAGTTCCAAAATCTCCATTCTTTTAACATCTACGTCAACGCCTGCAATGAAAAAATTGGGGGGGGGGGGGAAATTGTCGAGCAGTGTGAGGGGGTGATTTTTGCTCACCTACGAAGTTCAAGCCTTCTTTTTCGAACAGCTCGATGTAATCGGGGTTGACTTCGTATCTGTGCCTGTGTCTTTCGTCTATTTGGGATTTGTTGCCGTAAAGTCGTCCTGAGGGAGAGAAAACAGTGGATTTATCCACCATACATTCGTTAATTGTTTTAATTTGGACATTACAGTGCCTTCTTGAATTGTTGTGGTGTAGTTTGGACAGTGACAAGTGACAGGTGACACTACCCCAGTGTCATCCCAACAATGACACAAAACTCACGATTATTCAACAATCTTTTTCCCGTCACAGAAAAAATATATTTCTCAGGTTCTACCGAACCGATTCACTTGAAATTTTAGGAGATGCTTCTTCAGAGACTTGTTTATGTCCAGAACTACGCGCATCCTCAAATTTTCACTTGTACTATTTAAAAAAAAAATCAAGAAAGTCAAAAAAGTGGTGGAAAAAATTCTTCTCTTTAGGCAGTCGCCATTTTGTGAGAATTTTTTTTTTCCAACCCTACCATAGTTCCAGACATTGCGACATTATTGTAGATTGAAAATCTTTTTGTTTTTTTTTTGTTTCGAATTGCTAGGAGGGTTGAAATCGTGGGCATGGTGGGGCAACAAATTCTTGACACTCCCCACTTCATCAGCCGATAACTAACAGAATTTCGATTTTTTTTTACTTTTAAATTTTTTTTTATAATCTTCTAATGTTGATGAATTATGTATAAAAAAATTAAGACTAAAAATATTTATTGCTTTTTTTTGTACAGCACTTCAAAAATTACCTAGAATTCATGTATCTAGACAAGAATACACCCTGTTTATTTCGAAAAGCGATATTAAAAATAGCTGTAACAATTCGAAAAAATGTTTATCAAAACGTCAAAGATGCACAGAATGAAGTTGATAAATATAACTTCAATCAACAACCCCCAAATTTCGTTTTTATATCTCCGATAATAAAAAAAATTATAGGAGTATGTACGGTAGTACTTGTGACGTATCAACACTGTGCGTCATCCCTAAACGCATCCCAAACACATCCTGGCGAAACAATTGCGAGAATAACAACAAAAAAGCTGAAAAACAAAAAAAAAAGAAAAATAATCATCACTCACTGATTCTGCTGTTGGGCGTATCCCTGAAAACCGTCGTTCTCTTGCCGAGCCGCATCGTGCCGCCCATTTCCCCCGTATTATGCTCCGGCATATCCACCACGACAGGGTGGGCCGTCTCGGGGCACACCTCCGTCGAGTTGGCGTCCTTCAGGTCCAACACGTGCCTGCCGAATTCGATGACGGCCGCTTGGAAGCCCAGACAGATGCCCAGGAAGGGTTTCTTGTTCTGTCGACACCATCGGCACGCCTCGATTTTGCCCTCGACGCCGCGTTTTCCGAAACCGCCCGGCACCACCACGCAACTTAAAGGGAAAGGGCGGTTTTGACTTTTGGTTTGATTGTTCGATTTGATTCTAGCTAAAATCTCATATTTTTCCCGTGCATGATACACCATTTTTTTCTGGGACGGGGAAAACAACGATTTAATATCGCCAAAACATTTTATTACATTACATTAAAGTCAGGAAATTATCGATATGACATTCGTATTTTTAAACTAGTAGGCTGTTGTACTTTCAGCGACAATTTGACCTGCGTTGCTATGGAAGCCATCAAAGTAAACAAATATCTGTCACTTCAATTCTGTGATTTGATTTGAAAATTGCGACCTTGGTAGTTATTTTGAAGCAAAAGTAGCGTCACAAAAATTATTGCCAGTTAAATCGCGCAAAAATTCACGAAACCGCGAATTCGAGATTCATGGAATGGACGATGAAAAGGACATGCAGTTCTTTCTCGTAGACGATTGGCTTATTTTTCGGAACTGGCACAACAACAAAATCCATCAACAGTGTGGTCGAATTATCCAATGATGAAAAGGTACGTTACAATCAAATAATAATGTAGGCAGTTGTGATCATGGCAGAAAAAAAATATAATTTCGACACAAGAAAATTCGACTGTTGTACCAAATAGTTCAAGGAACATCTTGTATAATGTAATATTCTATAATTGAATATCTAGCTTTACTTATGCGTGTATATATCCGGGAAAAAAATAATTTCAAACAGTGATATTTTTTACCAGTCAACAGAAATAAAATGCCAATCTTTTTTCCCGTCACAGAAAAAAAAATATTTCTCAGGTTCTATCGAACCGATTTACTTGAAATTTTAAGAGAGGCTTCTTCAGAGACTTGTTTATGTTCGGAACTACGTGCATCCTCAAATTTTCACTTGTTCTATTTTTAAAAAATTCAAGAAAGTCGAAAAAGTGGTACAAAAATTTCTATTCTTTAAGCAGTCGCCATTTTGTAGAATTTTTTTTCCAACCCTTCTATAGTTCCAGACATTGCGACATTATTGTAGATTGAAAATCTCTTTGTTTTTTTTTTGTTTTGAATTGCTAGGAGGGTTGAAACCGTGGGTATGGTGACGCACCAAATTCTCGACACTCCCCACTTCATCAGCTGATAATTAACAGAATTTCGATTTTTTTTCACTTTTCAATTTTTTTTATAATCTTCTAATGTTGATGAATGATGTATAAAAAATTAAGACTAAAAATATTTATTGCTTTTTTTTGTACAGCACCTAAAAAATTACCTAGAATTCATGTCAGGGACCAGAATACGCCCTGTTTATTTCAAAAAGCGATATTAAAAATAGCTGTAACAATCTGAAAAAACGTCAAGAATGCACAGAATGAACTTTGACAGCGTTGCCAAACTGTAAAAACATCCCCAGAAGCCCCAAAACCAGTAGAACTGGCAACTCTGTATATTGGCAGTTCTGACATCACAAAGAGAAAAATTTCACCAACACCGTTTTATTCATTATGTTTGACTTGCAAAAGCTTTCACGTTACATAAAAAAAATTCTTACTCGACACTGCACAGGGTGTGCCAGGAATTGTGGTAAGATGTAGGATCATCGATCTTGGTGGCTTTTTCCAAATTGGACGCCTCGATGAACTTGATGTGGACTTTGAATCCAACTTTGTTTCCAGCGTGATGTAAAGCTTTGGTTATGGAAGTGTAGGAATCTTCTAATCTGGTGTATTTTCCTACTACACCGACTGTCACATCGTACCTTCAGGGGACAAAAAATATGAGTAATATTTGTTGCATAAGTGTAATTGAAATGTTACTTGAGGTGACGCATTCTCTTCCCCAATTCTATCCATGGTTTCATGTACCTCCTCATAGGAGGCAACGGGGTGATACCTAGATGTAGCCTATCACTCAAATATTCAGCCATCCCATGATTTTCCATGAACACCGGAACTTCATATACAGAGTGTAAATCAGGTATACTAATAATCTGAAATGAATCCATTTCAAAAAACAATCGGCTCGAATTATGAACAACCCTAAATTCACCTGTTCTGGAGATACATGACAAAAGTTGGATATTTTTGACTTGACATCATCTCCAATAGGCTGCTCTGAACGACAAACTATAATATCAGGAGACAATCCCAAGCCTCTTAATTCCCTAACAGAAGACTGAGTTGGCTTTGTTTTATGTTCCCCAGTTGTTTTGGGCTGTGGAACGAGTGAAACGTGGGCCACACAGAAATTTTCACGTTTCACTCTGAACTGAAATTGCCTGAAAGCCTCCACAAATGCCATACTTTCTATGTCACCAATAATACCCCCCAATTCGATGATGCAAACTTCAGGAGTTTTTCCGTTGTCTGATACAGGTTTTTGAGCAACTTTTTCAACCCATTCTTGAATTGCATCGGTAATATGAGGCACCACTGAGAGTAAAAAAAATATACAGTGAATACGATGATTGGCTGAGAAAAACCAGCTCACCTTGAACAGTTTTGCCGAGATAATCTCCATGTCTTTCTTTATCGATAACTTGCTGATAAATCTTTCCTGTTGTGATGTTGTTTTGTTTATGTAAAGTGATGTTCAAAAACCTCTCATAATTCCCTAAATCCAAATCAACTTCTCCACCATCATCCAGTACATACACTTCCCCTTTTAAAGAAAATAAAGAGTTTAAGCAAAAGAATTGAAGACACAAAATCTCGCTTTACCATGTTCGTACGGAGAAAACGTCCCAGCATCAAGATTGATGTATGGGTCAATTTTTATGGAAGTAACTTCGATTCCACAGCATTTGAGAATCGCGCCAAACGAGCTCGATATTACTCCTTTTCCTACTCCACTAATGACACCACCTGTTACAAGAATGTACTTCATTTTATTTCCTAGATTTTCATTTATTATTTGACCGCTAAATATCGAACCTCACACACGTGCACATCAATGTGTCTTCAAGGTGATGCGCAGGATCGCAGGTAATGTGGAAAATATACCATCACAGAATACTAACTTTTGACAGATAGAATAGTTCGATAACTTGCTGTCGGTTCCTTGTGTCCAGACAACCAATAATGAGCTCTCCCGCGAATTTAAAAATTTCACGGAATCGAATGCAATCAGGTCCGGCTTCAAAGAATACTAGAGAGTTGAAGTAATCACAGTACGTGAGCAGTCCTAGACACGGTAACGTAAGAAATATGACGTTCCTGATATACATCCAAAATGGTGTTGAAGTATCTCATCACGTTAGCACAAAACTCGCCTAGGCAGGGAATGTTAAATAATTTTAATAATCTTCACTTCCATGCTGTTTTATGTAGTTTAACTGTATGTCCTGTGCCGTTCTAAGTCATCGTCCTCGTTTCGTGAGATTTCGGTTAGCGTACGTTCCCTCTTTTAGCACCCGTTAGATAGCGTGAGTCTACGTACACCCGTAGACCCACAAAATACGAAAACGTGAAAACTTGTGCAATGCGCATGCCCAGATGTCAGAATGAATCCTAACGTTACCGTTCGTGGAACCACTTCAACTCTCTAATAACCACTACTCCATCGTCTTTTGAACCATTCAAAACACAAAGAGCCGGCTCTGCCTGACGTGTCCTCTGTGCATAGAACACACAAATCGGGATGCTCGCCTAGAATTTCAATTCTTCTATTGAATTATCACGACTTATAAAAAATTTGAATCGAATAGTGTATATCAAAATCCCTAAAGATATTTTTCGAATACTTTTTGATAATGTAATTCTGAAAACTTGAAATTTGTTGAATCTCACGATCAATAAGCACTGGTCAACGCATGCGCAGCTAAATTGATATTTTGAATAACTTCGAAGCTAGGGTCACAGGCAGAGGCAGTATTTTATTCTATGTTTATTTGGTTTCCATTCTCCGGATGCATCAGCTGTGCTACTTGCTACTTTGACAATATTCCGAAAAATGGAAAACGTGCTGCTTGGTTACGAAGATGAAATCATTACAGACAAAACTAGAGATCAACAAAATTTCACTGTCAATAAGATAGGTGGAAAACCCGTAAGTATTTGCATATATAGTAATGAAAGTGGAAATTTAAAAACACATTGAAACATAAATTTTTGTGATAATCGATATGTATAGTTTTAATCCATATATGTGAATAACATCAAAAATCATTCGGTCAGTTTGTTGAGCGTGAAAAAATAAAAAAAAAACTGGAGGAGCTGGGATTTGAACCCAGGACTTTCAGCATGCGAAGCAGACACTCTACCACTGAGTTACACCCCCATTGAATATTATAGGTCCGAAAACAGTTCTTTAGTGAGATATCAAATAACATTTTCAGGATTATCCAACTGGAATCAATCTAGAACCACCCATTTGCCCCTTATGTCAAGTACCGCGACCGTTAGTAGTTCAAGTATATGCCCCATTGGACAATTCAACTTCCCACCGGACCCTCTATTTATTTGCCTGCATCAACCCCAATTGTTGGAGCTCAAGCGATAGGTAACAACAAACATTTCCAAAAAACGATAACTCAATAGGGATTTTCAGTTGGCTGTGCGTTCGAGTTCAAACACAAGAACAAATCAAAGACACACCTGCAGAAGTGAAAACACCAACCTCAAATGTAACAGACTGGTGTGCAGATGCAGATGATTGGGGCGATGATAATATCGCTAATTTCAATGAAGAGAACGGCAATATCATTAATAACCCCGATAAAATTTCAGATGATGATGACGAGAGTTGCTCGTTGGAAGATTCATTAAGATCGGGTTTCGGGAATTTGACAGTTGATGACAGAAACGCTAATAAGGGAGCACAAGGTGAGTTTTTGTTACAAGAAATTCAGGTATCTTCAGAATCGGAGTTGTAAACTCTCGTTTTATGATTTGGGAAAGGGGAAAGTGAGTACTTTTCAAGATATTCCACTTTGAAGTTGTACATTTTTTTTTGTATTTATTCATCCTGAGGAAACATCGAAAATGCAATATTTTTTCGAATATTTAGGTATGTTAACATGATTTTTGGTATGAAAACTGTCATACTTTTTATGCAAATGTCAGATGGATTCAACGTATGTGTTTATAATTCGAATAATACTACACTTCTTATGTTTATTTGAGATTGAATGCATGGTGAATCCTTTCTTAATATACAGTGTGTCTCGTTATTCAAGAAGTTTGCAATAAAATTGAAGAATTTTGTTGAAATACGCATGGAAAAGGTTATCAAGTGATGAAATGAAAGAAAAAACGAGGTTCTTCTATATATTTTTATTGGAATGACTAGTTCTTCACTTTACAAGTATTGCTTAACTATGTGACTAAATCATACCTACATTATTTGAAAATGAGCAGGCAAATATCACAATAATGGCAAATAAAGAGTATCAATCAAACTGTACAATACAGAATATTCAACATGAGAAAAACAACATGATAACTTGAACAGTTTCTCCTAATTAGATCACAACAATATTTCCACAAGTATTACCAAATGACTCAACACTCTCCATCGCATCATTACAGTTTAAGCAACATATGAGACACATTCTCATATGTAACAAAAGTGATCATAGTTGCAGGCATCACTCTGACCAAATTCGTGCCCAAACCTTTGTAAAACCCTCTCCAACCTTCAAACCTCCATGTCTTCCTTACACAATCAGTGGCCCCCTCGTAAGAATAATGCTGATTCTGCAACCTCGCTCTCACAACTTGATAAGGATACGTTAAAGCTGCTGCTGTTAGTTTGGAAACAGCAGCAAAGCTCAAATACTCCATGGTACCGAGTTTAGCACTGAGAGGTTGCTCGTAGTAGTAGCTGTAAAACTTTTTGAGCTCCTCATACACCATGAATTGCACTGCACCGTGAGAAACACCAAACACTCCTGGCAGCAGCCCCTTGTAGTACCCTCTGAAGCCGTCTGCTTTGTAGATTTTCGTTAGACAGTCCATCATACCGTTGTATCTCTGGGCAGGGCCGTAGTTTTGGAGGCACAGCCGCGTTTTTACCACCCACAGGGGGTTGGTTATTAACAGGGTCACCAAACCAGCTTTGGAAGCTAGCAAAAGGTGTGTACCTGGCCCTAGCTTCTCGTCGTTGTTCCCCTGCTGGCTCCTGCTCTTCAAGGTGTTGTAGAATAGGAAGTACAACCCCCAGGAAGCCCCCGCTCCGCATACATTCGGGGTGACTCCTTGGTACAGGCCTCTGAAGCCTTCTCGCTTGTTAATTGTACGGAAAGCATCGATTATACCTTTGTACTTTTGGGGGCTGTGCAGTGAGCCGTCGTTTACGGCGAATCTGATCTTGATGACATCCAACGGGTGCAGAATGAGGGTTGAGGTTACTCCGCCCGATAATCCAGCTACGAGATGTTCGTACTTTACTTGACTAAAGAGGCTAACTTCTTTGCGAATGGGTTTGTGTGAGGTGCTCATTGTCCACCAGTGTTTTGTCACATTATTTCGTCATAACGGCATTCAGTGTTCGTATTGAGTTTGTTATCCCACTACATGCGAATCAAATTTGAGGTTATGAAACGAGCGACAAGATTATGTCATAGGTCGTAAATATCGAGATACCGATTAGTTGACTGCACGGTGTTGACTGGTTGATGACGTTGAAACAAAGACGAATCGTTCAATATATTATTGATTTTAGTGATGATTGAATCGTAAATCGAAGCATTGTGTATGTTGAATTTTGTACGCAATAAAATATATATCCTCGGTAGTATAGTGGTCAGTATCCCCGCCTGTCACGCGGGAGACCGGGGTTCGATTCCCCGCCGGGGAGGATTTTTTTTTTTTTTTTTCTGCATCATCATTACTAAACAATTTAGGTGGTGCTGTGGGTAGGCAGAATTCCCCTGCCGCCTCCGCGGAAATCGAAGGTAACGAAGGGGAAGCGATCAGCATCGACACCCCCACTTACCCGCAACACGATATCACGGCGCTTTTGCAAGAAGTAACGCCACTGCCTCAGGATATTTTTCAAGCAGACCAAAGGAAGAAGTCTGTGATACAATTCACCCCGTATTTCATGTCCGTTTGGGAAGAAATCAAGGATAAGAATACGGGGAATATCAGTGACAGGTAGGAACTGATTAATCGAAATTATTGCGCGAGAACAATTTGAATAATAGACATATAACCTAACTTTCTCTTTCGGAGTATCGTTGAAGAAATTGACGTTCATGTGTTGCAAATTTTTTGGTGATTGGAATTAGTCGAAATGTGAATTAAATGGAAGGGAAGTGTATTTAGGATTTTTTTTTAGTCATGTTAAAGAGTTGATACAAGAATATCAACAGAAGAACGAAGAGATAACGGAATTGAACTCTCCCGAAGGAGGAGGGGCTGATACTAGCAATGAAGTCCTAGAAAAATACGAAAAAAGCAACCCTGCACATGGAGACAAGATGTTCCATCGCTTTTTATCGAAAATCCAAGCCAACAGTGGGCAAATATTGAGGTAAAAAAATCATGCTGACGACTTTGATGGCCAAATTCACAATTTACTCTAAAAAACCTGAAAAAAAAATCATTTTCTCGCCCAGATACAGCCGCGAATCCGCCCCTTTGCTGCTGCACCCCCTCACAGACCCCCCCAAGCAATGCCAGCACTGCCACGGCGAGACGGTGTTTGAGTTTCAAATCGTTTCCACCATCATCTCCAAGCTGAAATTGGCGTCCGATTTGAGGCACTGCCCTCGTTTAGAGTTCGGAACTGTTCTGGTGTACACTTGCAAACAGAGTTGTTGGTCTTCGGATGGGTCGGCGAGAACGGAAAGTGTTGTTTTGCAGAACGAAGCTTATTGAATTTATGCATTTCTTAGCGAAAAATAAAGTTTGAGTAGACTGTATGTAACTGATTCGAATTTTTGCTACGATTCAACGAAATATACTTCTCTTTCATTACACACAAACATTATTAATTGAAAAATACAGGCTGTGCCACCTTCTTATTCAACAATTCGATTTTATTAATTTCTAAGTTCAAAATGTACTTGATATCCAATCTCGAAAGGTATATTGAAGAAACTTCAAATCTCATTTTGACATAAGTCAATGTCATACCATGTCCATATTGAAATTTAACGAGAGCGAAAAGAATAGCCCGCATAAAATTGAGATAGCATTACTGGAATAAGAATATCAACATCAACAAATTTTCAATGTGGAAATTGAAAAGCGTTTTCGAAAATGTCTTTGCCCTTATCCTGGTATGTTTGTGAATTATGTCATCTTGTTTTATGAGCAATTTATTAGTTATGAACTATCTATATGTAATTAGTGATGCGATTTTTACGGTCCATATTCTACTTTATGTATTTTGATTTGTGTCATATTTTGACTTATTAAACCGACGACAATGTATTAGGAGAAATAAAACATTATATTGGAATATTCACTATATTTATTCAAATCCAAATCAACCCATTTCCAATGTATGATTATATTCAGTACTTTTACTCACTTAATAAACTGAACACTCCTTACAAGTCCTTTTTCTTTTGAAAATTATAAATTAATCACAATCGAAATATCACTGAACTTTCTGTGTATGATCTGTTGTCACCCTTTTGGAACTCATTAAACTCACACCGATCCTTTGAAACACTAACACTGCCGTGAATTTGACAACACACAGTACAGCCTTCTGTGGCCACGTTAAGAATTTGTAAATTGGATACAGCCATATGCCGTATCTGAAATACAAGGACAGAAACCTGCAACAATAATAAAAATAAATCATAATTGTTCACAGTTTCAACGAAATTATGACTCGTAATTGATGAACAGTGTCAGCAGTACTTACAACGTTGTGTAAACCGTCATATAACCTAACAAAACAATAGCTGCTCTGCCTTCCTCTTTGAACTCTCTTCTAGTAGAAAGACACAATTCGATGACGAGTGGCACTGCTATGAAGGTGTGGAGAGCATGGTTGAGCCACGTAGGAAAAAAATCATCCAACACCTTGAAATCGACAAATATTCATCGTGAGCTCGTCCATTCACATTCAAATATAAAATAAACAAACAGTGACATTTGACAAGACTGTCACCGAATCCATGCCAACCTACCTCGGGGAAGATGAGGGATCTGTCAAAGTGCCACAAGCTCCAAAAAAACGTCATTACTAGAAGGGTGGAGGGAAAGAGTAGGCTGTGGAAGACGAACGAGCGTACGGTTCCCAAGCGATGGCGAATGCCTTTCGGTAGTTTCAGCAAGTTGAAGGTTTCGTCCAAGATGGCGGTCACGACGAAACCTATTTGAAGGACCTGCAATGATATTTTTGACGAGCTTTTTTTATCGTTCGTATATTGTTTCTTGATATGTAAGAAAATATACAGTGTCGATTGAATAAAATACTGAGTAATTTCTTCAAGAATGAACTTTTTTAAATTAGAAAAATCTTAAAAATTATATTCATTGAAAAATAAGTAAAATTCAAGTGATTTTTTCAAGTTGCTTTCAGGACGAGCCCAAAGTGAAGACTTTTTTTTTATAAAAAATTCAAACATTTTTCCTTTTTTGCGTACTTTATGAATGTCACACTGTATAATACAATTTAATACTTTCACAACGTTGCGCTCCACCTTAAAATACACGAATATACATGGTGTCCCATGAAAAATTGTTGCCTCGCCTGGGCTAAACACCCAGTATATCACGAAATATCTCAGAACTGCGTATCTGCTCAACTTTTATCCGAAACATTTTTTTGTTTCCTCTTTCCTGAGTTATTCTATTCCACACACTGATGAATCACCCTGTATATCATTTGTGTATGTTTAGTCTTCCATGAAGCAAAATGACCAACTCAACATTCTAAATTTCATATTTTAGTGCACCTTAATTGAGAGGAAATGATTTTCCGTTTACGTTTAAAAAAAATTTTTCCTTGCTGGCTACTCACGAAAGTCCAAACGGTGAAATAATAATAATCCAACCCAGCAGTTTGTTTAATTTCCTCGGCTAAATTCGGGGTGGCTCTCATAAGCACGGCACTGTCTTTGAGCACATCTCTACACCATCGATAAAACAACAGAACGCCGAGGTAGAGCAAAATCGATAAAAGTTTGACAAACATGTCACTTGTGAAGTCGAAATACGTACAGTCGATTCCGAATTATACCACTTTTGTTATCTTCCGCTCGTACCTAGCCTAATTAACTGCGAATGTGTTCATTTTAGTGAATAATTATGGCAGGTAGATATTATTACTTTGAAACACGATTTGTTGTGCGTTGAAGCCACAAGATAGTACACTTTCTTCTTATTGAATTGGTGTAAAGGAAAAGGTGCGATGAATTCGACTTTCACTAGTGCTAGCGACTAGTTTGGACATCACATAAAAGGGTAATAAAAAAATCAATGAATGGAATTGCCGCATCTTTTGTGTGGTTGCGTAACCATACGTGAATAGCAAGCAGAAGTTAATTTCTGAATAACGTCATTGTAAATTTGGAGGTTCTTGAACTCTGTTGAATAATTTTGGCAACAAACGGAAAGAGTATTTGTTTGCATTTTTTCGGAGAAACACAAATTGTCATCAGTTTAGGCTCGTCCTGAAACCAACTAAGCCTCTATCAGATATACCGAGTGATTTTCAGTTTCTTCAAAATCAGACAAAACTCTAAAGTTATATTTTTCGAAAGGTTAGCAGCACTTTGGATGGAATTCTTCAAAAACCTCTTTGTTGCAGCTCATTGAACCATGTGAAGGTGGGAAAAATTTCACCTGGCACTTTTTCTAGTCACGTGACGTCAGTACATTTTCTTTCCAACAGATGGCGTATCGCTAAGCTTTGAAAACCTTGACACGAGCAAGGAAATTGAAATACATCAAAACACTAAGCAATGATAACTAGAATATTATTTTATTTATTGAATATTTATAATTCAGTTGTCCAGTCTAATGAAATAAATGTCTCATGATGATTGAACCCCAACTTAAAAAAATCAAATGCGTCAATGACATTGCTTTGTAAATAGAAAACAATCAAAAAAGCAACACGGATGATAAGAATTTATAGTCATGCGAGGTTATGAAAGAATCTTTTTGAGAATGTCGGGATTGATGCAATTTGGTTTGCATTTTTTTCAGGTGGTCTAAAAAAAATTACTACAAAGACGGTGAAAAAAATATAATTTCAATATATCATTGAAATTTTTATATATTCATTTATTTCAAAATTATTTATTTATAGACGAGTCTTATACAATACAAAATTTTAAATAAATGAAGCATTGTTGATATTATAACTAAATTAACAAAGTATCAGATAAAAATGTTCTATTGATGATTTAATATAAAAAAAAAAGAAAATCGACTCACGTATGTCCATGTGGTGAAAAAGAAGCTCCCCAACCCTTTCAGCTCATTGAACGACTTGAGATAATCAGGATTCACTTTCAAAGCTTGATGAAAATCCTTCTGACCCTTCAACGTATACATATACACGAAGAAAACTGAAACGTAAAGTGACAGAGCCAACATTCTCGTTGATTCCGTCATTGTAGACGCACTTGAAACGACTGATTGTCGTTTGAATTTTCGAACCGCACCAAATCAAGGATATTCTCATTGGTAATGCATTTTTATCGTTTTTTTTATGCTCGGTCTAAACACTATAGGGTGTACGATTAATCGTACGTCACAAGTGGTTTTGGATGGTATTAGTGATGGGGCTAAATACAGCAGCACTGTACAGGGTGTTTCAGAATTGCACGGTAATATTTCAGGTAGAAAATAAGGAGAAAAGTTTCTATGAACGTGTTTGTCCGAGCTCGATTATTAGCGGAGTTACAGGGTGTTGAAAGTTAGGAAAAAAAATCAGGTTTTATTGTGCTTGATCCACTTTGAACAATTCCTCCAAACATTCGTTGATGATTTTTTTTTATTTAATTTTGATGATTTAATTAATAGCAAATATCAAAATAGTATAAACATTTCAGAGTATGTAACTTTGAGCAAAGTTGCAAATTAATTAATTTCCGAAGAAATTGAAGGGAATTCGATCAAAAGTCAAGAGGGACAATTTTTAGGTAATAGGTTGAAGAACTTGGAAAAAATATTAAAATTCACCAGTGGCGTGCGAGCAAGTTTTTCTCAAGGCTTTATTGAGACCTCGGAAAATGCAACACCCTGTATGGTATTTGGGAAACATCTATTTCCATTTTAAGCAGCGCCTATTGCTCGATACTCATGCAGAATTTGAAAGCTCCATCTGCAATAGATCAAGCACAATAAAATAAAAACCTATTTTTTTCCTAACTTTCAACACCCTGTAACTCCGCTAATAATCGAGATCGGACACACGTTCATTGGAACTTTTTTCCTTATTTTGTACCAGAGAATACGTACCTGAAATATTGCCCCGTGCAATTCTGAAACACTCTGTATAATTTATGAAAAATTAGAAACAATTTTTGCGAAGTGTTCGATAGAATGTTCTGAATTTTTTTTTTACATAATAAGAGGTGTATTAAAATTTTTTCACAAGTTGAATGTTTGTGGAATTATCGCTACAGTATAACCAACTGAAAACTAATTATTTTTAATAATGTTTACCTTGCACTATTTCGTTTTAATTGCTTCAAAATTATGCAAATTGGTTGTTGGTAATGAATGAACAAAATAAATTACTTTTGGAATCGTGTATATTTCAATATTATTCTAATACATTAATAATAAGTATTTGCTAGGAAAAGGTAAATAATTATAAATACTGAATCGTTATAATACATATAGTAAACATCCAAAATTCAATCAAATCGACTCTGACCGACAATTTCTTTTCATAAAATTGGAAATTCTTCCAAAACGCACATTAGATTTATTTGGAATCTAAGTTTGAGGTTAAGATGACAATTTTATTCCCTTCAAAAATCAATAATGGAAACTTACTGAAATTCAGGCTTCTAGACCAGACAACCCCCTTGAAATAGTGATTTTTTTATCTGTCAAACCCAACCTGTTATGGTGAATAAAATTAAATCCTCGTCATTTCGTTCAACTGTTCAAAAACGCGCTCAAACTCAACGCCTTCCACACCTTCAAGGGATGAAACGCCCCCAAAACTCCTAAACCCCGCCCACTACTCTCTTAAATCCGCCCCCCTACCCTTGGGCACCCTCAAACGAACGACCCTCCGGATACCATCAGCCGCGTGTACGAGATCGTTCCTGCCCATCCATTCCCACCTCTCCATCTCTTCGCGCCTGCGCCTCCTGTCCACGTAGCTGATGGCGCACCCTGCCGGTATCCAGAGCAACGCCGTCACCAGCACGACAGTGCCGACGATGTTGTCTCGCAGGAACAACAACACCTTGTTGATGTTGATGTCCTCGATGATGTCCCAGAAACGTTCCACCACGTCCTGCACGGTTTTCTCGCAGTTGCCCTGCGACACCATTTTATTCGACAGGGTTTTTACGATTTTTGGGTTGCCCCCTTTTTTTTCTACTACGATAACTGCCCCCAAAGTGGGTTATGCGCACTCGAATCTAACCGCAAAGTTTATGTTATGTGTCAGCTGTCATAGTTTGACATTATTCCCGCTCGCCTGGTTTCTGTAGTGATTTGTCAAATTGTCAACAATTCTCCATGCACGAAATATATTTTGTGGACTTTGAAAATAAATTTTGAAACACTTGGCAACTGAACAAAAATACTTTTAAATGTGTGTTGAAGTGAAAATCGCCCTTGTCACCTGTTAGCGTGCAGATTGTCGCTGTAATTAGTGACAATTTTGTCATTTTAAATAGGAATTTCAACATATGAGTCATTTACAATAAATCATGGGCAGCCCGAATATTTTGAAACACAGTAGAATCCGTTTATTAGACTCCGCCTTCATTGACCATCCGTTTATTTTCATTTAATTACAAAGTTTGGGTTCCATGTAAAATTGTTTATGAAAAAAGTCGGATATAATTACTTTTCTTACAGCAGCAGGGAACTTTTTTAATCCTTACCCCCAAAATATTTACCAAACGCAAAAAAACTATTTGGCATCTTTTCAACATATTTCCTAATTATAGCCCCCATTTTGAAAAAAAAAACAATAACTAAAAATCTTATTTAGACATCATTTATTCAATATATTAATGTTAATTATTATTATTAATAGTAATATAAGTGATATACTGTTGAGGAAAAAACATTTCATGGGGGCTATATATAAGATTTAAACTTGTTTTTTCGTCTAAAAATACAAGAAACAAACATATCATGAAAATTACAAAATAACAAGAAATTTCAAACTTTTTACCCCAAAAAATTCAATTTTTACCCCATTTATAACATAATTTTTTGTTCACAAAACGCTTTGTTTGACGTCTGCTTATTATGACGTATTTGTCAATTCCTTTCGATGTCATTGTAAACAAATTCTACTGAACTAATATTTTAATATATTTCGAACGTAATTGAACTTCATTTGATAAAATCAACATTATTTACCTAGAAGCAATAAATAAGTGTATTTTTCAGGTTTCCAAATATTGTGTAACGCCTGTCAGAGTTGCCATTTGGACTACTTTTTGGACTTTGGCCAATTTTTCCTTCAGTTTTGCCCACGAGAATTATACAATATTATACCAATTTGCACTGGAATGAAAACCCCACAATTCATGCTTGTTTTTTTTTTCGATGAACAACGCTTGGCAACGCTGTAAAATATCATTCTGTATGGCAGTACTTGTGACGTATCAACACCGTGCAACTTTAGGAATTTTTTCTAGCGAAACTACTGCGAGAAGAAATTTTCAAAAAATCCTGAGTAATATTTTAATATATTTCGAACGTAATTGAACTCCATTTTATAAAATTAACATTATTTACCTAGAAGCAATAAATAAGTGTATTTTTCATGTTTTTTTTTTAAGTGCTTATAATAAATACACGAGAAAATAAGCAGATATGTAAGACTTATGTAAGAAAAAAAGTTATGGCAGAGAAATCGATGAGTAAAAGTACTTACATTATTGCAGAAACCTTGTATACAAGGTGTTCCATCAGCTAAAATATCCGCAGAGTCCACAGGCGAACAGGTTTCGTTAATATTCGACCTGCAGCATCTCTTACATGCATCTTCAACTGAAATATATATATAAGTTTAGCCAAAAAACACTCACAAACAAGCCAAAAACGGCACAACTCAATTGAAAATTCAGCTGGAAATAAATTAAATCATGCCCCCAAAAAAAAAACTCACTGACGTCGCACATGCAACTCTGCATGGCCTGCGTCTCGCAGAAGGGCACGCACTTGCCCGCCCCGCACTTGCCCCTCTCCTGGCAATCGGTGCCGTCGGCCATGGGCGGGCTCTTGGGGCATTCGGCCTGCTGCCCGGTGCACCGCGACTCTTGTTCGCACGTCGCGTACTGCGCCTCCCTGCATTTCACCCCCGACCGCATGAACTGACAGTGCTGGCAACACGGCGAGTTCTTGTCGCTGAAAGCGACAATCTGTCATTTGTCAAGTCGAACAGCGGCGAAAATTATCAGAGTGTAGAGATTTTTATACACCTAGGTGATTCGTTAGGGGTTTTAGACCGGAAGTTATTTTAGCTATTTTTTTTTTCGAAATCTACGTGAAATTCTGGACCAGTTGCTTTTCGAATCGCTTTTCTATCGTTGTTTGTTTCAGAGATATTCCATTTTCCGAAAAATTTCACCAGATGGACTGACAAACAAAATTGCCTGTATTTTCTACAATTGTCATGATGAAAAATTCAATTTTTGTATACACATTATTGGAAGAGTGTCCTATTAGGTCCTCTCAACAGTGTTCCAAAATATTCAACAGGGTGTTCGATATTTTAGTTTACTTCTTGGAAGTTTCAAATCCCAATAACTTCCTTATTTCAAATAGAAACATGGTGAAATTTTCACATTGACGCAAAATTTAATATCCTGTCGATTTGTATGAGTATTATTCATTGCTGAAATTGACAGAATTGAGTTTATTTGGCTATTTTACACATCGGTTTACAGCACGTCAAATATTATCTATGATAAAAATGTTTAAAAATTACATTCAAATGAGTTTGTCATAAAAAATAAATAAGTGGTATAGTAAAAAAGTTGAAAATTGTGTAAAACAATATAGCAGAAAACAAGATAAGTATAAAATATTTGTCATAAATTCAGAACTTCTTCAACACTATAGAAACAATTTTTTGTAAGGAAACTTTTTACATTGGCCCTTATTTTTTTTTTTCATTTAAGGTGTGCACTTCTGAGCTCTATCTGTTATAAAATTACAAATTCAGATAATTTGATTTGGACTTAGTGAGCCCAAAACGTAGTAGTGCTATTTACAGAGATATTAATGTGGATAAAAATGTGGACCAATTAACATTTATAATCAATTATTATTATTATTATTAATTTTTCTCACCTGCATGCGGCTTTCGGTCTAAGCTTGCAATCTTTGTCGCAGCAGACGTCGTTGTCTTCGGTGCCCAGAAGGCCGGCATCGCATTCTTCGTCTCCTTCCACTCTGAGATTACCGCAGAAGCTTTCTTCCGGTTCAGAAAAGCACCGACCCGACTTAGCTTGCAACACTTTCTTTATCGATCGCAAACTGCACGGTGAAAACCTCTACAACATCAATTCGTCACCATAATTCACTTTATTTTGGGAAAAAGCGTCTATATGGGCCAATAGGCGAAATCACGAATTTGTTTCCAACCAATTTCTCTGGGAAATATTGTGTAATACCGGGAAAAAACCTGGTTACGTCAGCTGTACGATTACCCAACATTGTCAACGTCAAATGTCAATGTGTCAATGTCAAAATGTCAACGTCAATGTGTCAGAGTTGCCATTTGAACTACTTATTGGGCTTTGGCGAATTTTTCCTTCAGTTTTGCCCACGAGAATTATACAATATTGTGCCAGTTTGCACTGAAATGAAAACCCCACGATTCATGCTTGTTTTTTTCGACGAATAACGCTTGGCAACGCTGTAAACATCATTCTGTATGGCAGTACTCGTGACGTATCAACACTTTGCAACTTTAGGAATTTTAGGAAGAAGAAAGAACCCAACCTAACCTTATTATTGACATCGTAACCGCTGACGCTGTAAGTGTACATGAGGTAGGACCCCCCTTGGCTGGCGGTGGGGGAGCACTCGGGGATATCGGGGTCGTGCTCGGAGCCCCAGTTGTGGCCGAACTCGTGGGCCGTCACCAGATCGGCCTCTCTAGTGATCACTCGCTGTCCGTAATGGTTACGACTCGAGCTCAGTCCGGAGTTTAGGTATAAAGTGTAGCCGTTTTTGAAGTACTCTGGAAACGCGACCATGATTTGGGGTTGTTTATTTAGTTTTAGTAGAAATAGTGGCAATTTTGTTATTTTAAGGAAGGACAATCAAAAGCGTTGACAGAAAACTTTGTATTAAGCGGTTATATACAGTTAGAAGGCCGAAAAAAAAGCGAATTTTCCAGATTTTTTTCTGAGAAAACTTTTGAAATTATTTATCTGATAATTTGTACACATATTATGGTATCTTTGAACAGTATTTTGTGCCTTAGAAGTAGTGAAAATATTTATTTGGACAAGAGCTACAGCAGAGCTCCGGGAGCTCCTCTCAAAGAGGACGTTTTGCGGTGATCACTCGGTATATCTCTAAACTGGATCATCCGAAATTAAAAAACCAAACAGATTTCGTTAGAGTATCCAAGGAACAACCAAAATAATTTTTTTTATATAAAATGGTGGTTTCTCAAAGAAAAAATCGATTTGTGTATGTGAAATTGTTCATAAAAAAGAAAAAATTCATCGGATTAACTACTAAAAATTATATTTAAGAAGCTCGTGTTAAAATTTGAGATCGGTTTAGCCGTTTTCGAGTAATCTTAATCATTGACTTTGAAAACATTTCGAGAAAAACGCGTTCCAAGCACTTTGAAGCACTCTAAAACACCGTTTCAAATTTGCGTGTAACTTCGAAAATATTCACCGGAACGCTATGAAATTTTCTGTGTGTATCCTTAAATATGTGTACATCAAGAAAATAAAATAAGAATAATCGATTTTTTGAAAATTCCAAGTGTATATAACCCCTTGAACCCACTTGATGAAATAATTCATCGAAGAAAGTAAAAAAGCAAGAATTGAATCCCTTTTCCATTTTCCCTTGAAATAAATCTACATGAACGAAAAAATAAAAAAAAGCAACGTGCCCAAATTGGATTTTTGCTGTACAATCTACAACCACAGTTCAATACTACACGTATCACTTGCAAGTTCAAGTTCTTTATTTGTCATTTTTGATACAAACGTATATGTCAATTTACGTCAATTTACATGGGGTGAAACAGTGAAATACAACACAAGCCAAAATATAAAATACGATCAAGAGGCATTTTCATACTCTTTGAGTGAATAAAAACAACCTGCTAGAGGATATTCCTTGAGTTTTTTTCTAAATTTGATGTAGTTTTTCTCTTCCTTAATTTTTTGCGGTCGAAGGTTAAAATATTTTGTTCCTGCATAATGCGGCGACTTTTTATATTCCGAGTAGTTACGTTTTGTGAGGTGGAAGTCGTTTCTGTTCCGTGTGTAGTGTGTGTGGATTTCCTTGTTTTGTGCGAATGTTTGAGAATTTGAATGAACATAGCTGAGTATTTTATAAAGGAAAATGGACGGTAATGTAAGAATATGGTTGTTTTTGAATGTTGCTCTGCAAGATTCTCTATAATTGAGATCAAATATTAGTCGTAAGAAACGTTTTTGGATTATAAAAACCCTTGCTTTCCAAGTTTCCTTCCCCAATATTGTCGCCCCTTCAATCCTTCCCCCTGTCTTATGTCTGGCATAGAGACGACTGACTCGTGAGTCGGGTGGGGACAGTGGAAACCCCTATCTGTAGTATTAAACTGTGCTACGACTCGGTGCATTTCTACGAAAATAAACGAGAGCTGGTTTTACCTGGGGTACAAATGCCCCCCACCGAATTCCGTCTGGGTGATCCGACATAAGCTAGGCCCAAGATACCGCCCTCGAATTTGAGATCGGTGAAGAGATGCGCCAAGCAGAAGTCTTTGTGCGTGTATTCCCTGCTGAAAACCTGTTAGCCAACGTCCGAAGCCGTCAATAGGTGAAGTTAGTTAGGTTAGGGATGACAGATGACAAGCAAGAGAGGAGTGTGTGTTATGGTTTACGAGAAAAAGTACAACATTCAATAAAGTAGCTTTGCGGGGCTATACCAGTGTGACAGTTTCGGAAAAATCGATTTTTTGGTGCTTTTTCGATAGTTTATACTTTCAAAAATGTTCTGCGAAAGCGGTGGGGTCGTATATTGAATGGTTTTTCAATGACAGCGTTCTAAAGAGCGACCGTTCGCGGATATAAATCGCGATAGTTGAAGGTATGAAGGCGTTTTTCTCGACAAAAAAAAATTTCAAATTTGTTAACATCATAAATGAAAGAGGAATTGAACGATCGACTTCAAATTAAAACTGGAAGTTTTTGAATATATTTACTATAAAACGATCTTCTGGATAGGTTGGAAATTGTCAACACCTTTTTTCAAAACTACGCCATTCTGTCAATTTTCGATATTTTTGAAAAATTGTGGGTCATTGCATAGGGCATAACTTCAATTTTAATAACCTTGATTAGTTTTTTTGTTTCAGCTACTCATTCGACCTGAATCATGTCAGAAGTTAGGGCACTTTTTCTAGGTTATTTTTCAACATTTTTGTGTGAAATACACCCAATATATAGCTGAAAATAAACCTTATCATGTCCAAAAAACACACCCTATTGAGCAATTTCAAAAACTGACTTACACTGGCATAGTCCCCAATGAAGTCTCCAAGTAAACAACATGCAAGAAGACCCACACTACCAACATAACAAGAAAAGATAAAATACTGCAAAAAAAAACAACCCTTGCTACAGACGCCTCCTCGAGTGTTGAGTCTAGGGGATGCGATATAGGCCAAACCGAGCACTACAGAATCGCTCGATCTGAATGTTTGATGGGTGAAAAGATGCGCCAAACAAAAATCTCCGTGGCCAGGCTCTCTGGAAAAGGCCTAGAGGAAAAATCCCAAAACTAAACCATGCCATGCTCATCAAAATCATAAAATATCTCCCAGTTAGAAAAAAAACGAAACGATGTGTGTTGGAAGGGATCACAAACACTCACCTCCAGAAGGTTTCTGACGTCCCACTTTTCCCTAATCATGTTGTAGTGGGCTTCACCTGATTTAATTCTAGTTGGGTCACTGTGCACTACAATTTTTTTTATCACGAAACCCATGCCCTTGAAGCCCTCCTCTTGCCTGTCCTGCCAACTCGTGTCGTTGTAAATTTTATGTACACGATCTATCAGACTTATCTGTTGGAAGAAAGTGAGCACGAAAAACTTCTCCATCACAACTTTCACCCAAAATGCTCACCAAGTAATTGATGGTTGTTTTCGTGTTACTGCCACCCATTTCTTGAAAAAACCTATAATCAGCCACCAACAACAAAGGACACCTTGTCTTGGTTGGAGTGTACTCGTCTTGGATAATCTGTCTCTTCTCTCTGTGACGATCCGATGTCCATTTTGACACTTCCTCGTCATCATAATCATCTGTTTCCAACTCGGCCCCCTCCTTGATGTAATCACATATTTTGTGTGTCCGATGGTCTTTGGGGGAGTCCCCTTGCTCCCAGCTGAACTTCACATCAGATTGTTTGTAGGTTATCATGGATCTGTTGTTAGAATGGGGCAAGTGCCTCCACGATGGTTCCACATGGAAGGTTTCGTCTGGTAAATGGATGCTCCCTGTCATAAGACCGTCTTCCATGTGCAAGCTCACGTGAGAGTTTGTTTCTCCAAAAACCCGTCCATGATAGAAATCATTGTGATCTGAAGAATTCCAGGTTAAATTGTCGACACCCTGTACATAGACCATTCCAGGTTGACGTCATCGACAGGCGGCCATATTGCTTGTGGGGCACACTAATCTATAACCCCATTAGAAACAACGTAATCACAGGTCAAAATGAATTGGTTTTTCTTAAAAATGCCAGCTTTTTGTGCAGTTGTTGGGTGTTCTAAAAGGAGGGGAAGGGATAAACTTCGTCTTTTTCGAATTCCTAGGGCGTACAAAGGGCGTTGAGAAAATTTAGATGCATTATCACAAGAACGTCGTATGGCATGGATTCGAGCACTAAAACGTGGAAAGTTGAATGAATCGTTTATAAACAATGCAAGAATATGTGAAAAACACTTTGTAACAGGTATGTAAGTTGTCTTTTTAAAATAGGTGAACTAATAAGAGTATTTTTTTCTGTTGGTAATTCGTTTTTTATATGTATATTTTTTGATTTTAGTGGTGCCAGCTGAGCTCAGAGGATGAAAACAATCCTGACTGGGTACCCTCAGTGAACATGGGATATCAGAGTATTAAAAGTCAGGATGGAATAATTTATTTATTTAGTAATAAATAGTCTCAGAAGTAAAGTGTACATTCTTGTTTTATCTCTTCTTGTTCCTATAACTTCCATCTATCAAACAAGTTTTCGATAATATTCAGGTATATAATCTACCTTGGCAACAACAACAAAATATGTATCAATTTTCTTTGCTAAAACTTCCAAAACAAATCCAGCCTCATAATACTTTATAGGCTAGCAAATACTTGTAAACCTTCATCTGCTCCCCGCTATAAAAACTATAACTAGTAATTAAATAAGTCTATTTGGCCTTCACTGGGCAGAAAACTCAAGTCTCTGGTCATTTCTGCTGGCACTAAAGCGTACGGGTCTATATTGTTAATAAAACCCAACTTTTGTTCATATCACACTCTAATTTCTTCGTCAAGCGAAAGATAATAATCACTGCGATTCATTTTCAATAAAATCACTCGGAAAACACAAGAAAAAACTTTATAATCACCAAATTCAGCACAACAGGTCAGAACCATCAATGTTAAATAAATGGAGATCGATTCTTTGTGTGCCCCACAAGCAATATGGCGGAACTGTCAAAATCAGGTGACCTGGAATGGTCTATTGAAAATTACTCACCGATATGCACTGTTGTTTCTTTGCCATCTCCATCTACAGAGAATGCTTTGAAATTTGAATGCAGGATATCTTTCTTGGGAGACACGATAAGTCTTAGGTCTCTGCCATGAGTTTTCAAATTTACTTCTCGGATGTGATTGAATGGATGATTACTCTCTTTTAATCCTCTTTTTGCTATTTTATGTTGCACTTCATCCGCGTGGATGATCTCAAAATGTTTGAGGTTTTCGTAAATGGATCCTGTGAAGTTCATTTTGATTGAATAGTTTATTAATATGTAGAGTTTCATCATAGTTTCTTACCGTCTACATGTATAAAATAAAGTAAGTCTATAGTTATTCCAAATATTAAATGGAAAAGTCCTTTCATTATAACTTAATCATTTGAAATGTTTATATAAGTTTTATTAGATATCCTTTTTGTACACACAGTATTTCTAGACTTCACTTTTGATTTTTAGTGACAAACTTGACAATTCCCTCTTCTTCTTCTTTTTCGAGTAAACTGACCTTAGCTGCTTTGGTTTTGGGACGAAGTTACCAAAGAAGGTTCACTTGCTCTATTCATGTATGAACACATGTATGGCCGCATAGTCCTGGCAGCTCAAGGTCGTGAATTAAAAGAGAAGATTCAGAGTGTTTCAGTTGTGAATCAATAATACGAATTCTAAAATGAGAATGGCAATGATCTATTATTATATATCTAGAGTATATTATCAGATCATTGGAGAATGGATATTGGATAGTTCAGTGGTTCAGTGGCTTTTAGCGTGATTTGAAGAGAGATAATATTTATTGAATAAAATATATCACTTCGAAATAAAATATTCTTGTATTTTTTCAGCACATCGATTCATTATTGAATCATCTGAAACTGAAAGTACTTACAGATTTTTCTAAGAATATATCGTAATATGTCCTCACCATTTTTGTTCAAATTCGTGTGCAGTTTTTACCAGTAAAATTTATTTTACACCTCCACTGATCGCGAAGGACGGTCACATTCTTGTATGAGAGAACAAGTTTTTAAAACTGATCTTTTATTTTTGCAATATTTATTATGTTTTTGAATGACACAAGGGTTCAATGTATTGAAAATTCTCAACGTTCGAATGAGATTGTTCCTTCTTTTTGTGTTTACAGCGTCATTATAACAAAAAATATTCCTTACTGATCAAGAATGTTCAGTTGTTATATCAGGGCATATTGACAGATGCTTCTTTGTTATAAAGGTATCTTCTATTGTTAGTAAAGGAGCACGTTACATAACCTTCATAATTATTATGAAACTTTCGTATCATGTTTCTGAACATTGTTTATATTGAGTTTCCGGATATTAATTATAGCATAGATATGTTATTTATATTGCCATTTTGCGCTTAATTAATTGATAATGAATTATTTACATATTATACGATCGTTAATTCGTTGAATATCGCAACAAAAGTATTAATCGTTGATCTTTGTGCATAATGTGGGGATTCCCGACATAAAAATGATATCAGGACAAGTTTGGAATATCCAACGTCGATAAACCTGTTATTCTTGCAAGATATATCTTGGTAAATAACGTTCTTCTCTTTTCTTTACGTTTTATCTTCGATCGCAGTGAATTAACTTGACTGGCATTAGTGTTTGGTGTTCAGTGCGAATTGTTGACCTGTCTGGTAAGTTTGTAAAAACAACAATGCTTAGTTTGAGAGATCTAAAAAGCTCTTGTAAAAATCTTGTGAACGCTTGGAATTATTGTCAGCATATTTCAGAAGTGAATGACAATTTAGAACATTGCTTTTTGTCATAGATTTGATATCTAGTAATTTATCTGAGCTTTTTGTGCATGGTTTTACAGCATGGATATTTTTAGTCCTGTAGTTCTAAAAACATGGCAATTTCATCATCAATTTTGTTTGGTATTTTCAATAGTTTGCATATAAAAGTTCATAGTAATATTTCTACGGTATATTCCAGCAATTTTTGAATACTCTACAATATTCAGAACAGTTGACAATCTTTCAATTGTTTTCTTTTCAGTCAAAATGTTCCGCTTCGTGCTGTTGCTTTCTGCCTCCGTAATTCTTACTCAGGCCACTGTTAAATTCGAGATAACCAATGAAGAAATCGGTCTCATATGGGTAGGAATCAAATCTGAGCCAGGAAAACCTGTGGTGGAAAGTGGTGGTTTCGAATTACAAGCCACTGAAACGGTGAGTCATCACTAAAATGTCAAATGTCACATTTCAAACTTCGCAGTTTTTTCTGTTACATTCCATTGTTACAATGATCCAAACATTTTACCAGAACAGCATAGATTACACAGATTGCGATTTGATGAATGTTAAAATACGTGACCTTCATTTTATAAGGTCATTAAAAATCGCGTGACGTTTCAATACCCATTTCTGGTTTAATCGGTATTTACACGTTTTTCCTCATATCTAACTGTTGTTCAACACATTATTTCATGGAATATACAGGGTGGATCATCCAAAACCTAGCGCTCTGGCATTACACGGTGGAAAATAATTTCTCACTTGAATTCTCTGCGAAAACTGTCAGCTGTCAGATGTCATGTCAATTATTTTTCCGTGGTAGAAAATCATCGAAGTGCCCGACAACTGGGCGGGAAAATTATGGGCGCGGACTTGGTGCGACCCCGGCTCCAAGCACTGTTTGACAGGTGACTGCGGCAACAAACTAAAGTGCGGTAGGAGGGGGGGATCCCCGCCTGCCACCACAGTGGAGATTTCGCTGAAAGCGCACAGGGGTATCGATTATTACGGCGTCACGTTGGTCGATGGCTTCAATATCGGGGCTAGTGTGAGTACATCGACCTGTCGCTCACGTGACGTCACTCCTAACCTGAAATGAATATTTTTTCCAATAGATCCAGCCTGTCACTGGTGTCGGTAATGGAGGTGACTTGAGTTGTAAGCCGGCTTCTTGCTTGCACGAGTTCAAGAGGGATTGCCCGACGGAGCTTCGTCTCAATTCCCCTCACGGTGTTTTGGGGTGTAAAAATCCCTGTCACACCTTCAAAACCGATGAGTACTGTTGTCGTGGGGCTCACAATACGCCTAATACTTGTTTGTAAGTAAAGAGCAATTCGTGAGACTGGTACGGCTCCAAAAAAAAACGCATTTTTTCTGATTTTTCAGGTCTGATACGTGGGAGAAAGACTATGCGACCATTTTCAGGAAGGAATGTCCAGACGCCTTCAGTTATGTTTACGATAAAGATGGCAAAACGTTTACCTGCCAGGCAGAGCATTATATCATATCATTTGGAGGGGCATTTTAAACATGATTTTATTCTCAAGCCATTGTAACACTTTATTTTTCATTTTCGACGAGACAAATATGTAATAAAATTCTTTTTATACGCTGATTTTGATTTGTTATCACTTCTTTTGTAAAAGTATCTAGATATGGCTGAAGAAAATACGAGCGGCAACAGCGCAACAGACGACACATAATTTTCTGTTCTGTAATCGACACTGCATTACAGAGATCTGTGATCTTATTGATTTCAACATTCCTGACATTGACATCTAATGTTTTCTATTCACGTTATTACAAATTCTCAGTCAATGAAATGTTACAACCACTGATGCTTTCTGCATTGAAACACAAACCGGCTAATTCGCAAGCATTGAAAACAGGTCATTCAACTAAACATGGAATTATTTTGGAACAACCGCATCGCACATCTTTTGGTATATTGAAGGTATTGTTAACTGTGATTCCTGGGGTACTTATTGGAGCAGAAATGGGCAAGACAATCGCTAAATTCTTCAAAGAAAATGGGATATTTGTTTCTTCAGATGACGATGATTGATTTTGGTTAAAATTAATGCAGATTTAATTGTATCAAAATACATGTGAGTCACATATTGAGTTGAAAATATTTTTAGATTGCAAACATGAGTTGTTGGTTTTTCAATTTAATGAACCACAGATTCGAATCATTCGTTTTAACATGCATTCTGTATTTTGATCTGAATTACAGAAATTTATCGAAACTGAACTACAGGAACCTGTAACCTTCTGTCAGTGAGTTTGACATTTCTGACACTGAAGTCCAACGTTTTCTATTTTCAGCTGATTCCATTTTTGTGAATTCTAATTTGATAAAATGTTACGACCACTGTTACTGTCTGCCTTGAAACACAAACCAGTTTATTCACAAACATTGAGAACAGCGCATTCAACTAAACATGGAATTATTTTGGAACAACCGCATCGCACATCTTTTGGTATATTGAAGTTATTATTGACCGTGATTCCTGGGCTGCTTATTGGAGCAGCTATCAGCAAAAATATCGCCAATTTCTTGGAGGAGAACGATTTATTTGTTCCTTCGGATGACGACGACGACGATGATTAATACTGGTTGAGTTTTTACCACTTTTATGCTTTTTGCTTTTACATTGTTCAGCAGCACTTGGAATGAGTTGAGCAGAATGAAACATTTATTTATGGAAGTTATAGTTTTAATTGTTAAATAAATAATAAGTATCTACAAAATATGGATTTTATTCTGGGGGTTTTTTGTGCGCCCCCCAGCCGTGGAAGCACTTGGTGAACCTTTTGGATTCCTTGTTTTTGAGGGTTAAGAAAAACTTTCTGGGCTTGTCAGGCTGTTTGGCTCTCATATGTTGGATGTAAACCTGAGAAAAAAGTACGAGTGAGCTATTGTAAAAGTTACAAAACCAATTATTTCACCTGTGCAGATTTGTAAGCCAATTTAATCTCAACTTCGCTGCACTTGGCCCCCAACCACAAAAACACCTGGTCCCCATTATCCAGAATCATAATGTCGTCATCAGCCAAATCATCCTGTGAAAAAACCACCACATGAAACGTCACAGCCGCGAAAAATCCTTCCCAGAATAATTACTTGGCAGAAATCGGAGCACTTCTCGGAGACGATATAATACCCCTTCTCGTTGGAGCACCTAAACAGCCTGGTGTACTCCATGAAGGAGGCCTCGGTGTCGTAGGGCTTCTTGCCGCCCAAACCGAGCCAGAAGAAATTGTCGGGCTCCTCGCCCTCGGACAGGACTTGCAGAGTCACCCACGGACTGTTGAACATGTCTTCGGCGATTTCCTGGACCAGTCTGGCCTCGTCGGGATCGCTTTTCGAGCCGATCCACACGTACACTATGCCGGAGTCGTCTTCTTGCTCGAAAGGGACGTTCAGAATGTAGCTGGGAACGGGCATGGGCGGTTTATTGTTGTAATCGATTGGCTGGGTATTGAGAATTGGTTTACTTTTGTTTTGTATTGCAGTTTTCGGCAATTTACTGCAATTTCAGAGGGTTTATGAATTCGACAGACTACAGATTCGAATTCTGCGCATCAAATTACCCAAGAAAAACATCATTTTCGGATCTGAAAACATTTTTTTGGGTAAAAAATTCGAAATTTTTGCGATTTTTTTGAAAATTTTTGCTGTTTTCGGCAATTTACTGCAATTTCAGGGGGTTTATGAATTCGACAGACTACAAATTCGAATTCTGCGCATCAGAATACCCAAGAAAAACATCATTTTCGGATCTAAAAACTTCTTTTGGGTGAAAAATTCGAGATTGTCTCGATTTTTTTTTGCAATTTTTTGCTGTTTTCGGCAATTTACTGCAATTTCAGGGGGTTTATGAATTCAACAGACTACAGATTCGAATTCTGTGCATCAGAATACCCAAGTAAAACATCATTTTCGGATCTAAAAACTTTTTTTGGGTGAAAAATTCGAGATTTTCTCGATTTTTTTGCAATTTTTTGCTGTTTTCGGCAATTTACTGCAATTTCAGGGGTTTATGAATTCAACAGACTACAAATTCGGATTCTGCGCATCAGAATACCCAAGAAAAACATAATTTTCGGATCTAAAAACTTTTTTTGGGTAAAATATTCGAGATTTTCTCGATTTTTTTTTGCAATTTTTTGCTGTTTTCGGCAATTTACTGCAATTTCAGGGGGTTTATGAATTCAACAGACTATAAATTCGAATTCTGCGCATCAAAATACCCAAGAAAAACATCATTTTTGGATCATAAACATTTTTATGGGTAGAAAATTCGATTTTTTTTGCGGTTTTCCGGCAATTTTTTGATGTTTTCGGCAATTTACTGCAATTTCAGGGGGTTTATGAATTCAACAGACTACAAATTCGAATTCTGCGCATCAAAATACCCAAAAAAAACATCATTTTCGGATCTAAAAACTTTTTTTGGGTGAAAAATTCAAAATTTTTGCGATTTTTTTGAAATTTTTTGCTGTTTTCGGCAATTTACTGCAATTTCAGGGGGTTTATGAATTCGACAGACTACAAATTCGAATTCTGCGCATCAAAATACCCAAAAAAAACATCATTTTCGGATCTGAAAACATTTTATGGGTAGAAAATTCGATTTTTTTTGCGATTTTTTTTGCAATTTTTTGCTGTTTTCGGCAATTTACTGCAATTTCAGGGGGTTTATGAATTCGACAGACTACAAAATCGAATTCAGTGCCTCAAAATACATCAGAATCACATATTTTCAAGTCGGAAAATGATTTTTTGAGTGCAATATTAAAAATAATCACCATTTTTCGGCAATTTTGTGCACTTTTGTCAATTTACTGAGAATTCAAACAATGGAAGTGTTGAATAGACCACAAATTCGATCTCAGCCCATCAAATTACACAAGAAACCCATAATTTCCAGTACGAAAAAAATATTTTTGGGCACAAAATTCGAAGTTTTCAGGAATTACCAATTCTCGACCGCCTTTTTTTTTTTTTCATTATAAAAATCAACAGATTATTGTTTCCTTTTCATCGACTTGGCAATTTTGAAATAAGATATAGGAAAAATCGATTATTATTTAGTCAATCGGTTGTCAAAATTTGATTGTTTCGCGACTGACGCCTGTCAAAAACGTCACCAAACTGACGTACCAGAAGCACGAGTTCAACAGCGAGGCGTCCGGCTTGACCTGCACCAGCCTAGTATACAGGGCGCTGCCGTTCGACCTCAAATGATAGAACTCCACCTCCTTCCTGTCCACCTTCCTGTTGCGCTTCCCCTGCTTGACGACGAACTTCCGCTTGAAATGCGCCATGAACTTCATATTCTCCTGCTGCTGGAACGTCCTCACGATCTCCAGCTTGTCCCTGAACAGCGCCTTGAACTTCTTCTGCAAGGTGAAGGTGAACGTGAGCCAGCCCATGTTGGAGGCGTCCCTGCCCTGCCAGAAGTAGCACACCCACTGGAAGTCGTCGGCGTCGTCGTCGTCGCCGGCGGGCTCGTCCTGGGGCGCCCAGTAGCGGCAGAGGAAGACGTAGCAGTCGGTCGAGTGGAAGAGGCCGAGCTCTTCCTCGGGCAGCCGGACGAATTTTTTGCCTTCGAGGACGAGGGCCTCCATGGCCTCCAGGTCTTCGTTCCATTCTTCCATGAGTTGTTGGGCCTAGGGGGATTTTGGGTTTTTTTTTTTGGTTTCTCGGTGATTTCAGGGGGGGGGGGGAACTACAGCGCATCGGATACATTGAGAAAAACGTTGATTTGAGGTGTAGAAACATTTTTTAGGGTCTACAATCAAACATTTTCACGGTTTTTCAACAACTTTTTGTCGTTTATGGCAATTTACTGCAATTTGAAGGGGTGTATGAGTTCAATGGACCACAGATTTGAATTCTGCACATAAAACTACATAAGAAAAATATCATTTTGAGGTGTAGAAAAATTTTTTAAGGTGCAAAATCAAACATTTTCACGATTTTTCAACAATTTTTTGTCGTTTTTGGCAATTTACTGCAATTTAAAGGGATGTATGAGTTCAATGGACTACATATTTGAATTCTCTTATCAAAATACATGAGAAAAACATTATTTTAAGGAGTAGAAAAATTTTTGAGGGTGCAAAATCAAACATTTTCACGGTTTTTCAAAATTTTTTTGTCGTTTTTGGCAATTTACTGCAATTTGAAGAGGAATATGAGTTCAATGGACCACAGATTTGAATTCTGCACATGAAAATACATAAGAAAAATATTATTTTGAGGTGTACGAAAATTTTTTAGGGTGTAAAATCAAACATTTTCACGGTTTTTCAACAATTTTTTGTCGTTTTCGGCAATTTACTGCAATTTAAAGAGGAGTATGAGTTCATTGGACTACATATTTGAATTCTGCACATCGAAATACATAAGAAAAACATTAATTTGAGGTGTAGGAAAATTTTTTGGGGTGTAAAGTCGGACATTTTCACGGTTTTTCAAAAATTTTTTGTCGTTTTCGGCAATTTACTGCAATTTAAATGGGTGTATGAGTTCAATGGATCACAGATTTGAATTCTGCACATCAAAATACATAAGAAAAACATTAATTTGAGGTGTTGAAAAAATTTTTAGGGTGCAAAATCGAACATTTTCACGATTTTCCAACAATTTTTTGTCGTTTTCGGCAATTTACTGCAATTTGAAAGAGAGTATTAGTTCAATTAACCATAGATTTGAATTCAGCACATCAAAAAACAAAGGAAATATATTATTTCAAAGTCTAGATAATTTTTTTGGGGTGCAAAATCAAACATTTTTACGGTTTTTAGGCAATTTTTTGCGGTTCTTGGCAATTAACTGCAATTTAAAGGAATGTATGAGTTCAATGGACTACAGATTTGAATTCTGCACATCAAAATACATGAGAAAAACATTATTTTAAGGTGTAGAAAATTTTCAAGGGTGCAAAATCAAACATTTTCACGGTTTTGAGTCTGAAAAGAATTTTTTGGTGTTGGAAATTTGAATATTCGATTATTTTTTTCTGCAATTTAAAAAGTGAACGACTACAAATTCGAATTCACAGCATCAAAATACATTTTTCGTTTGCAAACTCTGAATTTTTCACGATTTCATGACGCATTCATGCATTATTTTTAATTATTTGCAATACTGTCCAAATTTCATCGTTTCTCACCTCTGCCAATGTCATCGAAGGCTGCCTGGGCGTGAACAGCGCCGTCAAATCGGCTTTCGTCTCCTGATCCCTGGCCCACTTGGTCAAATCCGCCCCCGTTTTTTGTACGGACTCCGCCGTCCTCGTGAAATCCACCGCGATAACTTCGTCCCAGCCCACGAACTTCGATTTGAACACCTGCAAAACGGGTCGAATTGAACATCGACCGTGTGGAGTGTAGACAGACAGTTGAAGGGTGACGGATGCGTTACCTGCGTTTCCGTGCCTTCTCTGACACGCGTCACTCTGGCGTAGTCCGGCCTGTCAATCATGTTGAATAGTTCTTCGGATAGCTTGACGGCTGCGGCGTTGACAAGTCTGGTTGATTTTTTGCCGATCCTGTGGTGATAAATAAAATTCATTTATAAGGGGCGCAATTTTATTTTTTTACGAACTTTAGCTACTTCAGATTCGAATTTAGCACATTAAAATACATGGAGTACATTTGAGTCGAAGAAAAATGGAAATTTTGAGGTTTTTTTGAATTTTTCTTGTGGTTTTTTGCAATTTTAGGAAAAATTAGGCAAAAAAAATCTAAATATATAATTGCGAGTTCTAAAAAAATGTTTAGGGTTCAAAACTTGAAATTCTCACGTGGTGCCGCAACTCCGAGGATTCAAACCACAAATTTGATCAGAAGAAGTGTAAAAAACAACAAAATTTATTTGTTGCAGATAATAAATCGAATATTAACTCACCATACAAAAACGTCTAGATAACAATCCAAAATATAAACGTTTTTACTATTCAAAAGGGTATTGACTAATTTCCCCAAGGGTACTTCCACTTGGGGTAGTTCCAAATAGCCCATGCCCAATTGTACCTGGTACAATCTCGGTGGTATTGGCACGAAATCCAGGCTAACATGTTCCTGAAATAATTCTCCAATGATTTCTTCATCAATGTGCTTTGGACGTTCAATTTTCACGTTTTTTTGACAATTTTACGTAATTTACTTGAATTTCAGAAGGTGAACAAGTTAATATGAGCACAAATTTGAATTCAGAGCTTCAAATTATACGTGGAAAAAATTATTTCTTCGTCAATGTTCTTAGAAAGTATTTGGACTTTGGATTTTTCACGAATAATCGCCATTTTTTGACTTTTTTTTTAGTTTATTGCAGTTTCAGACAGTGAACGAATGCGAAATTGAAATTTTTTGGGATTTTTTAGAATTCACTGCAATTTTAGGGGAATCCAATTGAGCTGAAATTCAAATTCAGGGAATCGAATTGCATGTGAAAAAAATCATTTCGGATTCGAAGTAAATGTTTAAAGGTGTCAAATCGTGATTTTCCCCATTTTTCCGAAGTTTCTTGCAATTTTCTTGAATTTCAGAAAGTAAACGAGTTAATTAGAGCACAAATTTGAATTCAGGGCATCAAATTATACGTGGAAATGATTATTTCTCCCTCAATTATCTCAGAAAGTATTTGGACTTTGGATTTTTCACGAATAATCGCCATTTTTTGACTTTTTTTTTGAGTTTATTGCAGTTTCAGACGGTGAACGAGTGCGAAATTGAATTTTTTCGGAATTTTCTGTAATTTACTACAATTTTAGGGGAATTCAATTAAGCTCAAACTCAAATTCAGGGCATCAATTGGGATTCAGGGAGTCGAATTACAAAATTTCACAATTTTCCTACAATTTTTCGGGGTTTCTTGCAATTTACTTCAATTTCAGAGAAGGTTAATGAGTTAATTTGAGCAAAAATTTGGATTCAGAGCATAAAATTACATGTGAAAAAAATTATTTCGAGTTCGACAATTCTTTTTTATGTGAGAAACTCTACCTTCACGATTTTTCAACTCAACAAACATTCAGTATGGTATACCTTCGGTGGTTCAGTAGGTGGTAGACCATCACTTTTCCCCAAACCCATCCAAAACTCCTTGCTCTCGTTCCCGGACATCTCGGTGACGATCTCGGCCTTATTTTTCCGTTCGATCTTGTTCATTTTCTCGCACATCAACCGCGACTTGGACTTCAAAGTGTTTTTCGCTTTTTTGCCATTCCACACGTGGATTTTCATGCCGGTGTCCAAAACGAAAACGAAATTCGGGTCGAGGGAGTCGACGGCGATGGTGACTGGTTCTAAATGGACAGTCGGACCGGCTGGGTGGATTCTGTAGAGTCTCGTTTCAAAGTTCTGAAAGTGCCATATTTTGAGGTGTTTTGCTGTTTTTGGTATTTTTTCGCAGTTTAGAAGGTTTGAATGAACCACTAATTCGTATTCAGGGCATTAAAATGCCTGACAAATATACTTTTTCACAACAGAGTCAAATTCGGCGCATCAAAGTACATGGAAAACACTTTTGTTGAGTTGAGAAAAGTTGGTCGTTGTTGAAAAATTGGATTTTTAACGATTTTCCTACAATTTCTGGAGTTTTTTTGCAATTCCTTGCAATTTCAAAGGGCTAAAATTTCAACAGACAGTAAAATCGAATTCAGAGCAAAACACAGAGACTCTTGAGTCCAAGAAGAACTTTTTTCGTGTGCAAAATTGGGATTTATCGCGATTTTTTCATATTTTTCCACAATTCTATATGTTTTTTTGCAATTTACTGCGATTTCATAAAATGGATGAGATTAACAGACCACAGGTTCGAATTCAGCGCATCAATGTCCATAAAAACATACTTTTTCGAGTCCAAAATTGGATTTTTCGACAAATTTCCACGGTTTTGGCATTTCAAATCAATTTCAGAGGTCAAAAGAGTCACAATTTAGAATTCAGCGCTAACCTAAACCACACAATCCTCCACTTACCAAGTCTTCAACTGTATAAAACCCGCTGCAAGTCCTCCCACCTTCGATGTACGTGATTTGCGAGTCGAAAAGCCCCAAAAACTCCTCCGATTCGTCTCCCTGCTCCTCCCTGATCGTCCGGCATTGCGCTCCCAAATAGTTCCGCAAGTTCACCGCGTGGATCGCCGAGCAAGCTCTTTTATCCAACTGAAACAAATCGATATTTCCACAATTTTTCGCGAATTTTCGGGATTTTTTGTAATTTACTTGAATTTCAGAAGGTAAACAAGTTAATTTGAGCACAAATTTAAATTCAGGGCATTAAATTGCACGTGGAAAAAATTATTTCTCCATCAATGTTCTTAGATAGTTTTTTTGGGCGTTGAATTTTTCACGATTTTTCGATAATTTTTCGGGATTTTTTGTAATTTACATGAATTTCAGAAGGTAAATAAGTTAATTGGAGCACAAATTTGAAATCAGGGCATCAAATTGCACGTGGAAAAAATTATTTCTCCATCAATGTTCTTAGATAGTTTTTTTGGGCGTTGAATTTTTCACGATTTTTTGATAATTTTTAGGGATTTTTTGTAATTTACTTGAATTTCAGAAGTTAAATAAGTTAATTTGAGCACAAATTTATGTTCAGGGCATTAAATTATACGTGGAAAAAATTATTTCTCCATCAATGTTTTTAGATAGTTTTTTTGGGCGTTGAATTTTTCACGATTTTTTGATAATTTTTAGAGATTTTTGTAATTTACTTGAATTTCAGAAGTTAAATAAGTTGATTTGAGCACAAATTTATGTTCAGGGCATTAAATTATACGTGGAAAAAATTATTTCTCCATCAATGTTTTTAGATAGTTTTTTTGGGCGTTGAATTTTTCACGATTTTTTGATAATTTTTAGGGATTTTTTGTAATTTACATGAATTTCAGAAGGTAAATAAGTTAATTGGAGCACAAATTTGAAATCAGGGCATTAAATTATACGTGGAAAAAATTATTTCTCCATCAATGTTTTTAGATAGTTTTTTTGGGCGTTGAATTTTTCACGATTTTTTAATAATTTTTCGGGATTTTTTGTAATTTACATGAATTTCAGAAGGTAAATAAGTTAATTGGAGCACAAATTTGAAATCAGGGCATCAAATTGCACGTGGAAAAAAATATTTCTTCATCAATGGTCTTAGAAAGTATTTGGACTTTCAATTTTTCACGAATAATCGCCATTTTTTGACATTTTTTTTGAGTTTATTGCAGTTTCAGACGGCGAACGAATGCGAAATTGATTTTTTTTCGGATTTTTTTTTTAGAATTCACTGCAATTTGAGGGGTATTCAATCGAGCTCAAACTCAAATTCGGCTCTTTTATCCAACTGAAACAAATCGAGTCGATTAAAATTATTGTTTTCCCCCGAGACAATCGAAAACTTACCGGGGCTTTCTCGCCTATCCAAAAATATATCTCCCAGGACAACGATTGGTTCTCGTCCACGCTGGTTTTGAGCACGATGTAGCAATCCCCTTCGTAGAACTTCCCGTAGGCGACCTCCTCGATGCGGTTGGGCAGGAAATTTTCGATCTCCCAAATGGTGAGGCTCGGCACTTGGCCGGCGTCGTCGTCGAAGAACTCGGAATAGTCCAAGGGCGGCTTCTCCAGCGTCTCGTCCCAGCGTTTCGGCCTGAAAATACATTTCGCACCAAAGGGGGGAAGAATTGGGGAATGAACTCACTTCAGGGACTCGGTTTTCACGTCCTCCTGGATGCTGTCCTTCTCCTTGGCTATGTCTTTCATGCCCTAGAAGGGGAGATTCACGATGAAAGCTTTGACAGTGGTGGCAAAACGAAACGAAACGAAAAAAAAGGGTGGGTATGGAACGATTGGAATACTTATACAAGGTGATTCAATCGATACTGATTATCTTTAAGTTAGTTTACACAGAAAACAAAATAAAATGAGGTGTTGAAATGAATAAATGAATATATGAAAGCAGTGTCAATTTTAGATCGTTTCTTGAATGCTTTTTTTATAATTGAATGATATTTCTTGTTACATAATTTTCGGATTAGTGTTTGTTTCTGAAGATACTGAATTCAGCGCATCAAAATACATGGATAACATTTTTGTTGAGTCGAGAAAAGTTGGTCGTTGTTGAAAATTTGGATTTTTAACGATTTTTCGACAATTTCTGGAGTTTTTTTTTGCAATTCATTGCAATTTCAAAGGGCCAAAATTTCAACAGACAGTAAATTCGAATTCAGAGCAAAACACAGAGACTTTTGAGTTCAAGAAGAACTTTTTTCGTGTGCAAAATTGGGATTTATCGCGATTTTTTCATATTTTTCCACAATTCTATATGTTTTTTGTGCAATATACTGCGATTTCATAAAATGGGTGAGATTAACAGACCACAGGTTCGAATTCAACGCATCAAAGTACATGGAAAACACTTTTGTTGAGTCAAGAAAAATT
Organism: Plagiodera versicolora; assembly: GCA_037013635.1. NCBI lineage: Eukaryota > Metazoa > Arthropoda > Insecta > Coleoptera > Chrysomelidae > Plagiodera > Plagiodera versicolora. The sequence goes on from CM072988.1 coordinate 556,003, forward strand.
GTTCGTTGTTGAAAATTTGGATTTTTAACGATTTTTCGACAATTTCTGGACTTTTTTTGCAATTTATTACAATTTCAAAGGGCCAACATTTCAACAGACAACAAATTCGAATTCAGAGTAAAAGCAAAAGCTTTGACAGTGGTGGCAAAACGAATAAAAAAAAGGGAGGGTATGGAACGATTGGAATACTTATTCAAGGTGATTCAATCGATACTGATTATCTTTAAGTTAGTTTACACAGAAAACAAAATAGAATGAGGTGTTAAAATAAATAAATGAAAATATGGAAGCAGTTTAGATCGTTTCTTGAATGCTTTTTTTATAATTGAATAATATTTCTTGTTACATAATTTTCGGATTAGTGCTTGCCAGAAAATGCGGTGTGGCAGCTTGTCTTTTTTTTTCAAAAAAAGTCCGAAACAGAAAGTTAAGTCAAGTTCATTAGATCACCATTTGTTTCTTTCGAAAAAATTATATTGTCATCAGCCGAGGCTCGTCTTAAAATCAGCTTAGCCCCTATCAGATATACTGGGTGATTTTCAGTTTCTTAAAAAATCGCCACTTTCAAAATCAGACAAAGCTTAAGAATTACATTTTTCGATTAATAAGTAACATTTTGGATGAAATTCTGTGAGGAAAATTTGAGTTTTTCCTAAAATGAACGATGTTTCAAACTTATCCAATTAATCGTTTTTCTTGAATAAATAGAATATTTTTCTATGCCTACGAATCGAAGAGATGAGGATTGAAATATACCTTCAAAATTTTCGCTTGATCCTGATCAGCTTCCTCGTGATCCCTTCGACCTTTCCTGAGTCTCAGCTTCCTCGCGATCGGATCTTTACTGGGATCTGAAAAAACAAATTTCTAAAACTCTAAAAACCTCATCAATCCAACAAATCGCAAAATCCACTTCAATACCAACTTTAGAGCCGAAAAAACACTGTCAAACTCACTTTGGGCGGGTGTTGGGGCCGGTACGTTGGCCCCTGCGAGCCTCAGCTGGTTTTGCAACGAAAAATCGATGTTGTAATACTCGATGCCGGCCCCTCTTGCGGCTTCCATGGGTTTCGGGGGCATGACCAAGTCAGGGTTGTGTCTCAAGTCCAAGTTTACTAAGTCTGTCAAGAGGTGGATGGCATCGGGTAAGGTTATCAGACGGTTCGAACTCAGATTCAATTTTTTCAGCGAGCCACATCTGAGGAAAATTTATTATTATTATTATTTCTTTAAATAGAAGCGATGAGACTATTTGATTACGACATTATTTCTTCAGTGTAGCGATGTCAAATGTTGAAAAAATAATAAAAACAACTGAGATATAGTCTATTTATTTAAGGGAGATAGTTATGACAGATTTGGTTATCTTTCAATACCAATAGTGCAAAATTAAAAGTATCTAGGAATATTTAAGCATCAATAATTATGGCAAACACTTCACAATGTTGCCAAATTTATTTGGAAGGAAATCTTCGGACAAAATGAAGTTTTCGATTGTGATTATTATATATTAGTTATGGGAGGAAATTTACACCTTTTGATGTGGTATGGGGGTGATTTTTTTGGTGTAGTACCTGCACAAACCTTCTGGTATCATTTCTAGCCGGTTATTGGCAGCTGAGAATATTTCCAAGTTGCCCAGCTTGCCGATACCAGAAGGGATTCCCTCAAAGTCCAACTGATTATAATTTACGTATAACCTTCTTAAAGAAGCTAGCTTGCAAATACCAGTAGGAAGAGCTGTGATATTATTGTGTGATAAATTCAATGTTTCCAATTTCTGCCACAGTTCCACAGCTATAAGAGTTGAATGAGTAATTATTCCACAAGTTTATGTAGCATACCTGACGATAACTCTGTGATTTCATTTTCACTCAAATTGAGCCTTTTCAAGTTGGGCAAGGAATACAATGAGTCAGGGATTTTAGGTAACCCATTTTGTGCTAAATCAACATCAAAGAGATTGATCAGGGGTTCCAGGTTTGTGGGGAAATTATTGAGGTTCCTCTGGGTATTCCTCATGTGCAGTGTTTCAATGTTTATTAGTGATGGTAGCTGACGTAGTTGAAAGTGCCCCAATGGGTTATTGTTTAAAATCAGGGTCTGTAAATTTGCAAGCCTCCTGGTTTGAGGAGGAAGTGTTTCCAGATTGTTATTGCTCAAATCCAAAAACAAGAGATCGGTCAAGTTGATAAACAAACTATTGGGTATTGATTCAATGCTGAAAATAGAGGAAAAATTGGGAATTCTGTAGCGTTGGCACCAAAACTCTTACTAATTATGACTCAAGTTCAACACAAGTAGTGCCTTGGCCTTGTCCAAACCTTCTGGAACTTCCTTCAAGTTATTTCTACTCAAATCCAAAGTTGTCAATTCTTCCAGTTGAAAAAGCTCTGATGGTATCCCCGAGCTTTTAATGTTGTTACGTCTCAGATTCAGGGTTCGTAGACAATTGAGCTCCGTTAATTCCCCATACAGTTTCTCCAAATTGTTTCTTGTCAAAGACAGGTGTTCTAGTTTCATTAAATTGCCCAATTCCTTCGGTATCTCATCTAAATTTGTTCTATCTAACTTCAGCCACTGAACGCCTATCATAGAGCCTACTGCGGTAGGAAATTTTTCGCTCTGAAAATATTATAGGTGTGTTGATATTTTTGATGGATAGCATACAAACTTACGTTGAAGTCGTTTCTGGTAAAGTCAACCCCTCTCATGAAGGGCAATACGCCCGTGTTTGCCATGGCTTATTGTGAGATAATGATTATTTCTCCTACATTCAATTAATATACATAAAATCTAAATAAAATAGTTCAGAAGTAATGACAGACGATATTTAAAAACAACCCATTTATTTTCTTATTGTTGGCAAACAGTGACAGCTTGTCACCAGCGTTGTCATTTACTCATTTGTATATGCCGCATGTCAAATTGACGAATAATTTAGTTGAAATAAGGATTTTCTCATTACTCTTCATCTATCAGGTCTTCGTAACCTCGAGCATAAATCGTGAGTAAACTGTTACGTAGTCTTCATTGGTTTCAATAGTGGTAAAACAAAAAAAAATGCAATTCAACACTTCTGAAGGCACAGTTGAAAGTCCCTCTCATAATGAGTAAATTTTCACGCATGCGTGTTATGTGCTGAATGTAGTGAAATAATATTCACAGAAGGGTGTTCAACAGCATTAAATATACTCGTGTATTCCTAAACTGAGAATTGAAATAGTATATCGGTGCTGAGCCGAAATTATTGAATAAATCAAATATTATTCATTCTATGGCAACAATAGAAGAAATCGATATCGATAGTGGAATGGAGTCTCAAGAAGGATCGCATTCACCCGATGATTTTTCTCAGAAAAAAGAAAAGAAGCCAGAAATAGAAGAAAGTGAAGATGATGAGGTAAGTTTCTTTCAACATCGCAACTAAGATGTCACATTTTATCATAACCTCAAATATTGTAATGGCTACCTTCCTAGATACTCGTAAATAGACCGTTTGCTCTTTTGAGATACAGCATTTCGATTTCGCTAGTCCTTATATAGTCCGTATAGCGTAGTTTAAGTTAGAATTGAGTATTAGTTTTTGAGTAACCCACTGTCCTTCAATTTTAGCCTGATGAAACATTGGCAGAAAGACTCTGGGGCCTCACAGAAATGTTCCCAGAGCCTGTCAGAAATGCAACTTATGCAGCAATGGTGAACACACAATTGGGAGTGAAATGTGCATACAGTTTTTCTAGGAGTGCCATGTGGATAATTTTCAGCACATCAATAATTTTATTTGCCCCTGTTATCTTTGAAGTTGAGAGAGCCCAAATGGAGGAGATGCAGAAAAATCAACAAAAACAATTGTTGCTTGGCCCCAATTCGGCGATATCCGGTGGGGTACCCCCACCCATAATGCCTCCCATGCCCCAACAGAGAAGTTGAGTTTCACAGTGAATTTGTTTCATCACAAGTAGATTGTAAAATTGACTGTAAAATTGTTCTTAAATACAATCTTTTGTATGTTACTGCATTTTTTGATGCTTTGTTTATAATGTTTATATTATTGAATAGAATGTTATAGTAGGGTTTTCTGTAATGGGAAAAACAGAAGAAATCGATTTTGTGAGAGATATTGTGATTGGTCTACTCTCGCATGACAGTTTTTACATTAAACATTTCTTCAATTACGATTCTTGTTTTGCTTTATTCTGTATACCAAAATCAACTCAATCACATTATGAATAAGCCATGCGTCAGACTGAAGTTTTTCTGGTTTATTTTAATTTGTTTACACTGACAGCTTTGACACTTCAATGAATAATATTCGCACCCAACATGAATTCGAAATGAACACGTGGAAATCATACAAAAGGAAAATAAAACACAACCTGGTTTATTATTATGTATTTAATGAGAAAACCTGCATCACTCATCTAAACAGTGAATATTATGTCAGAAAATTTCACATACAGTGTGATATAAAACAATTACCCATATAACTTGAAACGATCTGATCAGATGCTGATTTTTGGTTATCTTAGAGACTCATAAACTTCTTACCATTGATTATTTTAATGCTAAAATCACTGTACATATACAACGATAACGGCAAGTTTTATGGACTTTCATAATAACCATATGCTCCTAGATACACGTTAACAGGATTATGTCACAGGGTTGTCAAAATTAATAATTAGTTACCAGCTGTGCCATCTGGCGCTTGATGGTTGCATGCGGACTACAGTTTCCTGTACCTATGGAAGCGCATGTTCTCCTCGCTACCGATAAGTAGCGTTACTGGAAATAACTCTTACTCGACTTCATGAGTGGACGATACGTTTTGACAGCAGAATATGAGATGTTCTAAACATCCGTATCTACTCGCCAAATTAAAAACCGTACAATCTCCTACTTGATTTTATTGAGATTGAAAAATTTCACTGGTTATTCGAATATTCCTCTACTGTCAAAAAACAAATACAACATATTTAGAATTCGGACAATAAATGGTAACATTTAAAAAATTGTAATGGAGAAACAAGCTTACCCACAATAACAAAGTTGAGCTTTGATATGACATATTCAACAATAATACATTATAACAGATGTGTTGCAACATTTTTAATTAAAACCGTATAACATACCACAAATTTCGACTCACATACACAAAAAGTAGGATGAATTAGAGAAAAAATCAATTTTCAGCTGTCAACTGTCACTACGCGTTGCAACGTCATAAATGAAAAGGCAGTACATGATATGGTTGCTACGTCCAAAAAAAATGAGGACTAGTATACATTTACATAACCTTAAAGTTACTTTACAGTTGCCACTACAGACGCTTAATTATATAAAAAAAATAAAAACACGTTAACAAGTACATCACTGACAATTTGCCACAATAATAAACTATTTTTCGTAAATAAGATACAAGAATTTCTTGAAACATTTTGCTTGAATTCCTCTAGGTTAATAAAGATGGAATTTTATCCAATGACGAAGATCGATAAACCTAGAATCATTCATATATGCCCGTGCTGATTATCCTTCAATGATGATCTGCTTTTCGTTCAGACCTTTTGGCACTTCACTCGATTAAAGCGTCTTTGCCTTTTCTAAAAGGTCGTTGATGAATTTCTGTAAGCCACAAAAATCAATTGAATATGCCTTATTAGCTTCAATCAGTGCAGAAATTTTAGTTTTCAAATGATTTGAGGGTGAAAGTTTTGTTACCAAAATAGGTTTTTACATTTATAAGCTTCAACTTTATAATAAGGTACTTACTTTTATGTCTGTTTGAGGCCCTTTGGCATCTATAAGCAGGTTCTGCGAATTGAAATTAACATAATTGGTCAATATCAACACACACAAAGTTTCATCAACAATCTTCATTTAATATCGCTGGATTTTTCGTCAAGTTAGATTTTTCAAATAAATGACAATTTGACAGATGGCAGTGATGACAATTAAGGTTACGTGTAAATTCGCCCCATTTATTAGAATTCCTAATTCGTAAGTAAAAATGCAATTGTCTCATAAAATTATCCACAGCTTCCTAGACCAAAAGAAAAACTAAAAGAATTCCTATCTCTTTTGTCAAGTTCTGTATTAATCACTGCTGAAATCTCAATACCATGAGTCACGTGGGAACTTTTTTTCCACGGCCTCCCTACCTGTAAGTGCTTCCGCCGTTCGTCGTCATTTTCCATATCTAAAAGTTCATCTATATCCACCTCCACCTCTTCGTTATTTACACTCGCTAGTTGCGTCTGAAACAAAGAAGCTACTTTCAGCGTTACTCATCGACAGACATCGGGAGAATTTTGTTTGCACAGGTGTCATCGACTGCAACTTGAAATGTTCGTGTGTAGGCAACGAGTCTGGATCGAGTAGGCCGAAGTGCCGAACGTTCAGTCTGTATTTGCATTGAAATGCGTCCACGTGAAATAGCAATCGCTTCCAGTCTATGAATGCATTCCTGCTCATTAGGCAACCAAAGATACACCAATTCAAACGTTTTTCGAATCAATAGTAGTTTGATGTTAACCTCAATTTCAGTTTGAAATATTACACCGTGAAGTTTATGTGAGCCCTTTTTCAACTTCACTGTCTCTGAATATGAATTCAATAATGAGAATTGCCGAGTGACAAAAATTTCGTAGTGAATTTTGTTTCGATCGTTGTTTATGTTTTATATCGTAGTGGTTGTTGACCTGTCATTAACTATAACACAGATGACTGTTAGTCACTCTATAATTAAATTCCTGATGTTATAAACGGGAAAGACATGCTCTGTACACACACAAACGTAAGTAATTCACAGCATTGTTTGTTTATGCATCGAACGATGCATGTGTGTATGCAAATTATTGAAAGGTTTTCAATTTGTGGTGATTTCAAAGGGTGCTATGGATTGTCAAACAGAAATACTAGACGATGTTCTTAGTTACGGCAATAATAAATGTCAAGTTAGGCAAAATCGTTTCAATTACGACGAATAGTTTTTTGTTATTTATTCTAATGAATCATTGTTGCCAACACGCTTTGAAATACCGAAATATTCAATAATGATGCAGGAAGAGTCGAATTTAGTGAAACGTTCCAATAATAGAAAGTCACTTTTTTGTCGTTAAATCAAATAATATGCTGCAACCTATTGACAAAAATAGAACATTTTCAGGCATAGAGCCAGAAATATATTACTTGAAACTAATAGACAGGACTGTTCCAAGAATGCTGGTAAACAACAAGTTTCAGTAGAGGTTTTTTCATGTTCCCTATTTCAAAAAGTAACAGTAAGTAGGCTATGAGTCACAAAAAAAATGAAACAGAATGTACATAACAGGATCCTACTCATCATGAAGCACCACTTTTTGTTTTGTTGTAACAAAGGTACATGCTTCTTAGTCATGAGTACCTAACCTACGATGACATCATATCCGCTTCCATGGCGATCTTGATGTGAAACTGGTAGAAATTCCAGACAAGAAATAGTGATTTTACGATGAGACATCGGTGAAGTGATTTCATCGCTGGCTCAAGCATAAAAAATAAAAACTGACTGATTACGAAACGGCTACTAGGCAATTCGGCGGCGATATAAAAACACGGTTGTAATTGATAAGATAAGCTCGTGATTTACGACTAGAAATGTGAGGTTATGATTGTGTCGAACTGACGAGTCAAACATAAATGGGTTGTAAATCAAAGTGGCTATGGAGATGTTGTGCTGAAAAACAATGATATTTGAGACGATTAATCGAACCTCCCGCTCCCGATAGATGGCGCGACTGTAACTGAAGCGAAAAACAAATTTTCGACTCGGAATCAGTAAACTCACCTTATTTTTGGTCTCGTAGAGCTTCTTCAGCTCCTCGTAGAGCCACATTTCCACGGCCAATCGCTTCCTGATGAGGCTCATTTGATGATGGCCGTATTTGGCGGTGAGGAATTTTTCCCTTTTTTCCTTAATCTCGCCTTTCTCCTGGAAATTGACGCGGAGACCTGTACGAGCTGGGGAACGTTCGGCGCCCGCCCCCAGGATGCCAGCGGGCGGCGATGCGCCCGTGCCGTTGGCGTACGCCCCCGTTACGCCACACTCCATCGTCTGAAGACGGTTCTAGAAGGAAGAAACTTGGGGTGTGGGTTCGTTTGAAATGTTTATAAACGTTGTTCGCCCTGTATCTCTAAATAAACCTTGAAATAACCCTTCAACACCCTGTATATGCTCAGACTCTCAGACATTTCCAAGTGTAACGACCTATCTGTCTGTCTGTGAACATTTTCGCCCTCTCACTTTCATCGCCATCATCCTTGTTTAGCCTGGTCGATAAAACACCTTCGTGGTGATATGACTGAGCCTACACGTGGAGTAGAATACAAATTAATTCGTTTTTCCCGTTTGGTATTCAATTTCTGGTAGGAAAATGTCTCTGTGACAGCGAACCCCAAGGGTAGCTTGAACCGATGAATCTGTGATCCAGGTTGAGTGACGTAAGTTGAATGCTTTTTCGTGTAAGACAGCCATACATCTTTCACCTGACTTAAAAGGTGGTATAAGTGAATCAGTCGAATATGACAGTTTTGAAATGAAATCATCAATAAATGATCATATGTCAACTAATTTTTCAACTAGACGTTAATATTAAGGATCCTTTTCGACCATTTGGGACAGAAACAAAGCAAATTCGACCCCTAGTTCATCCTGCTGGAAAGTTCATGCACTGCCATATTGCCGAAGCTGAAGCCATTGCTCGGAAAACTTCACAAATGGAAGGAGCGATAAGTTGTGTAAATATTTGTGTTCCGTTCAGTGTGTTTCAACCGTGCCACAGATGTTCGAGATGAAAATGACTGACACAGCATATTAGACAAATCACCGATATGGCTTTAGGAACATGTGTAACATCCTATTATGAGCTTATCAGATATAGAAGTGATAAAGGACGGTGTATTTTTTTTGAATATGAGAATAATTATTCTTTTATTCTAAAACTCATACTGTTACACCCTGTATTAACGAGATGAGATAACCATGACATTGACCATTTCCTCTACTGTTTTTTCACCACAGCCGACTCACTGCGTTGGTAATATAGCTCGAATTGGAATTTCAATGGATATTTCATTAATGAAGCATATAATCATGGATGCTGAGGTGAAATGAAACAAATGAACCGATGCAGTTGTTTTTCTGTTTGTTAAATGTTCATTTATAAACACGCAGCGACATAGAATGATTGATAATACGTCTAATCGGTTTTGATAACTCAAAGTTAAAAATAACTATGGTTATAATGAGATGAAAATAAAAACGAATTTCAAATGATTTTATGGTGGACAATGAATTATCTGAAATACCAACCTAACATTTAGTGATGAATTATCTATGAAATATTAGCCTACAAATTACTTAATTTGCGAAATTCTCAATTTTCATGGAATATTTTGAACCCATCAGTAGCCCATATACGTAATATCATATGTTGCGCCATCTTTTATGTACCCGTCAATACAGGGTGAACCTTACAACATTTCAATAAATTCCACGAAAAATAATGTAGCAAACTTTCTCATTCAAACGTGCATCACCCCGTATATTTGATTCATGTGAATAATTCCAGGAAAATCCCAGCTCATTCAGAAACCTGTTCAAAAGAATCTGACACAGTATAGATTCGATGGTTTATCTGCACTTATTTTCCTACTATAAAAATGTTGAAATGATACAACAATTTGAAAGTAAAATGGTGAAACGTTTACGAATAGTTCAGCTTTTTTTTTTTCAATAACGTTCATTCAACTGTTTGGACGACCTTAACCGGAAATATTAGCATTTCAAAACAGTAGGCGGATTACAATTCGTGAAGACCTAGAAGAGTTATTCAAGTATAAATTATACGCGATATAGATATACAGGGTGGCTCAGAATTGGCAGTTTCCGAAATTCGAAGTATTTACCGTTCGTTTTAGGTACACTACCGAATATATTTTTGGGTTCAGAGTGAGCTAAACTTTTTATACCTGTAACGACGTTTATAGGTGTCTTAACCAATCTAGTTCAGCTATTTTCTTTCTTTTTCCAGCACATAGCCACCATGTACGTGAAATATTGAGGAATATCTATGGTTATAAATCATTCATGACTGATCAGAATTTCTCAATATAATAATCGTGTTTCCTTTGAAAATTTATTTGATAATGTGTACTATAAATAATATAAGTAAATACGTCATCACTATAAAAAGAAACGTCTTCATTACTACACGAAATTGTCATAGCACACTATTGACAAACTATTAACCAAACATATCACGATTATGAATTAAAAATTTTTAAATATAACTATTTTTTTTCTAATACGTTAAATTCCTATGTGAAATTGTATGGCCAACGTTGAAAGATACCTTCAGGCGCCTTCAAAATTCTTCAGTAATACTTCAATGAAATAGAAATATTCGAAACATTCACTAAAATGCCTTTTTCTTTTTCAATCTGTCATTCAATTAACCTCAAACAACTTGTTCATAAGCATAATAAACAATGCAGATACATTTCAAGCATGCATGGGTTGCTTTGAGCTTGTCTGCATACCTGCTTCACCCGAAAACACAGACCCAGCATAAAACTTAAATAAACCAACCTTCCAAAAACAGTATCCAACCGAATATCTCCTCGAACTCGGTAAGCCACCGCCCAAAATACCACTGGGGCCCAAATCACTTGCACTCAACTGTCCAAACAACTTCGAAAAAGAATCACGAATTACAACCACTCACCTCGAACGTCAATGTTCGAATGTTTTTTACACGGGCGGCAGGCAGAGCAGCGTTGCCGCAACAGGCTAAAAAATAGTAGTAGATTGGAGATTGAAAGTGGAGTAGATACACATTAAAGCGGAGTAGTATTTAGTACATATTCAGTCAACATCTTTGTCGCATGCGCCAAACACTAATCAGAAGAATCGGCAACTGTCCCTTTCAAACTAAATATCCGTACATTCAACCGGAGTATAAATCAATCTTTTGGAGTAGCGGAGTAGAATGCGATCAAAGGGAGTAGATCTACTCCGAATGGAGTAGCTTCGGCAACCCTGAGGCAGAGACACGATCGCGCAATCGGCTACGTTCGGTCGGGAGCGAAACGAAGACGTTCATTCATTCTTGCAGCCATCTGCAGGGCTGGGATTCGGCCGTGGAAAAAACAATGCAATGCTACGGGGAGGCAACTTGAGGGATTACAATGGGAAATACGCATTAGGCTTTAGCGTCAGAACCTGGATCACACAACGGTTTATTGAATTATGGAATTGTAATGAGGTTATGTGTGACAGAAGTTTGTGATATTTTCAGTTTCGGGATATTTTGTTTTCACGTGTATATCTGCAGGAATGCAAATGGTCTTGCAGGAAAGTAGTGCGCAGGATCCTTTTCATCGATTAATTTAATAGTCATATGTGGACATTTTGTACATTTCATACCTACCAAAACTCGAAATTCGAGATGTTACTACTAGTGTTGAACTACTTAATATTTTTCGAGCCAAGTTTCGTTTTGTCGGAAAAAGTTAGGGTCAAGCGCGCCGAGATTGATTTGCAAACATGTTTGGACAATTTCAATGTGCATAAGGATAAAATAATCAGGACACAGGACTCGCAGAATATGGGAGCGAAATATTTGAATGAGATCGACTTGGGATCTCGGGAAGAATGCCTGAGATTGTGTTGCGAGACAGAAGACTGTGATGTTTTTGTTTTCGAGGAAAAGGTGAGTTGATTTGAGTGGATTCCATTGCAATGAAAGACAAAAATGTCTCTGTCTATTCGAGAATGGAAATCCAACTTGGCATTTCCAGAATTCCGGTAGCTGTTATTTGTTTCACTGTGGCCCACCGGAAGACTTCAAATGCAAGTTTACACATCACGTCAACTACACCAGTGGCGTACTTTCCGTCAACAGGCATTTGCCAGATTTAGAAAGTCAAATCAAACTCACCAAACATGAACAAGATTTGACAAAACTGAGGTAATCAATGCTTAAAATCACACTGAGGACATTCAATATTACAGACGTGACACCAGAACTTCGAGTAGAGTAAATAAATAACCTAACCTCAATATTTGTTGCATTGTTTGAGTTTGTGATATCTCTAGGACTCCCTGTATATTTGTTTGTATTTTAAGGACTGCTGAATCGGAATCAGTCATGGTCAAGTCTAATATTCCTGAGCACAAGACAACTTCGACGACTACAATGGCTGCAATGTCTTCAAAAAAATTGGAGCTTCCCTCGAAAAATTACGAAGACGTCGTTACAGGTAATGCGATCTGATTTCGATGGAAGTTTTTATCGATATCTGCGTATTTTGATCCAAATAACACGAATTTAATAATATTATCGCAGTAAAATTGATTCTTTTTGAGATATCTCACACTCAACTCCGAAATTTCATTGTATCTTTCTAGACACCCTGTATACACACAGAACATGTTTTTAGTGAAAAATTATATCTCACAGTGTCCACTCTAGATTGTCATTAAACTTGAGGAAAAACAATAAACAAATAATTGATAAATAAACTGTGAACTTGCAAGTTCAAAAGATAACCTCAATCGAGTAGTCATTCTCGACGAAACATCTGCCTATCGCGACTAGAAATCTCGAATAAAAGAAGAATACGTGCAGATAATGAATTTTTCGTTAGGCAACAATCCGTGACCGTTTGTTTTGGACTACTAATTTTAAATGCTTGAAAATTTCACGCTTCCGAACACTAACTTCCGTGAAAATTTGAATGTTTCGCATTTTCAAATAAATATGCAATGTTGATCATATTATTTTCGTGACGTCAGAACGTAGCCAATGGATACGAAAATAAAGCCAAGTTCACTAGGATAATTTTAAAACTACAGACTATTTGAGGTTGGTAGTTATGTTACATAAACGACAGATGCGGTGTTGCCGGATCATAAATTAATTCATGAACTGAAGGAAATGATTTTAAAATTGAAAAATGGACTTTTTTCATTTGATATCTGAGCTGTATAGGGTGACCTCGTTTGACAGACAGTACTCTTTAAATTATTTATTAGTGATGAATCTATTGTGTAATTGTCAGTATTCGTGAATTTCGTAATATCAAACCCAAGGATTTTATTGTAATACTATCACATCGTAAAATTTTGAATAATAATACTTCGTGACTGACTTTGGTTCTCCGATTATTGGTACTACAAAAACTAGAACAACGTTTCGTAACTTCTTACATCACCAGATTCAAAACATCCGTCTCGTATACAGGAAGGCCCAACGAAACTAATGTTCTGGTGATTTTTCTACCTTATGGATGAGAAAAATCTTGTTTTGCTGGGAAGGTTGGTAAAAAACGATTAAATTAGCATCGCGCATAGGACCAACCTGTTGCGTGATAAATCTATGGTTATGTTTTGCGGTACGTTTGAGATGGGCCACCCCGTATAACTCACATATGCGGTAGTATAATGTTTCGCTGTTTCAGAGGCATAATAAGACCGTTCGTTCTCAAACTATTTCTGGTAGCCTTATTAGGAACTTTCATAAATATTGGGAAACGGAAACGTAAAATGAACGTATAGACGTATAACTATTTGCTTAATTGGAAGCACAAGACAATAGCGATTGCATGTTTTTTGAAACAATCGGAACGTTTGGAAATTGCGTTCGACATTTTTAATTATGTTAACACGTAATTTGATTCGAAATGATTTAATGTCAGAAAAATACAAGAATTGTTCATTCATCGCCTTAATTTGCTTTGTTTAAGCAATTTAATTAAAATATAACAACATAATCAACTACTACTATCTACAGGGTGTTTGGTACAGAATTAATTCAAGTATTTATCGATTAAAATAAAATCATCACGGTGTTAAAACTGATTTCTTTTTTTATCAATGATACGATCTACTGAGAATTTAATTAACGCCAATCAGACCGTGAGAACGATTTGGATGATTGTTTCAGACTGAAAATCACTGATTGATATGCTGGTATTTTCACTCTTCATAAGAACGGAATAACTCCTTTTTTTTCTTCCGTCTCACTCGGGAGATTTCAACAAAAAAAATGTCGTTCCGTCCCGAACTATTTTTTTACTGCTTCCTGCATATGCACCGGAAGTTTTAAATTAGATGAAATACAAAGAGTTCTGGGAAGGTGGAAAGTTTAATCCACTGCAACTGAGCTGTTAGTTCAGAAAAACACTAATAATGAATAATCAACTTGTATAGCTGAAAAAAAAAAATACGATACGGCAACAGTGCATTTCCTAACGATCTACCACAACCCGCTTTTTTAAATAAACGTACCCTTAAACTATTTCGTTCTTGATTTCCTAAATTTCCTCTCATTAAAACATTGAAAACTGTTAAGATAGACACTACACTTGCTGTTTAACCTTGAAATAATTCAAACACTGCCTACCTTGCTTATTATTCCTGTACCACCAAAAAATTCACTGTCATCACAACAAAACAAGGAAGTTCTGCGATATTTCGAAGTCATGTCGAAGTCGAAGCACACTTTGTCGAATTGAGGAATATTCAGGTTATGCTGTAAATTCCCGATCGCCAATTTCAAATGTCACAACACACGAATATTCGTTTCTCGGAAGACGCGAATTGCCTAGCGACGCATCGGCTGTCGCGAATAAACAACCTTAGCGCTCGGATGTTTCCACAGCCAACCGAGCGGGAAACGAAAACGGCTCTTTCACTTTTTCATTCTTCTATGATTACCAGCTGTCATTAAGTCATTGTTTTTGTGCTGTGAACGAAACTGTTAGGTGAAAAGTTTGGTGGGTGATTATTGGATTTCGTTGGCAGATCGCAAATGCAGTCGATTTCAGTTCGAATGTCGATCGACGGGAGAATGCATAGCCATCTACAATGCGTGTGATGGCATTCCGCAATGCGCTGACGGTAGTGACGAAGCTCTGGAATTAGGGTGTCCTGATTCTGTCACTACTGCGGCTCCGTTGGCGCCTTTGGCCCCCTTGGCTAATGCAGTACCGATCAGGTACAACACGAACGTAAGTACCGACTAAAAATGTTGAATGCAGAACGAGTTTTGATTGATTTTCAAACGTTTGTTTTTGTTGGTTAATGTTCGATATACATAGAAGTAGGTTTGATTGAATGTCAAACGTTTTTTTTTGTGAATTTCTCTGGTTTCTTATGCGATACTGAAGCAAAGAATGAATGTGGAAAGTGTACTGAGTGTTCAACTACACCATGGTTTTATTTTGTTGTCCCAATGGCCTATTCATGATGTCGAAAACTGACAAATGTTGAGGTTAGGTTCTTTATTTATGGAAGATAGATATTTTATGCGTTAGTTGAAATATTTGTGGACAATTATTGGTTTGTTTTTGAGCATCTACTATTGATCTGAATGTTATTTCGATAATGATGATTTAATAATGCATTGAAATTATAATGAACTTTAATAAAAAAAGAAAAAGCTCAGCTCTTGAACATAAACATTACAGCTGGAGTTTCTTGTGGCTCGCTCTCGGTTTCGAATTCTCCATCGACAGCGACAAGTGACAGCTCGTAGTTGACGCATGCGTTGAAATTCTCCAAAATCAGAAAGTCTTCTTCGAGTTCCGGGTGCGTTTTCATGAATTCCGGCTCGCCCTTGATACGGTATTTGACGTAAAAGTGTTCCCCTGGATTGTTGTCAATGTCAGGGATCCATTTTATCAAAGTGTTCACTAGACAGTTCCTGTGAGCCTAGAATTTTCGAGTTTTATATGAGTGATTAGGTTTAGATACTTTTTATTTTGCACTGTTGGTATTGACAGATAACCAAATCTGTCAGGAGGCAAATTAGACTTTGATTACCTGCACCCAATCTGTTGGCACGGAATTAGGAACCAATGTGGTGCCCTCTGCTGGAGTTTTAGATAAATTAAAGTCGTCTGGAGTACCGTGTTTGTAAGGGTACCGCCTGGACTGGGAACATTTTTGCTTCATCATATCATTTTTGTCTGTCACATTGAAATCAATGACGTATTGAAACGTTGGCATTGAAGGTTTCTCTGGAATATATTCTTCCAACTCGACTTCAAGAGCGTTGCTGGAAAAATTACTCGAATTTGCAAGAAAAAAAATTTCCTACTCTAAGACTCTTACTGATCACTTTCCCCGGCACAGTTGACAGCTCCGATTTGGACGAAGTATCTCATCCCCTCTTTCAGTCCGGTCAATTTAGCTTGGAAATTATCGGCTCCAGAAACGAAATATTTCACCGTCGTTTTTTCGTCGGGCATCGTGCCGATCATCTCGCTACAGTAGATATTGTATCCCAGCATGATTCCGTTCGGCTGGGTCGGTTTGTTCCACTGCAAAAACACCGAGTGTTTACCCAGTTGGAAATGGTCGAACAAAAACGGCATGTTGGGTTCTGAAACATTGGAGAAATTGGTCGAAAATAACACCCTGTCGATTGTTTCAACTCTGTAATATTATTGGCGAACGCTGAGCGAGCGGCGTTGCCGGAACGTTCGATTCATCAGCAGTGACTGATAATCAGCAAACGCTAAAACGTTTCTCGATAGTGGATTTTTCTCAAACAAGGCTTCTGAATGGCATTTTTCGTGCACAACCAACCTGTTTGGGGTGCATCGAAGCTGATGGCGTTACTTCTGGGTCCCACGTATTTATCATTCCGTACAGCCACTGTCATAAAATTCTTGGAAAACGGGAAAAACTGAACGGCCGTTTTGGTTATCTCTGGCGGTACTGCGTAGACTTGGCTAAAGGCGTGGTTCCAGACCCTTACCAGGTAGCCCTTGAAGGTCCCTCTAACCGATTGAGGGTCAACGGGGTCCCATTGGACTAAAACGTCCTTTTCTTCGAAATCGATGAAAGTCAGATTTTCCGGTGATTGCATCGGTATCAGTTCCCCTAGAATTCAAGCTGTCATTCTCTCTACCCTTACAATAAATCCTAACTAACTCGAAAACAAAAGACGTTAGCTTATTTTTGATTTCGCCATTGAACTCAACTCGAAAAAAGAGACAGGGGATGCTACCTCATTTTTTTCCTATCACTTATATCAGTTACTTTACAAACATCTGAATTTGGCCACCCTGTACATCACATTCTAACGCCTTTATTTCCGGCAGAAATCGCTTGAGAAAATTCTGAAGACTACTTCGGAACTTGCATGAAACACCCTGTAAGTTTCAACAAGTTTTGAATATTCTTTGACTGTTTAAAAAATTCACGAAAAAAAGGCTACCAAATTTCAACCATATATTCCTGACCAAATATTTTTTGTACTCACTGTATGTTGAACATTTTATCGAAACTAAAGACACTAAGAACACCAAAGCAAAGTGCCACATTCTCAGTTTCGTTACAAGAACTAACTACGAGTACTCATTCGAAATCTTACTGAGTGTTGCTCGCTGTATCGTAATTAACAATTTCCTCAGTTTTTATTATTTAATTTGGAAATCGTTTCCATTCGTGCGGCGACAAAATGCAGTCATACAATTTACTGAATTATCCAACAAATTCTGACGTGGGAAGTTTATGTAACTTTGTACTGCCTGCCACTTATTCTGATCCTGATTCATCCTTCAGGAATTTTGATTGGTAACAATTGCAGAGATTTCAACCAACAAACCTTTTTGTAGTGCTCTCTCACTTCCACCATACCATAGATAAATAATTATACAGTATCATGTATATGTTTTGTCGATTTTTCTTCTCGAAATGGTTGGCCTGATTGTGTGAATTTTTTCACTGTGTAGCTTCCGCAATCACTCAATCAATTAACGCCCAACCATCAAGAAATGTACCAACAACCAGTACCTCAAAGGGAATCGGATTTGATAGCAGGGCCTTCGGCGCCCAATCCGAATTTCATTAGACCAGCGAGTGACCCCAGGCTGCAATTCGAACAACAACCGCAGCCTTTGCTGCCGCAGATTTGGCCTCCTCGTCAGGCCAATCAGATCATTCCTCAGCTTCCTCAGTATGAAGGCAAGTAGGCTATGAGATGTCGAATTTTGCAGCGTTTAGTCCTCCGTCCGACCAAGAAGATTTTCACAAATTTGTTTGATATTATTCGTGTTTGAGATTTTTTTTCACGTCTCTCGACGAATAACGAGCTTTTTCATGAATTCACCTCTATTTTTCCATCCATGGACGTTAATTGGACATGCATTGGACGTAAAATAGACGTCAATTTAAATATCATTGTCGAGATGTCCAATCTGGTGCATCTCCAGCGTTTAGTCCTCCGTCCGACCAAGATATATGTACGATTTCCATCAAACTACGTCCAATTGACGTCCAATCAATGTCCATGGACATGAACTGGACGTGAAATGGACCTCGGTTTGTCGTTTTCAGACAAGTCCAGTCGCATTTTCAACCACAAGGATACCGGATACCAAGTGCCTGATGGACAAGAGATCAGGTATAATAAATATAAGGGAGCCATGCAGTATTTGCATCGTGCTCTTGGATACATGGGTAATGGAGGGTGAGACAGCTATCCAAACTGTAGAAAAAACACTTTTTAGGTCAGGCGAATGGACTTTTTCAATCTGCCATTTTTTTTTTCAATTTTTAGTCTCCGAATCAAATCGTTCCCAATCACTAGACATCCTGTATATAGGAGAAGGTTCAGTAATTGAAAATTTTCCATCAGGAAGTAACACTATCACTAGGAAATATACAGGGTGGTTCAGCTGAAAATTGCAATTGAGTTGGTTGAAAATTAATGACGTGTTCTTTTATTTTTCGTACATTGAGTCAATTCGCCTAATCTTCTACTGACCAGCATGACGTCTACAGTACGCGTTTTCATCCACACCTCTTACCTTCAATAACTGTAGATTCAGAAAAAAATCTTCATCTTCTTTTTCTTTAATGCAAAACCCAGTACACAATAATGCATTTGGCACAGGACCGTTATTAGTTCTGTGGTGTTTCCCTAGATTTGTCAATTGTCAAGAATCTGTCATCTGGTTCTAGGTTATTGAAAGGAGAGGATAAACGACCTCATGGCGAATTAGATAAGAGCACATTGCACGAATGACACCTAGAGTAATTGTAAATACAATAAAAAATTTGAGCCACGCTTTTTTCACTTCTTCAAACGAACGATAGTTAGTTTTATTTTATTCACGATTTATTAGAAAGTTTTATTGGAACATCTCCTTTATATGTATAAAAACAGTAATTAAATTAGTACAATCTGCGATTCATTCACCTCTGATTCTTATCACGAACTCTCTTTTAATGAAAAGATAATTATGTACGTTTTTACATAAATCTATCTACTGCAGAATGATTGGATAGCTTTCTTTCTTCCCAACAATCTAGTATAAAATATTCTCTACCGAATTGTTAATGAAGTTCACACATTAGTCGTACAATCCACACACATAATGACTCAATTATGTGTTTGCAGTCAGGCTCAATATCTTGACAGCGTCAATAGCCGGGAATACAGTAAAATGGGGAGCTATTACCCAGAAAACGGATATAGGCAACCCCCACAACAAGAAAATTGGCCATCAGGTACCCATTTCCATCTCAATTATTGAGAGGGCGCTGCTGAACGTAAACAAATATGGCGTCGAACAAGTGAACGTCTTGTCACTTGTCACTCTCCATATTTGTCTCACAGCGTCTTTTTGAATTATTGAATTATCTTCAATTTAACTCTTATTTTTCTTCTTGTTGTTAATGAAGGCAGAGCTTTTATTCCAACGAATCAGCAGGATGTTCAATATGAAGGTAGGCAATTGTATATTTTGTGAGAAAATTCCCCTAACAATATTTTGGTGCAACGAATTGGTTTCAGGTCAAGGAAAAATTGCTTTCAAACCGAAATCAGTTGAGACGTCAAAAATTCTCAATGAGAACGGTACGTAAGAAGTATTGTAACCCAAAAAAACTCCATTTAATCTCGAAAAATATCAATTAAACCACAACTCCAGTGCAAAATCAGCAACTACTATTTCATAATTCAAGACTGAACTGTCATTTATATTATTAGTGAATCCTAAACACGTTCAAGATCAATTGGCCCACGATCTGAAGCATTCCAAAGAGAAAATGGACTCAAAACCTCTCAAGGTTACCAAGCCTGTCCACCATGATCTCTATCCAGACGTAGTCGCCTACAAACTTGACGATGCCAACGATCTAGAAGATGGCGTAGCCAAAACTCAAAAAGGGGCTGTTTTGGCTGTATCTTTGGGCAAGTCCATAAAAACACACTAGACTAGAACAATTAGCGAAAACACTGAGTTTTTGAGTAGTACCAATGCCAAATGAAATTATCTCTCACTGCTGATGAATCGAATTTTGAAATGGGACACGATGATATTGACAGCGATGACATGGAACGAATTCACTGTATCTGATGTTGTGATTTCGCCTGTTGGCTGTCAAATGTCCACCGTTTCAACGGATTCTCCGACTGAATCTGGATTTTTGTAGGTTTGATTATAACTTTCATCATGGCTGTGATTATTGGGTGCAGATTGAAAATGGTGAGAAGAAGAATGAGAAAAGGGGGGAAGCTGTACGCTCATGACGCGGATTATCTTGTGAATGGAATGTATTTGTAAAAATGACAGCTAATTAAACTTTTGAAAGCGTTGAGCATATTGTTCAGCTATGTAAATATAATTATTAATTTATTTGTTGGATTTCAGTGCTAGAAAGAAAACTACCCTTTTTATATATCAATTTATTTAATAGTATGACACATTGAGTTAGTAATCATTATATAACAATATATTACACAAACATTTCTTTGGATGTACTTTATTTATCAACTGATATGTAATAAAACTCTCAACAAATTAACATTCAACGCGCGTATGCCTTTTAAACAACCTTAAATGAGGTGAAATAAATAAATAAATCTAGTTTAAAAATAAAATATTCATACCCTAGCACCTAATTTAGGTGACGAAAAAATATCAAGAGACGAATTCAAAATACGAGTTAAAAATTGTATAAAAAAGTTTACATCACCCATTTTGCAAGTGCATTTTCGAATTTGGCTCCATTTACGAATTCAGTGCAAAGTTGGGCCAAAAATTTGAAAAAATAAGCATATAGTATTGTCTTTTCAAAGTGTTGGAAATGAATTGAATTAAATCGAAAATTTGACACCCTGTAGGTTGATGAGCAGAAATATGCTTCTGGATCTTACAACAAATCTTGGAGATATATCAATTAATTTTTTCCAATTTATTTATGAATATTTATCTATGAAGATATTAATGATATTAAGAATTTAATAAATTACAGTTGCTGAATTTCTATGACTATAATAATTTTTCGTGAAATAACAGTCGTTGAAATTGATTATTCAAAATCCGGGTTGAATCAACATCAAGTACATGTCAATCGTCAGTTTTTGAGATTCCAGCGATAACCGTCAAATTCAGTCGACTCAAACAGAACTAGAATTACACTGTGCCAACATTTGGCAACGCTGCTCCAACCTCTGCACGTTGGCTATCAGGTAAGCGTTTTCAATGTAAAGATCCTTAACGAGAATATCGGTTTTTTCTAATTTCTCCAGTTGATCCCTGCTGATTCTCACTTGCTGGTCCAGTTTGTCTTGCAGGTATTTCGACCTAGCGTGGAGATCCGATTTTTCGCGGCTGAATTGCAGCCAATAATCTGCGAAAAATCAGAAGAATATTTTAGGTTATGTGTCATTAAAGTGTGAATTTAACGGTTGAAAGTTTTGTGATATCGGGAATTATTGTATTCTGGGATATTTGTGAGGGAAAATATTTCGTTTTATTGCTGATAACATTTGAAGTGGAGTTTTTGTCATCGAGACTTTGGGTAATGTAAGAACTTGATATCATTCGGATGGATAATACTGTATTTATGATGTTTATCTGAGAATGAATGTGTGGTGAATCCTTTCTCAATATGTTAAGTGTTTCTTCAATGAATACATTTGCAATGGAGCTTGTGATATTTTGTAGTATGGGGTGAATATCTGGAAAACTATATTATCAAATTTGTGTTGTGTTAGAAATCGTGAGTACCTACAGGAATTTCTCTTGAATGGCATGATAATTGCCAAATCAACACTAGTTTACCAGACCAATCATTTTGACTGTTCTTACAATTTGAATTCAAAATTCCATATTATGACTTTTGGATCTGTCAGTAAATACATTTTTTATACATTGATGACAAGTATTGTACAACATTTTTGGTAATTTTTTCGAGACTAAATAGAGACTGGAAGTCACAATAAGCATTTTACTTATTCACCAGCATTTTGACTAGTTTTAAAGACAGGAATTTCATTGAAAGTTTGAACTTATAATGCGATCATGATTTTGACAAACATTTTTAGTTTTTTCTCACGCATTTCGACCTAAAACACAAAAATTCCAAATGAACACATTCGATGACCATTGACATACTGACACTTGACAAACCTGTCACTTTCGAAACGACATTTGTCACCACAATGTCAAATAAACTTACGTTGTAAAGTTTGCTCATTGCAATAATGCTGCTGCTTCAAACAAACTTGCAAATGCCTCACTCGCTGCTCCAAATAGTTCCTCCTGGCGTTCAAATTATGAAACGACCTCAGCGGCATGAAAACAGCCTGCCCAGGATGACAGTAACCGGCGTTCAGCCGCGGTTTCTCGCCCATCTCCTCCTTCTCCTGGTTGCTTTTGTTGTAAATATTCTTGTCGAATTTCCTGGTCCTCTTGGGCCTGCAGGGAGTCTGCCCGTTGTCCAAGCTCGACGAAGACGATGGCGCACTAGAGCACGCTTTGGTGTCGTTGGTGAAGCTCCAGTCCACCGGTAGGGATTTGGGGGGCTCGCTTTGCCACCCCATGGACTGGTTGACGTAGTCGAGGTTGTTGGGGGGCGAAGTGACGTTTGACAGCGGCGGCTTCGCCTCGGGCACGAGGTTGGAGCTCTCGATGACGTGACTTGTCAGGCTTTGCATTTTGTCCACAATCCTGGCTTCCTCGTGCTGTCTAACAGCTAGCTCGGTCAGTTTTTCCTTCAACAGAGCTATTTCCTCGTCTTTTTTCGACAGCGCCAGCCCGCAGTGCTCTTTGTAGGCCTCGTACTCCTGCTCGAGGTCAGTGAACTGTTTTTCCAAGTTGAAATGCTCCTCAATGGTGGGCAGGCGGTTGTCCACTTGTTGCTCGGCGTACTGCTCCTCGTACTCCTTCATTTTGAGCAGAAGCTCTGTCAGTTTCTCGCTGTTGATTTTTTGTTCCACGTCGAATAATTGACGCTCCTCGTCGACTTTGCATTGCCAGTAATCCTCGCACTTTTCGTACTCGTTTCGTAGGAGATCAACGCAGTTCTCCAGCTCGCTGCATTTCGCGACTAGTTCCTTATTTTCTGCTTCTAGTTTCATGACTTTTGTCTCGAAATTTTCCATTAGGGTGCTTTGAGCATCAGCGTCGATGCATTTTTGTTTTGGTAGCTTGGTTTGGCTTTGCGTTGAAAATGTCTCTTCTATTTTATCAGCGATGACTTTTATGTTAGGGTCTGAACAGTCATTCTCAACTATGTTCATTAGAGCTTGCTTTATATCGCTTATAACCATTTCTAACAGTCTGACTCGATTGGATAAGTAATTTTTGTTTCGACTCGACGTTGCTCCAGACTTCTAAGAACAAGACGAAAACAATTTTCAGGTATTTTTGAATATCCTCAGTCTTATAGAAATGTTTCTGTTCGCGAAAAAATCAATTTCACACTTACTATCAAATTATCTTTATTTTTTGTAGTTCAAAAATTGGAGCAAATACTACTACAAAAATGAATAAAACGACTTTTATTATAATAAAATCAGTTTACTGAGGAAATCCCTTGAAAAGCTCACGAGTACGGTTTCAGCCAGCGCCCATTTGAGTTGTGACAGCTTGCCAGATTATGCGCTGTTGTCGCTCGCTTTTTTTTTCAGTGAGACTCCGAGAAAATAAAACGGCAACATTGCTTGTTTTGGCAAGCTGTCACAGGCCTATTCGTTTATGAAAGTGTTGAAAAACAGCAGTACTGATTTCAAGAAGCTTCTCTATGAATAAAACAAGTTTATAAACGAAATATTTTATTATCAAAATGTGAAATACAAGCAGTAATACAAAATATTATAGAGAAGCTTCAGAATGACAGCACCAGAGCAGGATGAATGGAAAACGATGAATATTTGTGGTACTTAAATTAGTAATACTGATTTTATCACGATTCGAATGAGAAATTTTAATTATTCCATGCCAAATTCTGTTGCTTCTCCGAAAATGATAATGAAATATGCAAAATAAAGCTCTGAGTGCATCAAAAAATATACTTAAACAAAAGGAAGTAATCTTCAAGTAGAGATAACGAAATACAAAGTAAAAGTTATAAAAATAAAAACAATTATAATCAATTTCAAAGCTAAAAAGTAAAAAAAAATCCAATCCAAATTAAGATCACATATATGGAAAATCGAAATTGTACAAAATTAAACAACCATGCGAGTTTAAGTCAGACAAACCGTGAAAAGTTTCTAGTCTGAACTCACCTCAGTATCACAATTAGGCACCTCAATGCCATTTTCTATCAATATTTGCTCCAGAAAGGCTACTTTCGATTGCAGCTTCTTCACATTATCACTGTCGTCGCTCCTTCCTGAAAAATCACAATCGACTTCGGTATCAAAACCACTTTCACTGGACGCGAACGGCACTTCGAGATTCTCACGCTGAATGTTGTGGAATTTCCTTATTTTTCCCAGTCTGGGACTCCCGTCAGCTGAAATAAAAGTCGTCGTTAGGACATCAATGCGACAGGCTCCGTTTTGGCGGAGAAGAAGAAACATTTTACCGTACGAAACCGATAACTTTTTCAGCGCGTTACTGTTATGTTATTACAAATAATAATGGACACAATAAAAAACCCATCGCGATAATACTGCTCGAGATTAATATCATCCTTTTTATCAAAAAAACTAGACGATAAACAGTGGTATAAATAGCGGTGACGTAAGTATTACCGTGGGTCAAAAAGAATGCACGCAACGAAACTTTCACCGTGATTTGCACTCACAAACAATCCGGCATCGACTGGTTCTAATCCTCGGTCGAAGAAGAAGAATACAGCTGTGACCTTGATTAGACGGGTTTCTTATTCTTTGACGAGTATGTTAATTCGAAATTCAAACATTTATTCAACAAATCAATCACCTTGTGGGCGATGCTTACACGAAATCGTTTCGAAACGGATCAACAGTTGGTTGAGTATGCGCGCGTTTTTTTTGCGAACGCCTTTTCGAGGACGGCTACACATAATTATGGAGCTCCAACGTCACTATTATTATATTGCAATTGAAGTAACTTAACTCTACCTGATTGAGAATAAATGGTTTCGACGATTTCGTCAATTCAATTCTTAATTAGCGTTTTTGTACACCCTGTATCATTTGATTATCAACAATACTACGTTTTTCAATGACATACAGACTCTTCTGGAAGAAAACCGATTGGCAATCGAAGTTGAAATTTATTCTGCATCAAAATAGAATTTCTCAGGGCCATATTCACATTCACTAGTGCAATTTCTAGTTTGATTTGACCTATTTCAAGTTTTTTTATAAACAATTAAGCGAATCATCTTGTATATAGGATGCATTTGAACTACCAAAGTTTCTTCTCTCCGAATAATCAAAAATTTTTAAAACAATACAGATTGATTGATTGGTTGTTGTACTCACCGATACTGAATAGTTTGATGTCTTTGGTCGGCGAATAGTCGCTCCTACGCTTGGCCCCCACCCCGACGCCTTCGCAAATAATCGAGATATCCTCATCCTCCTCCTCCTCCATCGACTGGTCCAGCGACTTTCGCCCCACCATAGGCGTGCTGGACACCTTCGTCCTCATACTAGCTATCTGCCCAGTGAGACACTCGATCTCTGTCACCATCTCGTCGTTCTTGTCTTTCAGCTGCGAGTTTTCCAACTGAAGCGCCGACAGCTTCGCCAAAACCATCTGGCACTCCTCGCGCTCCATCTCGCGGTTGTTAACCTTGTCAGTTTCCAGCGTCTCGATTTGTTTCCCCAGCTCGGCTTTGTCTTTCTCCAGCCCGCCGATTCGTTCCAGCAGCGCCTGGTTCTCCTTCTCCACGTTCAGGGAGTACTTCTGGGCGGCCAGGAGGTCGCCCTTCAGCTTGCCAACCTCCTGCTCCAAGCTGTGGATTTTGTCTTCGAGCTGCTGGTTCACGCTCGACAGCTGCTCCTTGTCTTTGGAGAACTGCCCCGAAAGCTCCTTGAGGATGTCGGCTTGTCGCTGCTCGAGCAGCTTGACTTGGTTCAGCGTGTTCTGCTCCATCCTCGAGTGATTGTCGTCGACTTCCTGGGCCAGCAGCGTCGCCCTGTTGTTGGCCTCGGCCACGTCGCCCTTCAACTTCTCCCGCTCTGCGCGCAACTGCTCCAAAACGCCCTTCAGAGTCTTGATCTCGGTTTGGTACAGCGTGAGGCTGGCCTGCAGCAGGGCGATGTGGGGGCTTTGGAACTCCCCTCTAGTCACGTCGTTCATGCCTTTGAGCTGCTTCTCCAAAACTTCAGCCAGCTCCCGCAGGCTCAGCTCCCTGGAGTTGAAGCCCAGCTCGTGCAGCAGCTCCTTGGGGGAGTGTACCCCGATGTTCTCCCACATTTCTATCAGGACTTCGGTCTGGATCCTGCCGTTGCCGTCCGGCCCCAAAGTGATGAAGTGGAATGTTTGCGAGTCAGGGAACGAGGTGTCTGTGGACTGGTGGATGACTTGGGTGTCGTTCAACACCTCGAACCACGTGTCGTCTTCCTGCAGTACGCCCAACAGCTCCTGGAAGCTCATTTTGTGGTCGCAGTTCACCGCGAGCTTCTCGGACAGCTGCCTAATGACGCCGCTGGCTAGTTTGTGGAGGCCTATGGCGTCGCACACCAGCACCAGCTCGTTTTGGTCCAGGAACCCGTCCTCGCCGACCCCCAGGGTCTTCCAGGCCTCCCGCAGCATTTCTTCCGTGCAAACCAGCTCGGGTTCGCAGGCGAGCACGTGGGTTGTTTCTGTTTCGTTGGGCGAATCGTTGCGACCGGGCAGAGAAGTGCACCGCTTGAGCTTGTTCTGGGTTTTCCTCTTTTTCGAAGACACCTCAGTCTGCGAGTTGGATCTTTGCACTGCAGCAGCGTTGGGGGTTTTACTGGGGTTCGACTCGCTTTGCTCATTGCTGGTGTCGCTGATCTCCTCTTGCTTCGGGCGTGAACGTCTTCCGTACTTTTTCGAGCCGTACACGAACTTAGGAGAAACTTCGCGTTCGGGGGTCGTTTGCGGGGCGTCTGTAGTTTCCTGAGGCTTAGAGCCTTTGCTGTTTTCCATGTTGCCTAGCAGGGCTAACAGGGCGTTTTTGAATTCTGTGAAAGTTATTCTGGAATGTTTGTCGTTTACTAGACATTTTACAAGTTCGACCCCTTGTTCCTCGAGTTGGAGGGTTTGGCAGAGTCTCGTCAGGCATTCCTTGTCGAGACTGCCGCGGTTGTCTTCGTCGTGGCTGTTGAAAACTTTCAGCAGTTGCTGCTCGTAAGGATCCAAGGCACTATCCATTTCAGTCTGGAATTGAAAAGTGTTTACATGTGGTGGTCATTTCACTAACAAAACCCTCATTCTTTCATATAAGGTAAACTATAACATTAAACAATAAATAAAATAATTCCTGTTTTTGGATGTAATAAAAATCAAGTAACAAAAACTGAAATTCACACGTGTAGTAGCCGTTTTCTGAATACATTTCAGTAAAAATAAAAAGCATGCATCGACATGTTTCAATCGAGGATTATTTGATAATACCTATTCAAGATATCATACTTGGATACTACTTATATAGTAGTTGTTGGACTAAATGTTTTGTGAATCTACAAATGAGTTCTTGTGTTGCAAGTTATTTAGAAGGTCACATTACCCCTAATCTGGAATGCCAAATATTCAGCACAACGGTGTGGTATTTTGAGTTGTGTCTAAAATTAACTTAGTAAGCTGATTTGAAAAATAATCAAATACACAATACGAATAATCAGAAATGCACTCACCTCTTTATTTTGACCACACAGCTAGATGAAAATTAACAGTTATTTTTCGTAACTTTCTTCACGCTTCACTTTTAACTCACACTTTAGGCGTGATTGAGAATTATTTAAATGTTCTGATCACTTTTAAACTCTTATGTTTCGAATACGCACTCAACATCTTAAAAGAAAACATTGAATTCTTGGGCTATATATATCCATTTTCTTAGAAGATAGAACTGACAGAACTGGCACACAAACACAGCACATTATGACATGTCAATCAGAGAACACATTTCTCCATAGAACTGTTATAACGGTAAAGCTATATCTGTGATAATACTAAAACTGGATAGGTACCGTGACTGATATTGAAAAAGGAAGAAGAATTGAAATACGAACACTAGAGGGCGCCACATTTTGAAAACAGTGATGTGGCCTAAGTTGAAATTGTCATAATATGACAAAAAATGTATAATTTTAAGTTGAATATTTTTATTCTGGTTTTGTTGGGTTTCCATATAGTAATATGCGATGTATCAATCAAGAAGATATGCGCAGACGAAAACTGCAAAGGTTTGATACTCTGGAAAAGTGTGTCATACCTACAATATTGTTCTGATTCTTTACAGAGCCTATTTCTTTGGCAATCACAACTCTAAGGTATTCCAGCCCTAAACCTGGGTGGCTTTCTTTTCCTCCCAAAGCGGAAGCCACAATATACAGCAAACAAGTGGGTCCAGGTGATATTTTCTGGGAGGCAGAAATAAATGGGAAAAGGGGCTATGTTCCTCCACGTTTCATGAGGGAAAAGAAAATATTAATTAAGAATACGGTAACGATAGATACTCCAATTCCTCAGGAGGATGAGGTGCCTTTGAAAACCAGTGAAAAAATTTCTGATAAACTATTAGAACAGCCTATTTCCACTACTGAAAGTGACTTGAAACCTGACAGAGTTCAGGAACCGTATGAAGTAGTGGATGGTACCACTATATTCTCGGAATCTGCAAGTACAATAAGCCCTAGTTTGACGCAATTTCCTGTTCATTCAACATCAGTTTCACCAGAAAACAATGAGTCAGGTTAGTGCAATATTCATTAAAAGTTCTGTTCCATGATATACATAGAACTAGATGGAACTTTTGCAAGGTACAGAAAAGTGATGGCAATTGGCTTATTTTGAAGGCGTATTTAGGCAAAATAAAATACATTTGAACTCGTTTCCTTCATCACCCAAGAGGTAGAGTTCTCAATGCGTTGCTTTTTTTAATGGAAGCATCCCCAGTAGGCCTACAAACCATGAATGTGGAGAATATTTACCCCTTCCAGAAATTAAAATTAATTCCTGAAATTCGTTTATTGGCATTTGTACGAATTCGCAAAATGCACTTTATAATATGTTGTTTCAGATTACGTTTCTGAAAAGTCTACGCGGCACTTATTTCACGATTTCACTTATTTCACTAAGGACTAATCATCTGAATGAATTCACCAGATGATAGTCGAACAGCATTTACCCCTTCCAGAAATTGAAATCAATTCCTGAAATTCGTTTATTGGCATTTGTATAAAATTGCAAAATGCACTCGCACTTAATTGTTTCAGATTTCGTGTCTGAAAAGTCTACGCGGCACTTATTTCACGTTTTACAGTTATTTCACTGCATTTACCCCTTCCAGAAATATTTCTGGAATTCGTTTACTGGCATTTATACAAAATTGCAAAATGCACTTTCTATTGTTTAATATCTGAAATAAATACCTCCTGAAAAAAATGAATACTGAAATGAAATAATACCTGAAATAATTCCTGAAAGAGAATAATTCCTGAAATAAAATAATTCCTGAAAGAGAATAATTCCTGAAATAAAATAATTTCTGAAATAAAATAATTCCTGAAATAAAATAATTCCTAAAATAAAATAATTCCTGAAAGAGAATGATTTCTGAAATAAAATAATTCCTGAAATGGAATGCACTTCATTTGGAAACTTGTCATCTTAATCGTCAGGCCTACCTTCTTTTTCATGAAAAAGTGTTTCAAGTAACAAGTCGTTTAACAGACAGTACATCAAAATACTGAAAAGAATGTTCATTTTCGAGTTGAAATCCTCAACATCGCAGTAGCAAAAGTAACAGTCGTCTACAGGGCGATGGTACGAATCAAAACTACAATCGAAAATGCGCTTGAAGAAATCGAGCATGCCGTCAAGTGAATCACAGCTAGAATTTCCATCGAAATTCAAATGCGGTGGGTCGAAAAGCGAATTTCTACCTACATCAAGAACTAGGAAGACTCCCACGACCACGAAAAACACTGTCATACCGACTTCTTAAGGTGACGGCCTCTTTTGCAGAGAGGAAAACTTACGAACACCAAAAGTCGATACTCTCCCCTCGTAAGGGTACCGCGCGTGTTATCGGGTGAGGTTGTCAACTGTCGTTAATGATCGGGTAGAAAATTCGCTTTTCGACCCACCGCATTTGAATTTCGATGGAACTTCTAGCTGTGAATCACTTGACGGCATGCTTGATTTCTTCAAGCGCATTTTCGATTGTAGTTTTGATTTGTACCATCGCACTGGAGACGACTGTTACTTTTGCTACTGCGATGTCGAGGATTTCAAAACGAAAATAAACGTTTTATTCAGTATTCTGATGTACTGTGTGTTAAACGACCTGTCACTTGAAAACACTTTTTCACGAAAAAAAAATGGTAGGCCTGTGTAATTTGGAAAAGTGAAGTTAACATCAAAGAATTGAAATTTGGAGAAACTGAACGTATATCTCGACTGTAAGGATTCTCTATAATCCTACAAATTCCATAGTTCGTCGGAATATTGTGGGTGCACCCGCTGAAATTCGTGCAAAAAGTCATGCATAACCCAAAAATCACTTACCTTTTTCTAGGAGAACTACTTACTACCTGTAACAACAGAAAAAATTCATTAAATCTCAAGAATAAATATCTGAATTCGAGAAATCATATAATGGAAAATTTCAATAATAATAATAAATGTCCATTATTGAAACAATTTACACTGATCCAATAGGCTATCGACCTAAGCCCTTCTGCCCATTGATTACACAAATTGAAAGAAAAAAAATAAAACCCAACAAATCGATACAATAAAAAGAAAGTCAGTAAGTTAGAAATAGGTTTTATGAGGAGCTTAGAAGTGGAATGTGAAATATTTGAAAGTGAGGAGACAAAAGCTGAATGTGAGGTTGTAAAAGTTACAGGAATCAAAAAATCACTCACCGATTGGTAATAGTAGTTACACCTTCTATCCTAGTTCTTTGTTTTCCAGACGTCACATGCCATCTATAACAAAATTAAAAATGAATCTATAAAATTGCATACTTTATTTTATTGCATCTTTTCTTAAATATCAAGAAAGGGTTCATTTATCATGTATTCATCATGAGAAAACATTGAAAACAATTTCACCAAGAAATCAGCAAATTTCAACAAAAAAACCCGATGTATCATGATGGAAAATTTGGAAATCGTTCAGCTGTGTAAAGGGACATGCAAAAAAAACTCACCCATTAATTTTTCTCAAACTGTCCTAGAAGCACACACACACACAGTCACAAACACACGGTATCACTGGAAACACTAGCGAAAACTTTCCACCGCACGAGAAAGTCTTTTCGTCACGCACGTCCGAACCCAACGGAGGTTTAAAATCGACTGAGTAATATGTGTCGTCTTATCAGTCTGCCAATTCCTTTACGCATGATTAATAGGGTTGCATAATTGAAACTAGTCATCTCTGTGATACCGAAATGTGTATACAGGATGATTGAAATATTTTCAAGTTAAATTCTGCTGCCTATATTAGGAGATTGTCAGAACTCGGACTCTTCTGACTGATTCAGAGATGCCTCTAGGGCTTCGCTAAATCGATGAAATTACATCCATCATGCGACTAACTTGAATGAAAATGTTGAGAATGAGTCAATGAGAACTTGATATCACCATATACAAAAAATGTCATTCTTAGTTTCAACTGAAAGAGGCAAAAACGTGAAATGAACGCTTTGTTTGGAAAGGTTTTTAAGCTTGTGACGTCAAGACTTAGGCTGTCCATTTGAAAAGTTTCCCCCCACAGGCGTTTTCCAATTAAAACTAAGAATAAAATTGTTTGTATATGGTGATATTGAGTTTTTATTGACTCATTCATATAAAAATTCTTATGGGGAAAACAATGCAAATATTTCTTTGTTTGGAAACTTAGGTAGTCCATTCGTCACACATACAGCTTAAGCTAATATAAATAATGTAATAATTTTGTGAGGAAGTTGTTTTTTTTTACTAACTAGATATATAATTATTCAATTTTGAATGAAATGATCATTTTCAGTTGAAACATCACATTCACATGAAGAACTCAATGATCCTAAATCTGAATCATTGGAAAACATCACTGAAAAATTTCAAAATCCGTCAGAAAATAGTACAGATTCTGAAGCAGCGCAAGCTAATGCTCTTTCAACTGAAGAAATTCCCATCAAAGTCGTTGAGAATGATGATTCTATTCTTCAGGAGACATCATCCTCAATTTCGGAACCTTCAAAAGTTGACTCAGAGGAAACAATTAATGGAGAACAATCACAGACAGTCATTGAAGAGGAAACTTTGTCTCCTGATTCTGAACAGCCAATCAATTTCGAGGATAAAATTACCGAAATCAAAACTCTTCCAACAGAAACTGTTACTCAGTTGCCGTTTGTTGAAACCCCTAGTGAGACACAGCGAGAAGCAGAGCCACTGCCAAAAGAAGAAAGTGTCACTCCAGATCCTTCAAAACTGAGTGAAGAAATATCGGAGACAACAACTTTGGAGCCTGAGTTGCGGAGCTCGAACGATGAAACAGTTGAATCTGATGATCAGAAATTGCTAGAAAATGCAGAGTCTATCAGTCAAGATGATTTGGATAACGTAGTGAATTCTTCTATTGCGATCGATTCTGCTGATTCAAGTATTGAAACTACTGCTGGTACATCAAATTTGGAACCAGCACTACAAATTTTGGAGGACAAACCTGAAATAGTAGTTTCTGATGCTGAAAATCCACAGTCTTCCATTAGTGAGTCAATTCTAGCAGAAAATTCAACTACTACTGAAGAAAACCTTGAAAGAGAGGAGTCTCCCTCTATCGAAGATGAGGGATTACTTGACTTGAGCTCAACAATCTACAATATCTTGAAACCTGACACAGTGTCAAAGGATGAGGAGTCAAAAAGTGTCGAATTCCAAACAGAAGTGGACTCAAACGTAGACACTCATACAGAAGATCCTCAAAACCCACAAGAAGCAGTTGCCATTTCTAGTTTCGAAACTGAAGAAAACCAACAAATGGAAACCCCTATTGATGACAGTGAAGACCCAAAACCTGCTGTTGATTTCGAAGAAAATCCATCCCCAATCAGTGCTGAAGCATTCCAGGAAGATACAAGCAGTGGGAAAACTGAATGGGAACAAAGCTCAACGCCTTTGAGTAATGCGGAGCAAATGCAAGAAGAAATACTGTCCGATATCCCTGAGGGCTCTCAGTACTGCGATAACGATACCTGCAAACCACCTTTGGAAGCCAGCATTTTCCCCAGCAGCAGCTTCAGCTTCAACCAGGACCTCCTCATGTACCTCTCGACATCAGCAATATCTTGCATAATCTTCCTCCTCATGTACACAGCGTTGGACAAGAACAACAGGCTGAAGCCTCTGATAGCCAAAATAAACCAGCTGGAGAAAGACCTGCTGGTGAGTTTGAAAGAAAACGAGGACCTCCAAGCGAGGAGCACCGCTGAAAACACCGTTTCAAGCGACAGCTACGACCTCCTGGGTGAAAAACTAGCAGGTCTAGAAGCTGCCAAGGCTGTGCTCGAGATGGAAGTGATGCAGCTGCGGAAGGAAGTGGAGGAGAAGCAAGGCCTCGAACAGCAGATCGAAGCTTTGGAGAAGGAGCTGGAAACGTCCACTGAAGTCGGGATGGAGCTCAACAGGATTATTGCCGAGATGTTGGACCCCAAAGACGGCAGCGAGAGGCTGAGGGAGAACGTGGAGCAGCTGCAAAGGCAGCTGCTGGAGCAGAAAGTGGTGATAGAGGAAGGCAAGCAGCTGCTGAGCGTCAAAGAAGAGGAGTTGGATGCTTGTAAGACCAAAACAAGGGAGCTACTGTCAAAGCTAGAGGACCTGGTGGATCAGATTTCGAAAATGGAGGAAACTAAGGAGAAGGAGCTAAAATCGCTGCAAGAAGAAATGGGGGTTTACCAGCAGAAGTACAACGAAGGTGTGGTCAAGAACGAGATGCTGACAAACGACGTTCAGGCACTGAGGGCCCGGCTGGCTGACACCCAGAGACAAGCCGAGCTGAGAATCAAAGAGTACAACGTTCTGAAGGAAAGTGTCAAGTCGGTTTCGAACGATCCTGCTGTGTTACAATCATTGCTTGAAACCACCTCAATGAGAGCCGAGTTTAACCAACTGAAAAGCGACAACGAGACTCACCTGGCCCAGCTGAAGCAAGAGCAAGCTGCCAAAACTTCCTACGAAGAGAAATGTCGGAAAGTCCTGGAGGAAAACCAGGCCCTGACGAAAAAGTTCAGGGAAGCAGAAAAGGACAAGGTGGAGGTTGACATGAAGCTAGAAGTGTTGACTAACTATTTCAAGAAGAAAGAAGAAGAGCTGCAAGGGTGAGATTGGTTTCGCTGTCGGGTATGTTGAGGTTTTGGCATTTTTCTTGTTCTTGTAGGGAAATTTTGAGGTACAAGTCAATTTGGGAAGCTAGAAAAGGCGAGGCCACATCGACTACCGAACGAATCAAACTCATGCAGGAAGAAATCGAAAATTACAAGTTAGTGTTGGTGGTATACAGGGCGATGTCTTGCTACAATGTTTTCAAAATATTTTCCCCACTTTCAGTGACCGAACTGATTCGAATTATTTTGTAGATCTCAAAACGAAACTTTGAAGCAGGAAATAATCTCTCAAGAAATCGACTTGAAGAGTCAAATATCGATGTTGGAAAAGAAAGTGCATGAAAATTGGGTGAACGCCAGGCAGAACGAGCGGAAATTGGAGGATGCAAAGCAAGAAGCTGCCCAGTTGAGGAATAGAATAACTTTGGGAGAAAGAAACCAAAACAGTGAGGAATAATTTTTTTCCTATCGCATAATATGCAGGCTTTTTAATGGAATAATTTTTTCTTGCAGTGTATACAGTGTTTCCATGTGATTTTATTGAATTTTTATGATTTAAAAGGACAGGAGTATAAAAAATATTGATAATTGTTACAAAAAAATTTAGTACTCACTCACTCACTCCACATTACTTTGATATTATTGGAAATTATTGGAAACCATTGCAGCAAA
Organism: Plagiodera versicolora; assembly: GCA_037013635.1. Taxonomy (NCBI): domain Eukaryota; kingdom Metazoa; phylum Arthropoda; class Insecta; order Coleoptera; family Chrysomelidae; genus Plagiodera; species Plagiodera versicolora. The sequence goes on from CM072988.1 coordinate 591,476, forward strand.
TCTTAATCTCAATTTAGAAACTATGAGCGCCATCGTGTGGTGAGATTTTTAACTAACTTTAGTAATTTTACGGTGTGTTTTAAAGCTCCCAATACCTCGTGACATTTATATACCGGAAAACAGTGCCTGATTCTTAATAATTCCCATACAATTCACAGTTTTTTTCAGAGATATTGCACTCAAAGTCCGAAATTTTAAACTTTTTCGCGCATTCATTGTGAAGTAACTGAAAATCACCCAGTATATATTTTTTTTTGAAAAAAGGAATGCTTCATGATGTATTGATTTTGAGAAAACATTGAATTTGTAGTGTTTTTCGAATATTCAGACACGTGAACGTGATTATTCCGTCAACTTTTGGTACGATTGACAGCTGTCAAGCTGTCACACATTTCAATCGGCATTTTCGGTATTTTTTTCCCGTGAACCGAATCGAAATCGACGCGGGCTTGAACAATCGCGATGAAAACAGTAATTTCAATTTTTGGTACCATTTTACCCGCCCACTTTTAGGACTTCAATCACCGGTAGACCAAAACGGTGACCTGACCATGTCGACGACCTCTTTCGACTCGCCCGCCTCGCCGCTCTTCGGCAACCGCGACCGCCTCACGCAATCCCCGCCCACCCTGCCGCCCTTCATGCCGCCGCCCGGCGTGCCCTTCCTGCCGCCCCCGCCCCACGGCATGCCCTTCGTGCCGCCCCCGCTGCCCGGGATGTTCCCGGGCGATCGCCGGCCGCCGCCTCTCGGGCGGCTATCGTCGCCGCCCCCGCTAAGGTACACGCCGGATTCGATGTATGATGGACGCAGCCCGTCGCCGCCCTACGACTCGGAGTACGGGGCGTCGCCGCCGCCGCCCCTGAGGCGGTACGACGCCTACGACAGGGGGTTCGAGAGGGTCAATGGTAGGAGTAAGAAAGGTGAGAGATTATTTTTGTTGTCCCATTTTTTCATGATTTTTTATTGATATTTGAAGAATATAAAGAAAAAATTGAAATTGGAAAGATTCTGTTTGCAAATCGAAAAAAAAAAATCATGTAGGAGTAAGAAAGGTGAGAGATTATTTTTGTTGTCCATTTTTTCATGATTTTTTATTGATTTTTGAAGAATATAAAGAAAAAATTGAAATTGGAAAGATTCTGTTTGCAAATCGAAAAAAAAAAATCATGTAGGAGTAAGAAAGGTGAGAAATTTCGTTCGAATTTGCGTTTGAATTTAGGGAGTATGAAAACGATGCTTCTGTGACGTCACAAGTGCTGACTATCGGTTTTTTATCGTAGTGCAAATCTCAAATATCATCCATTTTTTATGATTTTTATTGAATTCAAATTGAACAAATAAATTATTAAAAAAAAACAAGCAAAATAACTAATTACCACTAAAAATGTCACTATCGGATTGCTTAAAAAAAATGATACCCCCTTTTTTGACCTTTTCGATGATTTAAATTGAAATGTTTCAAAATTCGTGGCAAGAGCGGTAGAAGTTTGGATTCCTCACTAGAATTGAGTGGGCGACGTTGCCAGAATGTTCTTAATCAATTTCTCCGATTCATCAGCAGTGACTGATATTCAGAAAGTTGGGCTCCTGATAGATGAATTGATGAATTACATTTCGAAAGGAAAAAGCATACAAACTGTTCATACCGATTCCAAAAAACTGTTGACGACACATCAAACGTGTGTTTTCGACAGTTTGTAGGTGTATTTCTTTCAGTGTTTGGTGATGTCATTGGTCATTTTCAGGGTCAATGATGAGTTCCGGATCAGATCATTCTGTGGAATCGATAGATAAATCGAATCGAAAACACCCTAAAATGGTATAGCGTTTTGAAAACGGTGGAAAAAATCATTCATATTGATTATGCCAAACTTCGATTCATATTTGAGTTATGTAACATAAATAAATTAATGAAATACCAGTTCCTTTGTTGTATATGATACTCAGTGACAGATATATTTTATCAATTTATTGTAATTTTTTTATGGCACATTTAAAACTTTTGTCAGAATTTTTTTGTTGTTTGTTGGTGTTTACTAATTGTTGTGAATCAACAAAAAATTTTTGGTATCTGGTCCATTTTTTTCCACGACATTACCTTATACTGCAAGTTGTTTTTTAAGCTTTTAAAAATTTGTAAAAAGTGTATAAAACTCTGTTTGAATAAACTCTATTAGTACGAAATTTGTGCTCCTCTTCACCGACCACTCGTAATCACCAACACCCTGTAGCTCAGCTGTCAGTGTCACAAAAGTATTCGAAAATTTCCGGTCGTTAATCCAGCGAGTTTGAACGAGCAATGAAATGCCCAAAAGAACCAACAAAGATCACTTTTCCAACAACAGTGGGCAAATCCACAAAAGCAACGAGAAAAAATCCAGCCACGGTATAACCGAGAAACCCAAAATCCGGAAACGCAGCTCGAAAGAAAAACCCAAAAAGCCCAATCCAACCGAGAGACAAGCAACGAGGAGTAAAAAATCCGAGCACGACTTGGGGGAGTGTAAAACCAAACGTAAAAACCGAGACAGTGCGTTTGTCAACATCGAGAACTACCTGAGGAGCTTGAGCAGGTCTTCCCCGATACGGGAGCACCGTTCCCACTCTTTCGAGCTCCCCAACCCCAAACAAAAAACCAAACAGGAGCTTCGCCGCGAAAAAACCATTCACGTTGACAGGGGAACTAAACAGGAGCCCAGGAAACAGTCCAAGAGCGAGAAAAAGTCGAAGCATGGGCAGCTTTTCTACTGCCAAGTCGAAACGAGCAGTCCCTTCCAGCAGCCGGCCCAAGAGGATAGTCATTCCTCGCACCACCACAAGAAGAGGCACAAGGAAAAGAAGCTGGGCCCCAAAAACATCTCCATCAAAGTGATGCGGGAGAAGCTGAAGGAACACAACAGCAAAATCATCGAAATTGGCAACGATGTGGAAGCTTGCAGGGACGAGACAAACATTATTGAAGCTGCAGCTGAGTCGCACGTTGAATGCAAGAGGCGCAGGAGCCGCAAAAAAAGGAGCGAAGAACTGGAGGCTCGGTCCAAGAGGAAGAGATCCTCAGCTGAGAATAACACGTCGCAGAGCCAATTCCAGGAAAAAATCGAGGGGGATTTGAAGAGCTACTTCACCAGGCTGCAAAACCTCATCGACTCGAAGCTGGAACAGGTGCTTTGCGTGAACAACAGCTTGGTCAAAACAGCTCACCGTAAGGGCAAGGTCGAAAAGGGTTCCAATAAAGATGAAGCTGGGGGGAAAGCTTCGGAAAAGCAGCCAACAACGTCCGAGGCACCAGCTGCTGGGGAATCCAAGGAGAAAGACAGAAAAAAGAGACACGAGAGCTCGTCGGACAAACCCAAACGGAGATCTAGCTCATCCAAAGCTGCGAAACCAGCTGAGGACGTGGTGGGCGGTCACCCAGTCGAGACCAAGTGGATGAGACAGGAAGAAACTCACTCCAAGAAACACCGAGACCATAAAACACGCCCCAAAGTGACAAGTGACAGTCCAAAGGAGGAAACGGAGACGAGCAAGGCTTTGCTGGCCAAAAAAGAGAAAAAGCTGAAACCTCGCGTTGCTGGAGAGGAAAAGGACAGTTTTAGGGTCGAGGGCATCGAGCCGCCCAACTTGGAAGGAGGGCAGGGTGCGAGGAAAAACATTCGCAAGCTCGAGTGCAAGACTGTGTCTATAATAGGCATCCCCCCTCAGCCCCAAGGCGAAGCCCTGAAGTATCCTGCTGATGTGGAGGAAGCTTTGGAGCAAAAAAAGAAAACCAAATGCTTCGAGCTCTACTATAAATACTCTGTTGGTGGTGGGGACGATTTGAAGTGCCCCAATCCCTCACCAAACCAACTGGAAGCAGCTGTGGAACAGAAAACCCCAGCACAAGCCACCATAGTCCCTGAAAAGTTGACAGAAGCCCAACCTGAAGTCGAAAAAGTGCATTATAAATATTTCAAAGATCTACCGAGCAGCAGCTCAGAAAACAGCATCGAATCTAAGAAGGCTGTAGAGCAGCGATGCAACCAAAAAAAAACTAGAAATTTTCGCGAGTTTGACAGCTGGGACAGCGACGTTGTCACCAGAGGGCAGCACATTCCACTGTACTTCATCCCTGAACAGTTCTATCGATACGATCAGGTGTACAGAAACAGGAAGTACAAGTCGAGTCTAGCGTCCAGGTCTGAATGTCAGCTGTCATTTAATTCAATTGTTCCCACTAGTAACACGACTAAAATGGACACGTGCAGTGAGAGGGTGAGCTCGGTGAACTACCAAGTAGGAATCGAGGAACTTGAAGTTTATAACACTGAAATCAACGAGCTCTTGCATAAAACCGTAGTGGAAAACGTTCCACAGGTGAAGGACTTTTGCTCTTACCCACCTGTTGTTTTAAAGGCGGATACACACATGAATTTTTGGAATAAAATTGTGGAAACAGCACACCCAATCATGGCTGGTTGTCAGCACCCAGCAGAAGAACCTGATCTGGCGCTTACCAACAACAAATTCACGTTTTTCTCCCAAAAAGACCTCGTGGACATGATGATCCAAAAGTACGAAACTTGCGACGTTGGCACAGCAGCTGAGAAGGAAAATGCAACCAAAGAGGTTGCTGTCGAAGCTGATACAAAAGTGTCAATCAACGTTGAAAAAGTCGATGTAGGAGTGAACGTAGCAGCAAAGAAACCAACCAAAGTAGCAGCTGTTGAAACCAGTGACACAGCTTCGAGTAGGAAGCAGGTCAAAAACAAAACCACAAGCACCACGAAAAAAAATATTGAGCCCGTCAAAGCAGTGCCTACTCCCCAGAAAACCACCAAACAATCTGTTGATATAGCAGGGGATGCAGTCGTTAATCCTGGTAAAATTGGGGTTAGAAGAGTCAAAAACGAAGCTGAGTCGAAGCTGAAGCCTAAGCCGCCAAGCACTGCTCTCGAAGCCACCGAAAATAAATCTCGCTGCAGTAAAAGAAGTGCCACAGCTCACACAATAGCTGTGGGTAGTCCAAAAACAAGACCCAAGTCGAAATGGTATCATTCCCTAGGCGGAAAATTCGAGAAGCTCGGCAGCTTGAAGAGGTCCCAATCGGAGATCAGCTTCAGGAACGTGGGCTTGGACGCGGAGGAAAGCAAAATCACCAGCTTGGTGTGCTTGAAAAAGTTCCTGAACGACGTGAAGTGTGACGTGAGCTCCAAATCCAACTCGCATTCTCTGGACCGTTTCTGCGGGAAATCAGGCAGCAGCGAAGCTCACACCAGCTCGTTTTTCCTGACCAAAGACTACAAGACAGCTGACGTGAGTGCCTATCACAGGCGGAAAATGTACGACGAGATCATCAGGAGTAAAATGAGGAAAAAGGGGAAGGTGCAAAGCAGGAATTTGGCCCAACAGGTGTTCGAAGTGAGGTTCCTAACTGTCGATAATTTTCAGCGGCAACCAATACCTCACCAGCTAGCTGCAAGCTTCGATAAACTGCCACTAGTATCTAGCAATACTCCTTCGGGTTTATGCACCACGAAACAGATGATAGAGACAAAGATTCTCGACCTGTGCGAGGAAATGCTTGGCAGCCGTAGCCTCAGTGCCCCCCAGAGCAAGCTGGGCTTCATCAGCAGCTGCGAGTTCTGCAGATCCCAGCCCAACTTCGCGAATTTCGTGGACTGCCTCCGCAAAACTCTGACAGCACCTGAAGGAACCCCAGTAATCGCCATTGCTCCCCAAACAGCCTCCAGCAAAGCCGTTGAAGCTGGGGCTAGTGAACAGCTGCCAGTCCTAAACGTCGAGCCTCAAAACTCCTTCGAATACTTGCACCGAGCAGAATCCAGCGAGCAGTACACTGTCCTGGGGTACACCCAGTGCCAAGAGGACGAGAAGGGGTACCTCCAAGGGGTCACAGATTCACCCAGCTTGGAGGAGAGCGGTTATGAGAGCACGATTAAAAACAGCTCGTCCATCGCTAGCTTCTTCGAGCGGCCTAAAATAGCAGCCCTGTTGCAACCGCAGACCTCCTCTGAGACTCTAAGGATGATGAAAAAGTGCCAGGAGTACGCTCAGAAAGTGGTGGGACACAGCCGGGCCAAGCTGGAGCCTGGCGAAGCCTACGAAGAGGTCCCCTTGGATATCCTCCTCTCCAAAGTGAACGTCTTCAATGTCAAAGTGTTTGGGAGCGAACCAACGGTCGAGGTGAAGAAAGCTCAGCTGGAAACGTTCAGTGAAGCAGCCCTGCAGCCCTTCGGGTGCTTCCTGGCTGATCTCGGAGGTAGTGCGAGGCACCAGGTGCCAAAGGAAGTGTCTTTGATCTACGAGAACTGCAGAGGTGTGGTGCTGGACCAGTCTCAGTCGTTTCTGAGTCTGGGGCTGACACCCACGCTGTCAATTGAGACTGTGGGGCTCAGAACCGACGAAGAGCTCGCCCAGAAGATCCTCATGTCTGGGTTCTGCATACAGAGCATCAATTATTCGACCTGTTGCATAAATGTAGCTGTCACTGATGGTATAACCGAGTCCAGTCACGAATTGATCTCTCCTAAACCTGCCAAGCTGAGGAGAATGATGGTGAAGAAGTTCTTCGAGGACTTGCTGAGAGTTTACGAAGAGGAGAATGTCTTCAGCTCCGCGCTGATGGACCAGGAGGATTTCCTGGAACACCTCCTATTGTCCACTATGAAAACTGAAGAGGAGCAAAAGGGGTGCAAAGGGAGGAGGCCCAAATCTTCAGTAGGCCACAGGATGGTCAAGTTTCTTGCCAAAAAGTTCCTGAAAGCCAAAAGCTCCTGCAGCAGCTCTTCTTCACCTTCAGATGTTGCGGATGTTGAACGTATACAGGTGGAAATTCATCCAACTGAAGTTGCTCACGTACGAATTATTTCTGGGGATTTTCAGCCTGAGCCAGTCGATTTTTGCTGGCGTGAAAGTCTGCAGTTTCTCGCCTCAAAAGCTCGGAAATATTTCTCGATGTATGTTCAAGCCGTGAGGGCCAATAGAGAAATAAATGACGAGTTGAAAATTTGTGGGTTCCAAAAGTTGTTGGAGAATATTGAGCAGGGGCGTGTACGATTCTTGAGGGTGAGGAAAATTGGTTGTTTAGTTTTTCCGAGTGTCTCTGAAAAAAAAGACAACTGGCAACTCCGCATTTTCTGACAGCTGGCACAAGTCCCTCTTTTGATTGCATAGACTATTGTGTTTTGTGCTTTAGACAAATGAAGTCTCACTGACACTTTGATTGTCAGTAATGGAAAAAATACTAGGCTTTCTTAACGACAAAAATAGTGAACTGAGTGATTTTAGAACACGAAAAAAGCTGTTTTCGAAGATGAAATAACAACACAAGTCAAGCAAGCTTTTTATGATGTTTATTTGGATGCCAATGTCGAAGCAGAAAAGCATCACAGACAATTATCGGAAAACGATCTGAAACTAATAGGATTGTTTGTCTGTAAATACAGAATCGGTTTATTGTCCAACTCGAAATTAATTGCCTCCTGTATAGGCAGAGGTCACTATGAATCAGAACTGGAATTAAAAGGTAAGACTAATGAGAATATAATATGATGAAACAGCTCTTTATCTCAAGGTCATTGGAAAAGTTCCTGTTGGAATTAAAATACACTTCTTCTGATACCACTTATTTTTCCAGATGCAGTTTTGTATTTATTGAAAAATGTCAACTCGAATCTCGTGGAATTCAAAGAATATTGTGAAAAATGTCTGTAAATGAAAACAATGAGAATCCATTCTGAAACAATATATTTACAAGGTCCTAATGCTTTTTTTCATTAATACAGAATAAGGCAAATTAAACTATAACGTTCCAAGGTTTGAAACTTCCAGGTACAGGTTCATCTAGCTGAAATCATAAAAATAGTGTCAGTACTACTGCATCAATGTTTTGGTAGATTCTTGATTCACAGTTTTGTCAAAACCAATTTCTGCTGACAAAAACAAACTAGTGGCAACAACGCATACCTTAGCTGTTATGTTATCTTCACAAGCCAATCGTATTTTCGCTGCCGTTGCTGGGGCATCCAATTTAAAAAAAGTGTCTGGGATGTTATTCTCTTGTCTCGCTGCTCTTACAGCCTCCCTGATCGCGAAAAACACGGAACTGGCCAAAAATAGTGGAGGTTCACCTACGGCCTACAAAAACAGTGAATTCGCCTGCGTTAATTTGAGAACGAAATTTTGTTACCTTGGAAGAGTACACAGCTCTTGGGTTTGATTCCCCTTTCAATATAGACACGTTGAATTCTCCTGGAATGTCCGCAAAACCAGGGATTTTGTAGGTTCCTGGGCCTCTAGAGATAACCTCTCCTGACGGTGAATAAATTAATTCTTCCAAAACAAACAAGCCGTATCCTTGCATAAAGCCTCCTTCTATCTGTCCTATGTCTATGGCAGGGTTTAGACTCTCGCCTTAATTAAAAAAAAAACAATTTTGTCAATGGTAATTGTATCGAATAAAAACTGTCGTACTGATTCTTTGTCGAATAAAATCGAATTTGTGTATGTTCAATCAGTCATAAGTCACAATAACGTACCGAGTGGTATGCAACTCACCTTACACTTGGTGGTTTTGACAGCTAAAGAAAACGTTTTGAGATTTGCATAATTTATGAACGTTTCAAATCCTCAACGATGAATAGACATCGTGTTTGAGTAATTTTCGAAACTGATTCTCCTATTACGATACAGGAGGTTGAGAAATCTCAGCATCTATCGAATCGATAGTTGAAAATTGTATCGATACGTCAAACATATGCAGGTGTTCGAACAAATCAAGTGTGCATGGACTGTCATATTTGTGCGTCTCAAGTTTGAGTATAAATTTCACAGTAAAAGTGTATTTTTGAGTGTTTAAAAACTGACCTAAATCCATGACGATATCGGTTCTGAGAACTTTGTGGTCTCCAGTCAGTGTATCTATTTCCACTTCACTGCAAGCGGCGCCGTAAGTATAATAATTGAATAAATTGCCTTCTCCTGTCTCCCAATTGTAACCGATATCGGGTGTTTTGTGAAATCCAGTCGCTGACAGGCTAATTCTATCGAAGTAAGCAGACTTTACCCAATCGTCCCAAGTTCCACTTGGATTCTTCTCCTTGTAGGGCTCGAGTCTTTCCTTCAAGGTCAAACAGGCTTCCTGGGAGCATCAGTATAAGCATCAGATAAACCATTTTTTATTCGAGAAACTCACCATAACGGCCATGCCGTTCAAATCGGAGCCAGCACTGGCTGCCGTTGGCGAGGTGTTCGGTACTTTATCGGTAGCTGTCTCGCTGATATGAATTCTTTCGACTGGTATCTCCAGCGTTCTGCTGGCCACTTGAATCATTTTAGTGTGAAGGCCTTGTCCCATTTCGATTCCACCGTGGGATATAAGTACGGATCCGTCGGTGTAGATGAGAACCAAGGCACCACCTTGGTTCAGGAAGGGTACTGTGAAAGCTATACCGAATTTTGTCGGCACCATGCTCAGTCCTCGTTTTTTGTATTTGTTTTCACTGTGAAAGTTGTAAATGGAAAGTGATGGGAAGAATAGAGCCTAGTGTATCCTCACCTGTTGAAATTTCTCACCAAATCTCTTCTTCTGTGGTAACCTGACGATTCCAAACATTCCTTCCAACATTTGTCGATGGTACAGTGCACCAATTTTTGGTTGTAAAAAGTGAAATCTCCCTCTTTGTACAAATTGAGCTCTCTTATACTAGCAGGGTCTTTTTTCAAGTGTTCTGAGATGTGTTGAACCATACACTCGGCTAAGTACATGCCTTGAGGACCACCGAACCCTCTGAAGGCGGTGTTAGAAGGTAGATTAGTTTTACAGGGGAACCCTTCGACTCTACACGCGGGGATGTTGTAGGAATTTTCAAAATGGGTAAGGGCTCTGTCCATTACCTGCACCAAGAACCAATAGGAATATATCTAGGGTCGTTTTTAGCTGTTTTAATAGCACAATACATCCAAATTTAGTATATCGTAGTCTGAGGGATGTAGAATGGACCAAAATGGGATCTGGGTGCTATTAGGTGATGAATTCGCCGGAGATACTTACAGATGCTGAAAGATCAGTGGCGTATCCGGCGTTACTGTAAATTTTCGCATCGCAACCAAGAATTTTGCCGGCTTCGTTGAATGCTATTTTGTACTTGAACAAAAAAGGGTGTCTTGTGCCTGTCATCATGATGTCTTCGTTTCTATCCAACATGCACCTCATTGGCCTGTTGAATTTCTTGGCAGCCACCGCCAGAGGGAGCGCTATGATCGCTCCTTTCGTCTCTTTACCACCGAAACCTCCTCCGATTCTCTTGACCTTGGTGATGATTTTGCTCTGGGTGGTTCCCAGAACCTCGCTGACTACTTTCTGGAAAAAGCTGTGGAGGAAACAAGTCGTGCCTTTCAAACTACCACTCACCGATATTTCTGTTGGGTTCTGCGTGGACGAGTAAATCTCCATCTCGTCGTCCTCAGGCTTGGGGACGACGATGCACCCCTGCGTCTCCAGGTAGAAGTGCTCTTGCCCCCCGAGCCTGCACTCCCCTTCCAGCACGTGGGGGGCTACAGCGAAAACCCCCTCCACGTCACCTCTTCGCACAACCCTGGAGTAGTCCAGGTAGGAACCGTGTTGGATAGCATCCTCCATGGTCACCACCACCGGCTGCAACTCCTCGTACCCCACCTTGACCCTCCTGGCCGCCTTCTGAGCCACGTGCTGCGTCTCAGCTATCACCACCCCAATAATCTGACCCTGCGCGGTGACTTTATCCGAGTAGAAGACTTTCTCGTCGTGGACCACCGGCCCCCAGGTGAAGCCCCCGGGTACGTCCTCCCCCGACACGAACCCGTGCACCCCCTCCATGGCCAGAGCCGGGGCCGCGTCGATCTCGGTGACGGTGGCGTGGGGCTTGGTGCTGAGCACGAAGGCGCAGTAGAGCTCCCCCTCGAACTGGGGGATGTCGTCGCAGTAAACCGCCTCCCCGGCGGCTTGTTTGAAGGCCGACCGGTGCGTGAGGGGTCGCCGCAGCGCGTGGGAGTCGGGCACCACGGTGAAGTACTGCGAACTCTTGAGCTCCAGCCGGGTGCAGTCGGTCGCCCCGCTCAGCTCTGCTGGGGGCAGCGGAGCGCCCAGCTCGCGGGTTATGGCCAGGAAGGCTTTGAAGAAGAGGCTCATGGCGAGGGATCTCCTGTAGCGCGCCATGCCTCCGGGTGCGCCAGGCTCCAGGGGAAGGTCCGCCAGTAAGCTGTCGTAGGCTGTTTCCAAAGTCTCGCGGCTCCAAGGCTTCCCCTGGAGGTTCCGCTCGGTTCGGGGGGCCGTGACGGCTTTGAAGGACATCCCCCCGAAGCCGAGCTTGATGTCGGCTATGACCCGGGTGCCTGGTTCGAAGACCACGTTGACGGCTTCGTTGACGATGGCGATGTCGTCCTCCCTCCTCCTAGCCTGCTTGTAGGCTCTGAAGTACTGGTGCGCGGAGGTGAACGGCACGGAAATCGCCACCAAAACCTCGTCCGGTCGCGCCACGCTCCTCCTGTACCCCACGTAGAAGTCGTTGTCGAGTGGAATCCTCCTCGAGCCTCGCCTGCTGCTCCTGAGCTCCAGCTCGGCTCTCGCGGCCAACAGCAGCGGGATCATGTCCGATATCGGGCTGCCCGTCATGACGTTGCTTCCGAGAGCTCCCACGCTGCGTATCTGCTTCCCCGCGAACCGATCCAACATCTCCGCCATAGCTTTGAAGATCCTCGTCTTGTGCTCGGGCTCCAGGTGGATCCGCTGCCGCAGGAAGGCTTGTACGTCGTTGAGCGTGGCCGAGGCGCCGAGCCGCACGCCTCGTTCGGTCGTTTCCAACGCCGTCATCTCCGAGAGCTGGCTGGGTTGGACGATCACCGGGTAGACGACGTGCTTGAACTTGGTCTCGACCCCCACCTCGGTGTTGCCGACCACTATCCTCGCCTCCGGGAAGGCTTGCTTGAGCTCCAGCAGCTCCGCCAGCGTAGTGGGTCGGTACCACGTGGTGTTTTCCCCGCGTACCACCAAGAACTGCTTGTCGTACACGTCGAACAGCTTCAGCTCGGGGGGGAAGAGAGGCTCCTGCGAGGGGTCGTAGGGGGTGAACTCCCCAGGCGTGAACAACACCTCCTGGTCGCCCTGCTGCTTCCTGCAGCACTGCTCCCCCATGGGGCAAGCGCCGTCGGTGAAGGTTTGGTAGCCTTCCCAGATGGCTCGGTAGCCGGTGCAGCGGCAGAGGTTGCCTTGGAGGGCCTCCTCCAGGTGTCGCGTGGTGGGTCGGGGGTGGTTTCTCAGCAAGGCGTACATGGACATGACGATGCCGGGGGTGCAGAAGCCGCACTGGGAGCCGTGCGCTTCGGCGATGCGTTCTTGCACCGGATGGAGTTTGGTCTTGGTCGAGCCTATGCCTTCCACGGTGGTCACGGCGAGGCCGTGCACGGAGCAGAGGGGGGCCAGGCAGGCGTTGACGGGTAGGTGACTGATTGGGGGGGGGGGGTTAAGGAGACGTCAACTGTCAAATTTTTGGGGTTAGGTTTGTTAGTCAAGTGGCGATATGCCATGGGCGAGCTGAGAAGCCTCTGTTTTCGCATGTTTATCAACGAAAATGCTTCTCGTGTCGTTGCCTACTAAAGGATACATGATTTTATGGGCCTTTCTGTCATATTTTGACACCATGACGGTGCAAGCACCGCAGCCTCCTTCTGCGCAACCGAGCTTCGTGCCTGTCAGACGTACTGCAAGGGAATAGTCAAGGAAAATGCCAGATTTTAACGAGAAACGAATTAAATTCATATCTCGATGTTTATTGACACAAGGATGTAGCTGCCATAAAATAATTATTTAACGTTTTTATTTGCGCAACACATTAATAATGCACTCTTGACAGTGCAATTGCGAACATGAAAAAATGTTTTGTAAATGGCGTCAAGGTTTATTTTCAGCGGTTTCGTATCGATAATATACCTGCAACCCCGAAAAATCGTGAAAAGGATACGCTTGTTTCTCAAATAATACAACAAAGTCCATTCTGGATCTACATGGTCATCTTCTATCTGAAATATGTGAAATAAATACAACAATATCGTTATAAATAAAATGAGTCGGGACCTTCAAGAAATTGATTTTTAATATAAATTCAAGGAGAAGCTGATGTTTTATGGATTGCACTTGAAAAATGGCATGCATATTTTTGGTTTAGTATTATTTATACAGGATGTTCATGCCATGTGGGGTTTAGAACAACTAGAAAATAACTGAAAAAAATATTTTTGATTTTGTTGAAATTGAATGACTAGATATAATAAATAAACTCACCTTTTTTCCGTTCACGAAAAATACCAGGGTATTGGAAGTTGTAGTTTTTGGAGTGACTACCATTTTGCTGTCGTCGATCCTCTTATGTTTCTAATTTATTTGTTGAAATGAAACATCCTTTTATTCAATTATTAATGCACTTTGTTCTTATCTGTGTGAACAAACAGTTGATCTTCAATAAAAAGCACATGCGACGAATTTCCATAAATTTTTGGTTTTCATCTCATCAAATAGAAATATGGTCTCAATAAATATATATAGTGTGTTCAAGTACGTACAAAAATCCAAGTTCAACTTTGTTTAGAATGTCCAGCTTGTAAAGAAATTCCAACATTCAAAAATCGTAATTAAAAATTTGTTGCACTGCACTGTCAACAAAGTAAGTAGATTAAATAATGTTTTGAGAGCCTCCACAATGTTTCTGTCTGAACAAATCCTATTTAATAATGGCGTTATTAATTATAATCTCTCTATTATCTATAACATGCATTGCTGAATAATTAACGCAATTTCAAAAACAAATAACGAACTCGTATGTGTTTACCGAAATTGCATTGCATGATTCGAATTTCACCAACACACTAAACTCAATTCAACGAATAAAATTATGAATTACAACCATCCAAAGTCGCCAAAAAACTGCTTTCATGCTATCACCACCCAAAAATCAATCAACATAGTAATAATAATGAGTAGTAATAATGAAGCACTCAATTAACATAGCTCATGCAAATTCAAAACAAAACTGTCTCATAGTTTGATCAATCAACAAACTATGGTATTATTATTGTTATCTGTCTCTAACATATTGATTTTTCCTAAAATCGGATATATTTACATCGCATATTGCGTCAATACCTTAACGCAGCCTTGTCCTGCGAAATATTATTTATTTGTTGCAGTAATTGTTGATATTTTAACGTTTCATTTGTACAGCGTGTCCCATTTTCTATGACCTCCCCAGTTATCTCTTCTAATGTTTCGAGATTTTCATGATTTTTCGTGGCCTCGCGGTTTTAAGATACAGGGTGGATTCGAAAATAGTGCATTTTGAGCGCCCCTGGTAATATTTGGTTTTTACGTAGAACTCAGTGACGTCAATCACCCCGTATATTGACGTCATTAACTGTTGCTCCCATTGACAGGGAATGAAAGAAATAAGGAAATTTGTAATAATGATTCTGATGAATTGTTTTGAAAAAGGTTTATTCTGGCACAGGGTATAATAAATAGTTGAACATTTCTCGTTTGTTAAATCACAGTTTGTCAATTCTCGACAGATTCTGATGACGACGAAGATGCAGACGTCTCAGCAGAACCTTTTCTGAGCCTGGACGCCAACCTACTAGCCAGCTTACTGAAACCATTTCTGAAATCGAAAAACATCAATCCACGTCCCATTCGAATAAATAAACAGAAAAAAAAAACTCACGAGAACTGCGTCGAGCCAGCGCTGGGCCTCCTCACCCTCCTGCACCTGCCCCTCTTATCCCTGGTGAACCCCGAGCTGCACTGCTTGAAGGCGGAGGCCTCCCCCAGAGGCACGGCCTCGATCTCCTCGTGCGTATCCTCCCCGGGCACGATACCGACCCCCGGCGGTGCCCCGATGATCTGCACCTTGATTTTACCCGGCGAAAGCGCTTCTTCGGCTCTGGCGGTCGTGGTGGACGCGTCGATGTCGTTGGATCCGGTCGGCCTGGCGGTCGATTCCGAGGTTTCCTCTTTGGGAGGGGGGTTTTCCGTGCTGGGGGAGACGGTGGGGTAGGGCTTGTTGGGGGTCGATTGGTCCAGCGGTTTTTGGGTGGCTGTGAAGTCCGAGTAGTCGTAGCTGTAGTCGTAGTCCTGGAATTGGGAAGGGAATTCGCGGTGAAGGGTGCCCCAGAAATGCTGTGGAGGCTCCCAGAGGGGGTTTTTGACACGTACAATTCGATAAAAGCAAAAACGATCACCTTTTATACGAGTTTACCGCCAAATCCATGCATTTTGGGTTGAAAAAAACCCCCCCAAAACCCAGTGGCGTAGCAGGAATATTCTCTTGCCCAATACTCACCCCTAGATCGGCGGTATCGTCAGCCAACAGCGCGATAATTTGGAAATCCTTGAGGTGCAACTGGATGTTGTAATCTCCCGTCTGTCTCTGATCGTATACGGTGTGTGGCGTTTCCGGTTTCCTGGATTTCGGGGCGCATTGCGTGGGCGAAACCGCCAACAAAATCGTCAAGCACGAAACGGCGTACTCGGTGATGATGGCCATCTTCTTCGTCGGCTGCCTCTCGGCGAAGTGTTTCGAGACGAACTGAAGAACCGTTCGGTCGAGGAGTCTTCTGGTGGGTATCAGTGGCGGTGCCAGAGGCGGTACTACGGGGGGGGGGAGGCTCGCATACGAAACGAGAGAGGGTGTACGCATTAGTGACGTCATGGAGTTGACGTTGAAGGCATTCGAAAAATTCGGAAATGGAAATCCGGCGACCCAACGCCGTCCAGCGTCTAAATACTATGATATTTGGTTTTTATCAGGGTTCAAGAACGCATCTTCTTCTTCTTCTTCTTATTTCTGTAGTGCTACCGATACTGTGGTCAATGACTTTTTGGAGGTGAGGTCACTATAAGTACGGAATTGATTTACTTCAAATTCGCTATGGTTTATATCGTTACCGCTACGTCTCGTTTCGTATACCGTGTGTCTCAAATTGATGGCGTTCGATAGACTGGCGAAAAGCATAGTGTTGATTTGGTGTGATTTTCGAAGTTTTTCAATGTAGAAAATGAGGAAGGTCGCTGATGATTAGTGAACCATCCCGAATAATACAAAATTAGCAAACATTTTGTACTCGAGTTCTTGTCAAAATGCTCGAAATATGGTTCTTAAGGCATTGTATTGGTAGTTTTAGGTATGTTTTATGCCTAGACAAGATTTTTTTGAAATATTTTGGTGGTTTTTCGATATCGCAGGCGATAGAAAAAGCGAATTATTCGAAAACTTCCATAAATAGAGGAAGAGGTCACCGCCTCTTAGACACCTTGTATAGGAGTTTTCAGGCGAATTTATTTTCCGAAATTTATGTCGAAACATAGCGCATTGACCCATTTTGAGACTTTCATGGACACCCTGTAAATCTAATCGTAATCGGAGATTGAAAGATCTCTCTCTACCGTGTGATGTTCTCGACCTGGGGCAGTGCTAAAACTAACGGAAAAGTAATTTGAGTAACTATGTTGTTTTAATATTGATGTTCACGATGGCATGCTATAAATAAATAAAGTTAATCGATAGTTGGTACGGTTCTTCTCCCATTTTACGTTGTTTCCAATTCCAGTGGCGTGCAATTTGGCACTTGTAAGTGGTCTAAATATATGCAGATGTGAGGGAAACTTTGACTGTCATCTTCGCGTCTTTGTTAATTTTTTCAGAACTTCCGGAGATGAATAAGTATTGAGATTGAGTCCGTTTGGGCTTGCCAAAAACCTCGATTTTATTTGTGAATACCAAAAGAGCCGTTGTTGCGATATCCATATTCAGAAAAGTCGTTTTCTTTGACCACAAAACAACAATCAGATGCGTTTGAATAACAGTAAGAAAGTTGATAGTGTGTGTAGTGTCTTTGAGTGACATAATTCATTATAATTTTGGCCTAAAAATCATAAATTAGTACTTCCAAAAATGTTCACAAGAGAGAAGGTTGAATTTTGGACTTTAGAGTGCGATATCTAGGAAAATATTGATTTCCTCACTATAATATCATCAATTTAGTGTTTCTTGACTAGAAATACGGGGGTACCCACAAAAATTCACATCGAAAATCGTTTTTAATTTTTTTTTTCGAGATGTCGACTTCTTTTCGTACCTCCTCGTATACACCATACTGGTTCTCATCTCTCGATGCAGGTCTCAGAGAGGACCGTTACTACCACATAGTTGGCCTTACGGTAAAACTGGTATTGGTCAAAACAAAACACGGGAATTAACGCGAACAGTTGATAGTCGCTTTTCGGTCCAAGCACATCGAAGATGGCGATTAAAACGATAATTGTGGTTGTCGCTGGTCTTCTGTCATGCGCCGAAGCATCGCCAGTGCCGAGCAAGAAAGTCAAAGACGAGTACGCAGACGCCAAAGTCGTGTATGATCAACGACAAGAAGGTATAAAAATTCATAATGTAGTGTTTAATTGGGTAAGAGAGTTGTGATGCTTTTGTTTTTTTTTTTCAACACTTTTGTGTGTGTGTGTTTATATTTCAATATCATGCAAATCAAACCGGACGATTAAAGTTATGAATACTGCTAACTGTTGTTTTGTCAGAGGATCTCCGAAAAAAAAAACACTGGCAACAGCGCATAGTTTAACAGCTGTCATAAGTCTCTTCCTCAGATGACTATATTTACTTGTGTAACATTCGTTTGTTTTCAATGAATGATTCAATTAATGTCATATTCGTCGTGTCATCCATTTTTTTCAGGATATTTCAGGAAATAAAATATCCACTGTTTCATTATTCTAGAAATTGCATTTTCTCAACAGTTCAATTGACATCTGACCTGTATAATTTCGACTTTTTTTCTAAAAATTATTCAACCTTGAGGATGTTGAATAAACTGTGTATTATAAATAATATGTAGTGATTTAATTATATGAATTCAAGGTAAAAAGTCGAAAGAATTGAAATTGGAAGTTTTTTGACATTATTTAAAAAAATCAACAAATTTGTTGAATAAGTATAGGTGATTATATCGAAAATATATTGAATATACATAAATTATAAAACACACAAGATGTTCCACTCCTCTTATGGATATCAATTATATCTCAAAGTTCTTGAATTTTGCAGAATTTGAAGATATACAAATGATTCAAAGTCTTTTTAATTTTTCACTAATATTCTCAGTTTGAAATGATGCACATATTTATAGTGAACAAATAATTTGATTCAATATGTTATTCACGACTTAACTATTTATAGATTAGATCAAATAACAAGTAACCTTTCAAGTTGCTATCGAATTATTACACTAAATAAATAAATTAGAAAATGGGAAATCTCAATTCAGAATTGTTATACCAAGTGAATCTATTGTTTTCTTCTGACGTCTTATTTCTTACGTCAGAATTGTCTGTCATTTGTCAAATGTCATGATTCTCTGAGGAAGAAACGAATCAAAGCGCTTTGTGTATTACGTCAAAATGTGTCATCTGTCATTTGTCAATGCCAAACGAACGAATCGATCTTTTCACACAGGGGAATGGAACGTTCGAGCTCACTTGGACAACTTCGTCATCATGATCATTCCCGCCCCAGCCTCCCCGAGCAGCCCGTCGCCGTCGCCCAGCCTCCTCGACCTGCTCACGAAATCCGTTCCCCACCCGAAACGCCCCAAACAGGCGTCGAAACAACAGACGCCCGACGCCGCCATCGAAACGATGCACTTTATCGAATCCAAGACGGCGCCGTACCACGTCGACCTCACCGAGGAGACGGCAGAGGGCGTGGGCGGGTCGTTGGCGCAGTCGGGAGGTCGAAGGGCGCGACAGGTGGGCGGGGACGAGTACGTCGTCAGCAAATCGAAGAAAGGGGGGATGGTGGGGAAGAAGGGGAAAGGGGGGTTGGTTTTGTTGGGGGCGGGCGTGGAGCAGTGCGGTCCCGGGATGGCCAGGGATTCCTACGGGATATGCAGGGTGTACAAGAAATATTGATTGGTGTGTGGTTGGGGAAGAGAGAGGACTGAAGGGATGTTCCTAGTTATCGATCGTGGATTCGTCGGTGATTTATTTTGACAGTTTCTTGTTTGTCGATGATTTTACGCTGGAGTGCTTGATGAATCTTGGATTATTCAACCAATTTTCCTGTTTTTTTTTTTTCTTCAATTTGTAAAGTATACGAAAGACAAACCGTAACATTAAAATTTATACAAGTACACAAACTTGCTCAAGATTTTTTCAACTACCATACCCACATTACTTGTCACTTGATCAAAAAGGAAGCGTTTCAATCGATCCATGACACGCTAGATCGAAAAATAAAAATTGAAATAAAAATTCTTTCATACGTCAAATATCCATGAACAAAGTTTTGTTGGATAGATAATGTCATCCTGCTCGATCGAAATGAGTAAAAATATACAGGGGGTGGTTCCATTTGAAGATCGAAAGTTGAGGTCATTTCCGGTCAAACCGGAAGTACTGCAAAGCAAGTGAATACGTCAAATAATGCGAATCGACAACCCCCGAATTTCGTTCTTCTATCTCCAATAATAAAAAAGTTATAGGGGCGAGCCACCTTGAAGAATCACCCGGTATATTAATTCCAAATTTGAATTTTGCGAATCGAAAAACTTCTGAATCGAGTTCAAGATAATTCGATTTGTTCCTTGAAAGTGATTTTCAATTTTTTATTTCAAAATATTAATTACCTGTGAAGTTCACATGATTAAAAAAAACGCACATTTATTAATACATATTTTAATAAGTCTAAACAATAAATTAACAGTCGATTAATGATTATACAAGTTCCAAGTTGGGTGCTCTTGACTAAAAGTATTAATGAAACACCAAAATTATTCATGAATACATCTGGCAATGTGAAACACTATATAAAAATGCGAATTTGTACTGGGCACAAATCTTCAGTTGATTGACGTAATCAAAAAAAAAATTACCATCAAATTTTCGTCATCATTCGAAACAACTATTACTTCACAAAAAAAAAATACAGCTGAAATTCATCACGCTATCCCTTTCAACATTTGATCTGTGGAACGGACAGCGATTGTTCGAGTAAAAGCCCTTACAATAGAGTTTTAGTAATATTAATGACAAAATCATACACTCCGTTTCCATACTCAAAAGTGCTGGAATAAAAACACCCAGTATAAAAGTTGAGGAAGCCCACTAGAAGAAATAGTATGCAGAATATTTCTTTGTTGTTATGGCACTAAAACTAGATTCGAGTCGTTTTTCATTCGTGAAATTAAAATTAATACATTAGAAAAATTAAAATTGATATTCGAGTTATTTTATTCGAGAAATTAAAATTGATATTCGAGATATTTTATTCGAGAAAGATCTATGAGATTATGTAAAGTAGGATCCACTTTTTGTGACACATAATTATGGAGTCTTCAAAAAGTATTCAAATACAGGTAGTTCAAGTTTTATGCTCGAGAAAGATTTCGATAAGAGTGAAATTTCTCTCAAAGTACCATGAATACATGAAATTACTACGTTAATCTCTCAAATATAACCTAGGCATTCATAAATATAGCAGCAGCAACTCAAATAGCTACCTTTACAACCTCAGATCACTCTTAAAATCATCACTGCATCTCCTAAACCTGCACAAAAGTTGTTGTTTGGCAACAGCGCACACATACAAATGTCAATGTCATCGTACATTGGCCAAAATTCAGGAGAAGCAATGATGAACAATCCTAGAGAGTCGGTTTTCATGAGATCCTTGTAGGAAAGAGCTCACGAAAACAAAGTCAAAGAGATTATTTCGAAGAGAAAAATGGACGTCCTCGGGATTTTTTAGCCTTTTCCCGCATAAGTGGGGTTCTTGAACGTTGAAGTGGCCTGCTTGTATATCGGATTCTCGCCCTAGGATAGTAAAAAAAATTATAAAGTTGAGAAAACGAGGTAAAATGAATGATCGTGTTCCATGTCATCGCTGTCAATATTATCGTGTTCCATGTCGAAAGTCGAGTGAGCGACGTTGCCACAATGCATTATTTTTTGAGGTTTTGGATATTTGGGCAATTCAAGGAGGCGAACGAGTTTAATTTTTTATTAATGCAAAAAAAAACAAAATTCCCAAACAAATCCCCACAAAAAAACAATAAATTAACGAGTTTGGAGTTTCGATTTCAGCATATCAGAAACCATCAGAAAAACATAATTTCGAGTTGGAGAAAAAATATTTTGTGTACAAAATTTCAATTTTTCACCATTATTCGACTATTTTCTATCAACTTTTCTTCAATTTCAGGAATGAACGAGTTCAATCGAACACAGATTCAAATTTAGCGCATTTAAATACACAAAAATAGTATTTTTTGAGAACTAGAAATTTTTTTCATGTGCAAAATTTGATTTGATCATGATTTTTGACAATTTTATGGCGTTTTTCTGCAATTCCAAAGAGTGTAAGAGGTTCATATTTGGGAAAAAAATATTTTAATACTAATAAATTGTAATTTTCAACGATTTTTCGGTAATTGTTGCAATTTTTCTGCAATTTTAGATAACGAAAAAGTTTCGAAATGTCAATATTATGGTGTTCCGTGTCAAAAGTCACGCACAACGCAATATTCCCCCCCCCCCTGCCAAATATCGTGCACTCACCGTGTCCCATTTGGCCATCATTTTCTCCTTTTCGAATCTGGCGAATTCCCTGCGATCGTGAATGGTAGTGAGCAGCTTCCACAGGAGCAGAATGGCCATGCCGATGAGGACGATGGCGGCGATCACGCCCAACACGATGCCCGGCACGTACACCTTGTCGGGGCACTCCCGTTCCTGTTGCGCCCTCACCTGGATCTTGTTCTCGTTGTCGAAATAGTAGACGTACGTGAATCGGCACTCGTCCTCGTCGTAGTACGCGCAAAGGACCTCCGTTTCCTCGTTGGCTGCAAGGAAAGTTATTTTTTTTTATTTCTCGAAGGTGTGCTCGCTCGGAGTTCCGGCACCACGTCATGCGTGTCATAACACTTCGATGAATAATAATTTGTGGTGCCTGGAGACCTCGAAATTTCCCGAAAAATACAACGGAATCTCAAAAAATGTGTCAGTTTGGGTCGTTTTCAGAAACTTTTCGCGTGTTTTTTACCAAGTTGGGACAAAATTCAATTGTAGGCTGATGACTACCAAGTACTATGACGTTACCTGTCACTTCCTCAACCGGTATTGGAACGAATTTTGTACAATTGGCGCTGCAGTCTTCCGGTTTCTTCAACGGTCCAGTCTTGTATTGTTGGCATTGAACGCAGTCCCTGTATTCGATGCATCTGTCGGAGCACGTCTGGAAATATCGTTGATGAATTCGTCAGAAAATCTAAGAGGCGCTGAGAGCGATGATAGAGCAAAATTAGATTCGCCTGTGAGTCGTCTAAAAGGCGCTGAAAACGGTGGTGAAATCCGTTTTTCGATATCTAGCATAGTTTTCGAGATATTTCATGTTGAAAATTCCAAAAAACCCCAAAAAGTCGCAAAAACCACCGAAAACTCCCAAAATTCCCTCAATTTTCAATGGAAAAACCCATGAAGAGTCCTTATAGATGCTCTGGAAGCCTCCAAACGAACATTGAAGACTCTACAACAACTTTTGATTTTTCTCAAAAAACCAAAGGGGGTACCCTTTCGTCGATTTTTCGAAAAATTGCATAAAATAGAATCGCCTCAAAACGTCGTCTATTAGGTGTCTATAAGTCGTTTAAAAGGCGCTGAAAACGGTGGTGAAATCCGTTTTTGGATATCTAGCATAGTTTTCGAAATATTTCATGTTGAAAATTCCAAAAAAAACCCAAAAAGTCGCAAAAACCACCGAAAACTCCCGAAATTCCCCCGATTTTCAACGAAAAAACCTCTAAAAAGTCCATGTTGATGCTCTAGAAGCCTCCAAACGAACATTGAAGACTCTACGACGACTTTTAATTTTTCTCAAAAAACCAAAGGGGGTACCCTTTCGTCGATTTTTCGAAAAATTGCATAAAATAGAATCGCCTCAAAACGTCGTCTATTAGGTGTCTATAAGTCGTTTAAAAGGCGCTGAAAACGGTGGTGAAATCCGTTTTTCGATATCTTGCATAGTTTTCGAGATATTTCATGTTGAAAATCCCAAAAAAAAAACCAAAAAGTCGCAAAAATCCACGAAAAACCCCAAAAATCCCCATTTTTCAACGAAAAAACCCATAAAGAGTCCATATTGATGCTCTGGGAGCCTCCATACGAAAATTGAAGACTCTACGACGACTTTGAATTTTTCGAAAAAATCCAAAGGGGGTACCCTTTCGTCGATTTTTCGAAAAATTGCATAAAATAGAATCGCCTCAAAACGTCGTCTATTAGGTGTCTATAAGTCGTTTAAAAGGCGCTGAAAACGGTGGTGAAATCCGTTTTTCGATATCTAGCATAGTTTTCGAGATATTTCATGTTGAAAATTCCAAAAAAAAAACAAAAAGTCGCAAAAATCCACGAAAAACCCCGAAATTCCCCCGATTTTCAACGAAAAAACCTCTAAATAGTCCATGTTGATGCTCTAGAAGCCTCCAAACGAACATTGAAGACTCTACAAAGACTTTTAATTTTTTCCAAAAACCCAAAGGGGGTACCCTTTCGTCGATTTTTCGAAAAATTGCATAAAATAGAATCGCCTCAAAACGTCGTCTATTAGGTGTCTATAAGTCGTTTAAAAGGCGCTGAAAACGGTGGTGAAATCCGTTTTTCGATATCTAGCATAGTTTTCGAGATATTTCATGTTGAAAATTCCAAAAAAAACCAAAAAATCGCAAAAATCCACGAAAAACCCCAAAAATCCCCATTTTTTCAACGAAAAAACCCATAAAGAGTCCATATAGATGCTCTAGAAGCCTCCAAACGAAAATTGAAGACTCTACGACGACTTTTAATTTTTCTCAAAAAACCAAAGGGGGTACCCTTTCGTCGATTTTTCGAAAAATTGCATAAAATAGAATCGCCTCAAAACGTCGTCTATTAGGTGTCTATAAGTCGTTTAAAAGGCGCTGAAAACGGTGGTGAAATCCGTTTTTCGATATCTAGCATAGTTTTCGAGATATTTCATGTTGAAAATTCCAAAAAAAAAACAAAAAGTCGCAAAAATCCACGAAAAACCCCGAAATTCCCCCGATTTTCAACGAAAAAACCTCTAAATAGTCCATGTTGATGCTCTAGAAGCCTCCAAACGAACATTGAAGACTCTACAAAGACTTTTAATTTTTTCCAAAAACCCAAAGGGGGTACCCTTTCGTCGATTTTTCGAAAAATTGCATAAAATAGAATCGCCTCAAAACGTCGTCTATTAGGTGTCTATAAGTCGTTTAAAAGGCGCTGAAATCGGTGGTGAAATCCGTTTTTCGATATCTAGCATAGTTTTCGAGATATGTCATGTTGAAAATTCCAAAAAAAAACCCAAAAAGTCGCAAAAATCCACGAAAAACCCCAAAAATCCCCATTTTCTCAACGAAAAAACCCATAAAGAGTCCATATAGATGCTCTGGAAGCATCCATACGAAAATTGAAGACTCTACGACGACTTTTAATTTTTCTCAAAAAACCAAAGGGGGTACCCTTTCGTCGATTTTTCGAAAAATTGCATAAAATAGAATCGCCTCAAAACGTCGTCTATTAGGTGTCTATAAGTCGTTTAAAAGGCGCTGAAAACGGTGGTGAAATCCGTTTTTCGATATCTAGTATAGTTTTCGAGATATTTCATGTTGAAAATCCCAAAAAAAAAACAAAAAGTCGCAAAAATCCACGAAAAACCCCAAAAATCCCCATTTTTCAACGAAAAAACCCATAAAGAGTCCATATAGATGCTCTAGAAGCCTCCAAACGAAAATTGAAGACTCTACGACGACTTTTAATTTTTCTCAAAAAACCAAAGGGGGTACCCTTTCGTCGATTTTTCGAAAAATTGCATAAAATAGAATCGCCTCAAAACGTCGTCTATTAGGTGTCTATAAGTCGTTTAAAAGGCGCTGAAAACGGTGGTGAAATCCGTTTTTCGATATCTAGCATAGTTTTCGAGATATTTCATGTTGAAAATTCCAAAAAAAAAACAAAAAGTCGCAAAAACCACCGAAAACTCCCAAAATTCCCACAATTTCAACGAAAAAACCCACGAAGAGTCCTTAAAGATGCTCTGCGAGCCTCCATACGAACCGATGGCATCTTCCAAGCTAGTAAATCACAAGAAAACAAACAACCCAACCCACTTACCGGGCACTTTTCGCAAAACTTGCCGGAATACCTGCCCTCGGCGGTGGTCTCGCACTTGCACACTCCGCATTCGCAAGTGCCGTGCCCCGAACAGATGGCGCCATCTACCACGCCGGGCGCGTAACAAGTGGCGTTGGACTTGCGGCAGCCGCAATTCGAGCCCGTCCACTCCTCCTTGCAGTGACAGACGCCGCAATCGCAGTCGCCGTGATCGGCGCCGCTGCACAACTTGCCGTCGTGGCGCTCGCAGGAAAAGTTGTCGCACTCGCAGTATTTGCCGTAGATGCGCTGTGCGGGGAATGGACATTTATTTGCGGTTTCCCATATAGGGAATTTCGAAAAAAATTTAAAAAAGAAATAATCGAGTACTGATTCGGAAAAAATTAATTGGGTAAACTGAAAAAAACTCTATGAGAGCGAGAAGGAAGGCGAGACAATATTCTACAACTTTTCGATAATTTTTTGTGTCATTTTTAGCGATTTTCTACAATATTTGAGGGTCTACGAATTCAACAGACCACAAAATCTGATTAATAAGAAAAAAAAATAGTAGAGAAACGATTTTTTGTCAACATTTACTGCAATCTTAGTACACCAAAATACATGAAAAATATTTTTTTTTAAATGTCAGAAAAATTTTTAGTGTGTCCTCGTTTGAAGAAAAAAAACTTTGACACTCAAAATCTTAATTATTCACATTTTCGATGATTTTTAAACGTTTTTAACAATTTTCTACAATTTTTGAGGGTCTACGGATTCAACAGACCACAAATTCTAATCAATGAGAGAAAAATAATAGAGAAAATTTAATTATGAACTATTCTTTGTCAATATTTCGCGATTTACTGCAATTTTGGCGCACCAGAATGCATGAAAAATATACTTTTTTGAGACCCAGGAAATTTTTTTGGTGTGTCCTCGTTCAAAAAAAAAAACTTTGACACACAAAACCCGAATTAATCACAGTTTTTGATAATTTTTCATCGTTTTTAGCAATTTTTAACAATTTTAGAGGGGTCTACGAATTCAACAGACCACAAAATCTAATTAAAGAAAAAAAAATAGTAGAGAAACGACTTTTTTGTCAACATTTCGCGATTTACTGCAATTTTATTACACCAAAATACATGAAAAATAGACTTTTTTGAGTACCAGGAATTTTTTTCAGTGTGTCCTCGTTTGAAAAAATAAACTTTGGTACACAAAACCTGAATTATTCACGATTTTTCGATATTTTTTTACAGCTTTTAGCAATTTTCTACTTGTTTTGAGGGTCTACGAATTCAACAGACCACAAAATCTAATCAATGAGAAAAAAATAGTAGGGAAAATTTAATTATGAACTATTTTTTGTCAATATTTTACTATTTACTGCAGTTTTGGCGCACCAGAATGCATGAAAAATATACTTTTTTGAATGTCAAACAGTTTTTTAGTGTATCCTCGTTGGAAAACTAAAAAAACTTTGACACCCAATACCTGAATTATTCAGTTTTCGATAATTTTTTATCGTTTTTAACAATTCTCTACAATTTCAGAGGGGTCTACGAATTCAACAGATCACAAAATCTAATAAATGAAAAAAAAAATAGTAGAGAAACGACTTTTTTGTCAATATTTCGCGATTTACTGCAATTTTGGCGCATCAACATACATGAAAAATATACTTTTTTGAGTCCCAGGAAATTTTTTGAGTTTGAACACAAAATCTGATTTTTTCACGATTTTTTATTTTATTGTATTCTTGCAATTTACTGCAATTTCGGAGTTTAACAAATCTTACTCGAATTTAACACATCAAATATATGCAAGAAATACCTACTTGAACTCTAAAAAATTTTATTTTGGGCGGAACATTTGATTTATTCCCAATTTTTGCGATTTTTGCGGGGGTAAATGAGTTCAACGGATCTCAATTATGAATTTAATACATGTAGAATTCGAGAAAGAATTTTTCGTGTGCAAAATTTCGAATTTTCATAATTATTCGACGATTTTTTGCGTTTTTTTACAAATTCTTACAATATTTGAGGTTAAAACTGTTAAATACCCGTGAAAGGCACAATTTAGAGTCCGGAAATATTTTTTTTGGGTACAAAATTTGAATTTTCTTGCTATTTTTCTAGAATTCCTTCTGCCGAAACGACTGCGCCAAAAAACTCCATATAAAAAAAAACAGGCCACCCCCCTAAAAGTATACCATAAAATACTCCTTCGCGCTCAAGAAAAAATCGAAAAAACCGAAAATCATCAAGAAAAAAAAACCACCAACCTCGTAATCGTTGGTCCTCGTCTCGCAATCGCACCGCCCGCAAACGCACTGCCCCTTGCCGGAGCACTCGAGGGCGGCGGACGTGCCGGGCGGGACGCAGTCCATCGTCGTCACGTTCCTCGACACCTCGTCCGAGGTGCACTCGCAATGGCGGCCGAAAGCGCCCGGATGGCACTCGCAGATGCCGCACTTGTAGTTGCCGTGATGAGAACAGTCGGCAGCGTTCTCGATGTAGAACTACGTCAACGAAAATTGGTTTTTTTTTGGCTCTTTCGATGGTTTGTATTTTCAAAAATGTTAGGCGAGAGCGAAAAGGTCGTGTCTTGAATAGTTTTCGAGTGGCAGTGGTGGAAATTGTCGATTTGGTATTAAATAAAGAACATTTTTTTTTCAAACTGAGCCATTTTGTTATTTGTTGAAATTTCTCGAAAACTTCAGGCTATTGTATAGAAAATATATTCAACTTTGATAATCTTTTCGAATTGACCAAAAAACTACGTAGTTTTTCAATATTTTTGTGAGAAAATAAATCTCAAAATACAGATGAAAATATACCTTATTATGTCTAAAAACTTCTAAATAGTTATTATTTTAAATGGAAATAGAAAAAATACAATTTGTCATTAACTTGGCCCCCTTTCAAAAATACTATTGTTTAAAAGTTTCTTTAAAAATCGACTTTTTCGAAAACAAAGAAGTCTACTGCCTTTTTTTATTTCATCCAAAATGTTACCCATTTTTTGAAAAATAAAACTTTTGAAGAAACTGATAATCATTCAGTATATCTGATAGAGAATGTGTTGCTTTTTTAGCTATTTTTTATGTTTTCAAAGAAAATCTAATTGCCACAAATTTGGCCCCTCTTTAATGATCTTTAATGATCTTCCAAAATCGTCTTTTTCGTAAACAAAGAAGTCTACTTATTTTTTTTTATTTCATCCAAAATATTACTTATTTTTTGAATAATAAAACTTTCGAAGAAACTGATAATCATTCAGTATATCTGATAGAGAATGTGTTGCTTTTTAAGCTATTTTTTATGTTTTCAAAGAAAATCTAATTGCCACAAATTTGGCCCCTCTTTAATGATCTTTAATGATCTTCAAAAATCGTCTTTTTCGTAAACAAAGAAGTCTACTTATTTTTTTTTTTATTTCATCCAAAATATTACTTATTTTTTGAATAATAAAACTTTCGAAGAAACTGATAATCATTCAGTATATCTGATAGAGAATGAGTTGCTTTCAAGACAATTTTTATGTTTTCGAAAAAATACAAATTGTCATCAACTTGGCCCCTTTTCAAATATACCAAGTGATTTTCAGTTTCTTTAGAAATCGCCTTTTTCGAAAACACAAAAGTCTACTGATTTTTTTTAATTTCATCCAAAATATTACTACCTATAAAACTTTCTTATGAAAAAATCCATTTATTTAAATTTTTTTTTCTTTTGGAAAAACAAATTTTTTGGACTAGTTTTATTTCGACAGTTTTTCATGAATATGCCACATTCAAAAACCCCATAAAAACTGCTTCAATGAAATTTAAAAACTAGAAAATTAAAATAGGAATGAAAATATTACTTGGCATTTTTTTTAATCTCATAGACCTCTAAAAATTCGCGAAAAAAAAAACAAAACCTTGTCACGAAAAAAATGCTACATCAACTTTTTCCTCTTCCTGTTTTAAACCTCCCTCAAAATTGTCAGTCAAATCGTTGTGATTTCAATGAGCTCAAACTTTTCTCGATGAATTTCAACTCACCTTATCGCCTGGTTTTTCGCAATTACATTCGCACAACATCTCCAAGTCTATGACCAAACTTTCATTGATACCGACTGGATAAATTTGAATTTTCTGCGTGTAATCGGCTGGATTCTTCGGACACTTCAACACCTCAATGTCAATCTTGAATTCGATTACGTCACCGACCTGTGAAAAATGCCATTTTCTCAACATTCTGGGGTCGAAATACGTGAATTTGTTTAGGTTGGTAGTTGTGATGTAAAAGCAACAGGTGCGATGTTGCCGGGTCATGAATTAGTCATTGAGCTCAAAGGAATTGATTCATATTGCAAGGTTGGTTCATTTCTTTTGGTTTCATTATTTTTTTTGAATATTAAAACGATGGTGTAAATTTTATTTTCTCCATATTATACACGAGGAGATCCCACAAAGAATTCAACAAGATTAATTGTACAAAATTCAGGTATGTAATCAAAATTTTCAATGATTCACTGCATCAAACAAAAAAAAACAAAGTCGTAATGATTTTCGATTGAATCGACCAAAATAAACAATTCAACCGAGCAAAAAAAAGCAAAACACGTTTGGCAACGCCGCGAAGCGTTGCCAACTGCAGAAGCAGTGTCGTAGAGGAGAATTCGTTGGAAAAAAAGGGGTAAACTGTCAACCTAAAATCGAGCCACAAGATTTTCGATCACGGCCACTGACAGCTGTCAAACGTCAACCGAACGAGCTCACCTTGATGTTCCCGCACTTGTTGGTGTTGACCAGAGCCCCTGTCGAGTTGAGGCACCTCGTGAAGAACTTTATACCCACGGCACTAGAGGCGTTGTGCTTCATCTCGACCGTCGACGAAATTTGCTCGTATTGCTCTTTGATCAGCGACACGATGTTCGAACTGTCCCCCTCCAGCTTCCCCACCGATGCCCCCTCGATGGTCTTGGCGAGGTGCTCGTAAATGTCGATGGTGGCCTGCGTGACGGCGAAGATGACGTTGATGGAGTTTTTTTTCACGCTCAAATTGATTTGTTCGATGGAGGGGTAGTCCTGGCTGGAGGACTCGGTGTAGGTGCCGCTGTGGTCCAAGTGACAGAGGCCGTCGTTGGGTTTCACGATGCCTCCCAACTGCAAGGTTGAGGAGGGTTTGGAAAAATACTAATTGCCCCTTTCAAGTGATCTCAAAGTTTCTACTGATTTTTTTTTATTTCATCCAAAACGAAGAAATTGATAATCATTCAGTATATTTGATAGAGAATGAGTTGGTTAAACACAGAAGTCTACTAAATTTTTTTAATCCCATCCAAAATATTATGTCTAAAAAACCTCTATCTATATTTCTTTTGGAAAAATGTATTTTCCATTTTTTTTTTGGAAAAACTGACTCCACATTCACGAATTCCATAAAAACTGCTTCAATACAGTTTCAGTTAAAAATATCCATCATTGTCATCAATTTGGCACTTTTCAAATATACAAAATGATTTTCAGTTTCTTTAACAATGACCTCTTTTGAAAGCAAGTCTACTGATTTTTTTTTATTTCATCCAAAACATTACTATTTTTTTTCAATAATCATTCAGTATATCTAATAGAGAATGAGTTGGTTTTTTTATGTTTTCGAAAAAATACAAATTGTCATCTACTTGGCCCCTTTTCAAATATACTAAGTGATTTTCAGTTTCTTTACAAATCGCCTTTTTCGAAAACACAAAAGTCCATTGAATTTTTTTAATTTCATCCAAAATATTACTTAGTTTTTGAAAAATAAAACTTTTGAAGATACTGGTAATCATTCAGTATATCTGATAGAGAATGAGTTGCAAGACAATCTTTATGTGCTCTAAAAAACATTTTTTCCCTTTGTTGCACATCTTATAAATGTGACAGCTGGCCAGGAAGTGCGATGTTGCCGTTTGTCTTTTTTTCAGCAATACTCCGATAGAGAAAGATTCCCATCCAAATTGTTTTAGAAAATGTTTTCGATTTGTGGGGCTAACCGTTCAAAAAGTTTTTTCAATATAAGTAAAAATTTTGACAACAATTAACAATCTTAATCGGTAGATCAAAGATTCGGCATCGTTGCGATGTCACTGTCAAGTGTTGCCATAATTATTATTCCCAGCTATGTCTCAACCGATCAGAAATTTATTGTTTAGCTCTAGACACTTTTTGGAGGATGCCCAAATGTGTGTCAGAACTATCTTCCTTAAAAAAAGAGGCTTTATTTTGCGGCATTTTTTGAAAATTCAGATTTAATGAATCCATTTTTTCCCATTATGCATAACTCAATGCCGAAGCTTCAAAAAATGGCATATCACCATCGAAATTTATCGCTGTGTATGTTGCAAGTCAACCGAGACTGACAAGATGTCAATGGACAGTGAGGGTTCCTGCTGAGTCACACGAAACCTCTCACAGACATTTTTCTACCCACCTTTCCATCGCCTGCATAATGGAAACTGGCGTCGGTCGAGAACACTAGCAGCCTTCTGGCTTGTTCTCGCCAACCGATGTGGTTTCGGCAGACCACGGCCTGCATTATGGCGTCGAAACCGCCTTCCGGTGCGTCCAAATTACCAGACACGCTGGCGTTTTTCACCATTTGCTACATAACAAACGAATATTAGTTCAGATGTGGTGGTAATTTTGAAAATATTGTCTATGTTAATAGGGGGCTTGATTTATTCAAAGCTCTTGTCATTTCAGCCATAATAATCATTATTATTATTCACCATTTTTGATACAATTGATACAGTTGAATATAAGGAAATGAAAATTAAAACTGAAATAAAAATATATACATATATATGTATTCTGATGTGATTTTTTTATGCACGTAATTATTATAGTTTTAAATTCCTTACTCTGATTGGAGTCTCAGATAACCGATTTAAAAAAAGCTACATTACTGAAAATTTTTGAGAATTAATTGGACCATTACAACACCACTTATTTAATACATATTTCATAATCAACAATTTTATTTTTCCATGACTAATCACATTGAAATTTTTCTGGATAGTAAATTGAAGAAAATCACCTTGTGTTATAATAAATGAAGAAATAATTGAATTTTCAACAGACTTTGCACTAAAAAAAAATAAAACACACCATTGAAAAGCTGCATTTTGTTATGAATTCGAAAAAAATGTGGAAATAACCTTCCTGAAAATATTCCCCTAGTAGTATTTTTATCAAGCACCCTATTAGAATTCAGACATTTCGAGAAATATTCTGTACAAGTCATTAAATGTGTTAGTAGAAAATCAGGAGGGCGTTGTTAAAGATTGATGGAAATTAATCGAAAGAAAGCTGTGAATTCAATCAATACACAGAGTTAGTGATAACACATTCAATTGGAGATGATTTTGCTTAGATATATTAGTGTAACTACCTAAAAATATCATGACATCAAGTATATTAGCTTTCAATCCATTTACGGCAACTTTGTTAACCTGCAATGTTAAAAAAACGATAAATACCAATTGCAAAGCATTATAAATCCAGGACAAAACGAAAAAGCAAACAAGATACCAGTTTCGAAATCCCTCAAAAAAATCTCACTACGCAAAAAACCTCGCTTTGTTAGCCTGATGTAATATTATGTAAAAAAAAAGCAAGAATTAATAATTCAGAAACCAAAACCGTGAACGGAAGCGCTTCGAATGAAAAAAAAAATCAATAAAATCGAGTAACTGTTAAGGAAAAAACGGCGTTATTTTTTACCGACTTACTGAAAATCGCCCTGTATTTTTCGATAATGTCATGGAGTGTACGAAACCGTACGGGGCGGCGCAACCATCGCACGGATGCAACAGACTATAAGAGAATAATATTCACACTCAGTCAACTCGGTTCACAGTGGAATTTCGATTAATTTTCGCCGAATACAGCATCGGAAAAAATATGAGTGTGAAATTATAATACTCTTAACATTTCTAGCATGCCATCCTCTTCGCTCTCATTGAACCACTGTAGCGTAGAAAAATTATTTCCGGTGCTGTATATTTTCGTGAATATCTGTGTAAATCCAATTTTATACACGCTCATTTGACCCGAAAATATTATTCACAATACGTACAACCGAATCGTCCTGAAATCAACATGCCTCTACGTTTCCTACAAATGCCTCAAAAACACAAAAACATTGCACTAACACAGTACGTCATAGTCACAACAAGTGGTCAAACATGTTCCAAAGCAATAGTCACAGCGTTGGAGGTTCGGTGATTTTTTTTCTCAACTAAGTCATTCGATCCATTGCCCGAACACTCTGTACAACAAACGGAACGATTTGGGCCTATTCGACAGCCGCGGAGGGCGCTGCGAACGTTAGGAACTTTTTTTAGGGCAAGTTCTGAATAGTAGACACTTTGAGTGATTTTTTTCATCAACAGAGCGTTCATATTTTTTGTTATCAAAGCAAATATCGTCCATTTGTTGTCAGGGGTTCAGTGAATTATTGTTCAAGAAAATTTGTATAGGAGTCCTAACCCAAAAAAAATATATATTTAGTTTAATTGTCAAAGAAAAGAGACGAGTCAATTAATTTTTGTGTACCTGTATCAATATATCGAGAATTGAACAATATATGTATTTGTCAATACAATTAAAATGATGAAAATTGTTTTGTAACAAGTTCGCTGAAAAAAATGACGAGTGGCAACTGCGCATATTCCGACAGCTGTCACTGCTGTCATCCTTCAATAAACATACTGTACAAGACTTCTGCGATTTCAAATTGAATGAGATTATAATTTTTCGAAAAAAAAATACTGAACAATATTGGACTGTCAATGACTTAGTTGGACTGTACAAAAAACAAAAATAGAGATAGATGGTGGAGGATTCGGGTAAAGGAAATTGTCGTTCTATGGGAGAAATTTAGAATCCGAAAACTTACTGAAAACATATGCGTGTTTTTGTCAAGAGTCATATGATGACGAAATCCATATGGAGCTACACATATATCACAGGGTCGGATCAACCTGAAGTAGCCAACAGAACACTTTTAAAACAGTCACTAGCTTGAATCTCACAGTTCATTCCATAGTCAATAAGTAAAAAAAAATCGAGGTCTCAGAAGAAAGTACAGCTTTTCTTAGCCTGGTGTGAGGTTTTTTAGTTTTCATCTGAAGATGAGTGTGAAAGTGCATAATAGAAACGTCGATATGGCATTTTCGTGAACTGCTTCATTATCGAAAAATTTACATAAAAAAATGCAATGTTCGAAAAAAAACTCACAATGAAGGGCATATTCACAATTCTTTCAATACCTGTCAGTCTGAATTTTTTGCCCAGACTTAACCAGTTTGCAGCCAAAAATAATTCCACGAATTGTTTTTTTTTTAATGAGAAATCACACTTTGTAGATCGAAACAGCATTATTGCACCAAAAAACCGTCATGTTGAGTGAGACCTTCACGAAAAAACACAGCT
The DNA here is from genome assembly GCA_037013635.1 of Plagiodera versicolora. Classification (NCBI taxonomy): domain Eukaryota; kingdom Metazoa; phylum Arthropoda; class Insecta; order Coleoptera; family Chrysomelidae; genus Plagiodera; species Plagiodera versicolora. Next base: position 626,192 of record CM072988.1, read on the forward strand.
GTACTTTCTTCTCAATGTAAAAAAATCGACTGGGTGACAGTTGACACGCAAGAAGCGTAGCAGCACCGACCGAAAACCGACTCACTTGTCTGGCAGCGTGCTGACGTAAGGCATGACGACTTTGTCGACGAAACTGCCGAAACCCAATCGGAAATTCGACGTCAGATTCTTCATGGTGGCGGCCAACTTGTCGCCCAATTTCGACAGCTTCTCCTTGTCGTCCGCCATGGATTTACTGAGGTCCATGAGGTAGTAGAGGTCGACTGGGTAGTCCTCGGCCTGCGTGTAGCTCATGCTGATCCTGTACGATTGCTCTGCAAGTTCGTTAATCACGAAAAAACGTTCGCATGTCGGAAAAACCGAACTCACTCGCTCTGAGCTTCAACCTCAGCCTCTGAGGCCGCACCTGGACGATACCGCCACCCCCTGCAGCCGCCCCCGCAGCTCCGAAACTCCCCGATTCGCTGCCGCTGATCGACCAGTTCTCCGATTGGTTGTAGCTGCCCTCGTAGCCGCCCACCAGGGTACCGCCCCCGCCCCCGACTAGCTTGCCCGCCTTCGATAGCGCGAGGTTCGATAGGATGCTGAGGACGCTGTCCGGGTTAAGGACGTATTCCTCGCGGCAACGTTTCTCTTGTTGGTAGGCCTGCGAGGGTTGGTAGCATCGAGCGCTGTCGCCGAAAAGCTACGAGAGACATTCTCGTTTATTCCGGTGCATAAGAATGAGCGCCAAATCAAATTATCAGCCATTTAAACGCCATTGAGTCAATTTTGACATGGAACACAATGATTTTGACAGTGATGACACGGAACACAACTATTTACACCTGTCAGTGCTTGACATGACGTTCATGACTTCGTCGTATTCATTTCACCCTGATTTCGCTTCGTATTTTAATAATATACACATAAACAACAATCATAAATTAACATTCAATTATATTTCATCTTGAAGCAGGTTACAAGCAAATTTTTGAAACCTTGAACTTGATTTCCACTGAAAAAAATAAATAAATAATTGGATACTTACTGGATCATAACACCACGCACAAGATGGCGTCTGAATACATTCGTGGCATTTTGATTTGGAAGTACAGGGATTCTGCGAGGTATATCTTTGGGCTACTTGTGCTGTCACAATGGCACTCATCAAAAGTATCAAAAGGCAGTGTGTTTCTTTCATTGTCACTGCGTAGAAATAAAATATTTTATAGATTTGACACTACGAGAAGAAATCTGTAATTGCATAGTTGTCATTTGCCAAATTTCGTTTGTTGACACTAAAAACTGTTTGGAAGAATGAGTGCAATTCAGAGAGCTTTTTGTGTTATAGTACGTCGATTTTCAAGTTGCACGATGCATGATGAAACATTGTTTTCTTGTAGACAAACCTTGTATACTACGGTTTTTCTGTCGCAATAATTAACCTCAAATGACCTCACAATGGAGACTTACTAGTTCTAGACATCAATAGTAGGCTTACCAGTTTTTGTTATCTATTTAATTGAAAACAGTGTATGTAACTTCAGTCTCCATATAAGGTAACCTGATCAAAGACCGTTTACAAGTAATGATGAGTTCATGAATCGCGGTAAACTAGGAATTAAAAATTAATCTAACGAATGATAGTAATGCAACTACTATTTTTGGGTCTCCAAATAGCTTTATTACCGCATATTTGTCATCATATCATCATAAATTTGATCCTTTGATTAATTAAAAGAATCAAAACAGTTACTAATAGAGCATATACTGAATAATACTTAATTTGGACATCAAAATATCGTGGGATAATTACAAAATTCGACCTCCTTTTCCCTGAAACTTTCATTCATCGATTTTGAGTAGGTGTTCATGAAAGGTCATTCAAGTGGGTATACCAATTTCTTTGCTTGGTTTCATTCAGGTATGGATCAATATAATTTTATCATGCCCAAAAAATAAGCTCTTATTGTTTCATACTTCCGCCGATTTTCGAAAGGAAATGAATATTTTTAGACTATGAGTGATATATTCGTAGGTTACTCACGGGATATTTACTTCAGGAGATTTAAAATGATACCTAACAGTGTTTTGTCTCAAAATATACTACAAATTCGACGAAAAACTGTTCTCTCATGCTATTTCAACACACACGCTACACAATGTAAATGTCATTTTCAAAATGTCATCATCCTCATCTGAATGAATCAGATTGAAATGTTGACTCAGATTTATTTATAATAACTACTACGGATGGGAATATTACATAAAATTTAAATTACTTAATCAGAACCAGATGCCTTCACAGTCTTCGCCATTATATTATTTTAGAAGATACCCTAGAGTGAATAATTTGCGGATTTTCCCTCAGTCATGTAAAATATTCAACATGCAAATAAAATAAACATAGCTTTAGTAATAGATACTTGCCTGTCCCAATGTTTATCTAACTAATCACGAAAATCAACAGTATAAAATATGCTAAAGAAACTATTCGGTGACCTTTACACTCGCGAAACCAAACACATTGGATGAATTATCAAGATCAGCTTTTTGAACTCATTATTTCTAATAGTATTTCAATCAAAATTGTTAAAAATATCAACACTGAAGGTCGAAAGTTGAGTCTACCATTTTTTCATTGCACCAGCACCACCTATCTGTCTTCTTCTTATATTGTAGTTTCATGTCACCAAGTTCAGTGGCTCACAATCGCAGATCGCTTGCTAGATACTGATATAACACAGTACAACACAAAACTCAGAATCTGTAATAGTCAGTATAACCACATATAAAGAGTAATAAACTTCTCAGTGTTTTGAAATAAATTTTAATGAAAATTCGTCTTGAGTGTATTATAGTGACAAGAGTGATAAACGACCTGGGAAATGAATCATATAAAAGTTACTAAAGAACGGCTGTCAGTGGAGGAAATATTCGATTTGGCAAGATCTAATTCATATAAAAATGTTCACATGTTTTCTAGTGGCAAAGACAGTTTCGAGGATTGTAACATAACAAATACGGAAACTCTCGAATTGAAGGATACATGTAATGAAATTAGAAGTCGTTGGCCTAGTGTTGGAAATATTGTAATGAAGTTCAGAACAGGGCCTATTTCTGATGAAGAGTTAAGAGTTATAATTGCAGTGTCATCTGAAGAGACAGTGGAAGCTGTGAAAGCAACAGAATGTATTATTGATAACCTTAAGAAGGCTATTTCAACATGGACCATGGTGAATTTCCAAAGAAAGCCCATAACAACCAAGAGAGAGATACATCAGAGTGTTGAAGCACCTTATGTGCCCCCATACTTGATACAACTGAAAATCACCAACAGTGAGATTGAAGAAAGGATCTCAAAGTTCATGCAGAGGAAGAGAAGTGAAGTGGATGTCCACAACATCAGGGAATTTTGCTGTGGAGACAGGAACTCTGAGTTTACTTGTGCTAGAGTTGATGCCATCATGCAAAAGAAGAAAGGCTCCAAAAGCCACTTACAAGTCCATCAAGTGCTGAACTCCTACCAGAACAGGGACCAGAAAAACTCAAACTACCTCACCAAGTTTATTCCTGATAATGGAGTGGAAGAAAGACTGGCTAATGTTGAGAATCAATTGAGTTTGACAAAACCTGTGGCTAAGAATATTTACCAGCGTTTGAAACTGATTGAAGACAGGATGTTACAGTTGGAAACTGTCTCACCTGAATATATACAGTTCTGGAGCAAAGTGTCATTACCTAGCAAAAAATCTGCCAAAAAAATGAAACACACAATCAATGATATTGATAGTTTGATAGAGGAATTAGAAATGAAGGCTGTGTGATGCCTATTCAACAAAAAAGCATTTTTAATTGTTGATATTATGAAATTTTCTGTACCTGTGATTTTTATTTACAATTCAAGATTTATAATTTTTATTACCACTGTTTATGTATGATTTCATAAATTCATTTGGTTCATACATAAGTAATTGGGTTATTATTTGTCATCACCTGTTTACCTAATCAAAAATTAATGATGTCTCATTGGATTATTCTAAGGTATTATGCAACGTTTGAATATTCAATTTATTGAACAATTCTGGTTACTTTTCGTCAACTGTTGTATTTGTTTTGCTTTCATTCAAACAATTTATGATTCCGTCACGTTTTTCTTGAACTTTTTCAGTTGAAATTGTAGATGCAAAGATTAATCTAGGCAATATTTAGAACTTGTAAATCTCACCCTGTTACATAAAATGTAGAAGACAAATAACGGATGACTTGATATATTCTTACATAAATTTATTCAATGATTTATAGCTGCTAAGGGATTAGATACCCGGTTATCAGCAGAGATAAATAATTTCGTACAATTTCAGCAAAAAAAAAACATTAAATTTTCAGCATCACTTCCACAAACACAAAGTGACTTTGAGAAATTCAAATATTTACATGTGTCTCGGTAATTAATAAATTAATCTCTCGAGTGTAGAAACAAATTCAGCGGCAATTTAACTAAAATAAATGTGTCAACGGGAGTTTTTATAGTTTGGCACCAGCTCATGAGTCTATAAACAACTCCTGATTCAAAAATGTGTATTTGTTGATGTTGATCACGTTGCTATGTACTTACCTACATTTTGCAAAAAATAGTCGTGAAAATTCTAATGGCAAGTCTTCCATTCATGAAAAGGAGGGTAAGTGGAATCACTTTTGATGGACACGGTTGATTTAAATAGCGTTGAACGATTCTAGAGCTCCTCGATCAAAAAAGAATTCACAGAGAAGGAATTGGAAGGTTAGTAACTTTATCATTATTTATTTGAAGATGTAGTAGATGAGTTAAGTGATAAAGCAAATACCTGAATAAGCTGCTATCAATCGATTTATTTTGAAGGCCATGCCAACCAAAGATAACTGCTATGTATTGAATATTTCATTTTCTCAAGCTTAGAAAGTGATTTGATAACGAAAATAAGGGAACTCTTTTATGTGACTAAAAACTGTTACGTATTTCGTTGTAAAGTTGGACCCTTTTTGAATATGTCATGTTAATGAAGAAATTCGCTAGGAAACTGTACAATATTAACCAAAACTGTTCAAGAAAACGAGTTTATCTCGAAAAGTATTAACTTCCCTACGATATTATCGCCAAGATAGTGTTTTTTGAATCATCATCAAGATAAATGCATAGTGCAATTCTAATTTCTCACGTATAAATAATTTGACACCATATGATCATGAATCATTTTCTAAGGTTAGGGTCGCATAAGTATTTCGGTGATTGGCAGGATTCAAAAATATTTCACCCGAGCTTCTTTTAGATACGGTAATCACGTCTGGCCACTCGCCAGATCATTTCAACATCTACATCGTCGTGCTATGCTGATTATTCTCGATAATTTGAAATCGAAAATGACGTATTCAGAAATGACGTAACGTTTTTCAGAACTAAAGACGGCGTTCGATCTACTAGATAGAGATCAAGATGGAAGAGTCAATCCAGGAGAGTTGAAGATCATGTTGAATAATTTAGGCATAGAAATTAAGTATGAAAAAGCTGAGGAAATTATTAGAGGTGCTAGTCATTCTGGTAGGTTTTCATATAAACGATAGCAAATATGAATTCCGTTAATTTGACACTTGTGCCATCTATATATTTCAGTTGGTACTTACGTGTTTTTTCGACACCAAAATTCGAAATCAACACCACTCCATTTTAGGCGGAGACATAATCGACCAAAACGACTTCCTCACCTTCATCAAAAAAATCCAACAACCTAGCGGCAATGTCGACGAAGACTTGGTCGGTGATTTGACGGCGGCTTTCGAAGTTTTCGATCTAGACGGCGACGGCTTTATATCCAGGGAAGAATTGCGAGTTGCCATGGACATGATTGGTGAAGACGTAACAGAAGAACAACTCGATCATGCTTTCGAGGTGGCCGATACCGACAAAGACGGCCGAATAAATTACGAAGGTGAAATCATAGATTTGTAAGAGATGGATTCGCACTCGGTGTTTTTGTTGTCAAGCACTATGCGTTACCATAGCAACGACAAACAATTTCTTGTGTGATGTCTCTTTCTCATTAATTTATGGTTAGGAAATGTTCGTGGTAATGAAATAAAACAAGTGACTGTTTTTTATTAACGAATGAACTTTGTACTTTTCAGAATTTGTGAAGGTTTTGACATCGTGAGCGAGATTTGGGCGGAAGAAAATTCGAGTATGCTGTGAATGAACAAATACGACTTCAGTAATTTAGGAATTAAGTACTTTATTTGAGTGAGGATATTCTAATAAAACTTTTAGAACTGTGATTCATTCATGATATTATCAAATTATGTATTAACGACAGACTGAATTATGATATTCTCATTATATAATGAGTACAGAATAGATGTTTTTGCTGTTGAATGTTTTAATTCAATGATGATGATTATTTGAAATTGCTCAATTTGTAAGAGATTGAAATAATGCCGAGAGATATCAAATTCCAGTACCGGCCATTCAATGAAACAATCCTTCAAATTACAAAAACATAACCTGTAAAATGTTCACTTCGTTTTTGACGTCTCTCGACACAATGGTGATATTGTTGTCAAATAAATATACCTAGCCATAATTATGAATTTTCTTAACCAACCATTCGACAAATTTAGCAACATTTTCAACTAATTCTCGATATATTCACAGTTGTTGACTCACACTGATAATACTATTTTCTATATCACATTCGCGAGTAGCTACCAGAAACCATTGAACTAAGATCTAACTGATTCATACAAACTAAAATTGTACTGTTTAAAATGTTCCCTTGAAGTTGGCAACACTGCACTGTCCTCCCTACAATTATTCAACAAAAAAATGGCGATGACAGTTACGAAAAAACCGAAAGAAGCACCCAACACATTGACCTGTTCCATTTTCCTCCATTCCTCGAATAAAATGGAGGAAGCAACTATCACCAAACTAGTGAAAAGTACATAATATATTGGAGTCACTCTACTAGTGCTGAACAGATCAAGGGCCTTGTTCAAATAATTTATTTGGGTGCAAATGCATGTCACCAATGCCACACTCAAAATGAGTAGGGCACAAATATTTTCAAGACCAGGTGATTGAGAAACTGAAAATAAAATATGCCCTGGATAGAGTATCACTTTCTCTGAAAATTAAATTGATGAATCACTCACCTGTTAAAGTCCTGATTACTAATCCTAAACCCTTGCAAGCCATCACTGTGAGGCTGCCAATTGCTGCACAAAGTGTCAGATATACTGCTACATAACGGCTACCATATTTTGGACCCAGATAAAAGTATATGATGACACAAACACTCAGTATGATGAAGACATATCTGATGAATGCAGGGTTACTTGCTTTTTCTATAAGTTCTTTGAGGTTTTCTATGTGTTCCTCTTTAGGAGAGTGGATGACTATTAAAGTTGATCCCAGAATGCATAAAAAACAACCCAACTGAAAATACATCACTTGTCAATTGATAGTGCAAAACCACCAACGAGATTTACCTTGCCCAAAGAGTTTAGTTTTTCTTTGAGAAATTTAGTTGCCAATACTGCATTAACCAAAATGCTCAATGCACCCAAAGGTGTTACTAAAGAGGCTGGAGCAAAAGCATAGGCAATAAAGTTTGCAAGCTCTCCAACTCCCACTGTGAATAATGAAATAATCGTGATCCTTTGTGAGTTTTTCAGTACAAAACTTACTAGTAAGTAGTCCAAGCCACCACATCCAGTCATTCAAATAACTGTAGCCTCCAGAACCGGCTCTCGCATGTCCCTGTAGGTTCAAGCGATTCAATGATAGTTTCTTTATTATAAAACTAGAACCAATAAATAACGAAGAGCTTACTGCTAGGCATAGCCCTAGGTAAAAGTCGGACGTAGCTGCCGTAGACGGCCTAGAGTTTTCAGATGTTATTTGCATTTTTTTCTAGTGACAGGAGATTTTTCTCCTTCGCCAATACTTTTCGATTACTATCAATCATGTAGGTCATGATTCATTTGTGAAGGAGATAAGATAAAACATAATTTAAATTCACCAAGAATCGAAACAAACAACTCAGGTTAAATGTCGTCTTCTTCTGACGTTTAGGCACTTTCTATTTGGAATTTTGTCACAGAACTGTCGGTTTTGGCACAGAACACTTGATCTGAACGATTGTTCGACGTGGTTGACACTAATGACACGTAGTGGAGGGAGTAATCTCTGTTAATGACAACTTGATGTTGACCATTGTCAGATGATTGTCAGTCTAATGAAAGCATTGTTAGAAGGAGGAGGTATTTTATATCATTTATTCAAGTTGGTGCATTTCGTATTAATCTTAGGATTGTTCAGTTTCTACTTTTGAAATAATTACATATAATCCAAGATGGGAAAAGGTTTCAATAATTACATGTGTAAGAAATTCTTCCATCCTGCATCCAGAGATAATCTGAAACGGGTAAGTGAACATATTTTTTGATATGTAAAATCGTAATTAACACTTTTATTGTGTAATTCAGGTGTGGATGGCAGAGCAAAAAACCGAAGCATACAAAAAGAAACAAGAAGAGCTCCGTCAACAATACGAAAAAGAACAGGATCTTCACGATAATAAAGCTATGCTCAGCAAAGACAGTAAGGACAAATTGAGCGTCAGTTTCATGTACGAACCACCACCTGGCGCAAAAAAAGAAAGAGACAGGGAAGATGATGAACCAGAGTACAAGTTTGAATGGCAAAGAAAATACAATGCTCCAAGAGAAAGCTATTGCAAAGGAGATCAAGAAATAAGAGACCAGCCTTTTGGTATCCAAGTGAGGAACGTCCGGTGCATCAAGTGCCATAAATGGGGTCACATAAACACAGATAAGGAATGTCCAATGTATAGTTTGTCAATGAGTGCTGCGAGGTCTTTGGAAAGTTCCAACATCATGGACGAAAACTCTCTGGTGCAGCAAATGTTTGATGACGGCTTGGCTTTGAAGAAACAACACATGAATACGAGTGAAGTTAATAAACATTTGTTGCTCAAGGAGGAGGTTGAAGACAACTCGGAGTTTACCTTCATAAAGTCACTTTCGAAAAAGCAGAAGAAAGCATTGTTAAAGTAAGTAGTACTAAGAAATCATGATGATGCAACAGTGTTTATAACTTTGGTAATGTTGCAGGAAGTTGGAGAAACTGGAGAAGGAACCCCAAGAAAGCAAAAAGGGTTCAGGGGACCAAGATGAGTCGTCTTCAGAGGAGGAAACGAGGAGACGTAACTTGAAATCAAAGAAGAGAACCTCGAAAATGGATCATTCCGCTAGGGAATTCCACAAATCTGAGAGGAATTTCAGTAGGAAACGGAAATACGAGAGGGATGAATCAGACTCTGATGATTCGAAAATAAAAAAGGAGCACAAAAGGAGGAGCAGCGATGAGGAGAAAAGAAGGAATAGGAGCAGGGAGAGAAGAGGAAATCACAGAGAAAGAAGCCGTAGCAGAAGTGTGCAAAAAAAGAGAAGCAAGGAAGATACATCTTATAGGTCCAGAACTCCTAAGAGGAGTTATTGAGATAAGACCAATCACATAATGTCATATAAAGAATTGATGATAAATAAATATTATAGCTTGTTTAATTAAACACATTACGCAACACATGTATTCTATTTCTATACACACATAAAATAAATGCAAACTCAAAATTAAATTGCGTAATCCAGTTCGTATCTGATGTACTGGTTTTTGGGATCATTCGCTATTCTAGGATAACCAGCAACCAAAGCATCTTGCCCGCCAATATACAAAGAGTTGTAAATCTTCCAATACACGTCTCTCACTTTCCTAGCCGGATGAAACAAACCCTGACGAAAAAAAAATATATATATATATATATATATATCGAAATTGTACACGTAAAACTTATACAGTGCGTCCATGAAGTAACGCATAAATTCATTGTTGGCCAAATGAAAAATAAAATTAGGAATTCCCAAAACAGGTCGATTTTTGATTTCAATTTACTATTGTTTCAAATCATAATCCAATATACAGGGTTTCCAAATTGCCTTTGCTGAGCTGATTCCAAAAATGTATAATATGTTGTTTCTTCAAATTGGTGAAGAGTGGTCAAAAATGCAAAAAAAAAAGTATGAAAATCGTTTATGGAAAGTAATACGTTACTGAATGTAATAAACAAATTAAATGGAATTAGTAGTTGTGCAATTGATGTGATACACTTCCAAAAACAAACAAACGAACGAAAATTTACAATAAATGTTCAAATTGTTCTCCATTGACCGTTAGACAATGACTGAACCGGGCATTACTTTCGTCTCAAACATTCTGTAGCATAGCGGGTGTTATGCTCTGTATTTCTTGTCTGATTCGGTCTTGTAGTTGCGGGATATTTCCAGGTCTGTTTAAGTAGACTTTAGATTTTAAATAACCCCATAAAAAGAAGTCTAATGGGCTCAGATCAGGTAATCTAGCAGGCCATTCCACATTTATTGAAGCAACACATTATACATTTTTGGAATCAGCTCAGCAAAGGCAATTTGAAAAAAATGGTGATGACGAAAGTGGTTCACCCTGTATATTAAATTATGATTGGAAACGATAGTAAATTGAAATGAAAAATCGACCTGTTTTGGGAATTTCCTAATTTTATTGCCGATAACGAATTTATGCGTTACTTTATGGACGCACTGTATAAACGTGTCGAAAACATCCACCTACCTGTAGCGTGTACTGCAGAATCTTGACCGGCCCCAAAGCCACCCTCATACCCTCGATGGCGTCCATGAAAGCCTGCACCAAGTGCGGCGACGTCTCGAAAATATTCGGCCACACGTAATTCAACAGATGGACGAGCGCGTCCTCGCAACCGAACCCGTAAACCCCGAGCGCCATGTGCTTGATGGCCGCGCACGCCGTCTGCCTGTGCACCAAGTCCCTGTCCATCAGCGCGTCCTCCAACAGGGGCGCCACCGCGTAGATGTAATCCTTCCCCATCTCCCCGATGTACTCGAACAGAAACGACAGCGACTTGAGCACGCCGTTCTGCACGTTCAGCTCGGGCACGCGGTACTCGTTCATGAGCGCCGGCAGCACCGTGAACGGCGAGCACGTCTCGGCCACGATGGCGATGGCCACGGTGGTGCAGACGCGGTTCTGGCGCTCCTGCACCTTGAGGTTGTTGAGCAGCGTGGCCAGCACGTCGTGGGGGCCGATGGCCTTGGCGATGTACCCGAACGTGTTGACGGTGGCTCGGCGGATGGCCTTCTTGTGCGCCTTCAGCAGCTCGAGCAGCTCGAAGCAGATGCGCATCCACTCGCGCGCCGACACGTACTCCGGCCCCCTGTCGGCGATCCGCCCCACCAAATCGATGCAGTTCTCCTGCACCTTCTCGTGCCGGTTCTTGAGGATGGGCGTGAGCCGCGGCAGGAGGTCCTTGATGGGCGGCGTCATTTTCGTCATGCCGATCACGTTGACGATGGCCTTGAGCGCGCCGAGGATGGAGCCGAGCACCTCGGGGTACTCCTCGCCGAGGTACTCGTACAGCACGACGCCCAAATGCCCCATCAGCTTCTCCTCCTGGCAGGTCTTCATCACGACGGCGATGCGCGATATCAAGTCGGCCGCCTGCTGGCGCACCTTGGCGCTCTTGTTGTTCAGCCTCCAGAGGATGGTGCCGCAGATCTGGGGCAGGTAGGGCTTGACGCGCTTCGCCAGCTGGTTGACGATGGTGCCGAAGCCGTTCAGCATCACCACGTCCTCGGTGGTTTGCTCTTGGAAGGCGTAGAGGATGCCGTCGATGAGCTGCTCCTCCAGCCGCGAGTCGATGTCGGCCGCCCCGAGGTTGCCCATGATCTTCTCGATGCTCTCCATCACCATCTTCCTGTACTGCTCGTTCTCGTCCTTCAGATCGTCCACGATCCTGTTGATGATCTCGGAGGCGCCCACCTTGTTGGCGATCTCCACCGTCGTGTCCACCAGCTGGCGGTAGTTGCGCCTGTCCAGCGCCATGCGGTGGTTCCAAAAGTGCTTGAAGAACTGCGGCAGGATCTCCTCCTTGATGTACTGCGACTCGACGCCGTCGGTGGAGCAGCACTGCTTCACCACCTTCAGCACGATCTTCTTCATCTCCTCGTCGGGCGACTGGAACTCCCTGATGAGGATCAGCATCACCTCCCTGGTGTAGTAGTTGGCGTACTCGGCGTCCATGAGCGGGATGAGGTAGCCGATGGCCTTGAGGAAGGCGGCCAGCCCTTTGCCGCGGTGCGTGCGGATGCCCTTCCACAGCGGCTTCAGCACCGAGTCGAAGCTCTCGATGCCGTAGGGGGTGGCGGCCTCGGCCAGCGCCGCGATGCCCAGCGCCGTGATGGTGCGCACTTTCTGCTGCTCGTCCACCAGACCGTGCTCGATGATCTCCACGAGGGACTTGAGGTGCGGCAGGATGGCGCACCCCATCAGGATGGCGATCTGCTGGACGATCTTGATGCCGGTGTGGCGCGCCTGCCACGACTTTTTCGAGCGACACACCGCCTTGAGGAAGGGCAGCAGCGAGGGGATGCCGAGGGCGGACGCGACCACCGCGAACGCGCGCGCCGTCGTGTTGCGCACGTACTCGTCGATGTTGTCGATGTCGGGCCGCATGGTGGAGATCATGGTGGCGAGGCCGGCCGCCTTGGCCAGGTTCGAGATGATCTCGCGGCCCTCGACGCGCGCGTAGTAGTCCTCGTCGATGAGCAGCGGCTCGATGACCACGAGGATTTTGTGGACGTACGGCCGCACCAAGTCGTCCAGCTTGTACAGGATCCTGTCGATGACTTTGACCAGCAGGTGGCGCTCCTGGTCCTCGAGCGTGGGGCTCATCAGCAGCGGCAGGATCTGGTTGAAGAGCGGCCCCGCGCCGAACTCGCGCGCCTTGTCGGTGATTTGCCGGAGGGCGGCCTTGCGCATGGGCGGCGTGCCGTTCTTGATCTTCAGCAGCAGCTTCATGATCTTGCGCTCCTTCTGCTCCTCGGGGCTGAGCGCCTCCTCGTCCACGTCCACGAGCAGCTTGTCGAAGTACTGCGCGTCCTCGGGCTTCATGAACGGCAAGTTCTGGCCCTTGGGCTGGTTGTCCATGTACTTGGCCGACTTGTCCTCCTGCTGGATGAAGAAGCCGGTGGGCGTGCCCGCCACGGGGGTGGGCGTGGCCGTCAGCTTCCTGGCCGGCGTCCGGATGGGGATGTAGCCGGCCGGAGGGGGCAGCACCTTGTACCCGGGCGGGAACATGGCGTCGAGCTCGTCGTCCGAGTACGGCCGGTTGCGCTCGTCGATCTCGCGCTCCCAGCGGTACGCCTGCAGCTGCTCCGGCGTCATGGAGGCCAAGTGGCCGGGCGTGGGCGTCGCCATGCCCATGGCCTTCACGCCGACGGGCGTGGAGCCGCCGGGGGTGAGCATCGGCGTGGCATGGCCGGGCGTGCTCGGCGTCATGGCGCCGGGGGTCATGGCTTGCGAGGGCGTGGCCGAGGGGGTCTCGTCCCACCTGGAGCGGCGCTTCGACGCGCCCGGCGTCGGCGTTTCCTGGATGAGGTCCGCGCCGGTGCGGTCGGTGCGCGGGGTTTCCGCCCAGCCGCTCGAGTGCCCCGGCGTCTCGCGCTCCGTTTTCGGCGTCTCGTCCCAGCGGTTGCGACGCGAGTTGCTCTTGTCGCCGCCAGAGTGGCCGGGCGTGTCCCTGCCGGGGGTGGCGGCGCCCGGCGTCGCGTCCCAGATGCGCGTCGACTGGCCCGGCGTGGCCCCCGGCGTCTCGCTGCCCTTGTGGCCGGGGGTTTCGTCCCAGCGAATGTCCGACGGGGTTTTCTAGATATAAAAAAAAAAACACATCATTAATGTCACACAAATTCCCCCCATTCACTCACATCTCCTTCCCAAACGGGCGTGGCTGCTGCGCTGGGCGTCGAAACGCTCAACGTCTTCTTCTTGGGCGGAACCACCACTTCGTCCACCGTCTGATCCCACCTGCCGCGTTTTTTCGGGGCCGATTTCGCTTCCCCGTTGCCCACTTTCAGCGAACCATCCTTGGCTTTCTCTTGGATTTTTTTGCGCAGCTGAAATCGAACCACAACAAGTTTAAAAGGAAACCGAGTCGGGAATGGAAACTCACCTCGTTCTCTTCGCCTTTGAGCAACTGCTCTTTCATAATTTGCGAATAGTTTCTGGTCTGCAAATCCGGAGTTTTTCCTCCTGTAATCACAAAAGAAGCTGGATTAGAGACCTGCACAGGGAATCTTGTCCGATTCTTGCCAGATGGGCTAACTTGTGACTTTTTTTTTAGGTAGCATCTGCTCTGAATACTTTCTCAAAGTGATTTCATCACCATATTCACTCAGGGAAGTTTTTTCATCAATGCTGAATCATCAACAAGACAATTTTAATCGTAATCTTGTAGTTTGAGTGAGAGAAAATGGTGACAGAATCAGAATACGTACATGTTCTGGTGGTCCATCACAACAAAATCTGGCAGATTCTCGAAAAACAATCGGGTCTATTGTACCTAGAAATATTCTGGGGTCATTAATAATTTTCTATACTTTGCACACACTCTTTCACACTTTTTTTACCAACTTTTAGGTATTTTATTGGAGTGATCTTCAAGGCAGGTGGATTTCCTCAAGAGTTGACAAACCTACATGACGTCTTTTCCCAAAGAACAAAATCAGTATATTAGTTTGGCTGTACTCAAAATGTTGTGTTTGATGAACAATTTGTCCATGTCGTTGTTTTTTCATCAACCATTCAGTCTCAACTTCTACACAGACATTCATACACCCCAAGATATACAAAAATGTGAGATAAGATGAACAAACATTAAGAAATCTGACTGAAACTAATGCATTTTTTCATGAATTTAGGTTGTCCATATACTCAACTATAACTAGTCAGATTTTTCAAATGTTGTTCAATCTCTTGGCATTGAATAAAAGCCTAATATCAATAATTATACTCAAAAGATCAATATTAAACTCACCGTCTGCAAAAGGATCAACTCTTTCAGGAGAAATAATCATCCTTCTCCTCTTTTGCCTGTATTCATCTTCTCTATCTGCAATTGTAGGTCTCCTACGATCAGCAAATGGATCATAGTCTTTCTCACTCTGAAAAAATGAAGAATATCAATACCCAGAGGCTCCATGAAACTTCAAAAGCAGTATTTTACCTGTGCCACATCATTCAAGAGAGCTACTGGAGCACCTAGACCTGTTCTTTTCTGTGAATATCCCACATCTTCTTCTTCATCGTCCACTTCATCGTTGGCTGCGATGGAGGTGACGTATCCTTCATATTTGCCTTTGCCACTTTCGTAGATTTCACTGTCGAAAAATCCGCCCTCGCCGAGTTTGGGTACTTTTTCTGGCGAGTCTTCCACTGTCGTCTCTTTCTTTTTCGATTGAATCTCCCGAATCTGGGCTTCAATATCTACAAACAAAGATTGCGATGAATACAACGTACATGTAAAGGTTATGTTATCAACATTACCTTCGTGCGTTCTGGGTATATTCTCCATTTTAGATTCTCTGATGTCGATACTTCAATGGAACAGTCAGCACATTGTTGTGTCGACAATAACGTTTATGAAATTTCCTTCACTCAAACGATAAACCAAATTGATACTAACAAATACACACGCTATTTATTTTTTCTTGCCATTAAATACAAAATGTCTGATTGACAGATGACATAGAAACTTGACACATTCAAATGAAATTCGAATTAAAGAAAACGCAAATCATTTTCGAAAATACGATTCTCACATTTTCCGTTGTTCCACTGAACAACATATTTTCTTTTTGCCAAAACGTTCCTACCAGTGAAAACTGGTATCGCCATCTTTGCGAAAATTCTGAAGTACCACCACTTTGACGACAATAGATGGCATCACATGGATAAATTCGGCTTAAAATGTGACCAAATCAGTTTGTGTTTGAATTGCAAGAAGCGATGTTGCCAGATGGGCACATTTAGGAATAACAGATCAGTGAAAACCTACAATTCATCGTTTATTTTCCATGTTTTATTTACAGGGAATGAGATCTTGGTATATTATTTATTGCCTACTAATATAAATCAAGTGAGTATATAAAATATTTCAAATTCACTCTCGATGATTCATCCAAACGAAGAGTTTTGTACTGGTATCATATTCGGCACCACTTCTTCTTCTTCCTCTTCATCGGTTTCTTTAGTCGCTTTGTCTTTGGTTTCGTCTACTTCTCCCATCAACGCCCTGTATTTCTTCGCGATGGCCTCCCAATCTGTCACGTGTTCGATCCTCGTAGTTTGCGTCGTGAAACTCAGCTGAGAGCCTAGAGGACTCATCTGGCCGGCAGACAGAGCCACCGACTCTTTCGGAGCTATTTGTCGGCCTTTCTTCACTTTGGAGAGCCATTTAGCACCAGCCTTTGATCTTGGACTCAACTGAGACGTCTTTTGGAAGCTGCCCATGAGGTGGACGAGGCTTTGACGTTTCCTCGATCGCACTGAAATAAAATCTGTTTTCCCATTGTTTATTGTCGTCACTACTGTATTTCTTTAAAATAGTGATTTTGTTATTTCACGGTGGGTCGGTCTATTAGTCATTTTTCAGAATTGACACTGCGCATACTCTGTCAAGCTGTCACAAATCACGACCCTCTTGATTTCAATTCAAATTCAGTGAATACGATGAGTGTAATAATGGTTCTTGAGATTTATATTTATCGTGTTGCAACTGACAAGTATTAATTGTGATTTTTTGTGACGGAAATAGTTGATGTGATATGTGTTACGTGTCAAGGAATGTGGTGTTCAAAACGACGCGATGCAGATGAAAAGAAGTGAGTAAATGTAAATTGCTTTTACCTCGTTTTTTACAAACATCTACCAAGTAAAACAACCAAGTGGTTATCAGATTGATAGGAGAGGGTGCCGTAGATGTTCTGTGCATCGAACGGATCAATTTGCTCAGGCCGAATTTCCATTCGATGTCTGATTGTGCCTGTGGAGGAAGAAAAATTAGTGATAGAAAATTCAACTGACTCGATCCTTAAAATTCAAATCATCATCTTGATATCATAATAACAATTCTCAACATTCTGGAATTCCTGGAACGGTCACATTGGTATTTAGGGCAATAAATACTTCCTGTAAGCAGATAATTTCAACAGCTGAATAGCGGGGACTGTTCATAAACGAACAAATCCTACAAAAAATAAGCTCTCAGTTGATATAACAATATGAAATATATCAGTGATTGTGCTAAAGCAAAAAAGTGATGAACGTGCATATTTTAACGCAGTAATTTTAGAGCTCCGTGGATATAATACATTCTCTACCTATGTTACATACGCAGCCACTTATTTATGGGTTATCTCGAAAATGAATAAGCTATTTCCGAATTTGCAAACTGTTATCCTCATTTCAACTGACAGTTGAATGCGACTGTCGACTTTCAAATGACCTCTAGGAGATATCGATCGATCGATATATACATAACTGTTATTGAATTTCCAGCCATTCAAAATATGAATATCAGTTTTTTTATATAATTTTTTCGTGGTGAACGAATATTCATCCAGTCCAAGAGAACTGGTGCATTCCAGCAAACAAAAAGGCGTGTTTCTAACATTTTTCTCACTCTTAGGCCTTCATCTTTCTACTTTTACATTACTTTACTTTATTTGATGTGTCAAATCAGAAGCGAAGCGATATTTTATTTAGTTTTCAAAACATGACGACTGATAATGTATGGTTACTTTTGAACCTATCCAGATAATCAGGGGACTTATTCATAATCAGTAAAATATAATCTCAGAGGTGTATTCAGCGTTTTCAGAAAAAAGAATAATTCAACATAGCAATAGTTCTGTCATAAAGTGAACTTATTCTTCTCTTGTTATGCAGGAATCATTAGCACAGGGAAATAATTTATTCCTTGACAGTTGACCAATGACAGTTTCAATCTAAATTTTCCGTTAGCATGAAGCGTCTCACTGTAAATACGTTATTATTATTTATTGGTGCTTGTATGTGTCCACTTTTTATAAAATTCCAGTTTGACAGAACTTTCTCGATAACGAAAAACTCGATCTGAATATTCTTGCTGACAGGTCTGAGAGTAGAAAACATTCATGAACTAAGCGTGATTGGCATAGATAATATATACAGGAGGTTGGAAATAGAACACAGACAGAGTGTGTGCTGCGTGAAAACAATCGTATTTGTGTCCATTTATAACTCGAAACGGCCATTTTGATTGAATACGACGCACCGCTGGATAAGAATTGTGTCTAGGTGAAAAAAGTGTGGAGATTTTGTATTACAGTTGGTCAGTGACGTTGGTCTAGCAATTGTTTTCACGATAACTCAATCAAAGGATATTTAGTTTGAATTGAATTGGTTATTTTACTCACAGGTATTATTGAACTTATCCATCAATCTCATTTAATTATTTGTCCAGTATGAAAAACACTTATTAATTGTTTGAAGACACTTGGCGTTTGGTTGTCTAATGACGTGGAGATTGGTGTATGTTTGGTTGCCTAAATGTGGAGAGTCGTGTATGCTCGGTTGTCTAATTAGTAGGCGTTCGCGTACCCTGAACAGAGTCCAATCTACAGCCTGTCGTTGTATATATTATCCATGGTGATGTTTCGGACATGAAGAATCTATCGTCTATCTACGTAACCATTACCTGAATACGTTGATAAGTATCAGTCATCATAGCAATGAGGAGATTAATCAGCACAACAACAGACACCAACATGTAAGCGCCGAAAACGCACTTAAAAAGCACCTCGGTCCAAGGCGGTTGGTTATTAGTACGATTGATGGAGGTCGGACCGTAGCTTTTCAGTTGTTCGGTAGATGTTTGGCCGAAAACCGCGAAAAACAGCAGCTCGAAAGCACTGATCGGATTCTTTTGGACTGGAATCACAAAACAAAAGCCAGTTACCTGGATGCGCTGGTACGTGTCCGACATCATAGCAATGAGGAGATTAATCAGCACAACGACAGACACCAGCATGTAGACGCCGAACACCACTTTGAAGAGGTTGTCCGTCCACAGAGGCCTGTAAGGCGCTATCTTCGGGTCTCTGTGTTTCACCGTCAGCTCGTCGTAGGTGGTTTGGCCGAACACGGCGAAAAATAGTAGCTCGAACGCCAAAAGGGGGCTCATTATCACTGGGAACATTTTTATTTCGTCATTTTTCGTGGCCGGCGGGACCGCCCTTTGGCGGCACGGTCAACAAACGGCATGCTCACTCGCAGACGCACACACGCGTTCCAATTTTCTACTCGAAAAACATGCCGAATCGTCCGAAATCTGAACAAGTACGATTCAGGATTCTTTTCATCTTTTCACAACAAACTGCTGTCATGTCATACGCGTTGACAGTAATATGACAAGTAGAGATGGTCATGTAAATACTATATCGATACTTATTATCGATATGTCCTATCGATACTTACGATATATCGTTTGTTCGTATTTAACTAGTCTGAAATGTTGAATATATGAGTGAGAATAATAAGAGTGAAAAACGAATCAACTACATTCATTTATTAATCCCAATACTTTTTCTTTAGACCTAAACAAAATTCTATTCACTCTTTTGTCTTGCAGTTAATAAAATGCTGCTCTTAGGAAGAATAGGTGAATGATTTATTTCGTGCTTTTGCGTTTCGTTATCGCGTTTTTTTTTCATTTGAGTTGTCAACCAGAAATAAAGGCATCAATTTACAGGGTGTTCCTCAAAGACGTGCTAATATTTGAAGGGATTATTCTTCGACACATTTCGATAAACGTATGTCCTAGAAGACTCAACTTTTGAGATACAGGGTGATGAAATTTTGAAAAAATCAGTGTTTTGATAATAACTGAGATAATATTCTAGACATCTTTGGAAAATTTGGTGCATGTCTTCTATGCATCAAGGTGCAATTTGTGATGTACGAAATTTTTCATTTTCTCCACCAGTGGCGTCCGTAAAGGTTTTGTATTGAATATTTTTGGAGAAGAAAATACTACGCCACTGTTTATTTACATAATAAAAATCACTTTGAAGATCTTTATTCATTATTGAGCAAAATTAATCTCATGGATTTTCTTTGTCCGACGCATGGTTTTCGCTTAAAAAATATAAATCGTTTTACTTCAGGGTCTATTCCCCAAAAATCTCTATCACCCTGTATTTCAAAAAACTTTTAGGACATACGTTTATAGGAAGTTTTTCTCTCCCTTCAAATATTATTATGTCTTTATGGAACACCTTGTATATACTGTGAAATAGTTTTAATTCGTTCTTCAAATATTTCGACAGGAAAGTTGGTGTCAAACGACTTGACAGTTCTGGTGTAGTTCTATGATCATGGAATCGAAAGTGGTTTTCGTTTGTCGCTATTAACGATTCGGCATATTCTGCGAGAGACCACGGAACGAAAAAAAAACACAGAACAGGTCTCTTGAAACGATCTAACTGTACACATCAAAGAGACCGGACGGACTCGGACGAACAGGGACAAAAACACAAAGCATTCGACAACGTGTAACAGTTACCTAAAATCTATGAATCTGAGAAAAACTATATACACAGAGAGCGATCTGCGGGAGATCGGGACAGACACCAGACACCGACATCTAGCGGCCACAGAGCTAAACACCACACATTCAACGACTTACTCCCAGCTACGGGTTGGCGTTTTTTACGCAGACTCGCTCTCGGTATCGGCTGGTTGGGGCTAAGTACGTCTATCCATTCTGCGTCATTTATCATTGATTCGTGCTCTATATCGGTAAAAAATTCGGTTACGTCGAAGGCTCGACTGAAAAGTTCCGTGATTGACACATGCAACAAGTGCCGATTGAAATATCCCCAGAAGCAACTGGCAACTGTGTCAGCAGTTGTGACGTCGTTATCTAAGGAAGGTTATTGCATGAGTCATCACGGAAAATAGCAAAGCCTTCCATGGTTATTGTACACGTGCTGAGTGCTGTAAGTTGAGGAAAATCGAAACATTTCGAATATACAATCGGCGTTGCTATTTACATAGCTTTGAGAAACTGGGAAAAAAATGAGAGAAAGGAGTACGAAAACCACTCACCGTCGATGAAGAAGCCTCTCTGCAGAACCCCTTGCTTGTTCAACCTCACCAGCTCGTCCCTGGACAAGTTATGGAACGGCTGGTTGAGGGCCACGAACTGCATGGAGAAGCCGAACACGAAGATGGCCAGCACAGCTAAAAACCTAGCTAGATCTTTCATTAAATTACCGATGATGATGGCCCAAGGCCCGAACAGGTGATGGAAGGACAAAAAGTCCAGAATCTGGACGCAAGCCAGCACGAAGCTGAGCGCAAACAGCTGATTCCTGCAGTACATCAGCGTGGGCCAGTTGCTCTTCTCGATGAAGAGGATGCCCAGCAAGTGGACGCCCACCCCGAAGACGCTGAAGAGCAGCACGGACACCTTGATCCACCCCAATCCCGATTTGTCGCTGGGGTTGGTCAGCTCGAAGAGGAGCAGCCCGCTGAGCCACACCAGCAGGATCCACTCGTACCAGTAGGGCAGCAGGTTCCTCCTCACCACTGGGTACGGCGGGGTGATGCCCACCACCAGCAGGAAGATCATGAGGTAGACGTGCGACGTCAGGTACGACATGAACTTGATGATGGGCACTTTGTAGTACTTGTGGCCGAGGGGCAGCGTGAAGGCTATCCAAATGGGGGGGCAGATGATGAAGAACACGAAGAGGAGGAGGGTGCGCCAGGCCGTCCAGTTGAGGGCCCCTCGCCACAGCTCCTGGGGAACGAGGAGTGGAGGAGAAGCTACGGGGACGTTGCCCGAACTGTACCTGCAGATACCGCTGCACTACCGTGTGCGCTATGACTTCCTTCTGCTCGTTCTCGATGAGCACGTCCAGGAACTCCACGCTCCTTCTATCGGTGGCTGTGAGGATCTTCCCTGCTGAATCAGCCCCAGCAGCCAGCGCCAGCAGCTCCGTGGCCATGGCCTCGCAGAACTTCCCGGCTGCTATCAAATCCTTGGCTCTCTCCTTCTCCTTGTTGGACAGCAGTATCAGGATGTTGGAGAGCTTGGCGGCCGTGTCCACCGGGGCTGGAGACACCAGGATAAACTCCTCGATGGGCTTGTTGTTGTGGTTCTTGGAGCACACCATGAGGTTGTAGACGAACCTAAAAGGCACCCGTCGTAGCCGCTAGATAACCTGGGGCTAGCCTCACCTCCGATCCTCCATGAGGGCGTACGTGTCGTGCTCTTTGGTCATGAGGTACTCGAGCACCGCGTGGTGGCCTTCGGAAGCGGCGAACCAGATAGGCGCCGCCCCCAGGTTGGTCTCCGACTTGGGGGACGCTCCCGATTCCACTAGGAGCTTGACGACGTCGAAGCAGCCGGCGCGGGCCGCGCAGTGCAGCGGCGTCCAGCCGTTCCGGTCCTGCGCGTTGATTTCAGCCCCCTGACCTAGACCACCGAGTGTTTCAAGGGGTTTTAGGAGCGGGGGAACGATGCTCACCGAGTAGGACCTCGACCATTTGGTAGTGGCCGTGCTGCGCGGCGATGTGCAGCCCCGTCTTCCCGTGCTTGTCGTGGCTCTCCAACAGCTCGGCGGACCGGCTCAGCAGCAAACCCACGACGGTGCCGTGGCCGCCGTAGCAAGCCAGGTGCATGGGGTTGTAGCCCTGCGAGGGAAACACACCTGGTGCTAACTGAAACCCGAGCGAGTGCTACTCACGTTTTCGTGCGTGGCCGCGTCCACTTGGACCCCCGCCGAGTTCAACAGCAGCCTGACGACGTTCTCGTTGCCGGAGAAAGCTGCCAAGTGCAGCGGCGTCATGCCCGACTCGTTCCCCAGCGCCGGCACCAGCGACGCCCCGTTGGGCGAGTCCGATTTGACGGTGCCGGGCACGTGGGTCAGCAGCTCCCTGACGGTGTCGGCCTGGCCGAAGTACGCGGCCACGTGGAGGGGCGTCACGCCCAGCTTCTTGCTGGTGACGCGCAGCGTGTTGGACGATCTGAGCACCTCCAGCACCTGCATGTGGCCGTGCTGGGCGGCCAGGTGCACCGCCGTGAAGCCGGCCTTGTTCTCGTCGGTGACGTTGGCGCCGGCGCGCACCAAAGCCTTCACCACCTCGGCGTGGCCGCCCTCCGCCGCCATCTGCAAGGGGGTGGCGTCCGTGAGCTTGTTCCTCGCCCCTATAACGCCCTGCCTGTCGAACTTCATGAGCTCCTCCACGACGGTCACGCTGCCCTGGGCGGCTGCTATGTGGGCGCAGGTGTTGCCGTCCTTGGCCGTGGCCATCACCAGGCTGGGGTGCTGCTGGAGGAACAGCTTGGCCACCTCCGAGTGGTTGTTTTGGCAGGCGGCGTGGATGGGCTTCTGGCCGTGCTCGTCCGTCGCGTCGATGTCGGCCCCCAGCTCCAGGAGGAGCTTGCACACCTCGATCTGGCCCGAGGCGGCGGCCAAGTGCAGCGGCGTCTGCTTCCTCAGCGTGAGGATGTCGATGACGGCGTGGTGGTCTTTGATGAGGAACTGCACCAGGTGGATGTAGCCGTTCATGGCGGCGAGGTGGAGCGCCGTCCGGCCGTTCCGCGACTTGGAGTTGATGAAGGCTTTGTTGGTGAGCAGCGAGTCGCAGACGTGGAGGTAGCCCTGCTCGGCGGCCAGGTGCAGGGCGGAGCGCCCCTCCGTGTCGAAGACGTCCACTCTGGCGTGGTTGGCCAGGAGGTGGTTCACCGTCTCGATGTGGCCTCTGCGCGAGGCGATCAGCAGCGGCGTCCAGCCGTGGTCGTTTTGTCTGTTGAGCGCCTTCTGGGTGTCGGTCGGGCTCGTGCTGGCCACCATCTCCATGAGCACGTCGTTGTTGCCCGCCAGGGCCACGTAGTGGAAGGCGGACTCGTGCTGCTTGGTCTGCAGCTTGGCGTCCGCCCCGTTCTCGAACAGCAGCCGGACGACCTCTCTGTCGGAGTTGGGCGCCTCCACTTCCTCGCTGCACACCGTGCAGACGTAGTGCAGAGCCGTCTCGTCGCTCTCGTTCGCCTCGTTCACGTAGGCGGCAGCCTTGTCCTCGCCCTTGTGCTCCTTCAGGTACCTGATCAGGTGCTTGACGACGTCTGGGCGGCAGGCACGGCTCGCCAAGTGCAAGGGGGTCTCGCCCTTCTGCAATCAAAACCTAGCACGCCACACCCACACGCGAACTTATTCCTGCGTACCTTGTTCTTGAAGTTGGGATCGCCACCGTCTTCGAGGAGCAGCAGCAGCGTCTGGAGGTTGCCGTAGCGCGCCGCCACGTGCACGGGCGTTTGCCCGTCGTAGGTGGCCATGTTGGGGCCCGCCCCCGACTTGAGCAGCATCAGCGCGCACTTTTCGCCGTCTCTCACTCTCGCGGCGATGTGCAGCGCCGTTTCTTTGAGTTTGCCGCCTACGGGGAGGGTAACCACGAGTCAGCTGCAGGTGCTGCGGGAGGAAACTTACCTCGTACGTGGACGTCGGCGCCGTAGCCGAGCAGGGTCTCGACCACTGCGGGTTTGCAGGATTCCACGGCGATGTGGAGGGCTGTGTAATTGTCCTGGAAGCGAACGTCATTGATTTTTTTTTTCGGTGAGAAAGCGCGCGGCACTTACGTTCGTGGTGACGTCGACTTTTTCTCCTTTTTGCAGAAGGGTATTGATTATGCCCACGTGGCCGTATCTTGCGGCAGTGTGAATGCTCCTAGCCCCATCCTGGGGGGTTTAAAAAAAAACTGCATGAATATGCATTCGATTGGTTGGAGGAGCCACCGGAATTATACATCTTCCGGTATAGCTGCGTATCAGTTGCGACATCTTTTCAACGCTATTATACATATTCAACGATATGGAAATTTCTTGTATACGTTCCAGCCCAAATTAACCGGTTTTCCTTGTTGCGTGGTTCAAATAAATCCACCAAACTTATCGCTTTCAAGATAAAGTAACAGCAAAGCTGGCCAAGTGAAGGCCAATCGCTGAAACACCACTATATAAACCCCAAATTCGCCCTTGAGCGCCCCCCAAGTACAGTGTAGGAAACAGTTTATCTTGGGTATGGACACAAAGCCATAGGAGTGACAAGGAAAAACAATCCCACTTGACCCGAAGCGGTGTAGGAACGAAGAGAGCTGCTCATTCTGCGCTGGCTCCACGTGTTGAAACACCACCACATGAACCCCAAATTGGCCCTAGAGCACCCCCCAAACGTACAGTGTAGCAAAAAATATATCTTGGGTATGGACACAAAGCCATAGGAGTGACAAGGAAAAACAATCCCACTTGACCCGAATCGGTGTAGGAACGAAGAGAGCTGCTCATTCTGCGCTGGCTCCACGTGTTGAAACACCACCACATGAACCCCAAATTGGCCCTAGAGCACCCCCCAAACGTACAGTGTAGCAAAAAATATATCTTGGGTATGGACACAAAGCCATTGGAGTGACAAGGAAAAACAATCTCACTTGACCCGAAGCGGTGTAGGAACGAAGAGAGCTGCTCATTCTGTGCTGGTTCCACGTGTTTTTCGCGGAAATAAAAATATACCGGGTGTGTTTGGAGCACGTACCTTGTTCGGCATATGGAGATAGACTCCTTTTTTGAACAGCATCATGGCGCAATCGGCGTGTCCGTTCAAAGAGGCAATATGCATCAGAGTCGAACCGTCTTTCGTTCTCTCGAGGATGCTGGCCTTGAATTTATCGGCCAGCAGCTCGATGATGTTCGCGTGCCCATTTTCGGCAGCTGCAGGAGGAAAACAATGAAATTACTAGACAAAACACGGAGATGAGTCTCACCCAGATGCATGGGGGTGCGGTCCAAATTGTCCGTCACGCTCGCAGAGGCCCTCACCCCGTAAAAATACTTCACGAGGACTTCGTCACCTTCAGCAGCGGCGATGTGAAGAGGGGTTTGTCCATCGCCGTTCCGGATATCCACACTCGTACCATAATCCACCAGGATACGAACCTATCACGAGGATGCCGTTCCGTGAAATGATAAATTGGTGTCGAATCGGGTGGACTTGCTGGCCACCAAGTGCCTGGCGCTGCAGAAGAATCGATTTACTCACCATGTCGATGTCTTTCCGTCTGACAGCCAGGTGTAAAGCCGTGTCTCCATTGGCGGATTGGGCTTTGAGCTGCTCAGAAGTCTGAGCGCTGAGCAGTTCCCTGCACATGGATTGGTTGCCAGCTTCGACAGCTAGCAGTAGAGGGATTTTGCCTCGCTGCAAAGGATATTGCGTTTGGTCACTTTGTCCTAATGTCCTGACTAGGAAAAGTTAGTCAAGTCAACAAGTCGAGAAAAACTATACGAAATAGTGGAAAACACTTTTGGGACATCGTCGAATCACTATTGAGGAATAAGGAGGGAATTTTGGCACTTTTTGTGCAATTTTCTCGAATGTTTTATCCAAAATTAAAAAACTACGAAATGGATATTGATAAATACTTATGAGAAAAAAATTAAATTCGTTTTATATTTTGAACAGCCCTCATACATGAGATT
Organism: Plagiodera versicolora; assembly: GCA_037013635.1. Classification (NCBI taxonomy): domain Eukaryota; kingdom Metazoa; phylum Arthropoda; class Insecta; order Coleoptera; family Chrysomelidae; genus Plagiodera; species Plagiodera versicolora. The sequence goes on from CM072988.1 coordinate 652,714, forward strand.
TCCCTACGACTAGTCAATTCGGGTTTCGTATAAAAGCACAATCTGGTCCAAACCGCACGCCCATATGGGTAGTTTTCCCTTACCATTGCGTGACAAGACTTTGGAGCCTGGTACAACTCGTTTAAAAATGCCGACGATTGTCAGTCTATGTGAAGTTTATCGATGCCATTGCTCTCGATGCACTCCCATAAATATCCCCAAATGCTACGTAAATTCCGTGCTCGGAACACTAACGAGGGAGGCATCTACAGTACGACGACAATAAAACAGTCTTAACCTCAATTCCCACGATTTTTCTCGACGTTTAGAGAGGTTTTCAGGAAAAAGTCAATGGGGGTCAGATCGGGTCGACTTGGTGGCCATACCACCGAAACTTCGTACCTGCGACCACGTGACTTGGATTTGAGTTTTTTAGTGTTCTAAGACGTCTTTATACTTACTCCATCGACTTTTAGTCTGATATCCTTGCCTGCAGCTTGAAGCAGAGCTCTCAAAATGGCTGTGGCTGTTCCAGTTTGTCTTGAAGCCACCAAATGAACGGCGGTTTGGTTCCTGCTCTGTGAAAACGAATCAAAATCCAATTGTGGCGCCATTAACCTTCAGTGTCAACAATAATTATCAAATCTCGTGTCGAAAACTTTATTTTACAGTGCTGGAAACATGCGAACTCTGCTGTTTCGTTTACAATTCAATTTGCGACTAGTTGGGAATTGTTTTCAGTCACAGCGCGAATGCAGTTATTGCGAAAGTTTTCGGTTTATTTTTTTTTGTGGCACGTGATACTCACACCTCCTGTAGAGTAAGGATCGACGCCGCGTTTGGTCAGGAGGAGTTTGACGACGTCCTCTCTGGAATGCATCGCGGATATGTGGAGGACATTGTAGTTGTCCTGTAAAGAAATTTCGTTGTAGAAGTCTACAGGGTGTCTTATTTCTTAATGAGAGAGATTTAGATTTTTGGCGCAGTCATGTTGGATCAATTTTTTTTATGATTCGCCTGAAGGTGATCGACACATCAGCCGAAACGTCGTTTTTTTTCTCGAGCTACTCCTAGTCGTAATCAATCATCGACAAAGATGGCGTGCTTTTCCCGTGGAGAAATAAAAATCACAATAGTTCTGGGTCAGTGGGCAAAACATATTTGGCGCCCCAAATTTTCTTTAATCTGATTTATGCGTGTTGTAAATCTAGGGTGCCACGTCACGCCATTTTCCCCTTCGTATTCTCGACGAATCCATGGCATGCTTGGTTTTTCATTCTAAGAAATGGATCGCAAAGAGTTTGTAAGAAAGTGAGTGTTATGACTCAAACTCGCAGAAAAACCGTACGAAGAAATTAACTGAAACAATGTTGACGTAAACGTCAAAATTTAGAACAAAATTGGTCATGGCCTTCTTATATATCGTTACCGGTGAATCTCGCCTTCAGAATGTTGGTCACCCTGTTGAAATCAGGTGAAACACTCTATTGTGAAATTGGTAATGTTCATTTCCCGATAGTGTGTACCAACTATAATATATCAACCGCACCCCTGATTTTCCAATCGAGCTGAAATGATTATTATTGACTCGTATTACCTGCATTAATTTGCAAATTTCGCTGTTTCGTGTGTTCCCACTTTAATGCTGATCGATTGAGGTTAGGTTCGAGGATTGATAAGTTAGATAAACACATGCTATAGCATAATTGACGTATGACGCTTAAGTAGATTGGATTTCTATCGGGAACAACCTGATTCTCCATTCTTGAATATATTTTGATATAAAGTATGTCTAATGATTTGGGATTTTTTGGAATTTTCAATATGAAATATCTCGAAAACTATACTAGATATCGAAAAACGGATTCACACTATTCATGGTTTTTTTGTTGAAAATTGGGGGTTTTGGGGTTTTTGCCACTTTTTGGGATTTTTTGGATATAAAATATCTCGAAAACTATACTAGATATCGAAAAACGGTTTTCACCATTGGCGAGAGTGACGTGAAAAAATGGAAATTCGGATTTTCCGAGAAAACTTCCAGGACCTAAAAAAAATCTACCGGTTTGTTCAAGTTATTTTCAGTAGGTGTAGATAATTTAGTGGAAACATTTCATGGAATAAACTTTTTAAGTACGGGAGAGACATCCCAAAAATCAAACCTCGCATTTTCAAGAAAACAATTCTCCTAAACTATACCCTCCATTTTCCAACTCCACTTTCGAAAACGTACTCACATTGTTTCTAGCCCCCACGTCCGACCCCAAATCGATCATCCTCTCAATCAACGACGTTCTGTTGTCTTTGACCGCATACATCAGGGGTGTCATCCCTGTAGCCTGCAAACAAAAAAATATAAAATAATTTCCAATGTTTGTTCAATACGCAGTTCCATTACTGTGATTATTCTTATTGTGTGGGAAACCTCACAAAAGGGATTCGTTGAATTGACGACAGAAAGGGGGGTGTCATTCTACCCTGTCACCCTTTCCTTGGAATTTTATTTCGATTCACTTCCGCGGAATATATACAGTGAGGACCAAAAGTCCGTCGCCCCCCTGTAACTTCTTTATTCTACATATTACAAAAAATGTTAAATACATGAGTTGTAGGGTTTCATTCGATCTCCTCAATGGTTCGAGTTTCATTTATACAGAGTGTCTCAAATAAGCACGGTGACTTGGAAGTTAATTTTTTTAAATGGGACACCCTATATTTCATTGCATTTTTACATTCTACGTTGAATTCTGAACAAGTTTGATGGATGGTTTTCTATAAAGTTAATAGTTTTGGACTTATGAACACTTGTAAATAATTATTTCGACTACTTTTGCGCCAGTTCAATGAGAAAATCGTAACAAACGGATCACAATGTATTCCACTTCCCTATCCTAACTTTTCGAAAGCTATCCAAAGTTGCAAACTGCTGATGGCACCATGTGTAACTTACCTCGTCGTACCATTTTACAATTGTTAGAGTTGTTGAATCTCACGAAAAACTAGTACAAATGAAGTTGAAACATTTTATCAACAAATAAGGTAGTCCATAAATACAGATCAAGAATCATTAGAAACTGAAAAGATATTTTAATTTATAACTAAAAACGGTGAGTTTTTATCTATTTCTACCTCATTAATTTATTCGTGAACTGGCGCAAAAGTAGTCGAAATAATTATTTACAAGTGTTCATAAGTCCAAAACTATCAACTTTTTTGATCAAACTTGTTCAGAATTCAACGTAGAATGTAAAAATGCAATGAAATATAGGGTGTCCCATTTAAAAAAATTAACTTCCAAGTCACCGTGCTTATTTGAGACACTCTGTATAAATGAAACTCGAACCATTGAGGAGATCGAATGAAACCCTACAACTCATGTATTCAACATTTTTTTGTAATATGTAGAATAAATAAGTTACAGGGGGGGCGACGAACTTTTGGTCCTCACTGTATATATCGCCCAGGAATATACAAAAAAAAAACCCTCACCAGATCCAGGACCCCAGCCAAGGGCACGCTGTTGGCGTCTTCTCCAGCGTTGGCGATGGACTTCTCCATGGCCTTGAGGATTTGGTCGATGGGGGCCCATTCGGCCTTCTGGCAGAGCACCAGGACCCTCTGGGCGGCATCTCTGGTGTTGGCCCCGGCACTCTGGGGCTTGGAGGCGGTGCCTTCTTCTCCGTCTGGGTTGCTGGTCGTCTCTTCTTTGTCTTTCTCTTTAGAGTCTTTGGTCCCTGAGGAATGGTTTTGTGTAGAGTGAGATTTTGTGAAGGGGCCTACTTGTAGAATTTTTTTGGTACTGTTTTTCGTGAACTTTATGGAATTTCAAAGGTGTTTTTTTTTGGTTTTGTTGTTAGAGTTGATCCTCTCGAGAATAAATTCGCCTGAAAATTCGTCCATTAGGGGTCCAAAAGACGCTGAACAGGATGGTGAAATCCGTTTTTCGATATCTATTATGGTTTTCGAGATGTTTCATGTTGAAAATTCCAAAAAACCCTGAAAAGTCGCGAAAACCACCAAAACCTCCCAAAATTCCCCCTAATTCTCGACAAAGGTATTTTTTTTTGTTTTTGTTGTTAGAGTTGATCCTCTCATAGTCGTTTTATGGAAATTTGTTTTTTATCCGTAATTTTCCTGTGGAAATTCCATGAATTAAATACCACCATTTGTTTGTTCAAATAAGCGAATCTTTTTGATCAACAATATTTTTTATGTATTGTGGATAATTGGACAATGATAATTTCAAATAATTTCAACGAAGCTTGCAAAAGCAAATAATGGAAAATCTCATTCGTTCTAGGTCGAAATACATACAGTGTGACCCATTTTTGATGGAAACACCCCCCTTAAAATTTGAAGTTGTAGACAGATTTTGATTTTTATTTTTGAAATGTACTAGAAGGTTTACCTCGTAGTATGCCCTGAAAATTGAAATGGGCATTTCAAATTTTGTCCTCAAATCAAAATCTGTTTACAAATTCGAATTTTAAGGGGGGTGTTTCCATCAAAAATGGGTCACACTGTAGAATAAAATTATTCATGCAAAAAAAAATACGGAAAATCAAAAAAAAAGTGAAATCTTACCAGCTTTGGAGACTGCTTCTTTGTTTTCGTCATTCTTATTTTCTTTGGGAGGACCTTTACCGCCCCCTCCTTTTTTCCCAGCTGCCTGAGACATTTCTATCAATCAAACTGTCACTTTTTCATTCAACTGTTTCTCAACATTTCACAAGCCGTTATCGCGAACGTATTTTTCGTGATTGAATACCCGAAAAAACGCACCTTGGACTCGGATTCCTGTTGGCGAACATCGCGAATCGTTTTTCACATGGTAACTGTGGAAAATTTCGAGTTTTCCCGAGTGATTTTGCGGGGCTTCGTGTTCACAGAGGTTTGCATACTAAACTGGCAATTTGATAAATCTGCGATCTAGACACGAGAACAAATCTAATCTTGACCAATGGGAGCTCGTCTCTCCCCTCCAAGGAGTTCGGCGAGGGGTGATTTCACCCTGATTTAACAATCTGATGCCGTGTAGACACTCTGACCTAGAGTAGTATGCTAAGTTTTCTGATTATAGATTATTTTCTTGGAGGAAAATGTGTTGCAACACTTGTACTTGTACTCGTGGTTGACTATTTGAATTAGATCGATAATTAATTTGTTGTAAAAAGTGTTTTTTTCATTATTTCCATGAGTTTTGCGGTTTTTTAAACTAGATTATGATAGTGATAGAGACGGCGTTCAATTTTGAGCGCATTTACAAAAAATAAATTGGCCTGAACAACTTTATGAGGCATCCAAGAGGCGCTGAAAACGGTGGTGAAATCCGTTTTTCGATATCTAGTATAGTTTTCGAGATATTTCATGTTGAAAATTCCGAAAAACCCCAAAAAGTCGCAAAAACCACCGAAAACTCCCAAAATTCCCCCAATTTTCAACGAAAAAACCCATAAAGAGTCCATATTGATGCTCTGGGAGCCTCCATACGAAAATTGAAGACTCTACGACGACTTTTAATTTTTCTCAAAAAACCAAAGGGGGTACCCTTTCGTCGATTTTTCGAAAAATTGCAAAAAATAGAATCGCCTCAAAACGTCGTCTATTAGGTGTCTATAAGTCGTTTAAAAGGCGCTGAAATCGGTGGTGAAATCCGTTTTTCGATATCTAGTATAGTTTTCGAGATATTTCATGTTGAAAATTCCGAAAAACCCCAAAAAGTCGCAAAAACCACCGAAAACACCCAAAATTCCCCCAATTTTCAACGAGAAAACCCATAAAGAGTCCTAATAGATGCTCTGGAAGCCTCCATACGAAAATTGAAGACTCCACGACGACTATTAATTTTTCTCAAAAAACCAAAGGGGGTACCCTTTCGTCGATTTTTCGAAAAATTGCAAAAAATAGAATCGCCTCAAAACGTCGTCTATTAGGTGTCTATAAGTCGTTTAAAAGGCGCTGAAATCGGTGGTGAAATCCGTTTTTCGATATCTAGTATAGTTTTCGAGATATTTCATGTTGAAAATTCCGAAAAACCCCAAAAAGTCGCAAAAACCACCGAAAACACCCAAAATTCCCCCAATTTTCAACGAGAAAACCCATAAAGAGTCCATATTGATGCTCTGGGAGCCTCCATACGAAAATTGAAGACTCTACGACGACTTTTAATTTTTCTCAAAAAACCAAAGGGGGTACCCTTTCGTCGATTTTTCGAAAAATTGCAAAAAATAGAATCGCCTCGAAACGTCGTCTATTAGGTGTCTATAAGTCGTTTAAAAGGCGCTGAAAACGGTGGTGAAATCCGTTTTTCGATATCTAGTATAGTTTTCGAGATATTTCATGTTGAAAATTCCGAAAAACCCCAAAAAGTCGCAAAACTCCTATTTTTATCGAAAAAATCTAGACTTTACGACTTTACAACCCTCTCAATTGTTTCTCACTCATAAATTTATTACAACTTCATGACAGAAAACTCCGTAGAATTCCTACGAAAGTACAGTCGGCAACACCGCATATCCGTAGACCTCATCTACCGAAGTATAGCCGGCAACACCGCCTCGCAGCTCAGCGAGAGAATCCATCGAAACGCGAAAAGTTGAACGGAAAGGGGCGTGTCTTATCAACGCACGCGCTGGCTTTTCCTTAATAGGAAGAGAAATAAAGAAAAAAAGGGAGGCGAGTACGGGATTCGAACCCCACATTATAGCGTGAGAAGCTCATGCGATACACACTAAACCACGTAATTAATATTAATTTTCGCTATTATTCGACGAGTATGTGCCAATATTCGTCAAATCGTATTCAAAAATACTTCTTTTATTCAATTTCAAACGAAATGTCGTCTATGTTTGTATAGTTTTCGAATAATTCCATGTCTAAAATGTGAAAAAAAATCCCAAAAACTCAATTTCACGACATTTTCTGCCAAAGGAAGTTCAATTGAAACAACAGGTGTGAAACAATAATTTTTATTGAAATTACTATAGAGAATATTAATTTATATATACTTTCAGCGGAAGCCCACCTGTGGAGTCCCGCCTTCATAAAATATAAAATTCAATAATAACATAAAATATAGAATATATATATATATAAGAAAATTTATAAAACTCTCGTGGATGATATAATACAAAGGTCAGAAATTCCCCTAACATCATTCGTTGAGAATACAAGTTCTCACTAAAGCTTCACAAACGGCGTAAGGATCGCAATTCGAAGCCGGCCGCCTGTCCTCCAAATACCCCTTCTTATCCTCCGCGCAACCCCTCGGAATACGCACACTAGCGCCACGGTTGGCCACACCTGAAACCACAAAAAAATATCTCACAGTTAGTCTCCACGAATTTTCTCTCAAGTTCTTCGGGAATTCTGCGTGATGTGGCAACGTCGTACAACAAATAAAGAACATAACCTCAATGTAATCGTCACTGACCTGCACTGAAATCGTGGATGGAGGAGGTCTCGTGTCTTCCAGTGAGACGACGTTCGTTGTCCTTTCCTCCACGTGGGTCGTAGGCCTGGATGTGTCTCAGATGGTTCCTGCTGAGCTTGTCGATGGCTTTCTCGATTTCACTGAAAGACATGTTCCTCAAAGTTATCGAGAACCAAAATAAAAAAAAGGAGTTATTTTTTTCGTGAAAATTGAAACACGAAACCTAGGAGAAATTATTATTTTTTATTTCTTGCAGGACTTTTTTCGGATACGAAACGATGACATTCGACATATGACAGATATTTTTTTTTCGCTTTTTTCCCGAGGCGTTTAAGCAAAGGTAGGCTTCGCACGATATAGAGTATTTCGAATTGATGCAATATCGATGACAAATGACATATGACATTGACATCTGTCATAATATGACATTTGACAGCTGTCAAAAAATTTGTATCCTCCATAAGAGTGTTTTTTTCTATAGCGTGGAAGGGTAAACTGTGCGAAATGAAACGGATTACGTCACTGCACACCCATTTATCGAGATGGCGGTCTGAAAAAATTCAGCGATATAGAAAATTGTACGATCTACGAAAAAGAAAGAGCGACAAATTTCCGTATAGTTTATAGTTGCGTGTCAAAAAAATCTCGAAAGTTGAAAATTCGTACCAAACAGGGTCGTACTCGAACGTCGATATCTCAGTCGGCTTTGCCTTCGGAAAATCGACAAAATACGAGGCCATGTTACACACCTGTAGCTACGAAAAAGTTCGGGCAAAATTTTCCGTAAGATGCATTGTTGCGTGGAGAAAAAATAATAAGGATTTCCCAGTACTACTGCGATAAGGGAAGAGCGGCAACACCGCATATTCTGACAGCTGTCACAACTAACTGCTTTAGGTATTGATACGAAACAGCTCAATAACGCCCCTTTCACGCTTTTGTTGTAAACTTCCTCATTAAAATCGAGAAAAACAATTCCAGTTCATCAAACTTAATTCGTTTCAATAAAACAAATATATCATCTGTTTCATAATGTTTTCCGTATACATTTAGATATGCTAATAGGCACATTTATTAACATTACATCACTTCAGTGTGGCTCAAATAACAAAACAAATGATAAATAATAAACTGACAGGTGTTCCGGTATGTATATTTTAAAATAAACAATTATATAAGTAAATAAATAACACGATTTATGAATGAGGAATCTTTTATATTTTCCTTGAAGATGTCGTCTATGATATATGACTGCAATGTTGATTGTGGTCTGTTTATTCAGGGATGACAGCAGTGACAGCTGTCAGAATATGCGCAGTTGCCAGTTATCGTTTTTAACCGAAAAACGAGCTATTAATTTTTATGACCCCAACCGAGATGGTTTTCAATGAATAAAACTCAATTACTCTAGAAATTTTCAATTGGGAAATTATAAAAACTCAAAAAATTGGGGGTGCTTGAAGTATCCGACAAATCGAAATGAAATGATAAAAACTCACACTATGCCGTTGTCCTCCCTCATAGCTTTGGTGGAGAAATTGGTGTGAGCTCCGGCTCCGTTCCAATCGCCCTCCATAGGTTTGGGGTCGAAAGTGACGATAACGCCGAAATCTTCGGCCACGCGATGCAGGATGTACCTGGAGACCCAGAGCTGATCGCCTATGGAGATGCCTTCGCATGGACCCACTTGGAATTCCCACTGAAATTCATCGAAATTCGTACGTTCGTTGAAGGACGAACAAGAAAAACAAGGAGCGAAGAATTTAGCAGGAATTTATGCACGAATATACAGGGTGGGTCGAAAATAGTCCTTCGCCTAATTGCTTCCAAAAGTGAAAATAACGAAATTACAGAACAAGAATTGGTCAAGACTTTGCTGAAACGTAAAACGAGAGAATTTCTGAAAATATTTCATCAAAAACACCCCAATTGTAGGCATGATAAAATAAATAAATAAAAATGAACGCCATGTTGGTTGGTAAAAGCTTCAAAAACTCGAAAAATTCCGCACCGATTGGCCCCAAATTTTGACAGGACATTCGACTGGTCCCAAGCATTGTCCCAAAAAATTTACACATCAGTACCATACCCGCAACCCCGACCAAATCGAACGAATCATCAGGCATATCGTGACGTCATTACCTGTGCTGGCATGACCTCGGCATTGGTTCCCGCCAAATTGATGCCGGCGTAAAGGCAGCACCTGTAGTGGGCCTCGACGATGTCCCTGGCGTACACCTTGTTGGCGCCCACGCCGCAATAGTACGGCCCCTGAGGGCCAGGGAAGCCGTTCTTGGGCCAGCCCAGCGGGCGCAAGTCCATGTCCAACAAGGTGTACTCTTGCTCGATGCCGAACCACGGTTTCGTGTCCTTGGCGGCTTCCATAGCTTGCAGGCACGTCACCTGTCAAACACAGAAAGGGATAGTTCCATGTCAAACTTCAAACGTCATCGGACTCACCCTTTTGTTGGACTCGGTGGGTTTTTTGTTGTACTTGTAAGTGTCGCAGAGGATCAACCGGTTGTTGCCTCTGAGGAAGGGGTCGTTGAAAATGGCCACCGGCATCAGGTACACGTCGGAGTTGGAGCCCTCGGCCTGCTCGGTGGAGCTGCCGTCGAAGTTCCATATCGGCAGTTCTGCGAACGCCAAGTTCGCGCGTTAAATATCGTCGATACGTAACATTTGACAAGGGACATTGACATTTGACAAGGGACATTGTCATTTGACCAGCGACGTTGACATTAGAGAAGTAACATTGACATTTGACAAGCAATGTTGACATTTGGGAAGTGACATTTGACTAGTGATATTGAGATATGACAAGCGATGTTGATATTTGACAAGTGACATCGATATTTAACTAATGAAATTGTCATTTGACAAGTGACGTTGACATTAGAGCAGTGACATTGATATTTGACAAGCAATGTTGACATTTGGGAAGTGACATTTGACTAGTGACATTGAGGTATGACAAGCGATGTTGATATTTGACAAGTGACATCGATATTTAACTAATGAAATTGACATTTGACAAGCGACATTGACATTAGAGAAGTGACATTAACATTTGACAAGCAATGTTGACATTTGGGAAGTGACATTTGACTAGTGACATTGAGATATGACAAGCGATGTTGATATTTGACAAGTGACATTGACATTAGAGAAGTGACATTAACATTTGACAAGCAATGTTGACATTTGGGAAGTGACATTTGACTAGTGACATTGAGATATGACAAGCGATGTTGATATTTGACAAGTGACATCGATATTTAACTAATAAAATTGTCATTTGACAAGTGACGTTGACATTAGAGCAGTGACATTGATATTTGACAAGTGACATTGACATTTGACAAGCAATGTTGACATTTGGGAAGTGACATTTGACTAGTGACATTGAGGTATGACAAGCGATGTTGATATTTGACAAGTGACATCGATATTTAACTAATGAAATTGTCATTTGACAAGTGACGTTGACATTAGAGCAGTGACATCGATATTTAACTAATGAAATTGTCATTTAACAAGCGATGTTGACATTAGTAAAAGGGACATTTGACGAGTGACATTGATATTCAATTAGTGACATTGTCATTTGACAAGCGACGTTGACATTAGAGAAGTGACATGTGACGTTTGACTCATTATTCACTCCATAATATTGTTGTATTCGAACGAATTAGCTGAAGAAGTTGTTGTCCGAGATTTTCCATTGTATTTTCGATATTTGAGAAGGACGGCAACGTTGTATTGAAGTGCAATAACCTGAGAGGTTCGATACAAACATTTCGAGATTGATTTGAAACATTTCCAAGTGCATCCAGTGTAGTAATGAAGGACAAGGAAAAGTAAAAACTCATCGTTAATTCATTGCCAATTTTTTTTGAACGTATATGATGTTATGTTGCTATTTATAGTGTATGATTTCGTTGATTCTCATACGTGTTCAGGAGGTTTTGAAGTGTTATCGTATATTTCGAAACGCTACAATGATAATAATCATTTCGAAACACCTATATGTATTTGTTTGCCCTAGAAATTCTCAAAATGACACCAAATCGAAGAATCAATCAGCTGTCAAAATAATCTATCGACCCATCACTGGATTTGTTCGTCGAATATGCGCGACGTAGTGCCACAACTCCGAGTCCGCCAACGTTGTGGATGGAACAAAGAACCTAACCCCTATTTTTTTACAATTTGATAACTGACGTCACCCCCCCCCCCACTATTTTTTACCTTCCGGTTTGGCGGGAACAGCATCCAGAGTCCTCGTTTTGCTCCTCACGTTTTCTCCAGACCCGTCGATCCAGATGTACGTAGCCTGGCACCGTCCATCGGGAATGGGCAGGGTCAGGTAGTGCTGGATAAGGGATTTGTCTAAAGCGGCGTTCGGTGAATTTTCCAACATTTTGGCCATCCAAAACTGAAATAAAAACGCCTCGTGAACAAGACTTTCAGATGACGTAGGACCAAATTCAATTGCATTGTGGGAGTGCCAAGAATATTAATATAATATAAAGAGATGCTTTGTCACGTTTCCCAGTATTTTGAAACTGTGCATGAAATGAGGTTTTTGTTAATTAAGAATAAGCGTTTGGTTATTCAGTCAACTCACAATAAATCACAAATCCCACTGGGTTATATATCAAATCACTCTACTTGAACTGTGAATACCTTTTCTGTTATCTGCACATTTATTTGTCGGATTTTTATCGACTGAAATTCTCAAATAACACGCGTGCAACGTATGCTTTTGTTTGACTTTCTTTGTTTGGTGTAGATCAATTTCGAATCTATATAAAACCTGCTCAAAACGAATATTGCTTCAAGACTATTCAATTCGTATACCACAGGGCTCCATTTTGGGCCCGATCTTTTGCTAAAGTCTGTGACTCCAGAACTATCCCGTAGAAAAAAAAGGGGGATTTTTGCAAAATCTTGAATACGGTTTATTATTTCACGTTGCACCTATTTGTCGACACCCTGTATAGTACAATAGTGTCATGATTTTGATTTTTGGAGCAAGGTAGGTGCTCCAATGATTCAGTTCAATACTTTTACAGCATATTCTGATCAAGGTTTTGCATTATACATGCGAAAATAAAGATAACAACAATTTTGCTGTGAAGGTGAATTGACATATTTGCATAAAATATGGTTTCCAAAAGTATTCGAGATTCAAAACAATGCGATAACTGAATAAAATTATTTCAACGGAAATTCAATTGCCGAAATTCAAAACAGTGAGCTGACACATAAATAAATCGTAAAACATTCGTCCAATCTCAAAATACTGATTTCTCGGTATAAATTTTTGGATCCGGCAACACCGCTTCTACGAAATCACATTTTAAGCTCGTGTTGTCGTGAGACGCACACGTGAGATTCGGCTGATGAACGTTTCACCGTTTCACGAACAAGTTTATGATCTCGATTAAACTACTTTGGAGGCTAGTTTTTCTGTCTTTTAGAAAAATTTATTTCCAGCGGGACACCGTTTTGTACAGTGTGTCCGATTTCTAATCTTCTTACGAGACAATTCTCAATTTTTGATTTCTTGATGTAATGATTCATTCAGTAATTTAATATTGATAATGATTTTACTACCTCTTTCTATCTAAATAAGAAAATATTTATATAAAAAATAAATAACTACATCGCTATCTTCAATTAGACTGGGATTTTTCCATTTTTTTTTTACCAAAAGAATGTGTTCTCCCATATTTATATTGATGAGGGTATAATTTTTCTACACTTTTCAAATACACTCTGTATAATTGTACTGTATCATAGATAGATAGATAGCTTTTCTAAACATTTTAGAACTATTTCTGGATTCAATTTGAAATTTGTGAATGTCAAAAATTACCAAAAATACGCACAATCAAATTGTCAAAATATTCGTTTTGCTTTATGCTTCTTCCTGATTTATATAAATTTCTGCTGAGATCCAAGAAATCCCTGAAAAAAATGTGTACACAGAAAGAAAAAATTATTAAATTCACCGATAAAATTTTGCCTCAATACGATAATGCAAAATGTGAAACCACGACAAAATTCTTAATGCGTACTCACCCTTACACGCTTCGAATAATACTGACTGACTGACACTATTGACAGTCTCCTTAAAGCGTATGTTATTCCACAGCCCACTGCGCGATTTATCTACTCAACATGAACTATTGTTGGGTTCGAAATGATGTTGTTTATATATTTACTCGTGATACTGGTACACGTCATTAATGATGGACAAATCTGGATTGTTAAATTTTCTTGACCAATTTCGAACAAGAGATTAGATTAGGCAGCACTCTAGATATTTGAGCGATGAGATTTAATGGGAAATGGATCGTTTTGTAATAGTCTGACATAGTTTTTGGTACGAACAGCTTTTTGAACATCTTTTTTTTGGTGTAGCACGAGTATAGGGAGAAATATGTAATTGCACGGTTGCCTGATGCCGGAAATAGTCTGTAGACAGCAGAAAATGTTCGGAAATTGAAATTAATGTTCTAATTGAATATTGTCAGAGCTCATGAACATCGCTAACATTGAACTAGATTGTATCTTTGAAATGCATATAGGTCAGAAGGGTTATCTTGATTGTTACAAATATTAAACTGAATATTAAGAGTCCTATAACTTCTCAACAAACAACTACATCTTTAGGATAGGATTGACGATTCAATTTTGCAATTACAATTCACCAAATTCGATAAGGATGAAGTCAGCTCACTTTGAGGACGATAAAAATTCGACATTGACATTCATAGGGCGACTATTGAGAATGGTTATGGTTTTGTCAACTGTCAGTCTATGTCAACTGTCAGTTAATGTAAACTGTCAGTCTATGTGAACTGTCAGTCTATGTCAACTGTCTGTCTATGTCAACTGTCAGTCTATGTCAGTGTTCTTTCATCGCAGATCGATAAAAACATATTTGATTTCGAGAAGGCCTTCTTGCAGTACGATTTTTTTGACCGACAGAATTCGAAATGTAGAATAAACATTATTTTTCGTGTAGTCACTGTTCATTTGTTTTATCTTTTGCCAACCAATGCGATGGGTATACGTATAGTTAGTATAACTACCAGAGATAAAAACAAATGAATGAAGATACCATGGTTGGCATAATGAGCAAAATGAAGGTTCAACATTTCGAAATCGCTAAAAAAAAGCAAATTCGTGTTTTTTTTTTCTGTTTTATTTTTGAAAACCATTCCATATATCCAAAGTTGAACAGCCTTCGCTGAAATTTTCCCACACCGATCGTGCATATAAATAGTTTTATTGCATGAACCCCTTTTCATTAGTCCCACTTTAAATTATATCATTTGTTTCCGTTAGCAATTCACAAGCCACTGCGAATTATATGACTGCTCAGAAATTATCGAGGAGTATTGCGAAAATTCTAATCCGTAATTATTTTTAGATTCGTTTCATGACGGATCACTGATAACACTTGATTTGGAAATCAATATTTCATTCCGATGTTCTACAGGGTGTACAATTCGATTTCATCTTCTTCCTGTTAGTTTCATAAATAATTATGGTTTTTTTATCTGTCAAACAACCCAAACGAGAATGTCCGATGGAATCGCTTTTCGTTTCGATCGAAATCAACGTTATTTATTGAATTAATTTGAAAAAATAGT
Source organism: Plagiodera versicolora (assembly GCA_037013635.1). Taxonomy (NCBI): domain Eukaryota; kingdom Metazoa; phylum Arthropoda; class Insecta; order Coleoptera; family Chrysomelidae; genus Plagiodera; species Plagiodera versicolora. The sequence continues at coordinate 667,795 of CM072988.1, forward strand.
TGCGTGTTGTTTTTTCCATCCAAATCTAGCGGCTATCATCTTCCTAGAACTGGCCGACAAATAAGTAATTTTTTTAACCGCTGAAATTGTTTCTTTAGATTGTTCAGTTTGCCGACCACAATGAAGGTTCGGCATGTCAGTCGATTGTTCTTCCTGACACGCAATGTTATAAATAATTTGGTAAACAGAACAGATCGAATACGATGATGACCTTCACAAAAGCATTCATTTTTTTTTATTTCAACAATGAAAACAGTGGAAACCTCAAAAAGGACACCCTGTATAGCATTTTTTCGAGTATCCTCATAAAAACAGTCAATGGGTGTTAGATCCGGAGACCTGCGAGGCCAATCAACCTCTAACCTACCTTGGTATAGTAAAATTCAAGTTTCCATCGACACAAAAAACAAAAAAAAAAACAGTTGATGATGAACCACTAAACACGACTAAATCACTTCGAGTTTGGTGAAGTTTAAGATAACGTAGGTGACGGTAAAAGTTGTTTTTTGACTTGTCGTTGATCTAAATTAGGCTCGTAATATCGTTGGAGCAATTATCGCAATCTCAATTTCTCTGCCTTGAAGGCTTTCAATTAATTGGAGGCTTTCCATCGAACGTCGAGTATAAGGAAGATCGTTCTATGGCGTATTATTCAATAATCAAGTCGTCTGTGGTTTATGTTGTTATGGAAAGTTGTTTTATAGGGATCGTCATTTGTTTGTGGTTGTTTTGCGTCAAAATAATTCATAACTGTGTTGAAACTTTTAGTTATCGTGATCTGAATAAAGTATACACATTTTTCAACCACCCTGTACATAAAAAACAGAATTTCAGCAGTTATATTGTTTACTTATAACACAGTAGGCCTTGAATATACCTGAAACGATGCACCTACCCAATATTTAAATATATTGAAGACTTTTAACACCTCTGTGTTGATAAAGTACTTTTCACTGGTTATTTGTTTTTCAATTCACGACACAGTATAAATGAGATATCCTCAAATTGAACCAAATTCCAAGTCAAAGCTAATGCTTTAGTTTGTGTCTCTCATTTTGACATTTCCTTCAAATCTTGATGGATCAAGGTCAAAGGTTAATTTACGTTTGACGTTAACTGGTGATCCGTTTTGGGATCAAGAATCTGTGTTTTAACTCATATTGATATGTACCAGATTTCCATACCAATCAACTGTTATTGTCAACATTCTGACAGAAGAGTTACCAATGAATTATGTGATGTTAATTAGTTATTAAACTATTTGTTCGTTACTTATTTATTGAAATACCAATTTATTGTAAAAAAAAAGAAAACATTATTTTATTCAGCTTTGTTAACTAAAGTATTATGTATTCCAATTAATGGTATTTATATATCTCGCTATCTTGTATAAATGATTATACTCCTAAAACAACAAAGAACTACTTATGTTCAACGAGTTTATTTATTTACTTTCGTATTTCGGTATCAGATAAATGCAATGCTATCAAAAAGATTACCAACTCGATTGTTATGACATATTTTGCTTTATTCTTCTCTCACCAGTCGACTGATAAGGCCTCAATAAATCATATTGTTTTCAGAAATTAACGAAATCAAAGAAAATTTCCGATAATGAATTATATTGTCCTGAAAGATATTGTAAAAATATGCCACAGTTCCAATGGTACATCCTGTACACAATAAAGGGTATTACGTAAAAAATACTGAATTCATGTGAAACATGTCGTGGAATGTTTAAATATAATTACTAGAATTGATATCATCAACCTCAAATTACTGCCAATTTGTCATGGGTATAAGTACTTTGTATAATAAATAAATTATCTGAAATTATGTTATTTATGCTGTAAAAATACAAAATAATTTCAGTTTCACTGTTTCCGAATGATATGTTGAGGCTAACCACCTACACCCTGTATATACGTCCAAAGCCTAGCAAAAGTTTGGAATCTGTTCAAAAATTGGAAGACCAATATTTATAAATCAGTCGTGTGAAATAAATACAGTGGAAAAATTTACATCCGGCACATCATTGCAAATAATAAAAACATTTTGACAGACCGTTAATGACACGCGATATTAACACGAGGTTGTCAATTGATAAAAGAATCATTTGAAGGATATTGTCTGAAAAGCTGAATCATGTTTATCTGGTATGCTAACCATACTGTATTATTATTTTCATTATTCCTTATGAGTTGACATATTTCCATTTTTATCACAGTGATTTTTGAAATTCACTCATTCCCAACAAGTTTTCCATAATTATCATAAATACAGTCATTAATATAATGAATGCAACCTTGGGCACTTGATTATTTATTCTAGTTAAAAAAATAAATAACTCAAGTTCCTATATGCAGTGCAGAATTTCCTAAAATATTTTGAAGCTGACCAAAAATATAGCATCGCTATGTATACGCTCTTTGTGTACCTACAAAAGTGAATTATAGAACAAAAACTTCTGTCGTTAAACGATGTGTGATATGACAAAGGAATCGTATCAAATTCTATGATGAAACAATTGAATTAACCATAATTGTGTCACACATGGAAAGCCAATAAATAGGAAATTACTCATAGCATGTAAACTGTGTTCAAGCCCTGAAGCTTGATTACACCACAATACGTTATTTTTTTCTAAAAATAATTGACCTCTGGTCGATCCTGAACAATAACAAAAACATGCATGATATCGAAATATAATCATCTCTGCGAATATCGATTGCTGAATAAAACGAAGCACAAATCTATACTCACTTGTCTACGCTACCTTGTACTTCGATTAAGAAACTAGATTCTTGATACCATTAATTATCGAATAAACAATAGTAAACACGAATCAGCTGTGCACTGACAACATCCAAACAATGACGGCGAGCTTATAAATTCTGTTCGGATAAAGTCCTTGCTCTTCCAGCGCTGTTGCCAGGTCTGGCATCGAGAAATACTTATTGTTTTTCCTCGATTTCATTCACTTTCATCTCATTTGAATATTTGATTGCGACTTGTAGTAAACAAATCTTTGAATCACGTTACATAACCACGAAATTAGCATTCAAATTGTGACGCTTCTAGAGCGTTGTAGAGGATCGATACCGAGCATAGGCAACCGTTCATTCAACACCTGTTCCAAACTGACCTATTGGAAACTAGGTCAGAAGGAATAGTGACTTCATGAACTAAACATACGAACATTGAGTGTGTGAACTGTTTCTATTGATTTATAGCCTGTTTACTCCCAAAACAAATTTATAACTCGTTCGTCGAATTTATCTTTTATCTGACATTGAAATCCCCATTTTCCGATGACTCCACACACTGAAAAACATTCGGTCATCATTGTTCAGAAGTTTTCGTGAAGTCATCATTGAAAATGGCTCCACCTCCATTTTGGATTCCAGGGCCGCCCCCTCGTAAGCCACCACGTCAAGGACCCCCACAGCATGGTCCTCCTCCACGTCAGGGACCTCCGCCATTCTTTGGGAACCCAGGTAAAAAAAATCAACTTCTTAATTGTGGTTTTGAGTCATTTGAAAATATCAAGAAACGATTGAAATACACATTCGTGCATACTAGTGACATCTCGCGGTGATGCACAAAAAGAAAGTCGAGCAGTCTGTAATGAAGTGACTATTATGGGTTGAAATCTGTAAGAGTGCTGTAGGTTTCTGCAGAAGTTCGAGGTTTCGCTAAGAGAGGGCAGTACTTGTCGATGGAAATTAACGCAATTATTTTTATTGACCACAAATAAATGCAGTAATTATGTGAATTTGGCGATATGAGGGATGAAAACAGAGTTTTGTTATTACAGGTGGGCCTCCTCCACAGCCAGGACCCCCACCATACAGACCCCCATATCACCGATAATAAGTATATTTTATCAAATTTGATCTATCGATCATGAAAACAATGGAAATAAATTGAGTGATACAAGAAATATTCGATAATCAGTTTCCTTTTATTTTCTCGTTCAATATAATATCTAACAATTTATGTTTCTGTATTTTGCCACTCGTAGTAGTAGGAAAAGATTCAACAATGAAAACCTTTGTTGGCATTTTGAAACTGGCAATTTCTCCTTTGAAAAAATCTTTCAACTCCCTCACTGTAATTTCACGACCACTTGTTGTCCTCAAAACAGCGCAAACTTCCTCCCCGAGTCGTTCATCCGGCAGTCCGATAACCTAAAAATACTCAAAGGTGTCGACAGCTTGTCAGAGTATGCAGTGTTGCCAGATTGTATTTTTTTTTTCAGTGAAACTCAGAAAACCTCACCTGTGCTTCCAGAACATCTGGGTGGGTGTTCAAAAAATCCTCGATTTCTTTCGGGTATATATTCTCCCCACCCCGTATAATCATCTCTTGGTATCTACCCAAGATCCGCCCGTATTTTTCTTCGGTGAAGACGAATTGGTCCCTGAAAATTCGAAATTTCAGTAGCAACTTTTTTTCACCGGGGAAATTCGCTCACCCTGTATGGAGCCATCCGTCCGCACCCTTGGTTTGCTTGGTTTTTTCTTCTTCCTCGTGGTAACCCAGCATGGTTGAGTACCCTCGGATGCATAATTCTCCGGGTACGCCGATGGGCACGATGTTTCCTTCCTTATCGACGATTTTCGCTTCCAAATGTTCTTGTAAATAGCCCACAGTCGTGGTGGATTTTTCCTTGTCGTCGTTTTCCAGTGATTGAAAGGAAGAAGCAGTTGTTTCGGACATACCGTAAAGAGACTAAAAATTGTTTGTCCAAAATAACATCGGGATGTATTCAATATACAGGGTGGCCCATTAGTGTGTAGAATAACTCGCTTAGGAACGAGGGTACGAAAAAATGTTTCGAATAAAAGTTGTTATATTTGCGCGGATACACAATCCTGGAATATTTAGAAATATACAGGGTGTTCAGCCTAGGCGAGGCAACATTGAGCTAACTTTTTTCAAATGGGACACCCTGTATATTATTCCACCATCGTATTCAGCGTCGAATTCTGCACCCAGTGCCGTCTTTATTTTTTCCAAGAAATGCGACGTTGCCAAACTAGTGCAACAAAACGAAAATTTGGCGAAAATTGGTGCATCATAAAGAACGCCAAATAAAAGTTATCAATGATGAATAAGTGAACTTATTTGGTGGGCACAAAAATGAAGGATGGCTGAAATGTTTGAACAGAGTAGAAGTCGCGTTTTGTACAGAGGGTGTTTTTTGCATAAGCTTCAATTCAGGATATTTCAATTATCAAAAACTTCGTATTTTCAAAAGGATATTATTTCATTATCTTGAAGAGGTATTTACCTTGACTTTTTTGACATTTAATATCTGCAACATGTCTTCGAATAATTGTGGGGAACAGGATGCTCCCCCTGTAAGAACGATCTCTAAATCCAAAATTTCTCTTCTTCTTTTTTGTGCGTTGATCAAGTCCACGTACATTGTTGGTGTACCATAAATAATGGAGCATCTGAGGAAATGACGACGAAAAGTCAGTGGCGTACATTGTATTATTTTTCAACAAGAAATTTGTCACCAATTTCACCCTGTATATAGTTCAAAGCTTTCAATACATGCTTCAGTGCTTATAAAATTAACTACATGATAAAGTAATCCGCAATTTTATTATCGTGTTAAGAGAAATGATAAACAATGACTATAAAAACTAGAATTTATTGTATTTGGTTTGTTATTTTTTTTTCTGGGACACCTTCATAGTTTCAAATCAGAAAAATACCCTCACACTATACAGGGTGTCCATGGGAATGTGGCCCACAACACGTCCCTCGACTCGACATTTTTTTTTACAAGCTGTCAAATGTCAAAATTCTGACACTTCGCGGTACTCACCTCTCGTCCCTCAAGGCGTCCAGGGACTTTTCGGCATCGAACCCATCGGAAGGTAGTACCAGGGTACTGCCGTGGTTGATGCCGGCTGATATCGCTATTACGGTGCCATAGGCGTGGAACAGGGGGTTTTGCACGCATATTATGTGGTGTTTTTTGTCTAACTCATTTCTTTTGCCAGCGTAATAGCCGTTGTTCACCGTGCTAAAGTGACTTATGACAGCTGCTTTGGGGCTGCCTGTCGTACCCTTCACAAAAACCAGAAAAATATCAATAAACGTCAAATGTCAATGTCAAATGTCAAATGACAATGTCAAATGTCAAATGTCAATGTCAAATGTCAATGTCAAATGTCAATGTCAAATGCCAACGTCAAATGTCAATGTCAAATGTCAATGTCAAATGTCAATGTCAAATGTCAATGTCAAATGTCAATGTCAAATGTCAATGTCAAATGTCAATGTCAAATGTCAATGTCAAATGTCAATGTCAAATGTCAATGTCAAATGTCAATGTCAAATGTCAATGTCAAATGTCAATGTCAAATGTCAATGTCAAATGCCAATGTCAATGTCAAATGTCAATGTCAAATGTCAATGTCAAATGTCAATGTCAAATGTCAATGTCAAATGTCAATGTCAAATGTCAAAGTCAAATGTCAATGTCAAATGTCAATGTCAATGTCAATGTCAAATTCAAATGTCAATGTCAAATGCCAATGTCAAATGTCAAATGTCAATGTCAAATGTCAAAGTCAAGTGTCAATGTCAAATGTCGATGTGTCAGCGTCAATGTCAATGTGTCAACGTAAATGTGTCAACTGCCACTGGTGGACTCGTACCCGCTTTGTATTACTAATAATATTGGGTCCATCAATGTTTATACTTAATTCGGACCTAAATTGACTTCACTATTTCGTCACGTACCGAAGTCAGCTGAATATTGACCGGACTATCGATCTTGATACGCCCCTGATTCTTCTTCACCATTTCAATGTCCGACCGATCTGGCATATTCAAAACGTCGCCGTAGCTGTACGTTCCTCTGAAAATCGATAAATTGACCTTGAGTACAGTGCGGCTCTTCCGAAACTGAATTACGTTTCTACCGAGCCGGACTGCACCAACGTACCTCATTTTCTCGTCGGATATCATGATGATGTTTCGCAGGGAAGGGACGTTTTGCTGTTGGATTCTTCCGGGTGATTCCTCGCCGATTTTCGGGCATATGGACTCGATTATTTTGTAGTAGTTTTGTTTTCGGAATGTGTGTCCGCATATGAGGCCTTTCAGCGCCACTTTCTTGATTGAGTATTCCAGTTCTCTTCTTTGGTAGACGGGATTTAGAGAAACCGATAAGTTGAAATAGGAAATTAGTCTTTGTGTTTTTTGTCATTGACATAATTTTTCACGTGCAGTAAATTTGCTTTGATTGAAAAAAGTCGATCGAGTTTGTGATATTGAAGCCTCGTTCGAATTTTTTTGCGCAGTTTTTACTTCTTTCAATGCCGGTATCAAATAAGATGAAAGTGGATAACTTAATCACATGTACTTTGATGATATAACTCATGGGATCAACTTAATCCTCACTCATACACGCCTGCTCTTTATTGAACATATTTTTCCGTCTATTCAAACAAATTTATAATGAAATGGTACTGGTTTTCATCCATAGCTAAGCTGCGAGGGAAGTTTAGAAGCGAGGCAGTGTTGCCAGCTGTACTTTGTAGGAGGTCTACGGAATTTTCTGTCATGAAGTCGGAATGAATGCATGAATGAAAAACAAATATGAATAAGAGGGATTTTGTTGATTTTTTCGAAAGTTTTAAAATCGTTGTGAGTCTTCAATGTTCGTATGAAGGTTTGTAGAACATCGATACGGATTCTCCATGGGTTTTTGCGTTGAACATTGAGAGTTTTGGGTGTTTTTCGTGGGTTTTTGTGACGATTTGAGACTTTTTTGGAATTTTCCACATGAAATAACTCGAGAAAAGGATTCCACTGCCGTTTTCAGGCAAAATTATTTCTTGAAATTGAACAAAGAGCAGATGAAAAATCTCGAAATAACAAAGAACCATCCCAGATAACATAACCAAACTCCAAAAACTCACCACCAGAAGGCCAGCTCTAGCACACCCCAAATACGACACGAACCATTCGATTTGATTCGGTGCCCAAATTCCGATTCGGTCACCGTGCTCGAAACCCATTTTCGCCAGACCAGCAGCCAGACGATCGGCTTCGTATAAAACCTCCGCATAGCTTTTCCTGGCTTTTTGGTGACAGGAAACAATTGCCGTTGTCGTGGCATGATCGAAGCAGGTCTGTTCTAGGAGTTGACCCAAATTTAAGGGTCTCAAAGGGTCTTTTCCGACGTTGTGTAAGTAGCTCAGTGCACTGAGATTTCTTTTTCTAGGAGAAAATAGCGAAATTCAGTACCTGAGAAGAATTATTTTTTCTCGAAGACAAGTGACAAGAAAGTGGTCTCCAAATGTTCATCACCCTGTATATCAAAAGTTGAGACTGAAGGAAAAATGAAAAAATTGAATTCAAGTGGCGCCATATTGAAAATACTGAGCACAATTTCATTTTCTCATAAAATTTTGAAAACCGCCATTTATAACGAAATCAAAAAACTCAAATTTGTTCAGTACTTCATAACAATGGTAATAAATAAAAATATTGAATTTCTCACAAATATTTTGTGCAGTGTATGCGAAAAATTGTGATAATTCACTCACCCAATCAACTTGTAATGCTGTGACAGAAATCTACTGAGCCTACTAAACATGATGAACTTAGTATGAGCATGACAAACAGACTAAGATTATTTCTCTCAGTCTACTCTTAGATATCTTATCTACATTATGTTTATCATTAACAACCGGATAATGTGAACGGAATAATCTCTAAAAGAACGTCGATAATTTTGGAACACTTTCTAAAATACTTACTATTGAACAGTGTGGCCCAGCTAAAAATTGTTAGTTCCTAAATCGCGAGAAAAAAACTGAAGATCGCACACAGACACTTCACAGCCTTCCTGTCAGAAATTAATTTGGCATTTTATTTACATTATAGTTACTAGATATTAATCAAAGTACTTCTCCAGTCATTCTGCATATGATTTCTTTCATGTTTTCGCAAACAAACCGATTTATTTTCATAATGATGAAAATAATATTCATTGTATGCATTGTATGTATGTATGACACAAGCCTACTTCAACTAAATGTAAAAAAAAACACAGTAAGTATTTTAGTCTATTTATTTGAGTCAGATATATTCTACAACCTATTTTAATTTGTACCAGCATTTTTGAACACTATTTAATCGAAACTGTGAAAAAAATTTAACGATGTTGAATGACTTTTTAATGAACTACCTAATGAAATTATCAGTAATGACCATGGAATATTCCAAATGTGAAATTAATATCAATATTTCCATTACAATTACTGACATTATTTTTTGGTTACACTTTTTCCTTCCTTTTTTTATTGAATCAGTTTACATAACTAGTTTTGGTTTCATATTTTATTCACATTATACACTATCAATTGAATAACATTTACATTCAATCTGATTTTGGAATGAGGTTGTTTTGTTTAGGCTGCAGAAAATCTTCACAAATCGCTTCGATCATTTCTTGTAGAGTAGCAGAAATCACAGAATCATCTCTGAAATAATCAATTCACGACATTATAACATAAATGAAACTAATAAACTAGTTTAGAATCTTTATGAAGCATGCATTGTCCTGGAGACAAAAAAAAAAACAAAAATTCACCTAATATCAGGAGAAGCACAGAGCTCTGTATAGTACTTGATTTTCGGTTCAGTACCAGACGTCCTCAAAGTACAAATCAGCCCATTGGAAAAGTTGAAAGTGATCATCTGACTGTCCGAAGAAACAGGCAAAATGGCTTTGTTACCTGGCTGACTGCTATCGAAACCAGTCGTAAGGTCTCTCACCGATACAATTTTATATTTTTTGTTGAGAATTTCCTGAGGATACTAAGAAACAAAGAAAAAAACGTATTGAATGATGATTGAGATGGCGAAAGTGACATTTCGCCCTGTATTAGACATTTCAGTGGCATCTAGATTCTAGCTTATTCGCGGATAAAGTGTCAGTGAGAAGGATAGAACATCGTAGGAACCGTCGGATAGAGAGAGGTGGAGAATGTGTCGTCAAGATAGCTGTTCGAGAAACAATAAATGTCATGATAGTTCTAGAACAGTTCGGGTGCAAATGTCGTACATGTGAAAGAACAGAACTATATTTGACAGTTGCATATTCAAATATGTAAACATTGTTGTATGAGTCAGTTAGAATTTTGTGTATCTCACCGTTTTTTCTCCATGGAAATTTCGAATCCTATCGAAAATCCTCCGAATGACTTCAGGATCGTGGCAGATGTAATACGAGTTACAAGATACGTGTTTCCCGTAAGTTGCATAAATCTCTGCTAATCTACTCGACAACGTCATATTTTGGCTATAGAGGTAGGACGCCATTGTGGTTGCCTGAAACGCTGCACTAACGCCATCTTTATCAACGACATCGATAGAGCACATAAACCCAATGGCTTCCTCGAAACAAAATATAACATTGTTGCCTTGCTTTTCCAATTCCAAAGCTTTGTTGCCTGAAAAAATGGGTTGAACCAGTGCGAGAAATTGTTTTGTGTGGTTTTACCGATCCATTTGAAGCCAGTGAGGGTGTCAACGTGATTGAAACCCTCCTTCTTGCTCATGGTTCTCAGGATCATGGAACTGACTGTACTGGAAATCATGTACACCCGATCCAGTGGCTCGTTTGGGTGCTTTTTTCTGTAGCAGTGTAACATCCACCACCCAAAAAGAGCCCCCAGCTCGTTCCCAGTGAAAATTCTCCATTCCCCGGATCTGAAAAAGTTCACGCTGGAATATTCGGCTGTCAAACGTCAGACGTCATAGAAAACCGGAAGTTTGGAGCTCATACACACTTGGCATCTTTCTCAGCAACAGCCAATCTATCAGCATCAGGATCATTCGCGATAATCACAGGGCTACCATGTTGATTAGCCGTTTTAAACGACAGATCCAGGCTGCTTTTCCCTTCTTCTGGATTGGGGAACCTGGAAAAACATCCCCTACAACCCCTCCACTGCTTTTTGGCGCTCAAACTCACTTCACAGTAGGAAACTCTGGATCAGGATCGGCCTGCTCGGGCACAGCCACGAACCTAACCCCTACAGCATCGAAAACCTTCTGGATATATCGATGCCCCACCCCGTGCATGGCGGTGTACGTGAACAGCAAGTCGACTTTTCCGTTCAGATGTTTGTGCTCTGGTAGAATCGTGCTAGCGATGATCTCGAGGTAGTGCTCCAAGACCTCCTCCAGCGGGTCGCTCAGCAAAGGGCTGGAGGTCAAAATGGAGGTGTCCCAGGAAGTATCCAACGGTTTCAAGCTCTGCAGTATGGATTCCTGGATGAGGGCATCCACGGGGGGGATTATCTGGGCCCCGTTGGGCCCATACGCCTGGGAAACAGTGACAGTGTTCGGTTATACAGGGTGTTTCGGAATTGCAAGGCAATATTTCAGTGACGTATTCTCTAGTACAAATTAAGGAAAAAAGTTTCTATGAGCGTGTGTCCGATCTCGATTATTAGCGGAGTTACAGGGTGTTGAAAGTTAGGAAAGAATTTGGTTTTTATTTTATTGTGCTCGATCTATTGCAGATAGAGCTCTCAAATTTCGTACGAGTAGCAAGCAATAGGTGCTGCTTGATATGCAAGTAAATGTTTTCCAAATACCATACAGGGTGTTGCATTTTCCGCAGTCTCAATCCATAAAAGCCTTAAGAAAAACTTGCTCGTACGCCACTGGTGAATTTCAATATTTTTTTCCAGTTCTTCAACCTATTACCTACATTTTGTCCCTCTTGACTTTTGGTCGGATTCTGTTCAATTTCCTCGGAAATTAATTAATTCGTAAATTGGCTCAAAGTTAAATACTCTGAAATGTTTATACCATTTCGATATTTGATATTGATTAAAGCATCAAGATTAAATAAAAAAATAATTTATCAACGAATGTTAAGAGGAATTGTTCAAAGTGGATCGAGCACATTAAAACCTGATTTTCTTCCTAACTTTCAACACCCTGTAACTCCGCTAATAATCGAGATCGGAAACACGTTCATAGGAACTTTTTTCCTTATTACATACCTGAAATATTGCCTCGTGCAATTCTGAAACATCCTGTATACAGAGTGTTTGGTGAACGTGGTGCAATAATTCGCAGCGTTAACTTTGAGTGAAGTGTCTAAAAATGTTTTGGTACGTGCTTACCTTATACCCGTTGTCTTCTTTCGGGTTGTGCGATGCTGTGATCATGATGCCCATTGCGCAACCGTATTTTTTTACGGAGAAAGGAACGAAAGGGGTTGGTACCACTTGCCCGAAAAGTTTCACTGGGTAACCAGCGTTCGCTATGATGGAAGCAGTGAGTTCAGCCCATCTTGAAAGAAAATCACGTGAATTTTGAGCGATATTATGTTTTTTTTTTTGGAAAAAGATAATTGCGATCACAATCAGTGCAGAAAACTAATGAGCAAACCAATTTCTGACGCCTCACACCCACCTTTTGCTATTATACCTGCCATCGTACCCAACAACGACCCCGTTTCGGCCCACCACCTCCGAGAGGGCCTCCCCCAGGTACCTCACGACTCCCTGGCCGGTTTGGATGATCACCAGGTCGTTCATACAGGCGTAACCCACCGCCATCTTTCCACGTAGCCCCGCCGTCCCGAACGCGATTCTCTTGAGCATTATCCTGGCCAGCTCCTCCGTCTGCTTTCGGGCCACCAGGTCCTGGAGGGCCGCCGTAGTGGCTTCGTTTCGGTCCCATCGTAGCCACTCTGAGATTTTGGCGTTCAAGGCCAGTGATAGTTCGCACATGGTGACGGTGACGTTGTCAATGTCAACTGGAAATTGTTTGACGGAGATATCGAGTGTTGGGTTTGTTTATTGCGAGAGATTTTGGGCACAGGGGCGGCCCATAGGGGGGTATTGGGGCGCTTAGGGCGGGATTTCGGTGATATAGACACTTTTCAGTTGATGACTGCACGGATTATACAGGATGTATTAGCGTATCATTGTATAATTTGGTATTGTGACGTCACTGTGAGATTACAAATCGCAAAGTTGCCTCAAAACTGCTTCAAGATCAGATTGAATGATGGAAAATAGTGCATATGAAGTTTCTCTGGAAACCATCAAGTAATATCAGAAAAAATAGACAACCAAACCTGATCTTTTCTGATATTAATTTTTGACTACACCACTGCTTTAATATCGATAATCAAATTCATTGTTTATCGTTATTAAAGATATGATGTAACATTGCATTTGTCAATAATCAGTGGCGAAACGATAAGAAGTCAGTAAACTGTATACAGTGTGTCCATTTCCGAGGTGTTGCCTTGTGGTACGCTTTTACGAGCCACCCTGTATAGAAGCTCAGAATTCTTGATGGGTGCATTCCAAATATTGATCGTAGAAAATATCATTTCAAAACTTGTATACGTATTTCGCTTATCTAGATCCACCTTAGGAAATCAGACAGATTACGTTAAATGAGCCACAATTAAACAAAGAGAATAATCTATACCACTTAAAATATAGTTCGCTAATCAGTATCAATGATCAGTTGATTTGATTTGAAGCAGGTTGGTAAATAATTTCAGTAACGTATACTGTGCAACGTGACTTTGACAGTTCAATGTCAATTCGTGAAATGTCATCCAAATAGCAGTGTTTTCAATCGCTTTTCAGTTTATAATCCCGCGCGACTGAAATATATCGTTGCAGCAAAAGCCCAACATTTATTAATGACACAGGCGTCACTTTCGTTTCATGCACACGATATATTTTCACCTTGCCCATTCATACGTTCTTATCAGTTTGATAAACATACGGGTAGCCTATTCTAGCTGTGGAGTGTTGTGAAGAGAGCAGAGAAAATGGCGAAGGAATAACTTTTCAGGGGTATGTAGAAGGCAGTGCCAAAAATTCATCACGTATTCAATTAGAAACCCTGCAAAATTACTCACCGCTCCTGGTACGTACACACCGAATATATTATCCGCTCCCGGTACACTCGTAGAACCAAAGCAGGCGTTGCCTGTCCAACTGCCGCGCTATCCGCAACGAAAATATAGGTTATGTCGTGATGCGTTCTCGCTTTGACGATTCCTTCAGGGAAGCGTCGGAAAATCGATGACGGTGACCAGCTGGCGGTCCTCTCGGGTGTTAATTCGACGACGATGAAGGTGTCTTGAAGTCGACTGTTTGTTGCAGATCGAATATGGAGCCGGGAATAGTGAAAATCGCGGAGGACAGCGATTTCGATATGCTGAAGAGGTTAGTGGACGATCACACTGAATGGAAGTTGGAGTACGATAAAGGGGACGAAACTAAGGTGACTGTTTTGTTTTGTAATTCACTGTGTTTGTTAGTCGGGAGTTTGAAATGTTTGCTGAGGTTTATTGTGATAATCGTCAAGGTTGAAGGTTATCGAGAGCATATACACTGCTAGGGATTGCGGTGTTGCCACGTGCTTTGTAGAGGGAAGGATAAATTCGCACTTTGCGAGTGGCATTCGATGGGGATTTTTGTGTCTACTTGAGTATTTTGACGCAAAAAGCACGAATTTGGTGATATTTTCGTAAGAAAATGAAAACTCTTGGAGATATTCCACTCTAAAACCTGAAATTTCACCTTCTTCTACATTTTTAAACAATATTGTACAGATTTATTGCAAATTTCTTCAATATCTATACACTCAACATGTTGAAAAATGATTTACCATTTATGCATACTCAGGTAAATATCAGGTAAATACTGCAAATGCAGAATTTTTTAATTATAATCATCCGAGTTGAATTCATTCGACATTTACACAAATAGTATGATGATTTGAAATTTCATCGATATCCATATCGTATTATAAATGCAAAATTACCGAAATGAACACAAAATGAGAAAACAACATTATTCTTTGCTTCATTCTACAGTAGTAGTAGATTCCAGTAATGTTTTCACACATGGCAACACCGATACAAACATTCGCAAGTGACGCTGTCACGGCTCTCAATAACGTTGCCTCGAAAGGTATCTCTCGTGACCGATTGAACTCTGAGAAATTTGTTATTTCCGAAACGGCGATAGGTTTGGACGAAAGCCACCCCGAATTGCAGCTTCAGGATGGTCAAAATCCAAACAATCTTCCACGACATAAAACCCAGCACATTATTCGACGTATTACACGATCCGGACTACCGCAAAGAATGGGACGGGTACATGAAAGCGTCCATAGAAATAGGCTACTTGAATCCCAACAACGACGTCGGGTACTACGCTCGTGAGTACCCAAAAAAAAATCATCGAGTGGCTGTCAAGGTCGCCCGAGCTGACACCTGTTGATTTTTTTTTTAGTGTCTTGTCCGACACCGGTGAAAAACAGAGATTTCGTTCTGCAGCGCTCCTGGCTCGATATGGGCGACGAGAAGCTGATTTTGAATCACTCTGTGAATCACAAAGACTATGCAGTTAGGAAAGGATACATCAGGTTGGGTTGTCTGTGCTTTTTTTTTGATTTTTTATGGTCCATAATATATTGATATAATGATATTTTCATTGCGGAGTTTTGGAAATGACTAATAGACCGAGCGTCCGGTATTAGGAAATGTCTACTGGTCCGATTGGAGGTTATGAAAATATATTTAGTGGTTTTTTGGAACGCTTTTTTGATTTTTGTTTGAAATTTAGTGAAACTGTAAGGATTTTCTCGTAGCTTCACTAAAAGAAATATTAATTTCGTGTGTGGTCGAAAAATCTAACTTTTGTTCATAACTCGAAAACAAAAGACGATAGCCAATTTTTGTTTTCGCCAGTGAATGTATCTCGAAAAAAGCGATCGAGAATGCCATCTCCATTTTCCCTTATCTCTAATAGTTACCGATTTGCCACTTGAAAATTTGCACACCCTGTACATTGTTTTTCTAAAACTAAAGAAAATTGACATTTCGGATTTCAAAGTCGGGAATCTCGTGCAAAATCATCAAAAAAAAAACACTTTTGAGGTTAGAAATGTATACAGGATGTATCAACTTTTTCTTCAAAAGTACTTGGGATTGTTGTAAAAATCATGAATTTGCTTAAAACCTGATTCAAGATTGAATTTAATGACAAAAAATTGTGTACATCAAGTTTCTCTGAAAAAAAATTACGTGATATCCGAAAAAAATCGCTTCAAGAGGTTAGAAATGTTGACCGCGATCGCCGTAATGAAAAAAAAAATGAATAAGAAAGGCGAGTTTCTGAAATTGACGACATCATCCGCAGGGCGGTTTCTTACCTGACCGGCTTCGTGGTGCGAACCACCTCCGACGGCTGCTTCCTGGGCTACGTCTCGCAGACGGACCCTCGAGGTAAGCTGCCGCCGTGGCTGGTCAATAAGATCACGCAAAAGTTCGCGCCCAAGGTGGTGAAGCAGCTGAGGAAGGCGGCGGAGGGGTACGAGGAGTGGAAGGCGGCGCAGGCCGACCCCGCTTCTAAGCCTTGGGTGTATCCCGAACAAACGCTGTCGGTGCCTAGGATAAGCATTTCCGATGTGAGTTGTTGGTTTGGTCGATGTGATCGCGGAAAGTGCAGGTTTTCGATTTTTTTGCATCCCAAATTTTAGGAAGTTTTTCAACTGCCCGAACGACTGCGCCAAAAAGTTTTGGGAATGACTGATAGACCGACCTGTCGGTATTGAAAAGTGTCTACTGGTCCGATTGAGGGTCATCTTAATGTATCAAGCGAGTCTTTAGAACGAAATTTTGAAAGCTACATCAATTTTTCGAGTCCAGTTCTATTTAAATAATTAGAATTATTTCATGAAAATGGAGAACAAAATGTCAAACTTGAGCATATTTTTCATTGTAATACTGTGATTTTGCAAGATTCATTCTGGCCTAACGACTGCGCCAAAAAAATTGTTTTGTTGTTATTACAGCCAAATCATCAGAATATGGTACCGGAAAATAATTACGTAATTTGCGAATTGCTCTTTGGTGGTAGATGTGAGCTTGCGTGTCAGGAAATTGTCAAAAAATCGCTGTATAATTTGAGGACCAATAATGTTACGATTGTGTTTTTCAAGGCAAAATTCTGAACCCTGAACAAACGATTATTTTAATGATGCGTTGTTTGTTATGTGATCCACTTGTGCATTTTTTTTTGATTTTCAGTGTTTGCCAAATGGTCTGTCGATATCGAATGTGGAAGATTGTGAAGACTCAGACTGACATTTAATACCCAAAAATCATCGGCTTCGAAAATATAACCGTTCCACTGACTTACTATGTTACAGTGAACATTTTATTGACTTTTCAGAAAAATTATGCTTACAGAAAGGGTACCATTGAAAAAACATTTCCAGAGGTGCAATGTTGTTTTATTTATCTGATTTAGACCCCCAAAAGTCCCAATTCCCCCAAAAAATTACCAAATGAACATGAGAAATAAACTTTCATATACATCGTTTGTTTCATTTCAAAGACATTCCTTTAACCCCACACTGTTTTCACAGGTTGAGCAACACAAACAAACTTGACACTTGACAGATGACTCAACTGTCAATATCTCCTATCGATGTTGCATGAACCACACTCACTTCTCAGTTGGGATTCCTGCAGTAACCCAATTTTGCTCATTCCAACTTCCACATTCCTTCATCGAGACGAATCTACGAAAGCACCATTTATTGTTCTGCTCCGATTGTCATTTGTCTCTCGGCTCAGAGTGTAACAAACCATAAATGGTGTCGTGAATTTAAAAACATTAAAAAATGAGTAATTGTTTGGAATCCCTCGGACCATTTCTAATGATTTCACACGACACACAATCACAAGAATCTCTTTGTGGGCACTCAGTAGGTGGAAATTGTGAGAGAACTTTGCTGCTGGGAATGAAAAAATTCCATTCCTCCACAGACTTTGGTCTGTACAAAGTCAAAGACAAAAACAACAGAGTGTTGTGTTGGTTAAAGTGTGCTTCGGTATCAGCTGCACTAGCTTCAGCGTTTATTATTGTAAGTACCAGCTAAAGCAGTGATTCGTCCTTGTTTCTGAACCCCCCCTGCGTTTCTTCAGCTCCTCCACTTCACCATCAACCCCAATGGAGCCTCCAAACCCATCAACGAAACCAAAATATCAGAAAAAATCGTCTCAGCACGACCCGAACCGTTCGACTTCAAACCAGCAGGACCCCAACCGCACCAATTCGTCCCCACGTTCCCCACGACCCCCCAGACGACCCTCAGGGTGCCAGCCCCAAGGTACCCCCAGCTCACCAACTACAGACACCAATACTACCCCCGGAACATCGGGGAAGCGATCAGGTTCATGACGAAGAGCCCCAGCAGGAGGAAAAAAGGCTTGGAGGACCAACTGCAGCGGTACAAACCGAACGACCCCAGCGAGGTCAACCTGCTGGCTGTGGGGGACTTTAGATTCTCCCCCCCGGCTTGGAAGGACTTTAACCAAGCGAAGCTGAACGTTTTGGGGGAGCAACAGGCTGGGCTGGTGCCTCCCAGCGTGCTCATAACGAGCAAGTTTCGACACCAGACCATCCCCTTGACGGGCTACTTGGATGATCAAGAGGGCGTTGGAAACAAAGCAGCTCCGATAAATGTCAGCGTGACAGAAACAGAGGATTGGCGTTACAACCACCAAAAAACTGACAAGGGGGGGTTTGGGGAGATGTTTAGGAAGCCCTTTGTGGTGGAGTTGTCTGTTTATCCGGCCGTGCCAGATTTCAGCCACTTGCCAGAGAAACCTGTGCGAGCAATTGCACCGGGAGCTGTCAACCAAATGCACGTGACCTTGAAAG
Source organism: Plagiodera versicolora (assembly GCA_037013635.1). Lineage (NCBI taxonomy): Eukaryota > Metazoa > Arthropoda > Insecta > Coleoptera > Chrysomelidae > Plagiodera > Plagiodera versicolora. The sequence goes on from CM072988.1 coordinate 686,565, forward strand.
TTTTCCCATCAGTGACAGTTCATCACAATTGAATAGCAATAAATGCGATTTTGGTGGTACAGGGTGTTTTATAATACCTTCTTGGTGAAATAATGAAAGAGAAATTCTCTCCTTTCGAGCACACGCAAACCAGCATGACACTTTTATACAGGGCGACCCATTAATGTGTGGGAGAAGAACGATAAGAAAAATTTGAATACAAAAATGTTTCCTATAAAAATTGATATATTTACGCAGATACACATTTCAAAAGTATTTTGAGACACACAGGGTGATCCTCCTTAGCGAGACAACATTGTATGTTGTGTAAGACACCCTGTATAAGCTCAAATTTAAGGAAAAAGGTTGCTTCTTTAACCTCGAAACGAATTGAAATATTACCAATATACAAATATCAAATTGAGTATTTACATGTAAATTTTACAGTTTTATTAATTTTTGTCAAGTTGAGTCACATTTTTTGGGACACCCTGCATACGGTGGGGATTCATGTATCGACAAAACTCCCTTCATTAATTTCATCCGCCATTTTTTCCATTAAATTCTCTGTAGGATTTGACCACAATTTTTAAGTGCCCTCAACAGAAATTCAACTAACTGATGATTACAATAATTGAATAATCAACTTAATGCAATGCGGACATTTATTTAGTTAATTGTTTAATGAATTGCACTGGAAAGGAAACCCGATCTGACCACGTGGTATTGTATATTGTATGCCAACTTTTATTCCATCATCCTGTGCATTATGGATTGGTTTGTTGAATAAACATCAAGTCATACCGGGGACATTTGATTTTGCATGACGTGGTGCCACAAATCCGAGTGTGCACACATCGTAAAGTAAATGAAGAACCTAACCTCAATACTTGTTTGATAAACCAATAAGAGAACAATTGAAATTAAATTGATAAAGGAAAAAATTAGAACACAAGAACTGCGAGACCTTCAAATTACATTGATTCAATAATTATTGGGCTCGTTGGAACATGAAATATGGGGAATTATAATTATCCATTGTTCTGAATTATTAAACACGTTCATTTGTTTTTCCTTGTCGAATAAAAATCGCATAACAAAACAACAAATTCTATATCTGCGACGCAGAACAATTACAAATCAAGAGTAGCATTTCAAAAATCAGTCCTAATGACGTAATGGGACAAAGCCCCTCTGTAAGAATTCCTCAAACTTTAGAAATAACTTCTTATACCTAAAAAGTCCTGGGCACCGTTCCAGCAATAAACAACAATCATTTTCTTAATGATTGGCAACTTCCTGAATGAATGGCGTTCTACGTACTGCATCATCCGATGAAATTCATAGTAGGGGTGATGATGTCCATTTGAGAAAGCAGTTTCTCAGCTTAACATTGGGAAAAAGTAAATAAAAATGTATTAATTTATTTAGGCAGGCGTGATGTGAGCATAAATATCGAGGCCTAAAGGCCAACAAACCCTCAAGATTTATAACCCTTTGACCTTGTGTATGGGGAAATTTCACAGGCAAAGTTCACAGCTCAGTTTCCTTGAGAGTATTGAATTATTTCAATGGAAGTATTTATCATGATGCTACGATTACATATCTCCATGTTGTCATAAACACATTTCTGGTATTTCCATATCAAATTACTTGATATGTATGACTTTTATTTTATTTTGGATCAATTAGAAACCTCTAATGGAGTTTGTGTCAATGGTTTTTAAAGTTTTGGTTTATATATTTCATAAATCGAAAACAATTTGAATGATAAACTAACCTAACTTTCTGTTTCGGCAACGCCGCACTTTCTGGCGACTTGTCACAACTGTCTTGCTTGCATTAAAATATGCAGGACTACTGGTGTATGTAAAATGATACTCTGAATCTGAAATTGTAAAAGTATACAGAGGGTTCCATTTGAATTTCGAATTATGATCTCGAATGATTCAGAAGTTACAGCTGTTTTTGTTGAAATAAATCTGCTCCTAATCAACAATGGGGGAGACCACTAATTTTTCAAAACAGCATAATCGTGTTCTGTATGTCCAAAAACTACCATTCGTTATTTTTTTTTTAATTTTCTATTGGGTCTATATCATGAATAAAATGATGAAATAAACGGAATTGATTTCGACCATACAATTTCATGCGCCATTTTCGAAGGTTGCTCTCATTGGTGTAACGCAGTGTGACGTGCTTAACCCTACACGCCCATCGACCTTGAGCTGACCAATCATAGATAATTGTTCCATGGTAAATCTTGCTGTGTTGCCGCACCAAAATATCACAACTTAGTCTCGGAATAAAAGATGCAGAAGAATACAATATAAATGATATTATTTCAAAAAATTATCATGAAATGATATAGTTATCACTTATCGATACGTTTTTGAGAAAATACATCAAATAAATAAATAGTTACCCACGAGCAAATTTGGCAACATTGCAGTGGTGTGAGCAAAAGAATATAATGGAAACAGACAGAGATAGACTTAGGGTGTAGTACGTCATAAGCTCGTAGCACCGCCCACTTTTATCTGGCGTTTTTAAATTTCGAATGAAAATGCTGATTTCGAAATGCTGTAGAATCTATTCACTTCGATTTTGAGCCTTGATATTGGATGCACACTGAACCAATACCATTATTCATCGATTAAGAGAGTTTTGGAGGTCTTCCCCATTGAATCGATTTGGTGAATGAGACACCAAAGCACGCCTGCACCTCCCATACTAGCATGAATTTTCGAGTCCACCTCCACCAACCCAACAATAACTCTCAGCACGAACCACTTTAGTCACGTGGCCTTTCCCCCCACCACTTTAGGGTGACCACACGGATTCGATTCGTTCAATTCAGTAGCATATTTCCCGCTACCACCTGCACCGACGATGCTCTTAGTGGTAGAGCACAAAAACAACGACGACTCGTTCCCCCCCAAGCCAGCCGACAAACCCTCCGCCATGCTGCCCCTCCCGGACGCCCTTTTCGCCGCCCTGGTCGTCTGCCCTTGCGTGGTGAGCTACTGGCGGGCGGTCTGGGGCCTCATGGACCTCTACCTGGGCGGCCTGGGCGGCCTGGGCGGCGGGCTGGTCTCCGTCGGGATCGGCATGGGCGGCCACGTCGTTTTCGCCCTCCTCCAGGGGGTTTTGCAGCGGCGGTTGCATCCCGACAGGAACCGGCTGGTGTTCTACGGGGTGTCGCGGTTCTACACGACTTGTTTCGCTTTCGTTTGTGTGAACGGGTGGCGCGGCCCTTGGGAGTGCTTGAATTTTCACTCGAGGTCGGATCCGGTGGTGCTGGGGGCCACTACGGTGATAGGGATCGTGGCTCTGATGGCTTTGAGGGCGCTGAGGAACGTCACCGCGCCGCCCTTCGTCGTCGTCAGGGATGACGTCGATGGGTATTTTGAGGTTACGACGATGTTCAAGATACAGGTTAGTTGAATGACGAGGGGAAAATGGAAAAACAGATTAGTTGGCATGGAATCAACCGTTTATCGTTTGGAAACTCTGCCCACTCGAAAGTGTCAACTAAACTGTGTATTTGACGTAATAGGGCATCATCAACTCCATCTTCACCTTGGAAAAATCAAATTCTGAATATACGCTACAAGAAAAAAGCGACAAAAAATCAACGAATACATTAGGTGAGAAGCATGGCAACATCGTAGGCTCGCACATTGTTTCACGATTGTGTGACAGCTGCCAAAAAATGAGGTATAGACTGATCTCTTTTCAATTAAGAAATCATGAAAATGAAATATGTCACGAAATTAAATTCTGAATATACGCCACAAGAAAAAAGCGACAAAAAATCAACGAATACATTAGGTGAGAAGCATGGCAACATCGTAGGCTCGCACATTGTTTCACGATTGTGTGACAGCTGCCAAAAAATGAGGTATAGACTGATCTCTTTTCAATTAAGAAATCATGAAAATGAAATATGTCACGAAATTAAATTCTGAAAATATACGCTTCAAGAAAAAAGCGACAAAAAATCAACGAATACATTAGGTGAGAAGCATGGCAACATCGTAGACTCGCACATTGTTTCACGATCGTGTGACAGCTGCCAAAAAATGAGGTATAGACTGATCTCTTTTCAATTGAGAAATCATGAAAACGAAATATGTCACAAAATTAAATTCTGAATATACGCTACAAGAAAAAGCGACAAAAAATCAACGAATACATTAGGTGAGAAGCATGGCAACATCGTAGGCTCGCACATTGTTTCACGATTGTGTGACAGCTGCCAAAAAATGAGGTATAGACTGATCTCTTTTCAATTAAAAAATCATGTAAACGAAATATGTCACAAAATTAAATTCTGAATATACGCTACAAGAAAAAAGCGACAAAAAATCAACGAATACATTAGGTGAGAAGCATGGCAACATCGTAGGCTCGCACATTGTTTCACGATTGTGTGACAGCTGTCAAAAAACGAGGTATAGACTGATCTCTTTCCAACTAAGAAATCATGAAAACGAAATATATGTCACTTCCACAAATATCATAAAAATAGCGAAACAGTGGAATTAATATAAACGATATTTTTGATGACAGCTCCAAATTATGAATATTATGATAATAGCATTTTAAAAATTGATGTTAGTTCTCAGTATCGTATATTTACCCAACGAATTGAATATTATTCGTCATCAAATGTTTTTTTTTTAATGGACTGGTAGCTGATTCAACCATTTGATATCATAATAATATTAGGCATATTTTCACGCTTGTATCTCTGTACGAAAAAATATCTCTACAAGCTGTATAACGTTGGTTAGAGGATTTTTATGATTCTCTAGTGTGGAATTGTGGTTAATTTATATGCTGAGTGTGTCACCAGTATGAACAGTAATTTGTTTAGAAGAAATTATCCAATTAAATCAACTTCTATAATAGAATTAGGCGTTCATTAATTCGCGTACGTATTTAGGTTCATTGAATAATCACTCGGTATGACATATTATCGAGGCACATCATTCATTGCCTGTTATTTTTTTTTATTTATTATTTCTCAGACGTACGTTGTTATGCAATTTTCTGTTTTTATTATTATTTTAGTTCAATAAATAATAGAAAAAACATCTCAATGGTAATAATGATAATATAATGATAATAATAATAACAATATAATAATAATAATAATGCATTTCATTGATAATACCAGGTCCAGTTGGCTGAATGAGAGTTTTTTTTTTAAGATGAAAGACAAAATCACACTCTACCTACTAGATTGCCTGTTTTCTGTGGTAGTTGTGGGTACCCTGGTAGTATTTGTTTGGAGAGGATTATGGCTACTACTAGACATGCTACTCTACCCAGAAAACGAAGAGTTGTCATCGTGGAGTAGCCTGGTAAGCGATAACAAATCAACTTATTCGTCTCATTTATACATAAGAAAGTTACATTGGCTTCAAAGATCGCTCACATCTATTTTTCGCATCAGTCACATGCCCACAACCCCGAGGAAACGACTTTTTGAAAGTTAAAAATTGGATAGAAATGGCAATAAATTTTTTTTGGCATGTTGATTTTTACTTGAATAGCCACCTCGATTGCCCTATTTGACCCCACTTGACTACTACCTGGCACGAAATTGTGCACTGTTGCCTCATCGAAATAGTCTCTATAAGCAAATATCAACATAATTCACGGTTTCCGTTTCATTCATATCTTTTATCACTCCATTGTGTGCAGAGCAATTTCATGCTTTTATTTTCCACATGATCCTGATAGTACAAATGTAGTCCCAAATTATTTTCTCCTAATAAAATTTTCCCCAATGGATATTTTGGTACAAAGAATTTCACAGTGGCCATCCAGATTTCTGGATTTAACCCCACTGGATTTTTTTGGGGATACTGGAATTCAAAACTTCTAATACGAGAACTGGAATCGTACTTTATTTCAGGCTCTGGGCTACATTATCGTGGCTTTCCTTCTGACATTGCAGCCATTCTTGAAGTACGTTTGCGGGAAATTAAACGGTTCCGCGAAATTACTGTTCGCTGACCTCGTCATCGTTTTGGCGCTTTTCGGAACCGTCAACGTTTGGCGAGGAATCTGGAATTTGCTACCAATCTATTTCTTCACAGGTGAGTTTCACTATGACGTCTGTCAGAACTGTCATCCTTCACTTATTCCTATTTCTGTGAATCTGACAGTTTGTTTTGTTGACAGCTGACACGGAACTCTGTTCGTGGATCACCCACTGGGTGACCGTAATTTTTCTCGTTCTGTGCGGTTGCTCCAACTCCCTGCTGGTCAGGGGCGTGGACGTGGACGCCGAAGGATCGGGGGGTGATTGCGTCAATTTCCAAATCCGTTTCTTCAGGCCGGTGTACGACAAGACGAAATCGGGCAAGTGGAAACCATCGGAGGTGCGTCACAAAGATGAAGTGACACACGACCCTAATCATTGTGTTACCATAGCAACGATTTCGTAAGGGGGGCCAGTGAGGAGGATTTTTTCGTGTAAATATGGGGGGAAGAGGGTTGTTGTATTTCGAAGAGTTTTTCTTTTTCGTCCTCAACATGTTTGGGTGCCTGACGATCTGGCAACGCTGTTCGAACTCATTTATTGTACAGTGTTGCAATTCTACTATTATCCTGAGTGGAGTTGAATTTTTAACGAATCACTAGTCGAACTGTGGGTATGTTAGTGTAATATTTATTTTATCGAAATATAAGTGATAGATTACGTGAGGCATTTTTTGGAATTTCGCGACCACTTTTGCTATATTTATGAAAATATTCATTATTTATGGAAAAAATTTAATTATACATTATCTTGAACTGTAACCATTCGTTATGGTTTTTTTTACTAAATCGAAAAATAATGAGGGGTACTTAAGAAAAGCATGTTTTCTGGTATTTCTGTTTACTGATAAAAAAGACAAGTCTTCAATATGTACGTATTGAAAAATATGACAAAATACACCAATAAATGAACATACAAACTATTTTCATTGCTTCAAGAAAGTAAGCAAAAAACAACAAACGAAAACTGTCAGAAACTCGTATCAAATAAAACTCGCAATCACTCAAGTATATGCTTCACCCTGTATTTCAGAAATTCCTAGGAATTCGTGGTCACCCTTTTTCATGCAACACCCACAGAAAAACTCAGATTTTATGAACCTTTTTTTTTATTTGACAACAATAATAAACGATTCCCTCGTTTACAGAACAAATATGAGTTACCTAACCGTTTACAGACCTGTTCAATTCGATCATAAACATTTTTTGTAGCCAAGTCAACAAGACAATGAGACAACTCGTTCTGCAACATAAAAACAATGAGCTTTTACAAATCAACGACGCCTCAAATGTTATTTTCATCGTCAGCCCAACGAACCCTTCTGTTTTCCAAATTGCTGAACCCTATCCCGAAATTTTTGTGGAGTTCCTCCAGGGATTGCCTGGTGCACTCGTGCTGGTAATATCTTTTGTACCTTTTCACCAAAACTATGCAGCCGACTACGAAAAAAACTTGAACAATTATCCATATCAGTATCAAACCAATAACCAGGGAGTAGTCCAGGCACACTTCGTTCGTTTTGTAATCTGGAAATAAAAAAGCGTTGGGCTAGTTGGGAGTTGTGGCACCACGTCATGCAACATTGTTAAAATTGTTGATTGGTGACTCCGAAAAACTCATTTCAGCTGCATATCCAGCATTTCTTACCATATCCGGCCACCAGAATCTTGTTATTTTCCCCGTAAACTAATCTATCCGAGGCGAATTTCGCGTCTCGCACGAGCATGATGTATTCCAGCGGCATTTCGTACATCACATTGGATCTCTCGCCGAATTCCGTTCGGTTCAGCTTCACGATCGTTCCATTCAACGTGTGAATTGACGGAGACGCCACATTTCTTCTTCTTCTACCGTACGATATTATGTGGTCGCCACAATTGACCTAGCAGAGAAAAAGCGAGAGTTCAGCTTCTGCTACTCCTCCATAGATGGCGTAAACATCGAGTGGATATGTTGAAATCTTAGGTTGTATACAGGGTGATTCACCGAACCAATTCAAGAGATATCAACAAAAATATGGAAATACGCTCACTTTTTATCTATTTTCATTTTTCAATACACATGAAACGAATGAACTATTTCCACATTTTTGTTGATATCTCTGTAAATACCCATTTCAGCAAAATGCCAATACAAATCGATGGGAAATGAAATTTTGCGTCGGATAGTGTGAACATTTTATAGTCATTCTATTTGAATTTTGGAAATTTCCAAAAAGTAAACCGAAATATCGAACACTTTGTTGAATATTTCGTGAAACTGTTTGAGGTACTTCATGGGATACTATTTTATCAATGTGTATACGGAGATTGAACTCTTGATCTTGAAAATTTAAGATAATATAGACATTTTAGTTAGTCAGTCCATCTGTCAAAAGTTTTCGAAAAAGTGGAATATCTCGAAAACGACTAACGATAGAAGAGTGATTCAAAATGCAACCGATCCAGAATTTCACGTAGAATTCGAAAATAAACAGGGTGTTTTTGAAATAGGGGAATTATTGGGATTTGAAATTCCCAAAAAGTAAACTGAAGTATCGAACACCCTGTTGAATATTTTGTTAAACTATTAAGAATACCTGATAGGATACTCTTTCATTAATGTGTACACAAAAATGGAATTTTTTATCATGAAAATTGTAGAAAATATAGACATTTTAGTCAGTCACTCCATCTGTCAAAGTTTTTCGAAAAAATTGAATATCTCGAGAACGAATCACGATAGACGAGCGATTCAAAATGCAACCGATCCAGAATTTCGTGTAGATTTCGAAAATGTGAAGATAAACAGGGTGTTCCATTAGAAAAACCAAAGTTGATATCACTTCCGGTTGAACCGGAAGTAACAGCGTATTGAAAATATTCCAGAGAAATAGATCACATTGAACTGTTACTGTCTCAAAAATTTCAAATTGATATCTCTGTTAGGTCTCCACAAACCTCTAATGAATTAGTTAGTTAGGTGAATCACCCTATATATTACGAGTAGCCCAATGTCGAATGTGAATATTATTTTTGCGAAAAAAAACTGTGGAAACAAGTTTCATCTCCTCCTTCCGCCTAGTAGATAAAAAAAAATATCTTACCGGTGGACATTCACCGGTACAAAATTCGATAATGACGCTGAAGCGCACGATCGGAGAATTAGCGAATTTGAAGGCTTGAAAATTGCCGATAAGCACCCGCGAACTGTTGCTGACGATTTTCCTCAGCGGCGGAAATATATTCAAATTAGTGGGGCAGCCCCGGTCGTCCAGCAAAAAAATAGACTCGTCGTTCTTCTCAGTCATAGCCAACAGGTGACTGGCCCAGATGTCGACACCTGAAAAGCGACAGTGACAGGTGACGGGTGACACGGAACGTGCTGTTCTACGGACGTACCGTCTTCTCTAGTTTTGAGCTCGATTCTCAACTGGAGCTCTTGGCCTATTTGGGTGTCGCTGACTTCTTCCCCTGTGTGGGGATCCACGATTCGCATTTCTATGACTGGTGAAGTTGACGAGTTCATGGAAGGGCTTATTATGGCGCTGCCCTTGTTCGGTAACACTCTGGAATCGTTCGATAGTTCGATTCGATATTCGATAATTCGGTTCGTCTCATTTAGCAAACTTGACGTTTCTGATAATTGTTATACAGGGTGTTTTAGAATTGCACTCACAGGTACGTTTTCTTTGGTGCAAAATAAGAAGAAAAGTTCCTATGAACGTGTGTCCGATCTCGATTATTAGCGGAGTTACAGGGTGTTGAAAGTTTTGCAAAAATTAGGTTTTCATTTTATTGTGATTGATCTACTGCAGATGGAGCTCTCAGATTTTGTATGAGTGTCAAGCAATAGGTGCTGCTTGATATGAAAGTGAATTTTTTCCAAATACCATACAGGGTGTTGCATTTTCCGCAGTCTCAATCCATAAAAGCCTCGAGAAAAACTTGCTCGTACGCCACTGGTAAATTTCAATTTTTTTTTGAGTTCTTCAACCTATTACCTACATTTTGTCCCTCCTGACTTTTGGTCGGATTCCGCTCAATTTCCTCGGAAATTAATTAATTTGTAAATTGGCTCAAAGTTTCATACTGTGAATTGTTTCGATATTTATTATTAATTAAAGCATCAAAATTAAATGAAAAAGAAATTTATCAACGAATGTTTAGAGGAATCGTTCATAGTGGATCAAGCACAATAAAACCCTTTTTTTTTCAACTTTCAACACCCTGTAACTCCGCCAATAATCGAGATCGGACGCACGTTCATTCTTTTTTTCCTCATTTTGTACTTGCCGTGCAATTCTGAAACACCCTGTATAAAACAAGATAGTAGAGTGACAGCTCGCCAAAAAGTGCGCTGTTGCCACTTGTCTTTTTCATCAACGATACTCCGAAAGAAATATTAAACGTTTCCAGCAATGTCTCGACGAATGAAAAGTTCAGTGGACACTTTTTATTTTGCACAGTTGGTATCGAAAGATAACCGAGCCTGTCAGAACCCAATTTTCCGCCCCAACAAATACCAACATAACTCAACTTACGGTGATATCGTGACACCAGTACCAACCACCACTTTGGTATCGTTTTCAAAAACACAACCAATCCTTATCAGCCTGTCGTTTTGCGTTTGTATAATAGGATTGAACTGTATGATCATTTCACCTGACAACAACGTCCTGAAAAACATTCCCACCAGTCAAAATAAAGTGAAAAAAAAAACACTGAATCAATTTCGAGGGGGAAAACAATCGATAAACGTCACCTGTCGAACGGAGCTTCGGCTCTAATAATACCGCATTGGCCTGACAGTAACGGTAGCCTGAGAGTAGTCACGTGGTATTTCCCCCCACCGTCGCTGGAACAGGCTGGGTTATCCGAAAAACCTTGCATGAACATTTTCCCGACGAAATTTATCTCCGGGTTGTAACGCACAGTCATGTACATTTCGCTGCAAGTAACGGAAACTGAAAGACAAACAATAGACCACATTAGTGTGACGTCAAAATGTATGCAACCAACAGTGCATTGAGTCACAACGGAATATTTCTGAACGAAGATGCGCTAATATGAACCTTAAGTAACCATTATCTAAGGTTCAGAATCTGTGATTAGAATTATGATGTTATTTATTGGATTATTTCGCTGTTATAAGCAATATTTAAGAAATGTATCTGTTTGAATTCGATAGAAAAAGAATGAATACGTCGTATGGAATGGGTAACGTAAAGAAAGTTTTCTCAAACACTTCTGAATAAATTCCAGAAAATCGTTTTACGAAAATATCGTTACTTCCATCCTTCATATCCAATTCCTTAAATATCAACTTATTTCATGTGAGAGCATAAAACAAAAGGGCCTGTTACGATACTTCTATTATCGTTCTTATGTCACCCGTACTTAAGGTCGAGTATAAAAAAAATCATTTCGCGCCAAACGATTCAGGACTCGGTGTAATGTTGGTTGCATATTTGTGACGTCATCACTAATGCGGTCTATTCCATCAGCGGGTTTCAGTGCTGGAAAGGGTGCAAGAAACATAACCTCAAAAATTCACTCACTATTCAAACAACTAGCTTTCTCGTAATAGGTAGAACGCTGGTCTGCTTTCAGAATGGAAGGCCCGAAAATTTTCGTGTCCTCGCTGTGTAAAAAACAAAAATTCTCACTAGTCGTCGTGAACGCTCTACAGTTGAAATCAGTGTAGCCTTCGCATAACCGTTGACAGCTTTCCCTCGACGTGTTCCCAAACGATACGTCACTATGCGATAAAGTAATGTTATCGTACTCTTCGTAAGCGCAGAACTCGTTCCCTGAAAAAATAATTTCCCCAGTCTACTGATCGGTTGACGATCCGGCAACACCGCCCCGCGGCCCACGTGACGTATAGTCTATTTCAGCTGGGTTGATACCTGTGACGCGTCGCCAGATTTAGCCGTGATGCCACATGTTTTTCACTTTTTCAGCGATGCTCCGTATTAACTTGGGTATATCATCATATTTCATAAAAACTATTGAACCATTGTGAGATCGTGGTGAATAAATATCCATGAAGATTATTTACTTACACCTTTCGAATGAAAATCCAATGAAAGTGAGGGGCTCCTGTTATCCATTTCTTGTTTAAAATGTTCTAATAAAGATGCAACCATTTTCTGAGCATATCTACTCAATCCTCTCGACATTTTGATGAGAATACGATGATATGAAGCTCTCGAAAGAACAATCTTGAAAAATCGCAATAAAAGAACAATTCGTATGTAAACAAACGATTTGGCATCGTTCACTTCACAACGGTGCCAAATTGTTTGGAGCGAATCCCTACAATCGTTTGTTTACATACGAATTTTATTGCGATTTTTTAAAATTGTTATTTGGGGAGCTTAATATTCTCATCAAAATGTCGAGAGGATTGAGTAGATATGCTCAGAAAATGGTTGCATCTTTATTAGAACATTTTAAACACGAAATGGATTTTATTCGAAAGTTAAGTATTGAATCTTCATGAATATTTATTCACCACGATCTCACAATGGTTCAATAGTTTTTATGAAATATGATTATAAATTATCTGTTCTTACCTCAAGTATTTTGTTACGTATCTAAATAATAATTTGCCAGCCAATTCCTACTGATCACATTGAATGACCTACTTTTTTGTTTGACGTTTATTTTCCTAGCCAACTTTTGAATTTTCGATGATTTTAAATAACACACCTAGAGCGCGCGTTTCAAGTTATTCGACTTTTTGATGAAAATGATGAGGTTTTTCGAAAAATTACTAGAGTAAGAAAAGTTTTAGAATCGAATTTACACAAAACACAGCAAAGATTTTTAAAATCCATCAAGGGTTAACAAAACTCTGTTGAATATTAATGGTGCGCCACCCGGTATACCCCCTTTACAAGTTTCAATTAAACTCTAGTTACTGTCAAGTAACGCCCTAAATACATCCACAAAGTGTACCAAATTGGTTGCTTCAAGTTCAAGAATAACGGAGATATTGATTTTTTTTCGAAATTTATAACTTCACTCTCAAAGCCCTAACCCCTTAGGGAAACAACTTGGTATAGGGGTAAGTTGCGTTAAATTGCCATATTTCGGGACCCCCTACATGCCCCTGCTCTATGTCGGTTCTCATGTGAATCACCCTGTATACCCAACTTTCAATTCGGAGTTAATTCGGAGCATCGCTGAAAAAGTAGAAAACATGTGGCAACACGGCAAAATCTGGCGACGCGTCACAGGTACCAACCCAGCTGAAATAGACTATAGCTACAGCTTACTCGACTCGTCCTGGCTATTGGAAGTGCACTCGTTCTCGAAGTACTCGTCCTCGTAAACGGACACTCTGTAGGAGTTGGGCAGCTGGTGTCTGTTGGCATCACTGAGAGTGCACGACCCCTTGATGTGGGTGTTTCTTCCGTGGCTGGTCTCGGTGATGCGAAACTTGGCTGATCGGCAGGTGAAATCGGTTTCGTTGAGGCAGTGCTGCTGGCAATCCAACCTGGATAAAGGTACGGGCAGGGTTTTCGTGTCGTTCCCTATGAGGGTAGTACCAGGGATTCGTTCTATGGTCCACAGTTTCGTACAGGGTGCTCCTGCAATCGGGTGGAATGATTTCGATGGCTTCCTGACCACAACAAGAGGAAATATGGCCTTGGAAAATTTCGAAACGACAAATTTCACTTCCAGACGAATCCCGAACAGAAATTAAATACTTTTCAGTGAGTTCTTGCGTGCTTTGTGACTTCCAAACACCAAATTTTTGTTTTTAGGACGTGCTTAACGTCATTGGTTGTCCGAAGCGCGGTTGCCTTCAACGTTTTAACGTTATGTCTGCGTACATAGAGTGAAAATTTCGTGGTCATTCCATTTGGACCAAGGAAGTTATTGGGATTTGGAATTCCCAAAGAGTAAACTGAAATATCGAACACCCTGTTGAATATTTTGTAAAACTGTTAAGAATACCTAATAGGATACTCTTTCATTAATGTGTACACGAAAATTGAATTTTTTATTATGGAAATTGTAGAAAATATGGACATTTTCGTTAGTCAATCCATCTGTAATTTTTTTTTTTTTAAATGGAATATCTCAAAAACGACTGAAGATAGAAGAGTGATTCAAGATACAACCGATCCAGAATTTCACGTAGAATTCGAAAATCTGAAAATAAACAGGGTGTTTCATTTGGAATAAGGAAATTATTTGAATTTGACATTTCCAAAAAGTCAACTGAAATATCGAACACCCTGTTGAATATTTTGTAAAACTGTTAGGAATACCTGATAGAATACTCTTTTATTGATGTGAATACGGTAATTGAACTCTCTATCGTGAAAGTTGTAGAAAATACAGACATTTCAGTGCGTCAGTCCATCTGTCAAAAGTTTTCGAAAAAGTGGAATATCTCGAAAACGAATCACGATAGAGGATCGATTCAAATTGCAACCGATTCAGAATTTTGCGTAGAATTCGAAAATCTGAAAATAAACAGGGTGTTCCATTTGGAAAACCATAGTTGATATCACTTCCGGTTAAACCGGAAGTAGCAGCCTATTCAAAATATTGCAGGAAAATAAAACACATTGAGTTGTAGCTGCCACCAAAATTTCAAATTGATATCTCTGTTAGTTCTCCATAAACCTCTAATGAATTAGTTAGCTAGGTGAATCACCCTGTATAGCCCCTGCCAAATTGTACTTTACTACTTTTCAGTGGGTTTTTGCGTGTTGTATTCTCTCCTCATTCTCTAATTGGCAATCGGCGATTTCCAAACACCAAATCTTTGTTTGTTTTTTGGACATGGTTGACGTCATTGGCCCTCCTAAGCGCGGTTCGACAACATTTACCAAATTCCCGTGTTTTCGCGCCAAATTAGGTTGGTACTAGCAGAAATCCAACTCCTGGACTCTCACCTCTTGTATAGCACCTCTTCAAGAACCACGCTGCGTTCTCATCCACCACAAGCTGAGTCTCATCAATCTCACCGAAATCTGTCGTGAACGAATAACACTGAGCAACACTATAAAACAACACGAAACTTCTACAGTTCTCATTGGACCGACATCTAGCTATGCACTCCAAAGTAATGGGTCTCCAAACGCTGGTGGAGTTGTAGAGAAGTTGGGGTTGGGTCCCGTTTTGGGGACGCAGCCCCAACACTTTTTCGAAATTCACATTCGATTGAGGACACCTAAATATGTTGGCACCTGCAAAACCAAAAGGATTCGGTGAGTTGGTGAGAATGCTTTCTCTACTCTTCCATAGATGGCGTTGGCGATGAGTGAACGTCAAGTGAATACATTGTTGCCAACTCCAAGTACTCTGGAGTGTCTTGTGAAAAGCAGCAGTGGTTGATTTTCGTTCACGTCGAATGAAATTGTCACTCAGACACTGTACTGACAATGAATATTTCAGAATATAAATGACAATGCATGCAGTGTGTACTTACAAATTATCTAAAAAATGACGAGCTTTCGGAAAAAAATCACGAATACGTCAACTTATATTTCGAGATGCGCATCTTTTGACACTATGGTAGCATTAATGACGTCATAGCCGCAACATCGATGACGTCATAGACATTTTTTTCAAGAGGAATCTGCTCTTCCAAATGACATTATCGAAACAACTGAAAAACAGGGGTACAATTCGAAAAAAAAATGTCACAACCGAAACAGTAACGACGTCATCAGTGTAGGTTGAACGCCAAAAAATGCGCATCTCGAAATAAAAGTAGATAACAAATTCATTGTTCACTCCATGCACACACCGAGTACGCTGTTGATTTTGGCGAAAATAAGAATAAAAAATTCACAAAACAAATCAGTTTCGGTCGAATACTCCCGGATCAACAATTCGGATCGATCGAATCTATCTGTACCTCACCTGAAATCAATTCAATCGCGGCCAGACAACAAACAATCCGAATCATAATGACGAACAACCATTCTCGATTTCGCGATCGTAAAACGAATCGTCGTTATCAACGTTTTCGATTTCGTTGCGAGGTCTGAGCGAATTGTTCGTCAACTGATCGAACATCGGTGGAAAATCGAGTGTCAGTGCATTGTGGTGTTGGGTAATGGGTTTATGCAACGTATGGGGTCTTCCATACCCATCGGATGGGTCCGAAAGTATTGGCTGGATTCATGCAGCTTTCATGGTTCATTAAAGGTTTATAAAGAACTGGCAAAGATATCAACTTGAAATTTTGATGGATGCTACTACTCGATGTGTTCTATTTTCCTGAAATATTTTCAATACGCTGTTACTGTGATATCAAATTTGTTTTTTCAAATGGAACACCCTGTATATTTTTGAGTTTTCGAATTCTACGAAAAATTCTAGACCTGTTGCATTTTGAATCGCTCCTCTATCGTTATTCGTTTTCGAGATATTCCATTTTTTCGAAAAATTTTGACAGATGGACTCATCAACTAAAATGTCCATATCATCTTCAATTTTCTAGATTAAGCTTCAATCTCCATACGAGTCGATAGGAAATGAAATTTTGCGTCGGATAGTGTGGAAATTTCATGGCCATTCTATTTGAAATGAGAAAGTTATTGCGGTTTGAAATTTCCAAAAAGTAAACTAAAATAAAGTGAAATAAATAATGATTACTTATTAACTAAAGTCTAGTTGCATGATGTGGCACCACAACTCCGATTAGATTGTTTGTATCAGAATGACACCTTCTCCTGTTGATCAACAGGAATTTAAATTACACTTTCGCTATGGACGTGACCTTGATAATAATTTCCCATACGAATCCTCCTCAATATGACTCACATTTTCCGAATAAAAACAATAATTACGGTTGATTCTATAGTTAGTTGGTTATGCATGTGTTTTCTATTGCTAACAAAACAAAAATGCACTGGTGATAATGATAGCAGCATTGTTTAGTATGTAAATAACTACACTGAAAATTCTAATTTACGAGCAATACTGAATGTATAGTCCCAAACAACTTTCAAATGGGGCAACAACTGAAAACTCTGAAGGTGGAGACGACATATTCGACATTGAGGGGTGTGACACTTTCAGAATATCGATTTTTTTAGTTAATTCGATGATTTATACTCCCAAGGTCAAGGCAAGGTCGTATCCTTTTTTTTGGGGGCACCTGCGAAAACAGCACACAACTCTGCTGTTTTTCAATATTTCAGTGAGAAAAAAAACACAGAAGTAGTTGAAAATATATATCATCATATCCAAAAAAATTCGAAACGTTCCATCGAAAACCTTTTTTGAAAAAAAATCGCGAAAATCGCTCAACCGGAATCGCTGAATATAACACTTTCGTTACAGGTTTCTACCTTACCCAACTCACTTTCATGTTGATAACAGTGATTTCTGTAAAAAACGAGCATTTCCTGTGTGTCACCCATTGATATCAATGGATTTCTTCATTTTTATAATAACAGCAATAAACCGTTTGAAGCGAGGAACATTGCCTTAATTCCACTCATCATTTCAGAAGCATATCACTTGGAAGACCAATGCCAATTACGTCGATTTTGTTCCTGATTAGGCAACACTGGAATTGATTACATAGACGTGGGCTGTCAGTCAGTGGAATGATGCGAAAGACAGGAAAATTCCGCAACGCATAAAAGTTGTGTTTCAAAATGACCTCCACCTTAATTTGAACATCTGTTCCTAATCTATGCAAATGTCGGTGACGAGTTCCAAACTCAAGTGACACCAAATTAGTAGGCAGAATATGTTGTTGTATTGTATTGTATTGTAATGAAATAGCAGCCAAATCTATATACAAGGTGGTACAGGATGTTATCAGTTAACAAAAGTATGAGGGAAAAATAATTCAACGATAAAAATGACACGAGAATAGGTTTTTCATTTAATATACGATGTTCGCCTAATCGGAGCTGTGCACCGCATCATGCAAAATCCGAATTAATCCAGTTGCCATTGTGCAAAACACGCTCTCTTGTATTTAGTTCTCATTTGCGTAAGTGCTTGAAGATACCAGTGGTTTTAATTATGCATGAATTGAAATGTGTATGCCCGCATGCAAAAAAAATTTCATCATTCGGAAGAAGCGCATTAGAATATCGATATTATTCAACCGATTGAGAGCATACCTATTACGAAATTGTTTGGTAAAATGTTTCCGATCCACAATATTTTTGGTCCGAATTTGTCTCCGAATAATGAT
Organism: Plagiodera versicolora; assembly: GCA_037013635.1. Taxonomy (NCBI): domain Eukaryota; kingdom Metazoa; phylum Arthropoda; class Insecta; order Coleoptera; family Chrysomelidae; genus Plagiodera; species Plagiodera versicolora. The sequence continues at coordinate 704,773 of CM072988.1, forward strand.
GAAGGTGCTGATCTCGCTCAGAAATGAGTCTGTGTTTGCGTCAATTCAGATAAGTAGGTCAAGAAATTTATTATCGTTTTGTTTATTCTCGTCTATAAAAATTTCGAATAATATGCAAAATATTTATTATTGAGCTAGTTTGACTTTCAAATTATTCCACTCGATTTTTATCTTTCATAGCTGAAGCTCAGTAACAGTTATCAGGACTCCGTATTAATGAGAACACGTTCGATATCATCAGTGTAAATAAATACAAATGAACGGTTTTTATTGAAAAGTGAATCACCCTGTATGTTTAATTTTTCTTATGGACGTGGCAAATTTTGAAATGAATTCGTGGTTATTTATCCCAGCTATTGTCAATTAAAAAATAATTGATAATATATAATGTAATGAACAAACTTTTTTAAGATAGAATTATCACTGATGGGGTCATTTGAATGTATGATTACATTTATGATATAATTTGATCTATTAAATAATATAATTTTTCCTTTGGATTAGGATACTAAACAGCTATAAAAAATATCGGTTTATTTAAGGAAAACAGTTGTGACAGCTGTGACGCTCAAAATATGCACTGTTGCCGTTCGTTCAATTTCAGTGGTTTTCTAAGAAAACAACGAAAGGTGAATGTATGGTTTTATTTGTAATACATTGAATGAAATATTATGTTCATTTAATTTCGTGCGAAATTTCGTTTAGTTTCGTTATTTCCTAACGATGATGAAACATCTCAGAACATTATGTTGATTCCCTGTAGATTAATCGTTATTTATTAGTGACCTTTCGTATCTTAATTTGATAAACGAATGGGAGCAATTAAATATTTTTTTACGTGTGCATATAAATTTTGAGACTATTCAAGCTGGGTTTTATATCGATATCACAGCTCGAGTGAATTCGAAGAGCAGAAAACCAGAACCAAAATGAAGTTTTTGATCGTCACAGTGTGCCTTTTTGGCCTGGGTGAGTTTTACATGATTTTTGGGCCATCAAAGGGTTTTTTTTTTAAATCTAAGTATTATCGTCCATTCGATTTCAGCTACAATTTCTAATAAAAGTATCGTCCATAAAATAATGACCACTTTCGAGCAAATGCTATACAGAGTGAGCAAAATTCATACCATTTTTCCAATTTATAAACACCTCCATCAAAAAGTACTATTTATATGACTTTAATGCATCAATGCTGAAGAAATTATTACACTTGTACAGCTCTCGCTGATAAATCCAGTGATTCAAGTTCATTGGAAGTAGCAGATATCAAGGAATTGGGAGAATTCGTCAGAGATAAGCTCAACATCACTCTCATTTTGGATATCATGAAGTTGGTTGACAAAGTACAGAAGAAATGCCCTGATTTGGAACAAAAATTGGACGTAAGTTGAACATGTCGAATATGGTTTGTTCGAAACATTATTTAACATTCGTTGTAGTAAAATATTTCAACATGAAAATCATGAAAAAGTAATATGTAACTCATAGAACGTACTAGAACCCATCATAAAGTGACAGCTGTCAAGAAATGCACTGTTGCCGTTCGCGTACCTTCTTTCAGTAATCCTTTGATGAAAGTTTATACTTTTATTCGGAATGAAATTGATTCAGAAATTGACTCACACTCATAGTCAACTCATTTACGATGGAATAAAATAATTTTCAAGCTAACCATGGACCAAGTAACTCAATGCATCGACGACATCGAGCTAGGATCCGAAACGTTGTGCTCCCTCGTCAAAAACAACTTCCAAAAATGCGCCAAACCTGCCAGAGAGCTCATGATCAGCTGCATGCCTGACGAATCCAAAGGACTTCCGATAATGGGAGAGAAAATCCTTCTCGGCATCGTCGAACAACTTTGTAGTTCCACAGTCGAACAACTTCTTGGTAAGTAACCAAAAAACACGTCTCAAATATTCGTTGTATTCTTTCATTTACGTTCGTTTCGATATTGTTGTTTGGTTGTTGCTATGGTAACGCGTTCTATTACTCATGGACGCAACACTGTTTCAGCGCCTCTAGCTTTTTGATGTGTACTAGCTCGGCAAAGTGCGGTAAATTCGAATGCATGTTCTGCGATTTTTCATTGTTGTGTCACAAGATTCTGAATGAAATATTTGTTGAAATTTCAGAATTGTTCAACCCTTGTGTCGTTGAGAAGGACTTCGACTCGTTCCCTGCATGTAACGACATCAAATCTGCAGTTGATCAACACCAAAATGAACTTCCGTCCAAGGCTCTGATTTGTTCGTGAGTAGATTTATTTCTTGGTTATAAACTATTCCGAACTGTTTGGAAGTACAGTTGAAAATTCGTGATATTTATAGGATGTTGCCGAAAGTGAAGAGTTGTGTCAAAGCCCACCAAGAAGCCTCTTGTACGAACCCCATCACCAAATCGGCAATGGTTAATTTCTATGAAGCTATCGAACGTGCCACAAGACCCGAATGTGACAGTCTCAACAAAGCATAAGATGTATATCTACGATTGAATATATCACAGTTATGGGTACCAAATAAACCTTTAACTCAATACTCTTTGTTTTAATTATGTTAGATTGTTGTATGTCTAGCTTATAGTTTATAATCGATTTCAGTACGAAAAATATCAGTAATCGTGACTCATCCCTCTTGATTTTATCGATTGCATGAAGACATATGCAACCACTTATACACTCACATTGCAATCGGTGTTTGGTTACATCCGTGCGACATCTATGTTTAATAAATCTAAAGTGCACCATGTTGTATACGACAATATAACGCTAGATGGCGCCAAAACCTCCAACAGGATCGTCTTATACAACCAGTTATACATATTGAAATCGTCAGTCGTCACTAGTAACCGATTTTCAACGTATTATTGGTTCCCATTTTTCCCATTTAAAGCACGCCTCAGCGTGTTTGAATCGAATTTTCAAAGTTACCATGGCAACATCAACAAAGAAATGTGAAGTCTAAATGACAAATTTTTGATTATTGATCTGACAGGAGTACCTTGTAAACTTCAAATAAAATATAACTGACAGATGCAAAACTTTATTCAAACATAAAATGAGGCACCAGTACGCCCTCGTGCTCGAAAAATCGCGCGTGTTTCAAGACCGTTTTATCCACTTATACTTTAATACACTGTAATGGAATCCACGCGAACTTGAATAATCCCTCTGTATCACACGTTTGGAAGCTCTCGAATATTCTGGAATAGAAGAAGATGGAAGATCCTGCGAGCAGTCTGACGAAGAGAGATGAGAAGATGTGACAGGAGACTGACAGTTTTAGAACATTCCAGAACAGATGTAAAAACATATAAATATCGAGCTTCCAAACAAGCGAGGGAGCGAGTTGAAGAATAGAACGCGACGTGGTTATATCGTTGTCAATATAAATAGTTGAATTAAATAGTTCATCCGTTAGAAATCAGTCTGTTCTTTACTTGAACCCACGAATTACGTTACAATACCATTTCATATATGAGGTAATGATAATTTTGGAAAGAGGGCTTTGTATGTAATCAGAATATCTAATTTCTATAAAAAAAATATAATAATTCAAGATTTTTGGGATTCTACGAATTGGGCAATTCCAGACTCGAACTCGGCGCATCGATATACAGGGTGAAGGAGATAAGAGAAAAACGAAATCATAGAAAAAAACTATTTTAATGACAATGTATATTTACATCAACTAAAATTTATAAATACCTGCGCGCGTTCAGATCAATTCACATAAAAATCAAAGGTTACATGTGGAATTAAAAAAAGAAAACTTTCACGATTACGTCTTACAATGCAACACAAATTTTTTCACTTGGTCAACACCACTCACAGGGCGTTTTCTCCGGGCAACTCGCATTCGATAAAAACACTCGTTTCTCTAGCTTTTCCCATGTTTTCACACCTGAAACCCGCTCAAACATGAAAATCTCGCATTTTCTCGAGGAAAGAAATAAACAAGCACGCATCAAAGTGAGGAGGAAATCGCGCCAAAGTCATCGAAACGAGTGTTTCGAAGGAAGAAACCGCGCCGACCAATCGTCAAGTGAAAAGTCTGTTGTCGTTTTTTAAATTTTATTAAAACTTATTTCTTAACACCCGCCTTGGCGTTGTTTTTCACGGGCGTTTTGCCCTTCGTGTTGTTGGTAGCCGCCGTTTTGGCTTTTTTCGACTTTGGTTCTTCCTCCTCGTCCTCTTCCTCCTGAAATTCAAAAAACGATCATTAAAGGAAAACATCATGTTGACGGTCATCACACCTTCGATTTTCCATTGGAAATCTTTCGTTTTCTACTAGACAACTCCTCCTAAAAATGCGGAAGGTGGTGGTCAGTACATTCGAGAGAAACCGGATGTACAGGGTGGCAACCCAAAGAGGTGATACTGGAGTGAAATATGACGTCACGCTAATAATGCATTTTTTTTTCAATGTTGGATCGACTGAGTGAGATTTTCAGTTGATAGGAAAGCAGATCATTGTCGAGTTTGTTAGAACTTTTGTTGCGTTTTTGCACTCGATAATTTTTTACCTGTAGGTTTTGTAGGTTTTTCGCAATTTGATAAAAAATTGGAAGATTACATTACCAATTTTGTGATTTTTTAGGTTAGCTCGGAACATATTCGGATTCAGTGCATCAAAACACGAAAGAAAAACACCCGAACAAGTCGAAAAAAAAATAATTTTGGTAGATGCATGTCCAATTTTCAACAATTTTTTGCAATTTTCGCAAATTTGGAAGATCTACAGGTTGAGCAATTGCACATTTCAAATCAGCATATCGAAATTCATGAAAAAATAACCAATTTAGAATCAAAAATATTGTTTTCTTGAAATAATTACCGATTTTCAGACTCCTCTTAAAATTTTTTGGAGATTTTTTTTAATCCAATTTAGAAAGTTTTTCATTGATAAGGCTGCAATGTTTGTGAATTTCCGCAAATTTTCAAGACTAGAAGAGATTTTTTTTACGTAACCACCAATTCTGCACGATTTTTAAAGTTTTTTTTAACAAAACTACAATTTGAAAACATGAATAATGAATTTTTTGCATTTTTCAGGTAAGCCTGTTACATATTCGGACTCAGTGCATCAAAACACAAAGGAAAAACACCCGAACAAATCAAAGAAAAATCTTTTTGGTTAATGGATGTCCAATTTTCAATAATTTTCGCAATTTGATAGGAATTTAGAGGTTTTCTTGAAATAATTGACAATTTTCAGACTTCTCTTGAAACTTTTTGGCGATTTTTTTCATTCAATTCAGTTTTTTTTCAAGTTTTTCATAGTTTTCTCATTGACAAGGCTGCAATATTTGTGAATTTTCGCAAATTTTCAAGACTAAAAGATTTTTTTTACGTAACCACCAATTCTGCACGATTTTTAAAGTTTTTTTTAAACAAAACAACAATTTGAAAAGATGAATAATGAATTTTTTGTACTTATAATTTACTATGGTAGACCAACACTTTAGTAATTAAAAAAGAATCATACCAAATTAGGATATTTACAGGGTACTAAAACATACCAAATCAAAATTTTCAAACATCATTACAGATAGAAAATAAAATTCGAGAAACTACCGTTGTCAAATTCATAATTTCAGAAATGAATTCATTGAAAAATCTTCTCACAAGTCACCAATTCCTAAAAACCAACCAGATTTGCCACTTCCTGCATTACCCAACATTTCTAACTGACACTCATGCATTTCTTACACAAAACCAACAAAAACCAATCACTCGATAAACTTTTCAATACTCACAGCACCCTCTTCTCCTTCCTCGTCCTCCAACATCTCCTCTTCGAGTTCGTCCATTTCCTCGAACTCATCCATAGGAGTACCGATCAAGTGGTGTCCGATTATGTGCACTGGACCACTACCCTGGATGAGGGAAAACGTGACCGGAGGATCCGGGAAGGACAAATCCAACAACACTTGGTTGTTGGGGCCCCCAGCCTTGAGGGTGGCTACTGGGATTTTAACAGAGTCTTTCCATGTCATGGCTTCGACCTGAACGACGTTTACTTCGCCTGAAAGTACGGGAAAACATGTACGTGTGTGGATGTTTGGGAAGTGATCGCTAACCTTCAGTGGCTTCGGGACCCAAAAGTGCTTGTTTGATTATGAGTTTGTGTCCACCTTGGTAATCTTCGGCACCTTTGGCTTCTGGGTCCCATACTTCGCTATTTTTACCCTTGAGAGTTAAAGCTGAAAGCACAACAACTCGATGATAACTACGATTTCAATGGCGGGCTTACACCGGCTAACAGAAATTGTTTACAAACCCAAGTATTACGCTGGTAATTCGAAAAATACACTTTAGGAAGTATTCTAGAACGATTATACTCACCGAAAAAGTATTCGTCAGCCATAATTTAGATGTGATTACACAGATAATTGAGGAATTCACGTGACAAACAACACAGACGCCGGTGAACTACGAGCGAAGGCCTCGGGAAGAAAGAACGATAGTCGCTCTCGCAGTTGTGAGTTTCTAATGGCCGATCAAAAAGGTGTCAACGAGGGAGCCACTCGAGAAATTTGATAAATGCAATGTTGTCTTGTTTTCCAGTGATATGACAACTGACGTTGGGTTAAAACAAGACTCGAATTTGTTCCACGATAACTATTTCCATGACGTCGTGTGTTGCCTTTGAAATGTCAAATGTTCATAGAAAAGGCATGGAATACAATATCATGTCCATTGTCACCACCGTGGTTCTGTAACACTGATGATTTCCTATAACTTCCTATAGATGACACAACCGTCGACTAGGACGGTTCCTGTTGCCTGATATCTGTGATTCTCAGCGATAACTTGAATGGGTTGCCGCAAGATGGCAATGTCAGTATCCTTTTTATGAAGATGATCCAGGAACGGAGGTTAGGTAATTTAAATAAGCGAAGACAATTATTAAGTAATCTTCTCGAAGATATGGTTTATTACAGTCAACAAAATAATCGATCAAACTCACAAGTCACACAATAACTAAACAATTAACGCTTTATCTACAGGAGGTGCAAGTATTGATTGAATTAAGATAAATAAGGTGTAAGTTACTAACATTTCGCATGAAAATCTACATAAGCAGATATCATAAGCAAGCAGCTATATTCTCAAACGTTTCACAACACTATCGAAATAAATATAAATACTATGTACATCAAACAACAAGAATAAAATATTTGCACTTTTCACTCCAACGGTTTCCACTGAACTATCGCTCTCTGGTGGTCGGGAGCGCGACCAAAAGGCTTACTGTTATCACTCGCCACGAACTGGTTCACCTGATAGTCCAGTATCGTTTGGTACGAGTGAACTTTGCCGAGTTGCTGCAATAAACAATTAATCACAGTTCGTTGAAGAAGAATCGATTGTTTTCTTGATGTATCAGTTGAACGCCGGTCGGTCTATTAGTCACTTCGAAAGCTCATTTTGTTGATTGGTCGTCATGACAACGAATGAAACATTTGCGGGTAGGATGAATCGATAATCGATATTGATGATTTCTATGAGCGAATTCGAAGTGAAACGAACTTCTTGGTATGGAAAAAGTCGAAAATCAAAAGAACGTCTCTCCATTCGTGAGTAATTTCAATGACGATTCACTAGGAATCGAAAAGTGTCACATAGAAAATCGATTCTTCAATCATGAATATCGATTGCTGTACGCCCCACCGCTGTCAAATGTCATTAGAAACAAAACACGGTGAATATTAAAACGGACGTTATTACAATTATAATCGGTGCGTGATAAAATCCAACGAAACACGAATATGTACAATGAATTTACCTGCGTGAGTGGACTGGTGTTGGTGGTGAAAACTCCTTTGAACTTCCGGCTCTTTGCCAATTTCAAAACCTCCTTTTCGATGAACTGCATCACGGCCACGTTCTCTTTGGGCGACAGAGAAGAGTGCGTGCCCATCATGAAGGCGTGTAATACTGAAGCTTTGCCGGAGGGCAACTGATTATCCCTGAAAGAGATGCATCGGGTACAGTTTTGGGACCGTGCGGGCGAGATGACTTCATTCGCAGCCAAAAAGGTGAGTTCATTTTGGACAGTATTATCGTGGGTGGGAAAATCGATGCGAAACTAACCTCACTGGTCCTTCGATGGATTCCAAGAATTCGAAGATGACCGTGAGCTTGGAGTGAATTTCGATTTCCGGTTCGTCCCTGGCGTCGAAATTGAAAGCGACCCCGACGATTTTCCCCGTGCCCGATTTCACGACGAAACTCAAATTTTTCTCGAGCAATGGTTCCCAAAGCGCGTCCACTAATTCGTAGTAAACCCCTAGTGACACTTCGGATTTGATCCATTGCTCCAGATCGGCTTTCTGGTAAAAACTCGTCGCTATTATGCTAAAATTCATATTACTTGTTATCGTTATCTACTCTATACAGCGTGTGTCGGAAAAAATTGACCACGACTTACTCTGAAACGACATCTTTATACTCGGGTTTCAACATCTCCATGTGAAAATTGAGAGTGTCCGGTAAAATCTTATCATCAGTGGTCATCCTCAACAAAACCTCCCCCAGATCGACAGCCGAGATAAAATCACCAATGCCTGAACCAAAAAAAAAAAACACTCATGTCTCAGAAGAGCAAAAAAAAGCTACACCATCCCTTACCGATGTAGTATCCCTTGTCGTTCAACTGAGAAATGGTGTAGATCGAATTCAAAGAGTTCCCGCCGATTTCGTAAAAGTTGGCGTTGATTGAAACGGCGGATCTAGTAGCCCTACCTAAAACGCTAGCGACTGTTTCGAATAATACTTTGGCGGCTTCCGTTTGGTGCGCCGCCACACCGTCATAACTAATTTCGATTTCCGGTTCGTGATCGTCTGTTGAGAGAAATTAAAAAAATATATTCATGTGGCTATAATCGAATAATTGTTTTTTTTTTGGCTTTTTCGATAGTTTATATATCTAGCAAGAAATCGTGCTAAAACCATCTGTCAAATGTCAATGTCATTTGTCAAAGTCAACGCCATCTGTCAAATCCAACAACTGTATTATGTACGTTTTCGGAAGAATAAGAGAATTATTGAACTTTGGGGCGTCGATTTATACCACGTTTTCAGTTTTTCTGAATATAAGAACAAAAAAAAAATCATCAACAATTAATCATCTCAAAATGTGGTAGAGCCCTGAGAAATTTTTGACATGTGGCAACAATGTAATTACAAATTACAACTTTGATTCCGATTTCGAGACCTGAAATTCCCCCCCAAAAATATATACGGAATTCTGAAAACTAAATAAATGAAAATGTCCATTTGCCAATTCCTGTAAATTTCATCACTCACCGTTTCCGTTCGTAGTTTCGTAAGATTTCAGCAAAGATTGTCTGTCAACTTTGCCATTGACCAACAAAGGAATTCTTTCCATGAGAATGACTTGAGGCACCATGTAGGAAGTGAGTTTTTCTTTGAGTTTATCCTCGATTTGATGTTCGTTGATTAGTTGAGTGGTAGTGACGAAAGCCAAAAGAGCTTGGCTTATTTCTCCGGGATTGTAACAAAGCACAACTGCTTTATCCACCTAAAAAAATGTTCGTTCGTTTTCGATGCTTCTACAGGGTGTCGCAAAAAAGTTTCGAGATTTTGTAAATCCTACAGTGTTGTCGTGTCCAATTTTGATGACATTCTGACGTATGACAGCTGAGATATCTCGCCAAATGTGACAGGTCGAAAAGTGAGAATCGAACGAAGTGAAATGCGAAATAATTTTCATTTATTTGATTTGTTATTTGAGAAGTTTATTAAAAAAATATAGACAGATACGTCAAAGGATGTTTGATGCATGAAAGTGTTGAAAAAATCGTGAATTCAACTTTCGATTTCATGTGACTTATTTTTTTCTTTTTTATTTCCTAATTAATTGAAATATTTGCATTCCCAACGCATAAATTTCGCAAAAAGGCAACAATTTTCGTTCCTTTTGGCTCATTTCTCCGGGATTGTAACAAAACACAACCGCTTTATCCACCTAAAAAAAATGTTCGTTCGTCTTCGATGCTTCTACAGGGTTTCGCGAAAGAGTTTCGAGATTTTGGCGCAGTCACGAGGGATCCACTGGTGCCAACACTTTGAAATTTTCGTCGGTCGATTGTCAATCCTACAGTGTCGTCTTGTCCAAGTTTGATGACATTCTGACGTATGACAGCTGAGATACCTCGCCAGATGTGACAGGTTGTTATATCGGTCGAAAAATAAGGAACGAACAAGTGAAATGCGAAATAATTTTCATTTATTTGATTTGTTATTTAAGAAGTTTATTAAAAAAATATAGACAGATCAACTGTTGATTTCATGTGACTCATGTTTTTCATTTTTTCCTTAATTAATTGGAATATTTGCATTCCCAACGCTCAAATTTTGCAAAAAAGGCACCAATTTTCGTTCCTATTGGCTTATTTCTCCGAAATTATAACAAAGCACGACCGCTTTATCTACCTAAAAAAAATGTTCGTTCGTTTTTCGATGCTTCCACAGGGTGTCGCGAAAGAGTTTCGCGATTTTAGCGCAAATTCGTGAAATCAACTGTCGATTTCATGTTTTTTTTATTAATTTTCTCCTAACTGGAATATTCGCGTAAACTTCTGGAAAAAAAGGCAACAATTCTCGCCATCCTGGAACTTCCGACCTAGAGCAAAAAAAACAGCCCCCCAATGCCATTCCCACCCCAAAACCAACTCACCCCCTCCACCTGGTTGACGGCCCTCTCGACCTCGGTGAGATCCACCCGATGGCCACGGATCTTGACCTGCGAATCGGTCCGGCCTTCGTAAACCAAAACGCCTTTCTCCAAACGCGCAAAGTCCCCCGTGCGATAGAGTTTCCCGTAAGCGGGATCGATCGCTAACGGATTGTCGAGGAATTTCTCGGGATCTCTTCCAGCTACGTAGCCGGCGGCCAGATTGAGACCGGCGGCGAAGAGCTCGCCCGCCTCGCCGGCTTTGACGGGACGGAGGTCCTCATCGAGGAGGTAGATGAGGGTGTTGTCCAGGGGGGTGCCTGGGGGGGGGGGGGGATTTTGTGAGTTTTTCTAATGTTGTTGTTATGTTTCGGTGTGTTTTTTTTGGGAACACTTTGTATTATACGAATTGGTCAGGTTTAATTTGACGGTTGAATTTGCGACAAAACAATGAAAAAATAGAAGGGGGGCTTCGCAGCATTATCTCACTGGAAATTCAGGCCAATAATGGACAATTTCTGGTTGGAATTATAAGATTCGTGCTTCGATTGAATATCTAGAAAAAAATGTTTTGCTCTAAGCATTTCATTGTTAATTATTTGATGCATTGAAATGAGCACCCAATCAAATTATCAGTCACTGCTGATGAAACTGGAGGACATCTTGGCTTCTGGCAAGAATCACAATAACACGACTTAGAGGTATGACTTTTTTCAATTGTGGAATCAGTTTAGGCTGTGTACCCCTTTCAATTTTGAGGAAATTGCAAAAATCGTGAAGAATAGCGAACATTTTATGATTTAGGGATGAAAAATCATGTGTCGAGGATAATTTTCAAGATATTTGATCCGCTGAATGATAATCTCAATTTCAATAATGAAATAAAAAAAAATTGTAAAAAATAAAATATCGCAAAAAGTGGAATCATCTTTTTGAAATGAAAAAAAAAAAGTTGAGTGAGCTCGAATCAAAAGAGATTTTTGTGAAATTTGATTCGATAAATCTGAATCTACAGTGTGTTTGGTCTATATTTCTTTTGTTACACCTAAAAATTATCAGTCACTGCTGATGAAAATGGAAAACATCTTGACTTCTGGTAAGAATCACAATAACACGACTCTAAGGGATGACTTTTTTCAATTTTGGAATCAGTTTAGGCTGTGTACCCCTTCCGATATTGGAGGAATTTCAAAAATCGTGAAAAATATCGAAAATTTCAAAATTTAGTGATGGAAAATTGTGTATCGAGGGTAATTTTCAGTTAATTTGATCAGCTGAATAATAATTTCAATTTGAATATTTAATAAAGTTATTTCAAATTAAAAAAAATTGTGAGCTCGAATCGAAAGAGAAATTTGATTCGATAAATCTGAATCTACAGTGTGTTTGTATATTCCTCTAGCTACATAAAAAATACATAAAACTTATAAAGAAGCCAAATTTTCATTCAGAAATTCATTAATTAATCAAGTATATTTCTGCAAATTTAAAAAAATCAGCCTACGAAATAATTCAACCCACACTTTGGTAACTTTGGACACAAATCAAGCTTCGTTCTATGCCACAAACCACAAAGAAAGTGTCATTAACGTTCCATGCTGCAATGTCAAATGTCAAACTTGAAAGAAAATCACCGCGATCATAAAGTAAGCAAAACTCCTCGCTCACCAATCGGTATTTTCTCCATGTGCTCCAATTGTCGTAACCCGGGTATGACGTAATACGTGACGTCACCCATAATCTCGGTGCTTCCATAGAAATTGCACAGTTGGTAATAGTCTTCGCTGAAGTGCATGTAGAATTCCTTGGCTAACGACACGGCTAACGTTTCTCCGGAGCATACCCACAAGCGCAGATTGTTCAAATACTCTTTTACGCCCTGCAACAAGAGTTGCCAACGGTATACAGGGTGCTCCAGTCGCTACCCCATGTGTGCAAGGAAATTAATCGAAATGAGGGATGAACTAGACAATGGGGAAGACCACTGAGTGATGAAATCCTTCCAAACTTTTCTCAATCGGTGAATAATGATATTGGTTCAGTTTATATCCAATATCTAGGATCAAAATCGAAGCAAATTGATTCTACAGCGTTGTCAAATCAGCATTTTCATTCGAAATTTAAAAACGCCAGAAATAAGTGGGCGGTGCTATGAGGCTATGACGTACTACACCCTAAGTCTATCCCTGTCTGTTTCCATTATATTATTTTGCTCACACCATTGCAATGTTGCCAAGTTTGCTTGTGGATAACTATTTATTTCTTTGATATATTTTCTCAAAAACGTATCGATAAGTGATGACTATATCATTTCATGATAATTTGTGGCAAAAATATCATTCATATTGTATTCTTTCACATCTTTTATACCGAGAATAAGTTGTGGTAACACAGCAAGATTCACCATGGAACAATTGTCTATGATTGGTCAGCTCAAGGTCGATGGGCGTGTAGGGTTAAGCACGTCACACTGCGTTACACCAATGAGAGCAACCTTTGAGAATGGCACATGAAATTTTATGTTCTAAATCAATTCCGTTTATTTAAATATTTTATTCATGATATGGACCCATTAAAAATAGTTTTTGGACATACAGAATTATGCTATTTCGAAAAATTAGTGGTCTCCCCCATTCGATAATCGAAATACAGTTATCGAATTATTGACTCATGCTTGGAAGTGTGAATTTAGGACACCCTGTGTGTCGTGCTGGTTTTTGGGTGGGTACACTTCCTGATTTCGAGATTAATACCTCGTTGTTAGTGAATTAAGGAAATACAATGAAATTTGATTGTCGAGTAATAAGTACGTGACCTTGAGCTACTCCCTGGTTATGTTAATTTGAAATTGTTTTTTTTTCGAATTATGATGAAGCTCATTTATAACTACACCTTATCAGATGTATGACACTGTTATGAAAATTATACGGATACTCAAAGTAAAGTGAATTGTATATCGATTATTGTGGAGACCGTAAAAATATCAATTATATCCTGACAGCGCTCGTTGCTTGTCAATAGTGTGTTTTTTTTTCTGTGATATTTCAAGACAAGGTCACTTCCAATCTAAGTCACATCGAGAATAAGTGTTTCCTAACAATCTCTTCTTCTTGGAGAATTTATTGTTATCGGGTTAGGCCAACCTTCGATTATCTTCCGATCGTTTAATGAATTTTATTATCATGTCTTTTGTTCAACAAGAATTGATGTTTTTTTTTTTCGAAATATCCACTCTCTTTTGTGTTTGCAAACAATAGTCGAGTTGAGTGTTATTTTCGCTTCAAAAAAATCATTTATCGGGAAAATTCCTGGAACAACTCCAAAACCTAGCGAAAAGTTCCGAATTTCGTTGTCCTATTGGAAAAAAAAGTAGACTTACTTTGAGATCCATGTACATCAGAAGAGACCTCAGCAATGTCGGTACCAAAATCAGCCTCTCAATCTGAAAAGCAAACGAGAAAAAATCTTTTACGTGAAGTAGAAAAAATCCCACACCCACCTTGTATTTTTCTAAAAGAGCCACGAGATTTTCCGGATCTTTCGTGACGATTTTGGGCACCACCAAAAGTGAGCGACCGTTCAGCAGAGGCCCCCAAATTTCCGCTACACTGTCGACGAACGTTAGAGCTGTTTTGAAAATGCAAACGGTCTCGGAATTGCTGTAAGGAAATCTCTTGAACTGCCATTGCAGACGGTTCAGGATGATTTTGTGGGGAAGACGAACTCCTGCGAAACAACATGGTGGAACATTTTCGTAGAAAAAAAAAACAACTCGAAACATGGACAAATTATGGTGGATGCGCCGGTTGTTGAAAGTTTCGCTCACCTTTTGGTACTCCGGTGCTACCGGAAGTGTACATGACGATGGCGGGATTCGCAGGATTGGAACGTTGGATTTTCTCCTCTTCCGATAAAGAGTGTTCTGCTTGGTCGATACTCCTAGCGACGAGCTCATCGAAAGAGAGCTTCAAGGTATCCAAATAAAATTCAGATTCTGGAAATAAAGTAGGCGAAAACTTCACCTAAACTTTGGACGACTCGCTTCGCAAATTGCTTCGATTCATTTTCGCATCAGTAGCATAGCCACAACCCCGAGACTTTCTCTTTGTTTTGTTGCAATTATATTCGAGTTTTTATAATATTCATTCAATTAAATAATGTTTCGTTCAACAACCGATTTCAACCGTTTTCTTTTGAGAAATATCCAAGGAAACATAATTTTTTTCATATGAAATGAAAAATGCAATAAACAGTTATGTTTGTTGAATAACGTTGAACAAATGAAAAACGCATTCAAGTTGCACGAGACCTTATAAATTCAAAAATTCAAGAACCATAATACGAGGTCGTACAATAGAAACAGTTCCTGAAAAATCCAACTAGAATTAATTGGTCATTATCCGGAAGAAACAAGCAGGAAGTTCAATATAAAAAAAAACACCTAGTATAAATACTGGGTGATGCATTGAAAACGCAAAAAATGCTAGAATACCTTTAGATTTATTTAATGAATATCGATTGTTGCTACAGATTTTTTGTCGTTCAGATTTTATTTTTGGAAATCTGTGGATAATTTGACACTGACGATTAAAAACGATATTATGCGAATCAGTAGATTTAGTAGATAGAAAACAATAGAATAGTTATTTTTTTGATTAAATTTAAAGTACGTTTTGATTCTATTGATCCAGTTTTGCTATACAAATCCACATAAAACCTAGTATAAATACTGGGTGATGCATTGAAAACGCAAAAAACGCTAGAATGAGCTCCGTGTAAATTTGGCGCAGTCATGATGGATCCCCAAAAAAACCCGATTGCCAGTGAAAAATACCTTCGTCGTGTATGACCATGACCGGTTTGGACTCTGTCAAAATATGTTCGATCCTTTGACCGGGAAAAGAGTGATCGAGAGGCAAGTACGAAGCTCCCGCCTTCCAGATAGCAATCAAGACCATCACCAGAGTGTCGCTCGGATGCATATTGACGGCTATGATGTAGTCGCCGTCCGTGTTCTTCTGGAGGTTTTCAGCCACGATGATGTTTTTGATTGTCCTCGCCAATTTATTGGTCATTTTGTTGACTTGGGAGTAGGTGTGTTGTCTGGTTTCGCCATTTTCTTGAAATAATTCGAGAAATTTCAACTATACTTCTTCAGTGCTTTTCGAAGCTTTAGATTGTTGATACTTACCTTCGAGTATGAGGGCGATATTATTTTCGCATTGCCCTGTTGCCACCTCCTCGAAAAGATTGCTGAGCGTGTTGATTTGCAGTTGTCTTGAAATTCCTTTTAGAACTGATAGCTGTGGTATAGTACCCATTTTCTGCAACGAAACGAGTTTTTGTTAGGCCGGACCTGGCATATACTCGGTATTTTGCTAGTTCTGACCCAGAATAAAATTTCAGATCTGGTATGATTTAAATTTAATAACTAATTACATAATTGCAAATATGTCGATATAAATCATAATTCCTTTCTCCCATGTTACTGTTTCGATTTGACCTTCTGTATATTATTCGTAGACAGTTTATTGCCCCAAAGAACGTGTATTGCTTAGAAATGCATCTGTATTTCTCAATGGAGGATTTTATTGAGTGTTTACAACATTAAAAATCATTCGAAGATCTGCCTCACTGTTTCAACGTTTTTTTTGCACAGGGTGGTCAGATTTCAAATTGCTCCCCAAAAATGTACAATGATTGTTCACCAATTGCATAATTTCAATGAATCGTTAAATGGTGAAATATTATCGTGAAAATCATAATGAGTATTGTTTTGTTAATCCATTGATCCCTCTCGTTTTATCAATCAATTCTTATCAATATTCGTAGAAAATATTGCAAAATATGAGCTGACCTTAAACGAGACGATAGAGAAGTTCATCTTATCATATAAACGGGGAATTCTAAGGCGATTTTTTTATCGCGAAAAATGTTGAGTGATAGGAGCATTGTTATTAAAATATATTTAGGTATGACATATTTCCGATATTTCTGCTGGCAATGCTGGATTTAATTGTACGTTTCATGAAACAACAGAAATTCATAAGAATAACCATAATAACCAAAAAATGTACAGTTCGATCAAATTTCAAGATTTTGCATTGGATAGATTTTTCTTCCAGATATTTCTCCTCTCACCCCGTTTCGGCTTGACGTTGAGTTCTGGGACACCCTGTATACTTCAAGGTTCTTTCACTATGATTGGCCTTCGATCAGAATTGTTATAGGTATATTAGAATTTCAATGTCGCTCGTAAATGTTAAATTTAATTATTGGATTAATGCTTCAGAATTATTGATTTATTGGAATTTCAATTCGATATGTTTTTAAAAATTCCAAAACGAGCATTATGCATTTTTTGCATAATAGTAATGAACATTAAGAATGCGTACGGTACGCTTCGATGATTGGCTTAAAAATAAACAATCGCCATGCTAGTGAATGTCGAAATTGAATTATAATAAGCCTGGTTCCATTTGAAATTCCCTTGACATGAAAATATCTCTATTTAGACTAGAGTTTCAATTTTAACTACTCGAAAGTAAATGCATATACGGAGAGGCAGATTTTTGTACCACTCATTGTCTCATTATTCTATTTCTCGTTCAGTGATGGTTTCATCGGAAAATCCAAAGCCATCACACGCGTTAGAGTTTTCATCCGTTCATAAATTTATTAGGTTACCATTCAATTATAACGCTATTTTTTCATAACTGACCACACATAATAAGCACCTTTTTTGGTCATTAACATAACCGCTACTCGTTAAAAGACGCGCGCCAAGAAAGTGAAATCAAGGTTTACGTTAGCAACGTTTACAGAACGAATATGTAAGATCAGCCAGACTCTAAGATGCCCCTTTTGGATAAACAAACTGAATTGATGGTTATGGTAATGCTGATTGTCTCCAGGAAGTCCTGAAATGAGCTTGATAACAACTTCAAGCATCGTGTCAAATTCATTGAAAACGATTACTGAGGTTATTTCATATTTATGCTGTAAACTTTTGCATCAATATTTCTTTTTCGTCGATAATGGATTAGAGATTTGTTTTTGATCCGTCACAAGCCAGATATGATTCATTTTATGAATATCGATTGTAGGTACTGATGTTTTGTGACAGATTTTCTATCTTTTTGATAATATTTCATGACTGGAAATTTGTGGATAATTTCACACTGATGATTAAAAACGATATTATGCGAATCAGTA
The DNA here is from genome assembly GCA_037013635.1 of Plagiodera versicolora. Classification (NCBI taxonomy): domain Eukaryota; kingdom Metazoa; phylum Arthropoda; class Insecta; order Coleoptera; family Chrysomelidae; genus Plagiodera; species Plagiodera versicolora. The sequence goes on from CM072988.1 coordinate 722,691, forward strand.
CTTTCAACCTTCAGTAACCAAGACAATGTGAAGGAATTATAACAACGAAACAATAGAACAGTTATTTGTTTGATTAATGTAGAAGTACGTTTTGATTTAATTGAAACAGCAACTTTGCGGTTATAATTTTTCAGGTCATTGTCATGAAATCGATTATACTAGCTTTTACTCAATTGAAATATAAAAAAATATAAATTTTTTCTCAGCAATTCCAGAATTTCCCAAAGGTTTCAGACGCCCTTACTGTATCTTATTTTTAGAGCTATATACAGGGTGAAATTATTAAAAATGTATCTTCTGTGGCTGTCACTGAAACACACTGTATATTTTGCTGGGCGCCCCTCGAAAAACGTGTTACGACAAAATAATCCATTCAATTATTTGAAATTCGGTGCTCGGCCATTCAATTTGAGAATCAAACAAGTGTTTTGCTGTGACCTGTTGCTTTTTCCAGATCGCTTTTCTCTTTGAAATCGACTTACCGTCAATTAAAATGATTCCCACACTATTTTGCCTACACAGCCGCTGTCAAGCCCGAATCGACCGTTTTCGGATCTCAATTTGACGAGTTTGTCGATGAGAACAGCCTAATTTCGAATTGAAAATAATCGAAATCAGGCTTTCGGACTGTGATCCAACCACGTTTCTCGGGTCAACTGATAGTATTCCGTGAGTATCTAAGTTCATCCTTTTTTCTTTTGTTTTGATTCGTTGCCTTGGGTTATCATCGAAGATATCCTGCACTTTTGAGACTGCAAAAATCTCCAGTTCCGCACCGAATTTGACCTTGACTATCTAACTGCACTACGACTTTATCTTGTTGTTCGACAGATGTTGATGCAACTGCATCCAGTCGAGTTTGTCCATTTTGATCGACGATGCGAACCAAAACTACTTCCAACTCCTTCAAAACTCATCCCAACTCATTCAAAAATCTTTCCAACTATTCCCAACTCCTTCAAAAGTTCTCCCAAGTAACCCAACTCCTTTAAAACTTCTCATTCATCCTCCAAACTGTTTGAATATATTTTAATCCTCTCTCAACTCCTACCAAGTCCTTCAAAACTCTTCCCAACTCCTTCAAAAGTTCTTCCAAGTATCCCAAACTCCTTTAAAACTTCTCCTCGATCTTTCAAACTGTTCGGATATATTTTAATACTCTATTAACTCCTATCAAGTCCTTCAAAACTCTTCCCAACTCCTTCAAAAGTCCTTCCAACTATCCCAAACTCCTTCAAAACTACTCATTATTTCTCCAAACTGTTTGGATTCATTTTAAACCTCTCTCAACTCCTACCAAGTCCTTCAAAACTATTCCTAAATCCTTCAAAACTACTGCCTACTCCTTACAATTATTTGACTTCGTTTTAAATCCCTCTCAACTCTTCCATAATGTTTCTGAACTCCTCCAGATTTCTTCTAACTCCTCCTAACTTATGACTTGCACATTGCCAATCTGCGAGTTGAATTTTGTACGAAAATTTGACAATATACAGTGCATTCTATTCAAAAGAATCGTCCCCGAAATATTTCGTGGTTTTGTTGTGAAGAACTGATTTGATTCAGTTTGGTGATTTATCCTGCGCCTATGTTTCTTGCAGAAAAAAAAAAAGATGTGGCCTTGGGCCGATCAGATTTCACTTTACTATTGAATCCTAGATTGTAAGCATGGGTACATATTTTTCGATCCACTTAGGAATCAATTAATAATATGTTGAATGATGTGAACTATTTATTCTCGATATTGCAACAGATAGTAGAGATGGATTTTTATAATTCGCTTTGGATTGATAACATGGGAATTTCTCAACGTTCCAAGTACATTTCGTCTTCAGTTTTCTATAATTCCATCAGTTGAGTTATAAAAAAGAAACCTCATGACATACTGGGTGTACCAAATATCGAAGAAAATTTCGTTTATGAATAAATACATAGTGTTTGAAAAATTCCGCCCATGATAATGAAAATTCTGAACCATTTTCAAAATATCGCAATCACCATGATGAATTTCATTCACCTGCCAAATTTTCATTGATTTTTTTTTCTACATCGTAAAAATTATTATTTTGATATTAATATTTATCTCATTGGATTTTCAATCTTGCACTTGTTTTGACTTTTCCTATTTACCCCAATTAACCTTAATGATATGCACTCTCAGATAGGTCTTCCTCGCGTATACCAAATGATACAAATTAATAATAATAACTCATAATATCATTATTATAATAATTTTCTATTTTTTCTATTTAATCAAAACATTGAGATGTCCATGTTCATCATTATATATTTTAATTAGAAAAATAGGGATAAATGACTAGAAACTAATATCATCTATAAAATCATATACCGAAATCTCAAATATTTTTTATTGTTTAATAGATTATTTAATTGAAACATGTAACATACAGCGTGTTTTCAATAAAATATACGTTTCCAAAATTTCAATCGCCAGAAGTATTGAACCCCATAGCAATAATATACGGGGTGTTGAGCGACTCACCGAAATACTACGAGCTCAGTCAACTACCGCTAAAACTGAACTTCAACTGTTAACAACTGCCACTTCAACAACCAGACGACGTACTATCACGACGATCTGCCAGATATGTCATTTATACACACACATATATATATATATATAGATAACGAAACGAAAAGAGGTTGTTGTAATGAGCGCATAATCAATGAGGGTGGGGAACTGGTGATGTCCGAGCGTTGCCCGCCCCCCAATTGCCTCCCACTGGAAATCCCCATTTCCGAACGGAGGGGAAGAGGCGACAATACGACTTGTTCGACATTTGTTCGGAATGGCCTGTTACAAGACTTTCAATCATGCTGCTTGTCAGGAAGTTCAAATTGTTTCCTGATTCATAATTGGTTGTAATTCAAATTGAAGAAATCTTGAGATAAGTGATAAAATTGGCACGCTCAATTGTTCCCCCCCCCCCCCCCCGAAGATCAACTTTGAAGGACAACATTTGTTATATTGTTTTTTTTTTCATTGATGATTAGAGTGATTCGGTAATTTTTCGGGGTTGCTGGTATGTCACTGATGGGAAAGAATTGTTGAAAACAATCTTAGAAGCGTACACAAGCTGCATTTTCCTTTTTTTTTGTATTTAATGGTATTTTCCAACTGCACTTTTCGAAGTTTGTTAAATCAAATAATTCATCGAATAGGATAGTATTTTTCCAATGGAATTCAAAACATCAATGAAATATTCCATCAGATTCATGATTTTATGAAGAACGAGCTGAAATATAGGGTGTTCTAATAAAGGGGTGAATTTTTCAAATTCTCAACCACAACATTTTTATTTTTTTTTCCGAATTGAAACCATGCAGCGGCGTATTTTTTTCTGGAAAAATATTCAATGCAAAACTCATACGAACGCCACTGTTAATAAGAGTTTTATGCTTGAAAAAATGCACCTTGATGCTAAAAAAAATATAAAGATGATAATCACTTTATACTTCATAAGCTGATTTTTCCAAGGGAACATGTCTACAGGGTGTTCCATAAGAATGCCATTCGATGAATTTTATCGCTTCGACTCTAATTTATGGAAAACAATTGATTTTTCATTACGAGCCGTTCTAGCAATATTTTCATTAGATGATTCGTCGTCAGAAGTAGTCAGGTTAATATAATTCAATTGACCGAATTACTATTCTGATTGAGGAACTGGAAAATTATATAATTTATGGCAATTGTTTTAATTGTCAACCATATATCGGAGTTGCCTTGAAAGACATTTGATTTACCCAAGAATAAATTCCATCAAATCTTCATTGACAAGAATCAACAATTTTTTTTTTCCAATAAATAATTTTTCTGATAATGTGTACGTCTCCAAACTTTGCTATGGCTTATAAGCCAAGACTACATTCCTGACTTACCCTGAAGAATATAATATATAATTGGTCGTGGAGTTTTTAAATGCACCCGAAGTATAGGCTGAAATTTTAACATTACTGAAATAACATTTCCTGATTGTATAATTCAATTTTTGGCGATTTGCATAGTTGAATCAACTTATTTGACTAATTCGAAAATCTTTCACGAGGCCATTTTCACAGTGAACTATGTAATAGTAATATGATACTTGTTGGACGAGTTTTTCTAATGAATCAAAATTATATGTTAAAATTCAAATACCATCGAAAGTTTGCATCTCAATTCGATTCCATTTCAAGTTGCATACTCGTAGAGCAATAAATCAAACTTATCGAGTTCAGGAACCTTGCTGCAAGGCCAATTTTCAAGCTAAATATATTGTTGAACGTTACTCAACTTGGTCGACTAGTTTTTCAATTGTTTTTAAATTAGAGGTAGAAATTCGAATATCAATCAATGAGATTTTGTATCTCAATTAGATGGCGTCATTTTTTCGAACAACTTCAGGCTCCATTTGACAGCTGACACTCTGTATATACGTGTCTATATCATGTCAAAAACGATGCTATCTCGTTATTGCTACAAGTTTTGTCGTGGGTTGAATATGCAACGAAAAATCCACATGTCATCAGAATCGACTTCCTGAAAATCAATCATACATCCAGCACGTTCACCAGACTTGCCTACCCTCGAGTAAATCCGCATCGAGCAACTGATTAACCCCACTAACTGCACTGGCATTGAAGCAATACTTTTTCGATTAAGAAACAGTTCACGGTACGTCGACTTTATTGCTAATATACGTGATTATTAATTGATTGAAGATACCCTCGACAGATGGCAAAATGAATAAATCGTTGAATGCACAAAGGATTTGCTCACAGAAACGTCCTTGAGCGAATTATGTAAATACGTGAAGTAGAAAAAATATTACCAAGTAAAAGTGAAGATGGAATAATTCATCAGGCACGTCAATGAATAATTTTACTTCCGGTTGGAATTGGGATCATTGAGCAGTCACTTATTTCGATTCGGACTAGAAGTGTTTTGAATGTACTCCACTTTTACAAGATCATTTAATGAACATGGGTTTTCTGAATTAAAAAAATTGAAAGGTTAAACATTAATTGAATTAGATGAAACGAATCTACGAATCGAATTTCAAGGTCTGGTAAAGTGATGGTAACAATGAAACAAATCAATTTGCACGCATTTTGGGTCAAGTTCACGTATGGAACAACCTATGATTAAATGTAGTTGTTTGGTTTTTGTTTTTTTATGCGTTGCTGTATTCTAACTTCTCCTATTGTTGATATTCGAGTGAATCTAGAATATTCCTGAAATTCCATTTGTGCCTTTGTTGGTGAACTAATTGCATTCTGCTGGCAAACTGATGGCGAATTGCTGGCGGAATGCAAACCTCACATTTTCTTCTTCTTTGTTGTTGAAAGATTTACCAAAAATTGGTGTTCTTCCTGTACTCATCAATTTGGTACTTGAATTCGGATCCAGTTGCCTTCATTGCAACAATGCGATGTCGGATAATTAATAATAAGTTCGCGCGAAACTCGTCTGAAACAGGGATATATTCCAGTTTACCTCATTAAACAGTCTGTGAGCAATAAAGGAATATTATTCCACTCTGCGTTAATTTCACCCGGCTGCCTTGGAAGTAGAAAGTAAAAATGTCGCTCAAGGAGAACTTTGGCATTGAATTATTCGACTTATACAGGGTGCTTGCCTCAGAAATTTGTTATTTCGAAAATGCACCTGTGAAAATCCATGTAGGAAATTATTGAGTAGTCTGTTTTCCTCTGAAATCTAGTGTTCAATTTGGGCCACCCTGTACTTTCTGTAGAAACAGGATAAAATTATTTCACAAATGAGAGAAACAGAAACATTGTTCTTTTCAATTTTATGCTGAATAATCAAAGTTTCTTACAAGAATTATTGAATTTATGAAATGATCTTCTTGAGTACGAGTATATTACTACATATCTCAATTCATAAGCTATCATTTTTATCGATGCTTGATAATTAATTGAATTACAATGAAATAGAGCTGAAATTTAGATCCATTAGCAAAGTTGTTTTTTTTTTCGGTCTTTAAACTGATTTATTAATCTACTTATTGAAACTATTATCTCACACATTAATGATGGCAACTTTGGAATAAAAATGTAGGGAACGAGTTCTATAGAATCGAGTTAAGAGCACGGTCATACAAACAGGTCTGAAAACTCCGACACTTTTGGGTGGTAGGCAGTGTCACTATTTTTGAAGAATAATTCGCCAACTGAAATTTTTCTTGTTATGCAATTCAAACTTTGAAATTCACAAAAGTGTCTTTGGTATGGAATTGCCACTCTTTTCTTGAATTTTTAACGTAATAAAAACTTCCATTCACGACTAATTTATCATAATTCTCAGATAATTTTTAATAATTTAGAATCCCATCGAGAGAATTTTTGCGCTTAGGTTGTGTAATTCATCCCAAATCGAGTGCACCCATTTTCACCCCTCTGCCTGCGCCCATGTCTCTCGACGTTTCCTTATTTCAGACGATGTTAGTTGATTTTTTTATCGAGGTTTGAAGGAAACAAGTTTAGTAAAATGGAGTTATTTGAAAATTGATACAGAAAGTCTCACTATAAGATGCTGCATTGATCAGTTTTTATAAATCGCCCCACACTTTTTCAATAGCAGTGTTTTTCTTAATTAATTATATATAACCATCCTTCCTGATCGTATCAATTCGATTTGGAATGATACTCAAAATCCGCATCAGGTTGTCTATATTAAAAGAATAAATTGTCGTATAATTAATAATAAATGCTCGCAATAATCGTTCAAAATAGGAATGTATACCAATTCACCTTATTCCATAACTGGTAATTAATAAACGAATATTATCTCACTTGACATTAATTTCACCTGGCTGCCTTGGAAGTAGAAAGTAAATACGAAAATCGGCTTGAATTGTTTAATTTATACAGAGGGTGAGAAACAAGCCTGCCTCAAAAATAAGTATTATCAAAACCGTTCAAAAATCCTTCACTCTCAATACTAGACGGAGGAATTGATAAATCTTCATCAACTGACAGTAACAATACTTTTCATTTAGCGACTGAACTTTCTCAATGCAAACCCCCATAACCGGAAAGTTGACCTGTTACAAAGCCGTAGACAAATAATTAATCAGCTTTCCCGAAAAAAGTATGTTTCGATTTAATTTCAACACGTTCGACCAATGCATGCAAAAAATCTTGATCGGTGCGACCTTCTCTGCGGGTAAACGTATTCTTGTCGAAAAAATGCATCGGGAAGGGCATTTTCCGCATTCAGTGGCTTCTTTTGTTTCCGAGACTATACAGGATGTCAATAAACTAGATTCCTGTAAGAATATTTCTGCAAGTTAAATTTTTTACTGTCAAGATGGGTACTTCATTGAATCATTGATAATTTGTTTATAATCTTTTTTGGAAATTAGTTATTTCACCCATCATCTTACAGGGTGTTGAAGATTTTGAACTTTGGAGATAAAACTCAGTCCACTATGAAGTCAAAATGAAGACAGATGAATCAAATTAGTGATAATATAATACTATTAATTATGAATTCATCCGCGATTATTAATTTTCCTGGATTCCTGTATACGTAGTCAGATTATTCAGCAAATTATGGCAACCAACATCTTTTCAGAGAATGAAGCGCATCCACCAAATATTGAAAATCATTCCAGTATTTGGCGAAAGCGCCAATTTTGTATCTTTAAATTTATAGTTGTGTATAAACGATAATATAGAAGCCACTGTTCTAATTTTTCAAATGAATATTCCCAAAAAGAAAGTGTCAAAATAAGAAGAGAATCAAGCTTCTCTTCAGATTAAGCCTGTCATCAATTTTGAGTGCAATATCGCATATCCCCATCATTTGATCCTTATCTTTTCCGTCAGAAACCAACGGACTGTGAAATTTCATGTTCACCCTCGAAGGTGACTATAAAATGTGATTGTTTCAACCCTTCGAAACAACTTTCTGACGTTTTTGATTTCAATTTTCATGTTCTTTCTTCACAGGTATCATTTCTTCAAAACCAACGAATGGATTCCTCAAAAAACAACCCATTCTCTCCATTTTCGGGGGGTTGAAAACGCACTGGGCTGCGTTACGGGGTCTTTCACCCCAAAGTCCATAACAGACGAGCGAGTGCAGTGTCGAACGACCCAAATAGCCCTGCACCCTTACAAATCACCACGAAGCTGGTCGCTTTCACTCCGCATTACTTTCCGAATACTTCAACATGGTAGGGGTAGTTAGGGGAAAGAGGGGGTGGTTCGATCCTGAAGGATGAACAGATGGATTTTCTCGTGTTTTTACGCTGGATGTTGGTATAAATCAGGATGAGCTTGAAGGCATTCAACGAGTTGATTGGTTGGTAGAAGGTGCCATCTAGTGGCATTACTCGGAATCGAAAACATCACCATTGGGGTGGATTCGATAGATCGATCAATGCTCGTTCTAACGAGATCAAGTTTGTTGAAATCCGTTGAGTCGTTCAGGAGTTACAGCTGTTTATTCGAAAGAACTTTGAAGTACCCCCACCACTTTATTTCAATAGATACGTCATAAAGTGTCTGACAAAAATTACTCCGAAAAAGGTCGTCTTATTCGGTGAGTTTACTTTGGTATTCTTGGTATATTATGGTTTAAAATCACTGTGAAAGTTTCAGATGATTGCGCCCCCTGGCGGTCATTTTGGAAACATGGTGATAATTCCCAGGGGTTTCTCTTGGTCACTTTGATTATACGAATTTTCACCGCGAGTCTCTAGGACGGATAGTTTTCGAGATACATCGCTCAACGTTGACCACCCTGTACATCAAAAAAACCTCGAATCGCACAGAGTGGGTCACTCGAGAGCATGAAGAAACGTTTGTCTGTCTCCATGAAGTAATCAAGAGGGTGTGTCGCAACCAAGCGAGATATAACCCCAACTCCGATACATAGATTTCCCCAATTCCCCATCATTCCCCCCCCCCCCACTAGGAATTGGATAAGGGGGGCTTTCTGATGGCGAATCAATCTTCAGCGACATTTTGACCGCTTTCAGTCGTGTCAAATTAAACCCGAATTTATATGTCTTGCGTTGGCTCCATACAGGGTGTCTCTAGAAAACACATAAATAGTTGGGGGCTATTTCAGTTCGAAATTGAAAAACAATTCTAGCTCATGCTCATGGCTGTATTCCATAAAACACTGTCGATTAGTAGGTGCTTAATTTTCGTTGTGTTTATGTTTAGGTTGTCAACACTGAGACTTTTTGCTTGTTTTTGACGATGAAGAAGAATTAGGATCGTCTTTTAGAGTATGAAAATAAATCACTAACAACGTTGAAACTACAGTGATGAATGCTAGTATTTAATGATAGTTTTGTCCCAGCATTTTGTCTTGTTCAGGAGGTAAATATACAGGGTGAAACAAATGTGTACCGTGAACTTGGTATTACCCTGTAGAGGCAACGTGATATTGTGGAATTTCGTAATTTTTCGTTCACGATATTGTCTCTCCTTTTGGTATTCCAGCAAAGTATGAGCAATTTATAACTATAATGTCTATCATAGAACTTTTGGTCGCAGATGCGACATATTGTTTCACGTCCCACTCCAAATGTAGCCTCAGAATAAAAGTATATCTATTGAAGAGGCCTCGCGATTATTTCTTCAGTAAATAATGAAAACTACGTTTGCACAATTGGTTGAGATTCTCATCAGTTGAATTGCTATTCGAGTATAAATGGTAAGAGCATAAAATGTTGAGTTCAAGGTCACACAACTTCGAGATGGAGTCGTTAAAAAAGCGTTTAATATGTTTACTGGTTGGACCAGCAATTATCTGCAGGGAAAACTTTGTATTTCCATTCCTTTCTGAGGTTTCCTTCAACTGAGTTTATCGTAACACCCTGTATGCAAATGTATCAGCAACCAGAAAAGAATGTTTTATTACCATTTCAAAGTTTTGGTGGAGTTTCTTCATAAGGATACGAAATTTTCTTGGAATATGACGCCTAGGTATAAGGAACCGTTAGTGGCCTCGAAGGTTACCAGATTCAACACCTACAGAGAACTTTTTTTCCTTTCGAAAACATCATTATTATTATTATTATTATTATGATTATTATTATAATTATCAAACACAGTCAAACACTATGTTTTCCATGTTTCTTTCCGGACATTTCCGGGGAAACACCTCGGCGTAGATGCGGCAACGTCGCCGACGTCGAGTCTAACCACGCGGATGGCAGTCCGTTTCCAAGGCTTGCCTTGATCGCATCCTTCGCGGTTTCACCGAAAAAACAACTTCCGATCGTGTCGCGCGTTTTCTCGCTTGGCGTACAAAAAAATATGAACGGTGAAGAGGAGCGTCGTTGAAATGTCGGTCGACGTTCTCGGTGATTGACGTCGACGGAAGAATATCAGTTGGTGCCAAGGGGTTGATGGGATTTTTCGTTGGAAAAATGCGAAAAGAGGTACTTGGCTGGGTCTCGTGATTGATGGTGATGAGTTTTTTTTTTTCGGAATCGAATTAAGTAGGAAATCACTAAAAAAATCCACTGTAATAAAATTAAAGATTTTTTTTCCATACATTTTTCGAATCGATAGATATCTAATATTTTTTTTGCGAAAACGAAAAAATAATCGATATTCAAAGTAGAAAATGTCCTGAATTTTTTTTCACTCAATAGTTTTTTACTTGTTATAAATAAATGATAATAAAAATTCTACATTTTCTGATATCAGGAAAAAATGGTTTGCGAATAGAAATTATTTCCATTATATTTGTGGAAACATTTGAAATCAATGGAAAGTCGAATCAAAATAATTAATTTGTGTTAAATTTGCTCCTGTCAGATAGGCATACTGAAATTTTCGAAAAATCACAAATAAATATTCTTTCCATTTGTTGCCTACTTTATGAATATCACTGTATATTTCGAAACATCTGCTTTTCAGCTTTCTGGAGCTATTACTAAAGCACCATTATGTTTCCGGTTTATTTTTTGTAAGCGTTGAAAATGTCGTGTGCTTTGATCAAGGCTAATTTTCGAAAAATCAGTGAAAACATCCATTCGCACATATTTCATCGATGATTGGCTTGTTGATATAAAGAAATTCGGAATTTTTATTATTTTTGGCCGCGATGAAATACGCTGGAATCTCTTAATTACGGTTATCATGCAAACGGCAGATCTAAATCATAATGATTTGTAGAAGCTGACAACGTTTTAATATTATTAAAGAAGGAGAGTGGGAGTTTTCAATTTGTTACAAGTCTCATGGTGGTATGGATTTTTTCACGACGTTTCGTATACGTAGGACCATCATCAGTTTCTAAATTCTTTGGTGCCTCAACCACGTGGAATTTCTTCGAATTTTTCTTAGAAAACTTGTTATGTGGAGGAGGTTTTATGTTTCTTATTTATTCATTTACATTCTACGACATTGAGTTCAAATGGAATGGAATGAAAACGTGACATTATTTCATATGATTTATTCAAATATCGTTTAAATAAATACGAGAAAACAAAGAAATATTGTTGTATCGTTCGTACATAAATTTCATTCTGAAGATTATCAAGAAACGCTTATAGAATATAAAATACTTTCGATCGTCTAACATACAGGATGTCCTAAAACCAACAAAGCTTTGTCATCATCACTTTTCGAAAATAATCCTTCATTTTACTGACGAACAAATAAAAATCATTCAATATTATTATTATTACTGTCAATCCAATAAAACTTCCAACGTCACACAATCTCAATAAATCGAGACTACTCTGATTCAATTAATTATTGAAAAGTAGACCAATCGTTGTAGACATCTTTACTGCTTTTCTGTGGTCTAAAAATACCTCGATATCATCTGTATGTTTCGTTTCAATTTTTATGTGAGTATTCGCGAACATTTTATTTGTTTAGAAAAGAAAAAACAACGTCAATACGTAAGGAAATGGAAATTAGAATGAAAAAATGCTTTTTTGCTCAATTTTAATTACTTTATACCAACCCTGTATAGCTGCACTGCAAGATATACAGAGATGTGCAGAAAAATCGGCCAGAGCTGTATTTTTGAAATTCGGTGAAATTGTTGATTTTTTTAAGAAAAAAATTGTATTCCATCACTTCCGGTCTAACCGGAAGTGGCCCCAACTTTTGATTTTCAAATGGAATTTTCCATTTTCAGATTCAGGGTATCATTTTACCTACACCAGTAGTTTTTCCGAATCAAAATGTGAAAGAGAAATTGTTGTAATTAATTTTTCTTCGCCCTTCTTTCGACGCTACTGAAAATAATATAGATTGATGTGGAGTTCATTTTGTTGTTTTTTCTGTTTCTTCAAAACGATATCATGTAGTTGCCACCCACCAAATTTCAAATTTCGTTCTCGAATGATTCAGAAGTTACAGCTCTTTCCGAGTTTTGTGCAAATCTCTGTATACAGAGTGGCCCATAAGAAAAAGTGTAAAGTCGAGCATTACGAAATCGCGGAAATCCCAGCGCGATTCGAGCTGACAGTCTCAATCAACACATACTTATTCCACGCATTCATTGAACGAAACATATCGCCGCGATAATTCATCGGGACGAGCACATTTATCAACGTAAAAGTGAGCCAAAAACACAACGTTAATTCGAAGACTTGTCCGCATCGGTCGGCATCTCCGAAAAGTTATTGTGAAATATGAAGTCCCCGCTTTTTCGTCCACGCGTGAAACGTACAAAGAGAGAAAAAAAAAACGATTCGATATGCACTTTCTAGAATGAATCAGTGTGTTTGTATTGAGAACAGGAGGTTTAGTAGGGAAGCCACTAGGTTATTTTCGATCCAGATGCAGAAACCACCCGTTGAGGCTTTTTTGAGGGTTAAAATAATCTTCAACTTCAAGAGGGCGTTTCACGAAACGATCATTCATTTTAGAAGCGACGTAGACTCAACACAGCTCTACCAATACCATTAAATCGGGAATAGAAACGACTTATTTTTATCGATTTTTTACAACTGTGGTCAGAACAACCCAAACAATTCGTTCACAGCAAACCCAGCAATAAAAAAATTACGACCTCCACAGCGAATCGCTCGGAGATTTTTGTCCATTGGCTCCCCTACTAATCGTATAAATAGCGTCCGTCAAGACGTTCCTGAGTGAGTGACGGACTTTCAGGAAGCGAGACCCGGCTCTAATGATGCTTGACGAATTTCGTACGCCGAACGTGTTTAAATTTTCGTCGAGACGAATTTTCGCTGTACGATCGTCGTTTGAAGTTAATCGTACAGATTTTCAGTCGGCAATCAAGCGGGTAAACATCACTGAGATGTCATCAGGCGACGGATAATGCAGCAGATGTTTTTCGCCGTACCGAATCCGGGATGTTTGAAATGGATTCTTGGACAGGGTGGTACAGATTACTTATTTTATTCCGGCAAATGGACTTCCCAGAATGGGGAGGACCAATAATTTTTCAAAATAGCATAATTGTGTTCTGTATGTCCAAAGAGTACCACTCATTATATTTTATTCGGTCTATATCATGAATAAAATAATAAAATGGACGGAATTGATTTCAAACATACAATTTCATGCGCCATTTTCATAGGTTGCTCTTATTGGTGTAACGCAGTGTGACGTGCTTAACCCTACACGCCCATCGACCTTGAGCTGACCAATCATAGATAATTGTTCCATGGTGAATCTTGCTGTGTTGCCACAACTTATTCTCGGTATAAAAGATGTAAAAGGATACAATATAAATGATATGTTTTCCAAAAATTATCATGAAATGATATAGTTATCACTTATCGATACGTTTTTGAGAATATATATCAAAGAAATAAATAGTTATCCACAGGCAAACTTGGCAACATTGCAGTGGTGTGAGCAAAAGGTATATGGAAAGAGACAAAGATAGACTTAGGGTGTAGTATGTCATATCCTCATAGCACCGCCCACTTATTTCTGGCGATTTCAAAACGCTGTAGACTCAATTTGCTTCGATTTTGATCCTTGATATTGGATGTACACTGAACCAATATCATTATTCATCGATTAAGAGAGGTTTGGAAGGATTTCATCACTTAGTGGTCTTCCCAATTCTTGATCCATATTTTTTTCCTGTGTCGCCTTCGAGTGAAACAAAAAATGCGACGACTATTGCTGTAAAAATATCGCTGATTCCAAATTGTCCTCAATATATACTAAGCGAGTTTTATATGGAACGTTATCTTTATGTGGTTATAACTTTTGAACAACTTTATATCACGTTGAGTGTGCATAATTCCACCAGGCGAGAATGTAAATCAGACTACAGGTCCGTCCACAGGAGGACAACACCCTGTATAGCGAATTCTGCAAGTCTGTTGAGGCGTTTGAAAAAAAACATACACATAATACAAGTTTTTTTTATTACATTACTTGATGATAGTAATGAAAATATTGATGCTATAATTTTTTTAATATACTCAACTCTTCATGATATAAGTGAGTGTACATCAAATTTGATGATAAAAATATTCAAAGATAGATATTTATGAGCTGTGATACGTTGAGTACATATGGTTTTGAAAATATACAATTATGAAATAATACACCTATATAAACAAATTGAAATAGACTACAAACACTTCAACACTTCTAAAAATATTCCTCCTAGAACATCACTTCTGGAAGAAACTGAATTCAGCTGACTGACTCGATTTTCACCTTTTCATCCATGAATTTTTCATTCTCACGATCGCTTTCAACAGGAAAAAAAATATCAGAGAACCCATGAAGACAAATTGAAAACAATTAAAAACTTTTTTTCTCCCTTTCCCACTTTATTTGGAATATTATCAAAAAATGTTACATTCGACAGTAAATTATCCTCAATTTGTCGTAAGCAGATTTCGTATCCAACGTTTCGTACGCACTGGGTCATCCTCAACCTCATTTTTTCAATACGGACCTGCATATTCGATGACACTGTTCGTAATAACTTTTAACGCTGAATTATCATACAATGTCATTCGATTTTTCAGGTGATTTCGACCCTTATCCAAATGTCAATACCGCTTGGTCGATACCAAAAACGAGAGAGACTAAGTATGCTGTGTCACCCTGTACAAATCTGTTTGAATTAGGGGAGGATGAATGTCCCCAAAACTCACTCCAATCAATCTGGCTTGGACAAAGGGCTCCTCACGTACGCCAAAGAAATAGTCGCTAATCCAAATAAAGCGGGGAACAGTATACTTCCACATATACAGGGTGATTCTATGCTACTACTCAATGTGATCTATTTTCCTAAAATATTTTCAATACGCTGTTACTTCCAGTTGAACCGGAAGTGATATCAAATTTGTTTTTTCAAATGGAACACCCTGTTTACTTTCAGATTTTCTAATTGTACGAAAAATTCTGGTGTAATGTTTTAAACACAATATAATGGTGCACCATATTTGTTTCTTTCTGTGTGTTGTGAAATCAATTGATATTTATATTATTTGTCAAATATGAAATTTAGAACCATCCAAAGCACGCTTGTGAAAATACAAAATAAGGAGCGTATTTTCACATTTTTGTTGATATCTCTGTAAATATCCATTTTAGCAATATGGTATGCTCATACAAATCGATAGGAAATGAAATTTTGCGTCGGATAGTGTGAAAATGTCATGGTCATTCTATTTGAAATAAGAAAGTTATTGCGATTTGAAATTTCCAAAAAGTAAACTGAACACTTTGAAAGATGCCTGATAGAACACTCTTTCGTTGATGTGTATACGGAGATTGAACCCTCAAATCTTGAAAATTGAAGATGATATAGAAATTTTAGTGCGTCAGTCTATCTGTCAAAAGTTTTCGAAAAAATGGAATATCTTGTAAACGAATCACGATAGGAAGAAAATTCAAAATGCAACAGGTCCAGAATTTCTCGTAGAATTCGAGAATCTGAAAATAAACAGGGTGTTCCATTCGAAAAAAGAACAAAGTTGATATCACTTCCGGTTTAACCGCGTATTGAAACTATTTTAGGAAAACAGATCACAATGAGTTGTAGCACCCACCAAAATTTCAAGTTGATGCCTCTATCAGTTCTCCATAAACCTCTAATGAACCAGTTGGGTGAATCACCCTGTATATAATATACAGGGCGGACAATGAATTGGGAATCCATGACTAGAGTTCCAATTGCTTGAAAAATACGCTCAACTGTCTCAGTATCATACTGTCGTACTGTTTCAATGATTCGTAGGATGATTTTAAAGTGTTTGTGTGATAAACAGCATTATGTTGTTTATTGTAAATTTCTTTTTTCTTTTGACTTGCTACAAACATACAAAGATGTAACGTAGTTCAATAAACTTTACTCCTACCCCTTTCAGTGATTCGAACGATAAACTCTTAGCTCAGTTTCTTCTGGTTGTCTTTTCAGCCTCCTCCAGAAGTCCACCACGCACCCCACGCCTCGACCCTCGACCCCAAAACGATGACATGATCTCATCCCTGGCGTCCTTGACGACGACGACGACGGCCTCAGACCCCACCACCTCCCGCTACCTGTACGCCCCCCCCACGCCAACCGTGGACGTCTACAACGGCAGCAACGTCACCGAAGGCTCGTACCCGGTGTTCCCCAGCTACATCCGCACCACCTCCATGGTGTTTTGCGTGGTCATCATGTGCCTGGGGGTCATCGGCAACGTCATGGTGCCCATCGTCATACTCAAGACGAAGGACATGAGGAACAGCACGAACATCTTCCTGGTGAATTTGAGCGTGGCGGATCTGATGGTGCTGCTGGTGTGCACGCCCACCGTGCTGGTGGAGGTCAACTCCAGGCCGGAGACGTGGGTGCTCGGCAGGGAGATGTGTAAGTTTAGTGGCGAGGTGCTCAGAGGTCTTGGTGAGCTTTTCCTTCGTGGTTTCTTGGTTGGACCTGCAGTAGGAGCCCAACCACGGAGCTGGTGGTTTGCTTTTTGTGACTTTACTTCCTCGATGCACCAAGTGTTCCTTTTTTTTCATAAAACTTCCCACGAAAGGAGACATCCTGTAATGTTGAGAGGACATCGTGAGAAGCAAGAAGGGAAAGGAGGTAGGAATTGGGGTTCTTTTTACATTTCTGAAGGTCATATGCCTCGGGGTTAGTGGCGAACCTCTTCGGCGAGGTGCTCCAGAGGTCTTGGTGAGCTTTTCCTTCGTGGTTTCTTGGTTGGAGCTGCAGTAGGAGTCCAAAAACGGAGCTGGACTTTTTGAACAGTAGCTCGAGTAGCTTTGGATTTTCTCCTCGATGCACCAAGTGTTCCTTTTTAGGCTACTACATTGGAAACCATCTTGCAGTTGGAGTTCCAATGGAGCTCTTTATCGTATCGAATGGATCCCATTTGCCTGACACCCGCTGTATACAGTGTGACCCATTTTTGATGGAAACACTCGCCTAAAATTTAAAGTAGTAGACAGATTTCAATTATTTTTTTTTATTGTCAAGTACATACCACGATATTTTAGTTTCTTTAGTCAAAAATCGAGATTTTTCATTAGCGATTTTTTTTTCTGAGAAAATCACTACGCCACTGAATTGAAAATATTCATTAACAAAGGTATAACAACTCAAAAATTCGAAAACAGTCACAAAAACACCCCATACCAACAGATGTAGCCAGCAGAATATTTTTCATGATTCCAACAATTAAGTGCCGCCAGATGAAGAAAAAACAAATGGCATATTTTTTTTAGAAATTAACGGAATTAAATTCACACAATTTAATTTTCTCTTTTACGATCAATCTTGCAGTCATGACACAAAATAATTCGAAAAATTGTAAGGTGAATATTGTTGGCAATAGTACATTGAAAATTTCAAATATTCTGATGGCTATATCTGTTGATATAGGGTGTTTTTGTGACTGTTTTCGAATTTTTGAGTTGTCACAACTCTGTCATCTGGCGGCACTTTATTGTTGAGATCATAAAAAAGTATTCTCATGGCTATATTTGTTGATATAGTGTGTTTTTCGAATGTGTGAGTTTTCGATTTTTTGAGTTGTCATAACTTTATTATTAATGAAAAATTTTCCATGAAATTTTGGTTACACCTGTTTAGAGACACCCTGAATCCAGTGGCGTAGTATATTTTTCAATAAAAAAATTATTGAAATCTGTCTACAACTTCAAATTTTAGGATGGTGTTTTAAAATGGGTCACACTGTATAAACTGTAAAAGAGATAACCTAAAGCTGTTTAATCGTTTGAGCAAGCATTTGAGAATGTTCAATTGAGCGTATAAATTCGTAATTACCTGGTGAATTCCTTGTGATCATAAATATAACTGTTACATTATTTTATGGAGAAACATTCCACGGTGAATTAATTGTAATTACAACGTTAGGTGGGAAAGTTCCATTATTTAGTTACGTTACGTCACTGACGACTGAACCACGTTGTGGTATAATACTGAAGGATTCAGCACCAGAAGAGGTTTACTATCCACGATTGAATAGTTTACATTATTTCGATCAAGATATCGTGACTTACAAGGAGCTTCCACTGTTTTATCGTACGTCTTTTAGGTTATGTTCCTTTTTGTTTTATTGTCTCCTTCATTGTTTCCGCTCGAGTTATAGTCTCTGGTATCAGCGATGTTTACGCCGAGCTTCACGGAAAATATTCATAAACTTGAATCGTACCACAAATTTTCTCGCTTTTCTCTTATACATATAGAATGTGTTGGTAAAGTAAATGCTGAGACAAAACAAAGCCATGAAGAGGCTATGGTACTAGTCCAAGACCAAGTGGATCAATTGGTCTAGGTTTCATCCATGTGGATGAGAAGGAGACATGGAACTCAATGGGCTCCCAAGAGTACTAACTACGTCATCATAAATCCACATCGAGAAATCAAACTGCCAGAAGAATTACGTTAGAATAAATCATTCACCTAGACACTTCTTCCGGGAGAATAATTAAATATTCATGCACTGACTGCACAGGCAACACGTTCTATAAATCAAGTGGATTACAACAGCAATAAACACAGTACGAAATGGCGGAATGGAAAAAGAGGAAAACGGCATTCCTAGGAAACGTCTTTCTATTGCCTTTTGACAAATTGACCTTTTATACGCTTCCAAAGAGTTGGAGTTATTTGTGGTTCAACTGTTTCTTGGCACAGCATTATTAGAATTTCGTAACGTTGAAGGATCCAACGAGGTTTCTTCTTTATTGGAATTGAAATACATACACTGAAAATTCAATAATTGATCACCAGCTAATTTGGACAGTCAATGACATTGTTGATGTCTTTATTGAACTGATCCTCATTGGAGGCTTAGTAGCACGTGACCTGTAGCTCAGGGCTTGATATATCTTCCAGAATAGCAATACTAAATTCAACGTGTTCAATGAATGATGGAGATGGATCAAAGACTCTTGAGAGAAACTTTTGGGGAGTCAACTACAATTGAAGAATCTTTCTGATTTTTAATTTTGTTTTCTTTGGACATTTGGTTTCGTTGCACACCCGATTTTTTCAGAGTTTCTGGCCCATATTCAAAAAGAGTATACCTTCGTTTAGTTCAGGTGAATTTGCTCTCGCTTGTATCTTTAGGAAATACCCAAAAACGAGTGATTGCTTAGTCATCACAGCTTCAAAACCTACGTAGATCTCATATAAGTACTCGGGATGACTAAGAACTGTTTATTATACAGAATATTCGCGAAAACTCTCTGCTGTGTAGGTGTTTTGATATGATATTACAGCAACTTTTGCCTTGTATGCAATGAACCGTATACAGGGGGTGTCCAAAGTCATTGCCTATTCGACAAAATGACTTTAACGAACAGCACCCCCTGTATAGTATAAGGATTAGACAATTTCAATCAGGAAAATGAGGAATTCTCCGAATGTCAATTATTGATGATCTCAACTGAATGTTAATGCCTCCATCCATGTTGACATGTCTACATTTTGACAGCCCAAACTGCGTGATGGATTACCATAATCCGACGCTTTGTATTCTATTAGTTATTCAAATTTTTTGACTCGACTATCGCCGTGGGTACGGGAAGCTTTCAAGCACAAGCATATGTTTGGAATGCATCTAAAGTGGAAAACAATTGATTACGATTCAGGAAATCTGTGAAATGTGCTCGACCCATTTCGATAACGCTTCAATTCGATATCGGAACGTTTGTTTGAATAATACTCATGAACTGAATAAATATTCAGGGAAAACACTGTGATGAACCACCTTCAGCGGTGCTACCATGCATTATGTTGGATGAAAAATTGGTCCAAACAAACCGTTTCCTTCCGGTATAATTGTCATCTGTGGTCGTTAAATGGGACAAATGGGCGACTAAACGCATAATTGGGCCGGGATTTATCGTGCGTATAAAAACAAGTCAATGAATGGAGAGGGGATAACTGTTATCCGAAGGGGACGTTAAATAGCGTTTGATGCGCTTTTAAGGGGTGGTTTTTCAATTTCGTCTCGAAGACGTTCGGGGATGTCATTCAATTATAATTAAATACTAGCTTCGTTATTTGTTGGGGCTGATTGAATTGAATCCATTTGCATCTGGGATGAGAAACAATGAAACAATGGAAATACAGGCCAGTGCATTGCTTCGGTAATGAAAAATATCGAAACTATGGTATTCCAAAAGTTGAGGATCCAAAAAAGAGAGATAGTTTATTTTTTGTTTAACCAGAAAACTTGGGAACGTAGCTCTTGGATCACACTGTATTAGCCTATTGAATCCCAATATTAAACGCGAATAGAAGTCAAAGGGCAAGGCAGAAACGTTAATTAAAATCCAATTTTGTATTTCCTCAGAAGAAAAAATGTAATAACCTCATAGCAAAGTTTATGCGCATGAAGTACGAATCTTGAGAAGCTTTCAGGCTCTTCATTATGGATGGATATAATGAAGATGCGTTCGGAGAGTGCTTTATGCAACTCTCGAAATATGAAATATCACGTCCCAATTTTGCAATATCTTGTGTGTATTGTTCTAGGTAAATTACTGAAATTATACACTACGTGATTGTTTTTGTAGAAGACTAGCAACGTTGTATATTATTAGGAATTATATTATCGTTGTTAATATCATCCAACATAATCATCAATTTCATCATTCACTTTTCTGATACTCTCAAAAGTTCAATCATCTTCTCTTGGTTTATCCAAATGGACCAATTGGAACATTGTCGTACAATGTATAAAAGTGTGTTCTGTGTTAGACACCATATCATCTTCCACTGCTATGAATTTCCTTCTCCTACCTAGTTTCACAACCCATCGAGCATCTTATCTCATCCTGAACATCCACCAGCTGACGACAATATGCTTCCATACCTTCCCTGAGTTGGGAAAATTGCCAAAACAACGTTTTCTTCAGGCAACGCTTTATGTTTCACACGATTGTTTTTGTAATTTCGGTAGTAATGGCGTTTTTAACGCTTGGCCACCGCGCTCGCCTGATTCAGCACCTCTGGACCATTTTTTGAGTGAATCGGGAACGTCGAAGTTATTGGTGCAATTTTCAGGATGATAATGTTTAATTTTCTTGGGAAATTTGTTCAGGCAAAGTCTTTCTACCACTTTAGTATCGATCATAATTTGAAGTTGGATCATAAAATGCATTTAGCACTATCATTACTGAACTTTGTAGGTAATTCACGAAATCCATGCCCACAAAAATGTTCTGTTGGTTGAGAGTCGCATCAGTGCCATACCCACAACCCCGAGAAACTTTCTTCTCTGCGTCCTCTGATGTGTTTGTATTCAATGTCAGGTTTTTTACAAGCTGATCCGATTAAAATAATGTAACAAATTGAATATGTAAACAAACTAGCATATGTCTAACGAGCTTATACTTCTTTGATTGACTTGACGTTTGCGTTACCATATCATTATGTGCCTCATAAATATTCCGGGCAGGTAATCCGATACGTATCTTTAAGGAATACAAGCCGACTACATTAATAAACATGGTTTTATTTTGGTGCGTCGTTTTTTCGTCAACATCGTTCCATTAGCTTTTATTTTTTTATGTATTGAGAAAACTCGAGACAGCTTCAATCTTATTCGAATCAAACATACTGCGATTGAAAGCGAGGGGTTAGTACGTCACAATATCGCTGGGTGCCTGCTTCGCATGAGAACCGTTCTAGAAATGAAAATCCTGTTCGAGCTCCAAACACCCTGTATGGCAATCCGTGTAGACGACCGCCTGCCTCTCACGAATCTAGACTTGGAAATGCTTTCTTAATGTCTCCTCTACAATGTCGCGGTAATACGTTAATGTCCGTCGTGACCTTTATCCTCGATGTAGGAAGAACGAAGAGACGATGCGAGCTGAATTTATTTTTCACATGACGACGATGATGCTCTCGATGGCTCGCTGACATTCTTTCGCCGTATATACAACGCTGAAACGACAGCGATATTCAGAGAGACGGTACGGATAATGGTCGTGAAATTGCATGCGATATCATACAGGACACTCTCGATTCAGTATACAGTATCGGGTGTAATTTGACTGTGGTATTGTGGTCTGAGCAAGAATAATAGTGGTTTCATTGTCACTCTCATAGATTTCTGCCTATACCCAAGATATATTTTCCCGATACTGTATTTTTTACTGAAAATATCTTTTCGACGTATTTGCAGCGAAAAGATTTCTGTTGCATGACTTTCGGACACCCTGTATACTGTTATTGACATTGAGAAATTCTGCTTGGCTCATTTCGAGAAACGAAACTCGATTTATTCATTGTACGGCACTCTCTCACGTCCTGTTGACGAACAGGCAGGCACCTCAACAACAAAGAAAAAATATTCTTATGGCATTTCTCGAGCTGAAATATAATCATATTCATCATACAAGTTGCCTTTTTGGGCAACACAAATTATCCTCATTTATTTGATTAATGACAGATTTATGAGTGGGTAATCCATCTGAAAAATTAAACGCACTACACGTCAACATGTCGAGTACTTTGTATCGAAAAGAAATAATAATCACGCAACCACTTGTTGTTTGACAGATGACAGACGAAATATCCACGTGGATCGTGCGATGTTTTCTGAGATG
The DNA here is from genome assembly GCA_037013635.1 of Plagiodera versicolora. Taxonomy (NCBI): domain Eukaryota; kingdom Metazoa; phylum Arthropoda; class Insecta; order Coleoptera; family Chrysomelidae; genus Plagiodera; species Plagiodera versicolora. The sequence continues at coordinate 745,734 of CM072988.1, forward strand.
CTTTGTACATTTTTATGGCGATATACAATCTGGAAATGTCTTCGGGAGAATGCGTCAGGAAACGTATTGTAGTAATACGACTTCATAAATCTGGATAAGGAGGCGACCTTCTGGCGTGTATGACGCACATATGCTCTCCCGGCTTCAGAAAACACGGGGAATATACACCGATATGAATAATATATGTTTGATTCGTTTAAACTAGCACAGCATACTTTTCATGCACTGAAAATATATTTCTGTTTTTTTTTGTCATTGGAAGAATCGTCCTTTAATATTGTTAATGTTTCCGAAATTTCTTTTGTTTTAATGGCTGCTTTATATAGCAACAGATATTGTTAGGGTCTACTACGTCATCTCTACTACTTCCCCACCCAGCTGTGAATATAATAGCTTCAAATTCGTTTAAATTTCGTCAGGATACAGAGATGTAGACTCGCGTTTATTATTTAGTGAGAAAGTAAATGTCGCAACAGTGTCGAATCAGTTTGGTTATAATGAACGTTACATTGCCGTCAACTTGACACGGAGAGATTTATTGGAAGACGAAATTAATTCAGCTTCAGAGCTCGACTCGAGCTTCAAGAGAAGGGCGGCAAGTCTTCTCAAACATATCCGTTAACTCGTTTGCGTTTATTGAATGAAAAGTTCGGTTCAAGATCCAATTATGAAGCGAGCACTTTTTAGGTTGGTGCAGGAGCAGTATCGCGCTCACACCCTGCGTTACAATGATGTTTATTCGTCCTTCAAGCCTCACAATTGTCGCATGAATCTTCAAAAACAATGCAGAAACAGACAGCAAAGTCCAATTATATGCTTGTTATGGACATACATGAGAAGTAGCGATACATGATTGGAAATATTAAATTCTTCAGGAGGATTTTTTGTTGAGTCTGCATCCCGTTATGTCGTTGAATAAATACAGTATGCGTTCGGACACTTTATTTTTCGAAATCGCCGATTGTTCTCGCAAAAAAGGTGGGTCATTGTTATCGAGAGTCCAGGAGATTGTCAAGTGACGAAAAGAACGGTATACAGGGTGGCCAATGATAAACTCCTCATTGATTTCGATAACTCATCATCACCAACTTCACCATGGTTGTATTAAAATCTCCTGACGCGCATTATCAACATCACGTGTGTACTACAACGAAACTTCCTGGAGTGTCAATTTTCTCACACGTTCGTTGGAAACCCTCGAATGGAATAAAAATAGATGGCGCGTACGCATAATAAAGGAATCCTCCGAATTTTCGACCCAGTGCCTCCATGAATACCAATACGGACACACAGGGTGTTTAGGAGCGAGCTCTAGAGGAGGATCCCAGTGAGTGACCAGTGTGTGCTCCAGACTTGTCCCCTATCGAGTTGGGAGTTCCTGCATGGACGCAAGGAGGAAATGGAGGAACGAGCAGGATTTTTGAAAGTCTACACTGTATACTAATGCCTATGCTATTGAACGCAAGAAAAACATCCCGAACAAGGATATTTTCTGGTGTTTTTAGTGGAAAGGAGAATGGAGGAAAAATGGCTACACTTAGAGTCACAATCTCGCCAGGCGAAAATATTATTACCGATACTGTCTTGTGAAGAACGACCAATCCATTTATACGATGCAGCTTAAATGAAACGAATCAGGAGAAATGAGAGGCTATTGACATTCCCGTAATCTGGAAAGGACGGAAAGAACAAGGAAACCGATGATTTCCACAGCGAATTGCCTTTCACCACGTTAAGTTTTCTGTTCTGAAAGGTTTTTCGCGTTAAATGAAATTGGATCAATCGATGGCATACGAACAAAATAGTGGTGGTGAATAATTAATTTAGGCCTCCTGAGTGGGTTGCGGATCTCCTGCTGATTTGAGTGGTTGTCGTGGCAGCCATGATGGATTAGGGGGATAATCCATGGAATTAGATAGCTATTACAGCCTCACATGATCGATTGGTTGATGACGTAAAACTTTGGGAATATTTTAGATAAACTTACCTGAAAGTAATGAGAGAATTAATCACCCATACCTTCGTATGATTTCTAGCAAAATTGGTCGATATTTTGATGAGTAAGAGGCGCTGAAAACGATGGTGAAATCCGTTTTTCGATATCTGGCATAGTTTTCGAGATATTTCATGTTGACAATTCCAAAAAACCCCAAAAAGTCGCAAAAACCACCAAAAACTCCCAAAATTCCCCAAATTTTCAACGAAAAAACCCATGAATAGTCCATTTCGATGGTCTAGGAGCCTCCATACGATAATTGAAGACTCTACGACGACTTTGATTTTTGTAAAAATCCAAAGGGGGTACCCTTCGATATCTGGAATAGTTTTCGAGATATTTCATGTTGACAATTCCAAAAAACCTCAAAAAGTCGCGAAAACCACCAAAAACTCCCAAAATTTCCTTGATTTTCAACGAAAAAACCCATGAAGAGTCCATATTGATGCTCTGGGAGCCTTCATACGAAAATTGAAGACTCTACGACGACTTTGAATTTTTCGAAAAAATGCAAAGGGGGTACCCTTTCGTCGATTTTTCGAAAAACATCAAAAAATAAATTCGCCTGAAAACTCGTCCATACGGCGTCTATAAGACGTCTAAAAGGCGCTGAAAACGGTGGTGAAATCCGTTTTTCGATATCCAGTATAGTTTTCGAGATATTTCATGTTGAAAATTCCAAAAAACCCCAAAAAGTCGCGAAAACCACCAAAAACTCCCAAAATTTCCTTGATTTTCAACGAAAAAACCCATGAAGAGTCCATATTGATGCTCTGGGAGCCTCCATACGAAAATTGAAGACTCTACGACGACTTTGAATTTTTCGAAAAAATCCAAAGGGGGTACCCTTTCGTCGATTTTTCGAAAAATGTCAAAAAATAAAATCGCCTGAAAACTCGTCCATACGGCGTCTATAAGACGTCTAAAAGGCGCTGAAAACGGTGGTGAAATCCGTTTTTCGATATCCAGTATAGTTTTCGAGATATTTCATGTTGAAAATTCCAAAAAACCCCAAAAAGTCGCGAAAACCACCAAAAACTCCCAAAATTTCCTTGATTTTCAACGAAAAAACCCATAAAGAGTCCATATTGATGCTCTGGGAGCCTCCATACGAAAATTGAAGACTCTACGACGACTTTGAATTTTTCGAAAAAATCCAAAGGGGGTACCCTTTCGTCGATTTTTCGAAAAACATCAAAAAATAAATTCGCCTGAAAACTCGTCTATTAGGTGTCTATAAGGTGTCTAAGAGGCGCTGAAAACGGTGGTAAAATCCGTTTTTCGATATCTGGCATAGTTTTCGAGATATTTCATGTTGGAAATTCCAAAAAACCTCAAAAAATCGCAAAAACCACCAAAAACTCCCAAAATTCCGCAAATTTTCAACGAAAAAACCCATGAATAGTCCATGTTGATGCTCTAGGAGCCCCCATACGAACATTGAAGATTCTACTTTTTGGAAATTTCAAATCCCAATAACTTCCTTATTTCCAATAGAATGACCATGAAATTTTCACACTATCCGACGCAAAATTTCTTTTCCTATCGATTTGTATAGGCATACCATATTGCTAATATCGATATTCATAGAGATATCAATAAAAATGTGGGAATACGCTCATTTGTCTCTTGTGTATTTCCTTCATATTTGCCGAATAATTCAGAAAATGTATATTAAGAATAAACAGGGTGCTCCAATTGAAAAACAAAGTTAATATCACTTTATATCTGTTCCAGTTCTCCATAAACTTCTAGTGAATTAGTTAGGTGAATCACCCTGTATATGAGTGAACTGGACATTTCTTGGTCTGACATTGGTCCGGGCAGTAAGCAACGTTAAACACTACTTCGTTTCGTTATTTTACTCTACGTAGACGACACAAACAACAATTCTCTGGCTCGATCGTAGATTCGTCAAGTCCGAAACGGTACGCGATGTAGTGGAAAAGATAAGGCAATTGATAGTTTCATTCACCTGGCAATGTTTCTCGGATTACAAGCCTTGATACAAGATACACTAGCTCGTTCGAGTAATGTTTCGAGTTTCTATTCCTCATTCAATTCAGATTGTCTTATCTGAACATTGAAGCAGCGCGTTTCAAGAAACGATATCTTGTAATTCTTGCGGCGAGGCAATAAAGAGTTCTGCGGAAGTTGGCCGGATTTGGTATGATCATCGTAAACAACTTAATAATAATTAATCTTGAACTTGATCCCATACTTGGCTACTGTAGTTCGGATTACGACACCAGATAGCCGGTATAAAATGTCACAATTTACATTTATTACTTTCGGCAACTCATAAATTCAAGAGTTTTTCCCGTACGGCTGAATCATCCAGACCAGAGCGGCGTAGGAACGAAGAGAGCGGCTCATTCTATGCAGGACAATAATTGCAAAAAAATGTGTGTGTTTCGTTCAGGCATTTGAAGTAGCGATTTTATTGGAGGAGATGTTTTGTTTCTCAATTTCCTCCATGAACATTTCCTTTTTTTTTGTTTCTACTAAACCATCTTCTGTTTGTTTTATTTTTCTTTCAAGCAAGCTACACATATCTTGTCTGTATCGCATTGAGAAATGTCTGTATTTAAAATAGCGACTGAAAGCGTTTGCCAGCTTATCCTTCTCCAATTGTTATTTCAGCTCGAGTGATTCCTGTATCGTATATCGTTGTTAGACAGGAGATTACGTGCTTTATACAGAGCTTTTATCTTCATTGAAAGCCACAATACTTTTCTCCTAATGTAGTTGATATGTATCGACAAGGTCGCGTTGCTTTTATGATTTACTATCGGCAGTCGGAGCCTCGATTACATGGCTGGTTAAAACGTTCGATTCTAATGGAAAATCGAGAGAGAGATGTTGTATATAGAGTGGGAACTTATAAAGGAGGATCAACGTTCAAAGTCGTCGTTGAGTGTTCGATGTTTCTATAGAGGCGTCTAAGGCGTTGGCTTGTATTGTCCATTGGTTTTTTTATTTTTGAGGAATTTTTGACATGGAATAAATCGAAAACTATACTAGGTATAAAAAAAAACGGTTTTCTCCACCGTTGTTGTTCGTATGGATGGACTTTCAACAACTTATTTCTGTCAAAAATTGGGTAGTCCTGAAATACTATTGCTCAGAAAAATTCATTCCACGTCAGAATTGTCATTCTGTGATAAAATATTCAACGGTTTTCCATAACACAATCATGCATCCAATAATTTGCATTTCGTGCTATCTCGTTTGCGTCCAATTTCATTTGCGATTATAATAACCACACTGCTGAGAATGCAAAATTGATCATTAACGATTGAAAGTTAATGAAATTGCAGTGTTAAGTCATGAAGATAATCGAACGAAATAATGGGTCGTCGGTATAAAATCGGCCATCGACCTCAATAGTTAGTTGAAAAAATTATTCTTCGAAAGCACTGAAAATTGAACTAGAATCACACTCAAAGTTTATAAAACAATCAAAGTATTGACTGACATCAGAAGATTGTTCCTGCTAGAAATCCGTGTTAGTTTCTGACGGTTTCTGACACTTTGTATGAAATTGGATGTTACCACTTCATTGAATGCAGTAGATTTATTTTTCACTTATTCCACAGAAAGATTCGTATATATATTTATCGGCTCGTAATCAAAGTTTATTATTTTCGCTACCACATCCTAGCAGTTTATTTTCACAGTAAAATCGAATAAAACTCAATGCAAATATTATTACATGCAACGGTGCATACGCTTCATTTAATTCTAACCGGTAAGTGAATTACTGCTTGCTATACAGGGTGTCCCCCCGAAGAACTACAGCAAGAGCAAAATAGTGATAGATCGGCAATAGAAATTCCACAGTAGTTTTTCCTCTCCTAGTGAAAAAATTGTCCACTTAAGAATATGCAAGTAATTTTTGACAGAAAATTCAAAAGACATGAGCGTGAAGGGTTTCCCAAAAGTCATTTACGAAAATTATCTCCCAAAAACTCTGGAAATGCGTGTATAGTTTTCTGCCGAACTCAGCAATATTCTCTGCCATAAAAATGATTTATTCCTTCAAACTCTCCTCGAAAAAAGTTTCAGGTTTAATGGAAACGTCATCCAGCTTCTCTTACAGGCAGTGAAAGCTTCTCATTATTCATTTCCCATCGAAAGTGACTGAAGATAAAGGATCATTTTTTATTATCGACACCGCTACCTTTATTGAAGTTCAAGTTCATGATTCTCCCAATTCCGTCAATTTTAACGAACATTTTTTTGACAGCATATCGAAATTCGACGACTCGTTCATTAAAATTGTGGTGAAATTCAACATTCTTCAGCTAGATTTTCAATTCTGCAGTCTGGAATCTTTGAAGATGGTCTTAATTCCCTCAACGCAATGTTCTGATTTTTTTTTATTGAAATCACGTTCAATTTAGCAATCAAAGAGTTCGGGAGCTCCAATGATGAAAAAAGTTGATGTCTCGTTAGGAACATTGAGAATAATATTGGTTATAAAATGGTGAGTACTTATTTTTGAGTATCAACGCTAGTAAAATTCAATGATTATGTTAGCTGACATTATCCCTTGATTGATTGAAGAAAAAGTGTTATATATATATATATATATATATATATACCGGGTGTTGGCGTTTCTTTTTGGGAAATTCAATTGTAAAACAATTATTGACGATATGTGTGATTATCTCTGAAGTTTATTCAAGGCAGTTAGAAGTTGATACAAAATAATAGATATTAGTCACGCCCCTTGGTAGTAATTTGCAAGAAATGAACTGCAAATCAGTGTAATATATATATTTTCTCAGTAATTCCAATTGCTCTTGATATCGTTAGTAGTTATTAAACTGTCCCATTTCATGAGATACCCACCCATAAATTTAAGTGATTCTTCTTGAATATCACGCAACAACTACCTGCTGTAATTAGTCGTTTCATGTGCGTGAGAAAATTCATTTAATATTCATCGTCGCGATATAATCTCGAATGTTTATTGAATACTAATTTATAATGCAGGGATAATCCAGAAGCTTTGTTTAGTCGTGAGCTTTTATTGCTGACGTATTTATCATTCAAGCTCTGTTCATTATATCGAAGTTTAAAGCTTGAGGAAACTCGTCGTAAATACAAAAATAATTCCTTGAAATTCCCTTCGAACATGCCTCTTGGATTATATTTCCGTGGAGTTTGCCAATCGGCAGTTTGCTGGTCAAGTGTGTTTTATTTCTTTCGTCATAAAACAGCGCAAGAAAATTTCGTTCGATAGAGTTTACAGTGAGAATTTGTCGTCATTGACAAAGGATTGTGCTGAATTGATTCAAAACATTCTGAAAAGTGGTGCAGCACTAAAGAGGTTGATGAAAACCAACTGGATCATTGGAAACCGAAAGAATTATTTCACTGAAGAGGTCCAGAGGATGGAGCTGAAGATAGAAGGAAAGAAAACTCAAAGCTAAGCAACGATTCCAAAAAAATAAACAACTGTATACTTTTTTTTGTTGTTGTCTGATTCAGGACGCACTGAAAGGAGAATTAATTGCTCTCTTTTTATCTCGATGATCGCTGAAAAACTCTTCGACACTGTGAAGTCAACCAATTTTTTGGAGTAGATACAATCCAATCAAAGCTTCGACATACTTATCGGATGATAACGTCGCCATCTCATGTGTTCGGACTCGCACTGTAAAAGCCGAGCTGAGGGGGTGAAATTGTGAAGCTCCCCATTGGGAAATTCGGAAAAAAGCGATGCTCGTATGGTCGTGTAACCGATTTCCTTTCGATATTTTTCTTTTTAAGTTCTGTGAATCATCGTTTTCCGATTTCAAATGGAAATGGAGAACAGAAAAGCCTCCAGGAATATTCTTGGGTGCTGAAAGTATCATTTTCGTTATTATATATATTATATAGAATTGAATTGAATTGAATTATATACAGGGCAATATAAGTGGCCGCCTAGATACCCCGATTTGACCCTTTTCGATTACAAGTTCAGCTAGGGAGCAGGATGATGGAAAAGTATTTTGTACGATTGAATGAAAGAAGACAGCAAGTTCTCCAGATTTAACACCGCTAGATTATTTCCATTTAGTCGTTTGAGAAGTAATGCATTCATCTTCATGCTCGTGTATAAAAGGTTCACATTGTATATCTGATATTCGAACTGGAAATCTAGGATTTTTGATTTATTTTATTATATGAAAACAGTTATTATTTAGAATATTACGGTTATATTAAGGTTACGTTGGCTGAGATTATATAGACCGTAACAGCCTCGAATGGGTAGCGTAAATTTATTATTTATAACAGAGCTTGTTGGTTTTTATAAATAAACTTCCCCTGATTCCCATTCAGGATGATGTAAGTATCAGAAATCGAAGAAATATCGAACAAACTGTGGACTTTTACCAATTTCTATCTTCAATAATAAATATAGGGATGAACCACTTTGGAGAATCACCTGGTATATCGCAGATAATCACCAGAATAATATTGGAAACCCCCTCAAAAACTGCTCGATACATACAGGGTGTCCTGTGCGAAAACTACCAAATGAAATAGTCCAAGACTGACAGATGTGAAGGCTCCGACCAAAACGATGTTCTTTTGTTGTAGGTAAGGCAGTGCCCTTCGTCGAATTGACGGTCGCCCATGCTTCGGTTTTGACCATACTGGCCATCAGCTTCGAACGGTATTACGCGATTTGCAAGCCGTTGAAAGCAGGTTATATTTGTACCAAAGCGAGAGCCTCTCTCATATGCCTTCTGGCTTGGTTCATAGCAGCTGTTTTCACCAGGTATGCATACTAACACCATTTTTGACTGTTGACACTGTTTTTGGCATGTTGCACGTGGATTGATCTGTGGGGCTGTCAATTTTTCTATGGGCTATCTCCATGGTTACGCATGGTTTTTTTGTGGGCTGAAAGTGGTTGAAAGGGTTTGAATATGGCTACTTCCTGCAAACCTTTTAGATTCACTGAACATTGCTTGAAGATTGCTTTTAGAATGTTGTGAATTATCTTTGCCTCTACTATCTTTTTGAAAGTATTCACTAACGCATTGTATATAGTACGTACCAAACACAATACCGCGTCAAGATTTCCATCGACCTCATCATCAGAAAAAATCGCAGGATCTGGAATAATCGAAACTTATGAGACATCAAGTTCGTTTGATATTTCCAGCTAACGAAATAGAAAACGTTATTGTGATCTGTTCAGGACAAAACAATCTGATTCTAAGAGAGGAAGAGGTGAGGTAAAAGGTCGTTCTTGTATTCATCTATTTCTGAATCGCTTCTGAACATCAGAAGTATAATGAGTCAATCAAACGCAGAGAATACAGGGTGATTCACCTAACTGGTTCATTGGAGGTTTATGGAGAACTGATAGATATAGCAACTTGAAACACCCTGTCCTTAAATCTTGAAAGTTGAAGATAATATGGACATTTTAGTTAGTCAGTCAATCTGTCAAAATTTTTCGAAAAAAATGGAATATCTTGAAAACAAATCACGATAGGAAAATAGAACACATCGAGCTGTAGCTGCCACCAAAATTTCAAGTTGATATCTTTTCCAGTTCTCCATAAACCTCTAATGAACCAGTTAGGTGAATCACCCTGTATAAGAGACAAGACATACTCTTTAATATTCCTTTGACGATGCTGAAGATTTATCTACTTATATTTCGAGCGAGCTCCAGTGAAGTTCACTGTCTAGCGAACGCAGTAACATATATTATTTTCTTTCTGGAAGTTCATAGAAAAGTAGGATTTCCTGTTTATGAGAAGTTACATCAAATTGATGGATTGGGTTTTAAATCGCGGCTAAACGTGTTCCAAGACATTCATGGCAAGTTTCTTGGGATTTTCCACATGAATAAAATCGGAAATTATTTCAGATGGAGGAAAACGGACTCCAGTGTTGTATTCAGCGCCCCCCAGACACCCTGTATAACATTCCAGTGGAAATATGTGTTGTATCTTGATTTCCGAGAGCACCACTCGGGAGAACGAAATTGACTTGTTTGCATATCCGTCAAATCCACACGCTTCTCAGTCATGGACACTTGCCAAATCGTCACTTATTGAGCTGGTTCGTAAAACTTTATCATCAGTAGTTTTAGGGGGGGTCACGGAACCGATAAAATTGGACAAATTGTCAATTCCCCACCATGATAGTCAATTTCAATTCATTGAAATTTTTGGTGGAATTGTCAACCTAACCTTGAAATTATGTCCAACTTATCAGCAGCGCCATATTGTTAACCAGTATCCGTCTTTTAAACAAGGATTACCAGCTTGTCACTCTACTCTCTCCTGGTTTATTTTGTCTGGATTTACTGATAGGGACGAAGATGTCAGATTGAGAAGGGTTATTATATTCTCGAACACGCACGTAAACGAATTTAGTACGAGTTCTATAGATGGCAGCACCTAGACGCTGTAAAATATTCATCCCTTCAGATATACAGGGTGTCTAGGTGAATATGTTTTCTTCAAAAAGCCTTCACGATAGTTTACTGTACTCTTTTCAAGCATTGTTATCGGAAAACACAATGAAAACAGATTTTTTCTCTAGAAGGCATAATTGTCGCAGTAATCATATAAAATTATCACGATGAAGAGAAGCTGAGAGAACCCCAGCTAGAATGGAGATCATTCCAGGATAAATCAACCTCCTCTCATATTTCCCCAGTTTCCGACACTTTTCTAAACCTAATTAAAACGATCTGTTTGCTGGATTCGAGACCGTAAATAAATTGCTTCCGGTGTCCTTGAAAGTTTCAGGACTCCAGAGGATCATCAAGGCCATTAAGTTACAACACGATTTCCAAACCTGACCTCGAAGCTATCAGTACCATGAAATCGAAGCTGAAATAATCGAAACTGCAAACTCGTTTTAGATTTTCACTCTCCCCAACATAGATCTCGGAATGATTGAAATCCTCAGACATAAATCGTTAATGAAATCTATTTCCAATAAGCTCGACTCAGCTTTACGATCGTAAACGGATTTCTTATTCGTTCCGGATCGGTAATCGAGACCCCCGGAATAATTTACTTGGTCTGAGAACGACCCAACGATTCGAAAAGCCAGAAATACAACAGCAGGACTGTAGCGAACTGCACTTGGTTGACTGACCGATTCTCAAATATTTGTCTTTCTATTCTCGAATCTTTCAGACATTCGAGGTCAAACTGATGGGGTTTGTCGTCAAATGTCAGTACTCCGGGATATTTTTATTGGAGCAAGGAAAATATTGAAACTTGAAATGCAGAGGATGGATTTAATTTTTCAGCCGGATTGCTCTGAATGAAGAGTTTTTTTCCTGGTGGCTCTAAAATAATGTTCTTCACTAATAGATATTTATTTCTCATGAAGTGACAATATGAAATAATAAAAAATCTCATTGTCTAGATAAATATATAAATATATAGTGCAATGAAATCTTGATAGGTAAGTGCTTGGATGAATATAATAGACAATATACAGAACAATTCAGAAATATATTGAGACCATTACCGTTCACATGCCAAGAGATCGGCCTGGTAATTTCTACGATTATATGTCCGATAAAATGTTTATTCAGCTTTTTAGTGGTGAAATTCGATCACAAATGATTCAATAATAGTTTTTCCTCAATATTCTTACGTTCCTTGATGAAATTTGAGTGAACTGCATCGCCTGAATAGTTCTACTGATTTCTTCAACTCATCAGCAGTGACTGATAATTCGTCTCTCTTAAGCCTCGCGACGCCGCCCATGTGTCTTGTGTACGTTCCGCTTTTGTTTTCCGTTCTCATGTTTTTCTGTAACCTAAACATGTCTCCGAACTAACCCCGAGTACTTCAGTTCGCAATACCTTACATGCAAACTACAGTGCTCTCTCTTTTTCTTGTACATCCTCCTCAGTATTTTGTCTTGCTCTTGTGTACTCGTTCGCCTATATCCTCCGTTACAGAATAACACTGCTCACATGCTCGACAAAGTCCTTAGAATACGGGATGTTGCTGTATACGGGGCATCGGGAACGAATTATGAGATTCGTAAATGCGAAAGAACTCATCACGTTAGTCAATTCGTCCTGGCACCTGTACACAGCATCTGATGTGAGGGAGGAGCCCCCTTGCGCCTCTAACCCCTTGGGAGGGCTAACGCTAAACTCTTTCTATTATTTCCAGCCCGATGTTCGGAATAGCAGAGTTCGAACAAATCGAATATTTCGACGGATCCAGAGTGCACACCTGTCACACCTTGGCCAATACGTTCTGGTCCGCCCTGTATTTCCTCGGCAGCATTTTCCTCTTCTTCCTCATCCCTCTGATAGTCCTCCTAGTACTCTACTTCGTTATAGCAAAGAACTTGATGTCCAACGCTGCTACTCTAGTGCTGAACAAGCACATCGACAACTACTCGATTCGGGCTCGACGTCAAGTCATTTTGATGCTGGGTACTGTCGTCCTGAGCTTCTTCCTCTGCCTCATACCCTTCAGGGTGTTCATCTTCTGGATCATAGTCGTGCCCGAGGAGAACATGGTCAAGCTGGGCATCGAGAAGTACTACAACATCCTCTACTTCTGCAGGATAATGGTCTACCTTAACTCAGCCGTCAACCCCATTTTGTACAACTTGATGAGCTCGAAATTCAGGCACGGCTTCGTCATCTGCTCCGAGACCAAGCGGAGGCTGTTCAGGCGATCCAGGAACGGTACTGCCAGTACTACGGCGACGAGGAGCAGCAGTACTTTCAGGAATAGTATCGATAGCTACAACTATCGGGTCTGCTATCGACCGAGGAATAATTCGGTTCTGATGAAGGGCTACAGCGATTCTCCGGATTCGAACAGGAGCGATGATTTGAAGGAGGCCTCCAGGTGCCTCAAAAACACTAGCATCGATGAGGAGTACGACGTAATAGGCTCGGCGGGAGATTATTGTTGTGAGGAAGTTGATTCGAATGGGGAGTTCCAGAGGCGTAAAAGTTCGATGGATGATGAGAGCTTCGTTTGATTCTGGAGGAGTTTAGACTTCTTTGTGCTTAGTAATTAACTGACTAGCTTGCCATGAGTATTTATTATATTAGTCGTTGTGTATTCAGTGTACCAAAGATCAGTGTTAGTGTTTAGATGATTAGTTAGTTTTCAATAAACCTTCACTTCAAATCAGCGTTTTATATGGGAAGAAGTTGACTGTCGTTGACGTCAAACTTTTCAAGAATATTCAATTCAACATCAATATAATATACAGTGCGATACAATGGTATGGAATGAATTAACCTCCAGCATTAGTTTGCAGTCGAAAAGGGACGAATTGGTGGCTACCAAGAACTCCCGATTCGACCCTTATTGTTCACTTGTTTCTATCACGAGTTATGGGAATAAAACTTTTCGAATTTTCTGATTATGTATGTTAAAAAATCATGAACTCAGCTCAACATCACGCAACGATATTTCACTCACCTCAACAGCATGTAAGTATGAATTTAAATTTTTTACGAATCCATAGTTTTTTATTGGTATGAATTCAGTAGTATTGCGATTGTTTCTCTTTTTGAAGCGGATGGTAAAACACTTGGTAGTGAATGAAAAGTCCAATTTAAGAATGGTTTTACCATCCCTTATAGTCATCTTAGTTGATTTAGATCAATTTTGCTATCGCTATAATATCAACAATTGATTTTTTCACAGCATTTCATAATTTTTCCTCACGTATTCATTGATAACCCCCCATTAAATTTTATTGAAGCTGTGGTCGAATGATTGATAATATAAGTACGAGATCCAGAGAAAATTATAGATCATTAATTTTAACGTTAAGTAGAGTATGAACGTTAAGACGAATAATAACCGTAATTATCCATAAAATAACACTGTTATTACTGTGTTTTTATGCACCTTCACAACTTGTGTGTCCTTTTCCACGTATTTCACTTGATACTGGTCGAGATTATCACCTCACTGCATGCGAATTCTTGTTGGGATCGGTTGGGAACTCAAAAATGCACCTCAAATTTTCGCACTCTATATGTCATCTAATGTTTTCCACAATTAACTGACTATTAAATTTCAAAACTCACTCCAACAGCTGAAAAGTATAATCGAGATTGATAATAATCTAGTTCGTTTGAGTCGTTTTACGAAGAATATCTATAGGGTGGATCAAATAATACAAAGAGTGAACACAATGCATAAATGGTGATAAACTCGACTTGGAATATTTATTTCAGGTTGACAGTTACATCACATCGAACATTTCAATTTTACTCAGGGGGTTATTTACAGTTAGAAGGCAGAAAAATAGAGAATTTTCCAGATTTTTTTCTGAGAAGTTTATTAAATTATTTATCTAATAATTTATACATATATTATGGTATCTTTCAATAGCATTTTAAGACTAAGTATTAGTGAAAATATTTATTTGCAAAGACGTTTTACGGTGACCACTCGGTATATCTCTGAACTGGATCATCCGAAATTAAAAAAAAAACGAACAGATTTCGTTGAAGTAATGTTAAATCCAGTAAATGATCGAAAGAATAAGCAAAACATTTTTTTTTTGACAATATGGCGGTTTCTCAAAGAAAAACATCGATTTTTGACCAAAATTCGGACTCAAATTGTTTATGAAAAAAGATATTCACCGGTGAGGAAAAAATCTTCGGCCAGTTACTGAAAAATATATTCAAGAAGCTCGTGTGGAAATTTGAGACTAATCGGTTGATCTGTCACCATCTTTGAAAACACCATTTTGAGAAAAACGCGTTTAAAGTTCGAAAAGCACTCTGAAACGCCTTTTAAATTGGGTGTAACCTCGAAAGTATTCACCAGAACGGTATGAAATTTTCTGTGCGTATTCTCAAATATATGAACATTGAGAAAATAAAAGTCCGACGATAAATTCACGATCCGGCAACACCGCACCTGTTGCTCACGTGACGCACTAATAAAATAATCCATGAATTTCAGCCCGATCCTCTCCATCACGCAATACAGTACCGAAGAATACTTCGACGGCTCGCTGGTCTCGGTGTGTTTCAGTCTCGTAGAAGACCTCTTCCCCTGCGTCTACTTCATCGGCTCCATCGTGCTCTTCTTCGTCATGCCCCTGGCCATCCTCATCTTCCTCTACGCCCTCATAGCCAGCTCGCTGATGACGCACCCCACCATGGCGATCGGCGCGCCCTCCCAAAGCGTCGTCAAGTACCGCAAGCAGGTCATCATGATGCTCGGCACGGTCGTGCTGGCTTTCTTCGTCTGCTTGCTGCCCTTCAGGGCGCTGACGCTTTGGATCATCCTGGCGCCGGCTGGGTCCAGCTTCGAGATCGGCTTCGAGAAGTACTACAACATCCTGTACTTTTCGCGGATCATGTTCCACATCAACTCGGCCGTCAACCCCATTTTGTACAACATCATGAGCTCCAAGTTCAGAGGGGGGTTTTTCAGGCTCTGCGGGGTTAAAGGGCTGAGGAGGAGGTGCAAGAGGAGGCAGGAGATCACGAGGAAGAGCACCACTAGTTCCTCCACGCAGCAGACGTCCGAGAGCTTCTTGAGGGGGAGTAAAAGTCAGGGCAGGTCTGCGTATTTGAGGGCGGCCGTTCAGGGGCTGCCCAACGGGGAGATTTATGTTTAGCACTGCGTTGGAGAATTCGTTTAGGTAGCCCTATTATGCGATGAGATCTTGAAAACAACGGGAAAAAGTACAACCAACTGTAAAGAATCTGACATTGACATGTGAACTAATTTTTCGTGTGGGAAATGTGAAAAACAACTTGATTTCTATAACGTTTCGCAGATACTCTCATGTTTTCCAGATCTTCATTGATGACAGGCGAACTCATACTAAATTGTTGAAGCGTTGAATATCATTTTCCGACATTTCCGCCATCTATATAACAAATGGGTAATGAGAATATAACCTCGACGCTTCAGGATGTAATAAAAAAGACTAAGACATTGACTGTTAGTTTTAAGGCTTCCAGAGTGATAATTCCTTTTGGTTCCTCTCAAAATTTGTGCCTCAATTTCAACAATCTATTCATTACGGTCGAAACAATTCAATCAGTCTAGTTATTTTCATGGTCCTAATAGGCGTAAAAGTTCTACGCCAATGGTACGAATTGAATTGTCAATAATAATCCGTGAACAATTAATTTTATGTAGGAAATATAATAAACACTCTGGAATTTAGCTTTAAGAAATAGATCAAAATAATCATAAATATACAGGGTATATCTCGATGAGTTATCGTGATCTATTTATGGTGAATTTTAATGATTTGTTCATGAAGTTCCGGTTATATTACTGACAGGTGAGAAGAATCTCTGAGGCGTGTATCATAAGATCATAAGATCATAGTGACTGTTAGAGATTTATACCCTGTTCATATATTTTCGTTATAATACAAGAATGATGTATGAGAAGGAATTGTTGTTTTTTACGTTCTCGAAACATAGATTTTCCTTTTATTATTTTTTTTGCAACATGACAATACCGGATGGTCTTGATATGGTAGTTTTTTGGTTATGAATTCGTCTTGTTTTTATGTCAAAATATCGTTATGACTGATTTTGGGCCATTGAGACGGGGTATACGATGAGTTCAAAAAAGACATAGACAATAGAAAGCTGTTATGGTGCTATTTTAGGAACGATACTGTAACAAAGTTTCGAATTTCTGTACCGAGTTGAATGAAAACCATATTCTATCCATCAACGAATATTTTAAAAATGTCAGCGAGTTTTTTCGAGTAGTATTGGATTGATTACCCTGTATAAATTGAAGCTGTAATTTTCAATCGATTCGGTATAATCATACCTATATGTTCATGTTAACTGCCAAAGATTTATAGAATTATGTAACGATACCAAAGTACCTATATTACATGTAACAACCTACCATATTCGAACAATTTTTCACCAAAATACTCTCTAGAGTCTTAGATAGTCTCAAGTGTTCAAGTTTGTGTTGTTTGTGGATAATAAAGTTTTATAAAAAAAAAGAACGTATTGCTTCATCATTCCTGCTCCCAGATCCTTCACCAAAATATAGAGAGAAACCAAAAAATGCCATCTCTTTAGTACAGGTAGTGACATCTATATGAAACATATTGAAGCTTTTGCAATAACAAAGCAGATCTCTGTAAAAATAATGGGATGGTGTGTTTGCAGTACCGTTCCGAACACATAGTTAGTCGGATCAACAAATTGAGTAATGCGTCTCAATAGTTCCAATGAAGAATCAAACCTGAACTGATTGTTTCGTCAAGAAAAATTGTGAAATGTATTGTTCTCATGAAAATCATCGATTAATTTGGTTGGAAATCTGTAACCAACATGAAAATGGGTACATTTTCCGTCCCAGATCCAGTAAGTTCAGGTCATAAGACAATAACACTGAGAATTGCCTGTCAATGAATAATAACAATAAACAAACACGATACGAAAACGACGCGAGATTTGTATACGTTCATTTATTCGAAAACTCGTAATATGTGTGATGATTTGAAAATTGCTTCGTTGGACAGACTTTGCAGAACATGTTTATCAGAGAAAAATGTGGATGAACTACGATCCTTGTACGAAAATTCATTGGAACACCAACTTAGTGAAATTACATCCACAAAGGTATTAGTAGCTTAATCCTTGTGCCTATTCAAATAATAACTATTTCAGTTGGATATCAATGAAGGATTACCTAGTTCCATGTGCAACGACTGTTATTTCTCACTAAATATTGCAATCAATTTCAAAACCCAGTGCAAGAGATCCGAATCACAGCTAAAAAGTTGGTTTTCCAACAGTCAAGCAATCATTTATAGATCTATTGCTATATTAAGTGACAACCAGGGGGAAATTCATATACGGAATTTTGAAGAAATCAATGTGAAAAATGCATCTACACATAATGAAGCAACTGTGAGTATATCATTAAAAAAAACAAGTGGAACTTTAAGGTCCCAAATGATTTTCAAGGTATCAGAGTCTATGGCAGAAAATACACATACAACTTTCACCAACTTGGATAGTGATAAAGATGAATCAGAAACACATGATCCAGAACTTGGCTCAGGGGAATATCATCAAGTAGACATAACAAATGAAGGAAGTTCTGAGTCAACATCAAACTTATCACCCACTTTAGCAAATTCTGCAGTATCCCTAGATACCAACAAATGTACTGAGTGTGGAGAATACTTTGAATCTGAAATGGCTTTGAATTCACATGTGAAACATTGTAAAATAGTTAGTTGTGCTATTTGTGGTGCAAAGTTGGATAGTGAGTCATATTCATTAGCTTTCACTTGAGTTGTGATGATTTTTTTTTCTTCAGAGAAACAAGATTTCAAATCTCACATGTTGAATAACCACCCAAATCATTATCTACATTCATGCAAGGAATGTGGAAAGGGCTTCTCACTGAGTACCAGCCTCAAAAAACACATGAGAACTCATGGAGGTGACAAAAAACATTTATGCACAGTGTGTGGTAAAAGATTTTATGAACAAAATCATCTCTCAGTGAGTCAAATCTGTTGTGTAATGCATGACTGAATCAACAAATTGTTCTTATAGATTCACAATAGGATACACACAGGTGAAAAACCAGTTATTTGTACATTATGTGGTAAAAAATTCTCATCAACTCACGGCTTACTGGTACATACAAAAACGCACACAGGTGAAAGAAATTACGAATGTGATGTGTGTGGTATGTACCCATGTATAAATGTGAAATTTGAACTGATTGTATGCCTGCTTTTCAGGCAAACGTTTTGCTCATTCTTCAGTTTTGAAAACCCATAAAAGAACACACACGGGTGAAAAACCTTATGCGTGCACAGAATGTGGGGCTTCGTTCAAAACTTCGTCTTATTTAAGGATACACTCACGTACTCACACTCAAGAAAAGCCTTATAGTTGCCAGATATGTCCAAAGGTACTTACCATTCATATTTCGAAAGATCCAAACAATGAAATAGCACTTTTGGGGTATTTTATGTCCGAATAGAAATGGGACCGAAACTGGAATGTTTTTTTTTTCAGTCATTTGTGAGTCGTTGTGCCTTATCGGCACATCAAATAACTCATACTGGAGAGAAAAAATTCGAGTGTAAGGTTTGCGGTAAAATGACAGGGAGATCGGCAGATCTACAAATTCACATGAGATCCCATACTGGTAGGTATTCGACACTTTCACAAACTTGATTGTTTTCACGTAAATAATCGAAATAGAGACGCACAGCGAAAATCACTAAAATGGCTACGCGAAACAACTGAAATTTCCAATGGCAACTAGCTTATAGTTATCGAATGATGTTATTTGACATGATGTCCATAGCCGCCTAATAAAAATATATTGTATTGCATTTTTATGGCCAATACCAATAGGAAGCTGAAGTTTTGCAGTGATTTCTTCAAATGCAACGAGATAGGAGATGCCAATTCAAACTTTGGCACGAGAATAATTGAATAATTATATTCGAACCACGTATTGTTGGTTGCATACTTGCATTAAGCACTCATGACATTTAGACGAAATTTTTCATCAGAAATCTGAATCGTTCAGGAACTATTCACTTCATCATCTGTATTTACAATTTTAACGCGGTTTGAGTTATAATATAATATATTAACCGTGTTTTTGGTATGTTCGTAAGTCTCATTACACACGTTCATGCATTGTTGGTTGCATAATACTCGAACCAAACTCCTACATATTCAACGTCGTGTACAATTTTTAGGCGAAAAACCCTACGCCTGTGACCAATGTCCCAAAAGGTATCACACGTCCAGCAACCTCGCTACTCACAAGAGAACCCACTCGGGTATTAGAGACCACGTGTGCGATACGTGCGGAAAAGCTTTCGGCGATTCCCGCACTTTGAAGAGCCATTACAGAACGCATACGGGAGAGAAACCGTTCGTATGCGCCATTTGCGGTAGTCGGTACACTCAGTCTGGGCAGTTGGCTGTGCACAGGAAGATACATCAGCAACCGAAGTGTAATTGAATAAATGATTTCGCAACTGATTCGTTGTTTTACTTATTTTGTAAACGGTCTGAGATGGAAAATTTCTCCAACAGTACTGGCAATATTAATGGAACTTTGTTAATAGCGAGCGATGGTGAATTTGCACGTTTTTTGTTTGGATCTTCGTTCAAGTGGATACATTGTTGACTTGGTTGTCATGGTAACGTACAGAAATCGTGTACGACGTAAGTGTCAATTCAGGTTTGAGTTTTTATTTTTTTTCAAGTAGGACAAATAAAAAACAAAGAGTATAGACCATGAACATTTATTTGAAAGTCAAAATAATACTGTTAAATCATTTGATGATCAGATCATAATAAAACTAAATATCTTTCCCTGAAAAACAATGTCAAGCGAATGAACATTTTCGACATTGACAGCAAAATTGGTGGAATTGAAACAGTGCTGCTATGAAAAAGCGTATGAGACTCCTGTAATTGTGTGTTAAAAATTTTGTGAAAGTTATATAGGGTGATTCGCGTGAAAACTCCAAAAAAGAAGTGAACACAATATTCGAAGTGCAAATGGCAATTTCTGAAATATGTCTGGACAAGAAACGTGATTGAAGGTGATTAGTCATCGAAATTAGTATATTATGTGAGTTCTAACCATGAGATTGTGAATATAATTTGTGCCTACTAGTTCACAACACAGAAACATTGATTTATAGTACACATTTATCTGATTATTTCTTTTGTTTATAATCCAATTTCGGTGATTTTACATTCATTATGTGAAGCTGAAATTTAGGAATTCAAATTCGTGTTTTCTGAGTCAAAATATGCTCCAATTGCCACACGAAACATCACATGTCAATTGATTATTCGCGAGAATGGTGCCGTTTTCTTTAGATTCAAGTCACGTGATTGAAAATTCATTACAACACATAAACACCGCTAACATCAATTTCCAATTCGATCTTCCTCGAATTCAGGCTCGAATCTTTCCTTCAAGGGGGCATTCTAGAACTTTTCGTACCCCACCAATTCATTCAAACATCACAAGACACACCAACATTACAGCTACAACACAACTTTTTCATCACAGCTTTAATGAACATCGATGCCTATCCCCAACCTCTGCATGTCCTTCAAAGGCTCGAGCGGCCTGGAAGGCCAGTGAGTGACACTCTTGAGGGCCACGCTTTCGTTCTGAATCCTCTCAAACTCCAACACGTACGGGTAGATTTTCTGCTCGACCCACTCCGCCACGGTGTAGTTATCGAAAACACCCTCCATGGCGTCGAGGGCGGACCGCGCCAGCGCCACCATCCCGTGGTAGAGTCTGGGCAGCTCGCCGGTGAGCTCCTCGACGCGCAGCGGCAAACTGTAGTTGCGCCGCACGTTGTACCCCGTCATCCACCCCCTGCGCCTCCTAGTGACCTCCAAGTACTCCCTGGCCTCGAGCTCCAAGCCGTTGAACCGGCTCATCAGCTGGAACACCGCGTGGCCGGGAAACATGCACCGCTGCATTTTCTCCCACAGGAACGGATCGGCGTCGAGCGCCACGAAGGGCGACCGCGCGGGGCAGGTGAGCGCCGCCAGCACCCCGCCCGCTACCGACGAGTTGAGGTACCCGCGCGTGACGGCTGTCAAGCTCAGCGCCAGCGAGGGCACCGCGGCGGGGAGGAGCTCGCAGAGCACGGCGAAGTGGTCGTAGCGCTGCCAGCCGGTGAGGGCGATCCCGGCGAACCCGCGGCGGAAGGCAAGGCGCTGCGCGGCCATCACCTCCAACCAGCGCAGGTTGTTCTCCAGGTGTCGCCGCGCGTTCGGCGCGTACTGCGTCTCGCCGAAGGCGCCCTTGAAGGCGGAGGCCGTCCAGGCGGTGTGGAAAACCGCCGCGTACTTCTCCCAGGTGGGGGGTTGGACGAAGCGGTAGATGTCCTCGGCGTAGACCCACACCATGGGGGTCACAGCGGCCCCCAGGTCGGAGTCTTGGAGGGTTTGTAAGGGGATGTGGCGGAGCATGTCGTCCCAGACGAGGAGGTTGATGGTGGGGCGTTGGGAGTGCACCAGGTCGGCGACGGTTTTCACGTGCCTCAGGAAGAGGGTGTCGTGGATTTCTAGGCGGCAGAGGTCGCATTCGCCCATTTGGAACACCTCGTCGCAGCCGATGTGGAGGTGTTTCGAGGAGGAGTGCAAGGCCATGACCTTTGCCACAAGAAGAAATAGGCTGGGTTGTTTTTTTCGATCAATAAATCGTATACATTTATACAACACGCTGTATATTGAAATAAAAATATCATGTAAATGAATGGATCTTGCAATAAAGCCATACAATGTTGTTCAAAAACGTTCTGGAAAAGGTGAAATATCTCAAAAAATATCGATTTCTCCACAATAATATCATCAAATTCGCGATTTTTGGTCAAAATCCTCAAATTTACACAAAAATTTCCATCAAGCAGAGCACCTAAACAAAAACATCATAATAATAATAATAATAGCTTTGTTTGTCCAACAGTCAAAACCATTTACAGGACAATCAATATATGTAAATACAATATAATATAATAATTTGAATGAAATAATTACCTAAGAGTAAGGAACGAAAAACCTCAAAAACACAGCAAAAAGAAAATAGAGAGAAAGAGTGCACTAGTTAGATAAGTAAACCTTTGCTACCCCAATGAGTTCATTAATCTTTCAGATATGCAAATCACAATAATTACAGATCTTGTTGTAATTGTTACACATAACATAGATAGGGGATTTGAATAAAATATTAGTTCTAGCTTTCTGGGTTCATGAATAATAATTACAATTTGGGACTCACCTGATTGATCATTTCACCCAAAAAGTCCAAAGAACTCTTCCTGCTGGGGCAAATAGCCTGTGGACTGCCAGGAACTTCCCTCAAATGCACAAAATCTGCATGTTTCAAAGCAAATTCAAGGTGACCAAACGTTTGAATCAAAGGAATAACCTCGAGACCACAACTCTCTGCAAGACTGAGAATTTTCTTGATTTCAGTCTCTGTGAAAGAGTTGCTTGCAGATATATTTTTGAGCATACCTTTGAATGGGAACATGTCTTCGTATTCTGGAATCATAAAATGCTTCAGACAAGGACATGGGAGTGTCAACCTTGCAACATACCCAACAGTATACCAGTGGCTCCCAAATTTTTTATCAGAGGAAATATTTTGCTCAAATATGTCACAGTGGGTGGAGCTCCTTTAAAGTCAAAATGAACTATTCTCTGCTGTGGAATGTAGGGATTTTTAGGGTCTATATTCACAAAGGGTATTCCAAGTTGCTGTTCCATTTCCAACATCTCAATCTGCTTTGCTGATAGCTGAGACAGTTGTTTGTCTTGTTCTTTGTTGAGTCTCTCATTTTGGGAATTAATACTGTTAACTTCTGTGTCCAGGACATCAGTGTTTCTTAATTTGCTATGATTTTCAACGAATCTAACATTTTTTATGCTCTGCATCAAAGCAGCAGCTACTCCTTCAGCATTCTCCTCTTCTTCAGGTTGAGAAATGACTGTTTTTTCTTCTAGCTTTGAGAAATGTAACCCAAATATTATCAATATAATTAGACCAGAAGCAATAAGGATAGTTGTTTTCCTTCTCCAAGCCGTGAAGCCAACTCTCTGCATGTAATTATTCATTTTTCAATGATTCACATAAACTCCATCAATTTATCACTAGACGTTTCCTTTTCATATTCCAGATTCATCCAAATCTTATTGAATGATGGAGTGAGTGAATCACACTGTATATCATAGTCATCTTTGAATTCTCAGTAAGCCATCTCTTATACAATTATTTGTTATTCAAAAAATCCATATTTCCTATCACAACAAACCGACAAACCGCATTACATAACCTCAACTCAATGTTTTCGAAGTCTGTCAATATTTTCTAGTCCTGTAGATTTTGTTGCCAACTTAGGCAACTTTCCCAAAATCTGGTAAGTAACAAGAACATTTCAAGTTCAAATATTTTCAGGAATGTATTTTCAATATTTATTTTTTCTTGATATCTATGTATTATAGCTTGTTGATTCAGCTATTTGCGGAATTCTACATTGAATGTAAATCAATATTAAATCAGATTTGAAGTATAGAAAATTCGATATCTCGATTATAGCAAAACATATTTTCTCATGATAATCCCAAACGACATGAACATTATCATCTTTACTATATTTGTTCAAAAATTTCACGCGGAAATATAGTAATTCAAAATATTTAATTTTCTCTATATGTTATCGCAACTTATTCGAATATAATTGTGAATCCATAAAGATAGTTATATCAACTTTAAATTATGCCAGTGGCGAATCATCATGTGTAAATATACATATACAAGATAGTAGAAGGATGCTTTTTTGAAGAATCAGTCTTCTAGGAAAACAACAAATACATCATATTTTCACCCAAGTTCACTTCAGAAAGCATTATATATTGATTTTGGGTTGAGAGACCGACAACAAGTTGGTGCATAATATTTTTCATCCTCCGACACTGCACACCTGCGTTATCTTTGTCTACAGGTCTCTCAGTTGCCTACACAATGAGTCAGTTTCAGTTGTCAGTTGGCATCGCCGATAGCAGTTACTTCGCGATCGCAGTTGTTATGAGATAGTTTCCTCGCAACGAGCATTTCTATTGTTTTCGTTTGTCGCGATGCCTTCGCAATGCAATCGTCGGTTGTACCATCAAACGAAACAACCCTTACTCGCCCAGAACAACCATCTCGCCGTGATCAACGCGACCTTGACGAACATTTCGAACAAAAGGAAATCGCGAAACGAAGAGAAGAACAATTGCATCAAATGTGTGATCGTCGGGGACCAAGCTGTTGGCAAGACTTCTTTGGCGGTGTCTTATAGCAACGACAGTTTTCCCAGTGAATATGTTCCTACTGCTTATGATAATTATAAGGGTGAGTGCTTATCGAACACCTGTTATTTGACCTTCTGATGTCTGTGATATTCGCGAAGATTATAAATGAAATCAGCGAGTTTTCGAGCCGGTGCGATTTCCCTATTATCTAGAGGTGATATCAGTGGCATTGAACGAAATTTGGTACAAATAATGGGAAGATTAGAGAATCACCTGATATTGTTCATGATTCATTATCGGGAAATTTCAATTCTACGTTCAGCTGCGGTCTGAAAAAATGACCCACTAAACAAGGTTGCCAATCGAGATATATACTTAGTAATATAAATGAGAACTTACATTGAATAGTCAATACGAAGCTTAACTAAACAAACGTTGAACTTGTTTGAGCTTGCAAGGATGAAATAATTCAAGTGTTTTTCTCTAGAAATGTTGATTTGAGTTCACAACATCATTTTTCTTAACAAAATTCGCCTTTACAGTTACCATTTTTCAAGTAGGTATATTTTTAAAACGTGGAATTTCCAAGTCGATGGGAAATTGGAAAAACCAATTCTAAATCACGTTAGTTTAGTTTGATTTGTAGTTTTAGTCCAAGCAAAGAATTCATTATTAATCAGTACTTCGTCCTCATTCAGTTGCATGATATTTCTGAATTTGTCAGTACTTTCATTAATATTATTAACTTACTACAATTTTGACAAATCTACTGAGTATGAGATTCTAAATGAAACGACTATTGTAGATAACCCTTTGATGAACTTATACCATGACTTTCTTAGTCTTAGATAAACCAGATAGACATTATCTTTTCAATAATTATTGACAATTGACTCATCGATGACTTTATCGAAAGAGTAAATAAGGAATGTTGTTTACGTTCTGACAACAATGACTAATTGCAGAAAAAATAAATATTATGTATGTATTACAGATAAAAGATATTTTAATAATGTTTAAAACCAGATCGGACTCCCATTTCTTAACATTACACGCGGTGGTTTCGAACTTTTTTTTCTTTTTTCTATGACGTCACAACGAAATTACAACATCTCTTTTTGTTCTGTAAAGATTTGGCAACTTAAAATCCCATGAAAATGTACTTGAATGGTCAGACAAACATCGACAAATCCCAAAGTGTTGGAAAAGAATACGAACTATTGACGTCATAAATTTAATTCCAGGTGAATGAAAGGTGAATTACCTGTGCATTTTTCTAGGAAATGCATTTGTCCCAGGTTACTGTACTATGATTAATTGATATGCTAAACCATCGAGACAAGTGGATAGATAGATAGGCTTAGAATTTTAATGTTTTTCAATTTAACACACCTTGTAGACGAACAGCCTGGAAGAATACATGGACTTATCGGCTTCTATTCAACAAGAATTAGGAGATTTCTTTGCACAAAATAAATATTATACTGGACGAAGCATAAATCTTGTGAATTATTTCAATTGTAATACATCTGATTAAAAAATCCCATTACCTCAATATATTTTAATAGGATTTAATAGTCGGAGGCGCTGAAATGAAGTTGCTCGGAATTGGCAGAGGTTAAGTGGTAAATTTCAACGTCACCTCAATTCACAGAAGGTGCCTCAATGACCTTACCAATTCGAAATCAAATGAGTTCACGACTTTTCCTGCTATTGGTTCGAAATATCCTAATATTGCCTGGACTATAAGCAACCATCTTGTTCACCTGGGAAGAAAAGGTCGTACTAAAGGCTGTTATATTGACCTTGCGCTGCAGGTTTATATTTCCTTAGATAGAAGTCACAAAGTTGTAACCATTTTATCGATAGCGATAGTGGAAATCGTAATGTAACGATCACCGAAATGCATTTACATTGGTTGATATTCTTCCATTCGATGTTAGATACCTTGAATATCTGTTTTGGAATTAATTATTGCCTTTTTAGAAATCATATAGTATAAATAAAAGTTACAAATAAGTGACAAAGCTAGCCACACTGCTCTATACAAGGTATAAAAAAGTATTCGATGTTATTTCATATTTTTAATTTCAAACGGGCTGTTTTTCAACAAAAAATAATTTCACCCCCTCCCTGTTATAGCTACCCCCTCTTTTTTTCGTTGGGGGGTAGTGCGATCTATAATTGTGAAAAATTTCAGAGGTAGAATTCAAAAATTATCATTCTCAATTATGTATTTCGAATAATAGTACAGTCAAGAATTGATGAAAAAATATCTTCGATCAGACTAAATCACGTATACCTGTAAAATCGAAGTAAATCCCATTTAAACAAAATAACGGAGAGCCTTTTCGTCACGTGTCGCCGAATTCGATATTTTCCCAAAAGAAGAATCGCTGGATTGAATCGTATCAAACTACCAACCGGTGTGTCGGTTCGGGTATTCTTTGTTCGTCGTCACCGTCTCGGAAAACCACCTTA
Source organism: Plagiodera versicolora (assembly GCA_037013635.1). Lineage (NCBI taxonomy): Eukaryota > Metazoa > Arthropoda > Insecta > Coleoptera > Chrysomelidae > Plagiodera > Plagiodera versicolora. The sequence continues at coordinate 773,021 of CM072988.1, forward strand.
GAAACCGGCTACACAGCTGTCTACCTTCTCTACCTGTGCAGGAGGCCTTCGTTCACATGCTTATACTACCTGTTATTCGCACAGGGGCGGACTGGAGAATACCAGCACTAGATCTGTTCATAGTTAATCCGATTTTAGGTTAGGATGTCCTCGTATTTCGACTGAATAACCTTTGGTATTGCATAAAAGCACTAAAACAGAGTTAGTCGGGGTTGCGGGTATGTTAGTGATGCAAAAATAGGTGGTTTTATAATGATACTTTTATATACAAGTGTTCATTTAATGTGATCTTGGGTAAAACGAAATAATTCTAGTTTTATGTTTCAGCAAAAATCAAGATTGGTCTTGTTGAATGAATTTTATCTTAACAAAACAATTGACATTGCGTAAAAACATAAAAGTAACATCGTTATCTTGCTACAATTCAGAATTATTGTTGTTAATTCCATGAAAACATTTGATGAAACAATAAAAATTTTGGTTCCATGTTATTATGAAAACCGTAGGATTTATCAATATAAATTTGCGCAATATACACTGAAAAAAATGTTTTCTAGACTTTGCAAAAATTCATTTGGGTTGATTAATTAAATTTGAACTCTTTTATCACCCTGTGTATTTGTTGACAACTTTTTCATGATGCAAGGTTATCGATTTGTGTTGATGAAAAATTCCAATTGCTTTGATGTAGTGTTAACAAATCTATGGAATAATAAATGGTTCTATTGTTAACACAAACAATAAAACTATTATCTACTTATCATAAACCCTCGAACTTTAAAATCAACTCTGCGTCCTTGATAAAATACAGGTAATCAATAAATAAGAGTATACATAATAAAACAATAATTGTTCAAATAAAGAGATGTTATGATTATATGAGTAGGCAGTCAATAAAACGTCATGCAGTCTGTCTCATTATCTCAATGTAAAGAAAGAGCAAACGTTGCCTTTTGTAGTCTTTTCACGTGAAATCCAGTGGCGTAGTTAGTTTTTTTTTATTGAGCGTCAAAACTCTGACAAGGGTCTCTAAATCTCACACCAGCTGCACGAAATTCTTTTGAAAATGAAATAAAGGAAAACAACAATGAAAAACCCCATACAGTCGAAGAAAAGACTAGATCAGTCCTCCCATAAAAGACGAATGATTCACCAAAAATAATCCTCACTGCTACCAAAAAAGGAGGTTTATAGCCATACAGGGTGTACCGAAAAATGTACCAGGCTTTGACGTCATATTTGTTGACGATTCGCAGCGCCCCTGGCGGTTGTTCAATTCTCCAGTGGATTTCGAAGCGAAACCATGCTCTGCCACTGATATGCTCGAAAAGTAACGTTTTCGATAACGGTGTTAATGGCTGCTGGACTATCCTTTCCCGACAACTTTCACAACGATAATGATTATCAATAAACGTTGATGTTACGTTGGTACCTACTCACTCGTGGTCTTCATCATCGGATTTATAGCCTTCAGGGTATATTACTCGTCTTTGTGACGTCATCTGGAGCCGTCGTTTTATTATTGACAGGTGATTTACAGGGTGTAATGTAAGTACGTGGCCAAACTCGAAGAGTGATTCTAAGACGAAAAGTTCGTATAACCAAAGTATTCAAGATACAGGGTGTCAACATTTTTAATAGAAATAGTTTTTTCGTAAATATCTTAATAATCCTGTAGCCGATTTTGTTGAGATTTGGAGGAGTGAGGGGCTAGTTTAGCCCTTACTAGATTGAAATCATCATGTCCAGTGGCGTTCCGTAAGGCACTTCAACCAATATTTTTAACCAAAAAAATGTGCGCCACTGAGTTTTTGCAATTTTTGTTTTTTTTTTCGCATTAAGCAACTGAAACTACAACTTTTATTTCTAGCATTATTTTCTTATCTCAATTTGTTTTTGAAAAAAAAAAACAAGAATCACTTTGATGCATGACCCTGGGACAACATAATGAATTTTTTTACAGGGTGTTGAAATAATATAAAAAAGAAGACGCAAATTAATATGACGTTGAAACTTGGTAACAATTTTTGCATAATTTTGCCAGTGGCATGCAAAAAAACTATTTCTATTAAAAACGAAGCATTACTGGATTTTTGGTTATATGAACTTTTCCTCTAAGAATTACTCAAAGAATCACCTATTCGAGTTTGGCCACGTACTTACTTTACACCCTGTATTTTCGAAACGACATGCTATAGATTTTTAACAGTGTTTTCATTTATAATCTTGAACGAAGTGAAAATTGAAATACCTGATACTTTTTTTGTTCTCTTGAATAATAAAGTTTGCATGTTTACACATAAGTGCTGACTTCACTGATGTTTTTCCTAGTAAACGGTTATTTTCATTTTACTTCGAAATGCTTGAAACTCGTGTGGTTAGTGCAAGGTTAAATTATTATTAATGTGAATTCGTGTTTGAGATTGAAATTGAGATCGAGAATGCGTTAGATTTTTTCAAAATTATAGTGTTTTATTTCGCATATTAACTCAACTTTCGAAAATACAGAGGTGTGCATAAAAATCGGCCAGAGCTGTAACTTCTGGATCATTCGAGATTGAAATTTGAAATTTGGTGGGTAGCAACTACATGATATTGTTCATTTTTTTAAGAGAAAAATTGTATACAGTGGTCAAGATTTTGAAAAAAAAACTAGTACTTATATCCATAATTTATTTCGAACTAACCCTGTATAATACCCCGTTGATTGAAATTGAATTATCGTAGACGTTTCAACCGAAAAATAATCAATTGCCTACACCACTGCCTCGACACGAGGAGATTCGGTTTGTCAGAGTGCCATGAACTGACGTTCTTTTGTTTGTTCCAGTGGAGGTACAGGTGGACGGCCAGCCGATCAGGGTGGAGCTCTGTGATACTGCCGGAGAGGTGAGTTTTTTTTTCGAGTGGCCACCTAGGTCACCTGATTTGACCCCATTGGAATTTTTCGTGGAAATACCTTGTTTGGCGAGTTTCAACATCAGTAGTGACGAGGCGCCACTGTTCGAACCTAAATTATCTTGAAATTTCGCTGCAACAAAAGGTTTTTATCTTTTGCTTTGCGGTTAGCGCCAGCCCAGATATGGAAAGTGAAACGTAATCGGTTTATTTTTGTTGCGTTGGCAAATAATAGTCGTAAATCTTTCGGGTTTGTTGACATTACGTTGACTGAGTCAACTACGAGTGTCATAATTACTCAAATGTATTATCAATTGGATTTTTATCAATTTGTATATTTTTTTAAGAACATTTTTCCATTCCATAATTTTATTATCGAGAAATGTTGCTCAAATTGTATATCTCTCAATACATAAATCATACTGTATAATGTTACTAACCTAACCTAAATGTGTTCTGATGCTTTGGATGAGCAATAATTTGACCATTCTGAAAAACATCATCAAAAAATAAATTCAAAGTTGAAAACATAATATAAAATAAGACTCACCTCTCACAATTTCAAGGACATTAATATCAGATCAAAAATATTCAAATGAATCACACATAAATTAGGAGAGACTCTCCAGATGAAGTGGTTGTAAAAAATTCAATCAAAGAAAATTTGGAATCAGCTCACGAATCTCAGATAGCTTTATCAAAGTTATCAATAAAATATTTGCAACTGTATCGTTATCAAAATCATCCGTGGTGAAAATAAAAATAAAACGACGATCGAAAAATCAACGAACTTCACTGAATATTTATCGATTCAGCGACGCCACTGGTGCTATAACTGAAAAAATCGAATCAAATCTATTCAACTTATTAATATTTTATGCACGTACAGTGATTCTTCAAATTTTTCGAATAACCCTGTATATTAAACACATAAATTGAACATCTGCAAGGGAAAGCAGATTAAGCTTCGGTACTTTCGGAGTAAAATTATGTAACCTCCTTTCTTTTTACTTGAATAATACCTGTGTGAGTAACTCCACCAGTGGCGGAGCTCGAAAAAATTGGTAGTCACCCTGTATAATAAATGTAAAAGTAGCTTGAAACTGGACAATTTGTCGATGGCATTTTCGATTCTTCGGACAATAAATCATAATCGGATTGTCTTCGTTGGATTTGGACCACGTCGTCGAGATACGCCCTGTGTGAATTTCAAGAGACATTGTATAATTGATCGCTGCCCAGAAACAAAGAACGAATTCTATTTTCGTTCAAAACCACAATTAGTTGGATGAGTAATACTCGTCTTCGAGTGAATCATCGAAAGAGGGCTTTGCAGTTTGTTGTTTTTTGTTTAGTTACGAAATTAGATAGCGTCAAGTGATTCATACAGTATCGGACATTATTTATCTATGGTACAGTGCAAAAATAATAGCCAGTCGAAAAGTGAGAGAGAACAATTTAGTTCTGCTATCTCTCTTTGATATGTGTGACCATATTTGCTTTCTTTGTCACTCCTATAGATTTCTGACTGTACCCAAGATACAGGGTGAGAAAAAAAGTGCACCAAGGTTTCTGAGACTGATAATTAATTGAATAAAAATGGATTCAATAATAAAAAATCATCGAAAGAGGGCTTTGCAGTTAGTTGTTTTTTGTTTAGTTACGAAATTAGATAGCGTCAAGTGATTCATACAGTATCGGACATTATTTATCTAAGGTACAGTGCAAAAATAATAGCCAGTCGAAAAGTGAGTGCTATCTCTCTCTGATATGTGTGACCATATTTTCTTTCTTTGTCACTCCTATAGATTTCTGACTGTACCCAAGATACAGGGTGAGAAAAAAACGGGTACCGAGCTTTTTGAGGGTAATAATAAATCGAAAAAAAAAATTATAGTCAATAATAAAAAAAATTGCAAAACATTTTCCGTCTTTTCTTGCAGAACGAACTGAACCCTCTCAGGCACCTCTGCTACCCCGGCACTGACGTCTTCATGCTGTGCTTTTCCATAGTCAAACCCAATTCCTTTCTCTCGGCTTGCAGCCGATGGGCCGACGAGCTCACCAGGCTGGGGGCCGCCGTCGTTCTGGTAGGCACCCAAGCCGACCTCCAAGCCAACGCTGACGTCATCAACAGGCTGCGACAGGTGAGTCGGATTGGCCTACGGGATGGCCGGATTCGGTCCCCGTTGAATTCGATTTGCCGGAAACGGGTTATGGATTTTCGTGATTCGATTAGAATTTGGCTTTTAGGCGAGATCACAGGGATATAAATTCGTTTCTGAGCAGTCTCAAGGTCGAATATAATGATGGAAAATAATGTGTGTGGAATTTTTTAGCGAAATATAAAAAAAAAAAACCTTTTGAATCGCTTGAATTTGGCGCGAGTAAAAAAAAAACACTATTTGTGACGTCAGAAATGCTAATACTGGGGCATGGCAGAGTTGCCAGTTGTACAATTTTTTTGGGCTTCGGAAATTCAGCATATCAAAAAACATAAAAAAACTCGCTTATTCAAAATTAGAGGATATTTTTTTTGTTTTTTGCAATGAAATCAATTGTCAATATTATCGTGTTCCTTGTCAAAATCCAAAATCGAGTTAGCGGCGTTGTCAAAATGTTCTCCACCATCGATTTTTTTTAATCATCAGCAGTGACTGATAATTTTATTTAGCGCTAATTCGAATGCACCAAAATTAATCGAAAAGTTTTCCACACTCTTCATCGATCCAACTTTGGGAATCCATTTTGGCCGAACGACTGCGCCAAAAAATCCGAAAAAAAAATTTGTGACGTCAGAACTGCTAATACGGGGGCATGGCAGAGTTGCCAGTTGTACACTTTTTTTGGGCTTCCGAAATTTAACATATTGAAACACATAAAAAACCCGCTCATTCAAAATTCGAAAAAAACTAATCATGTGCAAAATTGGATTTTTTCACGATTTAATAAATAAAAAATCGTTTTTTCGTTTTTTTGCAATGAAATCAATTGTCAATATTATTGTGTTCCTTGTCAAAATTCAAAATCGAGTTCATCAGCAGTGACTGATAATTTTATTTAGCGCTAATTCAAATGCACCAAAATCAATCGAAAAGTTTTCTACACTCTCCATCGATCCAACTTTGGGAATCCATTTTGGCCGAACGACTGCGCCAAAAAAAAAAACCGAAAAAAAATTATTTTTTTTTCGGCAAAAAATAGTGACCTCGCCCATTCCTTGTAGGTGGGCCAACGACCCGTCATGTCATCCGAAGCCAAAGGCCTCGCGGAGCGCCTGAACGCTCCCTACATCGAAACCTCGGCTTTGGCGTGCACGCAACTCAAGGAGGCCTTCGACATGGCCATCCTGCTGGCGCTGAAGCGACAGAGGAAGAAGAAGAGGTCGTGGAGGAGGCTTTTTTGTTGCGTGCCTCTGTGGAAGTGCGCGGTCGAGGACTGATCGCGCACCTACGGGGTCATTCAAGGTCACACGAATTTTTTCCGTTTCCGTCGCTGAAAATTCGAGGTGGTTTTGGCTCGCCCTGTATATCGGCGCAATTTGTGATAATATCGAGAGTTTTGGCTGTGGCGTTTGAAAAAGTGGGTTCAAGGTCGTCGCTCGACAGTTGACGTTTGTGTTTTTTTTTCCAGCGTTTTGACACTGTGTGTCTGTGAAAAAAATCATTCGGACTCATTTAATCTAATTATTACAGGAAAAGAAGTGTGACAGCTTGTCACTTGTCAACATCTACAATTTGTTTTTTGTCTCTGTTGGGTCACTGAAAAAAAAAGTCGCGAAAATCATACTTGAAAAATAGCAAATTGTCTCTCAATTCTTTTTTTGGATATGCCCAAACTACAAAGTTGACACGAGACTTGATTTCTACCTGTAGCTGTTTTTTTTCTTCCTTTAAAACATAACCTAACACTTACTTGACGTTTATTTGTCGGGAACGCCATCTATAGGAAAGCAGTGGAAGCAAAGTTGTTGCAGTGTTCCAAAAGGAATTGATAGAAATATACATTGAATCTAAATAGAGCCTCGACTATATAGGTGTACCTATTTTTAAATAGTTTAATTTTTGTCCAACAATTGGTTTGATGCATTTGTTTTTCGTGGACATTTCGATTGATTGGATTTTCATTTGTAAGTAAGTGAAAGCTATACAATCATTAAAATCTGGTGAAATAATTGATGCTCATTAATATAAATTCGGAATCAAATTATTCAACAACAACTGAGTATTTTTTTTTGTTTTTATTATAAAAAGGCAGCTGTTGATTTTTAGCAGTTTCAATGGGACCAAAAACTAACCTCTCATTTTTTAAATCAATCTTCAATCTTGATTCTTTAGCATCTTTTTGAATTGTAAATATATTCCATCGAGTAGATAGCAACATTTTCAAAATACTAATCCTCATTGAACAATTAATTTTTGAAATTATACCTCTCTACAAGTATTTTAAAACATGACTGAAGTAGTTACTTTTACTAATGAACATTTTCTTCCATTTTGTGATAAGTAATTTTAGTAATGAAGGTGAGTCTACACAAAATGAAAATTCAGAAGTAGAACACGTGAAGTTTGTACGGAATTTTTCAGCGAAATGTATTGTATATTCCTTATCTTGTTGATGCGTAACGTTTTTAATTATTGATATGAATACTCCACTTGGAAATCATGATGTAGACAATTTTTTAGATTCCAAATGCACTCGGATGCTTACGTCATTTATTTCTACTTTAAGCTACGTTGTTTTTACATATTTGTATATATAATGAAGTCACTGAATCGTGAATATTAAACCATTCAATATTCCAAAGTGTGTTTTATTACTCCCAAATATGACAAATCCATTCTATTCTAACGATTAAGATGAAAGCTCGTTGGACTGGCGAAAATATCACCCTGTATTCGACAATTCAGTCGCTTCTGAGATTAGTCGAGAATAACGTGCCAATAAAAAGGATAGGATATAGCAGGAACCATGGGATAGAGAGAGATGGAGAACGAGACGTCACAAGTTGTGTGTTAGAATTCTTGATTGTTATTTACCTGAACCGATAAATGTTACACTGTATTATTCAAAACTGTCAAACTCCATTGACATGATTATGAAACTATTGAAGTATAACTTGAGGACTATTTGATGAAGGTATTTTTGACAAAGTCATGTAAAAAAAACTCAAATCTGATTATATACAGTGAACGATAATAAACTATACTCACTTGTCTCAATATTTTCTTCTTGATGAGACTTTCCGATAAACGCCAATGAGTGTTGACTATCGCTACCAATTCATTGCTCATTATCAATCAACAATTAAAGTTATACACCTTCGTAAAAACTTCGATAAAACTTCTTGTTATCCAAACTTGAACTATACTTGCCTTTTACATGTTAACCCCATTGTGTCGGTACTTCAAACAAAGGTTTATATTGAGATAAATCAATATATTTTCTTTGACGAAATGAATAAGAGTGCGATCCTTTTGATATCGTTTTTGTGCGGTATCATATTGATATCAGTGTTGACAGCGTTGTTGGGTGAGTCCAAATATATTCTGAAACAGGTAATTTTGCCAATGTGCTCAGCGCTTTTTGTATTAAAATTTTCAGGCAATTCATTATTCTGAAATTTTACTTTAATTGAACAAAAATATTTTCAAATGAGATATCATATCACCAATAAGTAATTAAATACAAATTCAGAAGCGAGGCGGTGTTGCCGGCTGTAATTTAGTAGGAGGTTCACGAAGTTTCGAAGCAATGCGATGTTGCCAAATGTACTTTAATAGTAGGAGGTCTACGGAGTTTCGACTTTTTTTATTCGATGATAAAAAATGATTAATATCTCGAAAACTATACTAGATATCTCAGATACCTTATATAAGTATGTATTTCTTGTATTAATTCCCACCAGTCTACTTCCCACAATTCAAAGCAGCTTCAGAAGACTCCACGAAAAATGAAACAGCAACGTACAATAGAGACATAATGCAAAAAGAATACCCTGGATTGGGTACCGATTACGTCATCTTCGAAGGGGAAGACGGCAAAAAAACCTACGCCTACTTGAAAGGAGACGGACCTATGCAAGGTTACGACCTTTTCAGTAATCTAAACGTATACACAACGCTGGTCTCTTCAAACGAAAGTGATTTGGAGCATTCCCAAGACATTTTCGATCTTCTTTCCGAAATAATTTCCTTCACGCTTTATACAAGGTGAGCTCTGTTTCTGTGACTGATTGAAATGACGTTAGAGGGCACCACGAAACATTATTGTAGAGAAAATCCAGAGGGTGTTGAGGTGGGAAGCCTGGACGATATACCGGAAGGGTTCAATGTAACCAAGAAAACTAAGTTCATCACCCATGGATGGATGTCCTCTGGGATTTCAGCTACTTGCATGAATATAAAAGAGGGGTTTTTGAATCGGTCTGATGTGAATGTTTTCATTATGGACTGGAGTCCAATCGCAGGTTGGTTCAATTAATAAATAGTACTCACCCACGCATTTTGGTCAGAAAACACTATTTTTCGATATATTTACACCTCAAAGTTTCTCCTTTTTCAGCAAAATCCATATTGCTCAATATGCACTTTCAACCTTTGTTTGTTTACATCGTTATAACGTCTATTTCATAACCCTACTTTCTCTCCTTCTTCTTTTTTCAATCAGATATTTCTTCTTCTGTAGATATAATCGTCTATCCAGTACCAGCTGCTGCGACTAGACCAATCTCCGTTTATTTAGCAGAATTCGTGAATTACCTCATAGAATTCGTCGGTTTAGATCCAAATGACATCCACTTTGTAGGCCACAGCCTCGGTGCACACATTGCAGGCTTCGCAGGCCGACAAATAAGAGCAGGAAAAATCGCTAGAATAACTGGTGAGTAATCGACTGACTTTGACAGTTGACAGATACCTGTAATTGTTCGATTCCAGGACTGGATCCAGCACTGCCTCTGTTCAATTTAGAGCCGGATGAGCGTATAAATCACAACGATTCTCAGTTCGTCGATATAATTCACACCTGTGCTGGTTTCCTTGGCATAGAAGAGCCGATCGGCCATGCCGATTTCTATCCCAACGGAGGCACAGCGCCGCAGCCTGGATGCGGCTATTTCGATGTGAGTCAGACGTGCGGTGTTGCCGAGTCGTACATTTTTCAGTGGACTTGCAGAAATAATTTTTAAATAAAAGAATCGACAAGTGTTTATTTAGTTTCTCGCTTATATATCTACGAGTATTTCTTCCCAATGGACTAATTTTTCAGGTTACAGAGACTTGCAGTCACGGTAAAAGTTGGAAATTGTTCGCTGATAGCTTAATGGACAAGAATCCTTGTTTTTTATCATCGAGACTTTTGCAACACAAAAATATATGCTATAATGTTGTTCCTATGGGTGAATCGACTCCTCCTCATGCCAGAGGAATCTATAATTTAGTCACTGAGTGACACTGACAGGTGTCATTTCTATACATCCATGATTCTATGTGAAAATATTATGTAACTGTGATTTTTTTCAAGTCCCAAATAGATTGTATATTTTTTGCGTTTATTTCCAGTCCATCTTTCGTCCTACTATTCTCTCACAACTTCTCAAACTAATAAAGTTCATGAACCGGAATCTTCTTATCTTTAATGTCACCTGTCATCAGTTCTTCAGCATGTGTCAGTGGAAATCAAAACTCGCCTCAAAATATTTGATTACAGATAACTGAAACTTGTAGTCACGGAAAAAGCTGGCAACTGTTCGCTAAAAGTATCACTATTCCTGATCCTCTACTGGCTTGCAAAGACAAGAAAGACAAGAAGGATTGCCAAGATGCAGTGCCTATGGGCGAACCTACACCAGCACACGCCAGAGGAGCTTTTTATTTGAAAACAGATTGAAATTTGTTCATAGATATTGAGTTTAGATAATAAATTCATTATTTCATAAAAACGAGACAGATGTAGTGACAATTCTTAGAAATGCATTAAAGAATATGACCTTGACTATTTCACTTCCTTGTCATTGTTAACCATAGATATGTAAATGAATGGATAAGAAACTACGGGACCTGAGCGAGTACTTCGTCTATTATATTATACGTCTATGTCGATGTCATAAGTCACAGAATAATTTCAAGAACGAAACAGTTGGGATATTTTATTTTCTCAGTTCAACAGTGAAATACATTTAAAAAACAACATTCAATATATGTGTATATATGTGTCTGACATTTTGTAATACGTGCGATGTAATTTTGAATGTATATTAATCATATCTCCACTCGAAGATATGTTATGTAAGATGTGCAACATTTTTGTATGTTTCACCAATTACAACATCTCATTGAAGTTTCGGGAAAGGCCAGTCAGGATGTTGGAGTAATCTAAAAAAACACGCATTTCAAGTAGGTAATTTTCGAAACGTTCGAAGTTCTAAGTTGAGTTACTTACATTGGGTAAAATTTGAAGTCGCAAATACGAGCCTCTTCACCAACATCTAATGCTTTCAATCTCTCAACATCGTCGGCATCCAAGCTAAAATCGAAAATACTGATGTTTTCCTTGATTCTAGAAGGAGTAACACTTTTTGGAATAGCGACAATGTTGTTTTGTACAAGAAAACGAAGCATCACTTGTCCACTAGATTTTCCGTGTTTCTTGGCAATTTCTTGGATCACTGGATTTTGTAGCAAATTGGGCAACTGTTTCCCCCTGAAATCCAAAAACAATAACACACATTGCACCGAGAAAATTCGAGGTTAAATCTTGCTATTATGAAACGCACACTGTTTCTGCAAAGTGCAATGTCACTTGACGGTCACTCGATACATCGGTGGTAAATCGTGTTTGTTGTGTTGCATACTCACTCGATTCCGATGTTTTCCAAGAATTTGTTATAACCAGGGCTACCCAATGGAGAATAAGCTGTTACAACGATGTTGTTTTCATGACAGAATCGCACAAGCTCACGTTGTTGTAAATACAAATGCAACTCGATTTGTAAATTAGCTGGCTTGATACGTGCTGCCTTGAGTATTTTCTCGATTTGTTGCTGGTTGAAGTTTGATACGCCAATGGCCTTGGTCCTGCCAGAATCGACTTGTTCCTCCATTTTCTTTCAAAAAAATAAAGTTAGGTTAGGAGTGATGAATAATTGAAATATGATTGAGTTGTTCCTGCTTTTCAAGTGTTTTACAAAACAATTAGACGTTCCACTGAAGCAATTAGTGAGAATTTCTGAAGTGAGTAATTGAACATTGAAGTTCGATAGTTCGGAACTGTGCAAGTGTGTAATTTGAAAGGGAATGGCATTGATTATGTAAATGATACACTGCGTGTTTCATTGAAATTGTGAGGTTTGTTAGCTTATTTCCATCATGAATTATCCAGTGATATTCGAGGCAGTATCGTAATAAGTGTACATACAAAACAATTGTAAATAGTGGTATTTATAAATTAATAAACGTTTTGATGACATGAAAATAAATTTATGTATAATAAAGTGGTGTTGAAATATGACACATGAACGAAAACCCCATATTTCATGCTTGTTATAGATTCAGTGAAAACTATACATGGCGTCGTGAATTGTTCTTTTTTTCCGTTGCTATGTTCGAGGCAGTGATTCAGCAGTTATGACGTCACAACGCGCATCCCACCTTTGGGAATTCATTCTAGGCGTAACGACTGCGCCAAAAAGTCGAAATAAAAACAGGGGACCTGTCAAACGAGCATACCTTCCAAATGCCCAGATGATCAGACTCCTCCAATCTGAGCTGATCGGGCGGCGTCGATGTGAATCCCTCCACGTAGTTGGTACCCACTGGGAAATGGATCAGGTATAGATCCAGGTAGTCCAACTGTAGGTTAGCGAGGGATTTTTTGATGAACAACTCCACCCTGTCCCTGTGGATACCGTTCAAGGGCAGCTTGGTGGTGATGAAAAGCTCGTCCCTTGTTACTTTTCCAGAGGAGATCCATTTCTTGAGAACGCGGCCGATGATGGCTTCGTTTTCGTATACGTAGGCTGTGTCGATGTGGCGGTAGCCTGCTTCTAAGGCTGCGTCTAAGGCTGTAGTCAATTCATCTTCGCTTTTGGACTGTAATTGAGATTTATTCAATCGACTTTTTTGGGATTCTGTCACTTGTCTAATTGAGCATTAAGCCGAATAAATTACTCAACACTCTGTGTGTAATGAAGCATACCCAACGAGGTTGAATTTGGAGGTTAATGCTGAATTTTTGGGAATAATTACTGATACTGTTTTCATGTTTATGCATCACTTGCTATCTACTTAAATTCTCAATGACACGAGACGTGATAGTTTGAAAATCGCACTTTCAGGGATCGTTATCAGTCACTCAACGATGTGTGGTTTCTGCGTATCACTCAACTGATGACTGTTTTTTCCATAAAACCACAATTAAAGAGATAGGATCTAGTAGGCATTTCATTAATCATGAGAAATCATGCAAAATAATTCTTAGAAACATGCTAAGCTAACATGGGATGGTCTATTCATTGTGGGTTGATGGTTACGTCACGTGAACAACAGGTGCGATGTTGCCGGGTCATAAATTGATCATTAAACTGAAGGAAATAATTTTGAGAATTGTTTTTTTTTTCATGAAATCACTGAAATCGACAGTATGTCGAACGATAGTTATGTCTGACAGATCCATCATTTTGCTGAACTGGAAAATTGAGCAGAATAATCATTTTTTTCGCTTAGAAAACTTAGATATCTGCCTAAAATGAACTATTCGAATGATTGCTCATTGAAATGGATCCGTTCAATCATAAGTTGACTACTAATGGTTGACGAAGTTGATTGTCATCTGTCAAACCACAGAAAATGTCGGATGGATTTGAAGTGCACGTTTGAAATACGGAAAATACTGCATTCCTAATGCATTTTTAATGTTTTTCTCTTGTATGAAAGCATGGGGAGACTTTTCTCAATATGTTATGTGTCTCGTTGGTGAAGAAATATGTCAAAAAGTGACAAAGTGAAACTTTGCAGTGGAAAATCTTGAAAAGTATCAATTTCCCTACGAAAATGATGTCGAACTCGTGTTTTTTGGACCAAAATACGTAAGTACAAACAACATTTTATATCAAAATTAACCCCCTCCCTCATATTTGGACATTTACTAAAAATACCTTGTAAAAATGTCAGAATCTTTTGAAAATTGGAGAAAAATATAATGATTTTGCAAAATTTCGTTAGATTTTGTGTTTTTCATCGAATATTTTGAAAATATATTTTTTTTTCGGAATTTAGCCATCTGAAATTACTTTGTATTATTGTAAACTTGTTTTTTTTTATAAATTTTGGAATTTTTTAATGGGGCATCTCACCGTCCACGTTCCCAAACCAATTGCAGGAATCTTCCTGCCGGCAAGATCCATCGTTTTCGCGGCAGCCATGACTCAATTCAATCAACAACGACACAAAAACAAATGACGATCCTAGAGAGAACACTCACGATTCCCAACTAGATGAAAATTGACCGCACAACCGGTAATAGGCAACTTTTATACGCGCTTTCGATTGCTCCTCATTGGTTGGAAAGTTCAACGGAAGAATTTGACCGTTTCTAAGGCGAAGACGACGAAAACATTCGCTTCGAATGAGGCCGAATGAATAATTAGTGGGTTTTTTGGGGGGCTAGACTCCATAATGGAGTTTCCGGACACAATTGGAATTCGATTTGGGTCATTCATTTTTGAGCTAAATGGGAATTTCTTTGATGATCAAGGGCGTAGATATGATTTTATGTTGGGGGGACAGATTATAAAAAATTCCACACTATACAGGCTGTCCGTTCTCAAAATATACGAAGTTGGTTAATTTGGGTTAAAGTTGCTGAATAATAACCTAAAAATAAATCGAGACTATTTTCGATAGCTTCGTAGTGGTCCAATATAAAAGTTTCATCAAAAAACGTATTTCTCATTTCTTGCAAGGAGTGCTCTGGAAAAAACATCGTTCTTTTGTTGTTTACACAGTTCTGACAATTCGATTGGTCTGTCTAGTCGACGTTGACACTGATTTTTTTAATTTTTCAAGGCGAATACTTAACGCTATTTTTTTTATTGGTGCCACATTTTACGTTTGAATAAAGTTTTGCATTTGTCAGTTATATTTTATTCGACGTTTACAAGGTACTCCTGTCTGATCAATAATCAAATATTTGTTACTTAGACTTCACGTTTCTCGTTTCTTCGTTGATATTGCCATGGTAACTTTAAAAAACGCGCGTTTTTTAAGTTCGATTTAAACATGCTTAGGCGTGCTTTAAATGAGTAAAATGGGGCACCAAAAAAATTATTACCATACAGATCAAATGACAACCACACACTTGAAAAAAATGAATTCGTATGTAAGTACACGCAAACCAAACCTAAAATCTGAATCATTTTTGTTTTTTTTAAATCACAACAAGTACTCACCATCCAGGTACCCAGACCGAGCGCCGGCATCCTCTTGCCCCCAGCTATTTTCATGCTTATCCTAGCCGCCATGATCTCCGGTCGAATTCTGTCTCGCAACTGTTTCTGAACCGCGTTCACCGATTCAATCTAGCGCTCCTATGTCGACTGAAGTTTGCGATGGAAGCGGAACACAGTTATATATGAGGCGGCTTTGAAATGATGTAATTCCGTTGCCAAGGTGAAGGTTATTATGACAAGATGGCTATGGAAATGATAACATGGGGAGTGTGAATTATTTAGGAAGAGAATCGAAATGAACGGTTCTTGTTTGAGCGGTTTTTTCGGTGATGAAGTAGTAATTTTAAGTTTGGGGTTTTAGGTTAGATATGGAAATAGATTGCGTAGTACGATAGTGTGTATGCTAGACAAGTGAAGGTGAGGACACGTGATCTAAGCTCCGCCCTCATTAGCATGAAGTTTGCAGTCCCAATGTCGATTCGATTATTTTCAAAGAACTTTTCTCACAAATCAAAATTTTTCACAACAATTCTGTAGGAGCGTTTTTCTTGCACATTTTTCTAAAAATGTACCACTGGCAAATTTTCGAATCGCCCATTTTGTAACGATTGAATTTGTTTGAAGAAACATCGAATTAAAAAAAATCATAATTTGACAAGTCGAGAAGAATTGACAGCCTTGACATTCTTCTTCTCCATCAAAATCAAAGAAATCCTCTTCTTCTCAACTGACCAATACTTTTTTCACACGTGGCAGACAAACTTGATTTTTATTCAAGAAGAAAGCGTGTCACCAAAAACAAGATGGACAGCAGCGGGTGATCGAATATTTATACAATAATATCTGATATTTGGTGCTACATACCTATCATTATTTCTCGCGTTACTAAGGTTTGAAAATCAATTCGAATTTCTGGGAATAATTATGGTAGAAATAACAGAAATCGAACCAGGGCATAATGAATAAAATATCAAATTCATCGTGACAGTGGCATAGTCACAAAAATCGTTCCTTCAACATTGACAAGGAATGACAGGTGACAATGTTGATGAAACCAACATAATTTCCCCTAAAAAATTGTGAACCCATTTTGGAATTTTTAATTTTCGGGCATTTCGTGAGAATTTTGTAAAATTCTAAGAAAATCTATAGCAACTGTTTATAAATGATATCTACGGTTATCTCGAAATGATATCAATTAAGAAATAATCCTTGAAACATAAACAAAGTTCGTGTTACAATCAACTTTGCTATAAAGATAAACAAAGCAAAAGTTATAATAATTTGCTGTCTCATTCTCTATTTCTTCATTTTCATCATCAACTGTGCATGATACATCAAAAAATTTTATCATTGAATGATTTGTTTTTGTCCGCTAATTATCTGAACCAAAAACCTGCAAGCAGATTTTTATGCAAAACTCCTATTTATAAATTCCATTCCAGATAACATATTCATTATGGTATTAGTGAAAGTATTTATTGGTGATTGTTTATAAGTCAAAAATGCTACATTGTTTCTTAATATTTCCTCAGGAGATCAGCACCGAGCTCCTGAGGCACGTTTAGTACTTCTTCCATGGCCAGTCTGGATGCCCATGGAATCTGGAAAAAATAATTGAAGAATTACAATCGAGATAAAATTCTGGTTTTTCAAAAACATACATTTTGGTGGTCCTGAAGTCACAAATACGTGCCTCCTCACCAATTTCGAGCCCCAACAGGGTGTTCATATCCTCTGAGTCCAGGATAAAATCAAAAACGTCTATGTTTTCTTTGATTCTTGCCGGAGTAACACTTTTTGGTATTACAACAATGTCCTGTTGGACGAGAAACTTCAACAAGACTTGACCGCTTGTTTTTCCGTGCTTTTTGGCGATGTTCCCCACTGTGGCGTTTTGGAGAAGGTTTGGTAAGTCCCTTTCTCTGGAATGTACAAGAAGAGGAGTCAATATAAGATCCTTCCAGGAGGTCCTCATTGACAACCTCGCACTTACTCTTTTCCGATTGTTTTCAAGAACGAATTGTAACTAGGGTTTCCCAATGGTGAATAACCAACCACCACAATGCCATTCTGTTGGCAGAACTGCACCAACTCTCTTTGCTGGAGATGCACATGTAACTCGACTTGTAAACAAGCCGGCTTTATCCTCGATGATTTCAGGATTCTCTCCACTTGGGCCTGGTTGAAATTGGACAAGCCAATAGCTCTCGTTTTACCAGCATCCACTTGCTCTTCCATTTTCTGCAATGGCGAATTCAAACCTAGCAAACCCTGTCCCCAGATCTCGATTGTTCGTTGCTTACCTTCCAAACTCCTGGATGATTCGGTGCCTCCAATTTCATCTCCTCAGGCGTAGCGATTCCTCCGCCACTAGGACTCACTCCGATCGGGAAGTGCACCAGGTACAAGTCCACGTAATCCAGCTTCAAATTCTCCAGGGACTTGTTCAAAAACGTCTCGACTCTGTCGACATGAACGGCGGTCATCGGCAGCTTCGTGGTGACGAAGAGGTCTTCTCTTTTGACTCTTCCAGAGGAGATCCATTGGTTGAGCACTCGACCAATGACGGCTTCGTTGGCGTAGGCGAAAGCTGTGTCGAAATGGCGGTAGCCAGCTTCGAAAGCTGCGTTCAGAGCTGTTTCCAGCTGGGTCTCGTCTTTCGCCTGTGGAATGAATTGTAAGCTTTTTCCCAAGAGGAGTATCTGGAGAAGACTCACCATCCAGGTTCCCAGACCAACTATTGGCATTGGTTTTCCTCCAATCATATCCAATGATTTTTTAGTGGCCATTCTTGGTGATTCAACAGCTGTTTCAAGAAACGTGGGTACTGTTTTTGACACTGTGAAGCTGTATTATCACTGAATCACTTGTTTTCTCTTATCTTTACTCGTATTTATTAAACTCCAGCTGATAACATTGTTCTGTTATCAGGCACATTCTCGATCGGCTTGTCAAACAATTTCGAATTGCTTTGATTCTGATTGGGAAAAGTGGGAATAGGATTCAATTAAAGAACCGAAAGAAAATTAGGAAAATGTAATAATACATATAAAGGTATAATCGTTTGATTAGATGAAGAGTGACTAAAGTGATCTAAAACTCCTTATTGGCTCTCACTAACCTCTCCAAAAGGCCACTCAGGGTGTTTTTCAAACCTGTAAACGAGTGAATAACAATAGCTATGATTTCATTATCCCTTTCCATACCCTTCAAAACTCCTGAAATCTAAAATACGCGCAGCTTCACCAACTTCAAGCCCTTTCAAGCTTTCCATATCGTCAGCATCGAGGACGAAATCGTAAATGTCAAAGTTTTCTTTTATTCTGACAGCTGACACGCTTTTTGGTATAGCAATAATGTCCTGTTGGACGAGGAATCTCAACAACACCTGACTGCAAGTTTTCCGGTGTTTTCCAGCAATGCTTTTGACCACGGAATCGTGCAGTAGATTCGGCAGTTGTTTTTCCCTGCAACAAAAGAACATTTCCAGTACCTGTTGCCTGCATGTCAATTTTGACAAATGACAACTGTGTACACTCACCGTGCTCCGATTGCTTTCATGTATTTATTGAAACCAGGACTACCCAATGGGGAATACCCAATCACTACGACCCCGTTCTGTTGGCAGTAATGCACCAGGTCGTGTTGCTGGAGATTGACATGTATTTCGACTTGTAAACAAGCTGGCTTTATCCTCGATGACTCTAAAATACTCTCGACTTGTCTCTTGTTGAAATTGGACAGTCCGATAGCTCTGGCTCGACCTGCATCGACTTGTTCCTCCATTTTCTACAAGGAGAACGATTTTTCAACTGGAAGAGCTCGGCAGCCATTTTGTTTACCTTCCAAACCCCTACATGGTTTGGAGCTTCAATCCTCATTTGATCAGCTGGAGCAAACGCAAAGCCCTCCACGTAGTTCGTACCGATGGGGAAGTGAATCAAATACAGATCCACATACTCTAACTGCAGGTTTTTTAGAGACCTCTCCAAAAACATCTCGACACGATCTTCGTGAACTCCGCTTATGGGAAGCTTCGTGGTGACGAAGAGGTCTTCTCTTTTGGCTTTTCCAGAGGAGATCCATTGGTTGAGCACTCGACCAATTATGGCTTCGTTAGCGTAGAAGTAAGCTGTGTCAAAATGGCGGTAACCAGCTTCGAAAGCTGCGTTCAGAGCTTCTTCCAGTTGTGATTCGTCTTCTGACTGAAACAATTGATGCTCGAGTTACTTTTTGAGGAGTCCACAAGTGTTTTTACCCACTTGCCAAGTCCCCAAACCAATGGTTGGTATTTTTATACCATCAGCTATCTTCAATGATTTTTTGGATGCCATGATTCAGATACTTTTTCGAAAATAATGATCGGTAATTTCATGCAGTTGTAGCATTGTTTGAACTAGAATAATAATGGGGTGAAACCTTCGCATAATTTATGTGCCAGGACTGGATTCACTCCTTCTGGAAATTTATGAACCAAAAGCTACTATCTAAGATAGTTGAAATATGTGAATAGTTGCAAAAATATTTGAAGCGAAGGTTTTTAAACAGTAGTCATTGCAAACAAACAAATTGATCATTTTTCAGTTGACATAATGGATTTCAGACACCCAGTATATTGATGCCATTGTCCTTCAAGTGGTATTGTTTATATACATACAATGGAGTTGAGTTTACGAAATCATTACATAAGATAGATAATGTAGGTATCGTGTTTCAAAACAAAATGGTGACTAGTCTGTAGGTTTTTGTCCTACAGTATTTAGAATAACTTTCAATATCCATATCTATTTGAATATTTCAAAATAGACATTGAATTTCTGGAACTTAAAAACTTCAAGTAGGAACTTCTTTCAAGTCTTATATAAGTTTTCGTAGTGTAGTGGTTATCACGTGTGCTTCACACGCACAAGGTCCCCGGTTCGATCCCGGGCGGAAACAGTTTTTTTTTAGTTTTCTTCAAGAATCAATTGCACGTGTATGAAAATTAAACATTTCTCAACACAATTAAATCGCATCCGATTGATGATGATACAGAAATACAATATATTTGATATTTCAACATCGCCATCTAGTTGCGAAGCATAGCATTAACGATTCGAGAATGAAGGAGCTTGACGTTGACAATGACACCAATAGATGGCGGTAGCATGTCCATAATTTTGTTTCTACAAGGCGTTTTGATGATATATGGATTGCCCAAGGACTAGTAGAAGTTTTGAGGAAAACGTTTTGCGATGAAAAACGTATTGCGATGATATTACTAATTTACTTAAAGTTCGGGACGAGACTTCAAGCGATTGTAACTCGCCTAAATTGATCCATTCGTCGATTACTTGTAGCGAACGCCATCTATGGATGTCCAGCTGAAGCAAAGTTGTATACCTACGTATTAGCAGGTGTTGAGGATTCCCTTCTCCAATTCCAGTTCGCATTATTTCGTAACTTCCGAACAAGTCAATCATACTTTGATAACTTCGTCTGTGCCTTTCTATATAATATTTTAACGTAAGGCGGCTGTGATTTCATTTAGACAGAAGCCAACACGTGATGTTACTTTCTGTTGACACATCCCCTTTATTGAATGAAGTTGGAAATTCATCGAGTTTGTAGTCTCGCGGCTATGTGGATTTCTTTTGGAGAGAAACTTCATCGGCTGTGTTGTTTTTGTGTTTTCCGTTATTTTTATTGGTTTTACTCGAATGAAGACAGAGAGGGAAGTCCGGAGGGAAAACTCGCAGGCAGAAACGACAGGTTAGTTTATTAGAGATGTAGATTTTGTATATACAGGATGAGAAATACTTAGGTTACATGGATAAATTGAAGATATTTATTGAAAATTCAATACAAGTCCAGTAGATTATTGTCTGAGGAAAATAACTATATTAGTTTCCATTTTATCAGTTGCCAGTAGAGAATAAACTCAGACAGTGTTGCCAGATGTGAACTTCAAGAGCTATTTTCAGGAGAGGTTTGTTACAAAGAGTTTGTATTAAATATGCATCAAGTGGATTAGCTATAGTTATCACGAGTTTTATTCTTGAGCTACAGCAAGGATTATTTACAGAGTATGGAATTGGATTTGGAGGATTTTCACGAAATTTCGCATAATGTTTTTCACGAAAAAGCGTAATTGCTATGACATTCCAATTAAACATTGACTTCACATTCAAACAAAGAATAAGGCTTTGCTGTTACGCTTCTCAACGAATAAAAATGATCAAAAGTATACAGGGTGTATCAAATGATTTTCCTTTGTCATAATTTCTTCGATATGGACCTTTGAGGACTGATACCAGAAATGATATACAAGGTGTATCATTGGTGTTTCAGATTCGTCATTCCGTGAACTGCTTTATGCTTTTCGCAAATTGAGTGTTGCCAAATTACTCCAAGAATCCTTGATTTGTAGACTTTCAGTTGAATAACTACCTACTCCACATTTCTGAATATTTGTTGGTGATTTTTTAGGAATCAATAGTTAATATTATGATGTTTGCGTGAATACTGAAATTGGTGAAATTGTACAGGATGTTTGGACACAGAAAATTTTCCAAAATGACCAAAACAATAATTTAGATCAATGAATTTGGTGCTTCTGTGCTTCATACGGTTGTTAATTCCAGTAGCAATGATTTCTGCGACCGACTAACTTTAATGTTCCGAACAGGATGTTGAAAATGGACCATTTATCTGGCAGGTAACGATCCTCTAGAGATCCCTTTCCCAAATAGAAGTTCTCTCAAAGATCCATGAGGAAATTCTCGATTATGTTACGATGGTCGATATCCCGTAAAAAACGTTCCATTACCCACCTTGTTTTGATATACAGGGTGAGGTCAAAAATATTGTTTAGTATCTCAAATATTTTTCGAATGAAATGAAATCGTTTACCACTAGATTTTCACTATCAAATGTCAATATCGAGTTTAGTAGTTTTCATTCATCAAACTAAAACAATACTGGAATCCTGTCGACCCTGCGTCGTAAATTGTAGTATGTTTATTCCCTCTGTCTATTCATCGGGGTTTACTCGCTCAAATATTAATTCAACAGGAACGCCTTTTGGAAATTGAGTGAGACAGTCAGATGACTCGGCATACGTTCCCTTTTAGTACGGGAGTTAGGATCGAAATTGTTCGTTTTCAACACTAGTCTTCATTGAGCAGATCCTCTTATTGTATTCAGCTCGTGAGTTGACATTTTTAATCAAGTATATCATAGGATGTGGAGAAATCAACTGGTGGTGCTGTCAGGTAACGTGTTTTTAACACCATCTCCCGTACTATGTGTATTCGTGGTGACAATGTACCCCATCCCGGAATGTGGCATACTTAAAAGTATCAATCGAAGTTATTTCGACCGTTGAAAGCCACTGTGTGACGTCGAATTTAATGACGTATCAATCCCTCATCACTAGTATATTCAAATCCCACACGACATCGAAAATTCGCTCTTGAAACCACGAAAACTCCCCGTTTCCAATTGCGCATGGTATTATTCGACGGCCTGCCTGAAATTTCGCTTATCGCGTTGTCTGCTCGACGTCGCGACGGCACAAACACGCGTCCTCGTCATAGTGGAAAAGCGCGCTCTCGCCGGAAACCGGAAGTTACTAGACTGGTGTCGATTTCAGTGGTGAAATCGAGAGTTTCGAATGGAGTTTTGAAGTCGAAAGTGAGCTGGGGAGAAGTTGGGAGTTTTTTTCTTCTCTTTATGCGAGGTAATGGATTCTGGCTAACAGTCTCAGTGAGGAGATACAGAGTGATGATGAATCTTTGCACTTCTTTGACATTGACATTCAGTGCTGTTATTAGTCTTTTTTTTTTCGAAAAAGAAAATTTCCATTCGATGATGTTCTCAAAATATTCTAGGTGGAAGACTGAAATAATTTTTTTTTCGTGTATAAACTGTAAAAAAAATTACATAGTGAATTTTTATCGATAATCGTTTGAACTGCCAGCGATTTTTATTTTGATAGTCACCTTGAGAAAATACAAAAATCAAGTGCAAAAACTGAAAATCTATACGCAATGTTTGAAAAAACTGGGCCAGAAACATGAAATAAAAATGAGTAGAAACTAAAAAAAAAAACTTCTCAGCTAAATGAAGCATTTTCCAGGTTTCCAATTCGAATCACCCTGTATGGTGGTTTCATTGTAGCTTGACAATAATCGGAGAAAGAAATGAACCGTTTCGTGATCGATCTCAATTCTTCATTCTCTCTAGCTATTAAATGGAATTTTATTTCAAAATCGATATCCTTTCCAAATGTAAAATGCCCACAAACGGGCGATTTTTTCACGGTCAACGATTTGACTTATCCTCTTCGTTTTTCTCGATCCAATTCAAACTTCTTTTTACCCAAGAGTATCAGCAATTCTACCGGAGGTTTTAATCATCCTGGTCAACTGTAAATATACCCTTTTTTCTCATAGATGAGAAGCTCGAACGTAGCAAGTATTGAGTTGACTGCAAATATAGTACAAGAAGTCTTTTTTTTTGGTACCAGAGGCTACATCTCACAGAATTTTATTGGTGTATGGTGAAATCCTCCTTCAATCGCGCAATATTGAATACAGGGTCATTCAAGAGTAGCGAGATTTGAGCACACTGACAAAAATACTGGGTGTTTTTAAATATGGTGAATTGAAAACGAAAGTGATATGATATATAATATGAGTTGTTCCTTTTTTTCGTACCAGCAATGGTCGTACGAAGCAAACATTCAATGTTTTGTTAGTAGATGAAAATCGTCAATATACTTGACGCAATTTTCTCTAATGAGAACTTAGCGTGACAGGAAAATAGTCTTAGAAATAACCCATTGAAAATATTGTGTCTCAGATGGGGTTATTAGAAATTTAATATCAAATATGAAAAGTTATTTCCACTTATAAACAAACTGCCAGAAAGAACAATGGCTCAATATGAAAACTCATTTCCTCACACTCAATACAGGGTGTTTATGTCATTGCCAAATAAATCATAGAACGCATAAAATTGTCTTATATCTGAAAAAGTTATCGATAAAATGTCGTCAGTTGATTTTGACAAAGAAAATGATACATTCAGAAATGGAACAGCTTTTCAGTTTTCAGGTGCCCGTATGAAACGAATTGAAAATCCACTGATTTTTTTTCGTCATTCACAGTCTAATCAGCACATACCATGTCTACGTATTTCACCATGTGAAGGTTGGTATTTTTAATCTCGACAGCATCACGTCAATAGATCTCACGTGGTGTTCAATTGTTTGTAGCCCTCCCTAATTGCCTATTCCCAATTTTTCTTTTGATCCCTTCCTAATTAAGGGACAGAGCAATTTAATCTCTTTGAAATACTCAACGAGAATCGTGTCTCTTTGTGAACTGTGCATCTAAATTATTCCTGTTGCTTGTCAGGTGTCAAACAATTACTTGTTGGCTTCCTTTGTGAAAGTTGTTGAACCACGCACTTCAATTGGGTTTGCCACATTCCCCTGAACACCCTGTGTGTGGTTGGTTACATTCGGTTGATAAAACGAAAAAAAATGAGTTTATTCTTTATGGTGTCGTAATCCCATCCCTATCGTAGAAAGTCGTATGCTTTATGCAGAAATAACAAGACGAGATATTTGTTTTTTTTTGAATCTGGGAGAAATCGGAATAATCCGCTTGTAATAAAATACAATAAATATCGGAATCGAATCGGATTATTCTAAAAGATGACTTGGAGGCATTCTCAATGAATGTCGTTTTTTGTACATAAAAGCAAAGCCACAAATTTTTCTATGAAGGAGAAGAGCAAAAAATTCGGGGTTAGGGTAATAAATTAGCCTAAAATGAGCCAAAAATTATGAGATTAATCCCCAGTCGTAATTCGTGTGTGACTTTGCTAGCTTCTTTAGTATACAATGATTTACGAATGAACTGGACATGAAATGGACATCCTCTGGATTTCGTGCACTAAGTAGGATATGAAAGAAACAATCATTTGCATGTGTTTCCCGGAATATAATGCTCGTCGTAGTCTCACTAAAAACCCAAAAATAATAATGATAGCGTCAAATGATGGTGAGAAAATGAACATGAAAATGTACATTCAACAAGTCTTTTGAATTATTGATTGGACTCGGTAATTGCATGTTAACATCTGTACAACCATCGTAGTTGACCCTGAACAATCACTAAAAACATATCATCAGTCGCCAAAGTATAATTATCTATTGTTACACGAAAAAAAGAATTTGTTTGTGTGAATATTAGTAAATTTGCTGAAAAAAAATGAACACAACTAGCATCAATTTCGGGAAAAATACAATTAATATTGTAATGAATTGCTGCATTCGATCAGATATTTGCTGGGTTTATACAGTGTGTCCGATTTCCGTTGACGTTTCCTACTTTCTAATACTTGTGGTCTAACATCGAGAAAGGGACACTCTGTACATTGTTGATCCAACAATTCTAATTTCTCTTTGTATTATCATACTATCGATGAGCCTGAATCTAGTTATGGAACTGTATGAGTCTAGCAAATTAACTCATTCAAAATTGATTACATTGAATATCGAATACAGCCTTTAATTCTGTTCATATTTGCTCGTGTTATTCGTTTAAATAACGACAAACGAATGGACTATTTTAATCACAGCCACTACACAAAGGGGAATTATATTTCAATCGAGCAAACGCAAAACAGTAATTTTCTGCACAAAGTTACATTTTCACGGTGTGAAAATCCGATACACCCTGTATACCACTCTATTCTAGTCTCAACAACACTGCCCCTTGTTCTTTCAACCTCAAACTTCCTTCCCTACTTACAAATCCCTGTAAGGGCTAACTAATTAACCATCAGAGCTAACGTTGTAGCCATAAAAAAAATATTCAACGAGTATCTGGTCGTTAGGGAAACATTCTGGATGTTTTCAGGAGTTTTTTCAGCTCTGAGAGACCTGAAGTAAGGCTCCTACCTGCAAAAATCTCTCGCTGGATATTCTCAGTCGGTAATAATTAATGTTAAGCTTGCTAACAATGGGATATCCAGCTCTCTGATGTTCTGTTATCTCATCAGCTTCATCATGGAGCCAGAAGACCAAAGGGGATACCCAGAATCACCTTTTATTCAGGGTGTTTCATTGATATGATGATTTTAAGTATTGAAGTCACAAATAAATCCGAATAATTTTATCAAGAAAAAACATAAAAACTGTCGAAGCTATTAAGAAATTTGCAAATAAAATTCTAACTTTGAACGCACTGTATCTTTTTAACCATCAACATCACATCAATGAAATACCCTGTATACAGAGATTATAATCAGGATGATGTCGTCTACGACTTTTCATTGTTTGGCTGGTTGACACTACCTTTTGACATTTTGTCATTCATCATTTCACAACGAAAAGTTTCTGGAGAAATCAATCCCTACCCCAAGACGTTTTCCCTGCCATCCCTAATGCTTTTTTTCGGTCATCTTCGATTGTCTATGAGAGGGGTGAAATCGAGTCAAGAGAAACCAACAAAACCGAGCAAGTCTGAAAAGTGAAAGCAGTAATGGGTTTGGAAAAAAACTTATTTTTTTTTTGGATTGCACGAATTCTGACATTCATCAAAAACAAGCTTTCTCAAATTGACCCACTCTACATTAACGTCTCAACTTAAAGTCGAGCTGATTATACAAAGTATAAAAACTTGAGATGTGGGATAGCATGAAGAAAATTCAATTAGATGATCACTCTGGCTGGAAACCTCGTTCGACTGAGCATTTTATTTTGTTAGACTTCAGTAATGTTCTGAATTATACGAGCTGAGAATTTCAAGAGACTGCAATCAGATCTGCAAAGCGGAAGTGCAGAAAGTAGAGCTGCTCACTTTGAGAAATTTCAGGAATAGTGAAGTACATAATGATCAGCCATCATTAGGTGGAAAAGGGTCGATTGAACTGGTGATTCGTCCATTTTCTGTTATTTTATCATCAAGAGGATCTTTAGACATTTTTTATCGCATTAAGATTGCACTCCGTTGTTTTTTCGCTGACTTTTCAAGAAGAAATCTGTAATACACACTTGACATATGCCGAAAGTCATCTGCCAACACCAAAAACTGTTTCCACTTCGATAAAGATCCCAATATCATTAGTAGTGAAAACTTTTGTTGAACTCTGGATTCATTTGTAACCATATTCAACCTACCTACATCGGAATCTAAACTGATATCCAATTAATTCTGGCATCTTTCAAATCCGTGTATGTCGTTCCACATCAGTTCATGTCAAAAGCTTCAGAATTCCCCTTGGAGTTATCAATAACTCCAGAGAGTTCAGAGTTCTGAGGAAAATCCAGAAACTCCAAGGCATTATTTCAATCACATCTCCACCTTCAACATTTTGTCATTTGCATATATTTGATTCTTCCCTGTTTGTTTTCTGTTTTTTTTTTGGATGCAAACTTATTCCCACAATTTTAATTGTTACATCCATAGTGGGTTCGGAAGGAAATCGATAGTTCCACTGTTATTTCAGCTGTGGAAGTTGTAGCACTGGTCTATTTATCTTCAATGTTCGTTTCACAACTATGAAATAATTCATCTCACTCGAGTTGATCAATGCATTCATAAATTCTCATTGAAAGCAGACCCTGTTGTCCTAGATGTTGCAATTTCCAATAAAAATCAACGTTATAGCCATTCCACTTTCTGTTGAAGTTGTTTCATCGAAAGGGAAAGTATCCACAGGGTAGGTAAGATGCTGTTTGAAAATTTCGAGCTCGCAGATGACTTGTCTTCTACAGATATCTCACTGCCTCGGCTTTTTTGGGTGAAGTTAATTGAATTTTTTCTTTGACTTCCAACCCGTTGATGTTGGACTTTGAAGTAGTGGATAAGAAAGAGTATTTGGGTGGAAATAACTCCAGAATGGTGAAGGGATCAAACCTTTGGGAAGCGTTCAGAATTTCGTCTGGATGTCTGTCAGAATTTCTCATCTTCCATTACAGACCCCTTCGAGATTCCTGGACTCACCATGAGCCCACCATCCGAAAACCTCCTGGACACCATGGTACCCAAAATGTACCCTAACCCATGAACGTAACGACCTTGACTCTTGGCAGTATTATGAACGAGACTTTGAGAGAAGACGAAGATCTGTATGGGTTGAACGTGACGATCGAGCAGTGTAAAATACTGTTCTGGAACCATTCCGATGCTCTTGGGGTACAGCATCCGGAAGGGTTCTGTCGAGTCACCACAGATGGCGTGCTGTGCTGGCCTCCCACGCCTGTCAATGGCACAGCGACTGTCAAGTGTTTTTCGGAATTGTTCAACATCAAATACGATGACACACGTGAGTACAACAAATGGTTTTGAATTCAGGGTGTTTGAGTGCGTTTTAGACACCTTGTATGTGACAGTTTAGACTTGGAATGAAACGAAAACTTCTCCAGGTAAAGGAAAACAAAGCTCGGTGATGTGTGCAGCGCCCTCAAACACCCTGTACACATTGCTCATGCAAAACTATACTTTCCAAGGATATTACATTCCTCTAGAACGAAACTGATGAAGTTTGGAATCATCAGAACAACCTCGAATCTTCGTTCTCTGAATTCGTGAGCTTTCATCAAAGATATCTATTGCTCAGACCACGTCTTAGATCCAGAATGAGGCTTTACACAAAGATATTGTCTGAGCAGTCCATTATGCGCTTCTTCAAAGGAGCGATATTGAAACTGCAATTTCGAATAGAAGTCTCGTTCCCTTTTCCAAAGGGTAAAGGTTTGATAATAACGTTGATTCAGTCATTGACCTACTTATTGAATAATAGAAGATGGCCGATGTCAATAAGCGGAAGGATCGTTTTGGAAAAGGCGTGTCTGTTTGACAATTGACGTACTGGCAACTAAAGTGTCTACACGATGGTGAAACCAGTCCATATCTGGACCCGTCCGCGATATAATAATGCAAAATGCAACGTTGCTAATTGTTGATGAAATACACCAGGAGTTTGTCTGCAAAGTTTTGATTCTACAGTATTTCACGAATCTGTGGGGATGAAAGAACGTAGAATTGTATTTTGAAGAAGAAATGTGACTTTGGCTTTGTTGGAAGCGACTATTTGTTTTGCGCAGAAAACGTGAATTATTTATTTTAGAAGCGGCAACGTTGACTTCTAATGCTCGTCAGTTCAATTGTCAATCAGATTGAGAAATGACAGATTCTCGTCAAAATATTCTCTTTTATTGATTCCTGAATATACACACAGTCGGAAAATTGAATAGAAGATGTTTTCAAAATACTTGTAAATGTTTTCCCAATGCAAGAATCCATTGTTTCCGAACGGTTTCGTCCTAAGTGAGTAACGAAAAAGTAAATTATTGATTCCAACTCCAAAAACCAACAAATTACCTTCAGAATTCCATAAAGATGACGAGAGACGGTTTCTATTCGCCAACAAACTAAACGAAACTTCATTTCAACCAAAAAACACCACACAGCAAAAAATAAACGACTACAATAAATTCAAAAGTAGGTTAATGAACCAGAGAAGTTTAGATTTCCCGCCAGTCCTAACTGACGTGGAAGAAAACAATGTTACCGAACACGATTGTGTCGCCATCTCACGACGATTCGATAAGTATCCGTCTAGGATGTGTTCCATGAAATTCCCATCGACACTTATTTGGACCCACAAACAATTGAAGAGTGGTTTCACCATCATGTAGACACCTTATGGCAACACTGGCAAACTTTCGTACTGCGATTTCTCGAAGGAAAAAGGAGGAATCCCAGATCAGCAATTCGTTCTCGATTGAAATGACTGTTTTAGCAAAGATACGCCAGTTTTTGACAGTAAACGTCGTAAAGATTATTTCTTTCCAGATTATTATGATAATTAGCAATGATAAATAGTAATATTGTGTAGCTGGAAGAAGATTAAATAACCGACTTTTATTAAATGAGAGGAAGTATTCTAAGAAATTTAATTTTCATCTGCAAAAACCTCCCATACAGTTTTCAGTTGAATTATTCATAGACAAATTATGCAACAGTGACCTTCATTTCATCATGGCTTCATCAGGGAAGGAAGTAATTCGAAATGACCTGCAAAACACTGTTCTATGCATATTCATAGACTCTAGAAAATGGAAATCACATATGAGCGAATTGATGAGTCTAATGAAACAAGGAATGTATCTGGGATCCTTCATTAATTCAGAGGTTCGGCCAGTTGTAACAGTGATTCTTCATCGTTCCCAGATTGTTGAGAAAGATTTGTTTGATATGCCCCAGCTATAATGTCTCAACTAATCACAACGAATGAATGTATCCATATAACTTAGATTACAATTTTATGTCATGGTACTTGCCTCATATTTCACCATGACCATTGTGGTCTTTTCCATTTCCACATTCCCTTATTATTCATGTGCGCACTATCGTGTTGCTCTTTTAACACTTCCTTCACTTATTTACGACAGGAAGGGGGTCAAAAGTACAAACTTATGAATATTTCAACGTGGGGATGTTCACATTCTGCTTTTGGAAATGCTGTTTTTCAACTAGCAAATGTCGAGTTTCTAGAGAACTCTAAAAAGGGGATCTACGGATATGCGGTGTTGCCGGGTGTACATTTGCAGGAGGTCTACGGAATTGCGGTGTTGCCAGATGTACTTTTGCAGAGAGTCTACGGAATTTTCAGTCACGAAGAGTAATGAATGCATGAATGGAAAACAAATGAACAATTGATGAGTTTAGGTTTATTTTGAGCATAGTCTTCTGATGGTCTTGAATACGATTTTTCGTTCCAGAGAATGCTACGAGGGACTGTTTTTGGAACGGAACTTGGTCCAAATCGGACTATTCCTCTTGCAGAGAGATCATCTCTATATCTGCTAATGTTGAGGCACAAACAACTATTTACTTCGTTGGATATACCTTGAGTTTGATCACCTTGACCATAGCAATGGCCATATTCACATATTTCAAGTAAGTTCATGATATGCAATGCGTGATTTTACGAGAATTGGAAAACTGTTCGAATCCAATGATGGGGGGATTCAGAATCAACAAAAGAATAGTGTTTATAATGGAGAATGAATTCGCCTGAAATCTCATAGTAGCTACCTATGGTCGAAATTTGCGATGGTGAAATCCGTTTTTCGATATCTGGCATAGTTTTCGAGATATTTCATGTTGAAAATTCCAAAAAACCCCAAAAAGTCGCGAAAACCACCAAAAACTCCCAAAATTTCCTCGATTTTTAATGAAAAAACCCATGAATAGTCCATTTCGATGGTCTAGGAGCCTCCATACGAAAATTGAAGACTCTACGACGACTTTGAATTTTTCGAAAAAATCCAAAGGGGGTACCCTTTCGTCGATTTTTCGAAAAACATCAAAAAATAAATTCGCCTGAAAACTCGTCTATAAGGTGTCAATAAGGTGTCCAAAAGGCGCTGAAAACGATGGTGAAATCCGTTTTTCGATATCTGGCATAGTTTTCGAGATATTTCATGTTGAAAATTCCAAAAAACCCCAAAAAGTCGCGAAAACCACCAAAAACTCCCAAAATTTCCTTGATTTTTAACGAAAAAACCCATAAAGAGTCCATATTGATGCTCTGGGAGCCTCCATACGAAAATTGAAGACTCTACGACGACTTTGAATTTTTCGAAAAAATCCAAAGGGGGTACCCTTTCGTCGATTTTTCGAAAAACATCAAAAAATAAATTCGCTTGAAAACTCGTCTATAAGGTGTCAATAAGGTGTCTAAAAGGCGCTGAAAACGATGGTGACATCCGTTTTTCGATATCTGGCATAGTTTTCGAGATATTTCATGTTGAAAATTTCAAAAAACCCCAAAAAGTCGCAAAAACCACCAAAATTCCCCCAATTTTCAACGAAAAAACATATGAATAGTCCATACCGATGCTCTAGAAACCGTCACTCGAACATTTAAGACTTTACAAATTGAAAACAACAGGAACTGAACATTATCGATCCATTCCATACCACATCAGGTCAAGTCATTACCTCCACATCACGGTCGATTGTCGATGGAACCATCAACCTCCACTGGATAACTGCAACACTGTTACACTAATGACTTTTGACGTGATAGCATCGTTGACTAATCTGCTCAATCTCGAATTTTCATCGCGATCCAATTTCAACAATAATTAGACATGGACCATCTCTCATTAGACGAACAAATTAGGGGGACTCCGACTGTTCCAAACTGAACGTCATTTTCTCGTCAAGACACAGCTCGTATACAGTATCGGTCAAAGTTATCTTGGGTATGGACAGAAATGCGTGAGAGGAACAAAGACGGCAATAGTTAGACTAGTTCAGCAGCTGTGAATTGTGCATATTGAGTCTGACTGCGTTTCAATAAATCATGTAGAGTTATAGCGCTGCTATAAAAAGGGTGAAATATTGATTCCCGATAAAAATTTCATTTGTTAGGAGAGACATTAATTGGAGATAAATCCTCAACGTACGCTAGTGATCATGAAAAATTCACGAAAGATCCTGTTTTATAGATACCCATCAAATATTGTGCATTCACTCTCTGACTAAACTTTTTATAGCGTTAAAACTACGATGTATAAAAAAACACGAGTAGAATTAAACGTATCTGCGTTGTAGCTGGTATACAGGGCGTTTCTGTAACCATGAACGAATATTGGAAGGGTCAACATGTCTTGTAAACTGTACAAAAAGGCTTCACGTATACATAACTATTTTTGAGGCTTTGTCAGTTGAATGAACTCTCTTTCAGTGACCTGTTTTCCATTGTAATTTTTTTATTAAACCACTAACATTTTCATTCTGATTTAATCCTCAGCCTTCGTTTCACAAACGATGTGGTTATCTCCGAAACCAATTCATTCAACAGTGTTAATTTCAGTCTAACCATTTTATATTCTCGAGTAAATTGAATCTCTGTTTTTTTTTTCGACACAGAAATATCCACGAGAGGGTGCTGAATAATATCGTATTTTGCAATACACGTGTTCTTCATGCGTGGCATTTATATTTCATCTGATTTTTATTGAATTGGAGTTTTCTGAAGGAGACTTGATAAAAAATTCGCCAGTACCTTTTGCTGAATACTGTATTGTTGCTCACCCCTACATTTAGGGTAGCAAGGGGGTAAAAACAGGGAAAATATGTTGAAATCTTGATTCTCAAACGTTCTTTTGAAATACCATTGGCATTTCCTTGTTGAACACAAGACTGTTTGTTTGAAATTCTTGAAATGGTTATGGATTTTCCATCATCGTTACAAGAATCTGTAGCAGAAAGGAAATGACGGAATTTAATAACTGTCAGAGTCCCACAATTTACCCTCCATGGGGGTTTTTATGATAACAAACCAGCCCTTCTAAATTTAATGGAATCTTCCTTTGATTTCATCCTGTGGTATGGAAAAGGGGTCACAAAAATTAAATCGCATCCAATAATTCGACTCTGCTTTGGATAATGAAAATGAAAAACCGAACATTCTGTCGTTGAAAATGCTCATTTTTTTTCACAGAGAACTCCGTTGTTTGAGAAACAGAATCCACATGAACCTCATGTGGTCGTACATGTTAACATACTGTATGTGGATTTTGACTCTGATATCGGTGAGTATCAGAAAAAAAATCAACCACGCTCCAATGATAATTTTTATTCCAGCTCAATTTCGGGAGTAGCACGTCATTGATGTGTATTTCAATGGTAACTCTCTTACACTACTTTCACATCACAACTTTTTTCTGGATGTTTGTAGAAGGTGAGTCAGTGCTTGCACAACGCATAATAGCACCGCCGAAGGCGTTTCATTACACCCAAAATACGTCAAAGCCGTCCCATTAATTTGCTATTCATTCAGTCTTATCAGTGAGAATTCTCGATTGCTAATTTGAATTTCTTTCGACTCAGGTCTTTATCTTTATATTCTCGTCGTTGAGACTCTGACGAGGGAGAATTTCAAACTGTCAGTTTATGCATGCATCGGATGGGGTGAGTACACTTCAAAGGGTTGCAGGGTTTTATCAGAGATCGCTGCGGTGTACTGGAGAGAACTTTCAAGTGGATTGAAACCTATCAAGATGGTCAACAGAACTGATTTCGTTGACATTTTCTTGGTTGTTATGACAATGACAAGACTAAGAGCTGGTCTAGACTCACTTTGAAATCAATTATATAAACT
Organism: Plagiodera versicolora; assembly: GCA_037013635.1. Classification (NCBI taxonomy): domain Eukaryota; kingdom Metazoa; phylum Arthropoda; class Insecta; order Coleoptera; family Chrysomelidae; genus Plagiodera; species Plagiodera versicolora. The sequence continues at coordinate 807,549 of CM072988.1, forward strand.
CTGACAGCCTGTTTTTATTCTCAAAACTCTAAATAATATTTTCCTTAATTTTTCTCAATCTGGAAATCATTGAATGTATCCTTAGCAGGATTTCAGAATGTTGAAGCGCTACAAAAATCGAATATTTCAATGGAGTCATTGTATTATTGTTGGTATTTAATGAAATTGTCAAGTTTGAATCATAATTCCAGCAAAAGCGAGATCAAAGAGTCAGTTACAAAGAAATATACATGTGAAACTAATAGAAGCGTATACAAAAATCGATATATGTGGAGGTTTTTCGAAAAAATTTCAAAAACTAAATTCGTCTACAAGGTGTCTAAGAGGCGCTGAACACGGTGGTGAAATCCGTTTTTTGATATCTGGTATAGTTTTTTAGATATTTCATGTTGAAAATTCCAAAAAACCCCATAAAGTCGCAAAAACCACCGAAAACTCCCAAAATGCCCTCAATTTTCAACGAAAAAACCCATGAACAGTTCATATTGATGCTCTGGGAGCCTCCATACGAAAATTGGAGACTCTACGACGACTTTTAATTTTTCTCAAAAAACCAAAGGGGGTACCCTTTCGTCGATTTTTCGAAAAATTGCATAAAATAGAATCGCCTCAAAACGTCGTCTATTAGGTGTCTATAAGTCGTTTAAAAGGCGCTGAAAACGGTGGTGAAATCCGTTTTTCGATATCTAGCATAGTTTTCGAGATATTTCATGTTGAAAATTCGTAAAAAAAACCCCAAAAAATCGCAAAAACCACCAAAAACTCCCAAAATCCCCCCAATTTTCAACGAAAAAACCCCTAACGAGTCCTTGTCGATGCTCTAGAAGCCTCCAAACGAACATTGAAGACTCTACAACGACTTTGAATTTTTCTCAAAAAACCAAAGGGGGTACCCTTTCGTCGATTTTTCGAAAAATTGCATAAAATAGAATCGCCTCAAAACGTCGTCTATTAGGTGTCTCTAAGTCGTTTAAAAGGCGCTGAAAACGGTGGTGAAATCCGTTTTTCGATATCTAGCATAGTTTTCGAGATATTTCATGTTGAAAATTCGTGAAAAAAACCCCAAAAAATCGCAAAAACCACCAAAAACTCCCAAAATCCCCCCAATTTTCAACGAAAAAACCCCTAACGAGTCCTTGTCGATGCTCTAGAAGCCTCCAAACGAACATTGAAGACTCTACAACGACTTTGAATTTTTCTCAAAAAACCAAAGGGGGTACCCTTTCGTCGATTTTTCGAAAAATTGCATAAAATAGAATCGCCTCAAAACGTCGTCTATTAGGTGTCTATAAGTCGTTTAAAAGGCGCTGAAAACGGTGGTGAAATCCGTTTTTCGATATCTAGCATAGTTTTCGAGATATTTCATGTTGAAAATTCGTGAAAAAAACCCCAAAAAATCGCAAAAACCACCAAAAACTCCCAAAATCCCCCCAATTTTCAACGAAAAAACCCCTAACGAGTCCTTGTCGATGCTCTAGAAGCCTCCAAACGAACATTGAAGACTCTACAACGACTTTGAATTTTTCTCAAAAAACCAAAGGGGGTACCCTTTCGTCGATTTTTCGAAAAATTGCATAAAATAGAATCGCCTCAAAACGTCGTCTATTAGGTGTCTCTAAGTCGTTTAAAAGGCGCTGAAAACGGTGGTGAAATCCGTTTTTCGATATCTAGCATAGTTTTCGAGATATTTCATGTTGAAAATTCGTGAAAAAAACCCCAAAAAATCGCAAAAACCACCAAAAACTCCCAAAATCCCCCCAATTTTCAACGAAAAAACCCCTAACGAGTCCTTGTCGATGCTCTAGAAGCCTCCAAACGAACATTGAAGACTCTACAACGACTTTGAATTTTTCTCAAAAAACCAAAGGGGGTACCCTTTCGTCGATTTTTCGAAAAATTGCATAAAATAGAATCGCCTCAAAACGTCGTCTATTAGGTGTCTCTAAGTCGTTTAAAAGGCGCTGAAAACGGTGGTGAAATCCGTTTTTCGATATCTAGCATAGTTTTCGAGATATTTCATGTTGAAAATTCGTGAAAAAAACCCCAAAAAATCGCAAAAACCACCAAAAACTCCCAAAATCCCCCCAATTTTCAACGAAAAAACCCCTAACGAGTCCTTGTCGATGCTCTAGAAGCCTCCAAACGAACATTGAAGACTCTACAACGACTTTGAATTTTTCTCAAAAAACCAAAGGGGGTACCCTTTCGTCGATTTTTCGAAAAATTGCATAAAATAGAATCGCCTCAAAACGTCGTCTATTAGGTGTCTATAAGTCGTTTAAAAGGCGCTGAAAACGGTGGTGAAATCCGTTTTTCGATATCTAGCATAGTTTTCGAGATATTTCATGTTGAAAATTCGTGAAAAAAAAACCAAAAAATCGCAAAAACCACCAAAAACTCCCAAAATCCCCCCAATTTTCAACGAAAAAACCCCTAACGAGTCCTTGTCGATGCTCTAGAAGCCTCCAAACGAACATTGAAGACTCTACAACGACTTTGAATTTTTCTCAAAAAACCAAAGGGGGTACCCTTTCGTCGATTTTTCGAAAAATTGCATAAAATAGAATCGCCTCAAAACGTCGTCTATTAGGTGTCTATAAGTCGTTTAAAAGGCGCTGAAAACGGTGGTGAAATCCGTTTTTCGATATCTAGCATAGTTTTCGAGATATTTCATGTTGAAAATTCGTGAAAAAAACCCCAAAAAATCGCAAAAACCACCAAAAACTCCCAAAATCCCCCCAATTTTCAACGAAAAAACCCCTAACGAGTCCTTGTCGATGCTCTAGAAGCCTCCAAACGAACATTGAAGACTCTACAACGACTTTGAATTTTTCTCAAAAAACCAAAGGGGGTACCCTTTCGTCGATTTTTCGAAAAATTGCATAAAATAGAATCGCCTCAAAACGTCGTCTATTAGGTGTCTCTAAGTCGTTTAAAAGGCGCTGAAAACGGTGGTGAAATCCGTTTTTCGATATCTAGCATAGTTTTCGAGATATTTCATGTTGAAAATTCGTGAAAAAAACCCCAAAAAATCGCAAAAACCACCAAAAACTCCCAAAATCCCCCCAATTTTCAACGAAAAAACCCCTAACGAGTCCTTGTCGATGCTCTAGAAGCCTCCAAACGAACATTGAAGACTCTACAACGACTTTGAATTTTTCTCAAAAAACCAAAGGGGGTACCCTTTCGTCGATTTTTCGAAAAATTGCATAAAATAGAATCGCCTCAAAACGTCGTCTATTAGGTGTCTCTAAGTCGTTTAAAAGGCGCTGAAAACGGTGGTGAAATCCGTTTTTCGATATCTAGCATAGTTTTCGAGATATTTCATGTTGAAAATTCGTGAAAAAAAAACAAAAAATCGCAAAAACCACCAAAAACTCCCAAAATCCCCCCAATTTTCAACGAAAAAACCCCTAACGAGTCCTTGTCGATGCTCTAGAAGCCTCCAAACGAACATTGAAGACTCTACAACGACTTTGAATTTTTCTCAAAAAACCAAAGGGGGTACCCTTTCGTCGATTTTTCGAAAAATTGCATAAAATAGAATCGCCTCAAAACGTCGTCTATTAGGTGTCTATAAGTCGTTTAAAAGGCGCTGAAAACGGTGGTGAAATCCGTTTTTCGATATCTAGCATAGTTTTCGAGATATTTCATGTTGAAAATTCGTGAAAAAAACCCCAAAAAATCGCAAAAACCACCAAAAACTCCCAAAATCCCCCCAATTTTCAACGAAAAAACCCCTAACGAGTCCTTGTCGATGCTCTAGAAGCCTCCAAACGAACATTGAAGACTCTACAACGACTTTGAATTTTTCTCAAAAAACCAAAGGGGGTACCCTTTCGTCGATTTTTCGAAAAATTGCATAAAATAGAATCGCCTCAAAACGTCGTCTATTAGGTGTCTATAAGTCGTTTAAAAGGCGCTGAACACGGTGGTGAAATCTGTTTTTTGCCTATAGTTTTTGAGATATTTCATGTTGAAAATTCCAAAAAACTCCGAAAAGTCGCAAAAACCACCAAAAACTCCCGAAATTCCCCCAATTTTCGACGAAAAAACCCATGAATAGCTTGCCATTTGAATATTTCAATAAATTTCCACAACTTCAACACTTCCAGGTCTTCCAATGATCTTCATTCTGATTTGGGCAATTGTAAAAAGTTGCATTTCCATCACTGACGATCCTTCAAATGCCGTAAGTATACAACAACACTATGTATTCAGTACTCCACAGATCAGTATCATTCTTTTTGCTCAGTGTCCTCATGCTAACGTTCTATTGGTGTCAAATCGGGTGATGTACTCGGCTGTAAGAAAAAATCAGATGGTTATAAATAACTTCGCATGAATTTCGATGATGTAATTTTCACCGACGTCTCTGTCTCTCTCTTATCCAAGATAACTAACTGATCAACAAAGTTTAAGTGTTATACACAGTACAATACAGCTTCGTCCTGTGTTTCAAGCCGTTCACAAACTCCATGAGTTCGTTGGAAGTTTCACGACAAACAGAAGATGTAATTCCCTTTCAAAGTGTCTTGGATTTTATCCAGTGCCAAGATATTTGTCTTTCATACGTCTCATAACTTCAGCAGTGAAACTCACGAAGAAAAATATATCTGAGTTTCCTGTCCTTAATTGAATTCCTCACTGAATTGACTTCGTGTTTCAACCAAACAAAATAAAGTCACGTTTGAAATTGGGAAACGCGATTAAAAAACAATGGCTTATGGAACCAGCGACGTACTCGACTGCACCACCCTGTACAATTCCAGTGTCTGTGGTTCGAGAGCCACCCCATAGACTGGATCTACCAATCGCCCACATTGGTCGTCCTCCTCCTCAATCTAGTGTTCCTCGTCTGCATCATGTGGGTGCTGATCACCAAACTACGCTCAGCCAACACTTTGGAGACTCAGCAATACCACAAGGCCGCCAAGGCTCTGCTGGTGCTTATGCCCCTGCTGGGCGTCACCTACGTCATCACTATCTACGCCCCGACGCCCGATAGGGCGTCCATCGACGTTTTCGAGTGCTGGAGAGCTGTTTTACTCTCCACGCAGGTAAGAGGCTGTAAGGGCTGTGTACTGTTGTGGTTATGGCCCGTTGTGGCTATGGACGGTTATGGCTGTGGCGCTTGATGGCTATGGGCCATACTGGTAGTGTACCATTTGGGGAGAAGTGAGGTTATTGTTGTTTCTGGAGGGTTCTATGACAGTGTACTGATATTTTCGTTTATTACTTTCAATACACAGAGTTTTATGCTGGAATCTTGGCAGTTTCGTCGAACATACCACTAAAAAGTTTTTACGTTCTCCGAGATTTTCTGAGAATCTTAACAGTACGCCCAATTTTGTCGGGGTCATAACTTTTTACAACAAGATTTTCCACTTCACTCTTCGTAGCTGTATGCATTTAAATTGAATTCCATATCGAGTTTCTCGGGCTGCTTGATATATTATGGATGTGTGACTATGGGGTTCAATTGTTCAGCCTCCTGTGATTGCCTGTCGTGTTTCAATCTCGTACAGCTTTCTCAGAATTACGTGAGTGGTAAGAATATGGAAAAAGTTTGGTGAGAAGGTGATTTTTGACGATGGAGTGGGAAGAATCATCATTTTTTTTATTACACTACTCAATAAATACAAGATCCAATTGCAGAATAAGAATATACAGTGTGAATAAATTCAATTTATACATTATTGTACTGGGTGTTCCCGAGAGACATGCTAATATTTGAAGGAGTTATTCTTTGACACATTTGGAAAAAAATTGCTATAAACGTATGTCCTAGAAGTCTTGACTTTTGAGATACAGAGTGATGAAATTTATGAGATAATATCTCAGACAACTTTGCAAAATTTGGTACATGTCTTCGATGCATCAAGGTGCATTTTGTGACGTTCAAAATTTTTCATTTCCTCTACCAGTGGCGCCCGTGCGGGTTTTGCATTGAATATTTTTGGAGAAAAAAATACTACGCCACTGCCTATTTCCAAAATAAAAATTACTTTCAAGATGCTCATTCATTATTGAACAAATTCAATCTCACGGATTTTTCTGTCCGACGCATGGTTTTCACTTGAAAAAATAAAAATCGTTGTATTTCAGAGTCTTTTTTTTCTCAAAATGAATCACCCTTTCAGATATCATCATGTATTTAAGGAACACCCTGTATACTAACATTTCTATTGATCATTAGGAAAAAAAACATAAGAATCCAGTTTTTTTATTGGGGTTTTTGCGTTCAAATGAATATTATGACATCACTGATGACTTGGGCGAGTGCGATTTTTTTTGGAAGGCATTTTTCAAATCTCACATTAATATTACATGAATAACTCATTAAACTTTTTCTCGAGCATGATTTCCTGGATTATCTTTTCCGCTGTATTTGCATCTAGGGTTTCCTTAATCTGTTCACTGTGCCCAATTGGTCCCCAGAGATTCCTGTGGACCCTTTCCAGGAATTCATGCATACAAATGAGAATCCTGTGTTTATATCTGATATCGTTCACATTCCGAGAAGAAACGAAGCTTGGATTATGAGGAACCGATCAGACTCTTGAAACTGGCGCAGTCGAAAGGCTAGGTATTTCTTGCTGGGGATTTTTCAAACCATAATATGTAGATATCTAGTCTCTGAGGCTTTGAATCGGACATATTTCCTTCAAGTTCATACATATAAATGAGATAATCCCAACTGGGAAGATGTCAGCAACTATCGATGTCTTCCCGTGATGACAGTTGAATAATATTATTTTCCATACATCACCGACCAATTTCCTGTTTCTTATAGCCGGAAAATCAGATAACTTTATCTGATAGTTGGGCAAGGAGAACGGAATGGGAATGGAAATTTCCCAAGGGAAATGATAAGGATCAACAAATAATTCGACAAATCATCATAAATTTTCTGTGAAGGCGGAATTAGTCGCACGCGTAGAATCGTGATATTTGGACGGTAAACATATTCAGTGTAGATGCTAGATGAAAGAAAATCCATCGGGAAAAGCAACATGAATTATGCCCCGTATACAGGGTTGTACATTTTACCTTTTTGATGTAGGAAAAATGCTCTCACTTCTTGGAAAACTGGTATTTTTCAGACAATCTTTGTAGTTCCTGCTTCTGATTTGATTACTCGAATTGGGCTGCTGAGCCAAGTATACAGGGTTAATCGAAAAATCGTCAAGAAATAAGGTTGCTTCTCTTTCAATAGAACACCCTATAAAGGGTTAAAGACATGCTAATATTTGACACATTCTGAGAAAAAAAATCCCATAAACGTATGCCCTAAAGATACAGGATTATTTTTTTCTCGAAATTGCATCACCCTGTATCTCAAAAGTTGAGTCTTCTAGGACATACGTTTATGGGAAGTTTTTTTCTCGAAATGTGTCAAAGAATAAGCATGTCTTTAAGGAACACTCTGTATATTATTCCGTATTCAAATTCTGCTCGAAATTCAACCGTTCTCGAGATATCGAATTACAAAAAATAGGCCGCAAAAATTGAAGACGAAATTCCAAATATCTTGGACTTTCCTCCAAAAATACATTCTATTGTTTCATGCATTTTTATCGACCATGAACAATTATTAGATTTTTTATTTCCTAAAAAAACTCATCTCGAATTATGTGCTTCATCAATTTCATACACAATTAAGACCAAAATTAAAATATGCAACAATATATGGGGTGTTCTATTAATGGGAAACCCACCTCAACTAATCCTGTGTAATTAATTTTAATTTAGTGATGGATTTCGATAAATCCTAGACTTTCAGGAAATAATCGACAATACATATGAGCGATTCTGTATATTTTCCGCTACTACTGCATAGAAAATAGAATCAGCAAACAAACGTATGTTTATGACAGGATTCCAAACAGACGATCCACGTTCCTTAATTAACGTTCGACGTTTCTATTAATTCCAGGGTTTCACGGTAGCATTGTTTTATTGTTTCTTGAACACAGAAGTACAGAACGCCGTTCGTCATCACTTCGAAACGTGGAAAACGAGAAGGTCATTAGGATCCCGAAGATTCAGAGCTAGTTGTAGAAGCAAAGATTGGTCGCCCAAATCTCGAACCGAAAGCATACGGTAAGTCGAATTATTTTAATGTAAAGTCGGGTTCATGCAGACATTTTTTCTCGCCCCTAAACTGACTTCTTTTTATTTCAGATTATACAGCCAGCCTACGAACATTTATCATAAAAGGGAATCTTCTGCGTCTGAAATCACGACGACGACTTTAGTGACAGTTAATGGAGGCAGTAAGAGACCCTCCAATGATAATACGAGTACGAGAAGCCCATTTTTACATCCGCCTAGACTCGTCTATGGTGGCAGCGTATAAGTCGATGCATCCATATCAAGCATTTTTCATTCTCTGATTATAATCTCAGCTGTCACGTTCTTGAAATTATTTGACATTTGACATATTGACAGTATTTTGAAAATCACCCTGTACATCGAATCATCCAAATATAAACTTAAGTAAATGTGATCCACGATGTGACCAATAACTATATTTTCACGTGAATGTCAGAACATAGGTGTCCAAGATATAATAAAAAAAAATATTAGACATATAACTCATTCGAAATCAAGTCAGAAATCTTCATATCATCTTTTCATCAATTGATCTCACTCAAATTATTGTCGAAAATGCATAACTCCATGTAATGAATAACATTAAATATGTTGTGAAAAAGTCGTGTACATTTTTTGTACGATTACAAAACCCAAATCGCGAAAATGCGCAGAGTAGAGACATCTACATTATGTTCCCTCAACTCGAGAAGTATTGATTTGGTGTAGCAATGTATCAAGATTCCTACACAGCAATCATTCTTTCGGAGACTAGCTGGTAGATGGCGGCACCAGATACAAAAGTGAATTATTTCAAGTAGACGTAAAAAGTGCTGTGATGATATATTATGGACAAAAACCTATTTAATCTGTTTGGTTTTTTGTTTCGTTTATTGTGACTTCGCTACAAATACTGGTTATTTGTTTCTACTAGGTGTTCTGATGATACATGGACTGAAACAAAAAAACTAGCGAGTACTGACCTAACCTAACTTCTTACAAGTGTCACATTTCCTGAGAATTTGCCTCAAAATGCTAGGAATTCCATGAAAACTTTTAGACTCAGTGACCAGTGTTGCATCGACTCAATCGAAGTTACAAACATTGTTCCTGAAGATTTCCACCTAGCAAAATCAGTTTTCATTACGTGAAATAATGCGAAAGAGCTTCTACTGGTTCTCCATCCAGTTATTAGACCAGATTGGTGTGAAACGTCGCCATATATATCGTTTTTCCAATAACAAGTCCTGACAGAAATGAGTTTCTGCAACAAAGTTCCGTAATAATATCCAATGAGAATCAGCAATAGTTACTCTTTCTGGATCAATAAATTCCGGATATATCGAGCGAGAAATTTCATCACCCTGAAGGAGTCTTTCTTGCGAAAGGTACTCAACAGATCATTTTTTTAATTGAAAGCTTGTAATTATTAATGACTAGTGTAAGAGTTTGTTTTTTCATCGATATTTCCTGAGGAATAGTTGTGAAAGAGTTGGAACTTCCTCATATAGCATAGCGATTACACAATGTTTGTAACATATAACATATATTAGGTGACTTATTTGGCAATTTATAATCAGTTTCAGTAATTCGAAACATCGAATCTGCGTATTTTACTGCCAATTCAGGTTCGCTGATAATTGCTGATATTGAGACATCAATTCTCGATTATAATGCTATAAATCCTAGAATCATAGTCGAAATCATGTTTAGTATTAAACCCACCAGAAATCGCACTAAATATTCCAAAATTGAAGTTTATAGCCCCTTTATACGAGGAAAATAATATGACAGATAGTGCGGTGTTGTCGCTTGTCTTTTTTTTCAACAATACTCCGAAAAAGATAGTTAGCTTGAGTTTATCATTATAATTGTTTCGAAAAATGTTTTGGATTCTTGAAATATACACACCAAAATCAGAACACTATTGGCTTCGTGAAAATTTTGAAAAGAAACAAAGAACTTTATTAGCTAATCAAAGATTTCTCTCCGAATAAATTTGGCATCGTTGTCTCTGTGAAGTGTTGCCAATAATAATATGAAAATTAAGTTCTATGGTTAAATAGATACATTTAATTTTGCACTATTGGTATTGAAAGATAACTAAACCAAATAAAATTGACCATTTGAGTTTGAATAATGCTTGGTAAGTGAAGAATATTGGTGGATATTGAAGTTAATTCGAAGTCAGTCCAAAATGTCGTCTGTGCCAAATGCAAAATAACCAAAAATTTCAATATTTGTGCACCAACGAGATACCTTGTCAATAAATAATTCACGACTTTAAAACTTCCACATTAAATATTCCTCCACAACATCAACTTAGCAATTTTCCGATGCAGGCTCGGCAAATATTTTCCCGCAAACTCAATTAGTAGTTGTGAGCACTCCAGTCATGATCCTGACGGTAATGGCATCGAGTATGAGCACCTGGTGTAACGGTCGTGTCTATCCCTAAACTGCCGGATGTGTTTACTTATGCACGACAACCAACTTAACACTGCGTATACCGACACAGATACGTATCGAAAACCAAGCAGCGTAAGCGAAAGGATTGAAAAGCCGGCCACTGGCCAAGCGGATGTGCGACGCGGGAGAATGTCAACTCTGTGTACTTGTTTGTTCGATTTCGAACCAAGAAAAAGTCGTTATTCTCATTTTCGACAGTGTATGCCTTGGTGCAAGCATTTTTGACAATTGTCTATGGGATAACATCGAAACTAGCATATACGAAGCCAGAATCCTCGGTTATCTCTGTCTCCGTTTCACTACAATGGATTTTGCCGGATCCATATGTGACTGTCGATATTGCCAACATATTTTCTCAATATCTCTTTTATACGGCAGGATGACTCGCTCCCATTCACTACGGTTTCAATTACATATCGGACTTAAATCATTTGGGAAAACCTTTCCGCTGGAATGGATTGAATTTTTTCCGTGTTTTCCACGAAGGTAGATAGATGTATGTGACCAATCTCGTTTATCAATTTAGCTACTGGCGTGTATTGTTAGGTCAGACAACGTTCTGATAAATTTTGGCAAATTATCAGTCACTGCTGATGAAGCAAAGAAATCAATGTAGAACATCTGGCTCGTTTAAAAATTGAGAGAAATCAGTGACTTACAGTGATTAACACCCAGTATTAATGAGTTATCATCCTGCTTGGACACTTCGTGTATTTTTTTGGAAATAAAATTGCATAGCTTATTAAATCACATTTCAACTAAAAGGAGCCACGAAACTCATCAAATTTAATTTGTAGGTAAGCAAGCGAAAATAAATTGTACTACTTTATCAAATTAAAAAACGTACTCGCTATATATTTTGTTGCACAGATTAAATGTAGTCACGAGGTCCTGAAAATGTTGGAGTTATAAATGGTGTATTCATATTTTCACCAGAATATTTTTATTATCAAGAAAGCTGGTCCTTTATTTCCATTTCGAACATTAATTATTTGTAACTGAAAAACATTACCAAGAAACTAAAAAAATACTTCAATTAATCAAGCTTCTGAGCTTGTGGGTGTGTACAACACTGGCGACACCTTTTGGCTCGGCTGAGCAGCCTTCGCCAATTGTTCATAGATGTGAAGCCTTCTCTCTGTTCTCGCTACTTCTCTCTGAGTCTTCAGTTTCCTCACGGCCTTGGCCAGAAGGTTGGCAAAGATGATACCGAGAATCTGGAAACGCAAGAGTACCCAGGCTTAGATCTGGTTATCTTGGAGGCCACAAGAATCCATAATGAGAAAAGTGTAAATCTACCTGTATGAACGCAACACAAAGGGCTCCAACTCCAAGGAGAAGGGCGCATTCGTTTATGATGTAGGTTATTCCCATGAGGCATCCATCTAGATAGACGCTGTTTTGATCTGCGCAAGTCTCGTTGAGACAACAAGTAGCTGGAACACGAAAAGCTATCTCCACATCAGTATCGTTACTAGTAGCATTGTCGCCAGTATCGCTGCTTCTCCCCTCCATCAATCTCCTTGGTACTTCAATCAAATTGAATTGGGTACCGTACTCGTACCAGTCATCGGGTCCTCTTACCCCACAACAACCAAGCTGGAGTAATAACGAAAGATTCATCACATTGTTTACTGAGAAAAAAACTGGCACTCACGTTGTATTGTGTCAGGTTCCAAATGAACCCAGAGCCTTGGTCGTAGTACTGCATGGAGTCCGTCATTTCCGCTCTGATGGTACGACCCAGATCGTAACGCATAGTTGAGGCTACAATACTCACTGTTATCTCCAAAACGAGCACCAGGAAGAGGCAAAGCGTGTACTGAAAACAATGAGTAACCCATTTGGAATGACTGAGTAACATTACTTAGTCTATTCGGTGGAAAGGGTGATCAACACCACTGAAGACCTGGTGCAAATATAAGCATCACCTGGTTGGAAATACTTACGATGTTGATCAAGAAGACACTTTGCTTTATCGCTCCTACACAACCAAAGATGGAAACCAAGAAAATGATGATCCCCACTGCTATAGCTAATTTGGAAGCATCGTAGTAATGATCAACCAGGAAGTGATCAAACTCGGTGTAGATTACTTTGATGGTTAATCCTATACTCAGTAACAGGAATCCTACGAGCTGAAAATAAAAAGAGAGTTAATAGAGGAGGACCATGGATTGGAGTTCAAAGAGTTCTATGGAGAAATTCAGAATTTTTCTAGAATTGGCCAAAATGATCAATTATCACGAGGAGTTTTCGGAAAATTATTAATCAATTAGAAACAATAATGAAATACGAGCTCAAAATTAAAAAATTTTAAGTGAGCCAGTGAAACAACGTAGTACTCATTAACCTGTCACTTGTCATACCGCAATTGTAATTTTTATCGAGCAATGATAACAACAATGGCTATGAAAATGATTGAAACTGCGATCGTAAGGTGATAGCAATTATCTCAAAATCACATTCCTTTATTCTAGGAATCCCTATCTGAAAATATGAGCAGAGTTTTTGTATTGTGTATGGAACTCAGAAACAGCAGCATTTTGGAGATCAATTCTCAACATCATCAGCTGTTGAAGACACAACTTTTTCCACACATTTGACACATAAGGTGTTGATTTTTTTTTACTATTAAAACTCACCACGAACATAAAGTTGGCAACAAACAGCATAAGCTTGATGCACTTCATGCTGAAATTGATCTCATATTCTGGAAGCATCTCGAATAACTACAAAAACTTCACTTTTACAGTACGCACAAATTCACTACGAGTCACCTCGATTTATTTCGTCTCTATAACCCACCTGTTTTCACTTGATTCGAATAACATATCTTATCAATGCCAGATAAGATAATCCGTTTATGTATCTTTGTTTCGCACTAATTCATAGTGACATTTCGATATCATTCCCTACAAATATTGCTACGATAGCTCGATGAGTAAAGTGGAATGGCCATCACGGTCACCAGATCTGGCATCATCGGACTTTTCATTGCTACTTTATCCAAGCTTTGCTGGAGGATATTTCAACTCGTGACACTTCCATCGTCCCAAACTCAGTCACCTATAATCAAAATTGACCCCATTTATCCCTTCCGAACAGGACAATGAGTTGGAAGGGTCACCATCAGGTCCTAATTAAAAGATAAACCAATCGATACAGAGCTTTTATCATGGCTGTTACTTCCAACGAGCTCATAACGTGTGCTTTAACAGTTCTCTATTGATATCGGCTTGCCGATTTTCGACAAATCAGGTCCTGATTTTCTGAAGTAGTCAGAATCTGATTGGCCAATTCCACCACCAAATCTCAACCTCTTCGGGAGCTTGCAATTTGCAATTATCCCGAAGACATCTTCGTTTGAGCAACATTGGGTAAAATATAACGCCAGATTCCCAAGTTCGCAGACATAGATGGCGCAGCTGGCCAGGAAAGGCCCAACGGAAGCCCGCTGAAAGCATCCGGCTAGTTCATGTTCTCGGGTAAATTGAAGATTTAGCGAATTCGGTGCTCGAATAAAGTTGGGGATAGTGTCTGTGTTTATACAATGCGTTCGGGAATCAGATGGGACTTGGATTGGACCAAAATGGGACTCCCGTATGGGTTTGAAGGCAGATGAAGGAAGATATAGTCTTGCTAACCTGACCTAAAAGCTCCTTCTCCAATAACTATTTGATGACACAATTAACCTCAATTTAACCACTCACCACGCTGCATCGATGCATATAGACTGACCTTCATGAATTAGACGAAGCTCCACAGTGTTGCCAATACGCCAAAACTCTATTGAACCAAAGTGGATTTGGTTGGAATCCCAACCCATATAATAACATGTACGTATTGTGTTTGGGAGGCTGAGACAATTCGATTCTCAATCTTCCTAATGCTTCTCTATGGCGTTTTCAAGTCCAAATGGTCGTAGAGGATAAGTGGAGACTCAGAAAATGGATTATTATAATTTGTAGCGAATGTTAACTACTTACACAGCTGGGAATCGGTTGTGGAAGTTTGTTACACTGACTTTTGACGTATGACAGCGCGGGGAAATGTCTAAAACTCGATCCAATTCCTCCTTGCACCAAATTTCATTTCTACTTTTCGACATCGGAATGGAAATCCAGAAAATATACCTCGATTAGAAAAGTTGAGTCAACTCTGGAGTTCAACGAAGGTTAGGAAAGGATAATGTGGAAATTACGCCTACTGGATCCAGCGGATAGTTTCGGTATTATTTCAGTTATTGTTCTGTGCAAGCTATTTCTGGAAAGAGCCATCGAACTTTTGGGATGCTCACTGTAGTGGTGAAACATGTTCGTTCCTGTCGATTCTAGACTCAATCTTTCTAGTAATGAACTCAGAAGTTGAGGCATACAGTATCAGCAGAAATATATCTTGGGTATGGATAAGAACAGTAGGTGTGAGAGGGAAGGCAATTATTCTGTTGTGTTGGATGTGAGAGCAATATGACATGGTAAGGACTATGATCCCTTCTCCATTTTTTGCATATTCAATTTCACCTCATCAAAATGCGAAAATAAATAACTTCACTCAATTCAAAAGAACCGGGTGAGGTCTCAATTCAGGGTAAACAATCCTAATCCACGAATTTCAGTTCCCATCACGCTTATTAGGTTCTCTTATACGGAGCTTCCTTCTGATTAAAGTATCTCTCTCTCTCTGTCTGAAGCAAGGCAAACAGTCTTCAGGATCCTGCTTTCCAAATTATCCAACCCGTGTCCTATACAGAGTGAACGAAATAAAGATGGAGTGTTCTTTTTGGAACCCAGATGCATCTGCATGGTCAAGGAAATGTACCGAGAAGAAGAAGAAGAAGAATTGATAGCTAGTGGCTACAGACTCACTTGGCAGACTCACACTTGAAAACCGATTAGGATATTCCTGGGGAGGTGCTTCAGTTTTTTGTCCGTCCTGTATACCTATAGCTTGCTGCTTTATATGATATTCCCTGCTTCGTATCTAGACGCACGGGAGGTATTTCATATAAAGGGAATAAATTAACCTCAGGGAACTTTATTAAATTGACGGAAATATATTCCGTTTATTTTTTGTATGGAGAAAAGAAAAATTCTGTACCAATTTGAGTTCGATTTGTACAAAAATAGGAAGCACAACTTGTTTCAAAGTCTGAAACAGCATCGTGCCTCCGTAACAATAACCGTAACAAACTCGATTTATATTCAAACGACTTGTCAATTTTGATATAATTTCCCCGATGATTTTGACACTGCGTTTGACAATGCCATTTTGGTAATTTGCATCCAAATACACCATAGCGCTGCCTCGATGTTACCGAATCCCAAATGACCATCTTTTCATCACATCCATTCAATTTCATACACAGTATGTTCCCCGAACCAAAACGTTACCAGTTATCTGGCTCGACACTGGCCCAGTCATCGCCCTGTACATGTATATCAATGGGTCTCCTGAGATTCCCGATTCATGAGCTACCCCTCGTTCGGAATTGACATTTTGTTATTGCCCATGTCAGTATAGGCGTCCTCCAATGATGGATGGACTTATCCGCTTCGGCATCTTGCTAGACCCATCAAAGTTTGTAGATTTCTCATCGTTATGTGCGTCAATATCGTTAGTTTCAAGGTTATGCATGGATTTGTCTTCGTTATTTATGCTCGATGCATGATATATAAATACAGTGGAAGGATAATGAATGTAAAGATCTCCCGAAGGAGCTAGAGGAAGAGATAGACCACTGTTTCAATTAGAAAACCTGCTACCTAGAGCTCACGCCATTGGACGAGTTATTTTGTCGGGGTTGTCGGTATGTACCTGATGCGAAAAATCTCTGGATGGATCTCAGGTTAATGACATCGTCACTGAAGACTCTCAAAGTACCTGCTTGTGTAGACGAATCAGGAGAACAATTCGAGCGGCCTTGTGATGATAATTTCGCACATCAAAGGAAAATTTCCGTTGCCGAAAACAACGGCTCGTGGTAGTGGGGGGGGGGGGCTTTTTCGTGATCGGACTGGTTTCAATGCTCCCCGTATTGCAGATCAAAGAGTCAGCGTGGTCTACGCTTGAAAGGGGCTCGAATTCACCCAGACGGAATTTTGAATCGCGGTAAAATAATTATGGTTTCGCTACCATTTCATTCGTTTGTGTAGGCAACAGAAACAAAACTAGGGGTGATTTCTTTGTATACGCTCCTGTTCTCTATCTCTATCGACTATTAAGGGGGTATTCTGGTCTAGAGCCCTACTTTTTGGGTAGGAAAAAAAAATATTGAAACATTTTCACTATCAATTTTTCATATAATGTTTATTGATCCTTTATGTATGTAGAAAAAAATTCAAAAGGAAGAAATGTCGAAAATTGGTCAAATGACAGGCCGGTGAAGTGGGGGCTGCCAATCAGACAGGGCTCCTTGGTTGACATGATTCCAGCCCTTGTAGTCATCCAAATCGAACAAACAAAACAAATTCTTGATTAGTAAAGATGTCGCTATCGCTTGAACTACGGCCGACAAAAAATATAAAGAATTCACAAAATGGCGTCTACTTGAAAAAAAAAAAACATTAATTTTTACCCCTGCTTTTCGACCTTTACGAATTTTTCAAAAATACTTCAACATTTTTCAAAATCCTTAGTTCCTGCCATAAAAAGATGTATGAAGAAGATTCTCACAAAATTTCAAAGGAATCGGTCAGATAGAACTTGAGAAATCGTCTCAACCACCTCAACAAAAGTAGTTTTGAGAAAAACGCGTTTGAAGTTTGAGAAAGATTTCCAGTTTCGTGTCTACTTAGCTCCAAGATCGAGACTAAACTGAACAGTTCCAGGTATATTGCGTACGTACTGGGAGTCAGCTATATATAAAAACTCAATTAAAAGGGTAAACTACGAGCTCAAGTCGGATACAAAAGAATTCCTGGAAAACATCTGCCATTCATTGTGTGATCACTCAAAATAATTCGAATTTTGAAAAATCCTTCTGAGAGCATATTTTTGAAAAGCTAAGCTTTGAAAATATGCAAGAAAAAAATCGATTTTTTCAATTTTCTAGACCAGAATACCCCCTTAAAATTATCTCGTGCTTTATAAGTAAGTTTGAAGTGAATATCCTCCGAAAGTCCACTGGATATCCAAAAAACATCCAAACTCGTTTGAACCTGTACTAGACACGTCACTACCCGACTAATAAAGCTAATGTAGATTTCCGCTCTGGTAATTCATCTACGAATCGATAGTTACCTTTCCGATACCACCATGTGACGAGAAACCAGTCCACCGATATTTTTCGAGCGAATTTTCCGTTACAAAACACCGCCAGTGCCCGTATGGATCGCGGTTGGTGCGCCTGTCTCTGGATTTTCCGAGGGCTAACGCAGTTCTCAGGGTGGCGTTCTGCTCAGTCGACACGAATTTTCCCGGATAACAGCGTCTGGAGCTCCATGGCGAAACCGTCGCATTGACAGCGTTGTGTGAATTCCGAGAAAAAACAACAGAGCGACAGTGACATGTGAGAGGAACCGTTTGGCGACGGACTAGGATGTGATCGCGATGCTTTTCTTGTGATTTCTCTGGGGTTACTCTTGGCGAAATGGCTCTACCAAGGATTTTCGAACTTTGTTTGATGGTTTTGGTCTCCTACCACACAGGTGAGTGACAGTTCTTGGATTTGTCAACAGCAACGCCTGGGAACTATGCAGTACCAACTAAAAATCCAAAGGCAATCTCTTCTTTTAACTGACTAACAGCATGGAGTTGATGTAGCACCGTGCCAGGAATTTTAAATTCAACCTGATGGATAGGGGCTCCAAAGAGGTTATAATCAAGTTGAACCCTTCATGAATTGGTGATGTTGAGCCTGTAGATCCCTGAATACTTTCGAGAAAACCTTCCCGTTTCAATTCAGCGAGAGAGTTTAGTCGTTAATACAGTGCTAGTGCCTCTTGGGGCTACCTCCAAGCAAGATTTCAAGGTTGGAAGACAGTGGAAAAGTAGTTTTTTGATGATTCAGACCATGGAAAGTATCTCTGAGGTCTCTGTACCTGTGTCAGTGAAGCTTCTTCGAATTGTTGCGACTGAAATAAAGTGCTGTTGTTTGAGCTGCAGCTTCCCAGATCTGACACCTAGAGATTATTCTCTTGACATTTGGGGTTTCCACAACTGAATTGTCCTCCAACATTCGGAGGTCACATTGTAGTAGAATGACCTGATGTGGAAATGTTTCGAAACATGCGAAAGCACTACTACTAACAGGTATTTCATGTATGGCACCAAAGCTTGTCATTTGTCATGGGAGGCATCATTCAAACTGTTGAGTCTCTCCTAATTTCTCCAACAACATCAACCAGAAAATCAGCTCTTGGTAATGTCTAGCTAGCATCTAGAAATGAGTCAACTCTACAAACCATCCTTGTTCCTCGTACAAAGTTATTTTGATAACTTCACATCCTGTATTTATTCGACTGAGACGGAGCCCACTTTCAAATGGGATGATTCCACCAACTTTTTCCTTCGATAACATTGGAGCCTGGCGTAAATAAACATTCGAATAACGAGAAAATAATAAGCAGACCAAACATTCCTGCTTTATTGATTTTGTGATTAATTTTGAAAGCTGTGGAGAGCAAATAGTAAATACTCCATTCCTCAAGTCGATTCCATCGAGACCTTGGGGTAAAACATTGAATTTTCATTTCATCAAAGTTTTGATTCGAGTTGTCGTTTTCGTTCTTCACCGATCCTGATTCTCTGAACGGTTTTCACAAACTGTTAGTCTAATTGAGAAGTACAAAAGCACGAAGGAAATGGGTCTTCCAAGTCTGGTTGTTAAACAACTTTTAATATTTTTGTTGTTTTGTGTTCATAGTTTATTGGATATTTCAAAAATCATCATCCACACGATAAACTATTGTTTCAGTTATATTATTACACCTCCAAACCTATCGATATCGATTGCTACGATTGGCTTTGATTAGCTGTGACGTCAGAAGAAGATTCGTGTCAACGTCAAAATGATCAATTGTTTCAAAACACCCAAAACAATCTAGGGATTATGAAGCTTGTGATTTCAGTTGTATAGCTTGTGAATATTCTACGCTCGGTCGTAAAAAAACTACGATAAATCCACTTTGTTTTTGCCTAATCTCATGGACACAAACTTGGTCTGCATTTGCGATATCTGATGAAGATTTTATCTCTCCAACCGAATGCCGGATACATTTCTGGAACGGGCCAAACCTGAACGATATCAGATTTGTTTGGTCCATTTCTCTGTATGGCCTCTGATCTATTCCCTTTATAGGGTTTCTGTATGTTTATGGAGTCACTACCAATTTGGCGGTTTTGTCTGACATTTCTTTTTACCTAGACCAGAAAATTGACCCGTTACGTGAATGCACTTGCCTGCATAGTTCTCGATAATTTCACAGTAATGATAACTGTCCATCCATTTCAATACAAAGACTAACCAAAAACAATAGGAGATGATAACTGACCTCACTTCCACGATTTAAACTAGAATATTTCAGGAAAGTTTTCGCCTAATAATCCTCACAAATTCAAAACAAGCTTCCTGCGGATATAAATAAAACAAATCAATTAGGAGTTCGCCTAACGAGAAGAGAAATGGGAAAGCGAGGAAAAGTCCTTAATTTCTGGTATCACCATTCAGCAATTCGAAAACGAATTGGGACTTTGATTTGCATAGGCCTGATCGATGAAGTCTTCCATAAATTTTTCAGGTGAATTATCTTCGAGTGACGTTCTCATTACCATTCTATTGGTAGTACGACTCTATAATACAGGGTGGCAAAAAAACAAAACTAGAAATATGTACATTGAAACTAACATAAAACTCATTTGTTTTTTGACAGATTCTATAAATTATCGCAAGTTTTGTAGCATTTGTCAGTTCAAACTGTATCACTACGCCACTGGCACATCGAAAACTTGAACATAAGCTTCAACGTTCGTGATGCCCAATGAGTTCAGAGGAATTATCGTGTTCTGAATAATAGTTTGATATGAATCTGAAATTAACCGTATGCGTGATTATTTTGTAGACAATTATCAACAACCACTCAGTGTATACCGGACTATTCGCACTGTGTACAACGCCCTGTATAGCTGTCATGGTACCAAGTCGAGTAAGGCAACAGGAAAAGCGATATAACCGCTTGTGTAACACCCTGTGCATGACACACACGTGGTTCTAAAACGAATGTACAAATCTGGAAAGTCTTGGTAATTGGCTAGAGTTGCTGGTTTTTCCAGGGCCAACGTTCGTGAAGACCGTAAATAATGGTCGCAGGGAATTAACGGAAAAACAACAGATGTGCCCCTTTTCCGACAAAGGGGACTATTCATAACAGGAACATTATTTTCTTGCCCTTGAACTGGCACAGCGCTTTCATTTATCTTGCAGATGAATAATTGTGGAATGCGTTCGGATTCCGGGAATTTCGATTGATCAATGAGGAATGTGAAATACGTGGTATGGATTTTGTGCCAAGTTCAGGTGATGCGATCAGGTTTAAATAAATGGCGAGCCCACATGTTGTCAATCATCATTAACTGTTTTATTTCAGTTTCATGAACTATTCTCATGGATCGATACCCTGATGGATCAGGCTAGAGCTTTGTTAAATCATGCAAATCATTGGAATGTGGACAAAACATCTCTGATTCAACGATTTTTTCTTCATATTCATGTAGTCATTCCTTCTGCACTTCTGAATTCATAAACAACTAGAATTTTTGCTTCAATATAAGCTAATTGGTACAAATTCCGGACTTTTCATTCCCAGAGTTTATTCAATTCGGTATGAATGAAGCTCTCTGGAAAGGATGCTGGAAATGTGATTTGTTTCTACTAAATCAACAGATGAAGCTTCAAGAATGTTGGAGGAATTCTACCTGGATTCAAAAAGAATTTTTTGTTCACCAAAAATGCGAAAGTGGTGAACCCCATTCAGTTTATTGATGAATTTTGTTTTATTTATGCTGCAATGAAGTTTCTTTAAATGCGATACCTTATTATTTTTCAAATGAAATGGTTCAAACTCATTTCACATCATTTTGGTACCTATCCCAACATGAATTACAGTGTATCAGAGCGTATGTTTATTTTATCTCATGAAACGTGATTCGGAGTATATTATTTCAACTTTATATTCATGAAAAGTACATGCGAAATGAGTGAGGAATCTACTCAACGCCGAAGAAAGAAATGGAGTGATAAAAAAGAGTTTACAACACTAATTTGCCTCGAAATTACGTGAGGCAGTGGTTAAATTCGATAGCATTTTTATTTGTTTTGATAACCAACTGAAAAAAGGCATTTTTCCCGTGAAAAAACTCAGAAGATCACAGAAAATGACTACAATATCAGGTGGGGGATTTTTTTCTTTTGATAACGAACTGGAAAAAGGCATTTTTTCTGTGAAAAAACTCAGAAGATCACAGAAAATGACAAGCAATATCAGGTGGGGGATTGAAACAGCAAATATCGAATATTTCGTTTCTACAAAAAAAAATCCAGAGTTATTTTCATCGATGTTCATACCTGCAACCCCGAAAGCAACAGAATCGAATCTCCTGCACTGAGTTCCAGTTCGAATGTTGTTACGACTAACAAATGACACTCCTATTCCTCGAAATATTTCAATAATTCATTTGTGACGCTTCCAGGCCTCTTCCTCTTCCGGCTAATCCCTTGAAAAAACTCCGAGGAAATGGATTCGTCAACGTGAATTACTTTTTCCACTGCTACCAACATCACTAGTGTGACAAATAGTCTTTTCAACAGCTCTTTTCACTTCTCCCTGAGCATTTCTTGAGGCTCTCACACACAGAACGCCGTTTCTTATTCCTGAATTCGACTCACGGTTAGTTTTCCTTCCTTTCCGGCTTCCTGTGTGGAATTCGACTCGGTTCGTGAATGCCAGAACAGGTTTTTATCCAAGAAACCGACTGGAAGCGCTAGGAAAACGAGGGGTGATTTCTGAGTACTGATAGTTGCTCTAAAATCTCGCATAATGTATACAGCATCGCTTATAATTCGAGTCAGAAGTCAAGAGAAGCTTCGTAGATAGTCCACGCGTGGTAGCAACGCAGACAGTGACTCACTCTTTGTCCAGATTTTTTTCCAATCCACAATACCCCTGCTAAATTTTGTCTGATACTGTATAGCGCAAATGGAAATGGTAGAGGGTCGATGTAGTGTGATCTCTGGGTCATATTTTGATGAGAAACTTGACATTTACCCAAAAAGGTTGCTCAGTTGGCCAGCCCTCTGCCATTTTTTCGTTTCTATCAATACCCAGTGAATCAATAAAGTTGTGGCGTGAGCTTAATCAAACGAACCGTTCTCTAGTGCTATTAAAAACAAAAGCAATCATGGGAACAGGCAGAAATCCCAATAAAAATTCAATATGTTCATCACTGATTCGTTGAAGCTCAACTGATGAGACCCAGTGGGTCGAAACAGTCTCCAAGATGGAGTCCATCAAAGTTGGCTGTGCCTCTTTCGAAACAACGGCCTATCCTGTAAATCTAACCTCATTAATAACATCTCCAGCTGAAATGTGTGACTTCTGGAATGTGCTTCGCCAACTGCCATTGTTCATCGCTGTGGTAATGCTCGGCAAAGAGAATGGCTGGAATTTATCACCTAATTATTCATTGGAGTGTTTCTTGTTAGTAGACATTTCCAAATTAGCTCTCGAAACAGCCGAACAAAGGCGATAGTCGTGTCTGTCCATGCCCCAATCTGAATTTCCTCAAATGCACTCCTTCCGCCATATTGGAGAAGCGGGATAGTTCGTGACAAGTGACAAACAGTCGCAGAAGTGGGATCTACCAAATTATCGAGTATTAATATCAGTTGCTTTGGTCCATTATTCTAATTCAGTGACTCGAGTTCTACGTTTTTGAGCAGTATAACGTGAATCAGTGTTACACAAATTCGAATCGCGTTTAATACTGAAGCCTTATTAATCCAACACAATCCAATTCGAATGGACGAGTTTGTTAGACTAGAAAATCCAGTAATCCTTGGAAAAGAAATTGGATACGTCACTAATACTATCGATACATCGACTTTCATATTCTAATTAGTGGTTACAAGGCACTTTGGAGTTGTGGCACCCCATCATACAATATCAACGGTTTTCAGTCGGATTCGATGAATATTCGAAGAATAAATTGATCAAATCAGCATCCAAATGAGGTTTTATGGATTGTGTAGTTAGCATATGCAAGTAAATTCATCAACTGCTCCACCAGAGCATAGAAAATGGTTGAGGTTATATTTTTCCATGAATTTTCCGAAGGTTCATTCAATTTGGCGAGAGTCTTTACTATCGCCCTGTCTTGTTTGACTTGTGATATTTCATTGTCAAAATTTGTTTTCAAAATAGCTCGAAGTTAAAGTGTTCTAATCCTGTAACAGAACTCAATCCAGATTGGAAAGTAGGGGGGAAACTCACTAAGAGATAACCTTACTGACTAGTAGAAGTTGTTATCGAGTTCATTAAAAGTTTCCTCGATATACACTACGTCGAGTTTCTTTCACGTTAGTTGCGTAGTTATTCGTAGACGGTTCTAGCGATGTGGTAATTGAGAAAAATCAAGCGTGCGGCGTAGTAACGAAGAGAGCGGCTCATTCTGTGCTAGAGAGAACCTTTAAATAATTATATTCCATGGCCATGTTGCAACAGTTTTAATAAGGTAAACACATCTTCTTGGTTCGATATTTATGAGCACTCGCTGATTTATCCGCAGCATGCCGACTCTGTGTTTTTTTTTGCACCTTGTTCAGCTAGGTTTGGACTATAAATTTTACGGCCATGCGAGCTTCTGACATCGGAGTTCTCATGTTTATTCACTGAAAACAGTTGATTGGGATGATTTACGAGCCAGAAGAAATCTAACGTTTATATTTATGTCCAAAGGTAAATGTCAAGTCAGATTTTTGAGGATGTTCGCTTGGTTGTGATGTTCTTCCATCGATTAGTTTGGTCTTCAGCTAATCCATTGTCCCCTGGATTTCAAGATATTGATATTAGCCATGAGGATGTCTTTCTCATTGCTACTACTTCAATATTTCTTATTGTTTGATATCAAAAATACGAACATTTCGGAATTGAATGAACGAGAATCGCATCAGGAATTGAAACATAACACTGCGTTCCTCAGAGAAATAACCTAGAATGAGACAAAAGCATCATTCCTGCGAGGATATGGAAAACTCACCCTATCTCAGCTTACTCTCTAGGGAACATATTCTGATATTAGACTAAAAAAAAGCTCATACTAACGTAAAGTATCCTTATAGTGGACTGGGATATGGTCTTGAAAAGCATACGTCGAATTATTCAGGAAGAAGGATGACATTTTTCCTGGTTACGTGAGTAATATATTCCAGTAACTAAATACAGGGGTGTACACAAAAATCGGCCAGAGCTGTATTTTCTGAATCATTCGAGATCGGAATTCGAAATTTGGTGGATGGTAACTATATGATATTGTTCATTTTTTTAAGAGAAAAATTGTATTTCCCCAACTTTTGATTTTCAAATGGAACCCCCTGTATATTTTCCCATCTTCAGATTCAGGGCATTTTACACCAGCAGTTTTTCCGGATCATTTTGTGTGAAACAGAAAGAACAACAAAATGAACTCCACATCAATCTTTATTATTTTCAGTAGCGTAGAAAGAGGGGCGATAAAAAATTTATTACAACACCCAAATTGACCCCAATTTTGTGCAATGCATTGCTGACACCTTCAAGCTTCACTGAAAGTTGCGTTGTGTAAAAATGCTTGAGGTATAAATTAATGGGTACACTGTTTAAACATTAAAACATATTGAAGAAATTTTTTTGAATTTTTGATCCAGAAAAACTACTTGTGTATGTAAAATGATACCCGAAGTGATGGAATACAATTTTTCTCTCCAAAAAATGAACAACACCATATAGTTGCTACCCACCAATATTCAAATTTCGATCCCGAATGATTCAGTTGTTACATATCTGGCCGATTTTTGTACACACCTCTGTATACAGGGTTGGTCGAAGATGTGTACTGAGCTGCCTCACTGCAAAAAGTCCCATAACAATATTTCAGTCGCTCAGATACCGAGACTGAAGTCACTGAGAAGGATAAGAAGAAACGAAGGATCGCGGTCAATTGTATACAGGAGACAATTTGGATGGGATAACTTGCTCCAGAACTTTGGAAGTCCTTTCCCATCAATTCCAACTTCTTCCAGATGTATTCAATCCATTTATCCATTTTGTAAAGGTGCGAAAGTGATCTTAGTTTCTTGGAAACCCTAGAAAAAAATCAATCTCACAAGTTGGGCATCTTACTCCACTCGTGAATATTCTCCGGGTATAATAAACCTTTCTTTCCATGAATAAACTAATATCTTAGCATTTGTGAGCAACTGTTGCAGCCATTTCGAGATTGCATTACTTCATCAATCTTCTGTGACTCAACGAAATAATATTACGGTACGACAGCGTCTTCAGAAACAGATTACTATACTCCAAACTTCTTGCCCATATTGAGGCATGTATTCGCAATAGCTTCATTACAACGTAATGATAATTCCATGAGGAACATATCGCTAACTATGGATCGCTCTATATTGAATAAATGAAGCTCCAGACATGCGCACCACAAAAAAATCCTTCCTGATGTACAGTGAAGAACTTGGACAGACCTGTGAAGAGGCGCGACTAGATTGACATGATCAACAAGTGATTTTGATCCACCTGTCAGTCTGTGTTTCCACAGCACTCTCTTCAATTTCGAATCCGTTTTAGCTCACGGTAATTCCAAGATACAGGGTCGGATCTTTGCAGTCCAATTCAACTTGGAATGATTTTGAGGATGATGAGTTGTCATCTCCAGATGTTAAGTTTGAATCAACTGTGTTCCAGTTGGGATTAATCAAGTGAATCCTGATTGATTGTCATGCGATTCAATCCAAATTCGTCGTCACGCATTCCATAGTTTAGCAGTTGAAAGCAGCAATGACCGATGATTACACACACCACTAATATCTCTAATTGTCCCCAATCTGACAAAACGAATTTGTATTTCATGGGACCTCAAGCTGTCACGATTGATGAATATCCAGCTGAATAATTGATAACACCAACAGTGACAAATAACGAAGTGCTATCCCTACCCATTACTGTGTAAATAACACTGTTTTTCAGGATTCCACGTGAAAACGAAAATGATAACAAATTCTGATACCTATTTAATGCCAATAGTAACCAATACTTGGCTTCTATCACTCAAACACCTTGTGTATGATGCTCTAAGGACTACCACATCAAGTTGCAAAGTGGGAACTTCGTATTGAAATCATTACTAATTATTCCTCGTAAATATAACTTGCTATTCGGTTAATTTGGTACGATGCAAATCTCCTACATGCTCCTTCGAATTTCTGTGTTCCTCTGAGAATTGGTGAATAGCAATGATATCAGCTTCGAGAACTGAATTCAATTCGCTCACCAAGAATTTACAGACATTTCTATATTCATCTCATAGACAAGTATGGTTGAAATCAAAACACCCAATCACGCAAAATTCCATCGACGATTTGTGATTTATTTCCGCAGTAATCTCGTTGTTAAATTTATTTATTTTCTTCACGACGCATTAGCCGCCATTTCTTTCATGAGTGTAGGCAGTAATCCGTGCATAAAACGATGAAAAATTAGTTTCGACTTGGTTCGCTACCCACTTTATGAAAAATCACCTCTAACATGCAACACGCAGTAGCTCGATCAATGGACAGAGAGCGTTATCAGAATTCCATTCACCGAAAATTATTCCACACGAATCCAGTGAGGTTGAGTTGGAATGTGAGGTGGGATCGTTGAGAAAAACAATTGATTACTGACATTCTACGACGACTTTGAATTTTTCGAAAAAACATTCAAAAATTAATAAAAACTCGCCTACAAGTTGTCTAAATCCGTTTTTCGATATCTGGTATAGTTTTCGAGATATTTCATGTTGGACATTCCAAAAAACCCCAAGAAGTCGCAAAAACCACCAAAAAATCCCAAAATTCTCCCAATTTCCAACGCAAAAACCCATGAAGAGTCAATTTGGTCGATTTCGAGAAAATGTTCAAAAAATAAATTAGCCTGAAAACTCAAGAATGACGGAACCATCAATGGTGAATGTAAGTTCACGCCATACTGAATTCGATTATAGTTTCAGCTAGGATTTGCCCTAGTTTTAACAATAATCGGTGGTTGGCAACTTCAAAGGGCTTTGCAAACCAGTGTTGTGATTATACAGGAGTTCGTCAGACTCTTTCTATATAAACTAAAATACGTCTAGAAAATCGAGAACGAACCTAGAAATTATTTGATTACATGGATTTGGTCAACATAACCAATAAAATGAGACCTAAAGTGTAGGATGTAACGCTTTAAAACCCCTAAGATGTCAAATGTCAACATGATGTATGAGAAAATGTTCTGTGAACGCTCTCTCTCTCTCTCTCTCTCGATGTGATGTATGATGAAATGACATGTACGATGTCTGGTCTCTGAAAGTTTATCTTTGTAAAAAAGGAGAAATTGAATGATAGAAAATAAACTAATAGAAAATATCAAGTGAATAATTATTTTCCACACAAATAACAAAATAAAGCACTATAAAGATATTTATATCGAAGACCTTCAAATGCATACTTTTCTGACAACCTCTCCTTGTTCTAATTTTCACAAACAACCGTTCCATACTACTTCGTGAGCTCCTGCATCCCTTATTTATATCAGACAAACAACATAATTTATTGTGACATTTCCATTTTCTCCCAACAACTTCGGAAATATCCGTTTCCAGTAAGATGAATATGCCAAATAGTTTTTGGGGTCATATAACTTACTAATAATGAAATATCTCTTCTCTACCTATCTCTTGGGCATCTCGAGGGAAATCAGAACTGGATTTATGTTTACCAAAAAAGAATTTGCTACATGGTTTTCATGTGGAATCAATGTAGTTATTTGTTAGCTTTATAGAACCTGCATTCTGTTTACGTTAGTTCCATTAAAAACCACTACATAGACCAGAAAACATGCCTTCGCATTCGAAAACAAACAAAACAAGTCCATTGATCGAAAGTAAACTATCATTTTTTGATTGGGTATATATTTTGTTTCCATCCATCACGTTGTCGAGCTTTCGAAAATGGAAAATCTATCTAAAAGAGAATACAAATGCATTGACTGATTATCGTTTCAGTTCCATTCTAGATCGACAAAGTAATCTTTTTGAAATTGATTGCATACACAGAAGCAATCAATGATGTTTCATTCATGAGTATTCTGCCATACCCAAGATATTTCACCGATACTGTATAAACCTGATCCACGTTGATGTATTGCAAAACAAGGTTACGTAGAAAGCTGTGATAGAATTGGGCATCATTGAAGTTAGAAATACAATTCTCGACAATACTATTGAAACTCCACACGAAACTTTATGGTGGATGATTCCATATTTCCAGAATGCCTTGTTCCAACCATTTTTCAATTTATCACCATTTGCATAATCGGAATTGCTTTGCGAATGCTAGGATCGGCTTTTGCGAGAAGACTATAAAGGTATACATTACCATTATATTATGCAATGCACGAATATTTTTTCCATCGGGAAATCACGTTGGGATAAATTTGGTATCCAGGTTTTTTCCCATCATATATTCTGCCAGCTCTGAGATATTGCTGAGCTTCCAGAAGATCAGTGCGTTGATATCGATATGTATGAGAGGGAAATATTTGAGAGAAAGCAATACCTGAACAACCATCATCTTTGACAGTGTCCTCTCCTGTCATTTCTTCTTCTCTTTCAACCATCCTTTCTTGTCACATCAAAACGATAACATTGCTTCATCATATCGATTCTTATCCAGATCCACTAATATTAATCAGGATCTGATATTAAATTCACTGCCATATTCCTAAACCCCTTCAGCAAGATACCTTAGAATAAATAATGCTGCTAGAAAGTCATCTCGCTTTCCGAATATTATTCACAACTAAAACAATAGTGATGTTTTCTAGTTGAAATGTCTCGGATGCAAATTAGTCATTGCGACTCGTGCTGAAATGAGATATCTCGAGGAAGACAGCTGTGACAGCTGACAGAGGATGCGCTGTTGCCAATCGTCGTTTTTTTTCAGGAAATCTCAAGTTATTGAAGTTTACAACTGAGATTGTTTCGTTCACAAAAGTGTGCCCGGAGTGGCTGACATTTGACAGATAGGAGAGAATATGTCGTCACTGCCTGTCCTATGATACTGGGTGTTGTTATGAAATCGCATAATCTTCCTGGAAAACTGTAATGATGATAATGAACCGATGCTGTAATATGGGCATTCTGGCGGTTTAAAACGTGCTCATAAAACCAAAAATATGGGCAATCTACTGAATAATTTGGGTTGTATCTCATCTGTTTAATACATCCTATAATAAACCGCCATTAAATTGGTGATGGTCCGAAATTTACACCTCCATGCTGATCCCACTTTAATGAATAATTATAACAGTTCATCTACTGATTATAATTCTGGAATTTCCATTTATGGAATATAATTTAGGGAATTCATATTCATTCCTTTCTGACTCCAGGAGAGTTTGTTTTATTATCTGAATTACAAAATATGTGAATGGAATTTTAGGGAAAGGAGTTTTTGGATCTCTCGATACATTTTTGAGATGGAATAACTCGAAAATTATTCTAGACATAGAGAAACGGAAATTGGAACGCTACATCTTTATTAAATGATGCATATCGAATTCTAATCGTCCTGTACGGTCGCACAAGCACTTCAACACATTCGATACCAATTTTGTTCCACTTTGGAGCGGACGTGAGCGTTTAGGCTTCTAATTGCTGCCATAAAAACAACCCCAACTGATAAATTGGCGATTTTAATGGTCACCCCACGATGATCTCAGCCCTCGCCAATTGGACATTTGGTATTTATCCAGTCTCCATTGTAATATCGAGTGTGCTGTGATATAGAGGTCTGCAAGAATTGATTAACGATTTTTCGGCAAGGTCTGACAGGAATTCACAACCATAAAAGTGTGGCGTTGGAGGAATATGGGTCAGCCATTTTGTATCGAGGAATCAGGTGTTAACAGACAATAAAAAAATCAGAGGAAACTTTCCATAATGAGCTTCCCAAGTTCTCTGATGTAATTACTTCAGGAACATTCATATCTTCACACCCTGAACGGAGTCCTAGTTGTCCTACTTCATTGTGCTTTTTTGTGAGCTCTCAAAACTTGTTTGTCTTTCGCCTGGTGTCTGATTAATAGGCAGCTATAAAACCTCTAGTCTCCCATATCCAACACAACGACAAGTTTCGATACTAGTTTGATATGCCCCACAACTTTCGGTGATATATTACAAGTTTTGGGGGTGTTGTCATAACAGTTCATTCCAGTAGAGGGCTCCCCAGACAGATATGGATTGGCTGTTCAGTCAACTTCAGGATTGGGTGATAAACAATGTTTTTTCCAGCCCATGGGGTAGCAGCAGTTCAAGAGTTCTTCTCATCTTAGACTGAGTCCATGCCAAATTTTCCTAGCTCACCCTGTACCAGGACAAATGGGGAGTTGATTAGCACGAGATAGAAAATTAGTGACGCCGAAAAAAGGAGACTCAGCAAGATTAGCAACCCAAATTGAAATTAAATATTCAAATCGTCATTAAGCTCTTCATGAAAGTTCTGGAGTGAAGATGAAACGTTACACTGGAAAAGGGAGAACTAACTTCAATCCAGGACTCGTGTTCTTTGGAATATTAAAGAAAGAACACATGATTTACTAGTAGTCATCTCATTGTCAGATTCAGATGCAACAAAATTGGCTGATCTCGTCTCTGATTCCTGCATCCTCAATTCTCCTTCTTCTACATCGATGAGTTCATCAGTCCAAAGACACAATAACCTCTATTGTGGAGCACGATTTATTTGACAGTCGATACTCGCTGATAACAAGAAAGCAATAAAAAATAAAGGACCCCTGGTTGCCACTAGAGATATGAGCATATCTGAACGCAGTTCGGTCCATCTTCTCCATCCATTTATTCGCTACGATGACGTTATGATAAAAGTTTTCATCAAGATTTTTACGACAAACGACTCCTTTGTTATCAGTTACTGGGACGGATTGACTCCATTGTAGGAGAAAAACACATTGTAGGGATTAGTGACCATGTGTAATGGTAGGGATTTAGATACGACCAAGGACGTGAAGGATGGAAGGAAATTTTGATTTATTTCTTGCAAACTTTAATAAGAACATGAAAACGTCCAACATGCTGCATGAAAATGTATTGAATAGCTAGGGGATGAGAAGTAGAGGAATATTTAAAAAAACTACACATATCACGCTACATTTAGATCCAGTCAATGTGAACAAAAAATGCTGAAAAATATGGAACTGTA
This sequence comes from Plagiodera versicolora, assembly GCA_037013635.1. Taxonomy (NCBI): domain Eukaryota; kingdom Metazoa; phylum Arthropoda; class Insecta; order Coleoptera; family Chrysomelidae; genus Plagiodera; species Plagiodera versicolora. The sequence goes on from CM072988.1 coordinate 839,620, forward strand.
TACAAAGAAATTCCATCTCCTGAAATGTTATTCTCATCCTCGCACAATGCCAGTTATTATTGGAAAATACTATTTGTGTTGACACCCTATTGGTCCCCAACCTTCAATGTCAATTACTCTACTCTCTTCTCTATTATGTATGTCCACCATTCGTAGTGTATTGGTGTCACAATCAAGAATGGAACTGTTGAGTTGTCACCTGTCACTGAGGATATTCAGGACATTTCACAACCAGTTCATCGATTGAATCCTGTGATAGTCCTCTTTGCAATCGAATGGAATTGGTATTCATCCAACAAGACGTCAAATGAACTTGACATCGACCTCGACATTGAATACTGGACAAATTTTCACCTGGTAACAATTCAGCTTTCATGAAATCTTTCTCGAATCGAAAGACTGAGTTATGTGTTTTGATCAGTCGTCTTTAACTCCAGAATAATTTCGAACTCGTGTACTTGTAGACTGAAAAACGTCTGGAATGTATACAGCGTTATAATGACTGGGATTTAACGAAGTGCTTGAGAGAGAGGAAAGAGAATTCCTAGTGCAGAAAAATAAATATAATGGGAAGCATGCCAGAGTTTCATGAATGTGTGACTAGAAACCAGAATTGAGAGATTTTTATAGTAACGAATGATGTTAGAATGCTTGAGAGAGCAAACCCAAACATCTTCCCATCAAGTTAGGAAACTTCGTGTCTATTGTCATTTCCATTTCGGTATCATTGAGCCACCAGAATAGCTGCAGATGGGAATTTCAACTGAAACAATAGAGAATTCATGCATAGTGCGCAGTTTCGATGTATTCATTGGCTGGAAACACCTGTCTCCTTCGTCATTGTGTGGAATCCTGATTCGGAATTGATTAGTTGACATTACACGATTACATTGTCCAACTAGTATTTGTAACACGTAATGTCACTCGAATCTCATGGAGTGGTTCAGTTCGTGAACTGGAATTGATAAGTTGGTGCATTTCCTTCATCCAAACCAACAACCATCAATTGGAATGAGGGATTTCGAAAAAGTCCACTCAACTACTTGCTTCCAGAAGAAAAGGGCCTTTTCTCGTGATGAACATAAAGACCTTTGAAGTGTCAATGTCTTGTTTCTATCAACACGCTCATAAGAACTCGGAGAAGTGAAGTGTTTGATTCCTTCATCAGTATTCTAAGAGTATTTCTCCTGTATGTCCTCTGGAATTCACTCGAGATAGCACGTGATATTCCTCGACTCGAACTTCGATAACTTTGTCTTTATCTCTCGTAAAGCCTGTGTCACAAGGTCCTATTTTTATCATCGTGTTGATAAAACACGTTTGACGTTTTATTGTATACGTGAGAAGAAGAACTGGAACCAGACGAATAGCGATGTAGAAAAAAAGGTTAGGCAAGGTCGGGTTAGGAATTTTATTTCAAGATGTACAAGGTTGCAACGTGATCATCTCTTCGGGCTCCCCAATTTTCCAGACACAATTCTTGAATGATTCCAACAATTTTTTTTAACTTCTACCACCTTTTTATTATTAAAAATTATACCATTTCTCACAATTGCAGTGTAATTTCTGTTTCGATTGAATGATGAAAACGAACTATTAATGAATTTCCAGGATTTAGAAGGACAACTCCTACTCCTGTGCTTTTTTTGACAAAACAGAGAAACAAATCAGAAACTAATGTATCAACTTTTTCTCCAGGAAACGCAAATCTTCAACGCCTATGTATAAATATGTATAAAATATAACGAAGGAATAAACTAGTAGTATTTGAGGAGATACATCAATCAATCTAAAAACACACTTTATACTGCTCACTTTGGAAACTCAACAATCAATTGAATGGACACGATTTGGAAGGTATCAACTTGAGAAGATGAGAACGATTTTGTTTGATAGCTAGGGATACATCAGGAATTACCATGAAGAAGGCATCTGACAATTTTTCCACAAAAGAAAGCAAAAAGTCATCAAATAGTATGGACATAACGCCACGAGCGGCATACGAAATACGTCGTCAAAAAGAAGGTTCACAAATTGCTTTCGAAAACACCATGGCACTTGGACCATTCACCCTTGAGATATCCCATCGAATATTATAGCCCTTAATGCCGAAATCTCCATAGGAACGTATTTATCCTGGATGTTTATCGACATGTTGCCTAAACTTAGTTTCACGCTTGGTTCAACAAGGAAAAAAGGGCGAATAATCGAATAATGGATTGAAAAGGGAAACAGAAGGAAAAAACATTGGGTTAGTACAATATTTCCACCATGCCCAGTGATGGATCATCTCAATTCAATTTGCCACGAATATTTCCTCGTCTCACTACCAGTGTGGTAGCCTTTTGCTCCATTGCCCCCTTTGAACCCCTTTAGTAATAAAAAAATACCAGGAAACTATGATTATTCTCCTCAGTGTTTCTTGTTTTCATACTCAGAAATAATGTTTTCCAAAGAAAAACTGCAGCTCTACTCATGTGCTGGATATAAAAATACCTATTCCGCTTACATTGTAAAAGTTTCTGTCTGTATTTTTCTCCCCAACCTCATTTCATTCGGCTCGGCCACGTATTTATAGCAGTTTCTGTTTCGCAATAAAAGAATGAATCAGTATCCCAAGCATTATCACTTGAGTTTCTACTGAAATCGCACGAACAGCGACCGGGCAACAATGGAAATAGTTCTTATCTGGAATATGAATACGTAATCGAGTGCTACCTGAACATTGATCGATTTTTATGCTCGCTTTTCCACTAGGTCTGATATATTCATGGAGCTTTCAACCATTATACCACGAATTTGCATATTTATTAGTGCAGTTTTATTAAATTCCATCCACATATATTTATAGCCTGGATGGAAATGGTCGAAATGTGATTTCGCAGCGTGTGAAAAATCAAAATTGCTTCCAGCCAATTCATATTCCATGCTATATTCATTCGAATATTTATGGATTTGGTTGTATTTTCCAACAAAGGATACATTTATATTGTTCCTCATGTGGAAACCATGTTATAGAAGCAATAAGCTGCCTCTCCCGAACGTCATTGTCAACAGATCAACCATTCCTCATCGTATTATTTCGACAGGAAAATTTTTTATATCCCACAGCTTTTTGGACCACGTACTGAAACAAATTTCCAATAAGTGTCACTAGCACACCACCAGATGATATTATTGGTATATAACAGCTTGCGAAGAAGTTGGAGGAATCAGCATAAACCATATTTCACATCTGCACAAGCTTGTCATGTATCTGTGTAGACGTTCTGGAATCGCTTTTATATTTCACGATACGTTATTAGATTCGTGCACTGTAAACTTGATGAGAATTTAATAAAGCTGAGATGAAAACGTGAACTTCACGAGGTCTTTGAAATTGTTTTCATATAAATTTGGTTATTGGTTATTTTCTCATGAGCTGTTGGTTTCATTTTGCTGATATTCATCATTTTCTGGTGTCGTCATTTATGGTAGCTACTGCAGTTCTTTCCTTCCTAAGTGTATTATTTCTCTCTTTGCTTTTTTCAGAGTGGTTTTCATGCTTTTTCAATGCTCACATCTCTCCAGTTCGTAGTTTAATTGGAATCAACAGTGTTGCCTTGCTGTTTCAACCATTCCTTTGACTCAATTAACATCCTCAAACATTTATATTGAGCGTACTCGAGCTGTGTTATAAAATCACAACTTTCCGTGAATTCATAAAACACAAACTCGGCGTGCTCGCTGTATTTCATACAATTTTCCTCTACTCCTATGCATATTACTCTTCCGCCGTTCATTTTAACCCAAACTCTTCGTGACTGAATGCACAAACGTAATTTTCTGATCGAATAACCATGTATCCACTCGGAACCCAATAATTCCATGTTCCATTTTCGAGTCGCTCATGGCGAATGCTCGCCGGAACATCACCCTTACACGGAGATCCCGGATTTATTGCCACGACCTAGCTATTTACAACTCTGCCGGGACTCATGGAGTTGCTCTTTGGAAATCAATCGTTTCTGTATCAGCTTTTTTCGCATTGATTAGCAGTTGAAGTAGCGTGAATTATCGCTCGAATTGGAGTGTCGAATAGTACCAAATTGAATAACACGAATGGGAGGAGCAATACAGAGTGTTATCCAGGTTTTTGGGAGGGGGTGAGAAAACGTATCCCGAGTGATGATTTCTTGAAGACGATTCATCAGTGATGGTACTCCGTCTAACATATTCACGAAGTTTGAAATCTCGAATTGAATTCACTAGTTTTCCACTCCTAGAAGTTTCTGAATTGGGCACAAATCCTTACTATCAGTAGTTTTGTCCTTCAGAAGCGACCGAGATTCTATGAATATTCATCCAAAAATTCAGATGACGTGAATGCATTACCTGGTCTGTTAGCCATCCCTCCAGTTGGATGAATTTGAAAGTGTTTAGGTAGCTGAGCGTTCAATTGAGACATACTGAGTGATATCAGGAGCTGTCACAGTTGCAAATGACATTTGAAACATCGACTATCCATTTTGTATCAATGCAATGAAAAAAGCAGGATTGCTGATCTTTGGAAGGAAGCTTATGGATAATCAGTCATCGATATCTGTTTTCGACTGAAACTCGTCGGATAACAAAGCGTTAAAAGTTTGTGAAGAAACAGGAAAAAAACTCCTCTACCTCGTTCACGAAACTTTCTGAAACAGCTCACAATAATTTGGAAGCCATTCTTCTGCATACCGTCGATTTTATCTATCCCAACATCAACATAACCTCAAAACCTACCACCAATTCCATTTCGTGAAGTGTCCAGTCCCGATGAACGCTTCCAAAAGATCCTTATCCAGACTGTACGTCACGGAAGTTCTTAGTCCACGTGATAGCCTTGCTCAGCTGTAATCAGGAACTAGATAGGGTCATCAACAGATTGATCGTCCCATCAAGCAGGTGCGATATAGTGGATGGCTCAGCGTTTATGAGCGAAGATCTCAGATCGCATAGTTACGAAAAATCGCGGAAGGGGATTTCAGTTTCAGTTTTTATTTGTCACCCTGTAGAAGTGGCCTTGCGAATCCAGCCCTATTATTGGTTGAAGAAAATGAGGTTTGATATGACTACCTAAGCTATAATTAGCCCACATTAATATCGATACAGTCACGATATCGCTATTGATTCCCTGTTTCTGAATCTACCCTGTCAATTAACTGTTTCACCCCCTGTTGTGACTTTAGCATTATCCCACTCAGGGATCTAGTGTTTCCGTTATTCTCAAGCATTCTACCCAATTCCATGCGTGTTTTGATATGAAAATCAATATGGGAAAGGGTTCAAGCAAGCATGCATTTATTTCCTGAAATTCGTCGTCATCGTCGTGATGTCTATCCTTTTGTTTCTTGAATTATCTACCTGTCAAAAATCCATCGGGTAGTATTAGCAGTTGTGATGTCACAAGTCAAGTGTAGATGATTTTGATTGCTCCTTTTATCTTTCCAACCTGTCAAACTCAGATGACGATACCGTCTGATGCCAGCTTCTGCATCAGTGCATACGACAATCACAAAATATCGGCATAGTTGAAAGTTGATTCATCAAAGGAACTTTTCCAGTTGCAGTATATCGAAGAATGAAACAATTTCCAAAACATTTCATCTCGCATGACGATATCGAAATCGGAGATGCCTTCGTTGAAAACAAATAATGAGGATCGAATACCTTCCTTTGAACTGTCAAGTGCTTCCCTGCGAGTCTGAATATTGAAAAACCATTACCATTTCTTGAGGAATAGCTCGACCAAAAGATATCGAGTTCCACGCACAGAACGAGTCACTGTCTGCGTTGCTACTAGGGATTGGATTGGAAACATAAACTTCTTATCTGTTTTCAGCTCTCGGCTCTTTTCTCTGTCGCTGGAAATTAGTGGTTCCTCCTGGAATATATGGCTAACTAGATAATGCATAGCGATTGGGACTGGAAATTCTGTGAATAACTTTGCTGTTCAGGGCTTATCTGGATGTGGTTGGATCCAGGGCACTGGACTGGGTCAGGAATTATTTTCTGGTGATGATTTCTAGCTCTCCTGGCATGTTGATGAGTGATCAAAACATCAGGTGGGGGTGCTTTGAAGATTTCTATCCAAGCAAAACTTTGGTCTTGTGGTTTCCCAAGAAGTAATCGTTATTGCTGTCCTGAACATGAATTATTTGTTTCCGAAAATTACAAAAAGCACTCAACATTTATGAGTTTATCCATTTCCTGTAATATTCGCAAAGGGGCCCGTTACAAGGTAATGCATTCACGATGTCTGGCATGCCAACTCCTCTTGTTGAAAATTGAATAACGAGAACATCGAAAAGTTCTCCAGCCATTCCACGAAAATTGTCAGGCACTCCAATTTTTAATTTCCAGCTCTTATATCCCAATTACGAATCGTATTCGAGGCATTTAATCCGAACGAATATTTATTGTTGTTTTTGTTTTTAGGTACGTTAAAACGAGAACCACTTCTTGAGGAGGGTGAGTTGGATTTGGGGTTGCTTGAATGGGTCTCCAATTCCCACACAAAATCCTTTTTGATGTTCAGCTCGATTCAATGCAATGCTTCGTGACGTGCAAGAATATCTTAACGTCGATTTCATTAGTTTGTTTCCTGTCACTGTTTTATTTATAGGTGCCTAATAACACACAAATCCCTACATTATTCAAGGAAATGATAGCCAGGAATGTAATATCCTGTTGTAATATACCAGGTTCAGCAATGAGTGAATACTTTGGAGAACTTTTGTGGAGTATGTTGAGCTGAGAAACTAATACATCTGGATAAGTTGCAATTTTAGTGAAGGATGTCATAAGATATTAAATTCTAGAACAGTGAGATTTGATGATTCAGAGCTTCTCTTGTTCGAGTAGCTACATCATAACGCTACCTTTGTTCAATTTCTTGAAAACTTTCAAAAAAATAATAATGATGATAATGAAATATAAAAATAAATTCGCCTGAAAATTCGTCTACATGGTGGTGAAATCCGTTTTTCGATATCTAGCATAGTTTTCGAGATATTTCATGTTGATAATTTCAAAAAACCACCAAAAACTCCCAAAATTTCCCCAATTTTCAACGAAAAAACCCATGAAAAGTCCATATTGATGCTCTGGGAGCCTCCATACGAAAATTGAAGACTCTACGACGACTTTGAATTTTTCGAAAAAATCCAAAGGGGGTACCCTTTCGTCGATTTTTCGAAAAACATCAAAAAATAAATTCGCCTGAAAACTCGTCTATAAGGTGTCAATAAGGTGTCCAAAAGGCGCTGAAAACGATGGTGAAATCCGTTTTTCGATATCTGGCATAGTTTTCGAGATATTTCATGTTGAAAATTCCAAAAAACCCCAAAAAGTCGCGAAAACCACCAAAAACTCCCAAAATTTCCTTGATTTTTAACGAAAAAACCCATGAAGAGTCCATATTGATGCTCTGGGAGCCTCCATACGAAAATTGAAGACTCTACGACGACTTTGAATTTTTCGAAAAAATCCAAAGGGGGTCAATTTTTCGGAAAATTCCAAGAAATAAATTCGCTTGAAAACTCGTCTATAAGGTGTCTAAGGCGCTAAAAACGGTGGTGAAATCCGTTTTTCGATATCTAGCATAGTTTTCGAGATATTTCATGTTGAGAATTCCAAAAAACCCCAAAAAGTCGGAAAAATCACCAAAATCTTTCAAAAACCTCTTAATTCCAAGTAATGGGTCCATATCGATATTCTGGAAGCCTTTATAGGAACATGCTAACATGCTGGAAATTTCCATTGTCGAATCAGTCGTTTGGAACGAAATGAAGATTAAGTTTATTCGGCATGCCTCTAAAGAACAAATTCAGTATTTCCCGACTTCAATTATTCAAAAGGATTATCCTTTCCGACGTCTTCAATTTGGAGAACCTGCAGGAAGGGTATTTAAGAATATCGGGGGTTTTCCGTTTTGCTCTCAGAGCTAAAGTACGAGGAAGAGGAAAAGGAGGAGGAGGAGGAGAAAATGTATTTTTATCTTCACATTAACAAACGGCATCGGTATTGTGTGGGAGCGTTAAACACATTTTCAATTTCAATGTAATTTCATTTCGTCTGCGACGGCGACTGAATTTGAATTATTCAGTGAACGGGTCTTTCTAGAAGGATGGAGAGAAAATATTTGAGATGGAATTGTCTTACTGATTGCTTCGAAACGAACCATTTGTGTGTAGCTATTACAATTCTATCGCCATTGAAAACTCCCATGTGTCTGAAAGCTGACACTTAAACGTTTGTGTGTTCACTTTTTCATGGAGCCAATTGAATCAGATTGAATTTAATACTGGAGAGGATTCTTCCAACTACAAAGTGTCGAAGTTTATCTCTTCCCAATAGCTCTAGAAAACTTCTGATCAGAAATATCGATAGCTCTTGTTGATAATACAAAAGCATTTCTATTTTCAACTATATGACTCACAGAAGTCGATTAGTCAATTTCTCTTTGAGTCGATGTCAGCAATTTTGGGAAATGTTTGGAGAAAAGGCGTTCAAAGTCACTCTTTAGAACGCTGCCACTTGAAAACTATTCAAACTACGACTGTGTCGCTTATCCACGATATTTTTGGAAGTATAAACTATCGACTGAGCTAAAGAAATCGATGCTTTGAAAGTGTCACACTGGAAAAGCACCTTAATCAATGAGATTATGACATGGAATAGAAGAACTCGTTGCAGTTTCCCATGTTGTCGTAAATAAATTAAACCTACAAAGGTAGAAAGCCGTTGTTTGTCGCTTGCGAATCAGAACACGCTCTGGCACATACGACTTCTGTTCGCACCAGTAATACGTAGAGTACAAAGCGGAAAAGCAATTGGATCGCAAGAGATTAAAAGAATTACTCTCATACGAGTCGCACACAAATTACTCTGCTCGCTAATGCAATACAACTTTTGTGTAGTTTAATGTTGATTACCCTCGAGATCCGGCTCTGCATTTTTTCCATCCATACTTCGAATTCCTGCTGGCGGATATATCCTCGTACGTGATTCACGCTTTTCCAACAACTGTTCCAGAATTAATGAGTTGAACAATGGATCAGGACTTTTTCCAGGCAATAACGATAGCTTGCATGGAAATGAACCAGGAAATAGGTTGAGATATTGAATGGGACTCGTTATAGCGTATTGGAATTATTGGATCGCATGTTTCCGACCATTTGAGGAATTGCTTGTCATCCAAAAGTTCTGTTGGATCCTCTTCTAACCACCACAGAAGGGTTCAAACAACCCCAGACAAGTTTGGAGCCAATTTAGATGCAGCATTAACTCTTCGGAGAAAGAGTCAATCATCCTGTATATTCCATGATGAAATTGGGGTATTGACCAAAAATCTACCTCCAGTAAGCTCCATGCATCGATTTTGGCTCATTACAATCGAACGAACCTCTATTATAGCAGCGCATCCATCAATAAAGATGCCTGAACGTCGATCCAGTTTTTCATCTCTTCCAATTTCGTTCATCACGTTCCACTGACAATAATCCACCCTTATTTTTGGTTTTGTTCTATTTTCCTCATTTCCTGTTCCACATACTGGCACGATCCATCCACAAGGAATATCCGGGATCGTTTATAATGACCTTCCTTTATATCGGTTTCGGAATTCGACGATCGATATTCGACGATTTATATGTTCCTAATTTCACCCACCATTATTGAATTGGTGGAGGTGTGAAAGAAGTGAGAAAATGCTCACAAGATTCCAGATTTGTCACAACAAATCCTTCTCAACAAATGTCGATGTCATCTTGACAATTAATTGAATGGATAATTGGAATCTCAGTAAATACTGAGACATTCCAGCCAATAAATCTCTTCGCAGAAGGATCCGTTGAATAAGAATTCCTGGCAACAATTTGGCGGTTGAAATTATATCAAATCACGAGTGGAATTCTAATCCGATTCCCGTTTATTGGATTGAAAACGTGTCCTAATTATTTCTCTCGAAATCGTTGGGTTTTCATTTCCACCGTTGAAATGAGTTTCTCCGATGAATTTCCGTTGTTACTTACGCCTCAGAAAGGAGTCCCAGTGATCAGTAAAACATCCGTGGATGCTCAGGGGCTTTAAATGCAGTTCCAGTAATCTTCGAAGAACGCACAGAATCTAGATTAGAGCGAATTGAATTATATTTACTAGCAAAGAGTCTATCTTGTGCTATTCAGATGAAAATAATGATAAAATTATGAGGAGTTTCATCACATTTACTTGAATAGAGTCACAAACTCACTATAAACAATTACTTTGCCAGTGAATGTAAACATTCAGTACTTCTGGAAGCCTGGAATGGTCACATTACGATATAAATTGGGAGTATTCCACAACCACAATTGAGCTTTGACCTCGTGTGTTTTGTCAGAAAGAGTATATTGAATGACCAATCACATTAGGGGTAGCTTTGATGTAGAGATGTAGAGACTATCATCGAAAGGACGTCAAAATGTTGGCTGGAGACCACTGAGATTGCAACAAAGTGAATTGCGTGCAGCTCTGAACGTACTGTCTGGGAAAGCAGGATTTTTCACTGTCATTTGGGGCTCAGATTTGATTCGTACATTTTCTCTATTCAACTTCTCCGGTGAATAAACAAAGAATTTCCATCGGAACCGGGACCATATTGTTGAAATTCGTCCCCATCGCCATTAGATTACCATTCCCTTATCCAGCCATGTATTCCTAAACAAATACCCCAAAGGTAAATCGTGTTGATAAAAATAAAACCCGATGCAATCGTGCGAATTCGTCAATTCCATTCACAGCTCCATCGACGTTTTGTTTTCTTATGAATTCAACCAAGCTACAGACAGTCAATAGCCGAAGCTTCTGCTCCAGTAAATTCTATCTTGAGGCCCCCAAATCCCCCGAATATTCCTCGAATTTATCCTGCCAATATGGCAGATGATCACCAGCTTCGAGTTCGATGTCTCTCGAGAAATACAGAAGGAAACGAGAAACAAAAAAACAGGCGACACCGACCTCGATAGAGACATTCCAATGGACCACTTGGCTCTAAGGGAGTTTGGGAGGGGGGGGGGGGGGGGAATTTAAGTCGACGGAGTTTTTGCTCATTAGCTGACGACTATTAAATCATGGGAATGCTACGTGTGGGCAGCCAATAAAATTGAAAATGAGCTCGCAGGGCCACGTTTAATGTCGGTGAACTTTCGCAGGAATGTTCACAGGCAGTTTTGAAACTTCATTAATTGCCTTGCTGCAGGATTTGGCAAAAAGTCTACTCGCAAACAATATTAATAAGGGTGTCACAGAAGGATTACGATGAATAATAGCAGACGATCCCTGGTACCCACTTATTTATCATTAAACTTCAACCACTATTAACAGCAATGTTTCTGTAACTCAGCTTCAGTTTGGGCGGAGCATAAACAAACCCAATTCTGTTGATTAATATTGATAAATTGAGCCCTGGCACCCCCTCTGGAGGGGACCAACCAAACCCATAATGGTTTGATCCACAATTCCATCAACAAATCACGTGAAGGTCGTGATATTGATCATTCTAGCCCCAAACCTCATTTCAACTAACAATACTTTCAGTTTGTTGGAAAATCCAACACTGGAGCATTGTGAAGTGGAACACAATTCGTTGTAAACACCTCCACAGCAATATTTCACCTCTACTGTTGAGCCATCAAAGCAATTTCCAGCCCATTAATCACTGGAAACATGAGAGAACGAGTGTCGTAATCCGAGTGAAAAAACTTCAATCATATTCTGATATACCTTTGGGAGTCACACTGGTTATACACCACCAAAAATTCGTTGAAAGGTAATTTGGATTAATGAAATTCGATGGAGATGACGACAAACAATCCTGGAGAGGTCAAGCCGATTTATTTCGTGGGGTTTTGGAACTGCATCCACTGCACTACGTTGTAGCATTAATCTTGCAGTTTGAAGCGATGAAATATAGCTGGTATCAGTAAATTTCCCGAAAAGGTCTCATAATAGAACCAATTAGAGTGGATATCCGTTCTCCATGTGGCAAGTTGAGGAGCTTAACGAAAACTTAAGTAGGAAATATCACTCGGGGTTGACATTTTATGGTCGAATGCGAACACAAGGGATTAGAGAGGCTTCAAAGACAACTTCTTGACAAACAACTTTGAAGAAGTCCTTTGAAAGGGTGGTTTATGCGAAGAAGACTCAGTTCGTGAAAAGCGCTTATCAGTCATGTTTGATGTACTGGGAGGAAAGTTTGGGATGCCTAAACAACGACAAAATTGTCAATATCGCTCGAATATTCCTGCTGGAAATTTTTAAAGTGACATTAATTCTCAATTCCAGAAATGTTGGTTTTATTTTGGGAGCAGCTTCTACCCAGAGATTGCTCTTGAATAAATAAAACTCGCCCTGTCTGCCCATATTCATTTCCTTCCAGTCATGTCTGCTTGAAATATTGAAACGGAATCGCTGTTTTCCCTGAGTCTAATAGACTCGGACGTTCGTTTTTCTGCGTTTGCGGTCATACCTGTGAGTTCCAGAGATCGATATCGCTGGAATCTGATTGTCTAGAGCAATAAAGCTCGAATGGAGTCCATGCATGCTGAGGTGGGAGCACAATATTGCACTGGAAAAGAGCGTGGTGGAATGTTCTGGACCTGGGAATCAATGAAGACGTTCCTGGAGATTGTTTTTATTGAGAAATGCATTTTTTGATTGCATCATACTGAGACTGATCTTGGTGTTCATGAAGTGGGAGTCATTCATCCAGATCCTTAGTATACGAACTGAATCTCCGGAATATCCATCGAGCTGGGTAGGAACTCAGCTCGGAATTAATTGATCCGAGCTCTAAACCTCTCGTCTGAAGATTCCAATGGAATAATCAAGAATAAGAGATGTGCACGCTGGGAAACAAAAGATTTAATTAGAGTGGAGTTGAGTAGGAGATCGTAGTGCCTAAACTCCCTGGAATAAAACAGTTTTTGAAGGAGTCAGAGGAAACTCCACATCTCATGTCATCGTGAATAATTATGAGAAAATCTACGCGAAATGAGTTCTAGATAAGGGGTGCTCCTGTTTGAATTGAAGGGTTCTAGTTTGTATTTCTCACTTCTCATGTAGGTGTCTCTCAAGAAGCCATTTTCATTGTACGAGTGCGATTTTTGGAACTTAGCAGACATGAACAACGCGTATGTGCGGCAAATTTATCTCTCGAAATTGTTCTTGGAGTTTCTCAAAGGAAACCGTTTGATTTTTGTCCAAAAAGTCGTTGTGGAGTCTTCAATGTTCGTCTTGAGGCCTCCAGAGCATTGACTTGGACCTTCCATAAGTTTTTCTGTCGGAAATTAGCATTCTTGGTTCTTTCTTGGTGATTCTTGAAGCTATTTGTGAGTTTCTGAGACAGTTTCGATATGAAAAAATTCCTACTACTACTCCTGATAGAGGATTTGGACCATTTGGGATCTGCCAACTCCATAATCATTGTCTTGTCTTCAAATTCTGTAAGAAGCAAAACGTCTTAACAATTCCAGAATAATCCGTGTACACAAGACTACACCTCAGTACATTTTCACTGTGATATATTTCAGATTAACCCGACGCGATGTCTCAGCTTCGTGTTTGTCAAGGATAATATAGTTTCCCCCATTCAAAACATCGCATCGTTTCTAATTGGCTGACACAATGCGCTAACGCTATTTACAGTTTCAACGCAGTAACCGTAGAAGGTATTTCTGCACGCTTTGTTCACATTTGGATCCCCTATCAACTCCTTCCACCGAATCGAGGGATTGCAGTGAAGTAGGCTGTTTTAAGCTTCATGTGTCAGTTCGTGGATGCTGCATGAATATGTTAAAAGGTCTCCCAATTCACAACATGGGATCACCAAATTTCAAATTTCGATCTCGAATGATTCAGAAGTCACAGCTCTGGCCGATTTTTGTGCACACCCCTGTATATTTCAGACAGCGTATCTCATTTCACACATGAACTTGCACTTTTTCAAATTCTCGCCGTCCTGGGTGATTTATAATAACGAACGTGGTAAGGGTTCTGATAAGCCAGAGAAAAGTCCCGAACGGAAATGAGGAATAACGGATTTTCGGATCCAAAGGAAGTGCTCCTCCATTCGATCACGTTAAACTCTTGCAGAATTAATGTAATTAGGACGATACAAAACTCGCATTTGCGATCAGCATGTTTAGCTGTTTCTAAATATGTAGTAAAGCCCAAAGTTCTGCGGTTTCAGCTGCCCGAAGCTGCTGAAAACGACTGCGCTTTCCATTAACAGGACAATTTTCACGAAGTTTAGAAAATTGCGTGCGAATTAATTGGGAAGGGTTGATGTAAGCATCAGGACATCAGAAAACATTCAAAGTATTAACGTTGGTGAAGGTTTATTTAATTTTCTGAGAGGTGGAATATTTGAAATTAATTTCTCTGGACTTTCGAATTTTTTTATAACAATGCAATGTATAAAGAGATGAACACTGTTCAGTAAAATTCAGGCTTGAAAGGTTTTGAGACTTTTGAGGCCTTTTAGTACCATGTTTAATATTTTTTAAGAAACTTCCATGTCACTGAAGATTCCTTCAATTTCGTAGGAAGCTATAATAGGGCATTGTCTTGGTCTAACTAAATGCGTCACATGTATAAAACAAGCAGATTTTGAAAAAGTTGGGTTCAAGGAGGTTCCATGATGAAAACACTACATTTGTATTCCCCTGTATACTCAACTCATTGACTCTCTGATTTCGATCTAGAGCTACTATCTCATTATTCATACATACCATCAACCTGATAATGAGCATGATAAATATATGAGATGCTCAATATTCCTCGCAGATTTGACTCGTCGAAGTGAGGTTCAATTCACAAATTTCCAACCCACGAATCTCTATTTACACTTGGATAAAGCCGTGTCAATTCAACGCTTGCATTTGAATAGCTGAATGATATTTGGTTTAGTCTATTCAGGTACATCACAAAATAGCGTTTTCTCATTATCACGTGCCTTATACAGGGTGTTCCTCAAAGACATGCTACTATTTGAAGGGGCGATTCTTTGACACATTTCGAGAAAAAAACTTCCTATGAACGTATGTCCTAAAAGTTCTTAGATTATTATCGTGTGGAAAAATATTCAATTTGGAAGAAGTCAACACTCTGTATCCTGCAACTTTACAATCAGCGATAAAACAAAATAATAATTGGTGTATGCCAGAGTAAATACGACATCAGAGGAACACGAATGGATAAACAGAAACACCGAAATTGGCGTGCTCAGCGATAAAGTAGTTTAAATAAGTTTTTCGCAGCGGATATCACTCCCGAATCCAGACGTAACTAGTACGCCTAAATAATTCATAAAATCGATCCGGAAACATTGATCCAGGAATCAAGGAAGAACCGCATTCGAATGTGGAGTTTACAGGATACTTCATCGGGACTCTTTTTTAGAAAAAAAAAAGGGGAAATGAGATTGAATAATTACGATGATTACTAAATGAATCCTAGAGTCAGTCTCAAACATTCAGGTGAAACTAATATAAGCATGGTTATAAAATGCCCGAACACCAAAATGTATTGCTTAGCTGTTGACAGTGCCTGTCAAATTTATAAACGACCATCGGCTTTTGTCTTCCAGGGCTTCAAATCTTCAGCAAACAATGTTGCAACGGAGATTGCCTCAAACTTCCAACACCAATTATAAAATTTCAACAGCTTGTGAAATAATTGTTCGACTTCCATGAAAGTTGTGTCGGAAAGTTCTACTTAATTTTTCACTGTCTCGGCTTCAATGCCGTTATTAAATTTCGAAAAGAAAATATTTCTCTTCCAGCCCTAGCGAAACTATAGAGTTTTGACAAATGATACTAGAGATAATGAATTGTCTATAATTCCCTCACGAAATCACGATGTTTTTCGTTTCAGTATGTGGCAGCCAAACTGGTACTTCGAACGGTGGGAATTCTTTGACAGAAACCACCACTAGAGGGCCACACTTCGATGCTGCAGCGTCAAAAAATGTCACCGCCCTTTTGGGCAAAACAGCGTACCTCAATTGCAGGGTCAAAAATCTAGCAAATAAGACTGTGAGTATTTCTTCAACCAGAACTCAATATTGGAGTTGAAAATATGCTTCTCACACAAGCATGCTACACATGACATCATCATCCTTCATTTAGACATCGCTGTATCACTGAAATAGCCTCTAGATTCCCAGACTCGACACCTACAGAGTTTATCGTAGGGTGGATCTACTGAATACGTTCCTACAACTCGCCTTGTACATAAAACTCTCCTCTACACCGAGTATATTCCAGGCACTTCCATATCACTCGATAACTTCGTTGTCATCAAGTCGTCTCTGAAACAATATGCTCTGTGGAGGCTGTCAAGCCGCCATGTTGTCTTTAAACGCCTTCTTCGCTCCCTTGTTATTGGTTCAGTAAATGGGTTTGTGTTTTTGCCGACGAATTAAAGTTGAGGTTATGTGAATCCAGTGTGTTTGTGACATTTCGTGGATATAACTATACCTTGACACGAGAAATATCTGGACTAAAAGTAAGTTGGGTCAGGTTGAGATGAATTTAAATGTTTCCAGAAGTGAACGAGACCCAATTCACAATTAACGTTTATATAAACTTTAGTTTTCTCATAGTTTGTAGCTATGTTGTGTGGGTGGTAAAACAGAAAACAAGGAAATTACCAGCCAGTTTCATTTTCTGACGTTGTGGTGAGACACGTCATGGAAAATTGCAGGAAATCTAGAAGTAAAAAATTTTTGGAGTGGTGCAAAATAGGTGGAATCATCAGGAATTTAATTGGAGGAAATTTGAATGGACAGTTTGACATGTCTGACAACCGTTCTGACATATTCTTCTTCTTCCTGATACGAGCTGCTAGTCCAATCAATACTGATTCATCACCCAGTACATCAGTGACTAGCTTCAACTGGGTCACAACAGGAATTTTGTATGAAATCAATATCGATGACCAGAGAAAGAAATTCGTTCGTTGAAAATTCAGCAAATATTCCATCAATTAATTTCATTCAGCTTCAGTGCATTGTGTGATTGTCCCACAAATATTCTGCACTCTCACAGCATTCATTTTGAAACAATCATGAATCGTGTTCTTGCTAGTCACGATGCCTTGTGCCTTTTTTGTTAGAAAAACCATTCAATTTCAACAGACTACAATACTCCCCTTGATTAAAATCTCCTAAAAAAACTCCATTTGCTTGTCAGCGAATTTCCACATTTAAATTCATGAATTCAACACTCGGTACATAACCTTCAATCATGCAGCTCCTTTCATTCATGAGGAATTCAAGGCACGAAGAATCCTATCAATTATTTCCCTTTTATCTTCAAGTTTTCCCCTCATAGCACGTAATCACATTCCGTTTAACGATCTAGAATCAGTCACCCTATCGAATCCACTGACTCACTTTTGTTTTCTGCCAGCATCAGCAGATTGCTCAACCTTTTTCAATCATGGATCAGATACACTCTTGAGTTGGTCCTTAGATTATATATCCTACTAGATGAATGCTCCAAACAACAACGTTGTGAATTGGCCTGATATAAATTCGTGACGAATACCAGATAAATCTTCATTGGCTACCATTCGCAGCTGATATATCATGCGTAATGTGCAGCTTGTAATTCGTGTGTCAACACAGGATTGCTCCTATTATTCCCTGGTGGTTATATTATCACCTATTGAGCGTATCCTGCTTTACAAATAATCATTCGGATGCCCCCATTGCTAGCTTGCCATGGTGGAATTTATAGCGTGTTTCAGGATAAATTCAATTGGAAATCCTCGGTAGAGGGTATGAATTATTGGAAGTCATGAAGCACCAAACTCTTTTCTCTTCCTGGACCTGCTAGAACTAGGCTGAGAAGAATTTTCGATCTAGTCATGACAGAATTTGGCATCAGGAATGATCGAAGACAGCTCATGCATTGGCTTGCACTATTCCATATGGGATTTATTTTTCCTCACATTCTCTCTCCACCCTATCGGGAATCCCAGGATAAGATGCATATTCCTTAATGGCCATTGCAGACATTGATTGATGATGCTCAAGTATCTTGGACTGAATAGAAGTCTTTCAACAGGAATCAGACCATTTCTAGATATCTAAGCCGAGGAAATTTATTCAGATACAACATACTGTGACTCCGTTCTGGCTTCAATCAGTTATTTCATTTAGTCAGCTGTATCAGAGGAGTGTAATTGAGGTTCATTCAAAATGTCATACAGAGGATATAACACTGTGACTGTAATAATTCACCTCTACTGAGAGCAGCGGAAATTTTTACCGGTAACTAATGAGCAGTTTTTCCTTTCAGTCCTTTATTCAGATCTCCTTTCCAGACAAAAAGGCTCATCTTCCCTTTGTTCGTTGAAGGGTGTCGAGAAAAACTGAATGAACCATTACAGAGTCTGAATTACAACTCTCTGCAGAGAGGCACTCTCATTTCTATGAGACCTACTTACTATTTACTTGTCATTTTAACAAATGAAAATGCTGAACAAAGGTCAGAGAATTCACAAGCTGGGCCGTGTCTGCGTGTGCAGTAACGTTAGACTATTTTTTTTTCCACGAGAAATAAGACAATTCGTCGTTTCCGACAGATCCTGTTGTTCTCACAAAAACCTCTTGAGATTGATTACGCTCACAGCCTGCATACTATCACTCGATTAATGTTTCCAGAATATAACATATCATTGTCTGTGGTGCTCGGAATCATTTATTTTACTGGCGACATGGATATGGAGGAAGGAATCAAGATGATGAAAAATGGTTTATAAACACGTAGAGGTGTCACTGGCTATACCCCACTTGAAAAAATGGAGATGTCATTTTCTTGTCACTTTTTTGTTTGAACATTCCTGGTTTCCTGGTTCCAGGAATGACCAATGCCTCTTCCATTAGGACAAATGGACTCATAAAATGAAAAACTTTACAAATTCACAGTGCCTACGAGTCAACGTATACACAGACATGATTTACCGTTCATATTTTTCACGGGGTTACGTCTAAACGTTCTTTATTTCGCTCTGTTTCCATACGAATCGCATTCCCAGCGTTGCTGGCACAAAAACTCAGTCTATGACACTTCAGTCATTTGTCATCGTTGAAGCGTTTGTCTGTTGAACTAATCGTGATATTCAATATTCAACTAGTAAATCTTGAGTAGTCTCACTCGAGGACTGATCAAGATATCCATGAATTACTGCGATGAAACAAATGCTCGCGAGGAATGTTCAGCAACACTGAAAATAGAACTGGGAAGTAATCAGAGTCAGGACTTTATCTTTACTGGTAATATATGTTTGCAAGTACAATTAAGGGCTTGCAGTTAACTCCAAGATACGTTGAGAACCCCACATAGTTTCCATTGTTAGAGATAAACTGTTTGCTGTAATTACGTCGTGTCATTGTTTTGTGTGAAGATGAAAATGTCCACTTTGCGTGGTTTTTTAGAATTCAACAGGTCGTACAAGTGAGTCAAACCTCCTGTATATTTATCTATCGAAGCATTTTTTTTATGCTGAGCTTTTTTAGAGATTTTAGAGTTTTTTTTGTAGATTTCGCTGTTTTTCGAATTTGTTTTTGTGAATTTTGACGTTTCTAGGGATTTTATTTTGTAGATTTCGGTATTTTTCAAGTTTATTCTTATGAATTTTGGCATTTTTAGAGATTTTAGAGTATTTTTTTTGTAGATTCCGCTGTTTTTCGAATTCGTTTTTGTAAAATTTAGTGGTTTTAGAGATTTCAGAGTTTTCTTTTGTAGATTTCGCTGTTTTTCGAATTTGTTTCTGTAAATTCTGACGTTTCTAGAGATTTTATTTTGTAGATTTTGGTGTTTTTCAAGTTTATTTTTATAAATTTTGGCGTTTTTAGAGACTTTAGAGTTTTTTTTTGTAGATTGCGCTGTTTTTCGAATTAATTTTTGTGAATTTTGACGTTTCTAGAGATTTTATTTGGTAGATTTTGGTGTTTTTCAAGTTTATTTTTATGAATTTTGGCAATTTTAGAGATTTTAGAGTTTTTTTTGTAGATTTCGCTGTTTTTCGAATTCGTTTTTGTAAATTTTGACGTTTCTAGAGGTTTCATCTTGTAGATTTTGGTGTTTTTCAAGTTTATTTTTATAAATTTTGGTGTTTTTAGAGACTTTAGAGTTCTTTTCGTAGATTGTGCTGTTTTTCGAATTTATTTTTGTGAATTTTGACGTTTATAGAGATTTTATTTTGTAGATTTTGGTGTTTTCCAAGTTTATTTTCGTAAATTCTGGCGTTTTTAAAGATTTAACAGTTTTTATTATAGATTTCGCTGTTATTCGAATCTTTTTTTGTAAATTTTGACGTTTTTAGAGATTTTAGAGTTTTTATTTTGTAGATTTCGCTGTTTTTTAAGTTCATTTTTGTAAATTTAGGCGTTCTCAGAGATTTTGGAGTATTGAATTTCAAATATTTTCGTTGTTTATTGATTTTCATCATCCGAACATGGCCAATATTCCATGGACCTGTCAATAAAGCAGTGAGGTAGACCCCAGACGACTCCTAGTTTCGGTGTTTTGCTTATTCATCCATCACCAGTACCTTCACGCTAATCACAAACACAAACTGGGCTCGCACCTGTCCTCTCCCTGCTTCTTCCCATAACCCAAACGGTTTCGCACGTTCATTGCAGATGTCTCTGCAGGTGTCGTGGGTTAGACATCGCGACGTCCATCTGCTCACCGTCGGTCACTACACCTACACCAGCGATCAGCGGTTCAGGGCCATCCACCAGCCCCATTCCGAGGACTGGACGCTCCAGATCAAGTATCCGCAGCACAGGGACTCGGGGGTCTACGAGTGTCAAGTGTCGTCCACCCCGCATCTGTCACATTTCATTCATCTCACGGTGATCGGTGAGTGTGTGGGAATTGGGAATTTTTCGCGGGATCACCAATGTTTGTGAAAATTTGAAGAACGTCTCCATAGCTCTTTGCTAGCTCCACGTGCATTAAGGGGGTATTCTAGTCTAGAGCGCTACTTCTTGGGTAGTTTTCAAACTAGGATAAAAAAAAAATTGAAAATATTTTCACTTTCAATTGTTTTATATAATGTTTATTGATCCTTCATGTATGTAGAAAAAAATTCAGAAGAAAGAAATGTCGAAAATTGGTCAAATGACAGGCCGGTGAAGTGGGGGCTGCCAATGAAACAGGGCTCCCTGGTCGACATGATTCCAGCCCTTGTAGTCATCCGAATCGAACAAACAAAAGAAATTCCCAATTAGTAAAGATGTCGCTATCGCTTGAACTACGGCCGAAAAAAAATATGAAAAATTCACAAAATGGCGTCTACTTAAAAAAAAACATTCATTTTTACCCCTGTTTTTCGACCTTTACGAATTTTTTAAAAATACTTCGAATCAAAATTTTCCAAAATCCCTAGTTCCAGCGATGAAGAGATGTATGAAGAAGATTCTCACAAAATTCCAAAGGAATCGGTCAGATGGAACTTGAGTTATCGTGTCAACCACCTCAACAAAAGTAGTTTCGAGAAAAACGCGTTTGAAGTTTGAGAAAGATTTCCAGTTTCGTGTCTACTTAGCTCCAAGATCGAGACTAAACTGAACAATTCCAGGTATATTGGGTACGCACTGGTAGTCAGGTATATATAAAAACTCAATTAAAAGGGTATACTACGAGCTCAAGTCGGATACAAAAGAATTCCTGGAAAAAATCTGCCATTCATTGTGTGATCACTCTGCTCGGCCGGTTTAAGTGCCGCGTTACAAAATCCACTGTATCTCTCAAAATAATTCGAATTTGGAAAAATCCTTTTGAGAGCATATTTTTGAAAGTCTAAGCTTTGAAAATATGCGAAAAAGAATGATTATATCAATTTTCTAGACCAGAATACCCCCTTAATCATTTCCATGGCGAATAAAATTTCCATGGGACTAGTACACAGGTTTGGTACGTTGAGGAGAAATAATAACCGTTATCAAAATTGAATTAAAATCCCCCGCAGGTACGCCCCATTGTTCATTCCGTAGAATAATAACAGCATCGTTTCGAATTCTATTAGCCGTCTCATTCATAATAAACCAATTCGCATTGTTCGGCTAACGCAGAATCAGACGTGATATATCTTTCTCTGAAAGGAAAAAAAAGCGGTTAGAATATTGGAGGAACAAGGAAACGTTATTTCTGAGCTCGCAACAAGAATTTCTATAGAAAAATTCGACAACGAAAAATAAATTCAATTGAGAGGTGCTTCATTCAAAAAGGATCATTCAAACGAACAATTGGATATAATAAGCATTGAATACGTACCAGAAATTTTAGATTTCGCTATTTTTCGAATTCGTTTTTGTAAATTTTGACGTTTTCAGAGATTTTAAAGTTTTTATTTTGTATATTTCGCTGTTTTTCAAGTCATTTTTATAAATATGGGCGTTTTTAGAGATTTCAGAGTTTTTTTTTGTAGATTTCGCTGTTTTTCGAATTCGTATTAAAAAATTTTGCGTTTTTAGAGATTTTAGAGCATTTATTTTGTAGATTTCGCTGTTTTTCGAATTCGTTTTTGTAAATTTTGACGTTTTTAGATATTTTAGAGTGTTTATTTTGTAGATTTCGCTGTTTTTCAAGTTTATTTTTATAAATTTGGGCGTTTTTAGAGATATTAGAGTTTTTATTTTGTGAATTTCGCTGATTTTCGGATTTGTTTTTGTAAATTTTGACGTTTTTAGAGATTTTAGAGTTTTGAATTTCAAACTTTTCCGAGTTCTGGGAATATTTTGGAATTGTAATTGATGTTTTCAAAAGATTTTGTATTTTTTCATACGGTAAATTTGAAATTCCCTTGAGTTTTTGAGATATTTCGGTAAACAAAGAAAAAAACAAATCAGAATTGCAAGAGATTCGGTCGTGGGTAACATAATTATCGGTAAATAATTCCAGACGAAACAATTTCACACAAACTCAAACCATTCTGGCTGAATTTGCAACGTTTTAATGATACAGGGTAGCACATTCGACCCGTTTCTTTTTGTCACCATCGTAGATGTTTTCTCTGAAGACTTTCTCGAGACAGCTGATGGATTGTTCTCTAGTAATGCCTACTTTGATTACTTCCAGTACAAAACTAACAAAAACGTTAAAAAAATTGACCGTTTGACATCGAGAATGAACTATGTTCGAGACATGCAGTGATATTGCGCCCAAGGTTTTATAGTCTAGATTATATTATAGCGAGCGCGGAAGCGAAGATTTTAATTAAAAACATAGCGAAACAGCTGTGAATAATTCTTGTCTGCCTTAGATAAAAAGATTACTCATTTGTGCATTTTCCAAGTGATGGATTACATTAATATTAATTATAAAATCGTCAGAAGAACAACGGAAGATGCTCATTTCCAGGAATGCACGAGAGGGAGTTCTTTGGAAACTTCCGAATGGGAAAAACAATGTTGGGAACTTTGAATAGTGACTCATTGGGAATTAGGTTGTTTATTCAGTTGTTCTTCGTGAATGAACATCAATTGAAATGAATTTAGAATCTCGTTTCGAGAGAATTTGCAATGTAAAGACATGAATCGATTTTCGTAGTTTACTTCTTTTAATCTATTTTAATTTTGAACCACTGAAGTACTACTAGAAATACTGAGTGGTCTTTGACTCATCCATGTCGAGACTGAGTTGATGAGAATTTTTATTTTTCCGACAAAAATGCAAACATTTTTGAATGACTATCACACCCGAATGACTGATTCGTCAAAGCATTTTCTGTCTAGCAGATTTCAACTCCAAAACATTCAACAGAAGCTGTCACTGGCAAAAAACGAATTAGCGACCTCCATGCCTTCCATCACAGTCAATTCCGAAGACTGACCGACCAACAAAAACGGCGAATGCGAGTCCTGCTGACCACGCCATTCTCGAATAACCCTTTCAGGCTACTGTGTTAGCCTTTCATGAATAATAAAAGGCTCTGTTTGTCTGGCACATTCGTTCGTGCGAGCAGAGTTTTTGGATTCGGACTCGATCCCATTGTCGTTGTGCTTGTGGGGACGATTTTGAGGGGTGTTTTCGTTTATTATGGATGCTTCGAAATGCCTCGGATTAATTTCCATGTACAGGGTCGTTTTTTCCTGAAGGATGTCCCAAAATTAACGCCTGATTCGATTTGAGTAGGCAACACAGTTTTAAGTCTTTGGGATTTCAGTTATTTATTTGATAATAAAATGAATGGGGGGATAGGGGGGACAATTAGGCCTCCAACTACCAAAATCCACACCAAACAGTGGCACGTTGTGGATGCATTTGTTTTTCTGTGTATTTCATCTCAGGAAAATTGAAACAATAACTTATATTGATCCAGAATCCACCATTATACTATTTCGTGGGATTCACAATGCCTTTTAGAAAATAAAACCCAACTTTGAAGTAAATATTTTCCTATATTTGACAATGAGAATACAGAGAGATGTTTGAGATGTTAAGCTTCTTTCACCTTATCTGAAGAGCTCTTTCTAGAATCAGAATTGTCAGAAATACCTTCAAGGTTAAATACCAATAAAAGCTTCAAAGAAGAACGTATTTATTCATCTGAAAATTCCAGCTTTGTTGAGGATATCCTGGATGAGTTTGATTTTTACCTCTCCTAAAGGAAAATGGAGTTGCCATCACGAATAAGAAGAATTTGGGGGGGGGGGGGGAATTTTCTTGGATGTATAGAAAGTTTGACCTTGACTGAATAATATGTATAACAACTCTCAATGAGAATTCTGTTACCAAATCAAATAAATGTCGTTTCACAGCTCTCCCGATTCAAAGAATGCATTGAAATGATAATTACTATTTGAAAATGCCAATATCTTCAATACTATTCAAGCTAGGTATAGGGAACCTCGATATAAAATGAAAGATAATCGAATTTTGTATTGATGAAATTGAAAAAATACAGGGTGTTCTATTCAAAACAACAAAGATATCTGCGTTTGAAATTATAAAAAAGTAACAATGAATTTTGAACGTCCTGTATAAAATTGGGAAACGGGTTCAATCGAAATCAATATCCTGAAACCTCTTTAATGCTTGGTCAAAATTGAAAGGGATGGTTTCTATACATTTCGATGTTATTCTGTTTCCAATTGTACCCTGCATTTTCAAAAAGGAAACAATAACTCGAAAACGGTTATAGTTAGGTACATGGTACCTTCAATGAAATCGTATTATTTTTTCCTGAACTATCCAAAACTGCAATAAAATACCGGGTGTTCCATTTGAAAAAACCCAACTTTGATATGTCACACTTTTTTGAGCTACCCTGTATACTCCAAAATAATTTCCCTTTGCAGCCTCAATGAATATACAGATAATGAGAAGGAGAAATTTCCGAAATATTCAATGGTTTGGTTTGGTGTCGTATGTGGTGCCCCACCCTGTATATTCAGCACTCTGCTATAAATGTAGTGAATCTGAATAAAAATCGAGCTGTTTCAGACAAATCCCTCATAAATGGAGAGTTCGAAAGCACCGTTTAAACGATCCAATATTTCAGAACCAGACACCGAAATCGTCGGTGGACCGGAGCTGTTCATTGATCGAGGAAGCACTATAAACCTCACCTGCGTTGTTCGACATAGCCCCGAACCACCTGCGTTCATTTTCTGGAATCACAACGACGCTGTAAGTACAAGGTGTTTGTGCCCTTTGTAGTTCTAGATGATTTGTTGTTCTTGAAACCCCCATTGAAACCCCCAAGAGAATAGCATCCATATTTATTGGGAGAAAAACGTTTTTTGCTCAAAGAGATTATGGGGGAAAAGAAAATTGCTCTGCCTTTGGATTCAGTTACCTACCTGAGACGAATTCGTGTGATATTTTAGTTTCTCCCTTTAATCATATTTATGGTTTCTGAGGAGATTCCCGTCAGAGTGAAATTTTGAAAAACAGAGTATATATACAGGGTGTTCCTTTAAGACATGCTAATAATTGAAAGGGTGATTCTTTGACACATTCTGAGAAAAAACTTCCCATAAACGTACGTCCCAAAAGTCTCAACTTTTGAGATACAGAGTTACAAAATATTACACTTTTTCTAAGGTAGTCCTGATTCATTTATTTTTCAGAAGGTTATGTTTCCATAAGCAACACCTAGAAAGATTCTAACTTCGACATTGTAACGAATCTGATCTCTTAATTTGCTTTCAGTCAATGCAGAAACATTTTCACGCCGCATCAGATTTTTGTGGAATTGACCCTGAAATGGAACGATTTTTATTTTTTAAGCGAAAACCATGCGTCGGACAAAGAAAATCCATGAGATTAATTTTGTTCAATAATGAATGAGGATCCTAAAAGTAATTTTTATCTCGAAAGTAAGCTGTGGCGTAGTATTTTTTTCTCCAAAAATATTCAATGCAAAACGCGTACGGACGCCACTGGTAGAGAAAATGATGAATTGCGTACATTTCAAAATGCACCTTGATGCATAGAAGACATGTACCAAATTTTTTGAAGATGTCTAGAATATTATCATAGTTATTATCAAAAAACTGTTTTTTTTTCATCACCCTGTATCTCAAAAGTTGAGACTTTTAGGACATACGCTTATAGGAAGTTTTTCTCTCGAAATGTGTCTTTAAGGAACACCGTGTATATACAGTATCGGAGAGAATATATCTGTGGTATGGCAGAATGCTATGAGAGTAACAAGGAAAGCGAGAGAGACGCCATGAATGATCCCCGACAGCAACTAGCTGGTAAACCGGTGGTTAAAGCGACACTCCACAAGATAATTCCTCTACGAGCAGGTCGTCGAGGCCATTTCCATATTCCTCTACTGCAAGTGGCAATTCCCTTGAATAACAAATGAAACCCTAACACAGAGAACCACTAGACACATGTTTCCAATTATCCAAACCTAGATTGATGTATTCTATAACGCAGGGAAATTCCTGAGCCCGCTAGCAGCGTCTAATTTCAATGAGGATTCAGCATTCTTGCTGAAACAGACACCTGTCTAGATGTTTCTGAGATTATGTACAACGACACTCGACTGTACCTCCCTATCAACAGGTCTTATATCAGCACGAGCTTTAGTCCTGACGTAAATGGAATGGAATTAAGTCTGGGAGGGCC
The DNA here is from genome assembly GCA_037013635.1 of Plagiodera versicolora. NCBI lineage: Eukaryota > Metazoa > Arthropoda > Insecta > Coleoptera > Chrysomelidae > Plagiodera > Plagiodera versicolora. The sequence continues at coordinate 866,787 of CM072988.1, forward strand.
TCTGCAATAATATTTACATTCACTTAGGATAGTAGCATAGCTGATAGGTTTTAAGACGCCCCCATGAAATCGATTCAAACTACAAAACTCGATATACTGATACAAAACTATGTATACTATTTTTTTTGGCGTGGAATTTGTTGTATTTCTCGAATAAACAACACTCGTCACCCTTCAATTCAACGGGACATTGAAGACGGTGCTTCTGTGACGTCACTCCATCACTTTTAGATCCATCAGCAGTGACTGATAAGATCCTCCATCACCAAATCAAACACAAATCATCAGAATTGCCAGCAATATTCAAGTGGATGTCTGTATCATAAAATTATGTCGAGTACCCCTCCCTAAGGGTTTCCCTGGTGTAATTACCATCCCCCCACTCTAAATTCAAACGCAATTTTATTCCTATCCCAGGCAATCATCTCCAGAAACGATGTTACCTACATTTCATCACCGAAATCGCTAATACCTTTTCGCGTATGCATGAGAAACAGTGCTGATCGCTTTTTTTCAGATCATTAGCTACACCAGCTCGAGAGGGGGAGTCAGTGTGTCCACGGAGAGGGGGGAAACCAGCAGGAGTGTCCTCCTCATCCAGAAAGCACGGCCTTCCGACTCTGGGAACTACCAGTGCAACCCATCGAATGCCAGGCCTGCCAACGTCACTGTACACGTACTGAATGGTGAGGAATCTCGCTTATACAAGTTTCACCTGTACGTTCACCTCGAAATCGCCTTAGGAAGGTGTCAATAGATACTCCTGATGAGTTGCTGGACTGTCGAGAAGGTTCTCCAGAGTTTTGGGGCGATTAGTGCCCAATTTCCAATACAGGGTGTTCCTGGAATGCCTTCGGGAGTCAATTTTCCAGGTTTTTCGAGTGAGCAACATTTCTATCGTGACGCGAGCGATCGGGAAGCGTGTGAAGGAGAAAAGGGAGGAATGAAATTGACCGTTTATGGATGGAGCAAGGAGAAGTCGTGCAAATAAGAAACAAAAGGTTATCGAAGTGGGCCCCATGGGGCTTGAGAGTTTGGAATACATTTGAATTTGATCAGTTTCGTTATCGAAGGGTAAAAAGCATAAAGAGTATGGAGAGATGTCTACAACTGTCCAATATTGAGGTTATGTTCGTCATTTACTTCGAGAGATTCATGAACTCGGAGTTGTGACATGCGTCATGAATTCAACCGTGCTGAAACGAACCCCATTTTGTTCGCCGCTTTGTTTACCAAGCCATAAACTACTGTAATAACATCAAATTGTTTTTCTGATTCACTTCTGGATCCAGATGTCTGATACATTGCTGTTCTATGAACTTCAACGTGGTGGAATGTTCCGCATACTAAAATTCGTGCATATTCATGAATCTCCTGAGGGCTATCCATGAAGAATTAATTCGTTCCAGAATATGCAATGCTTCATAATACCCGTCAAAGTAGGAAGTAAACTGTAGGAATTAGATATACGTGTATTATTTTCTGGAGCATTTGGGAATGGGCGTTTGAGAATACTTTTGAGCAATTAGTTTATAGAAGATATTAGTTATATTTCGATACCAATAGTAACTAGAATTCTAGGAACCAATTGTTGTAGCAATACTTCACAATGTTGCCAAATATCAACTGAAAACAGTAGTCAATATTCTAGGAATTGGAAGATACATTTCTTTTCTCAATTCGAAATTTTGGATCGCTGAAAAAAGGACGACTTATTTTGGATATTAATTTTCCCCATACTCGAATTAATGACATGTTATTTTCATGATAGTACATCATTACCTTACCATGTAATCATCTGTTTACCAACCTACCATTGAAATTATACGTCTCCTTCTTCAGAAATAAAATCAACATACATAAAATGGAATTTCCCATTAACTTTCACTCATTTCGCATTAGAGTTATCAGTAGAATGGACAAAACACGAATTGGAACATTAAAAGTCAACCGAAACTATTGATCCCTCCACGTTTATTTTACAGCAATTAACTTTATTCAAACAGTGAATGGTTATTGAAACATTATTCAGAGGTTTTGAATGAATACCAATTACTGGATTCCAACTGACAATGCGATATTTTTACGTAGGTCAGCGTTCCTGTAATTATACAAGGTGATCTAGACAAACGTAGCGAAAATAATTCCAGTATACTCCTGGACTTATACAGTGTGTTCCGCTAGGTAAAATCCTACGTAGTGTTCTGATTGTTTGTTTATTTTACAGGTGAACACCCAGAGGCGATGCAGCATGGAGGCAATCAGAGGATGGGACCTTCTCTGGGAGCGCTGGCTTTCATTTCCTACGTTTTACTCGCTTACTGTTAAGTTTTAGACGTTTTCGGTCCATCCCAAACCGACTAAGTGGGTGTGGAAAATGCAATGTGTTTTCCTACGATGCAGTCGTATAAATATGATGTATGCGTTATTTTTTCCATTGTTTTTGCTATGGAGGAGATGGCTTGGGGGTGTTTTGGATTGGGTAGACTTATTTTTGGTTCGTTGAGGAAAGAGCTCGGTTTGTTTTTGTTTCGATTAGGAAGAAGGTTCTCCAAAAGGGGTCAGCAAATATACATCTCTCAATGCAAGAAACATCGGAGATAATTCTGCAATTGGAACAATGTTTTAGTTATACCGGGTGTTTCTTCAAATTCTGGGAATTGTGGCCCCAAAAACTCAATCCAAAACTCTTCCATTGTCTTTCGGATGAAACAAATGAAAAAATAACGCATCTTTCATGTACCTTCGACACATTCGTATTCGTTTCCCCTCCCCTGTTGAAACTTTCCAGAAAAATCGAATTCAAATGCTCCAAAACGAAGCAACAACCTGTGGAACGCCACTGTCCAAAACCCCAACAATTTTTCATCACAAAAACTCCTCAAACAGTTCTTGTGTCTACGTGAAAAACCTTTTTTATGGTGCCCCTCTACCTGAAGTCATATATTCCAAGTGGCGTCACCATAAATAACTGGAAAATTCGGAAAATCTCCCCATTTCCTGGAGATAAAGATTGATAAATAGCGGTGAATGAAATCCCGAACACTGTTCGGGAGGCACATGGATGTCACAACTAACTGTAACATGGTAATATCACGAAGATGTCAACTGGGAGTGGATGTGCTAAAATGGTGGAGCTCCGTTTCCGTTTAGAATTTAAGAACCTCCAATTATGCAGGTCATAACGATTATAGAATATTTTCAAACGGCTATATAACGTTTTATTGTCCCCAATCAACATTAAAATTCGACGGCTTCACGGTACGTTTTATTACCCAGAAACGACATTCTTACTGTCAAATGTCATACTGACAAAGATATCGTTATGAAGGAAACGGAAACAGTTGAATGTATGGTGGCGTCACTGCTGTCATATCTTCTCTTCGAAGACGAAATGGATACTGGAAAGTTTCAATATTATTTCATCTCTTGTAAATGACCTGCCATTTTTTCTACATTCTTCGAATCTCCTGATGGTTTATGGTAAATTGAATTAGACCACAACCTTGATGGCATTGTATATAAAGTTACTACATGGTAAACTAGTGGATATAAGTGGAATTATTGTTGATTTGTTCTTTCTCAAGTCACACATTTGTTTATGTTTATTGCATAACAAGCCAATTCTTTGGGAATGTCTTGATTGTTGTTATATGATCTCACGGACTCTTGGTTCAAATAAAGGATAAGAAGAAGCACTGTACAACCCATTATTTAATCTCCCTCATCATCCAGCCTCCATTTGTTTCGTTCTTTTATAATTCAGATATCAAGTAGTGTCATTATTGAACGAATTCAGTATATGTGGCGCCATCTACCTCATTCGTGCAGACTAGCTTTCAAGGTCTCTTCAGAACCAGTCAGAAGGAATTGGGAAAATAAAAGATAATTTTTTTTGTTGACACATTATATTTTAGGTGGTTAAGAATATATACGCTAAACCTGTACAAACTTGTTGGGTGTAAGCTAAAGAGAACCCTCTGTTGGCTGCATCTGAAGCTTCATCTGCATCGGTGATCGCTGTCAAAACGAACGGCCTTGAGTTTGCTGAAGAAAAAAAAAGTCAAACACTCAGACATCTGCAGTCTGCTTATTTTGTTATTGCACCAGCAAATTCTCAAGCCACCTAGATATGGAATTCGAAAACTTACTAACAACCGTTGTGAGTTGATTACCACAAAACCTGTCACTGCCGACTGCAGTGCCGTTCGTGTAATACGGATTAGGGATGACTACGAAATCGGTGAAGCAATTTTCCCCGATTAAACCGCTGCCAGGTAGTCCGGTGTCGACTGCAACAGCAGCAGTGTCTGCAGATACTGTAAATGACACATCGTCGCTGCTCTGCGCCCATCTGATCGAACAATAACCTGCAAGAGAAAGACGTGTGAAAGACAGATGACAAAGGACAAGTAACAAATGTCAAAGGACAGATGACAAAGGACAAGTGACAAATGACAAAGGACAGATGACAAAGGACAAGTGACAAATGACAAAGGACAGATGACAAATGACAAGTGACAAATGACAAAGGACAGATGACAAAGGACAAGTGACAAATGACATATGACTGACCTGGTAGGGCGCCGATGCAAATCCCGTAGTTGGTGTTGGCTATTTGGCGAGTACCTGCTACGATGGTGCCATTCCCGAAATCGACATTGTTGCCATTTAGATCCGTGCCGTAGTTGAAACTGTTGACAGTTCCAGAGGCATCAGTGTAGTACTGCAGACATCCAGCTGGAGCTGAAATGAAAAGTAGCTAAGCTCACAACGTCCAAGGGAGGTCCAATTCAGGTCCAAACATCCTGATATGGACAATTAACTTGTTGTCAACTGTCAAATGTCGTACCTAACGTCGGACAATCGCACCCGATTTGCGTTATTTTGATGTTCCAGCTCCTCCCGAGCGTGACGGAACTCGAAACGGATATCACAATGTTTATGGGGTTAGTACCATCTGCGAGCAGGTACATGTGTTGGCCGGAATTTTCCCCACAAATCACCGGAACGGTGGTACCGGCTCCTGTAATCGCCAAGGAGTCGTAGATGCAGTTGCCGTTACCATCTGGCTGCGACAAAGTCAGACTCAGAAAGTCCAGTCTTATCTGGAAACATCGGAAATTTTTCATGCATGACTTGGTGCCGAAGCTCCGTGGAGCCTATCCCCGGTTTGCTGTTGTTTTGAACGTCAGCTGAGGCTGACAAGAGGTCAGTATGGAGTGACTTGTCTCACCTGACAGACCCCAGAGCAAGGAATCACAGTGAAAATACATTGCGAAGCTGCGTACTGCGGATTTGGGAAGTTGTTATTGGTGAAGTATGTGTTGTTGTGCGATGACGAGTCTCCACAGACTCCCTGAACTGTAACAGAACATTGTTTTTTTGACTTGGTGCCTGCTGAGCAGTTCCGCGAGCATGCTTTTGTTTTACCTACACAAGCAACACCTTCCGATGCCGTTGGCACAGACTCCTGACTCTACTCCGCCGATTTCAGTGCACTGTTTTCGTCTGTAACATGTTCCAGTGTAACCTTGAAGGGTGGTGCAAATGTTATTAGCAAACCTAACCAACCCTATGAAGTAGTCTGCAAAAAAAATCATAATTCAATCTATTGCTCATGGACATTACTCGATCAGGAGTTTATTTCGAATCCACAGATTTCGTCATCATGGGCATCAGTATACAGAGTGGAACAAAAGTCTGGAAATTTCGGAAAAGTGTATTTTGAAATACGAAGTTTCTAGATTTTACATTTGCCATGTTGCCAGATTTACCGTTCTTCTGATATTATTACTAACTTTGGTTTCTTGAATAGATCACCCCGTATATTGTATCATTATTGGAATGTCCTTTTCGGTACGAGATAAAATCAGGAAGGTCTTGAATAAATAAAACAAAAGTTTGGATACGCCTAATTACATTAATAACATGTTTAATACAAACTAAATCACAACAACGTAACAATTGAAAGATTACTATTGTTCTAAAATAAAGTCTACTACCTCAAATGTCATTTCTTCATGATTCTCTAGAAATTAATCTAGATTCATCGGTAATTCGTTGTTTTAGTTCTGCAAGACTTGCTGGTTTAGTTTTATAAAATTTGGTTTGGTAGATTCAATTACTTCAATTCTATTTTGCTCTGACAGTTTTATTTATTTGAGACCTTCCTGACTTCATCAAATATTGAGTGTTACGTATGGTTGAACCAGCCGTATTGAAGGGGACATTCCAATAATGATTCAATATACGGGGTGATCTATTCAAGAAACCAAAGTTAGTAATAATATTAGATAAACGGTAAATCTGGCAACATTGCAGATGTCAAATCTGGAATCTTCGTATCACAAAATATACTTTTCCGAAATTTTGTATAATTCGTGCTACCCATTTGTAAGATAATTGAACATTTCCAGACTCTGTATAAGTAAAATTAAGTTAAAATCGTGAAAAAAAATTTAAAGACACACATTTTTTGTCACAATTGAATTTTTTCGATGAATATACTTTGTAAATTCGGTTTGAAGTTTGGGATTTTCAATTTTTTGCATGAAAAAAATAACTGAAACTCGTCGAAGAATAATATACCGGGCGTCTGAGATGAAATCTGGGAAACAAATATTGGAAGAATGTTTGAAAGAAAAACTTACACGAATTCACAGTTTGTCGATTTAATATAAAAACCACCGAAAACATCACACTGACAATTACTTTTAGATTCATATTGCTGACCTACTACTCAATATCCCAGCTTCGATAGATAATAACTAGAAATGCAGCCAGTTAGGATACATTTTTGGGTGCTAATTATTATCCAAATTTCGATTCCGTTAACTGAACACTAAACCAGGTCCCAAATCAATTAACAGTGCGTGTGAATATTTGTGTTAGTTCATTATTTTTACGTAGACGAAAATAGGTGGGTCATACAGCGTGTTTGGAAAACATGTAGCAGACATTTTTAACGATTTGTGTACCATTCACCCTGTATATAAATAAAACACAGATGTAGATTGGCTTATATTACAATATAATAGTACAGTTACAAGTACTGCTATCTAAAAGATCACATTGTATTAGAAAAAATTGGAATGCTGGAATGTAAAAAGTGTCTATTTCAAGCCACAAATATAACAAAAACAATTTGAATACAATTTCAATAATATTCTATCTTTGATATTATTCGTGTTACATTTAGCCTCCTCATTCCCTTCCCCCCATCTCTGTGTATTCTTCAGGGTTCTCATTACTCGGCGTGACAGCTCGTTTCTGAAGTTTGACAGGTGTCTCGTAACCCTCCAAAGTCACTGGGGTGTCTGTCATTTTTTCAAGGTCCTCGTTCAACGCCTTTTCCATAGCTGTCATTTTCTCACAGGGCTCTGTCTTTGACAGAAAATTCAAAGTGCTAATCTCCGGTGACATTTCTTCGTCCCAATTCTCCTGCATGTCATCTAGAAATCGATAACTCGGCGAGGTGTTTCTCTGCGTGGGATAATTGTGGTCTCACCTTCCTCGAACGGCGATAAAAAGTAGCCTCTGTTGTGAATGGAGTTCTCAGACAAGTTGATGTATTCGATGTCGTTCTCTAACAGTCTCTCGAAACGTTTGATGAGCTCTTGGAAGGTGGGTCTTTGCTGGGGATCCAAACTCCAGCACTTCCTCATGATGTTGTACCTGAAAAAAAAACATCAGCGTCTATTCAGCGAGCCAAAAATGATCCCAGATGATCCCTTCTGAAACCTACAAAGCTGGTGAACAGTTGTTGGGTCTTTCCATTCGGTAGCCCTGGCGCAGAAGATGGTACAGATTCTGGACCACTATTCCAGGGTAGGGATTGGACCCCAAAGTGATGAGCTCCCATATCAGAATACCGAAACTCCAAACGTCAGATTTAGAGGTGTAAATATGGTCTGCGAGGGACTCAGGAGCCATCCACTTCACGGGAACTGGAAGAAATCAACAAGTCAATATGGCTAGGAGGCAAGTTCCTGCTTCAATTCACCTCTTCCCTTGCTCCTCTTCAGATAGGCATTGTCTTCGTACACGTCTCTGGTCAGACCGAAATCTGACACCTTGCATATCTTCTCGGCTGCTAATAACACGTTTCTGGCAGCCAAATCTCTGTGAACCAACTAAAAAAAGCAAAGTGGAAATGAAGAACTATACAGGACACGAATGAAATGTCTGTGTCATCATCTGTCATTTGTCATCTATAATATGTCATATGTCATCTGTCATTTGTCATTTGTCATTTGTCATTTGTCATTTGTCATTTGTCATTTGTCATTTGTCATTTGTCATCTGTCATATGTCATCTGCCAGAGAATTCAATGACCATTTGTGATCTAGAGGATATATAATTTTTTGTTTTTTTCCACATAATTTTTTGAAGCAAGACTTCTCCATTGAAATACCCACTTTGATATCACTGAGATATGACATTCCATTAGAGATCTGCCAGGCGAACGAGAGCAGATCTTTGGGTGTCACATCGCTAGTTTTCGGTTCATCATACTCGGTCTCATCAACATTGATCAGTTTGTCTGATCCGTACTGGAGCTTCCTACTTTTCCTGAGATAATTCCTTGAGAAGAGAAAAAAACGGAATAACGACTACTAGGCATCGTCGAGCATGTTTTGTACCTGAGCGAGCCGTATTCGCAGTACTCTATGATCAAATAAACGGGTCCACCTGGTTCAGTGCAAACACCCAGTAAACGAATAACGTTGGCATGGGAGACTTCTTTGAGGAGTTGATATTCCATGAGGAGGTCGTTTAGTTCGGATTCTCTGGCGTCTTCTTTGAGTGTTTTCACCGCCACCGTGGTGAAGCCTGAAAGAATATCGAAGAATACTGATTCTGTTACACCCTGTACATGATATGGAACTATAATCGATATAGACAATTCCAAATTTGGAAGGCCACTTAGGTTTCCTGAGTTTCTGTCACTTTGTACTTTGAAATGAAGAAAATTCTTACAAATCTTCAGGGCACGAAATATTGAACACCTTGTATATGAGCTGCGTATTCATCTAAATTCTAAAAGCTGAGAATAGAGTGAAATCGCAGAATGAACATAGTAGCGACATCTTGCGGTATTGGTCAGAAGTAAATGTCTGAGAAGCTTCGCTACTGAATCGGCAGATGGCCGTACTTGTATGTTAGTTTGGAAACTGACCAAATTTAAGTACTATTGACATAGTTACGTTATCAACAGGGTGAATATCAAACCATCGTTTCAATTTAATTCTTCCCAACATGATTGAATGCTTCAGTATCTTTATTATTTTCAAGATTATGAATATAACCAATTTACAAACCTGTCAATCCGGATATATTCGAGGCTTTCGCTCTCAGCACTCTTCCGAATTCACCTTCCCCAAGGATTTGTTCTATGGCCAACTGAGACCTTGGAAATTCCCATTTCGGATCTGGCTGCAAATGAAATAACAGACACGATAACCAGGGGACGTCATTATAATATAATGGCGGTGATACGAAACGAAACACAAGTATGACAATGAGAAATGCGAAGCTGACGATCATCTGCCTGCTGTATCGTGTATCGTTGGGAATTATGCTCGGCCCAGGTCGATTTTTCATACTGGTTCAGCGTTTTCAAAGAGAAAGGAATTGATTGTAGAGAACAGCACAAAATGTTTGGTGACAATGCGTTCATCATGCCATCTATGGAATTTGTTCTTTTATATTGCTGTACGTCCAATGAATGTCCATTTTACGTCCATGGACCTAAAATGGACGTGGAATGGACATTCTAGACAAGCTAATTATTGATTAGCTGCTGTGTCATGTAGTGTTGTAAATTCCATTGCTAGTCCGATGGATTTCCATTTTACGATGGACCTAAAGTAAACGTAGAATGGACATTTTATACAAGCTGATGGGCAAACAGCTGCTGCATCATGTATTGCTGTGAATTCTATTGAACGTCCAGTGGATGTCCATTTTACGTCCATGGACCTGAAATGGACGTAAAAAGGACATTCTAGACAAGCTAATTATTAATTAGCTGCTGTGTCATTTATTGCTGTGAATTCAATTGAACGTCCAGTGGATGTCCATTTTACGTCCATGGACCTGAAATGGACGTAAAAAGGACATTCTAGACAAGCTAATTATTAATTAGCTGCTGTGTCATTTATTGCTGTGAATTCAATTGAACGTCCAGTGGATGTCCATTTTACGTCCATGAACCTGAAATGGACGTGAAATGGACATTCTAGACAAGCTAATTATTGATTAGCTGCTGTGTCATTTATTGCTGTGAATTTTATTGGACGTCCAGTGGATGTCCATTTCATGTCCAAGAACCTAAAATGGACGTAAAATGGACTTTCAAGATTACACTTTCTCAAATTCGTCTGATTTCTCTTCATTATTTGGTGACATACCGAGAATTTCATGATATTGTTGTAAATCACAGGGTCATTCATGATCGTAGTCATGTTGAAGTTGAAAGACAACGGTTCATTGTTGCTGGCAAGCGCTGAAATAGACAGTGGCGTAGTCATTTCACGTTGGTTCTCCTCGAACTTCTCCCTGATCCGTTTCCTAGTCGTTTTCAGCCTCCAGCATAGAACTAAAAACACGATCGCCCCTGTGGAGAACAAAAATCCAGCTGCGATAGTCAGTATACAGATGGAGCCACATTTTCCCACCATCGAACCTGAAACAGAACTCGAATTTTATACAGGGTGGTCCATAGAAGGTTTCTCAACCACAGCTTCGAAGCTATAGTCTATTTCAGCTGGGTTGATACCTGTGACGCGTTGCCAGATTTTGACGTGATGCCACATGTTTTTCACTTTTTCAGCGATGCTCCGAATTAACTGCGGATTAAAACTTGGGTTTATAATCATATCTCATCTCTCACTTTCATTGGATTTCATTCGAAAGGTGAGTAAAGAATCTTCATGAATATTTATTCACCACGATCTTACAATGGTTCAATAGTTTTTATGAAATATGATTATATACTCAAGTTTCAATTCGGAGTTAATTCGGAGCATCGCTGAAAAAGTGAAAAACATGTGGCATCACGGCAAAATCTGGCGACGCGTCACAGGTATCATCAACCCAGCTGAAATAGACTATAGCTTCAGCTGAAGCTGAAATACTCACTGTGAATTTCAGTTGTGTTGATTCTGCTAGGAGGTGTAGAGACCACTTTTTCGCTTCTATGAATCGAGTAGCAGAGAATCGAAGAACAAGCTACAACGCCGCTAGCTTCGTCTACACCTCGACCAGTAGCAGGATTCAGCTTCAAAGGCACCCCAACACTTCCTGTAGGAACATTGAAACAATGACATTGCTCGACTGATCAGTTATTCCACTCACTGGTACAATCCTGCGGGCAAATGTTGTAATGCAGCTGCTCCAAAGAATCGCAAGTACCGTCCGGACACGTTTTTCTATCCGGGGTACACGTGGGGTACAAATGGGTCACGTTGGGGGACCTGCTGTCCGCCCTCCACATGCACCGTTCCGGGCCGTCCCTTCAAGAAGCATTCAACGGGGAATTCGAGCTTCAGGACCACTACCAGGGGCACCGACTCACCTGAACTCCACGCTGGCCGAGCCTCCTGTACCGATTTGGCACGTGCTGGATTGGCGGCAGAGATCGGCGGTTTCGAATTCGGCGCAGGAGTCGTTCATGTCGGTGGTTTTTGCGTTGGTGCAGGTTCGGTTGGGTTCGTTAACGATCCTCACTTTCACCACTTCGTGGTCTGTGCCGTTGTTTTTGGTCCAGGAGATGTTGATGCTGGGACAGAAGGACAGTCGAGATGGTTTTGGAGTCATTAAGGTGGTGAAACCACTCTTCAATCGTTTTTGGGTCCAAATAAGTGTCGATGGGAATTTCATGGAACACATCCTAGACGGATACTTATCGAAACGTCGTGAGATGGCGACACAATCGTGTTCGGTAACATTGTTTTCTTCCACGTCAGTTAGGACTGGCGGGAAATCCAAACTGCTCTAGTCCATTGACCCACTTTTGAATTTATTGTAGTCGTTTATTTTTTGCTGTGTGGTGTTTTTTAGTTGAAATGAGGTTTTGTATAGTTTGTGGACAAGCAGAAAACGTCTCTCGTCATCTTCATGGAATTCCAAATGTAATTTGTTAGTTTTTGGAGTTGGAAGCAATAATTTACTTTTTTGTTACTCACATAGGACGAAACCGTTCGGAAAAAATGGATTCTCGCATTGGGAAAACGTTTACAAGTATTTAGAAAACATCTTCTATTCAATTTTCCGACTGTATGTATAGTCAGGAATAAATGGAAGAGAATATTTTCACGAGAATTTGTCATTTCTCAATCTGATTGACAATTAAACTGACGAGCATTAGAAGTCAACGTTGCCGCTTCTAAAATAAATAATTCACGTTTTCTGCGCAAAACAAATAGTCGCTTCCAACAAAGCCAAAGTTACATTTCTTCTTCAAAATACAATTCTACGTTCTTTTATCCCCACAGATTCGTGAAACACTGTCGAATCAACACCTTGTAGACAAACTACTGGGGTGTATTTCATTAGCAATTAGCAACGTTGCATTTCGCATTATTATATCGCCGACGGTGTCGCCATCTGATTCTGATTGATTCTACCATCATGACACCTTAGGAGTCATATTTCTGGAGGTTTTTGGTGAGTCATCACCTCAAGTTCAAATCAAAGTCACCAAAGCTATAAGAAATAACTAGTATCTATTCTCTTTCAATATAAAAAAAAATCAACAGTTATTCGAATACAAACGAAACAATGATCAGAGTGACATACAATTGACGTCCAAGAATCGGTTTCAATTCGCCTTTGGACTATTTTCAACGAATGTACCCATCAGGACGTCCCTAAGATGTTGGGTCATTAATCGGACCAAAATGGGACATCATTGGGATTGTGTGTGCTATTGTAGAAAAGACCCACCTAACATATTCCGTTACTAAACTCCACAACTTGACGTAATTGTGGACATAAACAATCCCCTCGTTGGTGACCTTGAAAATGGGTCCTCCCTTCCCTGTTTTATTCTCAGGCTTTTCCAGTGTTTCTTTCAGCCTGAATTTCGAATAGCTCCTGACGTCCCAACTGGGTTGGGTCACTCTCGCCAAGAGCGAGGCAGTGCTGAAACAGAAATTCAGAATTAGCCATCGTGCTAGCTCCTAAAAGGTTATCTCTTTGGGTTACTTGAATATTTTGACGTTGCTTGGGTACAAGGAGAGCTTCTTGAGTGCCTCTGGAGGCGGTCCGAATTCGAAGGTTACAGGAAATATTGCCTGGAAATAGAATCCAGCAGTTGGAAAAGTCCGAACACACATTAAAGAATCAACAACTAACCTCGTTAGTAGCATTTTTATTCTTCATTGCAGTGTCGATTAGTTGTATGCCAAATTTATACGTGGATTCGTCGAAAGTCACATCTTCTTCGAATCGTATAGCTGAAACAAGCTCACATTGCATGTTTCGACTCTATAATTACAAGCTCTAGTGGACACGGAAAGTTGTCTTTGCTAGCACAGCAAAACACAGCCTGATACTGGAGTTGATTCGTATACAGAGCTCCTAACTTCACTATACATTATCGGAAATCATTTATCTTAGGTTATAAAAGCGTCAAAAATGACTTGTGAAATATTTAGAAATATCGTTCCATGCCCAGAATGAGTTGCTGTCTGCGTTGCTACTAGCACGCTTTTGTTTGTACCCAAGATATATTTCTTCTGATAACGTGATGATTTCGAAAGAGAAAAAAACATAGAAACTGAGCTTTCAGAAAATCGTTTGAAACTACTCATTATTAATATAATTATGACTTTTTGTTGTTGAGTTTTTCTCGTAGTTTAAATGATATGGTGTTTCAACTCACAACAGTGTATTGCAGTGGTTCTTTTAACGTCGATGTGAAGTTTGGTGCAGTTTGGCTTCAACAAATTCCTCTTTTTGGATCCCACAATTTTTGCCACATAACGATTGACTTCTGGTATGTCTTGATCATTGAAAATCAAACTGTTATCGTTTATCACGTCGTTCTGAAAGAAATTAACAACAAAATGTGTATTTCTCACAGCGAAAAATTGTCGAGAACTTTATTCATCACCCTGTATAATTAAACGTAAGATTCAATCGATCTCTATCATTTTTTCTTTTCGAAAATTAACCTTAAATAATCAGAACACATTCTGAAAGAAATTAACAACAAAATGTGTATTTCTTAAAGCGAAAAATTGTCGAGAACTTTATTCATCACCCTGTATAATTAAACGTAACATTCAATCGATCTTCATAATTTTTTCAACCTTAACTAGTCAGAACATTTCCTACTTCAGTTATGTTCTTGATATAATTGTTCAGTCTGAAAAAAATTACAAGATGTTATTTCTATAGCCCAGTGAATAATCGGCTGAATAAATTCCAATTCACCTCTAATCGATCAGATAATTCAATATGCCACTTTTGATGATAGGCTATTGTGTTGTTCATGGAAACGCCGATATATTTGCACGTCCAAATTTTATAGATCCATTCTGGGATTTGCCCTAATGGATGTTTACAGATATAACCATAAAGTCATCCCACTACGAAGTGAAAATATACAGAGAGAATCTAGTCTATTATTGAAAATAATCCACAGTATTTTCTTCCTCTGTGTATTCACATTCAAATCAATACATAATACTCAATTTTGATGCTCTTCCATAATTATTGATGTTTCCAGCTATGTCTCAACCAGTTAAAAATCAAGTGGTTAGCTAGATACTTTTTATTTTTCACTGTTGGTATTAAAAGATAACTAAATCTGTCAGACCTGTCTTCCTTCAATAAATAGTTTGGCCTGAGTGTGTGTGAATTAACAAACAACAAAACTTTTGAGTAGGAGTTGAGTGATGTTGAATGCTAACCACTGTATGTGAATTTTCTTATTGTATATTAAAAGACATCCTTCGTTCGCACATACGCCGTTCTTGGAACTATTTAAAACACGCGTTCGCACTCAGTTCACACTAAAACTGTGAATCGCATCACGTAGCTAAGGAACGAAGATTAACCTGAATCTACCCTCCGAAATAATCATTATCGCCAGAATAAATGCCCGCCAATTAATGCGAATCCCTACTCCAGGAAATTTACGCGACGTTGCCATTGATAGAATTCCTGAAATCACCACCATTAGGGAATGGCATTTGCGATAATTCGCTCGTAATTGATAACAGGACAAATAGACTCACCTTCTTGAACGCTAATTTTCGAAATTCGAAACGCATCTCAGCGTCCTGCGGCACCGGAGGGAATTCATTGATGTTCAGCAGCAAAACTGTCAAATTCCTTTTGATCTCCCGTATCGTTCCTTTCTCTTTTCCATCAGCATTTTCCAACGTGCATAATAAGCCCACTGATCTACTAGACTTTTTCGATTCTCGAAAAGAACGAGTGGTACGAAGAGACCAAAATGGCGACGATGTGTCAGGAGGAACCACCTCGAAAAAATTCGCACCAAAACCAGTGCCTTGAAAACAAAATGAGACGAATTCTACACAGTATACAGTATCGTTAAGTATCTTAGGTATGGACGGGAATCAATGAGAGTAACAAGGAAAACGATACCCGAGCTCGATACTGTATATTCTATTTGTAGAGCTCGGTTTGTTTCAATGGGGAATTCGAATTTCGCGTTCTAAAGTAGGTTCCTGCATAATATAAATACTCATGGGGGTTGCTATATGCTGTAGGCTGAATTATAAAATAGCGAGGTCTTGAAAATGTTCCATGATTGATATCAGAATCGCATGCACTGAAAGAAAGTGGGGTAAACACGTGTAGAAAAACATAATTCTCATTTCAGATTCATGTAGGATTTCAATGAGTAAATAAATAAATGAATGAATATCGATTCCCTCCCATCCAATTCTCCTGAAACATCTCACTGACCTGTCAACAAAGTGTAATTGACTTTGTAGGGGCAATTCGCAGCTACAAGAGGGGAAGACAGTGACCCCAACACTGTCGCCCCTGAACGCTTCTCCACCCTGTATACTGCCCTGCTCCAAAAACAAATCTCCTCTACAAACATATCGCAGTCTTTTTCTTGCTGAGAAGACACAGTGACTTGAAGGGTAGTCTCATCACGATCTCCACTGTCTAGGTCCACGACACTGATTGGTATCTTTCCAATTTCTGGAACAATTCCCCGAGTGTGTGCTTTCAATCAGGGATAAGGGGGAGTCAAATTATACAGAATACGATTTTTGTAGGGGAGTCACGGAAAAAGAGGAGGAGCGGCAACAGTGCTCGCTCTGACAAGTTGTCATACTTCATTCGTTCGTTCAAAACATGAAAGAATGTCAAAACTGTTATCCATCCATCTATCTGTCTATCTATCCATCTATATCTATCTATCTATGTATCTATCTATCTATGTATGAATCTATCTATGTATGAATCTATTTATATATCGATCTTTATCTATTTATCTATCTATCTATCTATCAATCAAACTATACAGAAAGGAAAACTACGGTTTTTGTAGGAGAGTCACGGAGAAAGAGGAGGAGCGGCAACATTGCTCGCTCTGACAAGCTGTCATACTTCATTCGTTCGTTCAAAACATGGGAGAATGTCAAAACCGTTACCTCCGATATTCTCCAGATAAGCAGGTGTCAAAAACACTCTACCAGTTGTTTCATTGACGTGAAAATATCCTCCAGTGGAATTGAGAGAATATTTCAGTCTTGTGGTGCCATCAGCAGTGTTCCTTGCTCTGAGATCGAAAATTGGAACGTTGCTTATGTTGGTAGTACTGGCGAGGCTGCTCAGTGCCCTTGGGACACTAACTGTGACGTCAGATATTGTGAAAAACACGCTGGCCACTGAAATAAAAACGAAATCATTGACAGCTGTAGACGAATTAATTATAAATTAATTGTGAACGTTTCAAAAATGCTGTATATATATTACTTTTTGGAGTTCACTGTACGTTTTTCATTCAGCACCACATCCTAGGCTGAGCTGAATTTGATTGCAAACTTTTTGGGTCCGCTATTTTCGTGCGAATTAAAGTGTAATGAAATAAACTCCATGTTTACTAAAGTTATCACATCGCTTTCTTAGAAGGAGGGAGAAGATTTGAGAGACTTTTCCTGCTGGCAATTCGGTCTCGAGTTTATATCTTTTGTTTTCACTCAGTGAAATAAAGGGAATGAAGAGAATCAATTAAAGTTTTTTTTTCACGATAAAGAAGTTCGATGAATCTGCTGTATCTCTCAGAGTTCCTAAATTCTTCATTTCTGAGGTGCTGCGTATTTTTTTAAATTTTTGAATGTTTTTTAGACATTCAAATATTCATGCACGTCGTGGTGCCACAACTCTGAGTGAGCAAACCTCGTGAGATAACCTCCTGTGTTGTTTGTTTCATTTCTGTTCAGTTTTAATCAAAAATGTATAACCACATTAATTCAGTAGCACTTTTTCTTATTCAGTCCCCATTTCTTCGGCCATAATTCATCGTTACGTACGAACGTATAAAAATCTAATTAAGGCACTATCTTTGGATCCAACCTAACCTTTTACAATCTACACAACTACGCGTCTATATAAACCCTTGATTTACCACTAGGTCAGAAAAAGCACCCTTAAACGACCTGTTAAGAAGACTCCACGATGTTTATCTTACTGCACATAAGAAAACTAATTATAACATCAGGTTAGGTTAGTCCAGACCAATCAATAAAGACCCCACTGATATAATGACGTTCTAGCCCTATTTGGAGGAAATTCTAGAAGCCCTAAGGGCAGTAACCTCCTTCCCCATTTCGCCACTCGTATGCTGATTTATTGGGGTGATAAAACGATTTGCGAGAGCATACAATTTTTTTTTGTATGAGGATATGTGTATGTTGCTTTGGGGTGGGAAATGGTTTATAGGTGGTAGATCAGGTGAGCTTGCAGGCTCAACCCAACAGCTCCTCCCCTACTAATCATTGGGCTTTTGTTTGTTGAATTGTTTTCAAATTTCGCGTTGATTAATATTCAATTAAGAACTGAAGTGCAATTGGGGCGTAGATATTTTTAAGCCGCCTCGTATACATCGCGATTCCCCCTATGTGGCTGTAGACGATAAAGTATAAAGTTTTTCGATCGTCCTTTAACGTCGCGTAATATGAGTCACCCCTGTCTGGCTTCCTAGGGGATGCACTGGTATTTGCAAAATGGACCTTCATGAGAGACGTTTAAGAATCGTTTTATGCAATTCACTCTCTGAATTCGTGAATCATTCAAGGAATTTCCTTGTTTTCGTCAATACATTTCGATACATTCTCATGGCTCGAAATTGTGCAAAGATATATTTGACACTCTGTGTATTATTTTCAGTGGGAGCTGAGGGGTCAATACTATGTTTAGTTAATGTCAATGTCAAATGTCATACAAATGTTTGATTCCTTTTAAGAGTGATTTAAGAGTGAAGTGAGCTTGAGTTATCATTTCTCCTGCTTGTCAGATGTCAATGTCATGTCAAATCATACTTTTGCTTCCTGCATTTATCGGATACTTTTAGGTTTTGTTCGTTTATAATAAGCAATATTTTACGCTTATATGTTTTGCATGTTATTGCTGATTTCTATCTGAGTTTGTATTTATATATGACTTGCAGATAAAACTGTATTTATCGAACTATGGATCGAAAATGTAGATATAATTATTGTACAAACAACGGATCAATATTTCAACCACTCATGTGTGAAACGGTGTTTAATACAGTTTCAGTACAAAAACTGAAACAAATTGAAATTATTGAAAACCAACTCATCAACAAAGAATCAAGAAAATAAAATACACCCTGTACAGCATTGCTTGGAGGTGGAATCCATGAAAACAAAAAAGGAAACAGTTGAGAAACTCAATTGAAAAGCTGTTTCAATAGGAACAAATGGCTTTAAAAAAAAACAAAGAGAATTGAAATAATAATGTCAAATCATTTTGCTTTATAACAACTACCTATTGTGCGAAAAAAATTGAACGAGAGTAGAGGTCAACAACTGGAAAATATGTTTTTCAAAGATTTAATGAATGATTAACCATGTACAGTATCGGCAAGCAAGTAACTTGGGTATAGACAGGAAACTAGGAGAGTAACAAGGACAGCGATACAGATCCTCATTTCCAGTTCAATTATCGTTGGAAACGTACTCTTCTCGAGTTTTCAGTCAACACAATACCCATCAGGATAAATATATCGAAACGGCCTATCACGAATTGGTTCTGGTCATGAGCCCTCAAGTATTATCTACTGAGAAACGGTCTGGAATTGTCATCGTCTAGTTCAGAGCACTATCGGAAGATGAGATTATCCAGCAGGCCATGCAGACGATAAAATGAGGTCTGGTCAAGACGTGAGGATGCCAAAACCCGTGGGAGTTGTCTTTTCAATACTCCCACATAATTCCAGAGTTCATCTTCCAGAGTCGATTGCAGATTTCTCAGCTATTACGATACAGTTTCTCTGGATTAATTCAATCTTTGAGAAATTGACAGAGGGTTGAAAGAATCTGCAGTGATTTTGTGTGGAAGAGAATCGCGAAAAAGCAGAGGGAATTTATTGTTGTCTAAGGAAGAAAGTTCTGACAGGTCTGGTATTACAAATGAGCCTAAAAAAAACAAAAAAGATCGAGATTTCGCATGAACTCATGCAACAAAAATGCACCTGCAGAATATCGGTTAGCAAGTTCGAACTTCTTTCAATTTCGTGCAATGGGAGATTTGACGGAGGATTTCTTGAATTGGACTCCGCATTTATCATCATCCTGAATTGAACGTGATGAATGAGAAGATTTCAGGCTTTCAACATCGTGATTATGGCATTAATAATTCTTTTCAGACAGACTAGGAACTCAGTAGTATTGTGAAGAAATGGTTAAGTAGTCTATGCGAAATTTTACATTCTTTATTCGCAAATTATAGGGTCATTTTTGTAGACTCGTTATACCTACAGTATGTCGTTTTTTAGATGAAAACACCGTTATATTTCATTGTTTGAAAGAATACTAATCGCAGCTTGTTTTTGGTCACAGTTTTTAAAATAGTAATCTCAAATATGAACAGATTTTTTATTTAATTTCAGTGTTTTTATAAATGAAACTTTGGAAGGTTGTTTTTTTTATTCAAACCCATTTTTGCAGTAACACTATTTCAGTGATACTGCGTTTTCAATATTCTCTCGAGAAGAATGAGCTTATTTTCACATTTTTGTTGATATCTCTGTAAATATCAATTTTAGCAATATGGTATGCTCATACAAATCAATAGGAAATACAATTTTGCGTCGAATAGTGTGTAAATTTCATAGTCTTTCTATTTGAAATAAGGAAGTTATTGGGATTTGAAATTTCCAAAAAGTAAACTGAAATATCAAACACCCTGTTGAATATTTTGGAACATTTTGAGGGGTACCTGATAGAACACTATTTCATTGATGTGTATACGGAGATTGAACCTTAAATATTGAAAATTACAAATTACGATAGGAAGAAAATTGAAAATGCAACAGTTCCAGAATTCTTCGCTGAATTCGAAAATGTGAAAATAAACAGGGTGTTCCATTTGAAAAAACAAATTTGATATCACTTCCGGTTTAATCACCCTGTATATCTTTAAAAAAGGTCGTGATACGTGAGAACTAACGAAAAGTATCATCAAAATAAATGTGAGAGTGTGTTGGAGTTGAATACGATAAACTTCGAATTAATGCAATGTTTGTTCAATAACGTTGCGACGGACTATTTATAACCCCTTTTTCAAATACCAAAGCTCAACCCCAAAACAACCCTTCGAACAACCAACAAAAGCCGCTGCAAACACTCACCAAAATTAATTTTGACGATAAGCAAAACGACCACGCCAAAATCCATCTCGAATTCTTTCACTGTACCGCGATTTCATAACAACTCTAAAACCATTCACGACGTCATTACTCTACGAAAAAATTCCCAGCAAATTTTCGCGTGTCACGCGATCTTCTCGGCAGATCGCGAGTGCCGGAAAAATCGGACGATACTCCGGACGGGCGACAGAAGAATGCGCGTCGGGACGCCTACGTTCCGATGCTCGGGAGGCGGGATTCTGGCGCGCCTGTCAGCTGTCTAACGAGGTGTCAATATAGAATCGTGAATGGACAATGTGGGAAGTGTACAGGGTGTTTGGTTGGTCGATAGAAAGTCCAGGAAAGCTGTTTTTTTTTTCGGGGAAACAATTCATCGGCTTCGAACGACCGATTCAAAGTCACATGGTGCCAGGTCAGGCGAGTATGGTGGGTGATTGATGGTTGAAATTCGATTTTCAGATATACAGGGTGTTTCAGAATTGCACGGCAATATTTCAGGGACGTATTCTCTGGTACAAAATAAGGAAAAAAGATCCTGTGAACGTGTGTCCGATCTCGATTATTAGCGGAGTTACAGGGTGTTGATAAAAAGTGCCAAGGAATAATGGATTCGTCCTGCATTCAACAAAACGGAGACTTTTTGAACAATTCCTTCAAACATTCGTTGAAGAATTTCTTTTTTATTTAATTTTGATGCTTTAATTAATATCGAATATCAAAATAGTTCAAACATTTCAGAGTATGTAACTTTGAGCGAATTTACAAATTAATTAATTCCTGAAGAAACTGAACGGAATTCGACCAAAAGTCAGGAGGGACAAAATTTAGGTAATAGGTTGAAGAACTTGAGAAAAATATTTGAACTCACCAGTGGCGTACGAGCGAGTTTTTCTTGAGGCTTCTATGGATTGAGACCTCGGAAAATGCAACACCCTGTATGGTATTTGGAAAACATTCACTTTCATATCAAGCAGCACCTATTGCTTGATACTCATACAAAATTTGAAAGCTCTATCTGCAGTAGATCAAGCACAATAAAATAAAAACCAGTTTTTTTCCTAACTTCCAACACCCTGTAACTCCGCTAATAATCGAGATCGGACACACGTTCATGGCAACTTTTTTTCTTATTTCGTACCAGAGAACACGTACCTGGAATATTACCATGAAATTTTGAAACACCCTGTATAACTCCAATACCAGAGTTGGAGCCAAGTTTCGGAACTTTTTTGAATTGCATATAGGGGGCCTCTTTGGGGGTTGTGTGATGCCTGTAGGCACGAGAATAAGTGGAAAAACTAGGACTAATCCATCATAGTGCGTGGGTTTTCTCGTAATAATCCGGTGACTGGGCAGTTCGTGTAGATTCGAGTCGATTAGATTCAATTCCAGGAAAGTTTAATCAATGTGATGATATGCCAACCCAAAAGATTTGATATTCCTAAAAATAAAATGAAAAATTAATGGCGTCAGATATTGAATTATTCTCCTATTATTTAATTCTAGTTGTCAATATTTATCCAACTTTATGTTCTCAATTTCTCAAGTTGTGGCACCACGTCATGCAAAATTAAATGTCATCAGTATTATCCACATGAATAGAACATTAATGTTACGAATTAACAAATTCAGGAATTTCTCTTGAAAGTCATCCCAAATAATCCATTTCTTCTCCCTTCTTCCATTTATATTCATTAAATATCTCCAAACTGCGGAATCACGCGTATATTAAATGATTTATGGAACGCCAGATCAGATTATAATATGGTCAGTTTTTTTCGCAAATTTTAACGGGGCCCATAACGCGAGATTAATAAATGAAACTCAAGTCACACAGGGATATTTCCGAGTAATAATATTCCATCCATATTACTCTCCGATCTGCTGCGTGTAATGGAGACGAATTAAAATATTTCGTGGCGAGTGCTTTGTTCTCAAAGTAGGCCATGGAACAGAGGAACGTCGACAATACCGTAATAAGAGCACGTTATGGAAAAGAATGGAAATATGAGGACAAGTAAAGGCATCTTTGGATTGCCGGAATGGTAATATGGCCATTCCGTGCGAATGAACACAGGGTGTGAGTTTCTATCTCTCCCTTATTCCGACTATGAATCTACTAATGGATTTCTGGAAAACTCCATACTCCTACACGTCGTACGAATAATATCGTATGGTGCATGATAGGTTTACAGAAAGCAGTGCCGTTTTATGCAAATTCAAAGTCATGCCAGAAAAAGGCAAAGTTCATAACGAGACTATCCCTTTGAAGTTTGTTTTTCAGATAACATCGACCGCATACGTTGGTGGTTCATTTTTAGAGGTGAATATGTCGATCATAATAGTCTTTAATGTTTGTAGTTTTTGTGACTTTTTGGAAATCTCCAACATGAAAGTGAATAAATTTGTCTTTTCGATGCAATAAAATTATCTCAACTACACGGTTTCAACAGTACACATAAAAAACGATTTAAATTACAGCAACTCTATAGCCTGAAAATCAAAGTGTATGGTCTTATGAACTGTGACCAGATGTTCAATCCTTGTTGAAGCCTTTCTTTTTTTTTTATTGTATCATAGAAAGAGAAGGTATAGAGCATGTTCGCGTTTCGATAGATCCTCTCGCCTGCGAGGCAGTGTTGCCTAATGAACTTTGTCAGTAGGTCTACATAGTGCTCGGTGTTGCCGGCTTTATTTTGGTAGGGGTTCTACGGTATTTTATGTCGTGAAATTAGGATGAACACAGGGTCTCGAGAGTGTCTGAGAAAACCTTACATCCGAGGTTTCCGATAAATTAATATTCGAAAAATTCAAAATCATCGCAGAGCCTTCCATTATCGAATCTCAAAAAATTGAGTTCAGTAACAACCACCTCAGATGAAATAGCTGATTAACCCCAAATAACCTCAAAATAAAAATGCGACAAAACGATATGTAAACGAAGCGTAAACCGAGAACTGTCACATATATCCGAAGAGCTCGATTCTATCGTTTCAGTTTACTTAGTGACGTTTCAGCCGAATTAGCTACACACCACGCAATTTAATGGGTTCGAAGCTAATGAAAAGACAGCATACAATTTCCTTCCTCAAATATTTGTCATCTGTTAGGCATGATAGGGTGGATTTCTCAACTGCGTTTACAAGAACAACTGACTGACGTGAACATCACTTCAAACGTGATGTGGAAATTCATTCAATAACACAGAGGGTTATCTATTATTAGCCAATTACAACGTTCATTTATTTCCTTCAAGTCGACCAAAAATTACAAATGGGTTCGTTCACATCCATCTAATTAGTAATATTTGTTTACCAGCAACGTTTCAAATCGTACTAGTCAATCACATGTCGTGTTTACTCTGTTATTGCCGCCATCTTTATTGATTTTACGTACTGGAAAAACAGAGCTCTGTATTTTCATTGAAAGTATGGACAATTCAATTAAACTTGTGTTTCTAGAGTTACCTAAAGAGGGCGTTTTGAGGATGAACGTCTTTTTGGAAAAGGAAATGTTGCCAAAAACTGTTTAAGCGTAATATATCCATATCGAATAACGCATATTCCATTTCATGTTGAGTTGATTTCAGAAGATAGGTGGAAGAACTTTGGCTTCGAACAATGTGTATTTCGTGACAATAGGGAAAGATCATGTACCGCGAGATGGCGCTGCGAATGACAAAGTGTCGGATTGAGGTGTGAACAACAATAGCACAGGTTCGTTTTGGAAATTTGAAATTCGTGTTTTCGTACCGAAATACGTAAATACCAACAAACATTTTCATTCAAGTTAGTCGCATGATGAATGTTATTCCATCGATTTAGCGAAGCCCTAGAGGCATCTCTGAATCAGTCAGAAGAGTCCGAGTTCTGACAATCTCCTAATATAGGCAGCAGAATTTAACTTGAAAATATTTCAATCATCCTGTACACACATTTCGGTATCACAGAGATGACTAGTTTCAATTATGCAACCCTATTAATCATGCGTAAAGGAATTGGCAGACTGATAAGACGACACATATTACTCAGTCGATTTTAAACCTCCGTTGGGTTCGGACGTGCGTGACGAAAAGACTTTCTCGTGCGGTGGAAAGTTTTCGCGAGTGTTTCCAGTGATACCGTGTGTTTGTGACTGTGTGTGTGTGCTTCTAGGACAGTTTGAGAAAAATTAATGGGTGAGTTTTTTTTGCATGTCCCTTTACACAACTGAACGATTTCCAAATTTTCCATCATGATACATCGGGCTTTTTTGTTGAAATTTGCTGATTTCTTGGTGAAATTGTTTTCAATGTTTTCTCATGATGAATACATGATAAATGAACCCCTTCTTGATATTTAAGAAAAGATGCAATAAAATAAAGTATGCAATTTAATAGATTCATTTTTAATTTTGTTATAGATGGCATGTGACGTCTGGAAAACAAAGAACTAGGATAGAAGGTGTAACTACTACTACCAATCGGTGAGTGATTTTTTGATTCCTGTAACTTTTACAACCTCACATTCAGCTTTTGTGTCCTCACTCAAAAATTGTTCAGAAAACCGCAGTCAGCAGACAATTCTGGAAAAATCTATGATTTAATCAATTGAATTCACTTTCAAATATTTCACATTCCACTTCTTAGCTCCTCATAAAACCTATTTCTAACTTACTGACTTACTTTTTATTGTATTGATTTGTTATATTTTATTTTTCTTTCAATTTGTGTAATCAATGGGCAGAAGGGCTTAGGTCGATAGCCTATTTGATCAGTGTAAATTGGTTCAATAAAGGACATTTATTATTACTATTGAAATTGTCCATTATGATTTTTCGAATTCCGATATTTATTCTCGAGATTTAATGATTTTTTTCTGTTGTTACAGGTAGTAAGTAGTTCTTCTAGAAAAAGGTAAGTGATTTTTGGGTTATGCATGACTTTTTGCACGAATTTCAGCGGGTGCACCCACAATATTCCGACGAACTATGGAATTTGTAGGATTATAGAGAATCCTTACAGTCGAGATATACGTTCAGTTTTTCCAAATTTCAATTCTTTGATGTTAACTTCACTTTTCCAAATTAAACAGGCCTACCATTTTTTTTTTTTTTTCGTGAAAAAGTGTTTTCAAGTGACAGGTCGTTTAACAGACAGTACATCAGAATACTGATTAGAACGTTTATTTTCGAATTGAAATCCTCGACATCGCAGTAGCAAAAGTAACAGTCGTCTCCAGTGCGATGGTACAAATCAAAACTACAATCGAAAATGCGCTTGAAGAAATCAAGCATGCCGTCAAGTGATTCACAGCTAGAAGTTCCATCGAAATTCAAATGCGGTGGGTCGAAAAGCGAATTTTCTACCCGATCATTAACGACAGTTGACAACCTCACCCGATAACACGCGCGGTACCCTTACGAGGGGAGAGTATCGACTTTTGGTGTTTGTAAGTTCTCCTCTTTGCAAAAGAGGCCGTCACCTTAAGAAGTCGGTATGACAGTGTTTTTCGTGGTCGTGGGAGTCTTCCTAGTTCTTGATGTAGGTAGAAAATTCGCTTTTCGACCCACCGCATTTGAATTTCGATGGAACTTCTAGCTGTGATTCACTTGACGGCATGCTCGATTTCTTCAAGCGCATTTTCGATTGTAGTTTTGATTTGTACCATCGCACTGGAGACGACTGTTACTTTTGCTACTGCGATGTTGAGGATTTCAACTCGAAAATGAACATTCTTTTCAGTATTTTGATGTACTGTCTGTTAAACGACTTGTTACTTGAAACACTTTTTCATGAAAAAGAAGGTAGGTCTGACGATTAAGATGACAAGTTTCCAAATGAAGTGCATTTCATTTCAGGAATTATTTTATTTCAGAAATCATTCTCTTTCAGGAATTATTTTATTTCAGGAATTATTTCATTTCAGAAATTATTTCATTTCAGGAATCATTCTCTTTCAGGAATTATTTTATTTCAGGAATTATTCTCTTTCAGGAATTATTTTATTTCAGGAATCATTCTCTTTCAGGAATTATTTTATTTCAGGAATTATTCTCTTTCAGGAATTATTTCATTTCAGGAATTATTTTCTTTCAGAAATTATTTCATTTCAGGAATTATTCTTTTTCAGGAATTATTCTTTTTCAGGAATTTTTTTTTTCAGGAATTATTCTTTTTCAGGAATTATTCTTTCTCAGGAATTATTTCATTTCAGGATTTTTTTTCAGGAATCATTCCCTTTCAGGAATTATTTCATTTCAGGAATTACTTCATTTCAGGAATTGATTTATTTCAGGTATTAATTCATTTAAGGATTTTTTTTTCAGGAGTTATTTATTTCAGATAATAAACAATAGAAAGTGCATTTTGCAATTTTGTATAAATGCCAGTAAACGAATTTCAGAAATTATTTTATTTCTGGAAGGGGTAAATGCAGTGAAATAACTGTAAAACGTGAAATAAGTGCCGCGTAGACTTTTCAGACACGAAATCTGAAACAATTAAGTGCGAGTGCATTTTGCAATTTTGTACAAATGCCAATAAACGAATTTCAGGAATTGATTTCAATTTCTGGAAGGGGTAAATGCTGTTCGACTATCATCTGGTGAATTCATTCAGATGATTAGTCCTTAGTGAAATAAGTGAAATCGTGAAATAAGTGCCGCGTAGACTTTTCAGAAACGTAATCTGAAACAACATATTATGAAGTGCATTTTGCGAATTCGTACAAATGCCATTGAACGAATTTCAGGAATTAATTTTAATTTCTGGAAGGGGTAAATATTCTCCACATTCATGGTTTGTAGGCCTACTGGGGATGCTTCCATTAAAAAAAGCAACGCATTGAGAACTCTACCTCTTGGGTGATGAAGGAAACGAGTTCAAATGTTTTTTATTTTGCAGATGCCTAATTATCATTTTCAGGTGGTACGTCATCAACAGAATTTTTGGAAAATGTGTTTGAGGAATGAGTACCTGCAAGAGATGATTTATCCTCACAACAACCTGCACATTGCTCATCAACAATTAATATGAATTCAGTGAAATAACCTCACTATTCAGTACGATTCTTCGAATCACTGGAATAAATCAGGTTAATAAATTGGATTTCCTATATTCAAGATTGTCTGCCATTTCTCCACTGTCAATCCTTTCATTCTAATACTAGT
Source organism: Plagiodera versicolora (assembly GCA_037013635.1). NCBI lineage: Eukaryota > Metazoa > Arthropoda > Insecta > Coleoptera > Chrysomelidae > Plagiodera > Plagiodera versicolora. Next base: position 894,833 of record CM072988.1, read on the forward strand.
TGAGTTCAATAAAAACACTGTCATTGATTATGTAACTGTTTTAATATTCAGAACTATTATAACAGGGTATGTTTCATACAAATATTTAATAGTGATTTATGAAGTATTCAATATAAACTCTTCTGGTATCATTCCCATTAATTCTCAATCCATCTGTTTCCTAATTCAATAAGTTGTTGATAGATTATTCAGTAGTTGATAAATTACTCATCCTCCTCACTTGATATCAGTGTAATAATCTTTGTTTCTCAACTCCGTCACAGTCCAATCAGCAGCCTAAAAACACCACATCACTACAGAATCACACAATATTTCCCTTCACAGTCACTCACATTTCGAACTCTCTCAATCGAATCAAAAACAAGAGCCTCCAAAGTTTCTCTAACATCACTGCTCCAAAACATTTTGAACAAATTCTCCCCGAAACTTTTGCTCATCAATAACAAAACATAACAGCTTCTTTCCCTTAGCAAAGGGTCGGAATGTCTGAGTAAATTAACAAAGTCGATTCGGCTTTCTTCTGAGCTGTTAGCTTGGGAAGTGACGATATTTTCAACCACTTCACTGTTCTCAGGCAGTTTTCTCAGTATATGAGCCAGTATTGCCAAAAGATCAGCCACAACTCTCACTTTGTGATCAGCTAGAAACAACAAGATGTTGTTATTGTGTCATCTGTCAACAAAAGCGTTGACAGATGACATAACTATCTAATAATCTGAAAGAAATTGTGTTGAAATAAATAAACAATGAATAAAGTTTTCTGTTTAATTGAATTGTATTTGATGAAAACCAACTTCGGTTACGCATAATCCTCTATAAATACTCACACGTCAAACACAAAAAACCGTTCATCAACCGTTGCATACCGAGCACGACAACGGCGTCGCAAAATTGCCCCAAAAATTCGTCATCGACATGAACCGAATGCGAGATGAGCAAGAAAAAATATTCCAACGTCCGCACATCTTCGCCGTTCAACTCCGAAAGCGACCTGTAAGTGACAGTGACAGGAGAGGGGGAGGGGGTATTCGCGGGTGAGGGAGAATCGGAAGAAGTTTGACAGTTGACGCGGAGTAGGAGTTTGGTGGCGTACACGAGGTTAGGCACCAACTTCACTTCGAGGTATACCTGAAAAAAAAAAACGACGCCACGATAGGAAAGAGACGTGCTATTGGTGACAATGACAGCTGTCAACCTCGAAGCCGATGCCCTTACGTCAAGTTGTTTTGACACTTTACCTGTCTGATTTGTTTGTGAGTTTCGTCTGGGACTCCTTTAACCACGAAAGGAATTGAAAGCAGCCTAGCGACGAAACTCAGAACTTTGGAATTGGCGTTGGGGTTTCTCAGAGGAGAAACTAGAACGTTTGTTTGCTCGATTTCTGTCAACGACCCCAAATCGCCGTTGATAACCTCTTGAATGGTACGTTGTAAAAATAGAATCCATTCGTCGGTCTCAATGGGTTGGGTGTCTTCGATGAAGCCCATGGTTTTATAGGCATCTGTAAATTTTTTTGTAGAACAACAGGATTATAGACCAAAAAACGTGGTTTCATTGCTCAAAAAAAAACTCTCACCATTCGAGTTCTGTTCCGACACACTTTGGTTGCACTCCAAACTTTCTGGGGCATTTTTTTTAGAATCCTGTGTCGTCGGTTTTGGAGCATTTTCAATGCTTTCAGGATTGCACGAGTTTTCCTCAATAATTTCAGTGTCAGGAGCTGCTATATTATTGTTTTTCAAGTCAGGATTGTTTGGCTTTTTAATAGTATCGTCAGCAGAAGAATTATGAGATTTACTGACTTTTGAGGAATTCGATTTTGCATGTTCTGAAGCATCATTGCTTCTAGTGGAAGTTGTCCTGAGAGAAGTCATTGAATAAGAGATAATTTTGAGTTTGACACATCCTACACAAACCTGTGTTTGTTTTTAACACTCTCCTTTCTTTGTTGCTCCTTAGCTTGAAATGATGTAGGCGATAAAGGTTTTGTCAAAGGGGCTGAAGCTGAATTCTTCAAAATAAGAATATGACCCTTTACAAATTGGTGGTTCAAAATTTCATCCCAGCTCATTCTTTTAGCTGGATTTTTTTGTAGAAGCCCCTACAAAACCCACAAATAAGGCCTCTGAATTAAAAAAAAAACAATTTTGGGCACACTTTCAAAGTTTCTATCCTCAAAAATACATCCTTGAAAGAATTCATCAAATTATTTTCGAATATACAGTCGACGCTATTTTGTTATTTTTTCTTTGGCATAAATTTTCACTAATGAATCAATTCACTAATTACTAACCTTCAAAAAACAGATACAACTCTCAGAGAAAAAAGTGGGCCAAGTTATTTGTTCATGCCGAATCATTCTGATCAATTTCAGGATGGATTTGGTGGAAAATGGGGGTGACCCCATCAATAATTCATACATTATGCAACCCAGAGACCAGAGATCTGCATTGTAATCATAGGGCAGTTCATCAATGAGCTCTGGGGCCATGTACAAAGGTGTACCTGCAATTTCAGTGTATAATCAACATGTAGGAGTGACAGGGTGGTGTTGTTTTACCTTTTATAGAAGTCAAAACGTGTGTTCCTGTGCTCATATTCCTTGCAAATCCAAAATCACATAATTTTGCTTTGTTGTTAACATCTAACAAAATGTTTTGAGGCTTCAAATCTCTGTAATTCACAAATTTTCAACACTGTATCAGCCTCAGGTACACGAAAATCTCACCTGTGTAAAATTCTATTAGAATGCAGATAGAATAAAGCAGAAACTAAATCATAAACAATCTGCTGAACACGTTCCTCAGGCAAATAACCCATTTTAGAAAATTCCATTGTTAAAGTCATGTGAGCAAACTCAGTTATCACAACAATCTAAAAAATATCCAACAATTACACAATACAAACGTCAAAACATGTCTTGGTACCTCATTTTCAGTTTCGAAAGAGTCCAACATTTGTATAATGTTTGGGTGGTTTAAATGCCTTTGAATCTCGCATTCTCTGCGGAATCCTTTGAGCTCCTTTGCAGATCTACCTCTCTGAAACATAGACGATGTAGCATAGCCGAGATAAATCGCTCGGATCATTTACTTTACTAATAACTTTGAGAGCTACAAATTGCCCAGTAGACAACTGCTTTGCTTTGTATACACGGCCAAATGACCCTTCACCAAGAGTTCGAATAACTTCATAGTTATCCATATTCAGTTACAAAATGATTTTGCTCATTAAAAAAGACTTTTCGAGTGTTTGTAAATATTACAAGGTATCGTTAGGTTAGGCAAAACCACAACAAAAACAAATCGTAACATAACCACAAAATGTCAAAGTCTTTCTTCAGCCGGATAGCCAATGTCGCAAACAACGACATAATTTGACGTTGACTATTGACATTAATGACCAGTATTCTGATTCAAAAGCTAATTTTATTTTTTATATTTACATAGTAAACAATTCTTAGAATGTCCCAGAAAATTGATCCACGAGAAGTGTTATTGTATTTGAATGAATTAGGTTACACGAATGTAACAGCGCAGCAGTTGAAAGAGTTTTTAACTGGTAAACAATGATGGAATACGTCTACCTGCTTGTATTTTATTTGTTCTTGTTTCAGATTTGAAAAAGCTTATTAAATATGAGAGTAGGCATAGGAAAAACTCTAGATATGATTCATTGTCATCAAGATTACCTATTGAATGTACTGAGGATTATTTGCATGATTCACAAGTTAGTGTAAACACAAAACATTCCATACCTGATGCCTCTCAGAAAAGAGAACATGACTATGATATTTTCCATGCCTTGCATAATCACCACACTGTGTCATCGAAAACTAGAACAATAAATGCCAGAGAGAAGCACATTTCAGTGCATATTACCAAACCAAGATACACAAAATTACATGAACATTGTATTCATGTAGAAAAAACAGCAACTACAAGTACCACAGTGGATTGCACTGAATCCAACATTGAAGTACCAAATAAAGTTGGTTCAAAGACTGAAATAGAAACTGCCACAACAGATACAGTGGATCAACCTGCCTCTAAACAAAGTATAACTGCAAGGCCAGAAAGCAAATCCAGAAAGTCCAAAAGCTCAGGTTGGTGAAAATTGTTGATTGAATTGTTTTTGAAGTGATTGTACAGTTTGTGATTTTGTAATATACATTGAATTTACATTGCATTGTTTCAAATAGTGGATAGAGAATTTTGTTTTAGTGCTACATTCAAGTTCCTCTAAGCCTTTCAATAAATGTGACCCAGTGACATTATATCATCAATACAAAGAAGAATGGAAGAAAATTAAACTTCCTGGACAAGACAATCACTCTGATCTGAGGTGGGCAGTGCGTGAAAAACTCAGGAATGGGCCCAGTGTACAAGTACCCCTGAAACGAAGTAGTAGTAGGAAAAACTTCAGTAACTTTTGACAAGATGTTCATCGAGAATTTTGCTCCACTTGTTTCGTTGATGTTACCTCTGTTTATCAGATTATGAATAAAAGTGTGTTGAGAACTGACTCGCAATGATTTAATGACAGGTGTCAAAATAAATATTTTACAGTACGTTGGCGTGGTTTTAATCGGTTGTCGGAACAATTCAGCCGCCCTCTTACTCAATTTTCTCGATAAAGTTCATTGAACACAATCACCAAAGTTGAATAACCTGCCATCCAAAAAGTTATGTCAATCTGTTGCCAGTAGGTCAACTTTTACATACTCCATCTCAAATTCATCCGAATATTCTTCTTAGTCACAATTATACGTACTGATTACGTTGTTGAACATTTTTATGGACTCGAGGAAAGTAATAATGCAGTGGAAAAAGCCATTTGGAAATGTTGTTTCACTTTCGACAGAAGGAAGATTCGTGTTTCAGATAATTCGAAACATAACCTCATTGTCATGTCAGTTTTGGAAAGTTGCTGTCGCACGCATATTTTGGCATTTAGGTTCATTAAACTTCAATTGTTATTAGAGAGTTTCGGGTCTTTGACTCATGACACGTGTAGTAGAAAGTGAATAAAAACAGTTTTTGTGTTTTTCAGGTAAAAATTAGTGTACCCAATGCTGTAGTTTGGCGAATGCGCCGCATCAAATAATGGTGAAAGCGCTTCAATTCAGAATGAGTTAGCTATTCTCTTCTAAGTAATTCGTGTAATCTTCAGAGAATAATATAGTATATAAATTGCTGTGATCTGAATCGAGAAATATCCGAGAGAATGTTAACAGCTATTCCACTGTCCTTTCACAATTCGACTTTTTGTACATGTTCTTCGTTGATAAAGTTGAATGAACTCGCATCCAAAAAATTGTGGTATCGATTCGTTGTCAGTAGGTCAGTAGACCAACGTCTAATAATTTCATCTCCATTTTCCTCATCCACAATTATTCCCCAAGTCATTTCGTTAGATGTCCATTAGATTCTATGCAGATAGTCATTGAACGTCCATGGACATCGAATGGATATCCACTGGATATCAATGCATTACTGGAATGGCGCTAGATGGCGTTTACTGTACGTCCTCTACGTGATAATGAAAATTCCAAATGAAATCCCACAGAAACTGTCTATAAATGAGAACTTGCAACTCGCGATCGTCCATTGTTTCCAAAGCTGACTTTGCAGCAGCAAAAAACACACTTCCTAACCTACAACATTGTCAAGTCAATTCCTATTTATATAACCTTATCAAAAGTGTGGCGTCTACTTCAAAAATACCTCTAACGATCATCAACCTGTAAGAGTGAAAGTGCGTTGGTATTATTATGGTACTTGGGCCGTTATAACACGTGTACATTGTGCACGTTGAGTCTCAGGACACCCACCGGGCGTGTTGACCTCACCAACATAAAGTCTACCGATCTGGTTCCTAGTTTTCAGGAGAATCTCGAACAGACACACGTTTTGTTCGGGTGGTCAGGGTATGTTTGGGTCTAAAACCGGTACACTACGTATGGAGGAGAAGGCATGACGATGGTTTCAACGAACACATGCTTCTGTGGTAGTAATGAAGCTAGTTTTCTTGTACAGGATGAGCAAATTCCGATGCATCATTCGAGGAAGATACTTTTGACAGATTTGGTTATGTTTCAATACCAATAGTGTAAAATTGAATGTATCTAGCTTACCACTGAGGTTATGGCGACACTTGACAGGACTTCACAACGTTGCCAAATTCATTTGAAGATTGAAATGTTCAAGAAAGAGCTGTGGCATATTTCCCAATGTCTCTAATTGGAGCATTATGGTTGGAAACGATTTTATTTTTGGGCATGAAATGAGGATTAGCTTGGAAAAAATTAGGGCCTGTTTACACATATACGAGTCTGTTTATAAGTCAACATCGAATGCTCTTTTGAGACACAATTTTGTCACCAATCTTGATGTGTTTTTTGTATCGTAAAATCGAGTCATTCTCGATCATACTGTATCTCATGCCTTGAGTCGAATATCTGGGACTCGCTTTGTAAGTACGGCATTATTTAATGGTGATCGTAAAAGTTCATTGAACCACCTGAAACCTTAATGCCAAAATATGCGTGCGACTTCTCTGTATACCAGATCAACTTTCCAAAACTGAGTAACAATGAGGTTATGTTTTGGTTGTAATTTATATACAAACTCGTTCGTAAAAAAGTGAAGTAAGCTCTTTACATTTACAAATGACTTCCAGTACATCATTGCCAGTATAATTAAATGGAGGCTGTGGTTATTCAACAGGAAATTGGTACAACAATGTCGTACCAGCTCTCTTGGTGTATTTTAAGAGTTTGGGTCACATCTGCACGTGGTTTTTTTGGTCGTAAACATCTGCTGAACGAAAAATCTCTCAAACATCGAAATCACCGAATAAAAAAACAATGGTGGATCTGGAATTATTGGGTTGATTTCCAGTATTCCCAATTAATGGTTCCCAACAGCTCTATCGTCTAAAAAGAAAGGAATGCCAATTTTGGTTAGATTGCGCGCATTCACCAAAAGTGAAAAAGTTGCATCCACCATTTTTTCAACAGTTTTTCAATCACCGATTTGTTGACAAGTGGACGAACTGATTCTGTTTAAGATTCCGAATTTGAATACAAATTTGACATCTTTGTGAGGTGTTGCCAACACAACTGGTTCATAAATTATTACTACCACAGCTGATAAATGACTAGCCAGTATTAAAATTACGAAAAAAATCTCGTACAAGCCGACGACCTCTAGGTTCCATGAAAGTGAATTTTGTTTAGCATATTAAATACGAGAAGATAACTTCGGAAAAGGAAGATGTCTGCAGACATTCCTCGATATTATTCACTATAACATTTTTTTCATGGTACATCTGCTTAATGAACTCATTAGTCTTTGAATTGAATCTAGAAGTGACATTTTCCGATGAAGATCTACTGTTGATAAATGAGAAAAATCGTCAAAAATATGCCTTGGATTACAAATCGTTTGATAAAAGACCCATCAACGAAGTGTCCTTGCTTGAAGCAAAAAAGAGAAATCGTAATTTACACACATACAAGATCAGAATATTCAAGCTGAAAGGAATTAGTAATGAATTAAATTAGTAGGTTATCAACCTTTTAGATAAGACTGGATCCGCGTGGTTTTCATTATTCAATTATTTATTGAACCCAACTCAAGGTATACATGTTAGATCAAGGAGTGTCATGACATTGAAGGTTCCAAAGATTAGTCCATAATTTCACACGCGTTATGACGTAACTTGGTTCCTGAAATTCGCGCTACCAAATTCTTAGTTTTTTCCTTTTTTATAGATTTTTTTCCTAACTCACATATTTCCTTTTTTTTGGGGGGGGGGGGGGGAAGTGATATTAATAAAGTGATGTTCATCCTGTATACTCTGAATCTGATGTAAATTATACAGGATGTTCAATAAATCGATACAAAAGTTGGCGTTTTCAAAGATCGAACAATTAATTCTTGCAGATATGACACACTGTATACTGAGTTATTTATAAGTATTTTATTTATTGTTCATTTATTTACCAGCTCAAAAAATATCAAGAAATATACATATTATTTGTTTTTATTTTCTCATAACTTTGATATCAATTGATTTTAGTTCTTTAGGTTAGTTGTTAAAGACTAAAAATGCTTCAATATTTCTTAAGCTTACTCTCAACGATCTTTTCAGTAGATAATTGATTAGGTTATTTTCGAGTTGCATTTGCAAATTACTTGTCCTTATCGATCTCTTTGATGAAAAAGGAATGAACAATTGAAATAGTCATTGAAAATCTAATTTTTCCACCCATCTATCAAAAAATCCCCGAATCTGGCACCGTTTTCCGAACGCCGGCAACACCGCGCTAGCGTAGTACCTCGTAGTTTCGGACAGTGGGTCAGTAAGCGCACGCCGGGTACGGCACCGGCGGCAGTATCACGATCCGTGATCCGGTACCTCAACCAACTTTCAGTGAGGTCGTCGACCGCTCTGTTCCGACTAAATGTCAACGAACCTTTTATTTACGCTCACAACCTTCAGCGAGCCTTCGCGGTAGCGCGCATCCGGCGACGTTGCCGGACTCGCTGGTCCCGTAGGTGGGTCTACGGATTTTGGAGAGATTTGTTTTTTGGGTGTTTCGAAATTTTTAAACCGAAATTTGCCTCACTGTTGAGATTTCGGTAAAAAATAAGTACAGGGTGATCAGAAACCGTCCAATTCATTCTTCCTATTGTACGCCATTAGTATATTAAGGTATAAGTGGATAAAAAGGTTTTTTTTATTGGTGTACCATGAACTGAGATAATATTCTAATCTTTAGTAAATTTGGTAAACCTATGTCTTCTATGCATCAAGGTGCCTTTTGTGATGCACGAAATTTTTCATTTCTCTACCAGTGGCGATTTTTTTAAAAATTTTATCACCCTGTATCTCAAAAGTTGAGACTTTTGGGACATACGTTTATGGAAAGTTTTTTTTTTAAATGTGTCAAAGAATAACCCCTTCAAATATCAGCAAGTCTTCAAGGAACACCCTGTATACTGGTATTATTACTACAAAGAATAGAAATATATAAGAACTAATACTGCAAAATGGTTGATTTCGTGATGTGACTTCAGGATACTTTTCGTTGTAATGGAAATGAGAAAAACAGATATTCGTTTCTCGTTTCTTTGTTGATGTTGCCATGGTAACTTAGAAAAACACGCGTTTTTGAAGTTCGATTTAAACACGCAGAGGCGTGCTTTAAATGGGTAAAATGGGGCACCAATAAAAACAATTTATCCTACCTATATGTTGAGTTTAATTTTTTTTTTATTTTGGCGAAGGTGCCAATTAACGTTCATAAAAATTCGTGTATACAAGACGTCAGTAGAGAAATTCAATAAATGATTGAAAATATCGAGATATAGAAATGATGGCGTCAAAGTAGCTAGTTTATGGGATTTTTATACAACAATATTCCAACAAAAAGTACCCTATGTTATCTACAATACCTTCAATGATTCATATACAAAATTTCATAATGATTGGTTGTGTAGTTTTTACGTGAAAAACATTCTTACAAACAGTCTTGACATTTGGAGTCCCTTTTTATGTAATAATTCTTAATCGTTGTGAATGTTGAATATTTATTCATCATTGAAAAGTCATTGACCGTGTTGTTAATCTTGATCACCAATCAGACCATACCACAAAAAGAAAAAGTTAAAAATATCTGATATGCCATCTCGAAATAATTTCACTGTAACCTCAACACTAACGCCGTGGATGTTGTTAATTGCATTTCACTGTCAGAGGTTGTTGACTCGACAAGTTTCACCCATTGCACTAGATTTTCATATCCGAAATGGGTCATCTCGGTAGTACTGCGATCGAAAGCTCCTCCCACACGAAACGAGCCGTAAATCTGTCGATGACCTTTCTCTTCACATTTTATTACCCAACAAGCAACGTGCAGGGTACAGTGAACGAGAGTCACTGTACCCTGCACCCTACTGTCTTGAACCAATCGAGAATTGGGCCAGAGGAAGAAATTAGGGCCCGTGCTCTATCCTCTGGGCCAATTCTAAGACTCAACACTCAACTTGCCCATACTCTGAAACGTCTATTCTAGTTCCTGATCCAAAGTTTAGTAACCCTATCACCTTACCACCAAATCCGTACTTTCAGCCTTCATTTTATCAAATAATTCAAGTCGAGTACCAATCGGTATGTAGAAGTACGACCAATAAAAGTGAGGAAGGCAGGCTAGGGCAATGCACCGGCACTCTGATGGCCTTTACATGGCCATCGTAGCGTTACTGACCACTACAAGTGACTCCGTCGGTAATCTGCATAAGAATGATATCGGGGACAACAACCCTCGTCTTGGACCAACGACCATCAGAAGTGGGATTTACACAGACGGGTAGTCTAACGATAGTTTTACTTATTCAAGGTGTTCCTTGAAGACATGCTAATATTTGAAGGGGTGATTCTTTGACACTTTTTAAGGAAAAAACTTCCTATAAACGTACGTCCTAAAAGTCTTGACTGTTGAGATACAGGGTGATATAGATTATTAAACGGTTGGTACTGCGATATGAAGCAATTTTAATTTAATTTTTTCAATCAAGAACAGAGCATCTGACTAGAAAAATATATTTTTTGGATTCTCATTCATTTCGGAACAAATCTGATCACTTAATTTGCTTTCAGTCGATGCACAAACATTCTCAAGCCGCATCAGATTTTTGAGGAATAGACCCTGAAGTACAAAGATTTTTTTTAAGCGAAAATCATGCGACGGACAAAGAAAATCAATGCTCAATAATGAATGAGGATCTCAAAAGTGATTTTTATTTTGGAAATAAGCAGTGGCGTAGTATTTTTTTCTCCAAAAATATTCAATGCAAAACCCGTACGGACGCCACTGGTAGAGAAAATGAAAAATTTAGTACGAAATGTACCTTGATACATAAAAGACATGTACCAAATTTTCTATAGATGTCTAAAATATTATCCCAGTTATTAAAAAACTGTTTTTTTTTTCAAAATTCTATAACCCTGTATCTTAAAAGTCAAGACTTTTAGGACATACGTTTATGGGAAGTTTTTCTCTTGAAATGTGTCAAAGAATAACCCCTTCAAATATTAGCATGTCTTTAAGGAACACCCTGTATATGGGAGTGGTCAGCTGATCTAAACTCACCAGATTTTTGGTAATTCTGCACAAAAAACAGCACTTTGTTCTTTAGATCAAGGTTATAGTCACTTTTTTTCTTGCTTCTAGTTTGTGTGTTATAGTTTAGGCACAGAGGCGTAGCTAATTGAATTTTAATTCGGGTACAAATAACATATTCAATTCGATTATCAATGTTGATGTTTTATATTACATAATATTTATATTACATAATATTTATATTACATAATATTTCAATGATTATTTACAAAACTGACAGGTTCACATTAATTGTTTGAATAATTCAATAATTATTTGTTTATCTTTCAATGCTGAATTCGTATGTTTTTTTTGTATATAAAAAATCATCCAGTGTGAGATTTTCATATGTATTAGTTAATTTTTTCTTCTTGTTGATAGTGATCTGTGTATGCAATTTTAATCCTAATTTCGAAATATCCAGAGAAACTAAGACTGAGAATACTTGTGCGGGCATATTTTCACGCTTATAACTCCAAGAAGTGGGTAATTTCTGGCAAATAATCATTCAAATACCTCCATCTCAGATGTGACACCGACTAGCATATATAACTATCATAGAAATCCATTTAGGCACCTGGAGGAAAATAATTCGACGAACGTCCATCTGCAACCGGTCCCCCAGGTGCCGGTGGAAAATGGTCGTCGAAGACGTCTCCGTCGAGATGACATCGCAGTGAAATCGGAAATCGGCAGGTCAATAAACTCGTGCATAAGCCCAATAAAAGTTTACAGCATACATATAGTGTAGCGCAAAAGGTCCTAGTATAGTTTATCACTACAAATAGAGGAAATACAGCATTGAATGAACCACAAATTTTTAAACTTTAATATTAAAAAAAATCAAACATAACAAAAACCTTATCAAAATGTCTTTCAAACTAAAAAAATCCAAAATCGAGATTTGACTTAGGGAGCAGGTAATTTGGAATATATTATAGTATTCCAAATTATATAGTAGGTTTTCACTTTTTTTATATTTGATAACAATTTTCCTTAGAAACTAATAGATTTCTTATCTTTGTAACAGTTTTATAGTATCAAGACCTTTAGTAATCAAACTTTTCTGAACAAAATAAACTAAAATAACATCTAATTAAGTAATCAGTCGAAATAATCACAGATTAGTCCTTACTTTCAGCTTATAGTTTACTATTCTTAGTTACTGTTCTTGCAGTAATCACAAATAAACACACCAGACTCATAACCACTACAAGAACCTCCTTTTATTATGTTCTCTTTCGGTATTCCAAATTAAAAACATACCATCCTTAGCTAAAATTCTATGACACTTTTTTAATTCCAGTTATATTTACAAAATCATAGTAACATCACGAACTAACAAGGTCACTTAACAGTTTAAATAATTACAATGAGGATTAAAAGAATTACACTAAATGTTTATCACCGGTTGTATTTCTATCGATTTTTTTTCCAAAGCAGCTGTCTTCTTCCCTTGTCGCTGGCAGTCGGATTGTGAAGATGGCGTCCTTTTTTAAATACTCGATGGCTTCGCGTGACGTATGGAATTATGTTCACGGCAAAAAAATACGGATGGCCTTTATAATTATTTAGATATCTAAGTATTCCAAATCAACTGCAGTATCCCAAATATGCTGCATTTCCCCTACAGTTGGATACTATTCTGCAGGAAAATTTCATGCTCACTATTCTTCATTGTTGTATTCGATCTCGGCACAGGTTGGGAGCAAATTCGTGTTCTCGCCTCTTGCCGATAGAACGACGAAGGCGCTTCGATGTTTATGCTGTAAACGTGGCTGCAAGAAAGTTATAACGACGGCAATCCATGGTGAGACGCATCTAGGTCGGCGACCCACTTAGCGTCTCTTAGATTCGCTCGAATTGGGTTAGGTGCTCTTTATCGGCACGAAGAATAATGGTAGCAAGGTCTCGAGAGGTCAAGGGTGAGATTCGCGATAGATCGCGAAATGTCTATGCGCACAGGGACGGACTAGCACGCGCGAGAAAACCCAACTTTACCATTTTTCTATTCATTATATCGAAAATGTTATGTTGGCAGCTTGAGACAAAGAAGAAGACTGCCATAGCTCAATGTCTTGATGCCACCTGGCGACGAAATTGTGAACTTACGAAACAAGTAGTTTTATTGCATTTCCTTCAAATAATACCCGTTCAAAAAATCATTTAATGATCAAATTTCGTACCTGAATCAAAATTACGATCGAAATATGGTTACATTTCACAATAAATCCTCCTTCACTATACTGATGTTCCTAAAATCGAAAACAGATTCAACATGGAAAAAAAAATGAAATATTTCGGAGCATTGCTGTGAAAAAACACGAGCGGCAACACCGCACATTCTGTCAAGCTGTCACACCTTCAGCCTCGGTAAAGGAAATCTGTTCACTCTTCCCGAGCGAATCTAGATCACTTTTCCACGTTCATTTTTCCGCAAACAACTCACCGTTCGTAATAAAACGTGAAATCAACGATGACTTTTTTTTTCCACGGCGAGAATGTGTGTTACGACCCATTTTCCCACGTAAGTGGCGCTTACTATACATCGCACTTTCGCTGCATCGATCTCAAGTCAAATATGTTTAGAGATTTCCGAGAAAAGAGATAGTGTAGAGGCATCTGAGGAAAGTCAACTTGGAATACAGATTCTCTTGTTTTGTGACATCGTAGAATAGTGGTTCGGTTCCCACTTCAAACTGTAGGGCTTTTTCGAACTCAACAAATTTTTTTTCATCATCTCAGTTCTTCTGGGTGCTCTTTCTATGACTTTTGACACTTCTGGACCAATTGGAGTACTTGGTGTTAGCTCTTCGGCATCTTCGACAGTCTGCCTAGCTCTTGGGGGACTTTTAAAAAAGTTTAAACTCACTACACACTGCTTCACTGATAAACTATTCCGAAATTCTTGTTTCTATCTTGGTTGGTTGGTAACTTCTGGTCCTCCCAAGAGTCTCCCAAGTTTTCCAGCTGCCTGCTTGAGTTTTTTTTTGTGATGATGTGGTGCTCATCTGGACTTATCTAACCTAACCTCAATGTATGGGACTAATCACATCGAAATCACACGCGATCATTAGTTGTTTTATTTATTTTTTATTCGAGATGAAAAAATATCTCGAAGCGACCTAGATGGGTTGATCAAGAAACTAATTATGGTGATATTAAAAACGTTTGACCTGAATTACTTTATCAATTTAACCCTGAACAACATGTGTTGCGATTGTAGGGAAATCCTTGACTTTGGACTATTTCCATCGCTATAAAATAATTATTTTGAGGAATGTTATAAAAACAACAGCAGTATCGTCATTGACCCACTTTTTCAGTTCTCATTCGGATTTTTAATTCTGTTGTAATACTCCTGCTGTCATCATGTGCTAATAGTACAACATATCTCATCCCAAGACCGGAAAATATGCACTAGGAAAGACCTAGACCAGAAGGTCCTGAATATTAGCCTGTAGGGACTTGTACATTCTCTCTACCTTAAGGTGATGGTGCTTCAATAAACTCTTTGCATTTCAGCATTCAAAAGCATCTTAGCCCTGTTGGATGAGATAGAGGGGTTCTGGACCAATTCGGGCACCTAGAACTGGTTCAGCTGTCACCGTAAACGTCAATGGTCTTTGTTTGAATGAAGTATGACAGAAAACTGACACATTGGCATGTATTTTGTAGGAACGATCTCGCATGAGCTGAAGGGTTATTACCCTGAAGACTAGCTCGGAGGTTTTTGACCTAGTCGAGTTGAATGTGAGAAGAGAGGAATATCATCCATCTGTTTTATAGCTCTTATTTGTAGAACTTGTTTCTTCTGTGCGATTTAATGCTGGACTAAAAGGTCATTGTGATCGTTTGGATTTTTACGTTGTAAAGGTTACTTGTCCGAGGTAAATGAATTAAATTCGATTCAATGACCGCAGGAGCATTGGCCGCCATTTTTATCAAATAATTAATAACAATTTGTTAATTTCAATAGTGGCTTAGTACTGATTGTACTTCGCTAGTGTTCTATTCGAAAAAGTATATCGTAGAGGCGTTACTCGAAGCTGAATCACACTGTATATTTTTTGCTACCTGCTTATGAATGTGGTAGATTGAGGCTAAGAATCAATTTTTGAGTGCTAGCCTCAAGATATTTATACAGGGTGTTCCTTAAAGACATGCTAATTTTTGAAGGAGATGATTCTTTGACACATTTTGAGAAAAAAACTTTCTATAAACGTATGCCCTAAAAGTCTTAACTTTTGAGATACAGGGTGATATAGATTATTAAACGGTTGGTACTGCGATAAGAAGCAATTTTAATTCAATTATTTTAATCAAGAACAGAGCATCTGGCAAGAAAAATATATTTTTTGGACTCTCATTCATTTTGGAACAAATCGGATCTCTTAATTTGCTTTCAGTCGATGCACAGACATTTTCACGCCGCATCAGATTTTTAGGAAGACCCTGAAGTAAACCGATTTTTATTTTTTTAAGCCAAAACCATGCGCCTGACAGAGAAAACCCATGAGATTGAATTTGATCAATAATGAATGAGGATCCTTAAAGTAATTTTTATTATGGAAGTAAGCAGTGGCGTAGTATTTTTTTCTCCAAAAATATTCAATGCAAAACCCGTACGGACGCCACTGGTAGAGAAAATGAAAAATTTCGCACATCACAAAATGCACCTAGATGCATAGAAGACATGTACAAATTTTTTTAAAGATATCTGAAATATTATCTCAGTTATTATCGAAAAACAATTTATTTTCAAAACTTCATCACCCTGTATCTCAAAAGTTGAGACTTTTAGCTGCATGACCACTGTCATTGAAAAATAAGAACTTCAACTCATACTTGTTATTTGTTACGTGATATTTGTTATTTGATATTTGTTATTTTGTGCTGCATAAATCCACACTATGACATACGTTTATAGGAAGTTTTTTTCTCAAAATGTGTCAAAGAATGACCCCTTCAAATATTAGCATGTCTTTAAGAAACACCCTGTATAAATAAACTATTTCCTATTTTAGTTATGACGTTGATAAATTCTGAACCTAGAAAATCAAATCTATGTTCTCTTCTATTTTTGTCTCGCTTTTGTTTTTATCTTATTGCCCCATTTTTGTTTCATAAATATGTCCTACATTGCGAGTACCATTATTAGCTCCTCAGATAACAAAAATTGTTCTCGCTAGCTCAACATATTATTTTCGGCGCCGTTCGATGCTTTCCAAATCCACAGCTGGCGATTGTTTTTTATTCAATGCAAGACTCACACGAAAATGTATTGTCGTCTGAAAATTTGGTGCCAAGGTGATGCATCGAGGATATCAAATGCATTTGAAATTCGCACGTGCAGTCGAAAAATTCTGCTGTAATTATCAATTCTTACATAATATACAGGGTGGGTCGTTGATCGTGGTCGTGGGTCGTTCTGTAGGTTGGCATGAAAACGTCAACTACATTTCCGAGAGGGGTTGAATGTGAATATTGAAGACTTAACGACGACTTTTGAAGAAATCTTGCCAACATTGCCATCCTGTTCGTAGTAAAATTCCAAGGTCGTTCGAGTTTTTCCCGCCCGGTTCGGGCACTACTCGAAACTCTTTGACGAATACGAATTGTAAAAATCCGTTCATTGATGCTAATTTGAGTCTGAAGGCGCACGTGTGTTCAATACCCCGCAGGCTACTTCGAAACGAAATGTGATTTTTTCGAGCTAAACGTCTGGTAGTGGATACGTTGAACCACAGAAGTGGTCGGCCTTAGATTTTCATAAAAATGGAAACATTGCACCCGCGGTAATCGACCTCTGGTGTTTTCAACCCGACCAGAAGAGGCTCTTCAGATGCGCTGTTTGAAATCGCTGCTCAAATCCAGAACGTACATTTATATTTATTGGTCTATTCGAAATACTTTGTGAACTCGGAGTTGCGGCACCATACGTATTTGACGAAGAAATTCGTCTCAAATTAATTTCGAATTCAAGCTGAATATTCTCGAATATATTTATTAAACTACGACCTACGATTATTTCATTTCATTCGTTACTCTATCAATTTCATTTGAGAACCAAGTAAATCCCAACTCATCAAGTACAATTTCAATCCCTTATTCTGTTTTCCAATTGTTCCCCGTGCTATATATCCACCAGTAAATAAATCAGGACGCTTTTTTATCCCTCATCGACTGGACTATAACCCGGCGTTTTGCAAAATTGCAGGAATCCGTCCCCTACCCATTGTCTAGTCGTGTCTGTCATCAGTGTCATCAAACAAAAGTGTCAGGCAGGAATATCTGAAACTGTAAGTTACACAACAGAGCTTGCTAATTAAAACCACCGATAATGAATCTATATATCGACAATTGCTTTGATTTTCATGGCAGCTTAGATAGAACACACGAAAGCTTTCTGCTACTGTTGGCAATTGTTTTTACATAGGTGGCTTGTTTTGGGTTGAGTCTGTGACCTTCAAAACTGCTACGGATGGATTTGGACGGTGTATCGAATGAAAAATTTTTCGTAAACAACGGGATTGAGTTTCAAGAATTAGCTCTGAAAATGAACAGTTCACGAGGGGATGCATATGTGAGTATGACCATTGAATACATTTACTTTTGTTTGGATGTAATAATAGGTTAGGTATTGTTTTGAGGAATTTGGAAGTTTTTATAAACAGCAGGTGTTAGGAAAACGCGGCTAACTCGATAACTATTTTAGATTAAAAAAAACTGAGGTCAGTGCCGTATTCAGTGATTATTTTTTGTTGAAATGTACATAAAAATAAAGATCGTCGTGAATTCTTCAATGTTCGTGTAAAGACTCATAGTTTTTTCGTACAAAATAGGTGGTTTTGGGACCATTTAGAATGAAATAATTAGAATCTAGAAGAAAACAAAGTTCAGCCCATTTTATTTTGGTGAAAATTCCTCAGAACTGTCATTTTTAAACATTTTCTAATTTCCAGAAGCTTTAAAATCGCCAACAAATCGAAATAAACTTGCTGTCACCAGCCCAAAACTCTCATTTCAGATGGAATGCTTCACATCAGTGATCGCCTTCCTAACCATTCTGATCCTCTACCAAATCTGGCTGGGCTGGAACCGTCCCCCAGGCCCTTGGAACTTGCCCTTTCTCGGCTACCTGCCTTGGATCGATCACCAGGCTCCCTACAAAACCCTATCGAAGTTATCCAAGACGTACGGCTCCATATACGGACTATGGATGGGCAGTGTTTACACTGTCGTCCTCACAGATGTCGCCCTGATCAAAATGCTGTTTTCGTTGGATTCCACGACGGGAAGGGCGCCTTTGTATTTAACACACGGTATAATGGGAGGATACGGTGAGTCAGGGCTCGAGTTCGTCTCGCTTCAATTTTTTTTCAACATTTTTTTTTTACTTTATTGGGTCACCCTGTACAGACGACCACCCTGTAGGCTCACGCATTAGACTAGTAACGATCGTCAGCTGTTACACTCGCAAAATCCCATCGAGATGTCGTTAATCCGAAATAATTCTGGAGAAATTCGTGAGTTGGCGCGTTTCTCTTCGGCGCGATGGAAAATACGCTTCTGCGTACGTGCGTGCCGGGGTCGTTCAACTTTTCGACGGGCCGATCGTATCTAAGCGCGCTCCTCGATTTCGGTAGGTCTTTTTTGGGCAACGTCGGGTCAGTGTGTCATAGAAGTTTACGTCACACATTCATTCAGTCAGGACATTCAATAAACGTCATTTCAACTTTTTGCTGATGTGAAATTGCAATGAATAGTATAACCAGGACAGTTTGACTAAAAAAAAAAAAAAAAACGAAAAAAGAAGGCGATACTTCCATTATCATTATCGTTTTTTGGATTTTGGAGATGAAACATCTGTTCGCGTAGATCTAATGACCTTGAACTGATGCTTTTGAAAATGTTCCCCTTTCATCTTGGAATCCGTGACGGTAAATCGGAGATGACGGCAAAAAAGTAACTGACTCATCACGGATTATCTGTGGTTGCCTAAATCGAAAAAGAAAGCAGCATGCGTAACGGTTATTGGAGAGACGGCAAAAAGTCTTCTTGCATACATCGTCAGTCATTTGGGGTACGAAAAAAATGAGGTTGATGGCCAACAAATTGACTCACAATAAGCATAGTTAGCAGATAGTAAATGTTTCTTATTGGTGTCTTTTTGAGGTGGTAACAGCAAATTCCCCAAAGCAAAGTCCCCAGATTCACTGTTGGTTATTCTGATTGAATATTGGATATCTGTCAGTCGCCATTATGAATTCCTAACCTCTCAAGAATACAAAATGTCATTGAAAATAGTTATTCCTAATTATTTCATTTATTTAACAATAATTCAAACAATTATTCATTGCAAACAAATATGGTGTTGTGCAGCAAACAGAACTGGTTGAAAATACCCATCTAACAATTATCGACGTATAAAAATAACACTTCCATGCTAGACATTCAATCAGCGAAGACAAATGTAAGTAACGGTTCGAGAATAAAAATAACTACTAGACCGATAGCGAAAGTTCTCACACAGAAGCATAGTTTTAAATTAGTCATCGCCGGTTGAGGTATATTTCTTCGTTTCTTCTTCTAACTTCTGCACATCCAACGCGTGCTTTGGATTCCCATAATAAGAAGTTGAAAGAATCGATGATATTGTATATTTCCTCGTTGCCAAAATATTTGAAGGTTTGACAATTGCTATACAGGGTGGCCAATGCTGTGGAGCTTTCATTATAGTATGGTGATAGGTTTAGCACCTCTATGCAGCATTGCTCTGATGGGCGAAAAAATACTTATCCTCAGTGGTACCACTTTTTTAGTGGTACCAATGAGTAGGTCACACGATTTTTTTATGGTTGAAGAAATTGAAATTGGTCACGTCTGTGGACCATAAATAAAAAATACACTCTGAAAATTTGTTTCGGGATTTACGATCCAGCCTCAAAAATCATAATTGATTTAAGGGACAGCTTTCTCATTTGTGCACTTTGAAAATACACGACTTTCTCCATAACAAAGCCATTTTGGCATTGCTATTAAATATTTTATGGCCCACGAACCAAATACCGTAGTTTTTAGTGGGTAAATAGGGACGAAACAGATGTCCGTTTTACGTCTAGTTCAGGTCTAAATTGTCCATGGACATTGGGTGGACAACTATTGGACCTACACTATTGAAGTCTCAATGACTAATCACTTTATTCAATAATAATGCGTACGTAAAAGCTCTGAAACAATGGTGGTTTTTGTTTAAATGGATAACCAATCGGTTATTTCAGAAAGTTTAATGAGAAACACGATATTTTCAGATATAAAAATAGTCGAATTCATATCAACGTGATTATCATTCGTAAAAACATATTTACATTGACATAAGTAGGTCAAAACTCGAAACTGATAAAAGCTCTCTTATTTTTTTGTTTTAAATGATTCATCTTCATGTTTTGTTTTCATTGTTTTCGAAATATTTCCCAAGAAAGCTTAACGATCTGTCTATTCCAAGGTTTGATTTCCGCTGAAGGAGAACTGTGGAAAGAACACAGAAAATTCGCTCGTAGAACCCTCAAACAAATGTCCACTAGAACAATAACAGAGGGAGGCACTAACAAAATAGAGAACCTGTTAACAGAACAAGTGACCGAATTGATATCGGTGATATTCCCATTACTAAACACGTTCCTCGTAACTTTCGAGTGATTTTTCAGTTACTCAGAGACTGTGTGAATGTAGGATTTGATCCGCAACACCTGATTCGTCATACTGTAGGCTCGATTATGAACACTATAGTGTTCGGTAAAGCTTGGGATAAGAATGATAAGGAATGGGTTTGGCTCCAAAAGTCACAGGAAGAGGGTTGCAAGAAAATCGGCATCGCAGGAGCTTTGAACTTTTTGCCGTTTCTCAGACATTTGCCAAAGTATCAGAAAGTCATGGAGTACATCCTGAAAGGCAAACTTGAAACCCACAAAGTCTATCAGCAGGTCATTGAGGAGAAGGAAGAAGAATTCAGGCTGAACTACAACGAGGAAGTTGACAGTATCCTACAAGCTTTCATTCTCGAAAAGGACAAGCTGGATAACAAGGAAACGTCTTGGTTGTACAGCAATGACCAATTGAAGCATCTGCTAGCCGATTTATTCGGAGCTGGCTTGGACACAACCGTTTCAACACTGAGGTAGATTGAAACCCATCACGTTCTCCTACTTTCTCACGAAAAAAAATCTACCCTCACCCCTAGGTGGTACTTCTTGTACATGGCGAAAAACCCAAACATCCAAAGAACCATCCGAACAGACATCGATGACGTCACCGAAGGTCGAGCCCCAGGTCTGGGGGATATGGGTCGGATACCTCTCTACGAGGCGTCCATGCAAGAGACCCAGCGGATCAGGTCGGTTGTACCGGTGGGGATACCCCATGGAGCCGTCGAGGACTTGGAAGTATACGGTTATAAAATTCCCAAGGGCGCCATGTTGGTGCCCTTGCAGTGGGCGATACACATGGACGAGAAGAGTTGGAGGGATCCGGAGGTTTTTAATCCGTGGAGGTTTATCGATGACGATGGGAAGTTTGTCAAGTCGGATAAAGTGCTTCCGTTTCAGTTTGGTATGGAAAATTACAATTGGAATTGGAAAAGTTGGGTAATATTTTTTTTCCAGGAAAAAGGATGTGTATTGGGGACGATTTGGCGAAAAAAATGCTCTTTTTGATAGCAACGAACGTTCTCCAAAACTTCACATTGTCTTTAGCGAGTGAAGATGCTGCTGATCTTGAAGGAATCTGTGGTATAACTTTGTGCCCTAAGTCGTACGATATTATTTTAACTCCAATCAACCCATGTGGGGGTTGAATTTTAATTTTTGTGATTTTCTTGAATTTGTCTTGTTCGCCAATCGTTTTTTTGATTGGGTGAAAAATGTGTACTTTTTCATGCAGATCGTGATTGTTTTTATGTTTCAATTGCACTGATTAAATATAAGTTTCGAAGTTCTACTGAATGTGTTTCAATGTCGAAAAATAGGAATGAAAAATTGGAATTGGAAAATTAATAGAAAAACCAATTAGTGTTGTTCTGTAGATCATCCTGTATAAATCATTACAAATTCACTATTCACGATGAATTTCGTTATAATTACCACACATTTCCAGAAAAGTTTGCCCAAAAATGACTAAAAGTATGCAGAATATGTTTTTTTTCGAACAACTTGGCAACACTGTAGCCAAATTCAAAAAATCGTCGTGCTGCTCATAGAGCAACGAAACTGAAAACCCAAGAGCACACAGGGTGCTCCATTTGGAAAAGCCCAAATGTGGTTATCAGAAAGTGAAGGAAATTAAAAAAAAAACAAGACAAATTTCTAAAACATAAATTATATTTATATGCATGTCATAAAAATATTTCATGGTACATTCAAAAGGGGTGAATAATGGCAAGAAATATACAACCACAAACAGAAAAATAATTTCGATAATGTTTTTACGGTTTCTAAACAGTTTTCATCAGAGTACATTCAGTATATGTATTATTTCCTTTAAAATATTCACTGGAAAACCGAGTGTGAAGAAAGCTAAACATTTCCAGCGAATACCAAACAAAATGAACGACAAAAAAAAAAGTTTTTCGAATTATACAAAAGCCCACTTGACACTCGATTTTCCCCAAAAGCCCCCTCTAAAAACTACTCTAAAACAAGAAAATTAGTTCCTAAATGAGAATGGAGTGTGCTATCATTAATAATCCGACGAATAAATGGTAAAAAACTCCTCACACTCAAACATTCACTGGTTCCTTTAATGGTAACATGAAAATGAAGTGCCACTTCGAGACCGACCTTGGTAATAAAATGACTTAAGTAACTTTCAGTTACGGTACGGCAAGTCATAATGGTAAAACTGTTCGGACTCGAAGCGACTCACGATGAAATGGTTGACTAGCTCATGAATTCATAATACTAAGGATGATATTGAACACTACAACGCACAGCCTATATCATTTCGTGGACACGAAATAACGTTGTCGGTGTATATTTATAAGTACTATGCCTCCTTTTTACTTAACAAGGAAACAAAACTAGTATTTCTCTAAAAGAATGAGTAATATATCCATTCCGATACTTTTGTACTATACATTTCGATAATTCGGCAGAATGCGGTGCCGCAAACCCGGATCGAGCGCTGTGACAGGTGAGGTTGACAGGGATTCGCGATGTTGCCGCTGCTTTTTTCCCAGAAAAACTCCGAAAAAACGAGTTTGGAGGCGAATCGGTTTGAGTGAAAAATCACAACTGGGTGTTTGAAATTTCGTTGAATTGACTGTCGAGTTTTTTTTTGGAATCCGCGAATGGCAACAAAATACTCCAAAAAAAAGTTTGAGTGAAAAATCACGACTGGGTGTTTGAAATTTCGTCAATGATTTTTTTTTTATTCGCAATTGGCAACAAAAAAATCCTTCAAGATCTTCCAAACCACCAGTGAGACAGTTTGACAGGGATTTGCGATGTTGCCGCTCCTTTATTTTTTCAGAAAAACTCCGGAAAAAAAAGTTTGAGTGAAAAATCACCACTGGGTGTTTGAAATATCGTCAATGATTTTTTTATCCGCAAATGGCAACAAAAAAATCCTCCACGATCTTTCAAACCACTAGAGAGACAGTTTGACAGAAATTTGCGATGTTGCCGCTTCTTTTTCTATCTGAAAAACT
This sequence comes from Plagiodera versicolora, assembly GCA_037013635.1. Classification (NCBI taxonomy): domain Eukaryota; kingdom Metazoa; phylum Arthropoda; class Insecta; order Coleoptera; family Chrysomelidae; genus Plagiodera; species Plagiodera versicolora. The sequence goes on from CM072988.1 coordinate 918,709, forward strand.
CCGGAAAAAAAAGTTTGAGTGAAAAATCACCACTGGGTGTTTGAGGCTTTGTCGATGTTTTTTTTTTTATTCCGCAAATGGCAACAAAAAAATCCTCCACGATATTTCAAACCACCAGTGAGACAGTTTGACAGAAATTCGCGATGTTGCCGCTCCTTTTTCCCCCAAAAAAAAAAACAAACAGAAAAATCCACCAACCAGCTTCCAATCACCGAACAACAGCGAGACAAGACATCAATGTTTCGGCCCCCCAGGCCTCATCAGTCGCCTTTGGTTTGCCCCCGACCGAACCCCCCCCCCCCCCTTCAGTGACTCCCCGCCGTCCTCAACCCCCCCTCGGCCTGGTCCCAATCCATCCGTCTGGCGCGCAGGCGCACCCGGAACGGTTTCGGGCTGATGGTCACTCCTGCGACGCCCTTCAGGCTGGGCAGCGTGTGGCCTTCGGGCACCGACACGTCGAAGCTGTGGGCGAAGGCCGCGAAGAACATGAAGAGCTCCATGCGGGCCAGCACCTCGCCGAGGCACATGCGCCTGCCCACGCCGAAGGGCAGGAAGAACTCCGGCTTGGTGACTTTGCCTTCGACGTTGACGAAGCGCGAGGGGTCGAATTTTTCGGGCTCGCGCCACAAGGTGGGGTCCATGTGGACGGCGTGGAGGAGGGGCACGATTTGGGCGTGGCGGGGCAGGTGGAAGCCGTTCATTTTGAGGTCCCTGGAAGCACAAAGTGGGAGTTGAAGATTCGGTTCGTGGTCCGAAGAGGCTGGAGTGATGCTCAGTTACTTTGTTACTTGAGAAGTGTGCAAAACGAGAGAAAAAATGACGTCACAAACACAAAAAAATTCAACTCAGTCCAAAGAGAAAAAAAATTAACTAAGAAGAGTGAGAAAGGTGTGAAAAAAGACGATTGGAGAAGACCTAGAAATGCAATAAAAATTTTAGTTTGACAGATGAAGATGCTGAATAAAAAAACCAAGACAAACATTGAATGGAGTTGTAGAATTTTTTAAGAAAACCAGAAAAAAAATTACTCCAAATCCAAATAAAAATAAATAAATAAGATAAGTGAAAAAATGGATGAGCTAAAAAACTTGATGACTGGAGAAGACCTAAAAATGCAATGAAAATTTGATTTTGACAGATGAAGATGCTAAATTAAAAGACCAAGATACACATTGGATGCATTTGTGAAATTTTTCAAGAAAACACAAAAAAATTATACCCAGTCCATTAAAAAAATAATAAAATAAGATGAGTAAGAGGGGTGATAAATTAAATAAGCAAAGACGATTTGAGAAGACCTAGAAATGCAATGAAAATTTGATTTTGACAGATGAAAATGCTAAATTAAAAGACCAAGATACACATTGGATGCATTTGTGAAATTTTTCAAGAAAACACAGAAAAATTATACCCAGTCCATTAATAAAATAAGATGAGTAAGAGGGGTAATGAATTGGATAAGCAAAGACGATTTGAGGAGACCTAGAAATGCAATAAAAATTTGATTTTGACAGATGAAGATGCTAAATAAAAAAAAACAAGGCAAACATTGAATGGAGTTGTAGAATTTTTCAAGAAAACAACAAAAATAATCTACTCAGTCCAAATAAAAAATAAATGAATAAGATAAGTGAAAAAATGGATAAGCTAAAAAGCTTGATAATTGGAGAAGACTTAAAATTGCAATAAAAATTCGATTTTGACAGATGAAGATGCTGAATAAAAAAACCAAGACAAACATTGAATGGAGTTGTAGAATTTTTCAAGAAAATAAGAAAAAAATTCTACTCAGGCCAAATAAAAATAAAATAAAATAAGATGAGTGAAAAAATGGATAAGCTAAAAAACTTGATGACTGAAGAAGACTTTACAGATGAAGATGCTGAATAAAAAGACCAAGAAATCTTGAAAAAAAAACAAATAAGATTCTGGTAGAATTGTAGATTCCTGATTGAAAAACGAACGGACATGTTGTATCTGTCGCTAAAAATAGTAGCCGCCGAGGTGATATCTCGTAAGAGTGCGTACAACTCACTTACATAACTCACATAAACGATCGCCTATTGTCTTTTATTGAATATTCGTAATGCGTGCCGTGCCGCTTACGAAATATTTAAGAAATCGTCTGAATTGAACGACCGCAGTTCGTCGACCGAAAAAATGGATTATTTTTAGGCTGGCTTTCACTTTTTCCCGCAGAGGTCGATCAATCCAGCCAGCCTCATGGTCGAAACGAACACACAACGAGACGTTCCCAATCAACAAATCCCTCACCTGATGGGCGCGTGCGTGGTCCCCATGGGCACGATGCTGGAGATCCTGAGCACCTCGTAGATAGTCGACTCGGTCACGGGCAGGTAGCCCATGTCCTCCAGCTTGGGCAGCCTCTGCCGCCCCACCACCTGGTCCAGCTCCTCCTGCACCGCCCGCATTTTATCGGGGTGGTGCATCATGAACAGCACCGCCCACTGGAGGGTGCTCTTGATGGTCTCCATCCCCGCCGAGAACAAATCCCCCATGATCTGCTGCATCTGGCGATCTGAAACCCAGGAATTAGAACGCGCTCGCTGGATTCGCCCGCCCAAAAACGCCTTACCGTGGTTCTTGCCCTCGAAGAGGTGGTGCCCGGTGCCCTCCTCGTCGGCTTTCTGGATCTGGAAGAGGTAGGTGTCCAGGATGTCCCTCATGTGGCTGGGGTCGAACGTCTCCCTGTGCTCGTCGATGGTTTCCTGGAAAAACTGCGCCATCTCGTCGCGGTTCTGCGAGATCTTCCGCCTGGTGCTGTTGTGCCCGGGGAGGTACTTGAGCACGGGGATGAACAGGGCGGCCTCCAGGGACCCGAACAGCTTGAAGCCTTCGTCGATGAGGTCCATGAACCTAATGAACCTGCTGTCGTTGTGCGAGAACCTCACCGACATAGCTACGTCGCAGATGACGTTGGAAATCGACACAGCGAAGACGGGGTTTAAATCGACTGGGGCCTCCGAGCGGGCTTTGAGCACCATGAGGAACTCCTCGACCTCGCGCATGATCCTGTTCTCCATCTGCGCCTTCCTGGAGCTCAGGTACGACATGCCGAAGTGACGCAAGCCGTCATGGAGGAAGCGCCGCTGGTCCTTCCACAGCTTCCCCGCGATATTGATCACCCCTGTGGAAATCCGAGCTAGTTCGGAACTGGCGGTGATAAAACAAAACGCGACCTACCGTAACCGTCCAAAATGCTGGTGATTTCGCTGTTGGGACGCCCAGTGAACTCCTCCCGCCTGAAAGTGTCCCTGATGAGCTTGTAGTCGCTCAGAACGACTATAAGCTGGGAGCCCAGCCGCGTCGAAATCGTCGAGCCGTACTTCTTGGTGAGCTCCAAGTAGTACAAGTGCAGGTCGCCCTTCATGAAGGGCAGGGAGCCGATGATGGGCAGCCCCCAGGGGCCTGGGGGCAGCGCCCGCGACTGGAGGAACAGCTGGATGCCGCGTACCAAGAACAAAGTCGTCAGAAACACCACTAGAACACCGGTGGAGCAACACTCTTGGACGGTGAAGTTCCACACCGTAATCATATTGTCTGCGAACATTTCCAAGGAGTTCACTAGCACGCTGTTTTACTATAGTGGAAATGTCACTGGGAGCTTTGCTTTTATACATCAAAGTACTACGAAGTCGGTACGGCGTGGTGGGAAGTGTCTCGTGGGAGGAGCGCGAGCTCTTGGCCAATGGGGGCTCGGCTGGTACCCCTTCTGTTCGTCGTCTTCGAGATGCAGTTCATTCACAAAGTGCTCAGTCGATTTTTGGGTGGCGAGGAGGCGCGTTCGTTGGGGTGTAGCAGCCGAGATCGTCTGGTCTTGTCTTGGTAGAGCTTTCGAAGTGATGTGCCACGAAATTCGTCCCTTTTTTTGTTTCGAAAGAGTCCGCGAAAGTATTATGCAGCATTTCGAATCCACCGTTCGATATACAGAGTGATGAATTTCACTTTCGACTAGCCAAATTCCAAGCCAAAGCTTCACCACTTTTTTTTGAAGGAACTAAATTCAGGTTGCCCATAAACGAAAGTCCAAAGAGGGTCAATAATTTTTCAACGATTCCATTATACAGAGGGCAATCAAACTTTCATAGAAATATTGGTTTCAATTGTTTTTTCGAGAAAATATTTTCAGCTAGAAAAAGTTCAATGGTCATTGAAATTTATAAAAATTTGAATTAATCTACTGAGCCACAAACCACAAATACCCTGTATAATAAAACGGGTGACCTAAAAATCATCGAATTGAAATTCCTAAATGTCAAAATTGGGTTCTGAAAGAAACGAACGGATTCAAAAAATTAACTGTATCTTTATGGAAATCGAAAGTAAATGTTATTTCCGGTTATTCATTGGTGTCATTCTTTTATTTGGACTCACGATACAAAATGGAGATGCCAAAGACGAACTGACAACAGCTGAAAAGAAAACAATATGTTTCATCAAAGTTTTTTGCCTCGAAGAATTCTCGTTATATTTCACGATTTTTATTTTTTGTTTCAATATTTCCCAGTTTTTTCTTCTTTTTTTTTTTGGAAATCACAATCTTTGGGGATGAAAACTAAAATTCAGACTTATCAAGAATTGGAAAACATTCAGTATATGCTCGTGACAAAAATTAACTTTCATCGTTCGAAAAACTGTAATTATCATATCAACTGAAATTGAATAAGGATATAATAATGATATCTTAATAAAAATACAATTTATTTTTTTCTTGTCGACTTGCTTCAATTTCGATAATTTCATTTGGAAGTTCAATAAACGAATCGACAGTGTATTCAACTTTATCAACACTTTCCAAAATTAATTACATGTTTTGTAAAAGTGAGTTTATTATGTATTCAGTTATCGCCTGGTATAAAGTTTGTTTTTTTATCTGAGAAGTCTTCCAAAAAGTATTTTGATTCAATGAATCTTATCCATTGCCTCAACGGTACTTGTCATTATACAAGGTGTCTCATTTCTTGGTGAAAATTTATAAAAAATCAGCGTTTTCAATAAATTGGTTCAGTTCCAGTTAGATGAACCCCACGTGCGAATCAATCTAGTGATAAAACAGGTTTAAACGGTACACCTTGTACAACATTGTGTACCTGATGAATCTCTTGTCAATTGTCAACACCCGTGACATAACCATGTTGTTATTTATATTTCAAACAATGATACTTAAATTGTTATAGCAGCAAACAAGTGACGATAAATGTTTGAGATATTATTCGATGGGTAAACAGACTGCAGCTTATATAATAATAATAATTACACCATAACCTTGAAGAGCGAGCACGGTAGTCAAGGAAGTAAATGGTTGCATTTCTAGTAGTTATACGCCTACGATGTGTTCAAAAAATTCCACGATCTATGAACGATTGCTTGCAATGATTTTTCGAAATTAACGAGAAGAATTGCAACAGCAATAATACAACGCCCTGTACAAACATCGAAACTTGCCCACCCTGTATGGTCAAACGATATCATTTACAAATCAAACTGAAAATAAGAGTTGGAAAAATGACCTTGAGAGTTGGACCATCGTCTGAAACACTAATGAGATTCCTAGAAAAGCAAGGAAGACATTTGTAATCGATAGAAATGGAAAGTCGACCGTTTCTGGAATCGTCATTTGTTTATGAATATTCGTGAAGATATTCATTAGCCGTCCAAGCCTACTAGATAACTGCGTATTAAACAAACGTGGATCGAAATCGAGGTAGAATTCAATCAGGCAGCAGAGATAACGATTGTAAACGTCAAATAAATATTACAATCAATTAAACAATATGGAAATGGTGATTGAGGTCGTTGAACTACGTTTCTGCGCACGTTCGGCTTGCATTTTAGATAAATCCAAAGAAATTAATTAATGGATTGTTACGTAGAAAATTCAGGAGAGGTAAACGAACCTCTTGTTATTTTCTATGTGTTATGCATCTGTGAAATGAAAGTACAGATCGTTGATTTTCAGATACTCACAACAGGCTAATAACCTTTTTGAGACCTTCACGGAAATTAATTCTCCGTTTGTCCACTTCTAAGGTGAATCACATTATTTATATTTGTTTATCGATTTCGGGAATGTGTGATTATTCATTTGCTATTTATTCGATGTCAGAATAAATAATTTTATTGTAAACATTTATCAAATTTCGTAAGACATTTTCTGGAGGGTACATGAATTTCAAGGACACCCTCTATATGAATGCGTGTGCTCTAATAGTTTTAGGTTGGTAGTCTCGTAAGTAGCAGGTGCGATGTTGCAGGATATTGAATCGATTATTGGACTGAAAGAAATAATTCTAAACTGGAAGAATGAAAGGAATGTTCGTTCCATGGTAGATCCACAAGAAAAATTGCAAAAACGCCCCCAAGTACGTTTGGCATCGTCGCCAAGTGTTGCCAACTGTGGATGTAGTGTGGTTAGGATTGCCAATTGTTTTGCAGCTTTATTCTTCTTCATTTAAATTTATATTTTCCAAACGAATCGAATGATGAACTATCGAACAAAAATCATCTTGAAACAAATAGACTAAACCTAGTAAGTTCGTGAGGTTTTCGTTGATTCCACCGAATTCAAGAAAGAACCCAGTCCGAATTAACTGTAACCAGATCAATGACCTGACGTCGATAAATTGCCAAACTGATGGGTTATCGGGTAATGCACTTTAGACGAATTATTAATTGTTCTGCAATTCCCAATTTCATTGGGAGGTCGTCGAACCTATTCCATTGGATGTGGCAAACTCCCAATTGTTTTTTATTGGACCACATAATCTATTAAGCAATGTTTGGGCCATCTTGAAATTTCAAGTCTCGGTGATCGTTTCTGTTCCAAATACAAGTCGAGAAATTACAGGGTGTTCCTTAAAGACATGCTAATATTCGAAGGGGTGATTCTTTGACACGTTTTAAGGAAAAAAACTTCCTATAAACGTAGGTCCTAAAAGTCTTGACTCTTGAGATACAGGGTGATAGGATTTTGAAAAAAAAATCAGTTTTTTTGATAATAATTTAGATAATATTTTAGACATCTTTAAAAAAGTTGGTACATGTCTTCCATAACACCATCTAAAACCTACTGTCACATGTCAAAAAAACATTCAGAATGGAAAAACATGGGTGAGAAAGTTTTTAGTGAAAATTTGATGGTCATGAAATTCGGGACACGCTGTAGAGTGAGAAGTTACTAATTACGATGACTTGATGTTTCAGTGTGGTGCAAAAAATGCGTGTCAACGCACCCGATACTGGGGATTTAATCTTTTTACTTGAATGCAAATATTCACAACGAAAAAATAATTGGACTATCTATAGCTATGTACCATTTTAATATTCTCATCGTTAAGGAAAGATAAGCGAGCATGAATAATCAATTCCATATGCATGTTTCCTTCGAAATATAATTATTTATACGACGGTTTTTTTCCCAACTAACCTACGACAATGAATTTAACATTGCGGGTTCAGTAACTTCGAGTGTTAATTTCTTTTTATTCATGAGCATCAAGTTGGATTTTATTATTCTTACTATCGGGTGCTACATTGTCGGTTTTTCCAGCACACGTAATTATTGGTTGGGAATTAACTAAAATAGATACCTGTCAAACAACGAATAAAAATCGCCACCTGCTCGCCAGATTTGACACCACTAGACTGTTTTTGGGGGTTGTTTTGACACCATCTTTACGTCTCAGAAATATCGATTATCTTCATGTTCAGTAGGGAAATAATTTTGAATATATTACACATAGTTTTTTCATATTTTTTATCGAAAAGTCATCAATTTCCAAAATTGATTTAAACGTGTACCAAATTCGTTCAATTGGTTTTATAACTTGACAAATATTTTGTGTAGGAAATATAAACACAAGGTGTATGTATCTGATCTTTGGATATTTGGTAGATAATTCGTGGGTCAATTCACGAAAAATGAACTGCCAATTCCAGGTCAGCGATTTTCGACCGAATTTATGTGTGTGTTAGCATTACACAATCAAAATATTTAGATGCCATTATTAATCGGTCGTAGTATTCCGCGCATAGTAACAGTAGGTGTGGAATACCTTCTACAGGGTGTTACCCTTGAAAAAAAGTAGAGGAATAAATTTGAAACTAAAACGTTCAGGTAGGCAATTTTCTGATTTTTTACAGCAAACTTATTCAAAGGAAATTGAGTGAATTGTTACTAGATTTGAGGTTAGGTTTCTCTTTCTGTGTCTGTTAAAAAGACATCAAAGAAAAAAAGGAGAAAGATTCGAATGACCTTTTCAATTCTTGTCAAGAGTATATTTTTGAACGAATTTTTGATTATGCCTGATTTAAGCAATACATGAGGCGATTTCTTTCATTTAATTCCATTATGATAGTTGAAAATAAAAGCATAATTGATAAGCAGATGTAGTTGTTTATGAAATCGCCGAAGACATTGCTATTTTATTTGAAATATCTGAAAATTATCAGCCGACTTTTTTGTGGCATTTATTTTTTCATCACTTTAATTAATGGTTGATAACATTTTGGTCTGCACAAAAAAATATCCAAAAAATTAAGTGCGTCAATCCAATTACATTATGAATTTCATGAAAATTAACGATAAAATATTGTTCAACGACTTTTATTTTCATGATATATAATAGTGTACCAGCTTATTTTCTTCTTCTTTGTTTCATTCATACATGAAAACGATCAATTGATAACATTATCGCTTTTTTATCTTGAAAATTTATCAACGAAGTCTTCTGTTTAACATGAATAAATTTCTAATATTTACCTTATTTGTACTCATACATTGATAATAGTTTTACCTCATGTCAATATAAATTTTAATCATTACAGGAAACACAAATTGTAAGTAGCGTACGCACAATAGAGGTTATGTTTGGTAATCGATAATTCCATTGTCTTCAAAAAAACATTAAATATTTGTGAATTATTCCATACCGTTTTCTGGAATATTAATCGCACTTCAATAACCGAACAAACTTTCCAATTAAATAACGTGAATCATTTCGATATCGGCCAAGATTGATTATTTGACATTTCCCCGTAATCACTATATACGATGAAGTTCATTCGAAAAACATATTTTCCCACAGACAAGAGACATTGATCTCGGTGTACTCTTTCACTGTGCTTTGTTTTTATTCTCGAAGATCAACAAACTCAATCAGACTGCTCTGCAAAGGTGTATCGTTCGAAAATGGAAATACATCACTTTTGGGTCGTAGAACTTATGAATGGTTATGTCACGTCGACTAATCTTGCCAACTCATGCTTTTTCAGCGAAAAAGCGAGAAAGAAACACTCCGGAAGATGCCAGCGTTGGGTTATATTAGGTTCACCTGTACGTTGTAACGGTCTCTGTGATCATGCGCAAGCGCGTGGTTCTAGACATGGTCGATAGGTGGCACGACTTTTATTGTTGCCCTGGAATGAAGCACGTCACGTCGGAATTATCGATGGTGAATTTGTCGAAATCTGAGACCTGATACGCCTGAGATACACTGAAGTTTCATTCCCAGAGCTAAATTGGTAGTAAATAATTCTCAGAAGAAGGAGAACGCTGACGACATGAAATATAAACACCTGCTATGTGGATTTACATACCGACCTTGGGTAATTTGTGAATATTCAACAACTCAAAACCAAATCGTGGATTTGAAGCTGAAGAACTGCACTTACTGGACAGGTTCACAAATTTACACCCATTACAAATGCCGATTGACCTTATCGAAGCGTCATTTTCTGCAGTTCACTCGAATGAAACATTTGTCAGTTTGAAACTGTCAAAGATGCTGTGACGTCACCGCAAGACTCAATTGACACCTGTGAGAGTGCAGGAAAGTCGATCTTAGCTGGTTGTTGACTCGGACTTGCTTCCGTCTGAAAACTGTCAAGGTCTTAATCATAAGGTTACATTCCAATATTTCTAGTAAACAACTTACTTAGACACGCCATTCTAGCGAGAATGCCAGAGACGTATTCGAAGAAAATCAACGTGGAAATATCGGTCATTGAGAGAATTGTGGGCATGAAAAAATGTCCGCCCTTCATTGTGTCGGGAAATCGAGAACAGCGATCTTAAGAAATCACGATGAAACACGTGAGAATTTTATTTGAAGTTATGTTCAATCGAACAACACATTTCAAGCGTTAGCTCTTTATTTCGAAGTAAACAACAAATTTCAAGGATTTTACTATTGCGTCATGGAACAAGATAATTCTTTGATTCCTTTCTTCGAATTGATGTTAGGTTATGTCGACCGTGAACCTCATAAATTAAAAAGTGATTAAACAGCATGTTATTGAATACGTCTAAATCTCGATCTATGACGTAAAAAGTCAGAATAATTTTATCCAACACAAAAACATACATACAGACAGATTCACTTTCAGTTGTGTGACAGATTTGTGACAACTGATTAGAATAACGAATATTAATAGTTCGTCGTCTGGTTAGACCTCTGGAAAAAAATTGACAAACGACAACTGTGCACATTCTGACAGCTGTCAGAGTATTTTTTTATGTGTTGTATGTACAAGATCATTATGGCTTGAATTGTTAAAATTCCCAACATACAGTGTTTGTTTTATCAATTATCCCACGTGACAGAAGGCATCGCCAATTTTTTTTTCCAAAAGTGTACTGATATCCATATTCTGGGAATCACGTCTTATACTTTGACACTGAATTGTGTACTTATCACGATTTTCAAATTGACGTGTTGTTTTTCTATATTTCAAAGTTCCACTGTAACATCCTGTACAATGGTCTAGTCTAGACTTTTTTCTTCCGACAGTTCATCGACTTGGATACGAAAAAGGGAGGTAGAGGCTGTTGACCCTTACCCATGGGCATTGGTGGTTCCTAAATTGATGGGTGAATGACCCTTAGAAACACCCTTTTCGATAAAATACCAAAGACGACATTCTAGGCATAGAAAAAACTACCAACCATCACATGGGATGACGAGTCGAGATAAAAGAGTGGAATAGCATTACTGAAGTATACAGGGTGGTTGGCTTTGAACAATTAAAACGTTGAGAATTGAATTCAAAGCAATAATATTTCGAAAAGAAACTTCCATTTTTAATATAGATTTTTTCGTTGGTTGATAGTAACTTGATATACCCTGTATATGAATAATGGAATCTTCTGATGCACAGGAAACATTATGTCTATCTGTACTGACAAAAAATGTTGAAATTTTCACAATAATCTTTTATCCTCTTTGCTTAGGTGAAGTTCAACGCTTTTTAATTCACTTTTTTATCGACTGAGATTGCAGTATCGATCATTCATTGACCTTGTTAAAACGAATCCAAAATCAACTTACAATGAAAAATATCCCACTATAATATCTCGTGGACGTTTTTGCAAAATTTCCTGTATAAAACACAGATTGGGCATTTCAATGTTGATAGAAACGATACGTTATATAATCGATATTTCTCCATAGTAGATCTTATCGATGTTGGGTTTTTTGAAAAGTGACTTATCTAACATAACATGTGTAAGCTTTTACTTGGTTATTCAAAAAAATATTCGCTTAGACTGTTGTATGGATGACTGCCCCTATACTTATATTGAGAAAAATCAAATGGATGACACAAATAGACACTATTCTAACCTCAGATTACTTTCAATATTGAATTGAACAAATAATAATGCTTACCGCTTTCGGAAAAATTGAAATACATACACAGTAACGAACTAGTTCACTGCAGAAGTTTGAAATGTCTTTATTCTTATTATAAACTCACATAATATCATCAAGGCAAAACCCATTCAACCAAAACAACAAAACTAAACAATGTCAATAATGTCAGTAATGTGACAGACTAGGTACTTCTGTGCTTTGGCGCTGCATTCTGAATTTACCAAGCAAATTGTTTCACTTTAGATTTCTGGCGGCTAAATTAACGCTGGATGATCCTCTTTAAATTTACACCACGTCTTCGTTGTTTTTTCCCATTAAATATGTCTGTTTCAACCTGATTCGAAGAAAAATGGATGAGTGGGTCACCTTGTGACGCCGAAAATTATGCCACAGTAATTGTGAATTTAAAATTTCAGTAGTGTCTTCCAAGGCCGTAGAACCAAAACGATATCTGCGTTTCGTAATCGAATCTTATTGGTTAAAGAGGGAAATGAGATTGGGAAACACGTACGAGACAAATGCCTGTACGTCGTATACGGGGTGGGCAACAATTAGGTTGCATTTTTTGTGGGAATTTTCTAGACTGGATTATTCTCTGTCGATGTCATTTGACAATAATTTGCATGCATGCTACATTTACCTGAAAAACAATTCTTGACACACCGCTTCGTCCTCCAAATATCGGTCAACATTTTAATTCGGCAATTCGATAAAACAACTCAACGAAGTATGTGTAATAATAGATTCTGTCGTAGAGTTCATCCGATTTATAATCCAGCCATATTAAAACTACGGCACGAAGTTTTTTTTCCATAATACAACCTTGTCCTACATTGGGTAATACGAAATGAACCCATTGATTGAGCTTCATATTCAAATTAATTCATGATGAAAAAGTACCTACTTCTTCTATTTGCTAAACGTATTAGATAATAGCTGTGATAAAAATAGATTTTCAAGTTGTTTGACGCTTGTGACAGATTTGATTATGTTCCAACGAAATGAAAGCTTCCACAGTATATTTATTGAAGCATTGACAGCTGTCAGAATATGCGAGGTTGCCGTTCGTCGATTTTTTCCAAGAATCCTCTGAAATAAGTCCCAATTCTAGTTGAAATGAAGAATGAATGGTTCGATTCACACAATTTTGAAAAATATACACAATAAACAAACTGAAAAATAAAAAATGATTCCGTACAAGGAAAAAACTATTAATGAGAATATTAATGTTTTGTGTGACATTCTGAAATTAACTTATCTACAGGGTGATTCTAGAGTACTTGTAGATGAATAAGGCACCCGTTGCTGACGTCATACTGAGAACCTAACTATTGGACAGAGCTTCGAAGGCTGTCTGACGCCTCAGGTCATCGTTCTAGGATGTCTCAGACAAGAAACCAGAGAGGAGACTAGAAAGGTAGACGTCACCGTCAACGAACTCGGATTAAAAAGTGTCTAAGGCAAAAGGTCGATAACCCATCACAAATTTTAGACAAGAAAACGTGTCGTTGACCTACCCGAATAAAAAAGGTTTGATGGTGTGACTTAACCTCAAAGTTTCGTATAGTTTGAATCACTTAGTTCACCCTGTATAACAAATGTCAATAAAATGGGGTTTGTTGTCTAGATATAAAACAAATGCTTGGTGTTTTTCCTTTGAATATTGTTATAATATGAATAAGTGGAATTGAGCTAATATAATTCACATTTCCATAATGTTTGAAATTACGCATTATTTGCAGTGTATTATCGTTGATCTACAAATATTGTCATGACCCTTGGAATTTTTAGTGATAATTTCATTGAGACGTAATACTGTGAATGCATGCAGTACGTGTTACACATAATACAAACCATGTCAAAATGGCGATGACTATATTCTCGACAAAATCAATTCAAAAACTGAAGAACCCAAAAAGACTGTGAGTCGGAACATAGGCGTAACTAGAGGGGGGGATGCTCAGAAGAAATAAAAAAATAGCAACAATTTGAAAAAATTTGAGTAAATGTAGTTGACAGGTGGGGGTCAACCCCCCCCCATTAGTCAACTCTAGTTACGCCAATGAATCTGAATGAAATCAATAAATAAGCTAACATCCTGTCAACTGTCATCCTACTCATGCAGATGTCTGATAGGCATAACTCATCTTGTGTATATTTTTAGAAAATACTGCATTTCTGATGTTCATCTGAGAATAAATGAATCCTCATCTTCATATTTGACATTTGCATAAATAGAATGACAGTTTGACAGTTGTCAGTCATGCTAACATACACTCATAATTTTCATCTATGATATATTTACATTGTAATTCATATGCATATATAATACAAGCCGGACCTGTAAAATTCTACAAGGATCTTTGATCGTGTGTAAACTTCTGAATAAACACTTGAGATAATTCACAATTCGTCTATTCAAAATAGATTTATATGAAATTGACAATTTCTAATCTTTGCATTCAAGCACTATCAGCATTACTCTAAGCATCTATAAGTAAACAACAGTTGCATATCTAATAGTTATGATTTTTCATCCTAGCAAGATATTATCTTTCAATTTATATTATTCATTGTGTGCAATAATTATTGATAGTGTTACGTCATTCTTCTTGCGACATTGAAATAATATGTAACAAACACAGAATACGAATTAAATCTCAAAGCACAGGGTGGCATCATTTTGTATGATAGAAAACATTGAATTCAGAATTTCACCACGAAATATTTCGCTGTTGAAATCGGTTCGATGTCCGAAAGAAATGACAGAAATAACGACGCGAAAAACAAGGATGGAAGTTATTCAAATGAGATTGTGGAGATCAAATGACCTCCATTTATTTGGAGAGCTTATAAAAATTCATTTCGAGATTAATGATCGATAACTAATTTTGTTTTTTCTTGCACATTGCACATCACTGATAAATGTCCACATAACATACTTGAGTTTAGATGAACTTTCGTTATCATAATAATTCTTGAAAACATTATTGCAACACCTCAGTTTGAAAATGTCCACAATCTATTCTCTCTCTCTCTATTTAACCTTGAAAACGTTCTTGGGTTATTAATTAACTAATATAAAATCCTTTCAATTTCTGCCTATCTATTATTTATGTTTCATGTCGATGACCAAAGAGTGTGGTCACAAGGTAACAGCAATAAATCTTACGCTCAACATTTACATTTATACTACGAAGGAAAATTTTAATTTTCCCAACTAATATACACACTGATTCACCGTGAATTTTATAGTAGGTTCTGGATAACAAATAATCGCGCCTTCTCTGCACAACTGATTTTGGACAAAGCGATGTTGCCACTACCAGCAATTCTTACAACTCTGATATTTCAAAATAAGACTTCTACGTAACTGTAATTGATTGTTTCAATTTATAAACATATATTCATAAACGATGATATATACGCAAACGAGAGAATATAACATTATTTCCGAAATTTGAAACATCCGAATTGTTAGTAGTTTCTGATAGAAGTAGCAACGCCGCATGCATTTTCTAAACATCAACAACTCGATAACAGTGAACATTCGGACACCCGCAAAATCAATAAAATTAACCCAAATTACAGCATGTTCAGGGTTGCTTATTGAATTATGATCCCGGAACTGCAAAAAATTAACAGGTCTGATGCTTAATTAATGGCTATGCAGACGTTGAAAAAAATAACTGCCTGGACAGATAACCTTCAACTCTGTCCAAAATTAGACATTCATTTAGTAGATGCTATGCAGTTCTATTATAATAAAGAATATAAAAGTCAAGGCTTGAATATATATTCATTCTTAATGAGTTGCAAAATTTTTTGCATCAGCCAACGGAAGACATCTTCGTGTTTATGCTTCGTATAGTTCCAAGCTCAAAATTTGACAGCTGTCAAGATGTGAAGTGTATCTACCTAATGAAGTTTATTGTTTTATATTCGATGAGTGCAATTTGCGAGACCAGTGAAAACAAATACAGTTATTTGATTAGTTTTGTAACATTGACGCATGTGTACTTCGCACCATGTCATTGAATTTCATCTACTGCCCATGCTGTACGATATGATCGAACGAGTTACAGTAATGCTTCTATAATGGTGAGTAATATCTAACTAATATGAAAACTGTCCTGTATACTTTACATTTTCAAAATATACACACTTGATCTCGTGAGTACAAATGTCATCTATTTCGTGGGTTATTAATTTATTAAACGCTGTATTGATCCAAATTCAATTGTGAAACGATGTAGTTGCTGCCATCTAGTACAGAGTAGTTCAGTTTTATAAAAAGGTGATACAGAAATCCACAATATGTCAAGTTCAGAACTCTGTTACTGAGAAATTGGTAATGTAGCGTTTTCCATGTTGTTTTTTTGTTTTCAGGACAGGGAAAAACACATCATAAATGTGATTAATTTTTCGAACGAAGATATCGTGACATATCCCATAGTTAAACTAATAGGGAACATTCAAAATAACCTGAATAACTCATGTCAAACAAATGATCACATTATTTACCTCTTTGTAAATGGAAAAAACGACATTAACACCACTACCAACCTAGTAGAAACTAAATTTAAATTCCTTGTCGAGCTTGAAGAAGGCAAAAATCACATCCAACTGAAAAATTGCTGTCAAACCACAAACATAACCCTAGAATATCGTTCGCAAACCCACCACCGCTCCGTAGTGCCCCTATACGTGCTTTTCCATGGGGATAACGGCCATTTTCAAGCCCCACCATGGGTGGATAGCAGTCCAGAGAGCGCTTGCAAAAGGATATCTTTGTGTTCAAAATTACTGCAATGCGTTACTGCCGAAAAACTCTACGAGCACGGTTTGGGTAGGAAGACTTTCCGCCTGGAAAGCGACTGTCAAATTTTCAAGAGTCGAATGAGCTGTCAAGAAGTTCGTTCGATGACGCAGACTGAGCTGTGGGAGAGTATAGGTAAGATTTTTTACCGTAATGTGCATAACTCCGACCTCGAAGACGTTTTATTGCAGGAAGGGAGGTAATGAAATCGCCTATAGGCTCCGAGAACAAAAAATACCTAGCTTTTTTATCATGTACCAGATATTTAGGTGATAAATACGATGACTCAATGAAGTCACATGAAGATTTGTTGAGAATTACTGAAGGTTATGTAGCCTTGGGAGGTGGAGGCCTTGCTTTATTCGGAACTGCTTGTCTATACACTTGGCCAGAAAATTTTCAGGATATTATCGACAAATTCGAAGATGAAACGAAGGTCGATAGAACGCAATTTCTTGACGATAGTTGTTACAGGTATAGTCTATGTATTTCAGCATGTGACAGCTTGCTGTGTTGCCAATTGCCTTTTTTTTCAACGATTCTCCGAAAAAAAAAGTTAGGTTAGGTGCAAAATTACCAAGAAAAAAATCATCCCTTACAGAAACACCCTTGGAGCCTGTTTTTCAACTACTCTAGGCTCAGTCCTGCATGAACTATATCACACTTTCGATCTGGGGCATACCCAAGAGGGCATAATGGGTAGAGGCTTCGACAACATCTACAGAGTGTTCACTAAATCGGATCTGGCCACTACTGGAAATTTTCCCGAAACACAAAAAAAGCTCGCGAATGAAATCGAATTCAAAGAGGATTTGGTGTCAGGAAGTTTGGCAACGTTGGGGAGTGAAAATGCCAGAAAGGAGTTTACTGTTATCAGGAAGTGTCAGGAAATCGATGACACTTTATTGGCGAAGAGTTGTGCAGTGATTTTGTGCTACCATAAGTATTGTGACTTTTTTTTTGTGATTAAATTTTTATCCCAAGGAGGGAGTCTTGATTATTATGTTGAATCAGAATCTAAATTCAATATGGCGCTCAAAAGCATAATGATTGACAGCTGCCAAACTGTCATATTATTTGTGAAAATTCAAACTTGTAGTCAAAACTAAAACAGTTGCTTTGAACTACTACATAAACAAAATTTCATCACTTCTTCATAAAATTTTTGTATTGACGATCGAAATAAAAGAGAAATATCGAAAACAAAACTAATGTGACAACTGAGATCTCCTTGGGATGAAATATTTATCACATCCTCTTGGTATTCTTTGTTGAAAAACATTGCAAATTGTTTGTTTCAGGTGGTTTAATCACAGACCAACTGACCTAACCTCGGTTCTCACTTTAGATTCTTCGAATAAACTGATAAAATCGACAGCTGGAGTGAGAGTGGTGGAGATCAGAAAGCCTGGTTCTGAGCTGGTTTTACATAACTGGGTATTCGATGGAAGAATCTTGAAATTTTCTTTCATAATTCCAGGAGACGTCATTAAAAAATGTGAAGGCGATTTTGTTGTATTTGTTGAGGATTCAGTGGGTTCTATATTGAAAGAAAATATCGAATTCTGATATCAAAATATGTTACTAGTATTTGTAACTTAATATAAAAAGTTATATAATCTTGAACTTTTCATAGGGAAGTGAGATATAACTAATAAAAACTTTGAGAAAAAAATGATTTATTAAAATCTATGGTTATTAGTTAACAAATCAGTCATATCAATATATTATTGAGAGACACCACCAAATTATATCCGAATAAGTTTAATTTTTGATTTTTTTTTTTCAATTTTTCTATACTATTTTGAAGAAAATAGAAAAAGAGAAGTCTTTTTTTCCCTAAAAAAATATCAAACCAAATATCCATAAACTCTCGTATATATTGTGATGTTTTTTTTTATTTTATAAATGAATAAACCGTCGAAAAAAAAAAAAGACTAGCTCTCTCGACTCGATCGCACGTGGTACATAATCGATAATGTCTACAAACTCTAAACTCTCGATATACAATCCAGAATTGTAACGGGCCCTCATACCTTATCTGTTATTCAATATAACACACTATGAATATGAAAAATCGTATTGTGTTTAGATCCAGAATGAAAGTTTAAAGGAACTACGATTCGATTAATTTTATTTGTACTGGAAAATACTACTGAAAAATTATTATCTATAAATATAATCTAGATACAATTGTTTCATTCGGTAGAAGAAAAACATTCAAAAAAATCACATCAAGTATTAGAAATATTTGTCATACTTGCCTAAAATTTAAAAAATGATAACAATTAGGAATAACAGGGTTAACAGCAATCTGAAAATTCAGCTTCTTGACATGTCATGCTGATGAATATAAAAGATGCCTTCATCGATAAATAGTTATTTATTATACAAGGAAAGAAGCTAAAATCTAATATTTTTCCAGTGTATAATGCACAATTTTTTTTCTGTGGCGGGGAAAACAACGATTTAATATTGCCAAAACATTTTATTACATTATATTAAAGTCAGAAAATTATCGATATGAAATTCGTATCTTCAAACTAGTAGGCTGTTGTACTTTCAGCGACAATTAGACCTGCGTTGCTATGGAAACCATCAAAGTAAACAAATATCTGTCAATTTAATTATGTGATTTGATTTAAAAATTGCGAACTTGGTAGTTATTTTGAATAACATAAAGTGAAAAAATGTCTGATTCCAAGGTTTCTCTGACTCCACCGGAGTTAGTAGAAGCAGCAAAAGTAGCGTCACAAAAATTATTGCCAGCTAAATCGCGCAAAAATTTACGAAACCGCGTTTTCAAGGTTCATGGAATGGAAGATGAAAAAGTCATGCTGTTCTTTCTCGGAGACGGTGCCATCAACAGTGTGGTCGAATTATCCAATGATAAAAAGGTACGTTACAATCAAATAATAATGTAGGAAGTTGTGATCATGGTTGAAAAAAAATATGATTTCGACACAAGAAAATTCGATTGTTGTACCGAATAGTTCAAGGAACATGTCATTCATGCAATGCACTTTCAATAATTGTTTATTTGATATAAAGGAAATTTAACTCAATGTATAATGTAATATTTCATAATTGAATATCTACCTTTACTTATCCGGGAAAAAAAGTAATTTCAAACAGTGATATTTTTTTATCTGTCAACAGACAAACTTTTTTCCCGTCACAGAAAAAAAACAATTATTTAATCATCAAAAACCCGTACACTTTATTGACAAACTTTTCAAAATTCTCCCCGAACCTCAACTTCGACAACCGATCGCACGAAAAATCCACATCCATCATCAACTGCGTGAAAGCAGCCGCCAACCTACTAGCCGTCATCTGATCCGTCTGCGCCCCCACCAAACCCTCGACAATCCCATTCAAATCCTCTCGAAAACAGCACATGAGCACGTAAATCGAAGGCCCCGCCGTGCTCACCACATCCAAATTAATCTGATGCGACACCGACAGATGAACGAGAAGCCCGAGGAAAGGTCGGAGCGCCTGCGAGAACGCCGCGTTCCCCGAGCCGTGCCCCAAAATATGAGACGCCATGCCGTGCAGGAAGTCCAAGCAAGCTCGAACGATGTCCGTTCCGAAGCGGGTCAGCCCCAGCTCGACGGTTTTCAGCAGCGTGCGCGCTAGCTCCGGGGGCAGCTCGCTGATTTTCTCCGGGTAGGTATCGCCTAGCAGCACCAGGAAGTCGTAGTACGCCGAACACAAGCTCGGGAATTTGAGCAGGTCGTCGGACATCAAGGGCATGATGAAAGTCAGGCCGAACAGCGAGACGTCCGAGGCTTTCACTTTGTCCTCCTCGTGCCCCATGTCGTCGGCGTAGAGATCGAAACAGTCCTTGGAGAGAATGTAGGTGAGGAGTTTCAGTACCAAGTCCAAGTCCTGGTGGTTGAACTCGTCGCCGAAGGCTTCCGCGACGATTCGGCCGGTGTTGCATTCGGCGTAGGCCTGCACAGTGGCCAAGGCGGTGTCGTACAATCGCTTGCTGTCCAGCGGGGATAAGTAACAGAGCTGGTGTTTGGCGCACTGGCCGAACAGCTCGAGAATCAGCTGTACGATCACCTGGTAGTTGGTGTAGAGGGTGAGGAGGACCGGCGAATCGCTCAGCATGGGCGCCAGGAAGTTGAACAGAGCCACCGCGTTCGATTTCACCGATCCTTGGGCTATACCTGCACGGAAAATAATTTTTAAAGTGGTGATTTGCTCCTAGAATTGTATCGGCTGCTCGTTTCACGAGTTCCACTAGCTTTGGGTAGCTTTTTTAATTTTTTCAGGATCATGTAATCGTACTAAACATTTTCTACTTAGTTGATCCTGAAAAAATTCAACAAGGAAAATTGACACTTGGAAAAAATCGATATTTTTTTTGGCTTTTGGGTAGTTTATACTTTCGAAAATGTTCTGTGAAAGCGGCAAGGGCGTATCTTGAATAGTTTTTGATTGACAGCGTTCTAAAGAGCGATCGGTCGCAGCTTTGAAACCGCGATAGTTGAAACTTTGAAGGCGTTTTTCTAGAGACGACATTTCTCGAAATTGCCGATTTCATAACTCGAAGAGAAATCGACTAATCAACTTCGAGTTGAGAATGAATTGATATTATTACTATACAGGGTGTTTCAGAATTGCACGGCAATATTTCAGGTACGAAATAAGGAGAAAAGTTTCTATGAACGTGTGTCTGATTTCGATTATTAGCGGAGTTACAGGGTGTTGAAAGTTGAAAAAAAATGGGTTTTTTTGTGCTTGATCCACTTTGAACAATTCCTCTAAACATTCGTTGAAAAATTACTTTTTTATTTAATTTTGATGCTTTAATTAATATCGAATATCGAAATAGTATAAACATTTTAGAGTGTGTAACTTTGAGCCAATTTACGAATTAATTAATTTCTCAGGAAACTGAACGGAATTCGACCAAAAGTCAAGAGGGGCAAAATTTAGGTAAAAGGTTGAAGATACCGAAAAAAATATTGAAATTTACCAGTGGCGTACGAGCAAGTTTTTCTCGATGCTTTTATGGATTAAGACCTCGGAAAATGAAAGACCCTGTATTGTATTTGGAAAACATCTACTTTCATATTAAGCAGCGCCTATTGCTTGATATTCATACAAAATTTGAAAGCTCTATCTGCAATAGATCAAGCACAATAAAATAAAACCCCTTTTTTGTAAACTTTCAACACCCTGTAACTCCGCTAATAATCGAGATCGGACACACGTTCATAGGAACTTTTTTCCTTATTTTGTACCGGAGAATACGTAGTTGAAATATTGCCGTGCAATCCTGAAACACCCTGTATAACGACCAACGAATTTTTCGATAGGTTGAAAATGGTCAAGTTGGTAAAAAAACCACCTTCAAAAACAGCATAAATCTTCGCTATTTCACAATACTGTTGTAGAAGAAAAAAACAAAATACTTATCAAAATATACTTCGTCACGTCCTGAAAACTTCAAAACATTCTATCGAGTACTAACTTAAAAAAAAAATCGTACAACGCGCAAAAAAACTGTCAAAAAATCGAATTTCACTCACCTATGAAAGACTCGAGCATATCCACAATGATCACCTGAGTACGCTCTTCGAGACAAATCTTCGTGAAATTATCCTGACGCAACAGAGCGTTGAAGCGCCGCTGCAACGGCGTCAGAACCAGCTCGTAATACCCGAACTGCGAGTTGCCGTCGTCTTGCAGCGCCGTTCCCGCTCTCACGAAGCCTTTGCACAATCCCCGGATGATATTCGGCGGCAACGAACCCGGATCCAAGTGGTGGAAAAGGTGGATCAAGTTTCGCATGGCCTGCGACTGGACTATGTAGGTTGGTCTGCGAATGAGAAGAAGATTTTGGTGGATACGACAAGTTGCCCCGGTGAGTGAAGTTTTTTTTTATTAAAATTGGGGAAACAGGAAGTTTCGAAGCGAAATTAAGTGCCATATTATTGATTTTAGCGAACAAAACATTATTTGTGAATTTTTCTAATTCAAAACTACACTACTGGGAAAACTTACATGTATTTTAGGTGCATGGTTTCACAGAACAAATCTACAGTGTCTCTCAATAAAATTTCCTCCGAGTTATAATTGCATATATTCGATCTTATTTTGGATAAAACAAAGTCTAATAAAAACTTGGCTCCGTCTGTGTCTTTCCCCAAACAGTTGATGAAAACAGGACTCATCTGAAACAAAACACGAAATAGTCGGGTGGGGATAATGCGATATTTGTTTTGAAAAAAATTGGGGTAAAAAAGCGTACTCACATCTTTATAATAGCTTTCCACTGGCATGAGATAGGAACGGCACCATCTCTGCAGGAACCACATCAAGCTGGACCCGATTTCGGGGCTGATAAACTGCGATAATTTCACTGACGCCGCGTGATCTTCGATCGCGCACAATTTCATCACCGCGATCACGATCCTCATCACGTCATCACACCTTGTCAAGTCTTCGGGGGCGTAGTTATTGTGTTGGACGGCGAAAATGGCCCTCATCGTGTTCTCCGGCGTCGTTTTGCCGGAATTAAATTGATCCATCGAGTGTCGCATTATACTGGACGGTATCATCGGGGTCTCACCATCGCTTTCCATGCACAGGACGTGGCCTGAGATCAAAATTAGCCAATTGATGTCTTCGTAAAGGTTGTCTAAGAGTACGGATTCCGACAAGTTCATCGCCCTGGTTTGCATTATAGACAAATCGTTTACGAACTCGGATATTTTCTCCTCTAGTAGGCTGTAAAAGTATTTCCTTGGTTTCATTTCGAAAAAGGCGTACATATCTGGTGATTTCAACCAGTCTTTCGATAACACGCTTCACCAGCCGATTTATTTCAGCAAGGTGGTTGTGACAGCTTGACAGAAATTGCAGTGTTGCTGCTTGTCTAATTTTTCAGCGATACTCCGAAATGGAAAGTTAGGTTAGGTTAGTAAGTTTATAATTCACATTAGCGAATTTTGTTAGCGGATCAAAGATTTCTCCCAAAGAAAATTTTGCATTGTTGTGAAGTGTTGCCATAATCATTGATGCTCAAATATTCCTAGATACTTATCATTTAGCACTAATGGCATCAAAAAACAACCAAAACTGTCACAACTGCCCTCCTCAAATGAATAGACTGTGTTGAAACGAAAAAATTCCAAAAACGACAACTCATTCCCTGTGAATTCAACTCATCCATCTTACTTGAACAAAATCGGCAAAAGTCGAGCAGGCATTAGTCTTCCCAATACCCCGATAGCCTGTAACTGTTCCTTGAAAAAAATTCTATCGCTGTCCTCGTCAAACTCCACTTCTTCTCTATCGCTTTTGGATGCTTGTCTACAGCCATGAGGTGGGGTCAGATGACAGTTAATATAGTGGGCGAGTATTTTATCAGCGTAAATAGCGAAAATCGAATTGCAGCTTTCTCCACCATCGTGAATGATGGCTAACCAGGCATCCAACATGTTGTTGAACGCATCGCGATAATAATTTTCTTCCTTGCCTTGCTGAAATTCATTGTAAATTAGTTGAATTATTTCTTCGGACAATGATTGAGGATGAAAGTGCACAATTTTGAATTTCTGGAGAAATGCAAATATACAAATGATCAAAACAATATATTTATCCTACAAATAACAACTACACTTACAGCTCCTTCAAGAATAGTTCCATAACAGGAATGACATGTCAATTTGACAAATTCATCAAATGTTTTTTTCTGACAGTTTCCTGATAGCAGCGGCAAGTCTTGAATGAAGAATATTGTAATTTTTTTAGCAATATTTGAAAAAGCAAGAGCTTCTTTACTCCTCATGGTAATACTAAAAAAACGAAATACAAAGTTTTTTTTGCTAGAAAATATACTAAATAATTAATACTTCTTCTTCAGTTTGGATGTATAGTTCTTCCATTATCAATTGCAGAATATAAAAACTCATTCCGAACACTTGCCGACAATTTTGTATGATCTGCCATAGGCGGGGATATCTTATTTTATGAATTTATTATTTTTATAAATACGTTTGAAATCATATGCGAGAAAGTTTCCCTTAAAAGGCAATCGAATCATTATTACGCCGTTGTTTAGCACTCAATTATTTTCATTCGCCCACGGTCTCCAAAACGCCATATTTCGATTTATTCAATGACATTTCTAAATTCAACACCCCACACTACGCCACTGATATCGAGACAATCCAATCTGTCCAAGTAAAAAAGATGATTTATAGCTTCCGAGCGTCCTTAACCCTTCGACCAATCGAGTGCCAATGCTTGCCTGATTCACTGTTTTCATTGGTCGAAAGGGATGTTGACACATATAACTCGAGTCCACGTTGACCCTGGCGGCTTCTTTGACTTCGTACGAGTACTAATCATTATTTTTGTTTCTTAATTTTGCCGTGATTGCCATGCGTTTATATAGGGCGTATATTAAACATTGATTACTCCCCGCATAACTGTGTTCTGCAATTGATTTTGGAAAGACTATAAGTACTTACTTGGACAGTAGTTTGACAAATGTCATCAAATAAGTGTCTAAATATTTCAATCGTCTCTCTTGAGAAACAACTATTGGCCCACTCAAAGATGCAAGCTGTACCAGGCAGCTCAGGCAATGGTGAGCAAGCTGGTCAAACTCTCTAACTTTCCAAAAAACTTGGAACATCAAGGGTACGAGCCCAGAATCCAACATGAGATTACACCAATCACTTGTGAGTTTCAGAGGTGGGGCGTCGTCAGATTCATAATCTGATTCGTACATTCCTATCAGCCTTTTGGGAAGTGTGTATAAATTAAGGAAAATATCGATTTCTATTTGTTCAATCATTATGGGAGTGTATGACAAAGAAGTGCAATGTTACTAAACCCTGATTTATGAAGCATAATGCATATAAATGAGCTAAAATGAACATAATGTTTTGAGAAAGGATATGGGTATCAGAAACATATGTCCAGGTCAAAATTGTTTCAGAAATTTTCAGCACATTTACAGTAACTTGAACTAAATGTAATGGAAAAGGAGGATCATCTTTCACCAAATCAAATAATAGATATACACAGAATTGAAATATCCTCTGTAAATCAGTTGTTTCAAATTGTTTTTTGGCAGCAAAATGAACTTCCCAGGGGAGCCCTACGTCTGTAGACTTTACAGAGGTAGCATATTCTTGTAACAAATTCATTATTATATGACATCCTGCTATTCTCTAAAAAAACATGTACATTTACTGTTGAGTTATTATAGGAATTCAAACAGGCTACTACCTTGAAAAGTAGTCCATTTTTAATGAGACGCTCTACTTCCTTCAAGAGACTACTGCGCATGGCTCCATTGTCTTCACCACTTATTCTTTTCACCATAATAGCAAGTACTTGCAAAAGTTTCTCCATCACGTAAGCAGGCACATCTTGGCTAGCACAATACTTCAACAAATAAAGGATCCACACTGTTTTCTCATCATTTTGAAAAAATGTCCAATCTCTTATAACAGCAGTTTTCAAAACCTCAGCAGATTCAAATAATACATAACTATTATGAGAGGTGTCTAAAATATCTTTGCAAAGTCCATAAGAGGACTTACTTTTTCTGAACTCTAGAAATATTTTCTCTGCATCATGTCTTTGTTGACTGGAAACCACATTTGGTGGAGCCTGAAAATAAAACTTTCCAATAAAGTATTAATTGTTTGGGTTTATAAAAAACAACAGACCATCAAAATATTGGCAGCATTTTCTAATTCTACAATTATCTTGTCACACATTGTTCTGCAGACATTTAGACTTAAAGTTATGAAAAGATAAACAAACTGTTGTTTATATTTTATATGAATATAGGTTGAGTTCCCTGTTAATTTCTTCTGTCCAGTACACGTTCAGCTTGAGCATAGTGGTGTAAGCAAACCAGAAATAAGAGAAATATCGTACATTATGGTTTTTCAACCACTAGATGGGGCTAGTGTCTTTGCGTCCACAACAAAGAAGATAGCTCTTTCTGCTGCCAATTTGGCTGCCACGCTATCCATTCAAATTATAGGGAAATATCACGTACCGCGAGATGGCGCTGCGAATGACAAAATGTCGGATTGAGGTGTGAACAATAATACCACAGGTTCGTTTTGGAAATTTGAAATTCGTGTTTTCGTACCGAAATACGTAAATACCAACAAACATTTTCATTCAAGTTAGTCGCATGATGGATGTAATTTCATCGATTTAGCGAAGCCCTAGAGGCATCTCTGAATCAGTCAGAAGAGTCCGAGTTCTGACAATCTCCTAATACATGTAGCAGAATTTAATTTAACTTAAAAATATTTCAATCATCCTGTACACACATTTCGGTATCACAGAAATGACTAGTTTCAATTATGCAACCCTATTAATCATGCGTAAAGGAATTGGCAGACTGATAAGACGACACATATTACTCAGTCGATTTTAAACCTCCGTTGGGTTCGGACGTGCGTGACGAAAAGACTTTCTCGTGCGGTGGAAAGTTTTCGCGAGTGTTTCCAGTGATACCGTGTGTTTGTGACTGTGTGTGTGTGCTTCTAGGACAGTTTGAGAAAAATTAATGGGTGAGTTTTTTTTGCATGTCCCTTTACACAGCTGAACGATTTCCAAATTTTCCATCATGATACATCGGGTTTTTTTGTTGAAATTTGCTGATTTCTTGGTGAAATTGTTTTCAATGTTTTCTCATGATGAATACATGATAAATGAACCCTTTCTTGATATTTAAGAAAAGATGCAATAAAATAAAGTATGCAATTTTATAGATTCATTTTTAATTTTGTTATAGATGGCATGTGACGTCTGGAAAACAAAGAACTAGGATAGAAGGTGTAACTACTATTACCAATCGGTGAGTGATTTTTTGATTCCTGTAACTTTTACAACCTCACATTCAGCTTTTGTCTCCTCACTTTCAAATATTTCACATTCCACTTCTAAGCTCCTCATAAAACCTATTTCTAACTTACTGACTTTCTTTTTATTGTATCGATTTGTTAGGTTTTATTTTTTTTCTTTCAATTTGTGTAAACAATGGGCAGAAGGGCTTAGGTCGATAGCCTATTGGATCAGTGTAAATTGTTTCAAAAATGGACATTTATTATTATTATTGAAATTTTCCATTATATGATTTCTCGAATTCAGATATTTATTCTTGAGATTTAATGAATTTTTTCTGTTGTTACAGGTAGTAAGTAGTTCTTCTAGAAAAAGGTAAGTGATTTTTGGGTTATGCATGACTTTTTGCACGAATTTCAGCGGGTGCACCCACAATATTCCGACGAACTATGGAATTTGTAGGATTATAGAGAATCCTTACAGTCGAGATATACGTTCAGTTTCTCCAAATTTCAATTCTTTGATGTTAACTTCACTTTTCCAAATTACACAGGCCTACAATTTTTTTTTTTTTTCGTGAAAAAGTGTTTTCAAGTGACAGGTCGTTTAACACACAGTACATCAGAATACTGATTAGAACGTTTATTTTCGAATTGAAATCCTCGACATCGCAGTAGCAAAAGTAACAGTCGTCTCCAGTGCGATGGTACAAATCAAAACTACAATCGAAAATGCGCTTGAAGAAATCAAGCATGCCGTCAAGTGATTCACAGCTAGAAGTTCCATCGAAATTCAAATGCGGTGGGTCGAAAAGCGAATTTTCTACCCGATCATTAACGACAGTTGACAACCTCACCCGATAACACGCGCGGTACCCTTACGAGGGGAGAGTATCGACTTTTGGTGTTTGTAAGTTTTCCTCTCTGCAAAAGAGGCTGTCACCTTAAGAAGTCGGTATGACAGTGTTTTTCGTGGTCGTGGGAGTCTTCCTAGTTCTTGATGTAGGTAGAAATTCGCTTTTCGACCCACCGCATTTGAATTTCGATGGAACTTCTAGCTGTGAATCACTTGACGACATGCTCGATTTCTTCAAGCGCATTTTCGATTGTAGTTTTGATTCGTACCATCGCCCTGTAGACGACTGTTACTTTTGCTACTGCGATGTTGAGGATTTCAACTCGAAAATGAACATCCTTTTCAGTATTTTGATGTACTGTCTGTTAAACGACTTGTTACTTGAAACACTTTTTCATGAAAAAGAAGGTAGGCCTGACGATTAAGATGACAAGTTTCCAAATGAAGTGCATTCCATTTCAGGAATTATTTTATTTCAGAAATCATTCTCTTTCAGGAATTATTTTATTTCAGGAATTATTTTATTTCAGAAATTATTTTATTTCAGGAATTATTCTCTTTCAGGAATTATTTTATTTCAGGAATTATTCTCTTTCAGGAATTATTTCAGGTATTATTTCATTTCAGTATTCATTTTTTTCAGGAGGTATTTATTTCAGATATTAAACAATAGAAAGTGCATTTTGCAATTTTGTATAAATGCCAGTAAACGAATTTCAGGAATTGATTTCAATTTCTGGAAGGGGTAAATGCTGTTCGACTATCATCTGGTGAATTCATTCAGATGATTAGTCCTTAGTGAAATAAGTGAAATCGTGAAATAAGTGCCGCGTAGACTTTTCAGAAACGTAATCTGAAACAACATATTATAAAGTGCATTTTGCGAATTCGTACAAATGCCAATAAACGAATTTCAGGAATTAATTTTAATTTCTGGAAGGGGTAAAAATTCTCCACATTCATGGTTTGTAGGCCTACTGGGGATGCTTCCATTAAAAAAAGCAACGCATTGAGAACTCTACCTCTTGGGTGATGAGAGAAACGAGTTCAAATGTATTTTATTTTGCCTAAATACGCCTTTAAAATAAGCCGAATGGACTACCTAAGTTTCCAAACAAAGAAATATTTGCATTGTTTTCGCCATAAGAATTTTTATATGAATGAGTCAATAAAAACTCAATATCACCATATACAAACAATTTTATTCTTAGTTTTAATTGGAAAACGCCTGTGGGGGGAAACTTTTCAAATGGACAGCCTAAGTCTTGACGTCACAAGCTTAAAAACCTTTCCAAACAAAGCGTTCATTTCACGTTTTTGCTTCTTTCAGTTGAAACTAAGAATGACATTTTTTGTATATGGTGATATTAAGTTCTCATTGACTCATTCTTAACATTTTCATTCGAGTTAGTCGCATGATGGATGTAATTTCATCGATTTAGCGAAGCCCTAGAGGCATCTCTGAATCAGTCAGAAGAGTCCGAGTTCTGACAATCTCCTAATATAGGCAGCAGAATTTAACGTGAAAATATTTCAATCATCCTGTACACACATTTCGGTATCACAGAGATGACTAGTTTCAATTATGCAACCCTATTAATCATGCGTAAAGGAATTGGCAGACTGATAAGACGACACATATTACTCAGTCGATTTTAAACCTCCGTTGGGTTCGGACGTGCGTGACGAAAAGACTTTCTCGTGCGGTGGAAAGTTTTCGCGAGTGTTTCCAGTGATACCGTGTGTTTGTGACTGTGTGTGTGTGCTTCTAGGACAGTTTGAGAAAAATTAATGGGTGAGTTATTTTTGCATGTCCCTCTACACAACTGAACGATTTCCAAATTTTCCATCATGATACATCGGGTTTTTTTGTTGAAATTTGCTGATTTCTTGGTGAAATTGTTTTCAATGTTTTCTCATGATGAATACATGATAAATGAACCCTTTCTTGATATTTAAGAAAAGATGCAATAAAATAAAGTATGCAATTTTATAGATTCATTTTTAATTTTGTTATAGATGGCATGTGACGTCTGGAAAACAAAGAACTAGGATAGAAGGTGTAACTACTATTACCAATCGGTGAGTGATTTTTTGATTCCTGTAACTTTTACAACCTCACATTCAGCTTTTGTCTCCTCACTTTCAAATATTTCACATTCCACTTCTAAGCTCCTCATAAAACCTATTTCTAACTTACTGACTTTCTTTTTATTGTATCGATTTGTTAGGTTTTATTTTTTTTTCTTTCAATTTGTGTAATCAATGGGCAGAAGGGCTTAGGTCGATAGCCTATTGGATCAGTGTAAATTGTTTCAATAAGGGACATTTATTATTATTATTGAAATTTTCCATTATATGATTTCTCGAATTCAGATATTTATTCTTGAGATTTAATGAATTTTTTCTGTTGTTACAGGTAGTAAGTAGTTCTTCTAGAAAAAGGTAAGTGATTTTTGGGTTATGCATGACTCTTTGCACGAATTTCAGCGGGTGCACCTACAATATTCCGACGAACTATGGAATTTGTAGGATTATAGAGAATCCTTACAGTCGAGATATACGTTCAGTTTCTCCAAATTTCAATTCTTTGATGTTAACTTCACTTTTCCAAATTACACAGGCCTACATATTTTTTTTTCGTGAAAAAGTGTTTTCAAGTGACAGGTCGTTTAACACACAGTACATCAGAATACTGAATAGAACGTTTATTTTCGAATTGAAATCCTCGACATCGCAGTAGCAAAAGTAACAGTCGTCTCCAGTGCGATGGTACAAATCAAAACTACAATCGAAAATGCGCTTGAAGAAATCAAGCATGCCGTCAAGTGATTCACAGCTAGAAGTTCCATCGAAATTCGAATGCGGTGGGTCGAAAAGCGAATTTTCTACCCGATCATTAACGACAGTTGACAACCTCACCCGATAACACGCGCGGTACCCTTACGAGGGGAGAGTATCGACTTTTGGTGTTTGTAAGTTTTCCTCTCTGCAAAAGAGGCTGTCACCTTAAGAAGTCGGTATGACAGTGTTTTTCGTGGTCGTGGGAGTCTTCCTAGTTCTTGATGTAGGTAGAAATTCGCTTTTCGACCCACCGCATTTGAATTTCGATGGAACTTCTAGCTGTGAATCACTTGACGGCATGCTCGATTTCTTCAAGCGCATTTTCGATTGTAGTTTTGATTTGTACCATCGCACTGGAGACGACTGTTATTTTTGCTACTGCGATGTTGAGGTTTTCAACTCGAAAATGAACATTCTGTTCAGTATTTTGATGTACTGTCTGTTAAACGACTTGTTACTTGAAACACTTTTTCATGAAAAAGAAGGTAGGCCTGACGATTAAGATGACAAGTTTCCAAATGAAGTGCATTTCATTTCAGGAATTATTTTATTTCAGAAATCATTATCTTTCAGAAATTATTTTATTTCAGAAATCATTCTCTTTCAGAAATTATTTTATTTCAGAAAACATTCTCTTTCAGGAATTAATTCATTTCAGAAATTATTTTATTTCAGGAATTATTTCATTTCAGAAATTATTTTATTTCAGGAATTATTCTCTTTCAGGAATTATTTCATTTCAGGAATTATTTCATTTCAAGAATTATCCTTTTTCAGGAATTATTCTTTTTCAGGAATTATTCTTTTTCAGCAATTATTCTTTTTCAGGAATTATTCTTTTTCAGGAATTATTCTTTTTCAGGAATTATTCTTTCTCAGGAATTATTTCATTTCAGGATATTTTTTTCAGGAATCATTCTCTTTCAGGAATTATTTTATTTCAGGAATTACTTCATTTCAGGAATTGATTTATTTCAAGTATTAATTCATTTCAGGATTCATTTTTTTCAGGAGTTATTTATTTCAGCTATTAAACAATAGAAAGTGCATTTTGCAATTTTGTATAAATGCCAGAAAACGAATTTCAGAAATTATTTTATTTCTGGAAGGGGTAAATGCAGTGAAATAACTGTAAAACGTGAAATAAGTGCCGCGTAGACTTTTCAGACACGAAATCTGAAACAATTAAGTGCGAGTGCATTTTGCAATTTTGTACAAATGCCAATAAACGAATTTCAGGAATTGATTTCAATTTCTGGAAGGGGTAAATGCTGTTCGACTATCATCTGGTGAATTCATTCAGATGAT
Source organism: Plagiodera versicolora (assembly GCA_037013635.1). Classification (NCBI taxonomy): domain Eukaryota; kingdom Metazoa; phylum Arthropoda; class Insecta; order Coleoptera; family Chrysomelidae; genus Plagiodera; species Plagiodera versicolora. Next base: position 951,055 of record CM072988.1, read on the forward strand.
TAGTCCTTAGAGAAATAAGTGAAATCGTGAAATAAGTGCCGCGTAGACTTTTCAGAAACGTAATCTGAAACAACATATTATAAAGTGCATTTTGCGATTTCGTACAAATGCCATTGAACGAATTTCAGGAATTAATTTTAATTTCTGGAAGGGGTAAATATTTTCCACATTCATGGTTTGTAGGCCTACTGGGGATGCTTCCATTAAAAAAAGCAACGCATTGAGAACTCTACCTCTTGGGTAATGACGGAAACGAGTTCAAATGTATTTCAATTACCATTTTCAGATAGCACATCATAATTGAATTTGGTGAAAATGTGCCCTCCCAACAATCTGTACATTTCTTATCAACAAATGAAATTGAACAATATACAGTTGTTGACGTTATAATATCTCCAAAACACTGAGAAATTTGATATTTAATAAATATTAGTCACAACATTTCAATTTATTTATACTTGAACTTGTATAGTTCTAATAATCCTACACAGGTATTTTTTTAAATCAATGAAAACGACTTAACCAATACCCAATTCAGTAGTATTTTCCTAATCGTTAAATTAAGCAATAAGCAATAAAAGTCGGTCTCATATATAGACGTTCCTAAAATTAACTGCCAACTTCATATTGCTAAAACTAGAAATTCTAGCATTATGCGACATCTATGATATCACATTGGAACGAAAATTAAACACGCGGCCATATTTCCAAGTCTTCCATAAAATCTACACATCTCATTAGTGACGTGACGTGTCTGGTGTAAGCTAACCCGTGCCATGATCAAACCACAGAAACAGCAGATTCCTTCTAGCATAGAGTATTTTGTTATTCTATGGGAAAATTATTGACGCATGACGGTAGGTGAAGTGAGAAGTTAGTCTGTGATTCGTCCCGTGATGTAATTTATCAATAGCACATGTTTGAAGTTTGTGGTCTTGAACAAGTTAATCTAAATCACTAACGCATTACGATTTCTCGTTTTCCGCCGCGTGCGGTGTCGAGTGGATTTTGACTTGAGTCGTTCAAAATACCCAAACATTCGACAATGAAAATTTTTAATAAAGAAATGTGAAGATGGTATGATCGGTTTCCAACTCGAACATCTAAATTTAAATATTGTTCCACAAATTCATTTCCAAATCAAGTTCAAAATAAATATTAACCTGAAAGTTGCGTGGTAGTGTGAATTTATCAACATGGATAAACCCAACAACGATTTCATTCTATATAAACTGGTATTAACAGGAGGTGAGTTTTTGGAATTGCATAGTTTCTATTTTCTTATGTGAGCAATATTTAAGGTCCTTGTGGTGGAAAAACTACTGGGCAGGCTAGATTATGCACGTTCTTCGAAAATCTTGGTTGGAAGGTCTTCAGAGTACCAGAAACAGCATCAATACTTCTCAGGTAGGTTTCTTTTTCATTACATAGAAATTTCGATTCCTGTTAGCCTAGTTAACAATATTTAAATTTGTTCCAGTGGTGGTATAAAATTTGCTGACCTAAATGAAGAAGAAGGTGAGTGTTTTAATATATAATTTCAGTATTCATTTTATCTGAATAACTATATAGATATATTATGAACCTCAAATTTCACCTTCATTATAAAAAAAAACAGAAATAACTGAGTATATTAGATACTCCATTGAATAAATAACAGTTGAAATAATTATTGGAAATGTAGAACACCAAAAATAGAAATTGTTTTCTCAGATACCTTGTATTTTCAATAGTATTATTCGATGGATATCAAGGAATAAACCTAACCTAATCTGGAATATTCGAGAGGAAGAAATATAAACACAGGGTGAAGTATTTTAAAAAATGTCCGACGACGTAATTTTCTTACAATGTAATATAAATTGAAAAATGACAATCAGCAACATAGGAATACAGTTCAAGATATAAATATTTTTGTCCTCGACTTTGATTTGACATTTTCATGCTTAAACATACTTATCAAGATCAATTTGTGAATGTTCTTTATTATTTTAGAGACTTATCATGCAAGGCTCAATGATAGCTTGATAATAATTGTTTTCGTGTATTCATCTAATCAGATGTTCTAATGATGTCGTGTTGAGTTATATAATTTGGTAAAATATCGATTCCTGTGACATACATTGGCCTTAAATGAGTTTGTAGTAATTGGATTGTATATTCCGGATAGGATAAAAGTAATAGCATTTTAGCGTTACTACTGCTGGCAATTGAGCTGTGAACAATGGCTATTTATATACCTACAGGGATTATTTTACGCGACCCGTTTACTTAGAGTTCTCGGGATTGAAGACGTTGCCATATTTCCCGAAAAAAAATCTGGATTCCTGCAAACCATGGCGTGCTTATAATCGGATTAAAATTAATATAATTCACAGTCAATAGTTAGCCACTGAACAAAAAGTCCTTTCATTGTCAGATATAATGAACAATGGTTGTAATCTTAGTAATATGTGCTGACTTGCAAGTTTGGAATTGCAATTGAATCATTAGCAAAATTAACAACAAAAACTGCACCGGCTGCAGTAATCGATGACTTCATGATAATTGATTTACATCAAGGATAAATTCAAGTAGATGTTGAGTTTGAAATGTTCGACCTATATGCGACCAAGGTATTGGTGATTCATCTGAAATCATTTGAGCGAAACGCATTTCTATAAATCATCGGCCACTTTATACTAATAAAGTTCTTGATTGAAATTGAACTGGTTTGGAACCAGTTGGAACTTAGCAATACCGAATAATACCGAAGGATATTTAAACGTTGTTTTGAATGGAATCTGTCTGTGTAATTTTTGAATAATAGGGAATAAACGAGCTGATTTCGTTACAAGAAATTGTAGAAATTATTTTGAACGTCATTTTGAGAGTGTTCACTTTTGCCAATGTTATTCAAGCGATGGTGAATCCTAACTGTATTTTGATAAGAAAACTCGACCTATTTTTAGCGTAGTCGTAGTTTAGATAATAAAAATACATTGGACCCTTAACAAAAATGTTGAATTGTCTGGAATATACAAAAACATATAAAACAGATTTCACGTGATGAACTTTTCACTAAAAATAATAAGATTTTGATATCTTGCCAGAGGTTTTTGAAAAATTTGACGTTTCAATCGTCTCGAGCTTAATTGATCATGTGAAGTCTCGTTTATTTCTATAAGCAGACGTTGTTTATAACAGTAAATAATTCTGACGTAGAATAGGTATTTTTTCACTGTCGTTTGGAAATATAGTCACACTTTGGCATACGTCAAATTGACAATTTGACACTGCTTGAACGAGAAACAAGTCCTAAAGTAGAAATTCGAAATTAACATGATATTTCACTTATAAAAACAAGAAAACCGATTCAAAAATGAATCATTTTGAATAGAGGGAGTGATATTCTTATCAAAACACTTTCTTTATCTCAAATGGGATACCCATTTTGATTTTGTTTTCCGATTCTTCAGCTGTCAAACTCAGCTGAGCAATAATTTTGTTTCAGCTGTCAAGTTTCAAGAAAATTTGCTCAAGACAATGTTACAAATCGAAGACACCTTCTTTGAATTGGGAAAATCATCAAAACGTAATTGTCTCATAATTTGTGATAGAGGAGCGATGGACGCTTCAGCATGTAAGATTCGAATAACTAGTATCCTGTTCTTACTGACTAACTGTATGATTTTTTCCCAGTTATAGCCAAAGAAAAATGGGAAGCCATAATGAGTGATAATTCTTGGAATAGCGTGGAGTTGAGGGATAACAGATACAATCAAATTATTCATATGGTGTCAGCAGCTAAGGGGGCTGAAGAGTTTTATTCTACTGAGGTGAGAATATCATAAAAATTCCAAACCTCATTCGTTAAGCAAAAGGAGGATAATTTATCACAGACATTTGAAATGTCTCTCACTATAACTCACTGATGAACTAAACATGTCTTTCCAAGATTTAAAATATTCTACAACATCAGTATTGGCAGTCTTCAGACGTCACTTTGGATCTCGTCCAATGCCGGAAAAATATAAAAAAAAAGATAAATAAATGTAGTTCAAAAAATGCAATGAGAACACACAAATAATTAATAATATTGAAGTTTATCAACTGAGAAAAATATTCTTATTATGAAAAAGTGTGGGGCACTGTATGAAAGCTGACAATAACAATATTTTCCCAATTTATTTTTGTATTAATAATTATTTTTGCCTTTTGGATCATGATTTAAGCGTGTTTGAATCTCGTCCAATGCCGGAAAATTAAAAAAAAAAAGAAAAAATGCAATGAGAACACAGAAATCCATTGAGAAAAATATTTTTATTGTAAAAAAGTGTGGGGCACTGTATGAAAGCTGGCAATAACAATATTTTCCCAATTGATTTTTGTATTAATAATTATTTTTGCCTTTTGGATCATGATTTAAGCGTGTTTGAATCTCGTCCAATGCCGGAAAATTAAAAAAAAAGGAAAAAATGCAATGAGAACACAGAAATCCATTGAGAAAAATATTTTTATTGTAAAAAAGTGTGGGGCACTATATGAAAGCTGACAATAACAATATTTTCCCAATTTATTTTTGTATTAATAATTATTTTTGCCTTTTGGATCATGATTTAAGCGTGTTTGAATCTCGTCCAATGCCAGAAAATTAAAAAAAAAAGAAAAAAAATGCAATGAGAACACAGAAATCCATTGAGAAAAATATTTTTATTGTAAAAAAGTGTGGGGCACTGCATGAAAGCTGGCAATAACAACATTTTCCCAATTTATTTTTGTATTGATAATTATTTTTGCCTTTTGGATCATGATATAAGCGTGTTTCTTTGTTTTCTTGAATAAATATATTCATTTCCTAATCATCACAAGCGTTAATTTCCAAAAATATCCGAAAACTCAATTTCCCCAACCAGGAACACAACTGTCGCTCCGAAGACGTGGACCTCGCCCGCTACCTGGACACCAAGGCTGCCGCCTCATGGGTGGGCCATCCCTACTTCGACGTGGTGGACAACTCCACCAACTTCGAGGGCAAGATGCGCCGCATGATCGGCTCGGTGTGCCACAAGATCGGCATCGACACCGGCGACAGACTGCTGAAGAACGCGCGCAAGCACAAGTTCCTCGTGGAGGCGCCGCTGCCCGCCGACGACGCCTTCCCGCCCTTCCAGGACTTCGAGGTGGTCCACAACTACCTGCAGTCGAATTCGCCCAACCAGGTCAGGCTGCGGAAGCGCGGCCAGAAAGGTGAGGCGGAGAAAATGTGCGGCTCGCGGTTGTTGACTTGCTCGATTCGATGAGCTCGGTTTGTTCGAATTTGTGGAAATATATGGAGGAAATTGATTCAAAGTGTTTCTCTCACGTGTTTATACACAGTTCGTGCGTCATGGTGGTTGGCCTAATCACAGTTTTTGATGCAGTCGTAATGTCATATTTGTCATTTCAATGACAGCTCTGAAATGTGACATTGAGAGTTACCAACAAGTGGAAAAAAATGTATTTTTATTTTCCCGAAAGAATAAAAAATATCATTAGTTCAGGCTCGTCTTGAAGAAAAATTAGCCCCGATATACTAAGTGATTTCCATTGAAATATGGAATTTTATAGCAGCTTTCTTATTTAATTTTATTCCTTAATTGCTGTATAAACTAGCCATCAGTTAAACCTTCACTTATTCCGACGTATTCATGATTCATTCAGTGTTGATAGAAACAGGGTGTGATCCAGTGAGCTCAAAAATATCACAAAAGTCTCAATTACTTCAGTGCACAACGTACTGTGAGTAATAATTTTGCTATGCATGTGTTTACTAATTTTATCGAATCTTTTGAACTAAAACAATTATGCACAGTGTATTTACTTGTCCAAATTTGATACTAGAGTGTGAGTGTTTTCAAGTAACGTACCACTTGAGACACATTCCTGTATTGGTTACGACACCAAGCAAAATTTTACGGATACTAACATGTGGACAAAATTGTTTTCTGTGCAAAAATCTATTAACTCTCAATGCTCAACATCACCGAATCATTCCTTTGGTAATTTCAGGGCATTACAGCTACATTCATACAGTGAGAAGACAAAATCATCCAGGTGGGCAAGTCATCGAGGTGAAAACCCAAATCGGCCATCGCGACTACATCAACCTTTTGACGCAAAAGGACGATTCGCATTTCACCATATACAAAAGAAGGCGGTGTTTTATTCATAACAATCAGTATTTTCAGCTTGATATGTACGAGCAACCGAGTCATCCCAGGTAAGACATTGTAATGCTATTTTTTTTTTCAAGGTAGTTTTGACAGCTTGTCAGAAAGTGGGGTGTTGCTGCTCGTCTTTTTTTTTCAGTGATACTCCGAGAGTTAGGTTGAGTTTATCGTTCAAATTATGTCGAGAAATGAGCTGTCATGCGTTCTATAAAATGCCAGTTTCCAAGTATTGCCGGATATTACAGAAAATTAGAAGTTCAATGGCGAATGTAATTTTTCACAGCTCTTTTATTTTAATCTGGTTAGAAAGATGATTTTTATCGCGAGGAAATTAATCCTTTTGGAGGTACACTTTCATGATATTGTGGAATTCGTATTTTTCGAACTAAAATACGTACAAGTACAAAAAAATCATCAAAATCCAGATCTAATAGCATTCATTTGATTTAAATATTTCCCTAGTTCAGCACGTGGTGAGAAAATATATGCAAATAACTGAAAAAAAAAAACGACGTAAATTCAAAAGTTTCAATGTGACACAACAACACATTTTAAAGTGATTCAATTATCTAACCTAACCTAACAAATCATCCTTCGAACTCATTTAAAGTCTATACACACCCCTTTGGTTATCTTCCAAATAACTTTGGCTGTTTCCTGGTGCCCTTGCGAACAAGCTATGAGGTAAGGGTAAGGTACGACTCTCGTAGACGCTCCTTTCAGCAGCAACCATTTCACTAGCGGGGCATGTCCGAACCAGGCAGCCATTTGTAACGGTGTCCGGTTTCTTCCGTTCGGTTCGTCAATTTTCGCGCCTGCGTAGTATAACTCTCTGATGCACATGGCGTTTTTCGAGTGCGGGTTTTGAACGCAGTGGAACGCCGCCAAGTAAAATGGCGACTCTTGTTTTTTAGTTTTCAAATGGACATCGGCTCCTAAATACATATTTTTCTTATACTCGTGCATGTGCTATAGCTTTTATGAGGAATTTTCATTCATTATAGCCTATCTGTGTCAAGTTGAAAGTGTATTTACGTAAGGATAATGTGGCTTGAATTCACTAATAAAATAATATTGTGTCATTATCGTAGCTAAATTGACAAAATACAACAATAAAACGAGTAGATTTTAGTTGTCATACCGTTTTCCAACATCAGTTTCACTAATTGGGTATTTCCATGGGCACAAGCGTATTGAAATGGGGTATACCCTTCACTTGAAAAGACGTTAACGCATTCGCGATATCTTTGCAGGAGTCTAATACAACTCACAGTATCGTTTTGCTGTATAGCTTCATAAAATCTACGTATCCCATCTTGGTTGGCGTCTCCTTGTAAAAGTTTAACGGCTTTCGACAGAACCACAAACACAAAATAAACCGAAATTATGAAATAGATACACTTTATAATAAACATGACTTGGTCGGTGTTGCCCCAGTCCACTGTTTGGGTTAAGAAATTAATATGAATATCTTTCATTTCGTGATACTTCAACTGCAAGCACTTTTCAACAATATTGGCAATGATTTATAACCGACATTCTTAGTGAAATAATTAATACTTGTTTCCACCTGTCATTGACAATGTCAAAGGTGACAACTGCGAATTCTATCAGGGGTGTACTCAGATAATGCCGCATGCGTAATTCATTGACAGTAACGTAAGAAATACAAAAATGTTACGACGAAATCAAGAGTGACCATTGAGTTAAAAAAAAAAAAACTATCTATTTAGGTGCAGGGGGATGATTTTCTTGGAAACGTATTCCGCTTTGGAACTGGATCAGCTTCTCAAAACGTTACCGTCATTTTTGAACATAAAGAAGGAAGTTACTGGAAATGCTGACTACTCCATGTACAATTTGTCGTTGAGAGAGGACTGGAAAACTTCGAAAAAATTTTATAGATCCATCGCAGGTGAGATTTGAAATGAAAGAATGTCGCGTTTGTGAAATGTATTGTAATGCACGTTCTACGTTTTTGTAGGTTCAGATGATTCTTCTCAACAATGTTCGGAAATAATAAATTCTAAAATCAACTGCAAACAGTCCTTAAATAAATTGAACGGCCATTCGAATGTTGGGGCAGCGAACGGAGAAGTTTGAGTGTGATATTTTCAATGTATTGTTTTAAGTATGAAATTGTAGTATTGACTAGGATTTATCGTTGTTATCAATTTATTACTGTTATTTATTTTGACTATTGATTGGTAGAAGTAACTTTCAAAGAACAGTATTTTGATTTTTGGTCAAATATTATTAGATTTCCATATAGCAATGGAAGTAGGTACCTGTCGAAAGTTTACGAGTAATGAGACTATGAATATATTTTAATAATATAGAAAATCTGAAACCTTCAGAAACTTTATCACGTGTACTTATTTATATATGTTTGAGACTGATCTCCAGTGATTGAACATAAATAAAAATCAAAACAGTATAGTTTTCAGTTGTTTTTATTTTTGATAGCTCAACAAGGAAAGAATTCAATGAATTCTAAAACTTACTCAAACGAAATATTTTGATATCTTTTATCACTACATCGAGAACATCTAGTATTCTATATTGGAATTGGAAACAATGTTGACTTAATTTTTACGATCGAACAAAAAAAAGTGTCATAAGTTTGATAAAAGACCACAAATATTTCGTTGCAATACAACTCATTTTTGACGTAACAAACTCAATACAAAAGTGAAGCTGACAACGAAAAAATTAGTATTCAATAAATTGTGTCATCTTCATAGAACGGAGGTAAATCCTGAAAAAATATTTTGAAAAGTTCAAAGATGGTTTAATGTCTTTAAGACAGTTATGAGACGAATACAAAACACTCTTGTTTGAATCGAAAAAAAACAGCATGCAAAATGAAACAACTGAAATATGAAAATAATTTATTAGTCGTGAGCTAGAAATATCCACAACAAAGGGACAACTATTTACAATACAACTACAATAATACTAAACCTAAACATTTTTTTTTGTGAAAATATCCCCTTAAATTATGTAATACATTATCACAGTTCACATATTCAGTTTACAAAAACACATTTAACTGAACGAATATTATCGGTACATAGCTTTTTACTCTTAAAAATAAAAATTAGATATAATAATACTGTTTCAATCAATTAACAGCGGGAAAAGATGAAACTAAGAATTCTTTTCGCTTCATTTATAGTCCCCCAGTGATATTGAAAGAATCGTAGGTTCGCATAAGCAGATTGAAAATTCTAAAACGAATTCAACGTATCTGAGAATAAATAATGTAACGAATAATGTTTTTTTTCACTCTCAGCAAGTCCTTTCCTACTTCTAACTGTACACCAATTTTCACAAATTCGAATCATAATACCATACCACTATCAAGAAAGAAGATGTGTATCGATAATATTCACTCCATACAAGACAAAAAAACACATCAGCTCCGAGATGGATGGAAGACAGTGGAACAGATCTTTTATGTTCGGCTCAACAACAATACTAACCGTTTCGATGGAAATAACCTGTCAAGAAACCGATCCACCATTCCCTCTCATCACCCAACCTCAATTCCGCCCCAAACATCGACACCTCACTTCTTCAAAAACCTACTCACATGGTCGCTGCCGCTACTACTAGACTGCGGAGAAGCACCCTGCTGCTGCTGTTGTTGTTGAACGCTTTGCACGCTCACCGCCACTATGGGCGTACCGTTGGACGTCTGTATGCGCACCGGACTGCCCTGGCGCATACCGACGTTCTGACTAAGCGCCGCCGAAACCTGAGACAACAAAGTCGTCTGACCGGTGCCGGCGCCCTGCACTTTGATGCCGGCTAGGGCGCCTGCCAAGGTCGACGTGCTTTGAGGTCGGAGCGTGGTGTTTAGCTGGGATGTCGCAGCTACGACCTAAAGACAGTGGAATAGCTCACATTGTAAGAAATCATTTTTGGGGGTGATGGCTATAGGTTAAAAAATATCCTGTGGACGCGGCGAGGTCGTATCTTGAATAGTTTTTGGATGACAGCGTTCTAAAAAGCGACCGCTCGCGGATACAACCCGCGAAAATACAAAAGCGTTTTTTTTTTACAAACGACATTTTTCAAAATCATAACTCGAAGAGAATTGACCGATCGACTTCAAATTGAAACTGAATATTCTTTTAATACAATGACCTAAGATCTCTTTGATCGGTTGGAAATTTGTCAATTTGACAATGAACAAATGTTTGTGTAGCTCAAAAACAAAAAATGAGTGAGTTCAAATCCAACTCATTCAGACTAAATTGTTATTTAAACCTTTAATCTAGCAAGGTGTCTGAACAGAACAACAAATCGAATACGTTGGCTGTAATTCTCCTTGCAAATATCCATATAAAGAGTAAGTAATTTCCGCCCGCACGGTTCTTACTACGTATACAGGGTTATTAACAATTACATAATCTTCATGTAATTACACAAACTCAGTCAAACGCAAAAGCTCGTAGACTTGCAGAATAAGTGAAAAACATTTGATTTTTCAATATTGGGTGATCTGGGTTTACTATTATACGGGGTCTTCCACTTTTTCGGTTGTAGTAATGGACTGCCCAAGTGTGACGTCAAAATGGGCGGAGCCCAAAAATCCTTTCCAAAGAAATATTGCATTGTTTTCTCCATAAGAATTTTATAGAGAACTTAATATCACCATATACAAACAATTTTATTCTTAGTTTCAACTGACAGAAGCAAAAACGTGCAATGAACGATTTGTTTGAAAAGGTTTTTAAGCTTGTGACGTCAAAACTTCGGCTGTCCATTAAATTTTTTCAGGAACATAAAGAAAAATTAAATATAAAAGTAGGAAACTAAATAGAATATGATCAATATTCTGTGGCTCTTGTCTATTTGTTGCATCTTGTACGAATCATATAATTCGGTTAGGGCATAGGTCGAGCGAATAATAACCCTGTATACGTAGTCTTGTGACTTTTTATTTCAACTCGTGTCGACAATATTGAGATCGTAATTATTATCGTCAACTTTTCGTGACAAAAAAATCGCCACCTTATTGATTTCCTAAAGGTGAGTAACAACCCTCTCTCCGCATGTTTGACACCCTGTATCTCAAAAACTGTACATTAGATCTTGGAGACATTCGATCAGGACTTCGTAAACTGCATTATACTAGATTTTCAGCCATTTCGACTGGGGTCCTTCAACAACTCATTAAAATAATCGTGTCATTGTGCGAGTTAGCGAATGTATTCCGTTCTTTTCATCGTGAATCAATAATTTGGTATGAAAATTCCTGGAAAACTCCTGGAAAACCAAAACCTATCACCAACCTGTATCGTCTGTTTGCCCCCCTGCGAAGTATTGACGGGAATCACCCGTTGTTGGGGCGCTTTCGCCAACACGACCGGCCCCTGGGACACGTTCAACGGCGACCTGATGACTTGCTGGAACTGCTGCACCGTCATGGCAGTCGACAACGGCTTCGAGCCGACAATCAGCTGCGTTTGCACGTTGCTCTTGCCGGCCGCCACTTGCGCGATGTTCAACTTTTGCGCGTTCAACTTCTTCTGCGCCAACAACTGCTGTTGCAGCTGCAGCTGACGCAACTGGTTGGCGCTGGTGGTTTTCAGGGTGGGCGTCAAGGTTTTGCCTTGGGCGCTCAGAGCTACGCCCGTTACCGGAATGGAAACGGTCTGGGTGACTGGGGAGAGAGAGAAACATTGTTTATTCGCTACAGAATCGAAATCGAGAAGAGTTTTTTCAGTGTTTTAGAAGTACTGTGGCTTAATAACAACGATGAGTTTGGAAAACTCATTCAGAATAAATTGTCGTCAAGCTTTGATCTAGCAAGGTGTCTGAACAGAACAACATATCAAAATCGTTGACTGGAATTCTCCTTGCAAACAACAAGATATTTCTCACCAACAATTCTTTTAATACATGTCACATCTGATTTGAATAATGAAATTCGTTTTTGAGAACTACAAACAAAAAACAATTTTGATTCTGATGTTTCACGATGAATTTTTACAAGAAATTGCGCACAAATAATACAATTTAACATTCAAATTACCTCCAGCCGACGAAACAGTCTTCACCAGAGTCGTTCCCGACCCACCCGCTTGCATAGCTTGCGCCAAAACTTGCGGCGACAATCCTTGAATCGCCGTCGCGCTCGCTCCCAACAACTTCTGTTGCTGCTGCTGTTGCTGCAACTGCTGCTGCTTCTTCAGCAGCTGCGCCATCTCGCTCTCCGTCACAGATCGCTTAGCGGTGCCGCCCAATCCGGCGACACCTTGCCTAACGAACTGCGCCCGCGGCTGCGCCTGCGTAAACTGCACCACAGCCTGTTGCCCGCCGATCGTCAACGTGGACGTTTTCACGTTGGCCGCGTGCAGGCGCAGCTGCTGTTTCAAATTAGCCTGGCGCAGCATCGCGAATTGCGACGGGCTGATGGTCTTGCCGGCCACCCCCGAAGCGGTCGCCGCCATCACGGTTTTGCCCTGCAGGCCCGCCCCACCCGTCGACACGATGAGGCGTTGCGTGGCGGCTTGCAATTGGGCGGGGCTCAGGCCGGATACGGAGACCATTGAGGTCGGTTGGATCGGCGATGCGATTATCCGTTGCGTTCGCAGGGTGTCTACAGAAGAATTATATATTAGAAATACACGGTGACAGGAAATTCCTTTGCCACACGGAAATGCAGTTTTGCAAATTTAATGGTGCGTCGGAATGATGCTGTTTAATAATTTTAAAACCTAAAGTTATCTAAGAGAGAACATAGTTTTCGAGATATTTCATGTTGGTAATTCAAAAAAAAAACAAAAAGTCGCAAAAACCACCAAAAACTCCCAAAATTCTCCCGATTTTCAACGAAACCCATGAATATTCCATGTCGATGCTCTGGGAGCCTCCATACGAACATTGAATAATCTACGACGACTTTTGGTCGATTTTTCCAACGAATTAGTAAGATAAAAAAACAACTTGCAATACGCTAAAATTACTTACTGGGTGATGGTACCGGAGTTGACACGGAAGCACTAGCCGCAGTGACGACGCAAGTCGTCTGCGTTATAATTTGACAGCTCGAAGACGCAGCCGCCGCCACTGCGCTGACGTTCGTCACGCCTCCCGAACTTCCCGCCGCGCTATGAGCTTGCTGCTGTTGATTGGCAATGATACCCTTCATCAGATGCAACCGGGCAGCGAATTGCTTCTGTTCCGGCGTCAAATTCTTCTTCTCCTTGGCTAGACGTTCCGCCCTACGTGCCGCCACCTCCACCGGCAACACCGGGTGCTCCAAATCGATGCCGCACTCGTTCGATACCGGAGCGTTCTTAGTCTTGTTGATCAGCGGGTTGTTGGCCACCGTGCGCGTCGCCGGCGTCTTCTTGTTGGTTATGCCGCGCAAATGGTCGACACGGTCGGCGATGACGTGGGGCAGGGCCGCGTTGCCGTCCTGCGACGCGCGCACGGATCGGTTGGCTTTGACGGGCAGCGGATACTTCTGCACCGCACCGGCTTTGGTCTTCTTCTTGCGCAAGTACCCTTCCAAATTCATCTGCTTGCCTTCTTCGCGCAGCATCAAGTGCGCTTCGTAGCGCTGCCTGCACTGCTTCGGGGACCTCTGCCTGACGCATATCGTGTTGACGAACTCGGCGATCAAGTCCCAGTTCGGAGTGTGACCGGCGTTCGACGTGGCGAGGTTCACCGGGAGGGATTGGAAATGTTGGACTACCTTCAGCAGGGCCATGTCTTCGTGTAGCGTCCAATCGTACAGGATCGGCTGTTCGATGGCCTGTTTCTGCACGTTGGACTTGCCGGGCAGCGGAACGGAAGGCCTCACGCCTCTGTACTTCTGGAGCTTCATGTCGCGCCGCATCTTCAGAATGCTGGCCGAGTGGAACAGGGATTTCGGTGCGCTGACCGATTCCTCCTTTCTTGGAATCTTCAGAGCTCTTCGGCTCTCGACCGATGCGGATTCTTGCCTGGACCTCTTCACTTCGCGCTTGACATAGACTGGAGGTAGATCGGTTTCGGACATGACGTTAGTATCGTAGAGAAAAGCCATTGTCTGATCTATGTAAATGTCGTTTTCTTGTTGGGGCGGTGTAGGAGGACACCACATCTGATGAATATTCGGATATTCAGGAAAACTATGCAAGAAATCTCGGTACAACTCATACTTACAGGCATATGTTCTGAGGTGTTATCCGAAACCCAGATCTGCAATTCAACGAAAAAAAAAGTGAGGAGAGGAAAATATTTGTACTTTTCGAACCACCCCTCTCAATCGAATCACCCTGTCACTTCATATTCTAAATTCAACAACAAATATGATCAATTTCAGATTGAACCTACCTTCTTCATGACTAACACCATTTCCAGAAATAAACAGCAACTACTCCACACTACTGCTATTTTTTAGTGTTGAACATTGATTATCCAAATCCATTTTCATGAAGCAAAGCATTCGAACGAATCTGGTCGAAGTTGAAAAGATCCATTCAGCAACAACTCATCTCAACATTCCATTCAAAAAATAAATGGACTCGAGTGATTGACAATCGAACGTATTTGATTGAAAATATTCACGTAAACCTTTGAGGTTTTCATTTTAGTGGTTGGGGTGGGTATGAGGTGGGGTGGTTCGTGGGTTTTAAAGAAGCCCCCTTGCTCATGTCCAGCGGGGCAGCGTTTTGGTGTCCGCTATGGACGAAAGAGCAGTAAAGGCACCAAAACCGACGGCCACCCCGCAAAACAAAACCAACATTTGCAAGAGAACTTCTTTATTACGTTTTTTTTTTCATTTATGTATATATGCTATGTACAATGTCGGTACGGCAAAAGTGTTAACGTTACATTCTCGGATTGGAACTAACGACAAGGGATGATTAGTGAATGTAACGTTGAACTTTGATGGTACAAACGAAAAAAAGATGAAAAAATCACATTCATGTTATCGAAAAATACAGCACCCCTTTGGAAAATTAACAACGGTAACGCCTCAAAATAAAATTAGAGAATAATATAATATTAGAACGCATGGAACAACAAAACAATTGTTCAAGTTTGGTCAATTTCTATAGCATATGAAGAGGTGAAAATTAAGTTAGATTTTTTTTGTAATCATCGAAAGGAAATTACTGATCGGAAAGTAATCTAGAAAGTCCGATAATGAAAAATATAAATAAATCTTCCAGTTGGTTTAACAACAGAAAGGCAAAATATATACCTACACATTCACACTATAATTTACAAGTATGCACAATAAAAGTAGTTCCGTAAAAAAACTATCATTCCTATTCTGTACAAGAGATAATAACAAATGATCACATATTCACAAATATTTTTTTTCCAAACAGCAAGACCAAGAAAAAGTTCATTCAAGGAGGACTGTGCAACGATTTCGACGTGCTACCAAAACCATCGTTTCGTTTTTTCGACGGCGTTTTAGTGACCCATCCGTCCAACGTCATATTATTCGAAAACTTATTGAACCTATAGCATCTCTTTCGCGAATCCGGCGACCTGAAATTGTCCGATCGATTATTAATGATGGTGGGGATTTTGTGGAATTCCATAACACCATTGTCACGATAACTGGACATTTCATCGTTCGTTTCGCACGAATTATTTATCGAATCTCCCGCGACATCTTCGTTCGAGGAGATTCCTTCAGATCTATTCTGGTCGAGATCAACTTCGGGGATACTGTTTAAAGAGGAATCGAGTTCTTCAGCATTAACAACGTCGTCTTTGCCATCAACTATTTCGGATTCGTCCGTTGGAATGTTTTTTTCATCTGCTAAATCGCTATTTTCTAAAGTCTTTTCGGAAGTATCTTTCTGATTTGCAGTATGCTCTTCGGAATCAGTAGCGATTTCCATGTCACTGATTTCGCCATCGACAATTTCGAATTCACCTGCCGGTATACGAAGCTCTTCTTGCAATTCGACATTCTCTGGAGTAATCTCCAGAGTGAAACTTTCCGAAACGTCACTGGATACATTTTTCTCATCTTCAGTCATTGAAACGGTAACCAGGGTATCGTTATTTTGTTCCATCGGATTATTTTCCGGAGAGGGAGCTTTGACGTCATCGTTTTCCTCCTGGTCGTCGTTTCCTGAAACACGCGAAAGATCCTCCGGAGATTCAACGGAAGTTGTTTCCTCGTTCTCTTTCGATTCGATTGCTTCAGAGACATCGTTTGCCAGATCTTTATCGAACGGAGCTACGAATGCGGTTTCATCTTTTTTGGCGCTCGTTATCTCCACCTCTTGGTCAACCTCCATTGGAATTTTGTACTGCCCATCAGCTACAATATCGTTCAACATCACTTTACATATCTTTCCCTTACCGAGAAGACTTTTCGCTTTGTCAACATCGTCCTCGGAAGCGTCTACGCAGTTGTTGAATTTTTTCTTTGAATTCCTCTTCTTTTTCACCGAGGATACTTTAATGGACCTTCCGTCGGAACGGTCGCTTTCGTCTCCCGACACCGAATTGCACCTCTTGCTGCCTTTCCTTTCATCGGATTCGTCCACGTCGCTATCGATTTCGACGCTCCTCATTGCCCTCCTGACGGGTTTCTCCCCGGGCAGTATAGGACTCACGTCCAGAGTCCACAAGTTGATGGCCACGGTGCCTCTAGAGCGTGTTCGTGGCGAGTTTTTATCCACGCTGTTGGACACGCGTTTGCTGTTATCCGATTCGCCGCTCAAACTGTCGTCCGTCTCCCCGTTGATTTGCGTTTCCTCCAATTTCTCCACCTCCCTCGACTCCTCGTCGGAGCCGCCGGGGGTAACCGCCACCTTCTTCAGCTTCCTTCTCCGCCGCCGGACGATTTTACGCACTCCTCCTCCTCCTCCTCGACCCGATGTCGATCTATTCCCTACATGTTTATACAATTTTTTCGTTTTACCGCTAACCTGATTGGTGGCGTCCTCTCGCGAAAACGTTATGATATCGCCGTCTTCTTCCAATTCGCGCGCGCGTCGTTCCTCTTCTTCCCGCATCGCCGCCAAACGGTTCTCTTCCCATTCGCGTTTCTGCTGCTCGATCTCCCTCTCGGCCGCGGCCAGCTGTTCCGCCGACCAAGCCGATTCCGTCGTCTCGATGAACTTCATCGCGTACTTTTCGATCGGAGACAACTGCAAATTCATTTTCAATTAAATACACTTTCAGTTAGGAAATGTAGAAAGTCGAAAAATCGGTTTGTTGCGCACTTTCAATGAATAAATACCTTCTCGATGATATTATTGATCTCCACCTCAGCCTTGCTGACCTCCGGCTCTCTCGCCTCCTGCTCATCCAGAGGGATATTCTCGTCAAACTCGGCCAGATCGGCGACAGCCTCCGCTTTGGCGATTTTGGCGGCCTGCACGTCCTGGTCGTCTTCGCACGCCGCCAACGCGTTCTCGAGCGCGCCCATGGCGGACTTTTCGTCGCTGGCCGAAACGAAAGCCTCTCCACCGGAAAGCGACTTGTCTTTGTTGCTCTTCGTCTCCGTCGCATCCGATGTCTTATCTTCCCTCTCGTCGACGTCGAATAGGTCTTGTATGGTCGACTGCAAGTTCCAACAACGATTGTGATTTCAAACTCGAAACGGTGGCGTTAGGACTTACGCTTTTGAAGAATGCCGTGGTGAAATTACCACCCTCGATGGCCAGATCGCCGAGCAAACGTTTCTGGTTGGCTTTCTTGAGGATGTTCTCTTCGATGGTGCGTTCGCTGACCAAGCGGTAGATGTGCACGTCCCTCGTCTGCCCGATACGATGGCAGCGGTCCTGCGCTTGCGCGTCCATGGTCGGATTCCAATCGGAATCGTAGAATATCACAGTATCCGCTCCGGTGAGGTTGACGCCCACGCCTCCGGAGCGAGTCGACAGGATGAAAGCGAAGATGCGCTTGTCGCCGTTGAATCTTTCCATCAAAACCTGACGACAACGTACTCATAGAATTTTTTTCACGATCTAATTTGATGGCACTGATTTCGAGAGTCATAGTAGATTTGAATGTTGCAAGGTTCTAGATAGTTCGCAAAAGAAAGAATCGTGAACATGCTGGCCATCGCAATAATCTAGCACAGTTGCAAAAGTTCGATAGTTATTCAAACTAAAGACTGATCGACTGTGCGAATTCACAAAAAAACACTTTCAACAATAAAATTATGTGGAAAAACAAAGAGTTTTTATGTTTGAAAGTTGCTATCAGGTGAAATTTCCTGCCCTGATCTTCTGCACAGTGTTGGTCTGAAAGTGAAGCCTTTTTTTTAACAAAATCGATTGAGACATTCCATTTAAAATTCCATCAAAGAAATTATAGACTAAACAGCCCGTCAACACGTATAATGAGGAAGGCAAATAATACAAATGTGAATTTTTTTAACTCATCTCTCAGTAACTTAATTAACTAATAATTAAATAAATTCATAGCTATTTAGAGTCAGTTTATAATTTCACCACCAGGTGACTTCCCGAATCATTAAAAGTACCATTTATATATGAAAACCAATCATTATCGCTCACCTGCCGTTGATCCACCTTGGTCGTGCCGTCCAGCCTCAAATAAATATGGCCGTGGAAATTGAGGAACGCCTCCAACACATCCAACATCTTCGTCATCTGCGTGAAAATCAACACCCGATGTCCGGCGGTCTTGAGCTCGCGCAACAGCCTGTCCAACGTTTGCAGCTTGCCGCAATCGTACTGAATGAGTCTCGGATCCGGGAATTGCGTCACAGTGGCCGAGGCGATGTGGTGGAGCGGCGTCGACGGTTTCGAAAACAGCCGGCGCAGGAGAAGTTGTTGCTCCTGCTCGCCCCAGTACTTGCTCGGCGGCGGATGCCAAACGCGCAGGCTGGGTTCGGTGGATTTCACGGCCGGCACGTAGAATATGAATCTGAAGAGGTCGAAATGGCGTTGGTGGTTTTCTCACTTATCATTGCACAAGTGGTTTGTATTTTATCGGGCCGATTTGGGTGGTTTAATGAGAAATTCATACTTTCTTTCCCTTGGTTCTCGCGATGTTCTCTGAACTTTACAGGATGTCTCCTTTCGTGAGAAGTTTCATATAAAAAAGACTGTTTCCTACCAGTTTGACGAGTGTTTTTAGGTTGACAGTTATTCCACTCAAATTGCTAAAGGAAACAGATTAGAATTTGAAGGACACAAATTTACCAATCAATATCAATACAAACCTCGAGTGTGATTCGGCAGGACAATTTAATGAATAAGAAATTTGGAAACATGTCAATGCAAACTTTATTATTATCAAACATTAAAAATAAACAACACATTTTCATTTTAATGTACAATTATTAAAAATGCAGTTATTAAAATTCGTACTAGGAACAGTGATATCGCTGCGGGTGCCACAGCTAATCGTTTCTGTAGTAGTTCTGTTGAAGTTTTTTCATTTTCCAAACGAATTGATTGAATAATGCTTCGTCAACTTGTAAGTATGGTTTTATTGTTGATGAATTGCTGTGTCCTGTTATTTTTATTAGAGCTTGTTCCTCAATTCCGCGATAATCGATGAACAAATGAATAAGTGAAAAAAACACTAGTGTATTTGTCGCTGTAAAAGTTAATGCTAACTTTTGCCGCTGTCAAAGTGACAATTGCACTGTGGCATGCGCGATTTTTTATACATGAATTGAATTGTCGCGACAAAAAAAGTGATTTTTTCGAGTTGTATATCACGATAAATGTTGCAAGGTTCTAGATAGTTCACATTAATAAAGTTTGTGAACATGCTGGCCACTGCAATAATCTGGCACAGTTGCAAAAGTTCGATAGTTACAGAAACTAAAGACTGATCGACTGTGCATAATAACTAAAATACAATCACCAAAAGACTCACCTATCACACACATCTTTGAGAGTTTCAATTCTTCTCTCTGGACTATATAACATATCTCTAAGGCAGCTCGTAGTCTCAACGATTTTATTATACAAGGTATTGAGGCAGTGAATGGTTCCTCCATCCCAAGGGTTCGTTTTGTTCGGAGAAAATATCTTCACAGCGTCTTGGAAATCTCTTCCGTACAATGGTAGAGCGGAACATCTGCGTTTGTTAATGTTAGCCATCAAAATTAACCTATTTTTAAGTTCTCCACTCGGATCTTCTTCATTCTGAAATGAACGTTTACAATAGTCAAGGTTCCAAGAGACGAGTTGATTGTTTTTAAATTAGATTTCAATGTTACCTTTCAGAATCAAGTGTTGTTGTTTTTGACTTAATGACAAGATAAAGATGAATGTGTTGCAAGGTTCTAGATAGTTCACAATAGAAAAAATCGTGAACATGCTGGCCATTGCAATAATCTGGCACAATTGCAAAAGTTCAATAGCAATTAAAACTAATGACTGATCGATTGTGCAAAACTATGAAAAAACCTTTCGTCCGAGAAAAGAAATTCATATCAATTTCAATGTCATCAGAATTCCAAAAACATTACCAAACATCATGAAAAAAAAAAATAAAAAATTATTCTTGCAATATTTCCTTACCGAAACGCTATCATTTTTATCTTCATTCTGCCATCGTACATCCAAACTGTTTTGTTTAGAATAAAGTCTACCAATAAAATCGTTACTAATCTGTGGTCTCGACGCCTTCGTTTTATCCTCACTTTTCACTACCGATACCGTACTCGAATTCTGCAACAGAAATTGAACGATTCAACTCACGATCGCTATTCGACAGATAGAAGAAAAAAAAAATTCTTACAGTCGTTACAGTCGATACTGTAGTCGCAGTTGTTACCGAAGTAAGTTGGAATTTGACGAAAGCCTTGGTCACTGCATGGCCTGTATTGCCGCCTACGGTCGAAAC
Source organism: Plagiodera versicolora (assembly GCA_037013635.1). Classification (NCBI taxonomy): domain Eukaryota; kingdom Metazoa; phylum Arthropoda; class Insecta; order Coleoptera; family Chrysomelidae; genus Plagiodera; species Plagiodera versicolora. Next base: position 972,063 of record CM072988.1, read on the forward strand.
GGGTTGTTTCGATAAAAAAGTCAATTTCTGCCCACCTAAAACAATTCCAGCCTCAATTTATTATTCTCAACATGTGAGTAACAAAAAAAAAACTACGATGAATAATCACCTGGAGTCGAGGAAACCGGAATATTAGCCGTAATGTTAGGATTCGACGTCAACAGCAAATGTTTCCCGGTCGACGTCTGCACCAGCTGAGCGAAACTGGCAGATATCTTGTCTGCCGGCTTCAACAGCGACGTCACGTTCACCGGACTCCCGATTTGTCCGGTGGCTCCTTGCGATATATTCACGACCGGTATAGCTGGAAATCAAAATTCTTTTAGGCCACGCCCACCAAGCTTCTTGTCTGCGGGTCCAAACGAAACTTACTTTTCAAAATCCCCTGCTGGTTCAACAGCTGCATCCCGGCCACCTTGACTTTGACGTTTTGCGGCGTCAAACCTTTAAACTGCAACGGAGGCGGTTGGACGGCGGCAGTAGATTCCTTCCTCTCGGCGTTGCCATGTCCCGCCGCCACCGCCGCCGTCCCTTTGATCGGCAACACGCGCATCGACAGTTTGCAGGGCGGGCAGGGCGGCCGCTCGGGCGCGCTCCGTTTCCATTCGATGATTTTCCTCGAATGCCGGGACTGTCGCATGCGGTAGCTCTGGTAGGAACCGAAGTGGATCTCGTGCATTATCAGCAGAAGGTTCAATGCATCCAAGTTGACGTGCTAGAAAAGTTATGAATTTATAACCACGAATAATGTGCGCTGTTCTGTTATTTCCTATCTCTTTATCATAGAGAGACCCGAAAATAAAGGTGTGAAATTAGTAAGAAATACTTGCTGTGCCTCGATAACAACGATAAGTTTGGAATAACTCATCTAGAGTGAGTTGTCGTCGGGCTATGCTCTAGCAAAGTGTCTGAACAGAACAACAAATTGAAATCGTCGTCTGGAATTCTCTTTGCAAATACATCCTATCGAATACTTTTTTTGGAATCGCCCAATTTTTCATATATTACACTCTTACAAAAATCCACTTGGCTACAAAAAACTCACCTTATCAGGATCGTAATCCAACGCCGAATAAACCACAGACGGAATATGCAGGCTGATACCCTCGCACTGAAACGGCGATATCGTCGGCCTAACCTCGAACAAATTCGGGTGGTTGCACACTTTCCTCAGCTGCATCAACACGTTGATAACGTTCAGCATGTTGCCGCTAGCAAGAGTTTCGCGTGTCCTGCAACAAACAACGATCAAACCGTGTCGCTGCTATCGCGGGAGCTGCACGAAAAACCTCACTTTGCTCGGGACATGTAATCGTCGTACAAGTAACGTTGTCTCTTCGACAACCGACACACCACCACGTGTTCGTATTTCTTGGGCATTTGTTTCTCCACTTCGGATTTCAGTCTTCTCAGCAGGAAGGGTCTCAGTACCTACGAAAAACTTTTGTTGAAGGTTGTCTGGTAAAATTATCATGAAGGTTTGGTGATTGAATTAATGATCAGACAAATGCCTCGATAATATCATTATCAGGATTGGGTTGAATGGATCCCGCCCCCTCAAAAATGGTAATTTTATCATCATGTTAGGTTTTCATACAGGATATTTAAAAAAAACTAGTATAATCCTTACCTTATGCAATCTTTTGATGATGTTTTCGTTGTACTCAGAGTTTCCTTCTATCATTCCCGTCACGGGGTTAGAAAACCATTCCTTGAACTCTCGATGCGATTGAAATACATTCGGCATCAAGAAGTGCATCAACGACCATAGTTCCATCAAGTTGTTTTGCAATGGGGTACCAGTGAGAAGCAAACGCCTAAAAAAATATATCTTGTGAGGAATTGATGTATCAAGAATATCATCAATTCGTTGGTTCGAAGAGTATTCAGACAAATGCCTCGATAAAACTTCATATTAAAGAATGAGTTGAATGGATCTCAAACTTTTCAGACACTCGAATCATCATGAAATTAAAAACTAAACAGCGTCGCCACATACTCAATTTTATAAGTTGAACCAGTCATAGAAAAACACAGTAATTGGGAATGCGTGGCTAAATATTGAAACGAGTGAACGACCTTCGAAATGAAGCGACAAGAATTTGATTCAATAATTGTCATATGCTAGCTATTATTTGGAAAATAACTGTTGATGCATTTCACATTTCTATAAGCACTTTTTCTTTGCCTTTGAACTGTTCAAAAATTATGTTTACAAATTCAAAAAAATTTAATTACCTTTTCTTTTGACTCAGACAGCGGAAAAATATCTATCTCAATCTTCTATTTCTTTTGCAGTGATTATGTGTTTTCCCAAGCCTACAAAATAATAAGCAGTTAATAGTTTGTACTTTAAATATTCGTGGAATGACTGTAATTTAAGTGCGTTCAGAGTTTTTTTACCCATCAACACGTTTTAAATTTCATAGAAATGTGAAAACTGTTGTACAGTTTTTCCAAATTCAAGTTAGCATAATTTCGAATGTACCACCTCACGTTTTGCAAATCTACAAAGTCCTAAACGAATCCAACACATAATCAGCATAATGAATGTTGTAGAAAAAATTAAAGCTTGTTTGCTTACTGTTGTGTTTGGAAATTCAGAAGCAGCTGCCACCTCTGCGACTTGAAATTCTTGATATTCTGCGCCTCATCCAAGATGAGGTACTTCCATTTCTTCCTCCGAAAACTCTGGTGATCCTGGATGACTAGCTTATATGACGTAATACAAATGTGGAACGCGTTAGGTTTCGTCCAACCCGTACGCTTCAACTTCCGCTCCTTCTGACTACCGTAATAAGTCAGGATTTTGAAGGCGGGACACCATTTCTTGCATTCCATTTCCCAATTCAGCATCACCGACGTCGGCACGACGATCAAATGCGGGCCCCAATCTTCTTTTTCGCACGCCAGATGGGCGAGCAGCGCTATGGTCTGGATGGTTTTACCGAGACCCATTTCGTCGGCTAGAATGCCGTTCAGTTTGCGGTCGTACATCGTCACCAACCAATCCAAGCCGATGTGTTGGTACTCTCTCAAGGAGAATTTTAGTAAAAAGGGAATATTCGTTGATACCTGGAATGGAACCAGGATGGTCAGCGAGGGTATCAGGATTTGGCGCGTTTTAGTTATTGTTGGCTCAAAAGAAATCAGACAAATGCCTCGATAATATCATTATCAGGATTGGGTTGAATGGATCCCGCCCCCTCAAAAATGGTAATTTTATCATCATATAATCTCAAAATGTTTGGAATATACTCTGAAACGAAAGAAACAACATGAAAATACACTTACATTTGTTGATGATAGAGTATTGCCTTTGGGTTGTATACTTTCTGCTATGGCCGCAGCGTCGTCGATAATCTTATCTTTATCATCTTTTTCAGTCTTTTTTTCTTCTCCCTCTTTATGAGAATCTTCGACCAACAGTTTGAGTTCATCGTGGTCATCCCGACTGGTCACCTCCATTTTCCGCGCCTCCTCCTCGCTCTCCCCCTCTGAATCCTCCTCCTCCTCTTTGACATCGGAATCCTCAGCCTCGGATATCGCCTGATCTTCCGCGACACTCTCCCTTTTCGACTCCGGCTTTTTCGACACTTCTTCCTCGTCGGAATCCTCGGATTCGCTCAACCTGATCTTGTCTCTGTTCAACAAGTAGTCTCGCAAAAAGTCGTCTTCGAGCAAATCGTCGAGCTCCATTTGAGATTCTTTACGCAAGGCTTCGACTTCCTCTTTGTGTCCGTCGTTACCCTCCGCTTCTTCTTGCTCTATGGTTTCTTCGTCGTCGTCGTCGCTATGAAGGTCCGGATGGAATTCCGTGTCGGACTGCGCCCGAGAGGCAGACCTAGACGACACGGTGCTGGCTGGAAGATCGGTCGTTTTGTTCATTCCTTCGGCCAGGAGCTGCGAATACTTCTCCGTCTGATCGACGATGAAGCTCAGCTGCTGGTCCAGAGCTTTCTTCCGCTTCTCCTCCAAAATAGTGTTCTGTTTGAACTCGACCAACTTCTCCACATTGCCCCAGAAGATCTTCACTTCTTTTGCACAGAAACTCGCTATCCGTCGAAGGTTCTGTTCTTGCGCCTTCTCAGCCTTTTGGGCGGCCAGGGCTTTGTCCTGGAAGTACTTTTGCACCATCCGGGCGCACTTCTTAGCCGCGGCCTTCTTCCATTTGCGTTCCTGCGCGAAATCTGCAGCCAACCAGACCATCTCCTCCAACAAAAAGTCCCAATGCGCTTTGGCGCGGTGCATTTCCTGAACCTTGGGCAGTCTCTTCTCCGACCACAAGCCTTCCTTTTGCAAATCGGCTACTCGCTGCACCACGTAAGCTTCTTGTTTAGCCTTTTCCACGATGAGCTCCTGACTGGAGACAGTCGAGCTCACCGGGGTTTTAGTTTTCACCGAAACCGGCTTCGGAACGGCAACGCTGCCACTTTCCGAGCCGGAAACCGTCGGCGTACTCGTCTGTACGCTGGCGCTGTGCGAAATACCCGGCAGAGAACTCGCTGACGTCGCGGATGGGGTGCTCGGCGTGGTCTGAGGCACCGCCATCGAGTCCACGGCGTGTTCTTTGAGGTAAGCGAGGTACGCTTGAGTCTTGGGTCGCTTAGCGAACTGGTACAGATCTAGGATATTGTTGCCGGTTTCTAGGTAGTACGCTTCGAGGAGGTGTTCGTTATATTTCTCTTTGACCAGCTTGGAACGAACGATTCTGTGGTTCATGACGTGCTGCAGTTTCGAAGCGTAGCTGTCCTTTTTTTCGACCGGCGTTGACAGCGGTCGTTTGACGGTTCTATGATGTACCGGATGTTGTACATTGGACGCAGAAGAGTCGGATGGAGAGAATAATTGGAGGCGGACATTGGTATTGGTTCTGGGTTTTGTGAGAACATTTACTATGGATTGGTTGGCCAAGCTTGGTCTCAAGGGGTTCGTCTGATTTACTCTTGATGGACTAATACTTATAATGCGAGTAATACCAGTTGGTGACAAATTGGTATTTGCAGATAGATTTCCCGGATTTATCTAGAAAAAATATTTTTTTGATAACGGAGGGCACTATGATCATAATTTGAATGTATTTGAGATCGAAAATTCAGACAAATGCCTCGATGGTCATCAGTAGCAGATAATGAGTTGAATGGATCTCATATCTTCAGATTATTGATTCATCATGTTATAAACAGTGTGTACTTTTGAATGTAAAATGGCGACTAACAGTAAAATGATATGAGAAATAGAAATACTCGATAGATGATAATCATGTATATAATGATAATATCAGTGACGGTTCCATAATTTTTTTGGGCCCCGTTAATTCAATAAAACCAATCGTATATTCACAAAATAGAAAATCATTACTCAGAGATAAGATTAGACAATATCCTACCTGAGTCAAGGAAGGCATTCCATGCGATTGGGTGGTGAGAACGTACTGACCACCGACGACATGCGCCAATCTCATCGTTGCACCAGCAGCGGTAGCAGCGGCAGGGCGCTCCACCACGGGTCGAGGGCCTTGGCCCTCTCTCGGGGGCGGAGCACCCTGCCCCACCCCCGGTGTTTCGTCGCTCATTACTGACAGGTCTGGGAAGAATCGGGTGATGATAAAAATGTTGGTACTGAGAGTGGATGTTGTCAGTAATTCGTTATAGATTATGCGAGATATTGGGAATAAGAATATGAAATAATAAATAAAAGTATAATGAAAATGAGAATATTGAAATAAAAGTAGACAAAGAGTAAAATAATGAAATAACCAGACGTGAATTCATGATTGCACCTACGAATTTCAATCTCAAAGCTCGAGTTCATTTTAGATAAGTTATTCCAAATTTAAAAATTTTACCTTCTCTGCAAATTCTCGTTTGAAACTGAGCTATCAAATAGTACTCTGATATTTATCATCATGTATTTTAATAGCCATTTGTACATAAGTATCTAGTAATCAAAGAATTTTCGTATACAATATTGAACTGAAGACAAAAATAACTCATTCGAATAATAAAATGATTGATTGCAAAGTTTTGTTGGATAGATAATGTCATCCTCGATCGAAATAAGTAAAAATATATAGGGTGTTCCATTTGAAAATCGAAAGTTGAGGTCATTTCCGGTCAAACCGGAAGTACTACAAAGCAAGTGAATACGTCAAATAATGCGAATTGACATATAATACACAACCCCCGAATTTTGTTCTTCTATCTCCAATAATAAATAAGTTATAGGGGCGAGCCACCTTGAAGAATCACCCGGAATACATTCAATTCTAGGAATGATCATTTTTTTCAGTGAGAAATATAAACGACAGCTAAAGCAGTTAGCTTTTGAATAATTTGAAATTAGAATATTTCACTATTTATTGATAGAATAGCCGGAATACCACGAAATATGAATGAAGAGTTCTCAATATCATTTTGAGAAATTTAACTTCTTTAAATCAAATTAACTTTAAAGCTTTTGGCGGTAAACTTAAAATAAGGACAGGTCTACAACAGAAATGAGAATTCTCTCAGAAATGGTACATTTAAATAGTAGAAAATTGAATTTATGAGTAAAAAAACATAAACATAGCAATAGTTGTGAGTATAAAATATCTACATTTGCTGACTAATCCATCCAATACCTACTCCCGTTCAGAAACAGCCCTACTGCAAGTGCAGGCAACATTACGTCAATATATTTGTGAAAATTTAAATAAGTGCTAAATTAAAATACAGTAAAAATTAATGACTAACAAAGTAAATCAGCAAGTACATTTGAAATTTCATGAAAAAAAAAGTATTTCAACATATTACAACAAAGGAGATTTATGGACGCCATATTTTATCAGTTTTCAATTCAAAACTTACCATCATGTAATCACAAATTATCAACGAATATATCGGTCATCCGAAGTTAAAACTATGTTATTCGAATCGATTCTGTCTCAATCTACAATTGGGTACTCCATACAACTTGAAAAATTATGGAATAAACTCATTATTTTGAACATTTTCCGCGTCACATCAAGCGCTTCGTCTGGTCTAACATGGCGTCGCGCTCAGTTGGCAAGATGAGCAAGCTGCAGGCGGAAACCGAGACCGAGCCCGTTGCCCAAATAAGCTGTTGTCAGATTTCCGTTTTTTTTTCGTTTTCCTCCGACAAATTGACAATGAAAAGTAATGTGGTAGTGATTAGTCTTTGTATTTGTGATATTCAATTTTTTTTTTTTTAACTTTCACATTCAGAAATACGCATTTATGCTTCAAAAACATTTATTTCAACATAATTCAATATTTGCATTCACATCTGATATTGAAGTTTAATTAATATCAATATTTACAAATTCTTTCCAGTTGAGTCTCTGAAATCAATCATTTTTAATAGTCATATACTTCATATAAATAAAAAATTTATGAAAACAACTTTCGCACCTCTCTTTTATTGCAAACTTGATTTCGATCGGACACTTGGCAACAGTGCAGCCTAGAGATGTGCGCGCATAATAAATGATATATTGGCCAAATTGCGTTTGCGCACGATAATTGAGAGAAATGGAGTCTTTCAGTCATAAGTTGGAACTCCTATAATCTGGATATTAATATAATGATTTTCTACTGCTATCAGCTGCGCAAATAAAACAATCTCAATTTCGGATATGTAATGTTTCGAAAGTTGTTTCAATTTTTATCTATGGTTGTGTCCTAGGACCTGGCTTACTATAGAGTATAGTAGCAAAGGGCATATATGACTAACGGATTGCCTGTCAAAAGAATCAAACCAGTGGCAGCGATAATTGTCCCATTTTATTATTTTTATTTTTGAATGTTAAATGTATATCTGAATTTGTTTTTAGCATATATTAAAAATATATTCGTTATCAGCCATATAGATAAAGCGGTGTCGATTTTATAGTGTGTATATATTTTCAATTTCAGAATAAGTTACAATATATTCCGTCCTGTACCTAGAGATCCTATGGAAAAACTCTCGAATTTTCGTGTTTCCGATTAGATTTTGAGATTTAAAATTATGCTAAGATCCAGTTATAAAATACTACATAGAATTGGAAAGCGACATTATTCGCTAGAAGGAACTCAGGTTGATAATTAAATTACGTATGATTAGAAGAAAATATTTTTAATTTTTTTCAGACAAAATTTGTTAACAATGAGAATCCTTTAACCGATATATTTGGTAGACATCACACTTACTTGCGGATATCTTTAACAGAGCGGTGTAATTTGAGATGTAATTAAACAGTGTTGGATATATTATACACAAATTCCATTATAATATTTTAGGCCAATACTGTATGCCTGCTGATGGAGTCAAATTGACACAAAAATCAAAATTACTTACAACAGACGAAATTTTGAAAATATCAAAACTCTTTGTTAATGAAGGGGTTGATAAGATAAGGCTTACAGGAGGAGAACCAACTGTAAGAAGAGATCTGGCTGATATTATTTGTGAGTGCCACAATTTTCAATACTTGAAACAGATTGTCAAAGATTTTTCATCAATATTTTTCAATAAATTTTAGATAATTTAAAGCAAATTGAAGGTCTTAAAACAGTTGCAATCACTACAAATGGTCTTGTCTTGACTAAGCAATTGGTAGCTTTACAGAAAGCTGGGTTAGATATTCTTAACATAAGTCTAGATACTCTAAAACCAGAAAAATATGAATACATATCTCGAAGAAATGGATGGCAGCGTGTCATGATGGGTATAGACTTAGCACTACAATTAGGATATGCACCTGTGAAAATCAACTGTGTAGTAATGAAAGGTATGTGAGAATTTTTTACATACATTCAAGTCAGAGAATTATCTTGCGAATTGGCTTTTGTAAGTTTCAGTTTCTGAGTTTTCATAACAGTTTGAACTGAAATTTCACAGGTTTGAATGAAGATGAGATATCAGATTTTGTGGAAATGACAAAAGATAAAGATATAGATGTAAGATTCATTGAATATATGCCTTTCTCTGGAAATAAATGGGAAGTAGACAAGTTGTTTTCATATAAGGAAATGTTACAAAAAATCAAAGAAATATATCCAACTTTTTATGCTATGAAAAATGGACCCAATGATACTTCAAAGGTGAGAAGACAAACTCAAATAAATGATAAAAGAATGAAATCCATTTGAAAAAAATGTATTTAGGCTTGGAAAGTTCCTGAATATAAAGGTCAAGTTGGTTTCATCACATCCATGAGTGAGCATTTTTGTGGTTCCTGTAATAGACTTAGAATAACAGCTGATGGTAATTTGAAAGTATGCCTCTTTGGGAACACCGAAGTTTCTTTAAGAGATGCCATCAGGAATGGTTGTTCTGAAGAAGACCTGGTTGCCCTGATCAGTGCTGCTGTCAAGAGGAAAAAGAAGCAACATGCAGGTATTTTCCACAAATTGTGTATTTACATTTTGTAGATTTTCGTTTGTTGTAAGTTTTTGATTCTAAAATCATAATTTTGTTTAGTAGCAAGATGTTGGAAATGAAAGTAGATAATAACTACATATCACACTTTGCGGAGATTCATTCAGACTAGGTAAATGTGGTTTCAGTGATTTTGGCTTTTTAATCTAATTGTAGTGCTCCCACATTTATTGTATTTTTATTTATGTGATGGCGAAATCCTTCTGTTATAATACTATTTTTACAGGCATGATGAATATTTCACAAATGGAGAATCGTCCAATGATTCTCATTGGAGGTTAACAGATTTTTATGGTTATTATCTTTCAAGGTAGAGTAGATTTATCACGAGTTTGACCCACTGAATAACTCAACTGATATGCACATAGCTTTAATTATTATTTAATATTTGAGTATTGCATTGTTTTTTTTTTGAATTTTTTGGGTATCTGGTACAATTTTCATTTGTGAACGTTTATCATCCATGGTTTGGTTTATCTAATATTGGAATCCAAAACTTTTTCATTCTTGATTGAATAACAAAAACTATGCTGATTCTGTTACTAATCCTGCATGTTTATTGTTTGTTATCATTGTCATACTTTTCGGATAATTAAAAAATCCATTTGTATTGTTAGATATGGAACTGTCTAACTTTTGTGTCTCGATAGAAATTTAATTCGTGATAATGTCCGGGATACTACTAAAAAACTGTTTACAGAACCTAGGCTAGCTGTCAAACATCATCACAAGATCCCGTGGGTAGGCAACCCCCATCCGAATTACATTCATTTACTACCGAACAGTCCGTCCCCAAGACACTCCCGACTTTATTCTACGACGAGCGACAGCAGCGCCACGTCGCTCACTCACACTACCGCCGCCGGCAAAGCTAAAATGGTGGACGTTTCCGACAAGCAGACGACGCGCCGGACGGCGAAAGCTTCGGCCACTGTCCGCGTGGGGCCGCAAATCGCCCAGCTGATCCGCGAGAATTCCATCAAGAAAGGCGACGTGCTCACCATCGCGGAAATTGCCGGTATTATCGGCGCTAAGAAGACGTCCGACTTTCTGCCCCTGTGTCACAACATCGCCCTGTCCAGCGTCGAGGTTGTAGTGAGGTTGGCTGAGGTATGATTATGAAAATTGCTGTTATTTATTTATTTCATACTGGTTGGTGATGGAAGCGATTATCAGTTACTGCTGATGAGTCGAATTGATCCTTTTCCGGTATACAAGCGCGAAGTTATCGAAATCTCCGCAGGAAAAGGCGTTGGTGGAAATTGAGGCGACGGCGCGATGCGAAGGCAAGACCGGCGTCGAGATGGAAGCCTTAACGGCAGTTTCCGTGGCCGCTTTGACGGTCTACGACATGTGCAAAGCGGTGAGCAAAACGATCGTCATCACCGACGTCCAACTGGTGAGCAAGAGCGGCGGTAGAAGCGGCGATTACGTCAAGGAAGAAATCGTTTTGAGGGATTACAACAGATCGCCGGCTGCAAAGAGGTTTTCACCATTTGTCGGTCCCGTTTGAATATACTCAATTGTTTTAGTAGAACTGAAGTTTTAACAATAGTTTTTTGATGTCGGTATAAAAACTAATGCCTAATAATTAATTTACTGCAATAGAAAACTGTTTTTGTTTTTAGAACTTTAAAAATCAACATTTGAATTGAAAACAGTCTCTAGTATCTTGAAAATGACAACTTGGTTGCTGAATCTTTCTTCAGAAATTTTTATTTCCGCTATTTATATAGTACCTTATTATATTATATGATATTCACTAACACAAAATATTTTCTCGTGATGAAAAATTGTTGATTATATGTTGGGGTAACTTTTGTGATGAATCATTTGTGATAATTAAAATTTCTGTGATTGATTTGTTACATCTCATATTGGATTATATTATTAATAAAATATTTCATTTCAGTACTCTATATTTTGATTAAAAAAAAAACGAATAAAAAGTTGTTTCACATTTATATTGTAAAAGTAATAACCATTATATTTTTATAATTCTCTAATAAAAAATAAATGGGGATTTTGTCTTTACTATCTTGAATCTAACCAGTCTTTTTCTGATGTCGAACAAAAAGGCTATCTTCCGGCATTAAAATCCTGAAAAAAAATCACGGCTCATTAAAAATACCAACGAAAAACATCATCAATTTCAACAACATTTACTCACACGTTGGCATTGCTGGCCATGCCGGGCACAGGAATGGGCGCCAGCTTCGTCTCTTCGGGCACTTTAACCGTCAACGTGGACCTCGGCCCGGTTTTCCACGTGTTGCACTGCTCGTCGGCGACGGAGGCCTCAATCACCAGCTGATACAAACCGCCCCGCGGAAACGCCAACAAAAACTGGGCGGTAAAGAACTCCCTGTGGGGAGCGACGGTCTGGGTCAACACCGAAGAAGTTTGTTCGAAAAACTGAAGAAAAAAAAAAAATCGATGAATTTTCCATAAAAAAAATACAAATGAATAAATGTTACTCCTCACCTTGGGATCGTTCGCTTCCTTGTTTTTGGGGTTGCTTTGCAGCTGCGAGGTGACTGTGATGACCACCTCTTTAATTTTCCTGAATATGCCGGGTTTCATGCCGTGCTGAATGACACCTTCCACTTTGACAGCTAGCTGGGAGCCTGCCTGCACGCTTATGAATTCGCCCAAAACACGTGGTTGGGGGGATATGGCCAACTTCACGCTGGTCGATTGGAGGACTTGGAAGAAATACCGGGGGATGGGCAGAGAGGCGTTCGCCAATAGCTCCACGATTTTCTTCACCAGTTCCACTTGCTGAAATCAGTTTTTATTGAAATGCATCGGGGGTAGTCGAAATTGGAGACTTTTCTATTGAAAGAGAAGGAAAAATGTGCGTTTTTGAGCAAAGTTTCGATTGGATTTCTTACATTGTGAGTGATGGTTGGGGATGAAGGATCCTCAGCAATCTGCTGAGCTACCTTACACGCGTTTTCGCAAGCCTTCACCAGCTGTTGCGACTCCAATCTATTAATCTTCGAGCCAAACTCTATGGGTTCATCCTTGATCTTGGCACCGCTGACGCAAAGACTCTCCACGCATTTCTCCATCAAAACACACATTTGCTGCAAACTAAAAACAAAATTATTCAACGAACTAACATGAACCCAACTCACATCTGCATGTTCTCCAAAGTGGCGTTATCGGCATCGAAGCTAGTCTGATACAGCTTCCAATGCACGTCTCCGCAACTTTTGAATTCCTTCACGCATTTTCGCAGCTGATTGGTTATGTAACCGTGCCGCTGGTACTCGTCCCTGGTGTTCTGCACTATGGTGGTGGCAATAGCCGGCGGCGGCACGATACACAGGATGTTGCAGGTGTAAATCAATTGCAAGAGGCTTTGCAGGAATTCCGTACGTATTTTCATGTACTCGGCTTGGAAAGTTAGGTTGTGTTGCGGGGTGCTGGCAGCCTAAACCGAATCGAAAATGAGTACACACTAAAATAAGCTTAGTGGTGTATTATTTTCACCTTGAGAGCCGCCAGCGCTTTGTTGTAGTGGATGACGGCTTTGTCTAGCCTTTTGACGAGGTTTCCAGCTTCGTCGCTACATAGCTGGTCCTCAGCTTCGCACATTTCCTTCAAGCAAACCAACCAAAAGTGGAAATGCTCCGAGCTGACGTGTTCTGTCAATCCGCCGAATATTCTGAGGCCTATTTTATGATGACCGTATCGTACAGCCGCTCGACCTACGTTATTTCAATAATAAACGAATTGATTTCAATGTTCTTGAATAATTCAAAAGGGCACCACTGAATCTCGAACAAATCGTTCGACAGCTGTCAAAAAGAGCAAACAACAATTTTTCATTGTTGACACATGTCATGCGTCTTGTTTGACAGCTACCAAAACTGCTGAAATTCCTTATTACCTATGCAGTAGTTTGTCCAGAGATTCTTGCCGGTTTCCGTGACATTGACGATGGCATCGAAAGTTTGATCGTTCCACTTGAAACCGGACATGGTTTGAAAGATAAGAGTACAAAGCATTATCTTAGTATGATGTTGGTGTGGAGTAGGATCCGGTACTTTTGCAAGGGCTGACAACAGATCGGTGATGTTGCCTACCAGAGGAAGGAGAGTTTCCGGTCTTAAACTACCTATGGCGCCCAAAGCTTGACAAACAGTGTTTGTGTAGCAGCCTGAAGACGAATTTATGTTCACGTGAATAAGACAGTTGGTGTATTTTGGGAAGTAATGCCTCACTTTCAATATTGTCCAGTCTAGTCCCTAATAACTCTACGAAAATCTCGCAGTATTGTTGTCTTGCTTCGCATAATCTAATGGCACATTTCAGAACAATTTCCAACTGGTTATGATGCTTTTCATTTATAAAAGTCAAGAGTAAGATGAGAGTTTCAAGAGCTGCAACAACCTCGTCCATACCGTCAGTTTCTAAATTCTCCTCATAACTAAAAAGTAGGAAATCTATGAACGACAATGAAAGTTACAAGCTGAAAATCTTAGATTACCAATAGCATAAGATCTGTGTCAATATTTGGATTGATTGTGCGGCTATTCTTGGCTCAGGGGAGTAACAGTGGTTGCAGCAAAGCTGCCTCAGTTTAGAAGTCGGAGCGTGATGCTCATGACACATTCTTGGTGATTCAACGAGTACCTGTAACACCCCTTTAAACCCAATTGTTTTGTTCAGATAACTAATTCACAATTTGACCAAGTGCAATATTTTTTATTGGTGTAATGATATCTTTTGAATGAGAAATGAATCACACTCACGTAATGCTGGGCTCAGTATTTTCTTATTGTCACAGTTCAAAACATAATCGATGATGTCCTCTACGGATCCTGGCGGCCACAAATGAGCACCAGGTTTGGCAAGATCATACAGGTGTTGTAATGCCTTCAGTTTTATTTCCCAGCGAGCATCGTTTTTAAGATAATTAATCAACAGATCCACTTGACTTGGAATATCCACTAAAGTGGTAGCAGCTAGTTTTGTTAACGTGTTCAACATAACAAGAACAAACTCTTGAGCAGGATATCCTGAAAGCAGGATGATTTGGTGATGAATTTCTCAGGTGACATAATAAATACCTGGAAGAAGGTCAATACATAGTGACCTGACCATTACAGCAGTATTTGTGTCATGATGCATGTACTGGAGTATCGGTATCAACTGCAGCTTCATATTAGCTGGCGTTGATTGTCCTTGAATCATATCGGAAACTTTATTACACATACTCACTGCAAAGGATCTAAAAACAACTCATGGCAACTCTATACATCAATTATTTCAATTGCTACGTACTTTGACTGGGCTGCAAATTGAACTGCAGCATATATCGCAGCCTCAACCTCCACATTATCATGGGAGTCCAAACTACTTCTGATGCAGTGGTGAATCTGTTGTCTTTCTGGAATTATAGCAGCCACAGCACCGAATATTCTGAGGGTGACTGCTCTTGCAATTGGATCGTTACTGTGAATCACACTGTATACTCGCCTCACAAATTCATCAACATTTGAGATTTTGTCCAAATGTTTCTCGCTTTGTTGGCACACTCTTAGTACACATAATCGCAGGAAATTGTTCCTGAAAAGTATCGTATAGAATTGACACAGGCTTGTTCAGTGACTATATACCCCAGGCGAAAAACATCAGCTAATTTTAGTAATGAAGCGTTGATCAGTATGGGGAAGGGATATTTCTCAAAAAGTTTGGGAAACCTCACTATAGCCTCACACTGTTCGCCCACTTTTCCAGATCTCAAACCTAGAAGAAAGATATTCTGTATCGAAACATCGACCAAAATAATTGAATCAACCTTTATCCAACTCTGTTAAAGCTGAATTTGCATCTTGATCTGGTTCTCCCAGTCCATTTTCATTGAAAGCGCTCACTCTAACTCCAATCATATTTTTCAAAAAAGTCAGCCGATAGATTCACTTGACTCTACGATTCTCAGTATTTTTTTTCAACAAAAACAACTTTGTTCATAACCTCAAATCGCTTGACGCGTGACGTTTTGTGCTTGGCTGTTCATTGGCGTAGTCAAATAGGCACTCTCTCAAGTGATTTGCATACAGAATACAATGGTTATGCAACCAATGATACAAGACTTGATGAATATACAGATTCGGAAGAATTCATTGGGTATATGGGTGAAACCTATAAGTGCAACAAGGAAAGCGAGCGAACATTTCATTAGTCAACTCATTATTTTGAAGGATTAATTGAAAGACGCGTATGAAAGAATAAAATCAGAGATATATTTCAGTCGTAAGTAGAATATCATTGGTGTTTTTTTTTTGTGATATAAATCACGTTTTCAGTACTGGTACTGATGATAGTGGAAATTTGTTTTGAAAAATCATTTTCAAAAGGCAGAAATGTTGGTTATAGCGCGTCCCAAAATCAATGTATGGACGTCGTGAGTTCCTGAAAACAATTGGAGAAAACTAATTAAATAAATCCATCGAATTTTTTGAGAATTTCAAACCTTCGTAGGTATACACTGCTTCTAAATTCATGACGTGTCTTACAACATGATATTCATCTGAAATTCCGTTCCCACCCAACATTTCCCTTGCAGTTCTAGCAATTTCCAATGCTTTCTGCACATTGTTTTTCTTCAAAATCGAAATCATTTCCGGTGTATGCCTGAAAACAACGAAATTCATTAGTATTTCAATGAATAAAACGCTCAAAATTGCCAACATTTTTTGATCCTTCAGTCTACCAACTTGGTAACACCCCGTAAGCCCCAAAGCGATATCAGTCAGCATGTCTGCCAGTTTCTTTTGCACCAACTGATTGGCTGCCAACGGTCGCTTGAACTGTTTCCTCTCCAAAGTATAATTCCTAGCGATTTCCAGACAATTTTCCGCCGCCCCCAGGGCTCCCCACGCGATACCGTAACGGGCGTTATTGAGACAGCCGAAAGGGCCGCGCATACCCACTACGTTGGGCAGGAGGTGGTCTTCGGGCACTCTCACATTATCCATCAGAATCATTCCTGAATCACAGGGAAATACTAAAATAGCATCACTCCTTGAACTGTCATTATTATTGGCCTCGAAATTTGGCTTTGGGGTCGTTCGAAGATGATTAATTTAGACTATTTGTGTGTCAGAAAGTATATGTATATTATTGAACACCCTGTTGAATATTTTGGAAAACTTTGAGGGGTACCTGATAGGATACTCTTTCATTAATGTGTATACAAAAATTGATTTTTTTATCATGAAAATTGTAGAAAATATAGACATTTTAGTAAGTCAATCCATCTGTCAAAATTTTTCTAAAAAATGGAATATCTCAAAAACGACTAACGATAGAAGAGTGATTCAAAATGCAACCGATCCAGAATTTCACGTAGAATTCGAAAATCTGAAAATAAACAGGGTGTTCAATTTGAAATAAGGAAATCATTGGGATTTGAAATTTCCAAAAAGTTATCTGAAATATCGAACACCCTGTTGAATATTTTGTTAAACTATTAAGAATACCTGATAGGATACTCTTTCATTGATGTCTAAACGGGGATTGAACTTATCATCATGAAAATTGTAGATAATACAGAGATTTTAGTTGGTCAGTTCATCTGTCAAAATTTATCGAAAAAATGGAATATCTCGAAAACGAATCACAATAGAGGAGCGATTCAAAATGCCACAGGTCTAGAATTTTATGTACACTTCGAAGACGTAAGAATAAACAGGGTGTTCTATTTGGAAAAACAAAGTTGATATCACTTCCGGTTCAACCAAATCTGTCAGAATTATCTCCCTCAAATAAATAGACGATATTTAGTTATTTACCGGTTTTCGATGCTCTCAAAGAGAATTTTCCATGTAATACGGGCGTTTCCAATCCCTTGCCGTGTTCTTTGCGATTTACAATGAATCCTCGAACTTTGGAATCCTCACATCTGGCCCATACTATGAGAACATCAGCTATGGGCGAGTTTGTTATCCTTGAGTGATAAAATTTCAATCGAATACAATTCCAATTGGGTAAACCTTATCATTAGAACAAATTTTTAACAATTTGTTACCACCTAAGCAAGGCTTATAGATTGATATTGGGCGTTATATAATATCATTGAAGTTTTTCATCAATTTTTTTTCATAATTAACAGAACTTATTGATGTTGTTTATTACATGATTATGTCACAAATTTATGATTATGACTCAGTCTATAGTGTGGTAATGCAATTGCTTGATTGGTTTTACATATATAAGAAATATGAGGGTATTATCAGAAGAATGTCTCACCAAGTTTTGCTGCCATTCAAAATATAAGTTTTAGTAGTGGGATCGTATTTTGCTTTGCTTTCCATATCAGCAATATCACTCCCATGATCAGGTTCAGTAAGCCCAAAACACCCAACAAGCTCACCACTAGCTATCATAACAAGTAGATAAAGTCAATTTGAAGGAAAATTCAGTAAAATTACACTCACCTAGTTGAGGTAAATACTTCTGCTTTTGTTCTTCACTGCCATAATCATAAATGGCCCCCATAACAAGCGAGGATTGTACGCTAACAGCTGATCTGTAAGAGCTATCGACTCTTTCAACTTCCCTTGTGAGGAGTCCATATGCTACATTTGAGACTCCTGCACAGTTGTATCCTTTTATGGTGCAACCCAAAACACCTAGCTGACCAACTTCTTTCATTATATCTTTATCGAACACTGAAAGGAAAATATGATTTGCATGTCTTAGCCTCTTATTTAGCTTTTACCTTCTGATCTGTTAGCTTCCTTTACCCGTGGCAGTAATTTTTCCTGGCAGTATGATTTGAACTGATCTCTAATTAGTTTCTCATCTTCAGTTAGCAATGACTCAATGTTCAGTGGATCTTGCCAGTCAAATGTTGCTGGAATATACATTGAAAAATAGAAGGATTTCATATTTTTTTGGATAACCTACTATATTGTTACTATTCTTACCAGTTCTTGCATAATTCCGGGAATGTTGGATGCATTCTGATTAACACTCAATAAAGAAAATATGATGTTAACTTAGGATGATGCTATTAATGAATAATTTATTGTTCAGTTTCCTATTATTTTGAAATGATAAGTACATATTGAGTAATTTTTGCATTCCATGATCAATGAAATTCTCAACTTTACAGAAATGTTCACATAATACTTCAATTTTGTTATTATTAAAAAGAGAAGACACAAATTTTCCATACTTATTGTTGAAAATTCACCTATAACCAGTTTATTAGATAATTCATTTGTTTTTAATTACGTATTTTAAAAAGGATACTCTCATGTCCAACTATTGCACTTTTTCTGGCAACTTGATTTATTCCTTTTAATAATTTGTACATTTTCGATATATTATATTATACGAAATTGGAATGAACACATTCAACGCTGATATAAAATACCAGTCAAATTCTTTTTATCTCTAGTTTATTTTAAGAAAACAACAGATAAAAATTCCTTCAATCAACTGAACAACATTGGTCAAGGTTGTTAGAATTTCATAATATAGGAAAGAACATGCATTAGCTAATGGGCAATGCGTTGCAACGTTGTAATAGCATTTTGGGGCAGAGAAAATTAACCCTTCTATTCAAAAGTAGGGTAATAAAACGTTCTTAAAATTAAGTCATAGGTATTATTGTTATAATAATATGACTAATGAATTAAGAGGAGTATTTGTTTTGATATCATCTCATAGTTTTAAAACTCAATATGATTCATGATTCAAATTTAAAATTATCACAATGACAACCACAACGTGGTTACAGCAGTGACATTTAAATGTCAAAAATAGCTCAACGCTTACATTGTAGTGTGATCCTGTCAATTGACGTTTATCTTTTGGCTTCATGACGTTTACCCACAAGAAAAACATATTCAGTGTTTGTGCCTCTGTCTCTGTTTTTCACACTACATTACATGAAATCTAATATTCACTTTCACATGGATGAAAACCCCAATTTGATGCTGATAGATTCAGCGGATTGAACAATCAGAGAATGATGATAGCGTTTCGTACACAATACAAATGAGCAATGCTGATTGCCTAGCTTTCAGGTGTAGATGACACTGTAGGTATAATAAGTCACTTTAAATCACTAATTATTTCATGATTCAAGGCTTTTTCAGCTGTACAATCTCAACAGGAAAAGGTAAAGAAAAAGAACTTGGTATTTTCTAGCTGAATTTATTCGTCATAACCATAATAATTTTCCATTCACGAGAGATCTCGAAAACAGTTGATAAAACGGCGGATTGTCGGGATCCGGATACCTACCTAATATTTTCGGTGTAGCCCGCGGCTCATTTCGACGGTACGAGGCGCCTACCTAATCTGAGCATCGCGGCGGCAGCGGCATTATGAATCACGATGGGCCTGTCAACGGTGATAAACACCCTGTAATTTGAGCGGCGGCCGACTCGATCCGCATCCTTTTCTCGGCTCTTCAGGCCTTCACACGTTCGTCGTCGATCTCACGCAGACGGTTGGATTAATCACCGGCCAGTATTCGATATACAAGGTGATACACTGAAACGGACGGTGCATTTGCGAGACGCAATGTTGGAGAATTTCGCGGCGCGGGTGTTTGTGACGTCACTGACGGACCTCTAGCTGTTTAGGTTTTATGGTCATTCGATTTTTATGCTGGGGTTGCGATTTCACGTGTTACTTTTTATAAAGACGTTTAGACGAATAGAATAGAGTACTTTTATTTGACCATACAGAGGGATTCACCTAACTGGTTCATTAGAGGTTTATGGGGAACTGATGGAGATATCAACTTGAAATTTTGGTGGGTGCTACTACTCAATGTGTTCTATTTTCCTGAAATATGTTCAATACGCTGTTACTTCCGGTTGAACCGGAAGTGCTACCAACTTTGGTTTTTCAAATGGAACACCCTGTTTATTTTTACATTTTCGAATTCTACGAAGAATTCTAGAACTGTTGCATTTTGAATTTTCTTCCTATCGTGATTTGTTTTCAAGTTATTTCATTTTTACGAAAAATTTTGACAGATGGACTGACTGACTAAAATGTCTGTATTATCTACAATTTTCAAGATTCAAGGTACAATCTCCGTATACACATCAATGAAAGAGTGTTCTATCAGGCAGCTTTCAAAGTGTTCCAAAATAATCAACAGGGTGTTTGATATTTCAGTTTACTTTTTGGAAATTTCAAATCCCAATAACTTCCTTATTTCGAATAGAATGACTATGAAATTTTCACACTATACGACGCAAAATTTCATTCTCTATCGATTGGTGTGAGCATACCATATTGCTAGAATTGATATTTACAGAGATATGAACAAAAATGTGGAAATACGCTCATTCGTCTTATGTGTATTTTCACAAGTGTGCTTTGGATGGTTCTAAATTTCATATTTGACGAATAATATAGAACATAAAACACTTTCTCATTGATGTGTATACGGAGATTGAACCTTTAATCTTGAAAATTGAGGATAATATGGACATTTCAGTTAGTCAATCTGTCAAAATTTTTCGTAAAAATGGAATATCTTGAAAACAAATCAAGATAGGAAGAAAATTCGAAATGCAACAGGTCTAGAATTCTCCGTAAACTTCGAAAATGTAAAAATTAACAGGGTGTTCCATTAAAAGAAACAACATATAGAAAATATTTTAGGAAAATACATTGAGTAGTAGCATCCACCAAAATTTCAAGTTGATATCTCTATCAGTTAGGTGAATCACCCTGTATTATACACAATTGCATATTGACAGCAAGTCACAATAAAAAAATTTTATAGGTAGAATTCAGGATACAAATAACAATGCACACACAATTATAGTAAAGTTAATATAAATATAAACAATTAAAATAGTCCACACATTAAAATATTTGGGTTTAGTGACAGTGAGAAGTAATTATTAGGTAGGTTAAGCAAACAATAATGAGGATGAACTTAGAATTCTACAGATTGAAAAAATATGGAATACCAAAAGAAGTTCACAAACAAACTAAAAAATAAGGAAGAAAATCATCAGTATGAAAAAAATATATATCATTCTCAATATTTCGATAAATAATTACTTTCAGTGGTTAGCTAGATACTGGTTTCCAAAGAAAAACAAAATCTGCCAGAATCATCTATCTCGAATAGAGTATAGAAGTTATATAAGTAAATGAGTAATAATAATAATAAAATGATGATCATTTCAAGTCACTCGGTATATTCAAATCAAATTCATCAACGGTGTGTGGTCATGTGAACGCTTCAATCCTCGCCCATGGGATTATGGGACCACGTATTTGTTTTCAAACCCCAATAATTTGTTAACAACTCTTTTTTATTGGATAACCGCAAAATCTTCACAGACTAATAAATTGTGTGTTGTTAACATTAATATGTTATTAGAGCGGCTCACAGCACTGTAATCATTGGAATCAGATTCTAAACTGTTTCTTGCGAGCTATACCTGAGTTTGGAAGTCCCAAATTTTGATAACCGTCACTTCCCTCATTCTCAATAATATTTAGACACTGTTATGCCTACGAAATTAGAGAAAATCGGTTGTGAATGTGCTCTGAGAAAACCGAAAAGTAGCTTATTTAATTTCAACACCACTCACACAAATGCTGCATTTTCTACCTGATTATTCGTCATCTTCGCGACTGAGCATATCTCAAAATAAAAACGACCAGGACAATTGTGTAATGTCCTGAGAATGCGTGCTATGTCCTAGTCGGTTTCGTCAAGAAAATGATCTTGATCGCCGCACACGATGCATCAGAGTCCTCACGTCTTCTCAACATACTTGGCCTCCATGGTAGCCGTTCTTCGGGAACATTGTTACGTTTGTATCAGGGCATTGAAAAGTCGAAATTATGCTGTGCAATGTGATCTAGGCATTGCATTCTGTGATCACCAGCTGGGGGAAGCGATAATTTCACTTTCTGAGTACATCCACTCACTATGTTTCGTTTTTTTTTTTGTATGGTATAGTTAATTTATTTTAGGTTGATAGTTTTTTAGCAAAATACCGAATTACCCACATCACAGTACTTCAAGAGTTGGCATTTTTCAAACGATTAGCCTATCGATAGCTCACCGATGCGATTTTTTTGTTTTTATCGATTTTTCATGAGCATCCTTCACGTTTCATACGGAGAACATTAATCAAAACAACCGTTTTCATTTCAGTTCAATCTCAATATGAGTAAATGCAATACTACTTTTCCATCAAATGAACGATTTACTATCGGTCGAAAACTAGAAAAATTGAGAAAGTAATATGAAATAACAGAATATTATATTTTAAAATTATATATTTCAATTCAATGAT
Source organism: Plagiodera versicolora (assembly GCA_037013635.1). Classification (NCBI taxonomy): domain Eukaryota; kingdom Metazoa; phylum Arthropoda; class Insecta; order Coleoptera; family Chrysomelidae; genus Plagiodera; species Plagiodera versicolora. The sequence continues at coordinate 994,802 of CM072988.1, forward strand.
CCATTAGGTGATACACCTAACTGGTTCATTAGAGGTTTATGGAGAACTGATAGAGATAACAACTCGAAATTTTGGTGGCTGCTACTACTCAATGTGTTCTGTCTTTCTAAGATATTTTCGAATTCTACGAAGAATTCTAGACCTGTTGCATTTTGAATTTTCTTCCTATCGTGATTCGTTTACAAGATATTCCATTTTTTCGAAAAATTTTGACAGATGGACTGACTAACTTAAATGTCCATATCATCTTCAATTATCAAGATTGGAGGTTCAATCTCCGCATACACATCAATGAAAGAGTGTTCTATCTGGTATCCCACAAAGTGTTCCAAAATATTCAACAGGGTGTTCGATAATATGAACATTAATCCATTGAGAAGTGACTATCTCCACTTCGTCTATGGATATTGCAATCACCCTGTATAATTATCCTTATCGTGAATCAACTGTAACTCCAAAACAAATGAATATGTGATATTTTTCATTGAAACATTTTTTGGTCTTCAAGCAGTGTGGAAATTATCCCACTACGAAAACTAGTTCCCATCATAACAATACACGATAAGCCGCTTCTTTATATTGGCGTGTTATCCATGACATATAAGGATGCACATTAATTAGTTCTAGTTCATTTGATGTATCCAATTCGACATTTTGTACGCCATCACCGTCATACTGGCCAATAAAACACCGAAGAGATGAAGAGATAATTTCTTGGAAAAATGATCGACACCATACCATAACACCTATTATACGAGTACTGTAGCTTCCGATATTACCGACCGATGCTCACAAATTGAAGTTTTCTGTTCTTTATATTCGGAGTGTTTTCTTGGAACTCAAAGTTGTCGGCGTCTGCTGTATGAAAAGAATCGAAGAAGTACGTTGCTCTATAGAACTAAATTGAATTTACCCTTATGATTAGGTATGGCGATGGATTATCGTAGCATGAATATTATAAAAGGGAACGATGTATTAGTGTTATACAGTCAGCCTAAACGTTGCGGGTACATTAATTTCCTATTTTTTTAGCCATTTTTGTAACATATTTCAAGAATATCCTATAAATGTCCTGGTGAAATATGCCATGGATATTCTATATCATATAAATAGAAAGTTAAGGAAAAGCATAAACGTAAACGTAACTATGCGACGTATCCTTGATACGTATCTTCTCACAAGAGTTAAGGAAACATGAGTTTGTAAATGTTACTTACCTAAGTAATATTTTGTCCAAGACATCTCGTATTTCGAATTTTTCATAATTTCGTATTCAATTTTGTTAAAAATTAACTACAAGTATCGTCAAGTACATCTAAAAATCTTTGTTGAATGGGGATCCATTAGAGATTTATTGAAAGCCTGCATCATCATGATGGCAGAATAACAGCCATGCAACTATCGATAACTCGTTTTTTTTTAATTAAGTTTTGCCCATTAACGAAAACCAATCGAATTCTTTCTTCGCGTCTCGGTGTATTGCGAACCGAGAACTGGGCGTTCCATGGGCAGATCTGAGGCGATGGTTGTGGTTCGATCAAAATTAGTATGAGTTTTTGTTACGATTACTATACGTCACCCTCAAATATTCTGAAATTACGTTACACTTTAGGAACAGCTGAAAAAGTTCATCTAGGTGTTGACAACATTTTCGTTTTTTTTTTTAGGTAAGTGCAGAATGCATTTGATACACTTTTTTGTTGATTTCATATTCCCAATTGAACCAGAACGCCCTCAATTCAAAAAGAGATTGTTAAAGTAGAGTTTTTTGTGTTGCAGTGTCTTTTCAAAAACATTAAATTTAAGGGTAATCTAATCTAAACCTAAGCGAACAAAATAATTTGAGAAAGAACTTGGCAAAGCACAGACGTGTACGTTTCTATGGGTTGTATTCTCGATACATGGCTATGATTTAAATTCTAGAAGAAGCATAAATTCTACACAATCTTGATTACCAAATGAACACGGAAAATACTCACATTTTGATATGATATAATTTCTCAAATGTTCAATACACAAATCCACATTGGGAAGAGGATTTTGTCCAATCCATTTTCTCACTCACTTTACACAAGTCACCTTGTACTTTTTCACAGAAAATTGCAATGTTCCCCACTCTACCCCACTGATAAAGTATACTTGTCTTTTCACGATTTTGAATCTTGCATAAAATCAGTATTCACAATCTTAATATTACAATAATTCTCAGCAGAACAGCGACCTATTTCTAATTAGGTTATTCTTATTCTTCTTCTAATTTTTAAGCATCTCTCTTCCAGAAAATCGGCCAGTTCATTAGTCGATATGTTTTCATGTTCACTTTTCAGAGAATCGGAGAATATCAAGCGCTAACAAATCTAGTAGGTAAATATCTCGTAAATCCACTTCGAGACGTATTTGTTTCCTCCAACAAGGTCACTCAATGAGCCGTCGCTTTCTGCCTGGAAATTACATAATCTCGCATACAGTATCGGCTGCAATCCTACGAAAAAAGGTGGCAAAATAACGGAGGAACCGTCTTGCGGTGATTACGTGTCGCATTATATTTGTGTACGATATTTTACCGTCTACCGAAAGCCCTATCGACCTGTTAACAGTTCAACTAGGTGTCGATTTCGCGTGCTTCAAATCTAGCGAGCAGTGACTCGATTCAGTACGCGGAAATAACACAGTGTTTCCATAGTATCCGTAGGTCATAGTCGACTTGGTTGAGAAGAGAATATCTAGACGGCTTTTACGGTAAGAATTTATTTATAGATTCACCCACTGTTTTACTGTGATAAATCGTGAATTCATACACCGATATTGTTTGGTTTTATGGGGCGTTTTTGTTTTCTACTTACGTACATGATTGAATATGGATTTGTAGCGATCGATTCTGTGGAATGTACGTTTCTATTAAAAACTTGCAGAGGTTATAAGCCGCTATTATGCAAATGCTGAATTTAGTGACATTGTTGACGATGTTATGGAGTTTAATTTTTTTCAGGCGCTATAAAGGGAAACAGTTATTTTCTGTTATGGACATTTGAATTGCTTGAATTTTTACACTGCTTTATTGATGAAAACATCTAGTTAGAATAAAAATATTCCAAAGACGTGAAAGCATCGGATTTAAGTTTCAGTTTTTAGAGCAAAACAATCGATGAAAAAGTTAACAGTTTCAAAAAAACTTTTTCAGCATTGTTTGGTCTGAAAATCTATAAATAAAAGGAGAATTATCAGCTATTTTATTCTATTTTTTGCAAGGATTTTTCCCGATTGATGTTTTCTGAATATTTCTTCAACAATTTTTGGAATTAACATCTACAATGAGAAATAATAGACCGGACTTTTATTTTATTTCCTAATGATTTGCCACATGTAAAAGTATTTTTTTCGAGGAAAACTCTGTCGCGTAGGTTGACAAACTCTAAAAACAAGAAAGTTATCACTAATTAGCTGTCTAGATTTCAATTAAATTCCGATCGCAATCAACCCTACGACATCCTGCTGCCATGTGGGCAAAATATAATAAACCCACTGTCGATAATTGAAGAAACTCCCACTAAAATTTCCCAGTTCCTGGATCGAGAGGGATTTTATATTTTATCTTTCACGATCTGTTTTAATTTGATGAAAGATGTGCTTCAGTTATCAAATTATATTTGGCTCAGTTTCATGACAAATTTGATGCTGTTGAAAAATCTGTGTACTGTTGCCAATTCAAAAAAACCCAAAAGCAAAAGCATCGTTTGGAATTTATTAGTTTGATAACCTAATGACACTTATTATTTGAGTACATTGTATACTAGTAACGCCATCTATTTTGCAATAGTAGCTACAAGATTTAATGCGAATTTGCAAGTAGATTTACATAAATTAGAATACAGTTTCCAACACTGATGGCATTAAAAGATAAACTACAGACTTTGGGAGTTTCACTGATTTCATTTGAACAATGAAAGTTTTTATGTTGAAAATTCCGTAAGACGAATGTAGCCGGGTTTGAAGAAAACGCTCGAGAGGAATGAAATATCATAACTTAAATTATTAATATTTCTCATTTCGATATGTTCCCAAATCCATTTATGAATCAAACGTGATGAATACATAATGGTAATAAAGCTAGCATAACTGAATTTCTCATTCCCCGCTTCAAATTCCTAGCAATAATAATTTGTAGATTACTAACTTTGCTGTACCATTACCCAGTAACTACTGCCATCTGTACAACTACACCTCAAGCTTTCTAGTTATGTTCGTGACGTAATTCAATGCGCAAAGTTCACATAGTAGGTGTGACGTTACATTGTAGACGTCACAGCATGACAAACGTTTAGCAATTGAACTGGGATTTCCTCGATTCGTTGATTATTTGTTTTGGTTCAGCTATTTATGAATCATAGTAACTTAACGAATTTATTTATAGATCGGTATTCGGGTTTCATAAGATCAAATTGATTCACGAGGTCAGTGTTTGCTGTCCAAATTCAGTTTCAGGATGATATATTGAATAAAAAATGTTTTTTTTTTGTTGTCTTGATCTTATCATACAGGGTAGTTATTTGGAGATGAAAAAAATAAAATAAAAAAAAACTAACAAACCCTTCAAAAGACGCCAATGGTGCCCATCAAAAAGTTATTGACAATGACAGAAAGTTGTCGTTCCAAGGCAAAGTTCAAACTGGCACAGTTGCACATCAGCCGATGTTCAATTCCAGTATAACAAATATCACCCTGTATTTTTCTAATAATTTCACAAGTAGCTCGTGTGACCTAGGAAAAAACTTGGACGTGCTTCGTAGTGCATTCCTCGATTGAATTCGCCTGAATTTGCTCGTCTTATTCATTAATCAGTGAGAAAGTGGGGATGACATGACGTCTGAGATGTTTTGAGAAAATGCATGTGAATTTTTGTAGATCCATCGGGGAATTTCAGGTATGCGCATTTTGCTTTCCCTTGGCAAGCAAAAAAGTGACTCATTTGAACGTTATGTTACGCGAATGATATGTTTTCTCCGTACGGGATATTACCAAATGTGTCAAGGTCAAGTGAAGTTCATTTTAGACATCATTCTCCCTATTTCTAACCTATACACTGAAATGTTTTTCAATTAATTGATTCAATGTTGAATTTATCCTGAAACCAAGTGAATACATAACCGCAAGATATTGTTACGCTATTTCTTCCTACTATATTTGTGTCCATTAATCAAAATTGAACTGCTGGAATCAGGTGTTCACTATCAGATTCGGTTTCTATGTGAATATTTTACACTTGTGAATGAAGTTGGAAGCCTTTGTCGCCAACGGTAACATATTTTGAAACAAATTATTTATTTGCGTTCTCATAATGTAATATGGTATTACCATGTATTACCTAGATTATTGTTTATACGAGGTGGGTCAGAAGTGTGTTGGGAATGAGAATTCAAAAAATTTCGAATAAAAGTTGTTATATCTGTGCAGATATACAATCCAAGTAATTTGGAGATATACAGGGTGTCGAGATAAGCCAAGACATTATTGGATTTTTGATATTTTTGCTCTAGCTTGACAACGTCGCGTTTCATTGAATGATGAAGATAGTTCACGATGAACGAATATACAGGGTGTCCCAATTAGAAAAAATGAACCTAATGTTGATTCGGCTCGGCTGAAAACCCTGTATATCTCAAAATGTTTCAAAATTGTATAACTGCGCGAATATAACTCATTTTGTTCGAAACATTTCTATAAAAAATATGAGTAAAATTGAACCATCGATTCAACGGTGCTGGAAAAAGTCTTCAGCTGTGACTATTGCGCATGTTGTTGTTAAAAAAAAATAAAGCGTAGGTCTTGGGTTTCTGACCCAGCTTTGTTTTGAGAACCAACTCTCAAGGTTATTTATTGCACTCGTATTCTGCATCCTTTAAGAAAACATAAAATCGAGATTATAGCTTTATACACGATGCAGTTCCCATGTTCGTACGGTAATTAGTCAATTTGATCGGTTTACTGCTGGTGATGATGTCCATAACCCAAAACACTTGGAGAATACAGATTCGTATCAGTGGATTGGCAGATATCATCATCACATATCACATTCCTTGTACAGGGTTCATCGTATAATCCGAAATTTTCTTTGCTTAAATCCTGAAGATTTGTTACCTTTCCACCAATCTATGTTAAATACTTCCAGACATATCAACGTCATATTTGAATTCCTTAATTTCATAAAGTAATTGAAGATGACAGTTCTGACAGATTGGTTATCTTTCAATACCAACAGTGAAAAATAAAAAGTATCTAGCTAACCACTGCACATTTAGGCATTAATGAATATGGCAACAGTTTACAGTGATGCCAAGTTTACATGACAATATTGAACTATGAATCTTGCGCTCTCTTTTTCAGAATCTTCCAGGAAAATCAAGTTCCACAGAATAATTTGAAGCTCACCTAATCAAGGTGAGTGAATATATGATTTTTGATTGATTGAAAAATGAAATTCTGCACCACTAAATATTTTCGGTTCCTATCAACGTTATCACCGAATACCAAAGAATAAAAGTTCAATCACTTCTCCTGTTTACCATGATATGGTCTAAAGTTTAGACTCTAAACGACCTACTACAATGATTCACGTATTATTCAAGGTCTTCTATGATGAACGAAGCCACAAGGTTACATTATCGGTAATCGAGAATATTATCTAACAATCTAACAATGACATTCGTTTTCGAATTTCGGAGAAATCAGCTCGCGTCAAAGGGAATTTTGTATTACCGTTTCGTTAGAGTTTTCCGGTCTTATTCACCTGTGCAAATGATTCCGTAATCAAGTAACGATGATGTACTCAGAAATGTCACATTCCAGCGTGATCAAATCTCTTTATTTAGATTTTTTGGTAATTTAAGTAAGGTTAGAAAATCAGCATATGTCTTGTTTTTTTATAAATCTACCATGAACATTTATTACTACTTTGTTACTGTTTCAATAATTAACCACCCTATTTACAAATAGAAACAAAATTATTAGTATCCAAAAATATATATAAATCGTTTATTTAGTCATAAAACTAATGTCAAGTACATTGATTAAAAAAAAACTAACAAAACGTGCAGATCACACACAAACATATATAAAAAAAAAGACGGAAGAAACAATGCCATTACAGTACATTTGTACCGAGGTACTTCTTCAGCCTAACTTTAAAAATATCAAGATTTCCAGAATTTTTTACATCATTTGGAATTCTGTTGTACATGGTTACACCTTTGACAAAAATAGAATTCTGGCTATATGTTCTGCTAACCAGGGGAACACGAAAATTGCCTCTATATCTAGTGTGGTGCTCATGAACTTCTTGATTGAGGATTAAAATGTTCTGCAAATACTCAGGCGACATCCCAGTCTTAATCTTATGAATGAATATGAGGGAGTGATATAACAGATAATTCCCAACCGGTAACCAATTGAGGATGTCTAGCATTGAATTTATCGACGTATCTCGTGCACAACAAATAATAATTCGCATGGCTCGATTTTGTAATTTCTGTAATCGGTTTAGCACATTTTGACTCACCAGATAAAGCACAGTGGCACAGTAGTTGAAATGAGGGAGTATAAGAGTATTGTAAATTATCATTTTACTCCATTGGGTAAGATGTGGATCTCAATTTGTGTAAAACATGAATAGCCATGATAGGAGTTTCGATTTGGGGTACATCAATCGAACTGGTGATCTGGTTAATGCTTTTGACATAGTATTCATTAAGAGCATTCGACATTTTAATATTATCATTTTCAATAATAACATCATCAAAATCAATACTTGCATACTCCCTGGTAATACTGTTATTTGGTACGTATTTCTTCAAAGTCTGCCACATTTTAGTAGGATTACCAACATTACCATTTATTTTATTCTCTAAATATTTCTTTTTTTCTTGTCTTATCACCTTCACAGCAGTATTACGTTTCTGTCGGTATGATTCCCAGTTCTCTGCTACACGATTATTGACATATATCTTATAGCTTTCGTCTCTCTCTGCTGTCGCAGTTTTAACTGTAGTATTCCACCATTCTTGATATTGAGGAAATATTTTTACCTGCTTCATGGGGGCAACTATATCAATAGCCTCTAAAATTGTGTTGACCAAACACTTATATTTATAATTTATATCATATGTTCTATAATCCCATTCTATACTTTCTAGTCTTTCATTGATTGCATGATAGTCTATAGCCCTACCTCTACTCTCTATTAGTTTAACTTCATTTTCAGAAACTATTCCATCAAGATTCACCATTATATTTTTATGATTACTAATCCTAGGTATATCCAGTACCTGTAAAGTGATGTCACAATTCGACAACACCAAATCAATTAAAGTACCTCCGCCATTTGTCAGATGCGCATACTCTTTAACTTTATTCTCAAAACCAACATCCTCCATCACAGCCTTCAGTCTCTGAGTGTAAGTATTTGTACCATACCAATTAATATTAAAATCGCCAACGACAATCATCTTAATGTTCCTGTCGGTTAAATTATCGTCGCACCATTTTTCAAAAAAATCCAGAAACATTACATTACCGCTATTTGGTGACCTATAAACTGAAACTACTAAGAAATTAGTTTTATGATACACAAATTTAACAGATATTAACCAGTAGGACTTCTCGTAACTCGCTTTAGAAATATTTAATATTTGCAAATCGTTTTTTGTATAAATGAGAGCACCACCAGTATGTCTACTACAACTGTCCACTCTATTGACTACATACCCACTCAACTCAATCTCACCACTGTAAATATCAGGCGTCAAATGCGTCTCCGACAAACAGACCACTGTAGGTTTTTTATCGTCAACAAAATGTTTTATTTCATCATAATGTGCCAGAATACTTTGCGAGTTCATGTATAGAAGAAAACATTCATTATCATTTGTTATGCGTTGTCGTCCACCACTTCTCCGTCTATCTCTAAAAAATTACTCCCAATTACATCATTATCGCCACCTGTCACATCCCTACCCAAATATTCACATGTGTGTGTAGTAATATGAACCAAATTACTATGTTGTCTACCATTAACAATCAATCTAGCTAATTTAGACACAAACATGTTCTTATTAAGTATCTGTCCATTATCGTTAATATCTACTACTATTGCTCTTGTCTTAATACAATTGTCCAGTCTGGCAATGTACTTACTAAGTTTGTCATTGAATTTGTTAATGAAAAAGTTCAGTTGTAATACTTTGAGAGGAACTTTAGTCAAGACTACATTTGTATTATTGAGACACTGTTTCAAATTGTTATTCAACATTTTGAAAGATGGGTAACTCTTTCTACGAAAATCATTAAGACCAGCTTGTACAATCACGAAATCGTTCATTGTGAATGATTGTGTTAACTGTACTATGTCTTCAATAACATATCCCAAACTAGCACCTGGTTTAATTATGCTTTGTACAATATAATTTTGCCCCAGCTCTCTACTCAATAGGTTTCCTACCTTCCTACCCCCTTCATCACATAATATCAAAATCCTATTTTTAGTACCTTCAACTGCTTTTACTTCCCCACTATCCACACACACCTGTTCATGATTACTTTCATTATGTGTCTTTGTACCCTCTACGAAAATACTCGCTGAGTTTCTATCTTCTTGAGTCAGGTTTTCCTGTCTCAGTGTGTCATCTAGTATTGGAATGTCTACGCCACTGGTGAAAGGAGGATCCGTCATTGTCGATTGTTGCTTCATATGATGGATACATGTTTGTGTATCAGCTGTTTTTACAGCGACCCTTCTTTCTGCGAAAAATAAATTGAGGAAATTTTTAATTAGTATAAAGCCCTACTATTTTAGTGAATTTTTTGTATAAATATTGTCTTATGTAATTTATTTATTGTATTTTTGCCGCGTCAGTTTTCTTTATAATAATTATTATTATTATAATTAAATTTTCGTCAAAACGAAAATCGAAAGATTTTGCGAAACTATCGAAAATATTCTCGATTTCTCTTTAGATCATTATTCAATACATTATAAATCGAAAACATCCTGAATGATAAACTTAACCTAACTTTCTGTTTCGGAGTATCGCTGAAAAAAGACAAGCGGCAACGCCTCTCTGTTTGGCGAGCTGTCATATCTATTAGGCAATCCAACCACCTGTCAAATCTAAAAACAATATGGCGGCCTAGGGCACACATTTGGTGTTTACATATGTGACTTGAGTTGAAAAGTGTTACATTTAGTGATCTCTAGTGCCTTTTTTATGTGTTTTTTCAATTGTGGCTAATTATTAACTCTTTTACTGAAGAAAAATGCCTATCACATGTATTGTGGTTGGCTGTGGATCTCGTACTAACCGAAATAAAGTCGGCATGTATTTGGTTCCTACGGTTACTAATCGCAGGTTCTTAGAGAGTAAGAACGATTTAACTAGAAAGCGAAGGGCCCTATGGTTAGCTGCGATCAAGATATATGATTTCACTGATTCCAAACTGAAGTATCAGAGAGTCTGCAGTAGACATTTTTTTGACCAGAATATTGCAAGAGGAACAGCATCAATTGAATAATCTAAATCAGCATCAGAATCCAATGTGAAAGGATCTAGACTATTAATTACTTCATTTAATATCTAAAACGAATGCTGTGACAAGAACGAACTGAATTAATAGTTCCAAGCATACTTTTCACCAGCGTCTTTGCTATTCAACATCAACGTCTTTAAATATTCACCCTCCATCTGAATACCTTTTTTAAACACCACAAAAACTCCGAGAATAAATAAAATTCACTGTTTACTAGCCAAGGTATCGGATTGTTTGCCCTCATCCGCCATATTGGATGTCACGTGGTTCGGATTGCCTAATTTCCCTCAAATAGACAATATTTGGCCTAGATTCGGACGTTGTGAATCGCATTGGCAACGTCGCTAGTCTAGCAACGTGGGTCCGAGAGATCGTGCTGGGTCGCACGCCGTTCCAGTGGCGTGCGTCATTTTGACCAGTCCGGAACGGAAGAAGGACGCAGGCGAGCACGTGTAGACCCACCGACAGGAACAATCGACAACAAATATTAATGAAGTGCGTTGATTGAGGAATATGTGGCGTGCCCTCTTCCCCCCCCCCCACTTTTTTTACGACTTCGCGGGAATTCCTAGATACCATCTCGAACGCTTTCGATTAGCTATTCAGGAGGTGTGAGAAATTTACACACAGTATTTAGTCAATGGTTGCGTGAAGATTCGAACGTCGTACATCATTTTTTGACGTTTGTCATACTTTGGCCAGGGTGAATAACTTTGTGTACGTCGACTATTTCCCTCATTCGTTATAATTTCTATTTGAAATGACAAAATTGTCACTAATTACAGCGACAATTCGCACGCTAGCAGATGGCGAGGGCGATTTTCACTTGATAAAATGTCATTTATTTTTTGACAGTTGTTATGCCGGTTTTATACAGATTTGTGTTTATATACAGGGTGTACCAGAATTGCACGGCAATATTTCAGGGACGTATTCTCTGGTAAAAAATAAGGAAAAAAGTTCCTATGAACGTGCGTCCGATCTCGATTATTAGCGGAGTTACAGGGTGTTGAAAGTTTTGAAAAAATTAGGTTTTTATTTTATTGTACTTGATCTACTGTACATAGAGGTTTCAAATTTTGTGTGCGTATCAAGCAATAGGTGCTGCTTAATATGACAATAAATGTTTTCTGAATACTATACAGGGTGTTACATTTTCCGAGGTCTCAATCCATACAAGCCTTAAGAAAAACTTGCTCGTACGCCACTGGTGAATTTCAATATTTTTCACAAGTTCTTCAACCTATTACCTAAATTTTGCCCCTCCTGACTTTTGGTCGAATTCCGTTCAGTTTCCTCAGAAATTAATTAATTTATAAATTGGCTCAAAGTTACATACTCTGAAATTTTTATACTATTTTGATATTGGATATTTATTAAAGCATCAAAATTAAATACACAAGAAATTCATCAACAAATGTTGCGTCAAAAATTTTTGCACTGTCGAAAGAATACAAATGAAGATATATTTTTTTTATTTTCACTCGAAATGAATAAAAACAAAAACGCATAAAGGAATGGAATCAAGTGACATTGTCGATATTGAAAACTCGTAAATACTCAATCATAACAAACTACAATTTCCATTAAAAAATTGATATTGAATAATAGTAAAGTAAATGCAATCTACTTAATTGAATTTTTTTTATAAAAATCCAGCTACGAGAGTATTATTCGCCTTATCTTCTCCCAACCATGATAACCCCATACGAATATTTCCTTTGTCGTTATTTCAATTTTTTTGTAACAAATAGCGAGCCGTGTCCTCTGTCGGAGACTGACCGCCATAAATAACGTGTCGCCTCGACGAAGACTTGTTAAAACCTTGGGAAATGGAGTTTACACAGATGCCGGAGAGATAAGAGACAATTCGGGACTAGTGACTTATTAACATGTTCACATTCCAAAATATTATTTCTTATACGTGTGGCGGAAATGTTCGCTTGGGTACCGCCTAGATCGTAAGAAACGATGATGGCGATTTGTCAAAATGAAATGTGGGAATTATGGTTTTTGAGGCTTGCGTTAAAATTCCTACCATCCATCAAAGCCCTAGACTTTCTCCATGTGTCATTGTGACAAAGATGACTATTGTCTGTCCAATTTATGGATATCCTGGTGCATTTTCGTTTGGTGAAAATTTTCAAGCAAAATCAGCGAAAAAGCTGATTCAAAGCTTGATTATGACTTGTGCAGGGTGGGCCAAATCGAACACTTTTGAAGGGAAAGTCCTGTTTCTATACTAGATAGATGGAAACTGATGGTAGTGTCTAAGAGCCAATTTTTATGACAAACTTCATGGTGAAAACTGCATATCGATATCTATAACCGTTTCTGAGTTACAGCGTGTTTTCCGAAAATGTGCATTTTCGAAAAGTTGCTGTAACTTCTTTTCTACGGGAAAATTTATTGTTTCTATTAAAACATTTCCAAAGCATTTTTTCACGTAGGATTCAATGGTTCAACTTATTAATTTTTTCAATTTTTTTGGGCGCATTGTCCAAAGTCTATTAAAATTTATGCGTTCTAAAGTCTTCCTATATACATGAAAAAACCAAAAGCCATGTATTTCGAAGATGTTTTAAGCTAAACATTGGGTGTGCTATATTTTTGGAATGGTAATTTCAAGTAGTATTGAAATATGCAGGAAAATACAGGTTGTCTCATTTGAAAAAATATTTTTTTCATCAATAACTAGTGATAAATGATTTGAAAAAATTAATGATTTGAACCATTGAATTCTACGTGAAAAATTGCTTCGGGGATGTTTTTATAAAAACAAAGAATTTTCAACAGGAAAGAAGTTACAGTAACTTTTCGAAAATGCACATTTTTCGGAAACACGCTGTAACTCAGAAACGGTTATAGATATCGATATGCAGTTTTCACCATGAAGTTTGTCATAAAAATTGACCCTCAAACACTGCCATCAGTTTTCATCTATCTAGTTCAGAAACAGGACTCTCCCTTCAAAAGTATCTAATTTAGCCCACCCTGTAGCAATTTTTTTGTAGTAGATCTGAACTGACCAAATCAACGCTAAGCAGCCGAGAGCTTGTAATTTGAATACTTAGTCATCTTATTTTTGCTTTGAGTAAAAATTAACTATGAAATATGTAAATTTTTTTTCGTTGCAAATACTTGAATCCATTTCAAATCTCCCCGGATTGAGAAAAGCGTTTGAAAAAAATGATTATCTTCAAATTCTCTAAATGTATTTCTTAATTCTCCTGATAATGTTTCCAATAATGATAGTATGGTTATGTACTACACAGTGAGTGTTCCAAGAAATCAAATAAAATAAAATATTGGTTTGAATTGGTGCCTGGATGCTTCTAGCATTGATCTAGTTACTTTTATTTCGCACTGATGGTACTAAAAGATAACCAGATTTGTTGCTCTCTCTTTTCCTTGAATGCGAATCGGTTAATCCAGGAGTGATTCATTCCCAGCTAGCACCCACCGTCCTAGTACGTGCCTCCCCTCCCCCCCCCCCCAAAAAAAACTTTTCCCACCACTCAAAGGATCCGCGATTACCGATTTCTGAGAACCGTCGAATGAGCTGCATAGACAGTAAGGAATCCAAGCGCCGGCGGCTGAATATCTGAACGAGGAAATGAATGAGCGAGCCTCCTCATCACAGGAATTCTCGCCAGCCTGATCATCGAGGTTTGGGTCGTAGAACAAAAAAAAAGCATGTGTCTAATCGGATTACGCATATTGGGGACGTGTTTACACAGGATGTGGTTTGCACAGACGAAATTCCTCGAGATTGTAGATTGGTTTCTCGAGATATGTTTCGGTTTTTTGGTTGTGGTGAAGCCGACAAACTAGGGAGCTTCTGATAGGTGTCCAATTTTCCATTTTTTGAGAGACAATAAAAGAAAAAGTACTAGTAATGAAATAATTCTTTTTTTTTAAGGATACTCTTAAACAGAAAGCTAGGTTAAGTGTATAATCAAAATTGTTTTGGGAATAAATCAAAATGAGTGTGAAACATTCCAGGGGGCGATTCCTCATTGAAAAAGAGATAGGATCTTCCATATAAAGAAACTCCATTGGGGCATCCCTTGTTGAGATACAGCCGCTTAAAGGGGGTACATAAAATTTACAAATTACAATTTTTTTCACAAATACTAAAAGAGTTACAAAACTGATATCAACGTGCGAGTTTCTTCTAACTTGAAGACACTTTAGTCAGTAATTTATTTGGTTCACCCCATGGTTGTAAGGGGTGGAAAATGCAACCACTCTAACTTCTTGTCTTATTATTTGCTTACAATTCGAAGATTTATTCCTGATAGCTTGTTTAATTCTAAACAACAAATGTTTCTTGAGTTTTTTGCCCAAAATCAATCGGTTGGCTGCAAAAAAATATTTTACGAAGAACTGCAGTGGATTCAAAATTACTTCTGGAAAAGGTGTAGTTAGAAGTGAAAATTCTTCTTGTGAGAGCACGGGATCCTCTTGCCCCGGGTGGCATTGTTAACAAATAATTAAAGATATTCGAAAACCGACCCAACTACTAAAGTCGTCGGCCATCTCTTTCTACCCTACCTTGCTCGCCTTTCGAATAGGACTCCACGTAAAATAATATGATAATGTCACAACATCAAGCATTCCTTTCGAGAAGAAGATAAGGAGATGGATAAGGGATACCTGAGCGCCGTTCGGCGTTATTAACAATGGTGATCAGGCGCTCTCTGCCACTTTTCGGTAGTTTTGGATTTGTTGAATGGGGCGTGGAAACTCCGCTCACTATAATCCGATAGTCGTTCACATTCCAGATTTAACATTTATCGATTCAAGATGCGAGTGAATAAATTCATGAGAATACAGGGTGTTCAGAAACGGAAACTACAAATGCTAGAGGTTATTTTATGTCGATTCAATTCGAATTAGTTTTTCAGGAATTTCATACAGTTTTCCAAGAATTTCTCATCGTATATTTGAAATTTGTGTAATCAGTAATTACCAGTATCTGTAGATTTCGTTCATTTCTCAAAGCGATAGAAGGATTAGAAACACAAAAAGTTCAAATTTATTTTTTCTTGCAGAAGAGTTTCTGGACACCCTGTATTATTATCACTTCAAGATTCAAGAGGTTCAAATTGTTCATAAATTATGTAAAAACTGTTCACAACCAACTTGCCAAATAGATTTTAGTCGCACTACCTAATATTAACAGATTATCATTCTCGGAACTGACAATCCACCTTTCGGTAGACGCAAAGGGTGGCACTTCTCAGTTGTTTTAGATTTGTAAATGTGGCTTTTTTATCGTATATCGCTCGGGACTAATGTAAATCAGTGTAGTTTTTGAGAGAACTAATCGATTAGGTATGTAAGACAGCATACATTCCCGATGTTTGTCTGTTTTTTTCTATAAAGGATCCACACTAATTGTCTCACTATAAGTTTCAAACAAAAATAGGCATCGAGTATGTGGGTTTTCGATCTATAACACAAGCCTACTTTGATTATTATACATAGACAAATGCAGTATTTTGGCTATTTTATATGACATGTCATTCCTTCTATGACGTATCAGACTTGATTTCTGGGAAGAACGCATCGTTTTATTTTTTCCTATCATCCGAAGATTATTGAATGATGAATAATCTCAAAGGACGAATAGTATCCGGCATAGGTAACGTAATATTTGTGGTTATCTTTATCAACTTTGTGGTCTAGCGGTGTATCTTCTTTTAGTAAAGGACCAATTAGTATTCTGAGATATTCATTTATTTCCTCTCGCATAATAGAATCAGATCGCCGTTTATTGAAAAGGTTAGAGATGTTCTTCCTAAGTTCTGATCCTAGTTTTCCAAATATCTTGATGTTATAAACAAAGTGGGTTCTTGCATGGAATGGCGCTTCTGTCAACAGAACTGGATAATGAAATATTTCGATGATTATGGCTTTGAAAACAATGGATGACGACAGCGAAAACAGTGGAAAATCAGCTTGGAAAATCATGACTTGTTTGGAAATAAAAATTCCCACAATACAATTTTCTTTCGTGTAATCGTAAATATTTTGTTACGTATCGTATGTATAAACAATTTTCACAATCTTGATTATGGGTTTTACATGCAATTAATGAAAAGCGATAAATAAAAGACGCCAGTTTTCCACTGCATCAAACTTTCCACATTAATTTTTTCCTGAATATTGGGAAAAACTATTTACTTGTTATTCTCCAGGCTACACCTTACATTTTTACTACATATCGTTAATAACCTCACTTTTTCCACGGAACGTAAAATATATTGTCGATGGTCAGGAAATGATTCATTACAGATTGGCATACGTCACCTTTTCATCCTTGAAGCTATGGAAGATTATCTCCAGTTAAATAATTAGGCAAGTGTTGGCAAATAAAAAAACGTCGTTTTTTCATTGGATGTTTTGTTTTAGCGATTAAATCCTCACGAATATGGTGGATACCCGCCACTGTTTGACAAGGTGTAAACTGTCCTTTCTCTTTTGCTACACTAACAGAACAATCCAAATAGTGTTTGAATTCATGAATGAACATTTCTATATTCTAGTAGGCATCAATGAACATACGAGATCATGGAGGCGTAGCAAGTGCATTTCGCCCACTGTAATATTTCCTGTTAGCATTGTAAAACCATGCTATCGAACTTGTTACATCTAATAATCCGTTTTACATTCGATCTTCAAGTTCTCGAGATAAGAATTTGTGGAAGCTGTGCGATGCAACACAGTTTGTCCATGGAATATTCCTAATTCTTTGACACATTTTGAGAAAAAAACTTCCTATAAACGTATGTCCTAAAAGTCTTAACTCTTGAGATACAGGGTGATAGAATTTTGAAAAAAAAATCAGTTTTTTAATAACTCAGGTAATATTTCAGACAAATTTGTTACATGTCTTCTATGCATCAAGGGGCATTTTATGATGTACGAAATTTTCTCTATCAGTTGCGTCCGTACGAATTTTGCATTGAATATTTTTGGAGAAAAAATTACTACGCCACTGCTAACTTCCAAAATAAAAATACTCTTGAGATCCTCATTCATTATTGAGCAAATTTAATCTCATGGATTTTCTTTGCACGACGCATGGTTTCCGCTTGAAAAAATTAAAATTGTTTTAGTTCAGAATCTATTCCTAAAAAATCTGATGCGGCGTCACCTTGTATATCACCCTGTATCTCAAAAGTTAAGACGTTTAGTGCATACTTTTCGTTGGACCACTCTGTATACTATGTTTTCTACTTTGTATCAACTATTCATCATTCTTGTGATCTTTGGAGAGTTCAGCGAGGAAAATCCTCTTACTCACTCCTTTTCTGAGAACTCCCAACATGACCTACTGCCGAAAGTTTCCGACATTTGCCGGTACATTACTCAGATCGATTTGAACAGATTTCAATTGGCATTATTCGAAATACGTACGTGATTATTTGGACAAAGTTTTGCGCTGATCCCGGATCAAGATTGCCTTCCACGAAACGCTTTGAAGTTTCGGTTGTCACCGAATAGTTTTCGCAATGAGAAAAAACAATAAGGAATCATCGAATATTGCTGAATCATCGATGCGATGATGATGACATTGAGATATGAGCATGTGGCGGAATTGATCGTCTTGATCTACCACCATGAGCTTTTGTTTTATTGACACATCATCATCAGCAGTGCATCCTAGAGAAAAGCACAGAAAATTCGAAGGAAAAACGACTTTTGACATCATTGTCAAGGTCACGTGACACGTTGGAAATCGATTTCCTGAAGGTCGACCACTTTCCAGCTTTTGTTTAGTCGACCCGACCTCGTTTTTCGATTTATCGATTCTAATTCCCGAAAAAACATTAGCACGAAACGGTTGCGGGGATAAATGAATTCCTGAAAATCTCGGTGACAGCTTGGTAATCAGATGTATGTTCTTTCCTGCCGGTACATCGGCTGCGTGGTTTGAAATCGAAAATTATACCACGGGTACAGGGTGTGAAAAGTAAATCCAAAAATGTATCTCCCAAAGAAATATATTGTTTCTTCACCATTGAATGAATTTGGAATTGACGAGACATTTTGCATGGTATCAACGATGATAACGTCTAATTTTAGTAGACAAAATGAGCACGTCCTTGGAGAAAAGTTCAGATAATACTGAAAAAAAAAATCGAAAACAAGCATTTAGAAGCAATTTCCAAAATTTCGCTGTGGTTTTCACTCGTTATTTGACAAGTTGAATGTTGTGCTTGTCAAACTGGTACAAAGAAGTGATCAGTTGTTGACTGACGTTTGACAGACTGAAAAAATAATCAGAATTAATCAATAATAATCTTTATTCAGCATCAGTGCTATATACATAAGAATAATTCCAAATTCATCTCGCGTATAACTGTTTACCTTGAAAATTTGCATCTTCCACCAATCACTTGAGATATACGTGTGTCAGTTTGACAGATGACACTTCAAATGGGGCTGTTGGGACGATGCATACACCCTGTATTCAGATTATGCAACGAATAGAAGGAGAGTTCGAACACATCAACATGCTTACGTACCCCGAAGTGAACTTTTTCAAGATTTGGTATCAACTGGACGAGTTCACAGTTTCCCCAGTATAATAAAGCACGATCCTCATTTGTTTTCATTGATTCCGCAATTTGGTCAACTAGCGAAAACAGCTGAAACGCGAGCGGTTTTTTCGAGTATGAGTTTTTCGTGACAAAACGAACTGTCACCGAGCTTTCTTTTTGACAAACCGTTTCAAATTTACGTGAATATCTTGTATTTTTGTCATTATTTTTCCATCGACTAAAATGCCAAGTTATTGGGAGTGTTGTCGATTTTGTGAAAGTTGCGGGTAGTTTTTTGTGAAAACTTCAAAATGCCAAATGATTCGCGAAAAGGACGAACATATCTACGGTGAGTTTTTAATGGAGTTTCATGCTTTGTAAACTCAATTTATCAATCAGTATGAACTGTATCAGTTTCAATATTTTGGATATTTCAACCGAGAAAATAACTCCATAAAGTTGTCGAGGAATAAGGTGTATCGAATCTCTTTTCTATCGGTAATGATTCAAAATAATTTTCCTCTTTCCAAGCAATATTTTGTTTCAGATCTGTGACCTTTTATAATTACTGTGGGTTTTGACGTATCTACTCCAAAATGCAATTAAATACGATTAATTTCTCGAAAACATAAAGAGAAATTACGCTATCACAAAAACTACCTCCCATAACGTAATTGTTCAATTAAAATTAATAAAAAGTAGCGTACGATGGAAATTGTTCATCTTCGTCAAGCTTGTTTACAAATTGTGATAAACTACCTTTTGCATTCTCGGGATATTTCGAACGTTTTCGAATGATAACTATTCCATCAATCACATACTTATTAATCACTAACATTCCTTGAAAGGTTTTCTCAATTCGAACTATTTAGTTTCATCATCATACAGAATCAAGAAATGTTATTTTCATTTAATGACTTGTCGATCAAGTGATAACTTTGATCACTGTTAAAAGTTATTTTTTTTTGTGAATATTAATTGTTCCATTTTTTTCTCTAGTCAATGATCCCTTTCAAGATGAAACCTCAGTTAAAGTAGATTTCTAGAATATTATCTGCTGTTTTCGACATTAATTACATTCACGATGTTGTTATGGAACAGTGAAATTAGAGTATACTTTGATAATTGATTATAAAACTGGTGTGAAGTACCGATAGGAAATTTTCGATAACTAAACTAATGATTAAATTAAATGAATGTACAGTGAGAATGAAAAACAATAATGATGATTTTATTATACCTTGTTAATCACAGTCCCTGTCACTATTTTGACCTTGAGATGTATCAAATCCTAATTGGTTGTCGATTTTTTTTTGAGACTATGTTCATGACCCAAGTTCATTTTCTTGATAATCAGTTTCGAATATATCAGTGCATTTCATAATGTTAATGAAAGATGTCAACGTAGCAAAGTTATAAATAAGTTTTGGACATGATAATAATTCATCTTTGGAGTTTCGGGTTGAGTATTTATTACCCCATATCGACTGTCATAACACCTGAAATCTCAACAAATTCGACATGCATATAAAAAGGTACCGGAGTCTTCTGTCAACTGTCAACTGTGAAAATCAGTAAGAGATGTTCGGTTTATGATTATTTATGGTTTGTACTGGAGAAGATGAACACTTTATGGCGTACTAGATTTCCAGTGTGTCAAACCGAAACCGGGTCTGATGTTAGTAACACAATTTTAAATAGGGAATGGTACATTTTTATGGCTTGTCAGTACCAGTTTCTATCGGCAATAGTTACAATGATTGGCCATGATATATCATTTGTTGGGGAAAAAATGCCGAAAATGGAACTTCTCCAATCTACATCATTCAAAAAGATTTGCTATTTTTGAATAAAGTATTCCAAAATTTTTATTGTGCGGTTTTGATAATCTGAAACTGATGATCATGGACATTTCAACAGCGTATATAACTTCAGGAAGTTTTCGAAAACGCCATCTCCTTTACAGTTTCCTCAAAAATCTACTTTCTTATTTTTGACGAAGAGTGCTTTGGAAAAAACATCGTATCGACAGTTGAAGGGAAGAGAACCAACTAACTAGATTATAAATTCATTCAGAACCATCACAATATATTAGACGAGCCGGCACTACACACGGACCCACTTTATAATACCATTCATTTTTTTTATTATAGCTTCGTTAAAGAGGAAGCCGATTCATTGCCAGGTGGGAAAAACATTTGAACTGATGTTTTATTTGATTTTAAAGCAGTTAACACGGCGGGTATTGATTAGGAAAAGGCTTTTGTAGTCCTCGAAACTTTCGATTATTGAGTGGGATAGAAAATTCCCCTTTGTTCTTTTGACTCGCGATGAAATCAATGTAGAAAAACTCGTACTGAGCACTGCCGCCAAATAAAAAATAAGTGAAAACAGTCATTCTCTAGAGAATGAGAAGTATTTTTGTATCAATTGATTTATAATGGAGAGGTTTTATCACTCTGTATGATATTTTCAACGACTACACCAAAAGCGACTGGACTAGAATTTTTTTTATTTTGTCCAGACTTTTATAAAAAAATTATAGAGGGCGCCAAAGTATTTTTTTTTTTCGGATTAAGATGTTTATGTTTTCATGATTTCCTACCGCTATAACTTTTTTTGAGTGGATTTTGTTACCAAATTAGGAGAGTTAATTCTTAACATCACAAGATGTTGCGAAAAAAAAATATTTTTTGAAAATTCTAGATAGGAGTGAATATGTAATTACAAAATTCAAACGTATTTGAGAGTTTCTTGAAGCCTTATTTATTATTGTTACGCAAGTTAAGTTTGAGAATATACAGAGCCGTATTAGCCTTATAAACAAACCGGAATCATATCATTAATAATTTCAACACACCAGGTCAATCACTCATAATCGTGGAATTTCACTGGTCCAAATCCGCATGTTACACAACAAATCCGTTCAAGAATATGATAAAACGAAGCTGTTACACTCTCAAGGTCGCCGTGACTCACACTTTCAGTGGCTAACAGTATCATTTCCATACACCTGACTTTGATTTCGATTTGCCTATGCAAACAAACGGAAACATGCAGGGTATTCCCTCGACATTCAAGATGAGCTCGTATATTTTTGTTCTCGTTCAGAATATAAACTGTTTGATAGCTAATAACAGGTGAATGTTGAATTCTGAATGTATATTTATGCAATATCTCGTAATAGGTTTCATGAATCAGTGAAAATATTATTGTTTTCAATATTCAACTGTATTTTGAGAACGTGGACACTAATGTATTTTTTTTAATATTTTTTTTGTTTTTTTTTGGAAATTCTTCTGCTTTATTTTTGCAGTAACGCTCGTATCTACCGAATAATATTTTTGGGATTGCATTTTTCCACAAGAATTATACAAGGTGTTCATTGGAATATCCTTCGTTGAGGTACAAAGGGGGTACATGAAATTTGTTTCACAGTTCACAAAAAAGTCTTCCTGGACCACATTGTGCCTTATCCAGGTTCAAATATCGTGAATAATCAGAAGGACGCGTGCTAATATGACCCACGCTAAATTTAGCATGATGTATTTGTGACACATAACAATTCCATGTACCACTCATTGGAAGCAATTTACTTCATCTCGTGACACATCGCATCTCTACCAGTGCGAAACAACAATAATACGAACTACTCTACTACTTTTATTGGGAATTAGTCTAATTAGTATTAGTATTTGAGACAATTTAGCGTGTGTTATCGTGGAATCGTTTATCGAAAAGGCGCCAGCTAAATTTCCGAAAAACTGACCAGTAGTTCTCCTCGTAGAGTTTCATACAAAAGCGTATATCAGTCTAAACCATTGGCGTAACTAGGGTTGACTAATGGGGGGCCGTTATCAGGCATGTAGAATTATACAGGGTGTATCATAATTGACTGTTGATCCTGAATATCGGTGATTTTTGAATAACAAATTATAAATTGTGAAATTTCAACATGATGTATGGTATTCAGCTATGGAACACCCTGTATTCTATCGAGAGGAGTAAATATTTGAAAGTTGAAATGTATTTGAACGATGACTAAACGATTTTGAGATGTAGGTACTCAGTTTTGTCTCTGCAATTACGTCAACAGGAAAAACCATTAATTATAAGTAACAATCTTTGATAATAATCTTCCATTTTCGTTAGGTGATTGATCATTCAGATGCAATTGAAAGACATCGATACGACTTATCAAAAACAATTGAATATATCGACAAACAAAATTTCAATTAAGGCATTTACAACTGTCACATAATTCTTGAAAATTATTCAACATTTGTTGGTGTTGTAAGAGAATTTCATACGAAACGTGTCGACCACAAACAGGATGGAAAATATAATATATTTCCGTGGTTTTATCGATTCATATGAAAATGATTCGTGAAAGAATTTCTTGGGGTAGGCCAGAGTCGCTGCTGAGAAGATCATATCTCGAGAAGGAGCGACTTGTAAACGATCGCATACAGGGTGAAACAGCCAAATGGAATTAATTTATTTCATTTGGCTGTTCCACCCTGTAAATTACAAGATGCGCTCTCATATTATAAGACGGTGTACCTTACTCGTTCTAGAACTGTAAGATAATCAGGAATTTAAATGTCTGTCATAGAGGAGACGGGCCGAAATCTGTTTAGTTACGCTAGTGGTGGAAATATAATTTTTATTCATTTGGTCACTTTTGGGGTCAAGTTTACCTGACGAACATTCTGTGTATCTTCACCTGATTCAATGATTTCATAAGATTTCTTCGTAAACGGTGACTTACAGATGGATTCATTGGTTGGAGGGAATGTCCTATTGGACTTTGATCATAGTTTTCTAACCAGATTAGGAAGAAATCGTTATTATTCATTGCTTAATGATATTCAGGCGCCAAACGATCAGACACACCAAGAATTGATGAGTGATGAATTGGATTTGGTAATTTTTCAGAAGCTATCTGGGCGATTTTAATATTAAGTTGAATTTCAAAAAACAAAAATAAACCAACTAGTGTTGAGGCAATTCAATGAAATAGTTGAAGAGAGTATTTACTCGAGATATCAGTTCTTAATATTACACAGGGGATTTTTTTTGGGCTGCTGTTGCGAAAATATTGACAAAGTGCGGATACACTTGAATTTTTCTCATATTGACAATAAAATGGCGATGAACGTTGTTGACAGGGAGATCGAAAGATTTGATTCGCATCCGGATACGCTGACTCATTGCGAATCAGGAGATTATTGTAATGTTTGTTAGGCAAATAATTTTATCATAAGACTATTCGTTTCTAATGTCAATCTCCTCCACAGGTGTTGAATGCGTGTGAAATTAGGGAATTACTGTGAAACACACTTTATCAATGACACGTGACGCAATTGACGTTTCGATTTCAGTGATAACTGATAATAAATTCGCTAGGAAAGTATATCCAAAGTATTTAATTGATTGAAAGAAGAATAAGATTTAGTCACCTGTCTCTCTGTATATATATATTTTATTTGTATACAGGGTGTTTCATTAATATGGTGAGAAAATGAAACTGAGAGCAAAATGACGATTGAGCTCATCGCTCATACAAATGTTGATGGTTGAAAAGATACAGAGCGTTCAAAATTGAAATTTTATTTGCAAATTAATAGCTTCGACAGTTTTTATGATATCGGTTTAAAAATTGGTACATTGGGGGGTTTTTAGGACGGCAAACAAGAATATTTTATCAGTATCAAGCTAGTCCTTAGAGGGCGCCACTTTCTCGCTTAGAATTATTTAAAAATACGCACAACTTTTTTGGCTGTCAAAAATCAACAGTTTCGATTGGACATTTATTAAACAACGTTATTTTTTGCACAAAAAAGTATTCTTGGAAAAAGTCGAAAAACCTCACCGTTTTCACGATGAACCCGATTTTAAGTATTGAAGTCACAAATAAATTCGAATAATTTTACCAAGAAAAAAACAAACATATTAATGAAACACCATGTATATTCGAAGTCGAGAATAAATATTGAGGAGATTGGGATGATATTATCGAGTTCGTTTTCAAGTATCTAGATACTAATAAGCTGTTCATTAAAAAACCTTCAGACAAACAAATAATAACGAATGATATAAAAACTTGTTGAAGCTTGCAAAGTAAACAATATCGAAATTATTAGTCGATCATTTAGTATTAAAAATCTGCATCTCATTCGAAAAGTTACACCATCCTACATAATGCAATAACGTAACGTGAAGACTAGTGTGAATTATCAAATCACCGATTCGCAATAAACCTACTTTTAAACGAGCAATAATAATCCGGTAGCAGCAGACGTAGCCTCCGGTCTCAAATTTCTATCGACGTCTGCAAAGACCGAGAAAAGCGAGAGATTTTTTCGGAATTGAGTGTGAGATCGGAGATAACGCAGAGAGGGGGTATTCATTGATAAAACCCGCCTATAAGGACACACCTCTTAAATAGTAACTTTAGGTATGGCTTGTCCAGTTAAACTCCGACTGACGTGCTGTCGGTAATCAAGCAAGCTCTGTTTCTATTTACAAACAATCGCGAGTGAACGCGCCGACTTGGTGAATTTTAATCTTCGCGTGGTATATCGGTGATTGGTTTGGTTTGTCTCCTCGAAAATGCATTTAGAAGGAATGCTCGATCGCGACCAAAGAACGACCAAACCGAGAATGCACGTTTGGGACGAGGAAGCGAGGGATATTTCCGATTTTTTTTCGGAATTCACCAGCTTCGACGACAGTTCAAACTCGAGCAGTATTAATGCGAGTCGTAGCACGACGAAAAGGCCCAGCCATAAACGACGATACCTTCGACACAGCTTTCAACGTAAGTCTAAATAAAATTTCAACAAAACCTCGTTTTTTCTGCATCCAACGACGAAAAAACCGTTCCGATTCCCAAGTGGCAACAAGTTAAACTTTGATACATCCAGATGGCCATGAGGTGAAGAAGGGGCGGGGCTACAGCAACAAGTAGCCAATGGGAGAGCGTTCCCCTCGGTGGGAATTCACAATTTCTCGATAAGGCTCACTCGATTAAATCGAAATCGTCTCGTTATTCTCGGTATTCGAGGATCCTTCGCCCAAAATGTGTGACGCCAGCAGTCGCGATCGGATGAACTGAAAATTTCAACGATTCACGGCATTCTTGATGATTCATCGCTGCTCTTACCTATGAACTCGCTCGGTGGAATTGTGAAACAATAACTGGGGAAATTACATGAGTCAATTGATGGAATTTCGTGTAAATAACGATTGCAGGTGGATAATTGGGTTTGATAATGTAAGGAGATTTCATTGAGATGGATTTTGCGCGCTTAAAGTTTTTTTCTTCTCAGTCCGTAGGACTTCGTACGCTCATTTATTTATTATACATGCCTTTTCTTCGTTTCCTACAAATATTGATAGATTAAATGAGGAGCAAATTGATTTATGATGGGCTTTGATTCCCCTCGTTTTAGATTTTTTTCCGGTAATAAAAAAAACGAGTTGATCGGTTGCGTGTTTAATTCGTAATCCAAAATAAAAACTGAAATACAGGGTGTCCCGGAATTCAACGTCAAGACGAAACGGGGCGACAAGATTGATCATAACCATCTTGAGAAAAATCTGAAAAAAAATCTATCCCATGCAGTTTGGAGATTATGGGCATTTTGAGAAAGACCTAGAAATTTGATCAAACAATACAACTTTTCGGTTATTGTGGTTATTCTTTTTTATTTTTGTTCATTTGAACTTTGGGAACGTAATTCTGAATAACATTTCTAGGGTCCCAATAAAAAATAATGACACAATTGCTTCAAGTTTCCGAGAATTGAGACTATCTGTTAAACTACGAATTTAAAATTTTCAAGATTCCTCAACTTTGACAGGCCCTCCTTTAATAAAAATGTACTAGAGTGCCTTGACAAGTGGCATTTGATCAGAATTCTAAAATGAAACAATACTTGTTAGTTCCATACAATAAAAAAGGGTAAAAATAAAATTAAACCTCAAGTAACCCGATTTTTGCTATCTCAGTTAAAATGTTTTTGATTCGCACAAGCTCTAGGTAAGTTCTTAATTGAATGAATAAACTTCTAGTTTTTTCTCAAAACGCCCCTAATTTTTAAACTGCGTTGGACAGATAAAGTTTTTTCTCAGTGTATACCAAACCATTCAACAGGTGTTTATTCTTATAATTCATTTGCGATACTTAATGAACTGCAAGCATAATCAAACTATGATTTTTAGCTGCTTTTTAGTAAACTATAAATTCTGTTCTGTAATATGTAACTGTAACTGTAAATGAGCGATGACATTACGTTTGAAAAACATAAAAGTACAGACATACAAGGAATCCGCTAGTACCTACTATTAACGTTCCTTCAAAAAAAAACTGCCAGTTGACAACGGCACATAATTAAATTAACTATTACTGTCTCGATAGTATTCTTGGATTATTTTCATTTTAAATAAAGTCTGAGTCTCAGTACACCTGCGATCCTCACTTTTTTTCCTATAATTATATTTTCACAAAAATGCGGTAAATAGTTGGGAATGATACATAAATGTGGTAATTAACGGTGATTAAGGACGATTAACTAATCCTATAGTCATAGTTCATTGTAGTTGCTTTTAAAGAAAACAATAAATAGATCAAGTTACTTACACCTGAAGCCGTAACCGATCTTTATAAACGATTTTCTTACGTTATTTAGACGTAAGAATGCACCGGGAGACAACTCGCCGCATAAGCAATTTATGAAGAATCTCATCTGCTATTACCGCCGAGCAAAACTATGAATCTCAATCCGTAATGTCGCGTTCATTAACGACTACAGGGCGCTTTTTATTTCCGATGGAATACCTCGTTCGGAACAGAAATGAAAAAGTATTCGCCAGCCAATTTACACAAAGAAAACTAACCGATAGGGTCTCCACTTTCAGATGAAAACGTCCATAAATCATTGTAACAAAATATGGCATTCAAATTACTACTTCGGCTTGTCACTTGTCATGTGTCAGAAAATGTTAGAGGAAATGCAGCATATTTGGAATACTAGTTTGTTTTTTGAGGATAAATTTAAATAGGAAAGGGGTGGGTCTATGAAAATACATTGAATGAACGACAAATTATCGAGCTTTAATAATAAGAAAAAATCAAGCATGACAAAAACCAAAAACCTTATCAAAATGTCTTTCGAACTAAAAAACTCCAAAATCGAGATTTGACTTAGGGAGCAGGTAATTTGGAACATATTATAGTATTCCAAATTATATAATAGATTTTCACTTTTTTATATTTGATAACAATTTTCCTTAGGAACTAATGGATTTCTTATCTTTGTAATAGTTTTATAGTGTTAAGACCTTTGGTAATCAAACTTTTCTGAACAAAATAAACTAAAATAACATCTAATTGAGTAATCAGTCGAAATAATCACAGATTAGTCCTTACTCTTAACTTATAGTTTACTATTCTTAGTTACTATTCTTGCAGTAATCACAAATAAACACACCAGACTCATAACCACTACAAGAACCTCCTTTTGTTATGTTCTCTTTCGGTATTCCAAATTGAAAACATACCATCCTTAGCTAAAATTCTATGACACTTTTTTAATTCCAGTTATATATACAAAATCATAGTAACATCACAAACTAACAAGGCCACTTAACAGTTTAAATAATTACAATGAGGATTATAAGAATTACACTAAATGATTATCACCGGTTGTATTTCTATCGATTTTTTTTTCAAAGCTGCTGTCTCCTTTTTTTGTCTCTGGCAGTCGGAATGTGAAGATGGCGTCCTGTTTTTAATACTCGATGGCTTCGTGTGACGTATGGAATTATGTTCACGGCAAAAAAATACGAATGGCCTTTATAATTATTCAGATATCTAAGTATTCCAAAGTAACTACAGTATCCCAAATATGCTGCATTTCCTCTATTATCCATGCCTATTTGGCGTCTTTATGGATTGTCAAATTGTTAATAATCTGGTTATGAAGAAAGTGTTAGAGCAAACAAAAGAAGAGATTCTCGCCTCACGAAAAGCCATCAACGGTCGAAAACAAATGAACAATCTCATTCGACCTGTTGTCCAGCAAAGTGACCCCATGACTTGGGAACTTCTCACGCTCATTGTGTTATATGTCCACAATCTTGTATATATTTATATAGCTCGCGTCTACGAATGGCTCTGCCGACTCGCCCTGTCTTTTTATGAATTTTATTACCGACTGAGTCCGTCGTTAAATGCACTGTAACTGTCTTTACGTACAACCGAAACTCTCGAACCGATCGAGCCCTACCAACCCATGACATATGACAGGTTGTTTGGTTTTTTCCAGGTCTCAAAAAAGTCCTATTAGTGTTAGCTTACCTGTACGTATTCACCTTGCCGGCGACGTCGAATTCAGCGCCTCTTCACATAAAAATGGAAGCCCGAATGATGGAACGACCTAAATGGATCAATCCGTGCGGGATCACCAGCCAAAATGACAGCACCGATTTCGCTGAAGGGTCCAGCGATGGGGTCAAAGACATCGAGATGTTGAAGCAGATCACGCAGCAAGTGCAGATCGCCCTGCAAAGGGCCAATACTTTCAGAGATAAATTCGTGAGTATTTGACCACTTTTTAAGAGGATTCAAAATGTTTGGAGAGCAGGAAAAGTCTATTTTGTTGCTTTAAATATTTCATCATTTCCTCTATTTATGCCTTTTTGTTGAATCAAAGTTTTTGTACACAACTGATTAAAATGATGAAATTCCTGAAAGTCTTAATTTTTGAGATACAGGGTGAGATAGTTTTGAAGAAAAAACAGTTTTTTAATAATAACTGAGATAATACTCTAGACATCTTCAGATAATTTGGTACATGTCTTTTATGCATCAAGATGCATTTGTGATGTACGAAAATTTTCATTTTCTCTACCAGTGGCGTCCGCACGGGTTTTGCACTGAATACTTTTGGAGAAAAAATACTACGCCACTGCTTATTCCCAAAATAAAAATTACTTTTAAGATCCTCATTCATTATTGAGCAAAATCAATCTAATGGATTTTCTTTGTCCGACGCATGGTTTTCGCTTAAAAAAATAAAAAACATTTTACTTAATAAGGGTCTATTTCTCGAAAATCTGATGCGGCGTGAAAATGTTTGTGCATCGACTGAAAGCAAATTAGGAGATCAGATTCGTTCCAAAATGCATGAGAATCCAAAAAATACATTTCTTTTGTCAGATGCTCTGTTCCTGATTAAAAAAATTAAATCAAAATTGCTTCATATCGCAGTACCAACCGTTTAATAATCTATATCACCCTGTATCTCGAAAGTTAATACTTTCAGGACGTACGTTTATAAGAAGTTTTTTTCTTAAAATGTGTCAAAGAATAACCCCTTCAAATATTAGCATGTCTTTAAGAAACACCCTGTATATGAGAAATGTTACGTGTCTGTAACTGTTTTTTCATCTTAAAGGCATTGAAGAATAATCAAAATGATAAATCGAATCAATTAAAAAGTATTGACTTGCTTTCAACGTTCAGGCAAGATTAAAAAATAAAAAGCGAATTTGCAAAGAACGAAAATTCGAATACTTGAAAACTGGCATCATATTTAAGGAGTAATCACAACAAAAAAATCCGATTCTAAAATCTGTTCTTCCGATATAAAAATAGAAAATGCATGGGCTGCCAATTAGTTCTATTTTTCTATCTCCTGATCGACTGTGATATATTTTCCTTCAAAATAATTATCGACAGAGGAAGCACATTATAGTCTCGATGTACTGCAACGACTTCCTTTTTATAAGGAATCGGTAGGCTGTTGAAACGACAAGAATTACAGTGGCGTACATCAAGCTCGACACAGAAGCACCAAATCAATCCACACGGAGAGAGTCCTCAACTGAAACTCAGACTATTTTTCTCAACGGCTAATTTCCAAATGCACTTGTGGCGTTGCCGTTTGAGAAGTTCCTTCACGAGAATATTTCCCAATCACCATTTCCTTCGATAAATCATTGGGTACGTCTATGAAAAACAACACATTTTACCGGATGTAAGGAAGACGTTTGTTATTTATATCCGATAGTAAAGGACAATACCACAATAGAATTCAATCAAAGAAAGAAACAAAAAATATGATAGTGTGTAATCAGACATCAAGATATTTTACTAGCTGGGAATACTAATTATTCATTTAGATTTCGTCATCGGATACTTGGAATATTTGGGGTTCTGACAGATATGTAGGTTATACGAGTCACGCATTGACAGAATTGACGTTACTTTTGACTAAGGTGTCTACATAATGGTGGAACCACTCTTCGATTGTTTGTGGGTCCAAATAAGTGTCGATGGAAATTTCATGGAGCACATTCTAGACGGATACTTATCGAATCGTCGTGAGATGGCGACACAATCGTGTTCGGTAACATTGTTTTCTTCCACGTCAGTTAGGACTGGCGGGAAATCCAAACTTCTCTAGTTTATTGACCTACTTTTGAATTTATTGTAGTCGTTTATTTTTCGCTGTGTGGTGTTTTTCAGTTAAAATGAAGTTTCGTTTAGTTTGTGGACAAGCAGAAACCGTCTCTCGTCATCTTTATGGAATTCCGGAAGTAATTTGTTAGTTTTTGGAGTTGGAATCAATAATTTACTTTTTCGTTACTCACTTAGGACGAAACCGTTCGGAAACAATGGATTCTCGCATTGGGAAAACATTTACAAGTATTTCGAAAACATCTTCTATTCAATTTTCCGACTGTGTATAGTCAGGAATCAATAAAAGATGATATTTTCACGAGAATTTCTCATTTCTCAATCTGATTGACAACTAAACTGACGAGCATAGAAGTCAACGTTGCCGCTTCTAAAATAAATAATTCACGTTTTCTGCGCGAAACAAATAGTCGCTTCCAACAAAGCCAAAGTTACATTTCTTCTTCAAAATACAATTCTAAGTTCTTTCATCCCCACAGATTCGTGAAATACTGTCGAATCAAAACTTTGTAGACAAACTCCTGGTGCATTTCATCAACAATTAGTTGAACGCCGATCGAGAGCCACTCTGATGATAAGGAACATTTTTGCATCAGCATATGCTGGAAGGAAAGGCTGGTGTTTTGATTAATACGCGAAAATATTTTCGAACCATTTAGCACAACACGATTTCGTGTATTCGACAGTGTAACGAGATAAACTCTCGGTATGTAATCGATCTATTCGCAGATGAGATAATTTCGTTAGGATTTTCTTCAAGGTCATGGGATGTTGTTAGCTTGATTTGAAGAAGAAGCCTTACACAAGGCATGGTGTATGCGTTTATATCTGATATTGTGAATCAGTGAACGAGTTTTAATTCTTCGAATTGAATAAATAATAAGCGCAATCGAATTGTAAATGTGCTTGGCCTTGTCTAGTAGACAGTGTGACGCCTAACTTTGTTTATTACACCATTCAGATAGGAGACGATCATTGTGAATTGGAAATTGATGTTTTCTAGTCAGGAGTAAACAAACTTTTGATCATAACGTGTAAACGAGAAATAGACACTGATCCCCATAGAAAGATTTACTTTGATCACTGCTTTGTACAACCAATGACGAGCGTTTCCCGCCTGTGTCAAGCACAACCAGGGCCGGCTTCAAACAGTTATAGCCCCTAATTATCTTTCGACATGGAACCAACATACAAATTATCATTTCCCAATGGAAATTGATGATAAAACTGAGCCACAATGAACAAAAGAGCGTAGGATGAAACCTAACCTCACTATCACTGTTACAGCGTCATCAAAACAAACTTAAAGTCACGAAAAGTGCCAAGTGACCCAAACGAATTAAATTGTGATTCCAAATTTCATTGTAGTTATTCCAAACCATCCATATTGAGAGCTTTTTTTGTTATAGGCTTATGACACGTTTGGAAGAAACTTTGATGAACTCTTCAAAGGCCAAACTTACCCTTGGTTGAAGAAGGTTCCCAAGAATCTTGGTGAGGACGTCCCTTTGGACCATTTACATAATGTCAAGGTGAGTCAACGTCAAATGTCACTTGTCAATTGCATTGTTACTTTTCGATTGTTGTAAATCGACTAAATTGCAGTTTATTGACGAATTATTTTCTACCCCGATCATCAAATGCGATTCTTTTGTTTGACAGCTGGAAGAAGTCCTGGTCGACATCTACGAATACCTGCAAATAATGGCCGTGGGCATGGAGCAGATAGTTTGGGGCCAACTGGACCGCCCCGGCTTGTTCCCCAAGGAATTCAAGGACCAAGAAGACCAAATCATTTTGATTTTGTGCGAGTTACAGATGGCCTTGAACGAATTAAACATCGCGATGCGTCCCGACGTCACTAGAGATGTCATGGGGAACGAATTCAGGTACAACATGGACACGACCCAGTCCAACGCGAGGGACTTCATCATTTTCAGAGAGTACATCAACACTCTGGAGTACGTTATCAAAGTTTTCGAGCACTTGTTGCAGAAAGTGTGAGTTTGAAATTTGGTGTTTGTAAATTTTATCTTTGTATGTGAGTGTAACAGTATTTTTGGGGGGAAAAAACGACGCAGTTCCTAGCACGCGAAATTTTCCGTGGATTTTTTGACGTTCGACTTTGGATGGCTCGACGAATTTGACAAGTGAACGACGATCGTGTTTGACATTTGAATATATTTGCGATGAACTTTATTGATTTTATTTGTGGAAATGTTTCCAGGATTGTCGAGGAATTTTTGTCGAAAAATTACTTTGTTGATTTACGACCCAAGCCATTTTTTTTCCTTGATTTTTTTTTAATAATAAGTTCTACGTGCTGTCTCCAGAATTACGATGAATATTTGTGAAATTTCGACAGGACAAAGTGCAGCTATTGATACTTATATTTTTATATAATAATTTATTGTAATATTGTCCCTTTTTTATTTATTGTAACTGTAAGTTTATTTATTCTAATATTATTTTATTTATATTAGATTGTACATATTGTGAATCTCTCACTAGGTATCAATTCTGGCTGACTTCGGTGAACTTTTTGACTGATTCTTACGACGAAATCACTGTTTTTAGATCTGTGATACGAACATAATATACTACTCACATAAACTGATTTGTTTTTATTTTATCGTTTTATTTCCATACCCAATCCCACGATCATAAACCATTTTTGAAGAAAAAGTTGCCATAATTATCCGCTAGGAGGATTTAGGGGAATAATCACGTGATTAATCTTTGACAGTTCGTATTGTGAACAAAACAAACGGTCATAATAAAAATAATACTGATAATAATAGTAAAAATAATAATAATAAAAATGATAATAATAATAATAATAATAATAATAATGATGATAATAATAATAATAAGTGAATTATTTTCCGTAATTAAATTTATATGCTTATTGAGGAGTTCTATTTTATCTCTCAGCTCTTGAATAACTATATCTTTTTGTTTTATAATATACATACATAAATAAATTGAAACCTACCTTCTTGTATGAGCTGTAAGAATCCATGAAAATATCGGAGTGAGAAGATACTTCCATTCCATAACAAATTATTTCGTCACTGTTGAGGGTTATGATGTTTTTTGAATAATTCGAAAAATGAGACGGAATGGGGGTGTTCCATTAAAAAAATGACGGTGACGTCATTACTCGAACGTAATTCGGCCTGTATACTAAATTATTATTTCAGAATACGGTACACAGTCTATGATCGTGGTGAGATATAATCATCACTATTAAAAATCGATTATTGGATCACACTTAATCGCTTGATGATCCAATATGGCATAATATCTAAAAATACATAACAGTCTTGAGGCGAAAACATGGTCGTACACACAGGTCTGGAAACTACGGCACTTTTGAGTAATAATAATAATACTAATAATAATTTAGTTCATAATAAAGTTTCCTTAATGTCCCTACTAGCTTCCAGACCTGTATTCAAGGCCGTGGGCGAAAATCATTTTGTGCATTATTCGTATGAAAAAAGTCACGTCTAGTGAAATAAAAAAACAACCATTATTTCTACATTTCCATAATCGAGAGAGACAAGAATGTATTTCGAGAGCTGAATCTGGTCAAGAAAAAGTACACTGTTATACAAGAAGTTGTCAAACAATTTCAATTTTTTTTAGAGATCGATTCGTTAGTTTTTGTTGTGTCAATTAATAAAAAAGTTTATGCTTCTGACAATTCAGGTACAAAAACTGAAATTGTAAATATAGAATAAAACTAGTCAACATCAGGCCCGTATCCGAAAATTCGTTTTGGGGAGTTTAAGGACGAAAGTAACTCAAAAATTACGATGAAAATCTGAAATTTCAAAGAATAGAACATTTTATACTGAAGATTTTCCGGAGAAAAATCTCAAATGGAAAAAATCTCGAATTTCTGGATACGTGCCTGGTCAACATCCTCAAAGTACCCCTTTTATTGTCGACAGAAAATTTCGTCCTCATTTGACAACCCCTTGTTTAAAAATTCTCTCACAATTGAATAATACTATCACAGAAGTACATTAATAGTTTTTATTTTTCCATTAAATGTCATAATTTGACTACCAGACAGGTTAGGTTAGGTTAAAGTTAGGTTAGGTTAGGTTAGCTTAGGTTAAGTTAGGTTAGGTTAAAGTTAGGTGAAGTAAGGTTAGGTTAGGTTAAAGTTAGGTTAGGTTAGGTTAGGTTAAAGTTAGGTTAGGTTAGGTTAGGTTAGGTTAAAGTTAGGTAAAGTTAGGTTAGGTTAGCTTAGGTTAAGTTAGGTTAGGTTAAAGTTAGGTTAGCTTAGGTTAGCTTAGGTTAAAGTTAGGTTAGGTTAAAGTCAGGTAAAGTTAGGTTAGGTTTGGTTAAAGTTAGGTTAGGTTAGGTTAGTTTAGGTTAAGTTAGGTTAGGTTAGCTTAGGTTAAGTTAGGTTAGGTTAAAGTTAGGTTAGCTTAGGTTAGCTTAGGTTAAAGTTAGGTTAGATTAAAGTCAGGTAAAGTTAGGTTAGGTTAGGTTAAAGTTAGGTTAGGTTAGGTTAGGTTAGGTTAGTTTAGGTTAAGTTAGGTTAGCTTAGGTTAAAGTTAAGTTAGGTTAGGTTAGCTCAAGTCAGGTTAGGTTAGGTTTTATTCAATTTTATAAAAATAAATATTCGTTTATTTTTCCAGGGAACACAATTCGGGTAATTTTATCGACTGCATTCTCTAGATTCAATTAATTATTTTTGAAACCAAATTGAAACATCAATCTCTGAAGTGGGTATTTTCATACCGTTCAAGGACCAATTCCAATAACTACCTCAAAATCCAGCATCCCCATAGCATCACGACCACATGATTATCACAGTATCTCGAATAAAGAACAAACGGTAACATGTTGACCAACCCTATTTGTGAATGAACGTCTGACCGGCATCTGAGCGTGCTTGAAGCGCCGTCGGTGATACAAAAAGTTGCCACCTAAATAGAACCGTTAACGAAATGTCCAAAACAAACAGATCTTCCAAGGGCCCAAATTTAGTGGGCACTGTAAATGAGGTAGATAAACAGTCGAGAGGATATCTCAACGAATTCAAATAGATACGTCTTGTTTTCTTGGTTTGTTAGCTAATAAGGAGGTGACAATGAAGATACAATATGGTCATTAAACGTATTTTGAGAATGTGCTTTGTTGGGAAACTGAATATTCTGGTATTAATCTTGTCCACGATGAAGGTTAGAATTCTAATAGGTGCGTGAGAGTGTCTCACAGATGCCGAAGGCCAATATGGATCGTTTGAGAAGTGTATTACTCATTGTCGATAGTTTATTATTCATGCAACAATTTATACTTCATTCAACACAAAAAATTCAAATATCTGTCAGTGTTGTTGTTCAAGGGAGAGTTTCAATAAAAAGTGCTCAGAAGAAATGAAGCAAATTGCAACAATTAAAAAAAATCAAGTTCATACATAAATGTATAAAAAACGGATTATCTTGCCATATTGTATTAGATAGCTATGAAATGTCATGGAAATATGTCATTATTGAGAACTCCAATTGTCTTTCAGGATATCAAATGATATACAGGGCATTCCACTTGAAAAAAATGCACTTTTCACCCTTTTTGTATCTACCGTCAAAGTCATCAAATTAGAACGACCCTGTACAATGGAGAACGAATTTCCTCAGACATAATTGATACACAGGACATTGGTAAACCACACCCAAAATTTCAGCATTCTACGAATCCAAATAGCGCAGTAATAAATATTTAAATGAAGCTATTTTTCGCACGAAAAATAAGGAAATCAATTAATTTCTCGAAAACCTCTCGAGATGGCTATAGGGATACGAAAATAATTGAAAAGTATTAGAGAAACTAAAAATTGAATAAAATACAGGGTGTGCCATTTGAAATAACAAAGTTTTTACTACTTTTCGATAGAAGCGGCAACGCCGCACCGCTGAAAATAATAGTCAATTCTAGTTACGCCAATGATCACTGGTAGGGGTTGCCCAACTATTGAGGAAATTTCAATGGTTCACGTGTTTCACCACCTGCAGCGCTGCCTTCTGTGAAAAAACGAACATTTTTTGATTCACTCGAGAGAATTTTGCAGGATATAATATTTCTGTCATTGATTTCTTCCACCAGCCAAGTCCTACTCGTTTGTGTTGTTTACAATACGAACTGTCAAAGCTTAATCACGTGATCATACCCCTAGCGGGTAAGTATTGCCAATTATTCTTCAAAAATGGTGACCCTCGCCACTCAAATGACAAACAATTGAACACAGAATGGTTGTACACGTCAATTGTCATGAAGTCCTCGCAGATACGTTTTGCATTTTCAGTAAAGAGACGCAATGAAGCATCACAAATACAAAACTGGCGAATATAACTTGGATTGATTACCTGAAACAATAACCGCCTCCATCAAAAACACAATGTCAATGCCAAAGCCCACTAGATAGTTTATGGCACGAGCCTTGTTGCCAAGTCTATTCTCCCTGAAACGGTGGCGACATACGTAGTGAACAAAATTCATCCAAGGGCAGGCATTCTGAAACTACAGAGGAATCTTGAAAAGTCTACTTAATTCCTCTTTTTGCTAACGTTTTGCTTGTGTCACTTAAACATGCATATAACGTATTATTTTTATTGTTATACGAGTTACATTATCCTGTCTGAGTTCTGGAATTCAAAGAAACATTCTAATGAAGAATCCAACTACGATTCCAAAGAAACTAATCCGAAAATATAGGTGAAAGAATTCAATTTCACAACGTTGCAACCGAATGTGTCACGCGTACGAAATTTCCAAAGAACTTGCCATGATTTTCACAGAATAACTGTTTCATCAGACTTGACTCTCGATTCCTCCGTATCGCCTCCTACTTGAAACTTTTACCATCATTTGAATAACGTTTTCGTTCGAGAGTCTTACACCTGTAAGTATTACTCATGCAACGAAATCTCACACATTCTTAAATTAATTTGACGTACGTAGTCGTTAAGCAAACACGTACTGTATATGGTTTTATCATGGATATATTTGTATAAAACACCCTGTGGCAGAGTTAACAAGGAATTATTACGGATAAACAAACGACAGTTGCAAGAATAATTATCCTTCAGAATTCAATCACGTTGAACCCATCTCGAAATTGGTCTTCCTGCTCTGTAACCTCGTCCGAGACACTCTTTTCAGAAACGAGGCAAATATCAATGAGAATCGAACACATTTCCGAGAATTTTTAGTGGATTTCACAGAACAAATCCATTAGAAAGACAAATGAAATACCTCGGTCGATACGACGGTGATGTGCTGCTTTCGTATTTGTTTTTCCCACCTGTTTGGAGTTGAGAAGCGAAAGAAGGTTGTGTGTGTGTGGATTTATACGAATCGCTAACGCGACGACGAAGATGCACTTACCCGAATCATCTGAATATGTGTAAACCACGATTTCTGGTCACGAATCTTGGATTGGTGGTGACATCAGTAAATTGCCCTTGATTCCACTCACGGGATGATTATTTTTCAGATGCACTGATTTGTCGTACCTATTCATTTATTAGTCTATGGTTTTGGTATTTCCTTAGCATGATAATTCGTATCAATCACCAATTGCCTTATAGAGTAGAGGCCATTACAAAGAAGAATAAGAAGAAAAAGAAAAAGAAGGAGAAGAAGAACAAGAAGAAGAAGGAGAATAAGAAGAAGAAGAAGAAGAAGGAGGAGGAGGAGGAGAAGGAGAAGAAGGAAAAGAAGAAGAAGATACAAGAAGGAGAAGAATAAGAAGGAGAAGAATAAGAAGGAGAAGAATAAGAAGGAGAAGAAGAAGAAGAATAAGAAGAAGAAGAAGAACAAGAAGAAGAAGAAGAAGAAGAAGAAGAAGAAGAAGAAGAAGAAGAAGAAGAAGAAGAATTCGTTTAACAAATAAAACAATTTTACAGCGTGAAAATATCTCATCCCCACTTGAATAAATAACAAATTACACAATTATACGTAACATTGAACTAGCTCTGTATGTATCATTCAGCTATATCCTCGTTGAATTATTGAGTGGCGCCAATGACAGCTATATTTATCTACCCGAGACGCCTATACAGGATGTGCTGATATATATGAATCATACAGAATGGAAACAAATATTTGGAAATGTAATCCAGCTCATTCATTACACGACTTGGCTCGAAAGAAATGTATATATTTCAACGCATATAAAATACAATCATGGATTCATCATTTATATCCCTGATTCTTCTTACTTCTCAGACATTTACGCTGGACGCTTGTCAATTTTGATTCAATGAAGACTACTTCACACTTTTCACTGTAAATGATTTTGATTTCTGACAAAAAAGCATGAAAACTAATATTCTACGCTTCTAGATTGTTGTAATTTTTTTTCACTTATCAACAACGTCCGACAGAACGCAAAAGAAAATTGCAAACTACATTGGATGCCTTCTTGACAAAATTATATTCGTTGATGTTGTTTTTTCGTGAGAAATAAATGTTTGATTTTGATTTCATTTGAATATCCCGAGTAATTGGTGAACGAAACTAATCATTCATTGACATAAAAAAACAACAAAAAATCCTCATGGGAAGATAAAATTGTAAAATGCAAATTCCAAACAAAACGAACACGGCCAAAAACCACAATCAATTTTTTTTATTGCATGTTAACATCACAAACTACTCAATAAAAAAATAACACAATTTTACCTGTCGGTATGAGTCCGACCAAAAGAAATCAGAAAAGGAGGTATGCGAGTTAGTACCTTTTTGTCTTGGGTTCGCCTTAGATTTCGTTATCATCCTTGGACATCGCGGATTTGAGGCCAATAGTAAACTGCTCTTGATCCTTTCTTAGGCGACGTAGTCCAATCTCACCGAACATGTCACGTGAGCAACAGGTGCGATGTTGCCGGATCAT
Organism: Plagiodera versicolora; assembly: GCA_037013635.1. Taxonomy (NCBI): domain Eukaryota; kingdom Metazoa; phylum Arthropoda; class Insecta; order Coleoptera; family Chrysomelidae; genus Plagiodera; species Plagiodera versicolora. Next base: position 1,035,339 of record CM072988.1, read on the forward strand.
TAAATTGAATAAATTAATAATTGAACTGAACTTACAACGGATATCTGGTTGAACATAACCTTACTTTCTGTTTCGGAATATCCTTGAAAAAAAGGACAAGCAGCAACATCGCACTTCCACAACTGTTTGAAATAAGCGAACGGAATCGACTACCAATTATACTAGGTGGTGAAATACCTATAAATCATTCCGGTATCGTCTTTTCGTAATATATATTGACCACTTTAGATGTCCATAATAATAACTCCTTCAAAAATCGTAACGTTTGATGTTTATTATTTCTTCAGTATCAACCAAGGCAGTAAAATCAAAAATATATGAAGACCAATAAAAGTTTAACAATAGGGGTAAGCTACTAAAGCACGCAAAAACGAATAAAATTATATTGGTTGGGATTGGTTCGTTTTCCTTGATGACTTAGTCAGATGAGTTCGGGAATACTTTGGTATTCAGCTATAAAGTGAGAATCCATGAAATTAAATATCGAAATTGTCTCACTACAACAATGTTGCAATTTTTAGAAACCCCAAAAATGCAATCATGGTTAAAACAGGCACGTCTTTTGAAAATACACAATTGATAGAAGCATAGGCGCAACGGGGGAAGGGTTACTGGGGTCGTAACCCCTCCATTGCTGAGAAGAAATAAAACAAATTGCAAGTAACAATTTGGGAAAACAAAAATTTGTGGTTGACCCCCCCATTACAAAAGAGGAAAAAGTATTTTTTCGGGAAAATTTAAATAGTCATTAGGCTAGGCTTGTCTTAAAATCAACTAAGCCTCAGTTACAATACTGAGTGATTTTCAGTTTCTTCGAAAATCGTCGTTTTCAAAATTAGGAAGATCTTGAAAGTTATAAGTAACATTTTGGATGAAATTTTTCGCAGAAATCGATAGGGAATCTTTGACAGCCATTCGAATGAGAATCAGTGGTGATATTTTGCCAAAAATCACAAATTCTGTAAAATGCAAGGAATAAAAATGACAATTTTTGACACCATGTAATATTTCATCCATTTACTTTCACGTATACAGTGAGGACCAAAAGTCCGTCGCCCCCCCTGTAACTTCTTTATTCTACATATTACAAAAAAATGTTAAATACATAAGTTGTAGGGTTTCATTCGATCTCCTCAATGGTTTGAGTTTCATTTATACAGAGTGTCTCAAATGAGCACGGTGACTTGGAAGTTAATTTTTTTAAATGGGACACCCTATATTTCATTGCATTTTTACATTCTACGTTGAATTCTGAACAAGTTTGATCAAAAAAGTTAATAGTTTTGGACTTGGGAACACTTGTAAATAATTATTTCGACTACTTTAGCGCCAGTTCAATGAGAAAATCGTAACAAACGGATCACAATGTATTCCACTTCCCTATCCGAACTTTTTGAAAGCTATCCAATGTTGCAAACTGCTGATGGCACCATGTGTAACTTACCTCGTCGTACCATTTTACAATTGTTAGAGTTGTTGAATCTCACGAAAAACTAGTACAAATGAAGTTGAAACATTTTATCAACAAATAAGGTAGTCCATAAATACAGATCAAGAATCATTAGAAACTGAAGAGATATTTTAATTTATAACTAAAAACGGTGAGTTGCATTTCTTGACACATAAATAATTATTTACAAGTGTTCACAAGTCCAAAACTATTAACTTTTTTGACAGAAAACCATTTATCAAACTTGTTCAGAATTCAACGTAGAATGTAAAAATGCAATGAAATATAGGGTGTCCCATTCAAAAAAATTAACTTCCAAGTCACCGTGCTTATTTGGGACACTCTGTATAAATGAAACTCGAACCATTGAGGAGATCGAATGAAACCCTACAACTTATGTATTCAACATTTTTTTGTAATATGTAGAATAAAGAAGTTACAGGGGGGGCGGCGGACTTTTGGTCCTCACTGTATATATCTCTCACTTCCCAACCAATGAAAGCAACCATTGCGATACCTGTACGAGAACAAAACTAAACGACACAACAACTAAAAAGTCAAAAAAAAACAGAGAAAAGAATCTGGAAGCGCCTGTACTGGGTGTCCAATCATTCTTCGGGCATCAGCCGTTCGATCAAAGCATCGCCCACCCCGTGCATGATTAAGCAGCGCGGCGTGGACTTAACGAGGGCGCTGCAGTCGCTGGTGTCTTGACACCCAACGGCGGGTCGGCCACCCATCGGGCCGATGGGCGATGGGACGATGGACCGATTGTGGTCTGGACGGGAACGAAACGATGAACTTGAATCGGTAAGTGTGTCGCACCAAATTTGATTGACGAGCCCTTCGGAGATCGAAAGGGTGCTAGAGGTGTTTTTCGAATGATTTTCACTTTCATTTCCAAGGGAGATTTGGATTTTTACAAGTGTTCTTTGTATTTCAAATTAGAGTTATTGCAATATACAGGGTGGGGCAGCTCTCTCGATTCAAAAAATGCACTGCAATTATAACTACTATTTGAAAATGCCAATATCTTGAAAACTATTCAAGCTAGGTATGGCGAACCCAATTATAAAATGAAAGATAATCGAATTTTGTATTGTTCAGATCGAAAAAATACAGAGTGTTCTATTTAAAATAACAAAGTTATCTGCATTTGAAATTATAAAAAAGTGACAATGAATTTTGAACGTCCTGTATAATATTGGAAAACGGGTTCTATCGGAATCAATAGCCTGAAACCTCTTTAATGCTTGGTCAGAATTGGAAGGGATGGTTTCCATACATTTCGATGTTATTCAGTCTCCAATTGAACCCTGCATTTTCAAAAAAAAAAACAATTACTCGAAAACGGTTATAGTTAGGTACGTGGTACCGCATGAAATCGTATTATTTTCCCCTGAACTATCCAAAATTGCAACAAAATACCGGGTGTTCCATTTAAAAAAACCCAACTTTGATATGTCACACTTTTATGAGCCACCCTGTATACTCCAAAATAATTTCCTCTTGCAGCCTCAATGAATATACAGATAATGAGAAGAAGAAATTTCCGAAATATTCAATGGTTTGGTTTACAGAGATCGAGTCGTATGTGGTGCCCCACCCTGTATTTTCAACAAGTGTAACTAAACTTTTACCTAAATTTTTACTGTGTATATTAGTATCTGGATATATCTATCATAGCATAATTTGTAATTTACCACGTTTAGAATAATAATTGAGGAATTTATCACATGTAATTGTTAATGTATTGTTAGGAATGTCCAATTTACTAAATAAATAAATAAAGATATATTGAGACTCTACGACGACTATATCTAGTACAGTATTGGGATTATTTCATGTTTAAAATTTCAAGAAACCTTTGGTCGATTTTTCGAAGAAATTTGGAAAAATAGATTCGGTTGACTCGTCTACAAGGTGTCCAAAAGGCGGTGAAAACGATGGTGAAATCCGTTTTTTGATATCTAGTATAGATTTCGAGATATTCCATGTTGAAAATTCCAAAAAACCTCAAAAAGTCGCGAAAACCACCAAAAACTCCTAAAATTCCCTCAATTTTCAACGAAAAAAACCCTTTAATAGTCCATATCGATGCTCTGGAAGTCTCCATACGAACATTGAAGACTACGACGACTTTGATTTTTGAAAATATCCAAAGGGGGTACCCTCGAGCAAAATTCCAAGAATTAGATTCGCCCGAAAGGTCTATAAGGTGTCTTAAAGGCGCTGAAAACGGTGGTGAAATCCGTTTTTTGATATCTAGTATAGTTTTCGAGATATTTCATATTGAAAATTCCAAAAAACCTCAAAAAGTCGCGAAAACCACCAAAAACTCCCAAAATTCCCCCAATTTTCAACGAAAAAACCCATACGAACATTGAAGACTCTACGACGACTTTGATTTTTGAAAAACCCAAAGTTTGAAAAGCATTTTCAAGCACTCTAAAACGCCTGTGTATTCTTAAATATAAGTACATTAAGAAACTAAAATAGAAAAAATTATTTTTTGAAAAGTCCAACTGTCTATAACCCCTTAAGTTATAAATTGATTATTGATTGAAAATACTTGTGACTATTATTTTTCCTGACAGGCTGTCACAACTTTCCGCTAAATAAAAAAAAAAATCAGCATAGTTTCCTGCCTATACGAGTACAATCTCTGTATGTGGGAATCTTTCGCCAGACCCTACAGCCTCCCCAATTCTCATCGTGTCACGCCTGTCCCTACCCATAGAAATATTGTCCTATTCAATCATCCGAATGTCACGCAGTTTGGTGCCCGAAATCTCAGAGTGTGTGCCAACCAGCCTCGGGGCGATAGAGCCATCAAGTTGGAACCGGTAGGGGTCGAGCCGATAACAAGGTGAAGAGAGTCTGAGCGGTCAGTGTCAAAGCATAATTTCGGAGGTAGGCTCGATGGACCACCCGATACCATGGCTGGTTAGCCGTGGGATACCTCTGGGAGTTTCCAACCAGGAGTGGACTACCCACAATGGCAGGGTGGAGACCAAAGTATCGCGGCTCCACTGTTAAAATAGCCGTAATTGCGAATGGAATCGAGTGATATTCAGATTTTATTCTAGAAAGGCAAATTGCTAATGCCACTGTTGAGTATCAGTCTGAATTTGGGGAATTTAGAAAACTGCCAACTGAAAATAACATCCACATTTGATACTTTTGATAGTTCAATTCCTCAAAAAAAATCGGATGATTAATTTAACCTAACTTTCTATTTCGGAGAGTAGTTGAAAAAAGGGATAAGTGGCAACACCCCATTTTTTGGCGAATTGTCAAGACTATCTTGCTTAAATAAATAGGTTATTGTTACAATTATCTGTATTTGAGCGATGATTTCGACTCTATTTTGATGAATTGAGGGGTTATATACAGTTGGAATTTTCGAAAAATCGTTTTTTCCCTTGATGTACATATATTTAAGGATACACACAAAAAATTTCATATCGTTCCGGTTAATATTTTCGATGTTACACGAAAATTTGAAAAAGCGTTTCAGAGTGCTTGAAAGTGTTTTTCGAACTTTGAACGCGTTTTTCTCGAAATTATGTTTTCAAGGTCGTTGACCAACATTATTTGAAAACGGCTCAACCGATTAGTCTCAAATTTCAACACGAGCTTCTTGAATATATTTTTCAGTCATTAATCGAAGATTTTTTCTCACCGATAAATATTTTTATAAACAATTCAAGGCAGAAATGTTGGTCAAAAATCGATTTCTTTTTTGAGAAACCGTCATTTCGTCAAAAAAAATTATTTTGCTTATTCCTTCGATTGATTGCTGAATTCAACATTACTTTAACGAAATCTGTTTGGTTTTTCAATTTTAGATGATCCACTCCAGAGATATACCGAGTGGTCACCGCAAAACGTCTTTTTTGAGAGGAGCTCAGCTGTAGCTCCTTTCCAAATAAATATGTTTACTAATACTGAGTCTCACAATACTGTTAAAATATACTAAAGTTTTCCCAAAAAAAATTCTGGAAATTTCGGCCTTTCAACTGTATATAACCCCTCAATTCTTATATTTAACGTAAGATACATTCTTCGTTATTTGCTTGAATGGTGTAATTGCTTGGTATTTCCGGACATAAAACTCAGTTCAGCTCTATCAAATAGAAAAAGTGGGTCAAGTCATTAACTCTACCTTTAGACGCTGACCACTTCACCTTGATATCATTCTCGATAAAAAAAATTCGTCTTGGTATTTCCGATAACGTATATAACGAAAGTCTGGTGTGTAATCGAAAGGTAGTCAGAACCTGACTCAATCACTCAGATATATTATTTATCATTATAATTTTTTTCACTACCTCAACCTGTTCCCCACTACAGAATTCCTGAGTCCAGTATTCTCGTGCTCAAAAAAAATCGAGTGGAAAAGCCTTTGAGAGAGAAACATCGCAACCAAGAACGGTCCATATCTCCAGCTACAATCGGAATGCTGGGATGTGTTAATATTTCACTCAGCACCACGTAAAGCGGCGGAATTCACAAAAGAAAATGAGACACCCACAAATCAGAAGTGGGATAGTTGAAGTGAGAGTATGCAACACCAAGTCGAGAAAGAAAAAAGCTTCGGGAAAAATAGTCAGAAGCTGAAAAAGACCTCCCAGAAGAGAGTACCGCTTTCGCGTGAACTACTCCTCGTCCAGAAGACTCCCCTTTGAATATCATACCCAATCACTCCTTCAGAGGCTCAATAACTCGAGTGATACATGGCCATCTGTGACTAAGAGAGTCGTCGCGTTCTTTTACATGCATGAAACGCCGCGACGATTTATTATTATAAAGTGTTTGCATTCGGAGTCACGTACCAACTGTCAAAACCGACCGGATCAATAGGTTGGCAGCATTGGAAAAATGACGGAAACGAATCGGTTAGTATCGTTTACCCAGTGTAAAATTGTGAGTGCTTGTCTTGAATTCTATATGTGTGTAGTCCATGTTTGAGTTTGCTGGTCAGTTTTTTTTTCAGCGAGGATTCATATTTTGGCGGAGTCGCGAGGAATGTTCATGTGATATTGACAGTAGACAGTTGAATTACAGTACGTAAACTGTCCTAGATACGTTTACGTAGGAAATTAACGTTCACGGTTCAACGTATTTCAATACGTTGATTTCCAGTTTGGTTACGTAGTGTTAGCATTTTGTGGTATTGTTTTGGCCCAGATAATTAATGATACGATACGTTCCCTTTGGTTAACGTCTACGTTTACGTAAGTACGTAAGTCCACATGAGATGGAAACGTTAAAATTTGAAGAGACTCTCAAACTTGATGTGAACTGAAACTAGTTTTTCTGCGAACCAATTTCCTTCTCGTCTTTTTCGAAAATACATCTGGCTATCTTCGAACTGGCGCTTCTCATCCATCACCCGTGCTATGATCTCTTTCTTCGAGGACCATTAGTTGGTGAGAATTGAATAATAAGCCGCCCAAGAAGCCAAAGCAACCTTGATGCGGTCTCAGTTTATCGATACGGCACCTCTCATCTCACAAAAGGACCATATTTCACAGTTTATTGGTATTGTCAGTGTTTGTGAGTTGAATGTGCGAAGCGTAGCACCGGGGGGCATGGTCCTATTAAATTCGTGGGGATACGTACCTACCTATTCCTCTTTTCCAATACGAATGCCGACAGTGATGGCTATCTTCAAGCATGTGAAGAACCGATATTGGAAAGTCGATGGCCATTCTGTGATTTTGAGGGGTATTTTTTGATTAACGGATTGAGAGAATTGGATTTTCAGGTAGACACTATTCTCAAGTTCATCTTTGATAGTAGGTGCAATCCAAAAGTTTTCCTCCAATGTTACTTCATTGTTAAAAGAATCAACTTTTATCGATAAAACAGTGAAATAAAAATTTCGATAACATTATTGATTTATTAATGCAGCTTCATGCCATTTTTTTCTTGTACTGGGTAAAACTTTCGATATTTTTCGATGCCAGGTCATTGCTAAAGACCAGAAAGAGCACTGGACCAAGAACTGACCCCTGTGGTACTCTCCATTTTATTTCTAATTCTTTCTTATCCTTCTAGTTTATCTGACAGAATTGAAGTAGGTTAAAAGTAGCATCGCTTTTTTCTGTAGCTTTTTGGAACCCGAATCGAATATTTGTTGATATTTAGTTGTCATGATATTTTTTTCGAGATATTCAACCAATATCATCGCTTACTGATGGAGCTGCATAAACAGGCTCACCTTTTTCGCACTGCCATCACCATAATTCCAAACAGATCATAAATTCTACCCAAATCCAAAAATGTTTAACAACATGCTTCCTTACGGACCTCCCATCGTCGATTAGGCACTGTCAAACTTTACCACCCGCTTTCAAAAGTGCAGCAGCGTTGCCACGTGAAGTATTCTTCAGTAGAACTCTGACAAAAATGAATTTGTATATTGGAATGAAATCAATCAACCATGTTGAAGTTAATTCTTTCATGTGATTCCATTTTCAAGGAGCATAAATAGAAGGTTTTTCTGAGAATTATTTTCTAAGAAATCGTATTAATTGTTGGGTTCTGTGATGACACTATTTCGGTGTCTGCAGGTTTGGCAACCAGGTCCATTATACCAGGTGAATCAGCATAAGTGGTAAATCACCGAAATCGCCGTTTCGAATCAGTGTTACAGCAATCGGCGAGTGTTTGCTCAAAGGTAATATTAGTCTATTGTTAGGCTAGTGCTTTCTTTTCACCTGGTAGACATACTTGTGACAAGCAGATTTATGTCCACAAGGCGTGTGATCTTTTTTCCTAGTGAATACAGGCGTTACCCGAGGCGGTTTGAAAGATATATCAACTCGCCGAAAAGGGACTGGGATATTTCTATTTCTAAATAGAATGGACGCCAATCACCGCACGAGATTTTATCATGGAAAAATATGGGTATTTTAGAGAAATTATGATGTGGGACCCTCAGCTATGGTGGTTTTCGTCTATTCTGAATTCCAATGTACGCATTTTCTCAAGATACATTAGCATAAAAATGATATTAACACAACAAGGGCTCGCAGACTTCCGATGAAATAACCATTGAAGCTTCACGGATACCATTTTGGATATCATTGAAGAAAGTTCGATTCATCAGAAGTGGGATAACTTCGAATTTAATTTTTTATCAACGACTTTCTAATCATACTGGTACATTTTGTGCGCTGTCTACTTGGTGACTAAAGAATCGTGGTTTCTTCCCACGAGATGTAGCAGGCGTTGGTTTTGCAGGTGCTTCGGACATGTCGCAATTGTTTCATTTATGATCTAGTTACGAAACTTTGTTGGTGTTATCTGACATGATTTTGATATTTCAGTTATTCAGGGTCAGCGCTCAGCACTTCTGTATGATGACCTAGACTGTTGCATTTTGAACACAGCAGGTTGTTTTGTTTTCTTAACAGTTGAAACACGAACACATACGAATTCTCATTGGATTCATCTCCAAAATAATACAGCTAAATTTATTGATACGAAGAAAACATTTCCAAGATACATATCGTAGAGGAGAAATCTACTACAGGATTTCGAAAAGCATATTTTTCAGAACTACTTCCTTTTGAGTTACTAATCAAGGTTTCTCAGGAAGGCTGATACCTGATCATTCCGCATAACCGCAAGGAAATATTCATATTCGCTCGTTACATGTTTCATTTCTACGAATTTAACAAAGAGAAATAATATATCTAACACTTAATCTTATGCTAGCTGAATTTCTTCTTTTACTGGAAATGAATTGACGAAGTCACTAACACTACGTTGAATGATGATCAACTGCGATTATTTCCAAATTTGTTTGAACGACATTGACATTGACATTGACTCAAATATGATGCTTGAAACCCCCGAGAAGATTCCTTCCTCTTCCTGAAACTATTTCCGAGTAAATAATCATTTCCAATTTCAATTTTCAATATTTCACAACAGCGTTTCATAATAAAGCCTGAATACGTAATATGAGATTGGAATCTTTCCATATCAAACATTTTTCCACGAGGTTGTATGGGCGATCTCTTAAAAACCGAAACTATTCAAATTCACTCAGTATTATGTTAAAATTCTTGCAGCTTATTGCCCGTACAATGGTATTTTATACATGTAAACAAAACGAAAGAAATGTGGTCGACGACATTCCTCAACATCGCATTGATAAATGTGTTCCTGAATTTCGCATATTTCCATATTATAAACAATCAGATGCATTGTCGAATTCTTTTTTGTTTCACATTCCTCCAACAAAAAATATTCATATATCGATTCGTGAGAAAGTATGCACCAAATCGAGTATTGTTAGGAGACTGTAATAGAAACATTCATGCCTTAATCTACAGGATGTTTCCCAAAATCAGGCGTTACATGAATAGATAATGAGACGTACTTCTGAAAATTCACGTAGAAATAGTTTTATATTCGATATAAATTGAGTGAGTTTCATATGGAATATTCAATTTCACTACTTTTTGATATCAAGAAGAGTGACTCGCAAGGTGACCAGGACTGAGTCTTATGGATCTTTTCTTTTGAGGTTACCAAAGTCCAGAGTGTATGAAGACACTTAATGTCCAAATAATGCAACAGGATTGATATACAGGTTCTAGAAAAGTGAAGGAGGACACCAAACACAGACTTTTTTTACCAGAAAATAAATCGAGGAAATTCAAAATTCCAGTTTGATTATTTTTGAGGATTTTATTCAATATTATTTGTGTTATTTTTTGCATTTTACTTCAAATTATTTCACGAAGATACATCGCACGACCCCCTTGCTTTTTGAAAAAGTCAGGGGGTAGCTTTCAAGTCAATAGGAGGGGGTGAAAACGATGGCATTTTTTTGTTGAGAAATTTCGTGTCAGAGCATTTTTTAATTTTTTTTTTCGGTAACGAAGATGAATTATTATACACACTGTATGTGTTTTTTTGGATGGGAGTGATAGTTAAATGATTTAGTAGAAAACCACCCTGTATATTTTTTGTGTTGAAGCACGCATTTCTAGATGGAAATTTTTGGAAAATAATCCATTTTGTATTCTTGTTTCAGCATGACTCATTCAATTTGTGGTCCATTCATTCTTCGAGATGCTGCAGCGAGATAGGAATTAACAATAGCCAAAATCTCACTTTTCCAACAATAGCAACCGGAACGAGGCATTATCATCCCCTGGGAAGAGGATGGAAAAATCCGAAAATATCGATAAAAGAAGCGACGAGACGAAAGAAACGCAAAGGTGTTCGATAACGATTACAAACAGCATCGACCAATGTCTCGGCCTTTGTCCGGTGGCGTCTTTTTGAACTATCAGCCCTGGCCGCCGAAATATTTACTAGTTCCTATTGTCAGCGAAATCGTGTAAAGTATTTCCTGACATCTCAATTCAGGCTGTCTTCCATCCATTGAGTGGGCGCTGGTCCATTCATGTCGGACCTACCGCCGATGTTTGGTACAGGTAGAAATAGTAGGTTTGAGTGCCTCTTAATAGGGTGTCTTGATGTGGAACGCAAATATTTAACTCGAGGTGTTACGTCGTATTAAAAATTTGTTAGGGATCGATTTTCGTAGCGCCTTTTCAACCGGCAAATTATCACGAATTAGGATCTTCAGAGCCAACAACTCACCTGTCAAACTCCCTGTCATTTTCAACCTAACAATAATTAGTAACAGGTTCTCTTTTGTACAATCTACACTCACCGATTTTTAATCGACTGTCTAGTTAGACTATCAGATGAATATACAGGGTGTTTCATTAATATGGTAAAAAAATAATAATCTGAAAGTAGAGAGGAGCAAAATATGACGATTGAGCGCAACATCGCTTATACAAATGTTGATGGTTAAAAATAAACAGTGCGTTCAAAGTTAAATTCTTATTTGCAAATTTCTTAATAGCTTCGACAGTTTTTATGATATCGGTTCCTCTGACACTAGAAAACTAATTATTTAAATTTATTCGTGACTTCAATACTCAAAATCGGGTTAATCGTAAAAACGGTAAAGTTTTTCTACTTTTCCCAAGAATACTTTTTTGTTCAGAAGATAACGTACTTCAATGAATGTTTGATCGAAAATGTTGATTTTTGACTGACAAAAAAGTTGTGCGTATTTTTAAATAATTGTAAGCGAATAAGTGGCGCCCTCTAACGACTACGTTAATACTGATACAATATTCTTGTTTGCCGTCCTAAAAGACCCCCATGTACCAATTTTTAAACCGATATCATGAAATCTGTCGAAGCTAGCAAGAATAAATTTACAAATAAAATTTCAACTTTGAACACCCTGTATCTTTTTAACCATCAACATTTCTATAAGCCATGTTGCGCTCAATCGTCATATTTTGCTCCTCTCTACTGTATATTAAGTTTTTTCTGAAGTCTCGCCGAATATAAAGGGGAATTGAATTGAGGTTTTTTTCTAATGTTGAATGTGTTTTTTCAGAGAAACTTCTCATACATCGTCCTCTATTTTTTATCATTATATCCCACCAAGTATATTTGAACATTGAACAAACGTGTTCATGTTAACTTGATGAAAAATAATATGGAAAACAATCGATTACTAACCGGTTAGTGATGTATAAAACCACACCGATCGAGATAAGTTATTATATTTTTTTGTGAAAACCACAAAATCAACAATTTCTCAGTCACCACTCGAAATCGCGTGACAAGTGAAGGTTCTGGGGTCTGTAATTAGGCATTGCATATGTAAGAAAGACACAATCATGTCATATTAGACATTGCTAATGAAGCAGCTGATGGCACGCATTTATCCAGATTACTTACCATTTACGTTTCGTCCTCTCCTCCTCATAGAACCTATATATCTGGTTTTCTTCTTCGATTGTTTGTGATGCCTCTATACGGGATGATTTAAGAGAAGGAATGCATTATTATTTGATGATGAATCTGTCCAGATGTGATCGCAAATTTCAGATTGACGCTTACTTGATGATTTGGATGCTGACACATCTGAACATGAATAACGTCACACAGTACGTTAAAGCGGATAATTATTAGCATTGGCGTAACCACATTTACTCGAATTTTTATTTTTCCAAATTGGTTCTTGCAATTTTTTTTTATTTCTCCTACGCCCATGATTATTGTCTAGTGATAAACCCCACTGAAATTAAAATTGCCTCAATCTTACCACGCATACAATTTCTAAGATGATTCTAATGGTGATGACTGCAGATTAATTCTGCTCAGAACTTTGACCTGAAAAATAGTTAATGAACCACGATAAATATCTGCTTATATTGTCATTCTCATTGAGTCATATTTAACATTTTAAACAGGTGTTCGGACAATTAACAGAATAGTGCGAATGACAAGAATTCAATATACAGAATCGGCTTTGGATATTTCGCATTTTTAAAAGTGACAAGTCAAAAAATTGTATTCTTTAAAAAAGATTTTTCCCATTTGTTGCGCACTTTGTGAAAGTCACTGTATGTTCAAATTGGCCCTGTCTCTTGGTCATCTTTATTTATTTTCATTTCATCTCTACTCTTTAGTACATATACAGGGTGATTCACCTAACTGGTTCATTAGAGGTTTATGGAGAACTGATAGAGATATCAACTTGAAATTTTGGTGGGTGCTACTACTCAGAATTCCAGACCTGTTGCATTTTGAATTTCATTCCTATCGTGATTTGTTTCCAAGATATTCCATTTTTTCGAAACATTTTTACAGATGCACTTACTAACTGAAATGTCCATATTACCTTCAATTTTCAAGATTCAAGCTTCAATCTCCATATACACATCAATGAAAGAGTGTTCTATCAGGTATCCCTTAAAGTGTTCCAAAATATTCAACAGGGTGTTTGATATTTCAGTTTACTTTTTGGAAATTTCAAATCCCAATAACTTCCTTATTTCAAACAGAATGACTATGAAATTTTCACACTATACGGCGCAAAATTTCATTTCCTATTGATTGGTACGAGCATACCATATTGCTGAAATTGATATTTACAGAGAAATTAACAAAAATGTGAAAATACGCTCATTAGTCTCATGTGTATTTTCACAAGTGTGCTTTGGATGACTGTTACGAGTAACAAAATCACATCTTGAGTATGGCAGATTTCTTTTCCCAGACGTGTATATGAATCTCCTGTCTACCGTTTGCGGATATTCACATGAAATTTCAGGTTCAAGAATGTGGTGATTCGTTATACAATGAATAACTATCGAATGTGGTTATGAAACTCGAAAATGTCTTTATTATTACCTTCAGTAGGTCATTGTATTGTATTACTCATATCGTACATATTTACATCAATTAGGAGTCTCAAGCTCAACCATCGATGAGTTGGGTCGCCCACAATTTTCACCATTTACCCACGCAAAAATCGAATGATTCTATTTTTGGGAATATTCTGTATCCTTGTTAGTTGAACTTGTGGTGAAATAATGAGTCAGTATCGAAAGTATATCCCTGTATATCGTTTATTATTAATTGATGCTTGTTTCTTACACGTATAAATGAAATGCTAACAATGATTTAATGATACTCTATAGTGAGATAATAATATGTGATTTCATTAGTCAAGGATACTTCATCACATAGGTATCAACACTTATGGCACAATTTCAGTTGCTGTAATTCAAATATACAGTGTGTCGCCTTTCAATGATTCTCAAAATGGCGGAGAAACACCTGTCAACTATGTTATTTTCAACTTTTAACTTCAGACACTTTTGGGACTTGTCAATACATGTGCTAAAATATGAGACATTCTGGTTTCGCCAAAAAAGCCTGTCTTGCCACTAGAGGCGGGGCCTGGATCACGTGACCGCCCTATCTGTCGTACGATATCAATGAAACAATTCCATAATCGCTGTATCATGTTGGAACGATGAAATTGTGAGATCTTGACGTCGCCATGACATTCCACAAGTACATGAACTGGCACCTGTTGCGAACCAACTTGTACTTCCTGTTGTAATGTTACACTCGCCCACGATGGTACTTCATTGAGAAATTCGCACACTCGACATTCTATTAACATAGTTATGAATTCTTCGTCACATATAACACATCAATTTTACTGTCAACAACAGTTGGATCGCTATGGGAATTGATACTATGCGAATTCCATTCCGATTGAGACAGATGAGGTGATATAAAGACCTCTGACCAATCCGACCCTTTATTTATATTCTACTTGACATTATTTCAGTATGTACATTTGATTAAACAGGATTATTGCCTGATGGATAGAGCAAGTAGCAGCAGCAGAAGCATGAGTAGTATCGTGTTTACACTCTCGCACTACCCATTTCCTTTTAATAAGCTATCGCTAAACTTATCAGGTTGAATGCATAACAATGAATAAATAATTCCTAAATGTACCCAGAACATAGGATTTCTTCAGTACCTCAGACATCTTTGGAATTATTGGGAATCTTCTGATGGTTGAAGTCTTATTGAATTAAACGAACATATCAAGGTAATTCACTAAAACTGATCTGCGTCAATATAAACAGATTTGCATACCTTGTGGTTACAATTAATCGAACAATAATTCAATTAATATTCAATATCCATTAATAAACAGTTCCAACTATACTATAAATACACAGAGTTTTAGATTCTCAGTTCTAGATAATGTTGCAAGACTAAAAAACCTCCTGGGAAGTACAAGACTCCCTGCACATGGCTGAACACGATTTATCACACGAAGAATGGAGGATTTGAAATGATTTCGTGGAGAAAACTCCAATTATTAATTCAAATAACTCGTTTTCTTAGAATATGACAATGTTTCAATTAACATTTGCAATTTCAAAACAACTGAACATCCTTCGTTATTAGCTGAATTGTGTGAATGTAATTCCGTTATTTTTATTTGAAAATTTTACGCTATTTGTTTTTTTTTCATATGGCGGCACTTCATTGTTGAAATCATAAAAAATATAGGGCATTTTTTGTGACTGTAAGCTGTGTGAGTTTTCGAATTTTTGAATTGCCGTAACTTTGTTATCAATGAATATTTCCTGATAAAATTTTGGTCACACCTGTTGAGAGACACTCTGAATCCAGTGGCGTAGTGGTTCTTTCAATAAAAAAAAACACCAATGAAAAATCTCAATTTTTGACTAAAAAAAAATATCATAGTATGCCCTGTAAATTAGAATAAGCATCTTTTAGTACGTGACATTTCGAAGAAGAATTATCAAAATCTGTCGACAACTTAAAATTTTAGGGGGGTGTCTCCGTCAAAAATGGATCACACTGTATAATCATGATATAGTAAGGGGTTGTGTGACACCTACTCCTGCCAAAAGATGGCGTTCATATAATAGTCAAACCAAATCAAATGTCCACTAGAAATGTTCCGTTTGTTTTTGAGCAAAAATAAAACAATTTTCGAATCAGAATCGACCTTATACTTTTTGTTACACGTGTATATTTATATTAACGCTTCAACATTATGATTTAATAATGATTGCGGGTATATTGGATCGTTGTTTTTTCATTGGTACGTCAATACATCCTCCATAAATTGACTAATGACACGTTATTTTCAGCTGACAAAATCATTGCTGATTATTATATGTCAGATGAGGAAATGAGAAGATCTTAATTGAATTCACACGTGTAATAAATTGAATGATTATATTGATGACTTATATCAAGGATTTCTCAATTATAATAACAAATAAATAGAGAATAAGGAACTGTGTTATGAAGTAGTTTTTAGGCGAAAATATTCATGACAATTAGTTGGGACTGATGGGAATTAGGAATCGGAAATGCATTATATTCGCGTGACGGTAATTGCACCAGGTATACTGTCACCATCACGGCAATGTAATTGAGACACGGATTATTTTAATAGTATCATTAATGTTGCGCTAATGAGTTACCAATATGCGAATTATTGCCGAGATACTAACATGCTGATAAAAATAATATAACAAGACCTTCTCCACATAATATTGAATATTTTCAATCGAAGTTCCATCTTAAGAATCACTCATTGTCATTGGCGTAACTAGAATTGACTAATGGACCAACTGTCAACGGGATGCAGGATTATTCTGAAAATTTGGATTCTCGAGTAATCAGTTTTGTTCTATCGATCTAGAATGTTTTCAGCGGTGCGGCGTTGCCGCTTCTATCGAAAAGTAGCAACAACTTTGTTATTTCAAATGGAACACCCTGTATTTCATTCCATTTTTAGTTTCTCTAATACTTTGCAATTATTTTCGTATGATACTTTCCTATACCTATCCCGAAAGGTTTTCGAGAAATTAATTGATTTCCTTATTTTTCGTGCAAAACATAGCTTCAATCAAATGTTTATTACTGCGGTATTTGGGTTCGTAGAATGTTGAAATTTTGAGTGTAGTTTACCAACATCCTGTGTATCAATTATGTCTGAGAAAATTCGTTCTCCATTGTACAGGGTCGTTCTAATTTGATGACTTTGACGATGGATACAAAAATGGGGAAAAGGGCATTTTTTCAAATGGAATACCCTGTATATCATTTGATATCCTGAAAGACAATTAAAGTTCCTTCCAAATGATATATTATGTTCCTATACCTAAATGATCAGGTTTTCGAAAAAAAATCGAGTTCATACTTATGTATAGTATGTATATACTATCTAATACAAAATATGGCAAAATAATCCGATTTTTATACATGTGTATAAACCTTCACTCACTTTTTTTTCAAATTGTTACTTGCATTTTTAAATTTCTTCTAAGCAATTGGGGGGGTTACATCCCCAATAACCCCCCCTTGTTACGCCTATGCTCATTGTTATTCCAAAATAATGATCATTTCTAATCTTGCTAGCACCATCAAAACATTTCAGAAAAGTTTATCTATCTGAACCAATGTTATCTATGATTGTTCATGATTTGGTTCCTCGGCTACCCTAAGGCGTATTCATCATCGATATTTCTGTTCATCATTATTAATCAGTTCATTAGTTCCATTAGCATGAAATGTAATTCGCTGCCGAGCGTCAAAAAAAACTCGTATTAGAAATGGTCAGAACTAGTCAACCTCATGAAAATCCCAATCGTTCAAACTTTCACAAATAATCATTATTATTATTTGGTATTGATTTGGAATCAGTGGAGAATTCCGTGTGTATACAACCAAGCACAAATTTCAAATTCCATCCTCCATTCGTGTGGGATATTAGCTTATTACCTGCAATGGCAGCCAGGTAGTGTCTTCAGATGTGCCGAACCACACGTATTCTTTGTCCAAAAAATCGCATGGGTCAAGTTTCCACACAATGAATCAGCCTGTTTTAAATATTCTAACAGAATATGGAATGAGACATATTTCAATTATTAAATTGGCGAACACGTGACTCCCCGTCGAGTTCGGTATCGTGTACGGGGGTACGACGATAACTTCTTCTGTCTGTCTAGATTCGATGTTTCTCTATATTATTATATACCGGGTGTAACAGGATCATGGTGTACCCCACTTTTCTTGTTTATTTTTCGAACAAAACAATTCAAATTTGGGATATGGATTTGGGACATAATAAACAGCAAATTTTGACATTCAAATGATTTTTTGCCACTTCCGGTTTCACCGGAAGTAACTATTACTCTCGATTTTTAAATGGGTCACCCTGAATTTCATTACATTTTTGGATTCTGTACAATTTTTTGAATTCTACGATACCAAGACATTTCTCATTATTTTTTCTATTTTTCATTTTAATTAAATATTAATGATCACGTTTTTTGGGGGTACTAATAAATGGTACCACGGTTCCATTTGAAAAAACTGAGTCTTGGTCCAACAACTATTTTCATAACACAACTTTGATCATAAATCATGTGATCCAGTATTTCCCATGATATTCAGATTTTTTAGAACACTTAGAATAAAAATAATAATAAAGAAAACATTGACATTCAAAGTGCTCGGTATCGTTGAATCCAGAAAATTGTACAGAATACAAAAATGTGATGAAATACAGGATGTCCCATATAAAAATCGAAAGCAACAGGTATTTCTTGCGAAACTGCAAGAGAAAAATGAATCATTCGGATGTCAAAAGTTGCTATCTATTATGTATATAGTATATCCCATATTTGAATTTTTTTGTTCGAAAAATAAACAAGAAAAGTGGGGAACACCATGATCCTGTTACACCCGGTACAACTCATAACAGGACACATCGAATAGTGAATCAAACTATATCGAAATGCAAAATATATCGAATGGAACAATCGAGAATAAATAAATCATTTTGGTTCGTTGACGTTTTCAAGGGTTTCAGTAATTATTATCTGATGATGAAAGGTGATGTTATAAACCGCTATTAATATCACATTGACTACAGTCCTGTTTATTTGATGTTACTTTTCAGTAAACAAACTCACAGACTTCTTCAGTGAACCACCGATTCATGACCTAGCTTAAAGGAACGTAATAATCGTTTGGGAAGATGATTTATACAACGGAATAGAAAGAGGATCTATCGCACATGTTGCCAATGACGTTAAGACACACAAATATAAACAAATATTCGCCAAAGCGAGTTTTCAAGAAAAAACTGGTAATCTGAAGGACTGAGCGTCATTCGCTTACGTCGTTGGAATCAGGAACTATATTTATAACAATGTTTATTATGGAAATTCGTGCGACAAAACAGCCGTTGATAATTGGTGAAAAAAAAAAAACAAAAAACAATGATGTCCGGGTGTTTGCTACTACATGCTTCAATTGGTACGTTATTTGATGCGTAATCAGGCCAGATAACAGAACAACCGTTTACGCCTACGATCTGGGATAGATCCGGAACCTGTCAATACATGACAAGTTGATCGATATACCGGTGTCGCCAATTCCTTCAGAATTACTCATGAAAATCACTGGATTTGGTACATTGTTTCCTTGTCTTCTGTACGGATTGAACGATTTCATTGCCACTACAATACAAGCTCGAAAAAGGATTTATTGAAAGATCTAATTTGTACACATATTATGGTATCTTTCAACAGTATTTTGAGACTTGGTATTTGTAAAAATATTTATTTGGAAAGGAGCTACAGCTGAGCTCCTGGAGCGCTTCTCAAAAAAGACGTTCTGCGGTGACCACTCGGTATATCTCTGGACTGGATCATCCGAAATTAAAAAAAACTAACAGATTTCGTTTAAGTAATGTTTAATCTAGTTATTGATCGACGGAATAAGCAAAATAAATTGTTTTGACAAAATGGCGATTTCTCGAAAGAAAAAATCGATTTTTGCTCATAATTTCTGCCTTGAATTATTTATGAGAAAAACATTCATTGGTGAGAAAAAATCTTTGATTAATTACTGAAAAATATATTCGGGAAGCTTGTGTTAAAATTTGAGACTAATCGGTCGATCCGTTTTCGAGACATGTTGGTCAACGACCTTGAAAACATAATTTCGAGAAAAACGCGTTTAAAGTTTGAAAAGCACTTTGAAGCACTCTGAAACGCCTCTTCAAATTCGCGTGTAACTTCAAAAAAATTCACCGGAACGATGTGAAATTTTCTGTGTGAATTCTCAAATATATGAACATTGAGAAAATAAAATATCATATCTCATATTAATTGTAATTTTCCATTATCGCAAAATTTGAATTCATCGACTGTACTGCTTCCCCATATTGATTTCAGCAGATAAGATAAGATTGAGATGCAGGTATAAAAGAACTTGAACTATATCCAGTCCAGTCAGTGTCCAATACAATGGATCTGCAAAGTAAGTATTACTCATATCGTCTTTGGAATAAAACAGAAATAAAACAGAACTCAATCTTGATAAATCAAACAAGCCAGATTCTAATTCAAGCTCAAATTTTGCCCTCCTAATTATCTTTGATGATGAATCATCCAAAAATATTACATCTCTAGCTGAATACTTGTTAATTTTTCTGGAATATTCCAGTTGTTCTGATGCTACTGATGATTCCCGAAGTACACGAGTGCCTGAAGACGACGGATGTGCCGAAATGGCTACACGATCCATGCGATGCAAAGACGAAACTCACTTATTGTGATTGTGAAAGTGATCAAGCTCAGGAGGAGCTGGAAAACTTCAACAGATTCATTGAAAAACTATACAAGGAGACCGGTCTGAGTAACCGTAAAGCAGTGAGTACAATGCCAATTTATCATCAGATTAAAAAATTGAGACAATTAGAATTGACCTCATTGTATTTTTTTGAGTGTGATTGGAATGATGCAAATAATCGAATAATGCTACTAGGTTAAATCCACCGTAAACGATATTAAAATTTGGGTTGGCAGTATCGTTATTCTAAATTCATATCAGGCCTTATCTATTATGATTGAAATTAATTTAATTTCATTAACAGCTGATTAGATAAGCAATACACAGGATATTATGCAAAAATAAATTATCTCAAGAGCCACACCCTATTTTATTTTTGACTAGCAAACTCTGAGATATTTCGCCTGATCAAAATGTCCTTTAGGTTCATCAAGAATACGGAAATATGTAAAGTCGAATATGTATTAGTGTAATTCAATTAATTTTTAATTTAATTTAATTTCAGAATATTTTTATCTAATAACTAAATCAGTCAAAATTACAAGATATGAGATCTTCATTTTTCAAATTGTTTTTTTTTGTGGGCGAAACTAAAAGAAATGTCCTCGGAAGCACCAAAAAAAGCAGTAGTGACGTCACAAACAGTGATATTTTGAAAGTCTGGCGTTCAAACGTTTCAAAGTGGGTTTTTTTTTCATATATTAGACTATATTTTTTCTAGATGGATCGCATGAACATCATTATTGATTGTGAGATTTGATCTTGAAGTTTTTCTTTGGAAAAATGAATGATTTTGTTATTTTCCAGATACACTTTCGAGGATGCGTCAATGTTACAAGAACACTCCAACATCTTCAAAATAACACCAAGGTGAGGTATAATAATAATTATTATTACAAATACTTTTGGGAACTCAATCTTCCACATTTTCCACCGAAAAAATTATTTCTTGAGAACCGTTTTCTTCATAATTCTCAGTTGCAATCACATTTTTCCAGATCAGAGTATTCTACAACATGATTCAAAGATGGGCAGTGTTCCTCCACGAGATTCATGAGGAAATCACAGATTTCAATCGTCGGAAAAGTTACCAGGAGATCCTCAACCGCCTCAAAAGACTCGCTTGCGAATTTCGAGTCGTTCTATGTAGACATAGGAAAAAAAGACCGTTCAAAGGATTCAGCTCATGTTTATTGAAGAATCAGACTCTAACCTATTCCAAAGCTTTCGATTTCGATATTTTGAGTAGGATCAAAGACTTTTTCTCTGAAAGTGCCAAAACACTGGCCCTGTCAGATGAAAAATTGACTGATAGAACTGCATGTGTAGGTTATGTGTAGAAAATGTCACACTAGTTATTAATTGTATAAAAATTAGATATTTCCATGTAAAAGTGTGATGAAAAAAAGACTAGTATTGGAGATAATACTCATAGAGACTGACTGGTGCTTGAAAAAGAGCGATGTTGCCAAACATAAATTCTGAGGAAGGAATCTGCAATAAAATAAATAGAAATAAATGATTTGTTTATAATTCCTCTTCCCGAATGTCTTCGATAGTTTGTAGTCCAAGCTACTAGTTTTTTTTTTTATTGTACGGGGTGTTGGAAATTTGAGCGTTTGAGATATAATTCAATGAAACAAGAATAGTGAAAAATTTTCTAGAACATCGTCAATGAATCATAGACGTAGGTGAAGGTTTACGTAGGAAAAATTACGAATCGTGAAAACAAACAATCAAATAAGGATGTTCACAGCACTTTTCAAGCGTGACTGGGAATTCACTGTTTGATTTTCGTAATGAATTTTTCGTTACGAGGCGTGAAATCAGTGGATTTACGTACACTTTTCCGGAATTCTTATTATTGTAAACGGTAATTCCGTGTTAGAATATAAGCTTTGACTTTGACCCATGAATTGCATAAAATTCATACTTTCTCAATATTACGTAGTACCCTGTATATAAAATATCCTTCTGGGTTCTTAATGTTGATTGAAACCTAAAAATTTCGATGCAATAGTAATAACATAAAATGTATATTATTCTTATTATTATACTCAACTATAAACTTTTTGATTGCACCTGTATAATGATATGATAACAAATATCAATACGAGAATGAAACACAAAAAAATAAATGAATAAACAATTTAAAAATAGTTACTTTTCACATTATATAAATACTCTATCTTGTTGTCTAGTCAATAGAAAAATAGCGCTAATTATAAAATCACAACAAATCAGAATTATGATAAATGCACATCGGAAAATAAATTTCCATAAAATTTCCCCAAGTACCTAGGTATGTTTCTTATCCGTTAATAGAGTTTTCCAATGAAGAAAATCCATTTTCCAATTCATAACACGGTACTTGTGTTTCTTAGAATGGAAAACACGTATTTCCCCACGGAAAAACCATTCTCAATTCGTTCAATTATTTTTCATAAACGCATTTCTTCGTTCTCAATTTGTGGTCGTTATTAATAGCACCAATTTATTGTAATTTTCGATATTTCGGCGGGATATTTCTCCATGTGATTTCCCCTAACCTAACCTATATTTTGTAATTGACCTCAAGGATAATTATTAGTGTTCTAACAACAATTCTACTTCTTCTTCTGAAATATCTTCTTGTTAACTGTCATCTAGAAACTCTCCGATTTTTTATTATATCGCGCTGAACATACTCACTGGAAGATTCAGATAAGCACACGAACTTGTCTCAACCTGTTTCCTTTCAGTTTTGCCAATAGAAGCATGTATATTATAGTTTCTGAATAGATTTGTTTTTATATTATAGAACTGTCAAATAAACAATATTTTGTTCAATATTAAAATTCTAATTAGTAGATAATTCAATTTCGCCCCCACATTCAAGACTCACCCTGTATGGAATATTTATTATTATTAAATAATATAAAGCGTATGCCGTTTAGAACGATAGAGTTGTTGAGATGGACTTCCGGTTGAACCACCAAACTGGTAAGTATTATGTCGCGTACACTCAAAGAGGGGGTAAAGAGACGTCACGACGCGTTACGTACAAGGGGAGGGTCAAAAATCCTCAAAAATCGCGTTACGTCAAACTCAAACGCCCCCACGTATTCCTAAAGTGGGGACTAGTAATAAAAATGTGCGGAACTCCTAGCTCTCGCATGTATCATCGTAGCACAACTAAGTGAATCATATCTGAGATAAGTTTCCTACTTCAGACATAACGTGGTGATACAATCATTGGCTCTGATCAATGACAGTCTGGTGTCGGTCTAGTAAAGGTGAATAGCTCGACTGTGATTAGATCGTTGAATTAATTCGTCGGTGATAGTGCTCCGGTTTAGTGCTAAGTGTTTTGGCGGGAAACTCTGTGCCAAAGAGATGTGTTTGTTCAAACTTGTACGCTTGGATTCCCCCCTTCAAGGTACCGAATCACTTTTCAATTTACTTAGTTTTAAGAAGATTCTCTCTGTTAGTCATCGCGAGATAACAGTTGAAACTTTCGAATTGTCCTCTGAGATTATGAAATATTTACACGAACAGTGTTTTTTCGCATGGTTTCGACAATTATTGACGGTATGAAATGAATTCGAATTTTCATTGACGGTAATCGTCAAAATTAGCATTTAGCGGATTCTTTACGGGGTTTCACTTAGCAATAATTAAAACATTGTCGACACTAACAACTAATAATAATAATTGGATTATTCACTCGATAATATGTTTGAAAACTTCACTTGAAAATACAACTAGCGAATCATCGACTCGGTAATGAGTAATTTCAGTAATTAACGATATATGTTGGGTGTCTTCAATGTTCATCAGTAAGTCCTTTTGATTATAAACAAATGAACTAAGTATACAGGGTGTTTCTTGAAGACATATTTGAAGGGGTCATTCTTTAACACATTTTGAGAAAAACACTTTCTATAAACGTATGTCCTGAAAGTCTGAGATACAGGGTGATGAAATTTAGAAAAAAAAAAACAGTTTTTTGATAATAACTGAGATAATATTTTAGACATCTTGGTACATGTCTTCTATGCATCAAAGTGCATTTTGTGATGTACGAAATTTTTCATTTTCTCCAGTGGCGACCGTACGGGTTTTGCATTGAATATTCTTGGAGAAAAACGTACTACGCCACTGCTTACTTCCAGAATAAAAATCACTTCTAAGATCCTCATTCATCATTGAGCAAAATTGCTCCCATGGATTATCTTTGTCCGACGCATTGTTTTCGCTTAAAAAAATAAAAATCGTTGTACTTCAGGGTCTTTTCCTCAAAAATCTGATACGGCGTGAAAATGTTTGTGCATCGACTGAAAGCAAATCAAGAGATCAGATGTGTTCCAAAATGAATCAGAATCCAAAAAACATATTTTTCTTGGAAGATGCCCTGTTCTTGATTCAAATAATTGAATTAAGATTACTTCATATCGCAGTACCAACCGTTCAATAATCTATATCACCCTGTATCTCAAAAGTCAAGACTTTTAGGACATTCGTTTATAGAAAGTTTTTTTCCCAAAATGTGTCAAAGAATCACCCTTTCAAATATTAGCATGTCTTTAAGGAACACCCTGTATAATCGAGTGAGTAACAATATAATTCAACCTCTGTTGGAAGCTGTATTATCTCAATTCAAGTACTGATAACAACTTTTTCATCAATCACAAAACCGAATTAGATTACCCCAAACGTATGAATCACTCCAAATCAAACATGTCGAAAACGAGGAAGTAACACTCGGATTAACCTAACCCTGCACTGCACATTAATTACAACCACTGATAACAACAATAAATGACGTGACAATGACGTGAAAATATCGCGTCTAGGTACCCACCAATGGGAAACAATAAAAACAATCGCCGATGACGGATACATCTTGGGAGGCTGGACCACGATGTCGTCTCCACTATGGCTTAGTGTTAGTCAGACGGTTAGCACGTTAACAACTCTGCTAATATTCGGTACTACCTGTAGTGAGCTCGTCAGGTACTCATGTGCGTTAGTGAAAATGAAACAGATGATTCGATTGATGTTCGGCGCTTTCACGAAAGAAACGGCTTTCTTGTTTCGGATTGATATTCGGCGTGAGTATTTTGATTTTTCGCGGGGAATAAGTACCAAGAATTTAATTTTTTTTCCTGAGAATTGTGTGCGGTACTGATAATGGCGGAGATACGATAGTTTTCCACGAAAATTCATGACTATGGAGTGAATAAACTGATGGCGGTGAATATCTGATAAAACTCAGATGTGGTTTCTTTATATCATCGATTATGATGAAAACAAAAACCGGAAAAGTAAGGACAGGAAAAATACAACGCAACTTCCTTGCGATTCCGTCACTGTCCTGAAGCTTCAATTAATTGCGAATCCTATTTTCCAAAAAACTCAACGCGCTGTGTAAACTGTATGTTTGTTGAAATTAACATGAGTTTTTCCAAAAACACTCAATGCCGAATGACTAATCCGAAGAAATTCGTGCGTGCCATTACATTCAATACAAATGATCCATGCTGCATCCTTTTTCGTCTGTTTTGAAAACACATCTCGTTTGATTCAAAATTCACAGTGAAACATTTTTCTTTATTTTCCAGATAATCGCTTGGGACTTCTCCTGACCATGTCGATTCTCCTCGCTGGTCTGACAGCTAGTTCAGCAGCTCCGAGTGGTCATCATGAAGATGCTGAATGGTACATGAACCCTTGCAGCAGATCAACTCTGAGACACGGAAGAAGCCCAGCAGAGCAGCAGCTCAGATATTTAAACAAGAGGTTTGGGTTCTTCAACCAACGTCTGGGAATGATTTATGTAAGTGTAGAACTCGTCGTTTCTCATACAGGGTGATTTTTTTAATTTTGCACCACCTTTTCACCGAAACAATTAAGAATGGCGTGCGGAAGTACCAAACACATTTTTTTCCTGCTCTTTTCGTATCTGCAAACGAATTTTCGAAATTTCGTCATACAGGGTGTTGTATTGAGCCAATGAAGTTCCTTCAATTTTTTTGAGTCCGTACCTGGATTATTAGTTTCATTCAGTTGGAATTCGGTAGCATACAGCATAATGAATTCATGTTGTGAAAATGAATGAAATATACAATGCGGATCGTAAGTTATGAGCCATTGAAGAAATAGGAGAAATACATGAAACACTCTGTATCTCGCTTATACAGGGCGCTAGACCCATACAGTATGCTCATTTCCCAATGACTCGCCCTGTATAAACAACGAATATTTTATATTGAGGAAAGTGTGACACTTGATTTGTTTTCAGAAGAATGTTACACATGACTACAATTCAGCGAGGAGTAAGTGCTTCAAAGTGAATTCTTCCTTGAAACCCATTCGACAAGCATCCAATTCCACTGAGGTGAGTTTTTTTTTTCGAATTCAATTCGTAAACAGCAATTTTGGAGCACCTTTTCACTGGTGATGATGTGATTGTTTCAAATATGTTTATATCAGATAGTCTGTTTAATCTCATTAGAATATTTTTATGCAAACAAAACGAAAACGGAATGTCAACAGGACTATGAATAAACTTTGCTATTGTTATTTAGATCATCTACAGAACATAGTCAAACAAAAAACGAACAACCATAATATTTATTCATTCATTCATTTTTCATTCATTTAATCATTCACGGATTCGCCAATTTACAAAAAAACAAATATATTTATTCATTCATTGACTTTATTCTCATTGATTTCCTCACAGATTCACCAATAGAAAAAAAAAAAACAAATATATTCATCAAATCATTCATTGATTTATTAATTCATTCATTGACTTATTCATCTATTCATTTATTTATTCATTCATTTATTTTTTTATTCATTCATTTTTCATTCATTTATTCACTCACGGATTCGCCAATTTACAAAAAAACGAATATATTCATTCATTTATTCATTGACTTCATTCATCTATTTATTTATTCATTAATTTTTTCTCATTCATTTCCTCACAGATTCACCAATAGAAAAAAAAACGAACGAATATATTCATCAAATCAGTTATTTCTTTATTAATTTATTCATTGACTTATTCATCTATTCATTTATTGATTGAATCATTTATTCATTAATTAATTCATTCATTCATTTTTTATTCATTCATTCATTCTTCCTCATCAATTTCCTCACAGATTCATCAATAGAACAAAAAATGTTTCTTGGAACTTTTCCACAAAAGTATCGTCCATTAAGTTTTTTATTATTTTGTTGCAGGCCATACAAATATTCTACAAAACCACTATCGAAATCGCCAAAATGATGAACCGAATCAAGAACATCAAATTCGAAACGCAGGCCGCTGACTTCAAAGTCGACCTACGAAACGACTTGTTCGAGCAAATGAAAGGACAATTGAGACTGATTTTATGCGAATACAGCGATGTCTTGGCGAAAATGGACGAAACGTCGCTAAGTCATTCCGTGAAGTTCCAAAGAATAAACACCGAATGCCTGCCGGATAGCTTGGACATGTCAGGTGCCAGGATGTTCGACTTTGACTTTTTCAAAAAACTCAGGAAATTCTTCAGGCAAAGCCAGAGGATTTTGCAGCAGAACAAGTTCAGGCGTAAGAAACAGAGGAAGGCGGGGAGGAAGGGTATCAAGAAACGGACTAAACAACAAAAAATAGCGCATTAGTAGTTCTAGTTTAGTGAGTTTGATTCAAACTGTGATATTAGGCTAGTAGGGTTGCTATTTATTTTATTTATTGTACAGTTGGCTAGCTCGTTGGAATTTTAGCTGGGCCAGAATTTTTCTTAAGATATAATGACTGTGATACATATAAAATTCACGAATATTTTCCAACCATTGGCAACTCACGATTCAACAACATAACTCGAAAAATATTCAAACGATCAGCTCGAAGGAAGTTGCAGATTTTGCAATGTTTTTCATTTCCAGTTGAATCATCAGTTGCCAGTTGTTTTTCGTCAATTTTCTTATGTACTGTTGCATCAATGTCTGAACTGTATTCGTTTAATTTGTAACTAAGACTTCTCGAAGTGTTGCCAGGTTTATCAGTGGTTCATCTACTATTGATTTTGTATTATGTATTGTGATAAATTTATGTGTAGGTATTATTTCATTCATTATCATTTCATCATCCTAACTGCAATTAAATTATTTTTTATTTATTTTCTCATCTCACTATTTTTCTCCTCGTTGTAATCTCATTTCAGAACTCCATAGTTAATCCAATGTACATATACTTTTATTGTGATTTTATTCGAATTGATTTCGCTGAGAATTATGTGTGCATCACTTTGGTGCAGTTTTTTATACATACAACTATTTATAGTGATTTTTTTTGTAAATAAACGAATCATTGAGACAACATGTTTCTTATTTTGATCACGACTATTTTTTGACTTTTTCGGAGAATCGTTGAAGAAAACGACAAGTGGCAACACGGCACTTTCTACCTTGCTTGCATAAATCGACTATAAATACCAAAATCATGCCTCTTCAATAAGGATAAAAAATCCCCAGAGTTAATAAGCAACCATCATTTCAATTATTGGACTAAAAAATGTAATTCCAAAATTATTATTCCACTCAATTAATCGGGGCAACAGGGTTTTCCCAAGCCTAATAGCTGATGAGCAGTTCTCATTTATTTCAACTAAGCGACACTAAATTTTCGTGATTCCATTTCGCCTAGACGGTCTTTTCAGTGAATCACTACAAACTAGGATTTTCGTCTCGCTGCCGAAAAAATACGGTCTAGCCGACAGTCTGTTCGTTTCGTGACATTGAAACATGATACGTTTTGTTCGAACGAAAAAGAAAATCGAAATGACCACCAAAACTTTATTATGGGTCAAAGAAACGGCGAGTCGAGGAAATGGTGAAGGCGCGAGTCGTCGGTGTTACGAGGGGCAGTGGAAAATTAAGCCACCAAGCACGTGTGGAGGATTTCGATCAGAAGTAGGGAGTATCATAATTTTGTTGATCGCTGATTCATTTACATGATTATTAACGCCAATGTTATGTCGAGTACAATCAACAGGAAATAGTAGCTTATCAATCAACGGTTTGTTGTATTTGTGATTAGATTTTGAAACCTCACCTTGTCGATGCATTCATGAAGAAAATTTCCAAAACTAGAGCAGTAAGATCTTTTATTATACCCTAAATTAGGCAGAGATAGTTAGAATTGAAAATTTTTAACATTCCCATGGACTTTGTGCGAGAATTAAGAATCTTGTATTGACATTAATGACACAACAATCTGATAAGGGATTTTTTTATCAATGACACCGTTATCGTTCTGATGACGAAAATGATATCATATCTATAATTATCCCAAATTTGAAGTGACTGGTTACATATGGGAATCACAAATCTAAACCGGTGATTCCATCGAAACAACTTTGTATAAAGTAGTTCAAATTTCAAAGGTCGTTATAATAAATCATCTCACTTTACGCACAAACTATGAATCCGTTTCATAACATACGACGATATTTCACAATTCACATGATATCTCAAATTTGGTCAAGTTTCTTTTTTTTTCTGTGAAAAGTAACGGTTATTTCAATTTTGCATACATATTTAACTATGCATTATATTGAGACAACGAATTATTACGAAACGATGCATAATAGTTTAGGTGAGTACAACCATAGGCGTAACGATGGGGGGTTAATTGCTCAGAAGAAATAAAAAAAATTGCAACAATTTGAAAAACAAAAATATAGAATAAATGCGTAAAATAAACTAGTTATGCCAATGAGTACAACCAACAAAAACACGTGAAAAATCACATCAATTGATTTTATATAGCTCTCACGATACTTTCAATTGGGTCTGATGATTAAAATTGAAATAAGTCGGCAAATATGAAACCTAAATGAAGTATATCTAGTTTCGATTGAATAGAGTGAATCTGATAAGAATTCTGATGCAACAAAAATAAGTTTTTCGAATATTATTTTGTCAAACACATTGTTTTGAATTGAAATCTAATCTACAACATTCTGTGATGTAGCATGAGAATTCAGACCAATAATCCATCAGGTCTGGATATAATTTTTTCAACGTCAGATATCTCAAAAAATAAAATTAGTTCCGTAAGGCTTGTATTATATTTTTATCTAAGCTCAGCGATAATTCAGCAACTTATTGAATCATCACAAACAATTGTTATGATTAATACTATTCGTAGAGATAACAGTTTATGAATGGACATGACGTCAATTGTTTATACCAATTACCAATATAGTAAATTTCAACTCATTCATGTTTTTCGCTGCACTAATGCACATTTAATTATTGAGAATTGTAATCTACCGTATAATGATAACAGAAAATTACCATCACATACAAGGTGAGTAAATTCCACGGGTTATCTACGATAGGTACTCAACTCAGTTATGGTTTTTGATGTATGAATCTCCAATTGCTAGAATAATATTCTAATTATTTGTCATATCTATTAACTCATTCAATAGTGAAAATGGCAATGATATAAAACAACTGAGATGTACCTATTCGCGATTTTTGTACAGAAGTGAGACAACTGATACAGGTGTTTCTTTTTCTTCTTCTCTTCTATTTCACGGCTTCGAGCTGCCAGGGCTATGCGGACTCAGGGTGTTTCCAGAGAATTGGAAAATTAGGTTATGTATTTGTCCATTCATCAAAATCACTCTAGAGAAGTGTTTATATTTTTTTCAGCTATTTAGGGCTCCTAGATATGATGCACAGCGAAATGCAGTGTCCTGAATATGGTGATTAAAACGCATTGTACAATTTTATGATAGTGTGGGAGTTAGTATGTCTATTTACGTCAGAAAACATGTTACTCGAACAATTATTTGAGTTAATTTGTTATTCATGAAAAATACCACGTTGAAGTGAATCCCCAGCTGAATGAAATGTAGGTGAACCAAGCATAAAAACTTGAAATAATAAATCGATACCATTGATTGATAAGAAAAGTATACTATGTTTGCATAATTATTGTATCGTCATTTCAGATATTGCAAACCATCTTTCTGAAACACTCCATTACTGTGTCTCATGCACCAATACAATTAGTACATGAGATGTTTCATGAATTTTGATCTTTTTTTGAACACAAAACGCTGTAGAGAACTTTTAAAAACATTATCATGTTACCAAGGAAAAGTAGTCAAGTATATAAAAGTTTATTTCGTTCTGAAATTCTTCCAGAAAATGAAAAGGAAGCAAAAATAGATCCATAAATTGTCAAAATATGAAGAAACATTGCTAGAAACAGATACCACATTGTGTAGTAGAATAATACATTTTTACATTATTTTTGTACCATTCACCATATTGATACTTTCATACCTTCTTGATACATCTCAGGAGCCACAAATGTAGGTACTTTTGCATAATCGACAGATAGTTTTCAAAGTCGATAACCTAGCAGAGTAAATAAAGAATTTTGAAATCGAAAACACAGGCAGAGAAATATGCTGAAATATGTGGTTATGTAAATAAAAACAATCATCTCCGGTTTTGATAACAAAGCGTTACTAATATGATCACATCTAAAGAAAATTTGATGAGTATCGAGATTACCAACAATGAAGATAGCTTACGATACACTTAATAGTGCACCTCACACTTCAAATTGGAAACTTGTAATATAATGTTTATCAAAGTGACATTTTGAGAAAACTTGTTAACTCTCCACAATGAATCAATCAGAATGTCATTTAGGACAGAACGAATTGAACAAAGAGATACTTTTATCTTATATTCAACTCAGGTCAGAATTACCAGATTTCCAGATGTGTTACGATCTCTCTGCCATCTCATTGTCAATAGCTGAAGTAAGAAAATGTCGGATACAGATTTGAAGAAGTAGTTATCATATTATGAAACAGCTTATGCCCGCCATCTAGGAGTGAGTAGCTCAGTAATATGATTCAAAGTGAAGATCATCACCGCTAGATGGTTGTAACGTTATCACGACCATGAAATCTACTTTGGCTCGGAAACTGTTCAGTTTCAACAACAGATGGCGCTAAAGCGCAATTGGTTGACTAATCAGGAATTACATGAGATCTGTACAAGTACATCGAGGCTGACAAAGAAAAATTAGTTTATTCGCTCATTAATTACAATCCCAATACCTCGAGAAACCAGGAATTCGTGTTGAGCATCAGTTATACGAATCGTGAATAACTGAAGAGTTACATAAGCATCATGCTATATAATACCGTGGATTCATGTTCCAAACTTCTAACAAGTTGTGATTTACTTCTTCATCTCGGGATTATTAAGTATACAGTACCGGGTAACCTATGACCTAGGTCAATTACATAGGTAGGCGCTTACTTTCACTAGTCGAAAAAATGTTTAATGAGCTCGTGTTCGTTATCTGCAATGGAGACAGGACAACGACTTTCGACATCTTCACGCTTCTAAACAAAAGTGGGTAATTGAAACTAATCAGGTATTATGTAGAAAATAAAGCACGATTAGTAAAATGACGCAAAACTTGTTGCACGGCCAAAAACATCACCTGCTCTTTTTCACAGGGTGTAAACAAAACACTTACGTGATTTATCATCAAAGTGGAGAGCCTTGTTAATATTCCAAAGTGATTTCTTATCAATATCACTCAAATACTCTTTGAGATTCGTGACTGATACTTTCATTATGACTACAAAGCAGATACTTTAGCCCTTATGTTTATTTATGTTCATGATAGGTTATCTTTCTTCTTCTTTTTTTTATCTCATTAAGCCTCTTCCTCTCAGAAAATCAACCAGTATGATAGGTTATTAGTTCAAAGTCTCTTCAGACAAAATGTGATATTGTCATTCAAACTGGACTTGCTGGACTGAAACATTCCGCGATTGTAAATAACTTGTACTTCAAATATATTCGGTGCAGTTTCAAGAAATGATTTAGCTTCAAGGCGGAATAAAGAGAAACTCGTTTTTAGGTAGGTACTCACCAAAATCTGATTGAAATACAATCCGACAAAAAATTTCGTTATGGATTCGAAAGTCGCCAAGAAATTGTGCAAGTGATGGCATGTCTCTGTCGATTTATTGTGACTTATACTGTCCAAGAATAATTCATTGATGAATATGAACAGTTTTTGTATTTTATTCTTGTATTGAATAATTTAAATAAATGGATCACAGACATTCTTTTCTTCAATGTTTTTCGTTGCCAGGAAGCGATCTTTATTGATACATGCTGATTTTTTTATTAATTTCATCGAACTGACAAAGCTATCTCGCTCAAAATGCTATAACTCACAAAAAAATAGCATGACAGCTTCCAAATTTGTACACATATCGTTTCATACTTAGGGCTAACTAAAAACCACACGGATTCGATTCTAGCAGCGCCCTCTATACGTCAACCTACGAACCTCTCAATCCACCTAATACCTCCTTGAATTATCTCCACCACTGGCTGATGGAATCGCACCTCAAGCTAAACTATATAGTTATGGTAGAAAGTAATCTCGACGTTGTCAGTGTAGACCGAGTGTTCTTCGAGACGGGTACCAAACGGCAAGTCAGTGGGAAGTGCGCGCGACCATGTGGGTTAAGAACGTTACCATATTCATTGTCTTCTGTCACCTGGTGCAAGCTACTCGACTCAACCAGGAAATAGGTAGGTGGAGGATACGTAGGAGGTGGATGGGATTGTCGCGGATTAATTTTCCACGAGTTTTTATGGTGGAGAATTTTTGGGACACTGTCCAAAATGTGTAGCGCCTTTTCTGAGGGTGGAACTATGGGTCGATGAACGAGCTCATGGCCCAAGATGCATACTGAGAAAGATATCCTTTCAATCCTGCCATTCCTTGAAGGCTAGGTGTACTTAATCATTATTATTTATTCCTCTGGAAAATATATATTTTAAGTGGTGATTCTTTAACATATTTCGAGAAAAAAACTTCCTATACACGTATGTCCTGAGAGTCTCAACTTTTGAGATACAGGGTGATGGAGTTTTGAAAAAAAAACAGGTTTTTGATAATAACTGAAATAATATTTTAGACATCTTTAAAAAATTTGGTGCATGTCTTCTATGTATTAATGTGCATTTTGTGATGCACGAAATTTTTCATTTTCTCTACTAGTGGCGTCCGTACGAGTTTTGCATTGAATATTTTTAGAGAAAAAAATACTACGCCACTGCTTACTTCCAAAATAAAAATTACTTTCAAGATCCTCATTCATTATTGAGCAAAATTAATCTCATGTATTTTCTTTTTCCGACGCATGGTTTTCGCTTAAAAAAATAAAAATCCTTCTACTTCAGGGTCAATTCCTAAAAAATCTGATGCGGCGTGAAAATGTTTCTGCATCGACCGAAAGCAAATTAAGAGATCAGATTCATTACAATGTCGAAGTTAGAATCTTTCTAGGTGTTGCTTATGAAAACATAACCTTCTGAAAAATAAATGAATCAGGACTACCTTAGAAAAAGTGTAATATTTTGACACCCTGTTAATACTTTTAGGACATACGTTTACAGGAAGTTTTTTCCTAAAAATGTGTCAAAGAATCGCCCCCTCAAATATTAACATGTCTTTAAAGCAACACCCTGTATATATGTGAATTATAATCTGTATTTCCACAATGTTCGAACTTTTTGAGCATACGCAGTGTTAATTTTGTTATCAAGCAATGGTTAATGCGGGTATATCAGTATAAAGGTACTAAAAGTGTACACCAATAATTGAATTGAGTCTAATAACTTCAAATTATCAATGACGCCTCATGTATGAGGATCAGTTCACAAACCTCATTGGAAAAATATTGAATCTGATTTCATGTGAATGTAATTCCAGTTTTCAATCTAGCTGATTTCGAGTCATCAGTCATCAACCATGAGAAAAGTCAGTGTTTTCTATCGTTTATTGATGATAATCTTGATCAGGGTGACCTTGAGAGCAGACGAATTTCAACTTCAATGCCTAACCTTGTCAATTGTCATCACTGAGATACATAACCACAAATACTTTGATTAAAATACATAAATAATAACGATTTGAATGGGCGAACAAACGATTCAAATCAACGTGAGATTTGGAATTATTCCTCCAGAAATATCCGAAACATATTGGTGATTTCAAGTCGAGATTTGATATTAGCGTTGAGCCATTTCTTTCTTGAATTTAGTAATCAAAGATGAATAGTCTTCATGTGGCTTCAGTGCTGTAAAGTCGAGTATACTTATTATGAAATAACTAGCAATAAAAGCTGACAATAAATCGCTCATAAATTGAAATATCAGTAGTTTCTCAACTGCACGTCAGTAATTCCAATAATTGATTCGTCTCCATGCGCTTTTCTATCGTTCCAACTGCGGTTTATTCACTGGTGCTAGTTTCAATACGAGGAAATAGCGAGTAATTGGTTCAGGATAGCTAATTTGTTTGAATTATTTCCCTCATTCGACTATGCAATTTAAATGAGTTTTTTCACATCAACAATGAATTCTTCGATAAGTTACATGGTGAAATGTCTTATTCAATAATACCTTTTTTGTGAGCATTTGATGTTCAATTGAGTATTCATGTTATGAAATACTATTGCGATTTCTTTTTATTAAACCCGAGTTATTTTCATTCCTAGGCAATGAAACATGAATCTGAATTGTAGAAATTGCGTTCAATCGAAAATCTAATATAGTGCTGGTATTGAGCTGTCAGAAAACTTCACCAAAAATAGGAATAATGAGAATCATCAACATGTATAATTATCAAGAAAGCAACAGGTTGAGACTTGAAGCAATACATTTCTTCCATCATATGAGTTCTTCAAAAAAGTGAAAATCGCTTATCTGTGATGAACAATCAAAATTGTGTAATTCCGGATGTTCAATTTATTCTTACAGCCATTTCCGGTAGCGCGAGACAATGAAATGATGTTCAAATTTATCGTGGGTGAAACAATTGAGCAGCGCGATTCATAATTGTTTAACGTGAACTTGATAGTATAACAGACGTTGATGAAATATATGCTAATTTCAGGAAGAGGGTATGTACAATATCGAAAGAGTTTCAACCTTCTCTTCGATTAAATTATATCAGTTAATGTTGAAATATTCATACACGAGCCAGATATTCTTGAGTTATTATTATTATCATACTAAGTTCTAGCACGAGTTGACCGCAAATTGGGTGTTGTGTTTATTGTAGTCATTCGCTAGTTTTGGCAATTTCAACGGTCTGTTTCACGCGGATTACTATGGAAATCTTTTTTCATGTTACATCAACTTGTGTGGGCAACCACGAAATAGTTCACTTCAATGATTATGTTTACTTGGGACATTTTTAACGATGCCAAAGTAATATTTCTCAAGCTGTGTAGTTATACTGGTTGAAGTATATTTATATACAGAGTGTTCCTTGAAAAAATGCTAATATTTGAAGGGGTTATTCTTTGACACATTTCGAGAAAAAAGCTTCCTATCAACGTATGTACCAGATGATAAACTCCCTGAAGCCCCAAAAAGGAGTGCTTATAGTTTGTCATTTATTTACAATTTATTGAAGAACAGAAAAAACACTTCCGTGGTAAAAGAATGTGCGAAGAAAGCAATATGAAAACGCATGAATATTCATGCTCCTCATCAAACGTGAAGGTCTGATTATAATATTCTAGAAATGGAAAAAAGTCTAATAGTTAATGATTACAAAATTGATAATGATCCTTCATCAATAAGAAATCTGAGATATCTGCAACTCGTATCTGCTGAGGATCATCACGTGTAGAGATTAATGCTACATCACTAATAGGTAGATTATACTGTACAGGGTGTCTGAGATTCGGAGGACTAGATTATGATTTTGAAGTGATGTCTTCCTGCGAAAGTTTGATGGATATAGCTCTAGATACTGAAGTAAGTATACAACGAATATTACAACGAGAAAGATGACGAAGAAGTAGAGGTGAAGACTATAGAATTCTATAATAGTTGAATTGGTTTCAATTGGTATAGATTGAAGAATTTATGGTTTGCATGGACTTTGCTCACTACTGATTATTTACCAGTAAATTCTAATCGAATGACAATGAGTGACGCTAATGATATAAAAAGTGAAGATGTAATGCTATTGTCCGCATTTTATAAACGACAATAAATATCGCAACGATAAAGTAGGCTTCGTTATTGGTGCCAGACAGATTTATCACTTATTCAATTACACTGTGAAATTTTCACTTTACTCAACTGAGGAATATTTACAAGGTGGGCTCGTATTTTTAACACCTTGTATGATATAGGCCTTGAAAGTTCATTTATTTTTTTGCAGTCCAGATTGGATTTCAACTCCACTTCATTAGCGTTACAATTCATAGATTAATTCATAGTAAGCCACATTTCGAATTTCGTGCTGGCCATAAACACGTAAAAATCAATAACTATCATTGATACAGAGCATACATAATCTTTCTACTTTTACTTTCTTCGTTTCTTCACCACTCAGTGAATCTGGCATCTCATTAAGGTGAATTCTCCTCACATCTGAAATATTCCTACAGCTATCATGATATATGACAAGACAATTCGTGGAGTAGAAAAAGTATAGTGTGGAACTCACGTGGAACAATTCCTCATCTACAAAACGTTGCATCACACAACTTGGCAAGAATTGATTGTGGAATACCTGAATCTAGAGTGAAACGCATCTGGACTGATCGAACGCAATGACAATATGAGAACATCATCTGGTGACACACTTATAGCATAGCATCGTTGTTGTTGTTATATATAATGTAGGAAGTCATTCTGATGAGTTTCTCTTGTGCATATCGAGATGATATTGTTGAGATGCGTTCGATATTCAAAGCCAGAAGAAGAATCAAGCGCTGAGTCGTTGAGAAATTGAGTTATTCAATTGAAAATCCCATAAAATCGGAATGATTTTGAGAAATAGAGATCACTAAGATATTGAAATTAGTAGAATTATCGAAAATTTGGAATAATTGGATTAATTTGAGTAATTGGATTGATTGGAGTAATTGTATTGATCAATAAATTGGATACAATGAATTGATTGTATTAATTGAATCAATGGATTTATTTCGAATATCAGATTTTTCAAATTAACTCGATCAATTGAATTAATTGGATTAATTGGGATAATTAGATTGATTGGATTCACTGAATCAATGGATTTAATTGATATATCAGATATTTTAAAATTGGAATATTTGGATTGATTTGATTATGTTGGTTATTTGGATTCATTGAAATAATTAAAATCATTAATATATAATTGAAATGATTGAATCAATCGATCGACAGTTGAAATATCGATTTTTGTACAATGGAAGAAATCTTCAGTTTCAAACTATGCTGAATCATCCATTTAACACTCCGTTTTGTCCATTATTACCTTTCTCTACTTCAAAGTGATTAATGACTTATCATTGATGATTTGTTCGAAATTGGATCCACAGTGAAAGAGTTTTATTACCTTTCAATATCACTTTCGATTAGAACCGATACTACTCATACATATATCAAATATGAAATCATTTTATAATCGGCAGCTTCCTCATAGTTAATAATAATTTTTTATTCGATTAGGTAGTTACTTAAAGCATATATTGTCGTCCATTATGGAATACAATTTATTGCAAGAAGTTATCGAAGTCAAACCACACTATTTGAGGTGACATCACGAACATTAGATAATAAAATGCCCGTATTTCAATGGTTTTAATGTGTAATGTTTACTCAATAAATTATTGGTTTTGATACTGTAATTCGAGCCATATAAAGTTGGTTGACTTGATTTCAAAACCAGTTGAATCGAAACATGAAAAATGTGATTTTCCATGATTTTAGCGATACTTTTGTTCTGCATCGGTTTCATGGTTTGTTATTTTGTCATGACAATACAGTTCAGTGGAAAATTCGACGTAAAAGTCATGATTTATTGTCAGGACGACTAAATAATACGCGCAAGATTAGAATCTCTGTTAAGGGTCTTCATCCCTGAAAAAAAGGGAGTCAAAAACGATTTTTTTCTTCTGAATTATGAAGGAATGTATGGGTGTATAAAGATAAAAATAATTAAAAAAATATTTTTCAAATTTTAAATGAATGAGAACGATATTCCCCATCATTTTTGGTTATTTTATAACATCTCCACCATCAAAACGAACAAATATTTCGGTGTTTTTTCATTTCAGTATTGAAGTCTATTATTTAGTTAGTCAAACGTCTATCTCATTATTCTTTTAGGATTTACCGTTTTTTTGTAAATAATATTATAACAACGTGTTGTTTTCGCAAAATTAATTTTCTTGAATTTCTCTATTCGAAATGATAAATATCCATTTTTACGAAAGACAATTTATAAAGGTTCGTTTTAGCCGTCGCTTAGTGAAAATTAATTGTTTCTAACAATTGTGGATTTTAACGTGGAATTGATTTTATTTTAAATGACACGCCCCTCCGGAATCTCCTCCCAGATGACTGATGAAGGAAAGAGAGGGTATCATAAAGACAAAGATGGATCTAGTTCAGGGTCGGATTTATTGTTATTAGAGATTCACGGCTTGCAGAAATATATGCCGTTCGTATAATATAAACACGTCTAATAATGAACTTGAAATAACTCACATTCGGATCATACAGGGTGCGGCACCGAAAACGAAACAGATCGAATATCTTATAGACACATGTGTTGTGAAAAAAATGCAAAAACACGTCGATTTGTAAACCAAGGGGGACATCTTTCTACCATAACCTCAACTGTGATACCTCTCTCTCCTCCCCTTGGTCACTATCACCCATACAATTTAAATAGGGAAAGTACTAAGTGTGTCACATCACTGAAAAGGTAATTTGATAAGGAATTCAGCCATGTGAGTGTTCGCTACGTAACTTTTCATTTTGGCGCCCTCTTGCGGGAAAAACAACTGTTCCGTATTCCAAAGTATGATACTTCATTTGAAAGCTACTTTGAACAATTCAGAAAAAAAGAATTAAAATTCAAAAAATGACAGTGTATGAACTTAAAAATTGGAAAGGCTTGCATAAATTTTACTCCAACCATTCCAAACTACAATAATTCACAATAGCTGCTCAAAGTGTTCTCTATTACCTGCCATACATGAGTATAAGTTAGTCTCGAAACTTTGACGTTTTGGAGCATTTCTGGAGTTATTTGACGACATTCGGTAATAATACGATGAAATTTATGCAAGCCTTTCCAATTTTCAAGTTCATACACTGTAATTTTTTAAATTTTAATTCTTTTTTTCTGAATTGTTCAAAGTAGCTTTCAAATGAAGTATCATACTTTGGAATACGGAACAGTTGTTTTTCCCGCAAGAGGGCGCCAAAATGAAAAGTTACGTAGCGAACACTCACATGGCTGAATTCCTTATCAAATTACCTTTTCAGTGATGTGACACACTTAGTACTTTCCCTATTTAAATTGTATGGGTGATAGTGACCAAGGGGAGGAGAGAGAGGTATGACAGTTGAGGTTATGGTAGAAAGATGTCTTCCTTGGTTTACAAATCGACGTGTTTTTGCATTTTTTTCACAACACATATAGAATCACAACACATAAGATATTCGATCTGTTTCGTTTTCGGTGCCGCACCCTGTATAAACATAAACTGTGTCTACTAATCATTTTATTTCGGAACTAAATAATCCAGGATGGCATAATTTACGAATGATCTGAAGAAAAACAAATTCTTTGAACAAAACATGGTCTTTTATTATCTGGTAATTTATCTAGTTATATTTATCAGGAAATACACTTCGTCAGGTCTATTCAGCAAGGGTATCTTTTTTATGTGAGGGATTTCCACGGGCGGCGTCTTTGATGTCCCTTTGGGAACAACCGCAGTTGATTTGTTCCGATAGCAACATTCATATTGCGAATCATTAGGATTCGTTCACTTCAGTCATATTTTAGGTATTCTACGTGAAGTGTGTATTTAGTTCAGGTTGATTTTTTTTACAAATAGTGTTTTTTCAAATCGCGATGCCCAAGTCAACAATATCTTGATCTAGACGACATAAACGAACTCGACGATCGTTAGCGGTGAAACGTCTGTTGCATGATCTACATAAACCGTAGGTATTTGACTGAAGTTGTTTTGCATAAATATATTTGTTTATTTTTTAAAAGTATTTTATATGGAGTGCATTTTACCATAAATTTTGGATGGGCGACTCCCAAGAGGAATGAGAATTAGGAATAATATTGAAGATATAGAAAAAAATGCAAAAAAGAAGTAGTATTTTTTTTAATTTAAATTGAAATAAAATATCTGGCAAAAAACATTGTTCATTTTCATTGACTTCAACAGTTGCTTTCACATTGAAATGACGTATGATATTGACTTATATTTTCTCACCCAATTGGGATTTTGTGCAAAAATTACACTAAAATCGAACAGGTATATACAAAACTCGTCCGCCATCTTGAATTATCAAATTTTGTCAAAAGACTCATAGTCTCTGACACTAAAATCCACCAGATACCAATTCTGAATAGAATCGGACCATAATAACAAAACTCGTCGGCCATCTGGTATTTTTCAATTTTAACGAAAGAATCATAATCTTCGACTCTGTCCATAATCAATGCCCGTATTTACATTGAGAACAAATTCGCCTTGGAAATAGTTTCGGCCCTCCAAACTACATT
Source organism: Plagiodera versicolora (assembly GCA_037013635.1). NCBI lineage: Eukaryota > Metazoa > Arthropoda > Insecta > Coleoptera > Chrysomelidae > Plagiodera > Plagiodera versicolora. The sequence continues at coordinate 1,077,521 of CM072988.1, forward strand.
TTAAACGGATCTAGAGATATTCCTTGAATAATTTTCAATACATTCCGAACCGTTTGTAATTTGTGAGGACAAGCCTCGATTCGGTCCTGTATAGTGGGCTGACCGTAGGGTAGTCGTCGGGCTATAAAACGGGAGGATCTAAGATTTAATCCATCGGCGAGCTCGCATTGCCATCTAGCGGTATGCGTTTGTTAGATTGAAGGCTGAAGAGCTTTAATCTATGAGGAAATCAACGAGATTTCATCAGAAACATGCCAGATATTGGTAGATAAATATCAAAATAAACAAAAACGTTCACGGAACCGAATTGAGTGAATAATTTCAATTAAAAATTTCCAAGGATTATACAAGAAAGAAAGAATTGAAATGGCTTTTGAAAAAGATTGAGATGCCATCTTCAATATTTCTTGCATTCCCACTTCATTCGACTTCTGGTGAAACCATTTTGAGAATCTTTCATCCAAATTGCTGCTGTCTGAATTGTTCATTTGTCATTTCCATGGATATCTTGTTAAAAAATCACTCCTGGCGAGAATGTAATTTCAAAATCTTTTCACTATCTATAGCCAAATAAAACTGAATTTCACTTTACCTTTTCACTTTATCTCTCCTTCATCAACGGACTCGTATCATCAATCAATCAATGTCGTTTTTTGTTATTTATAACCTGGTTTTATTGACCTAGAGAGCAAGTGCTTCAATTTCAATGACCCACTGTCTATTAGATATCCATGTAATTTTTTTATAACTTTCAATTTCAATGGGGAATTTTCAATAATCGAACACGACATCATTTAATTTTTGATTTTTTTCGCGATTGTTGCCCGATTTGTTGTTGTATTGGTTTATTCAAGCGGTTTTACAATCTTACGTTCTTGTTCACTATCATTTGCATAATTCTAGAAGAAAAAAAAAACAGTCCAGTCGTCCATTCTGAATCTGATTGTTCTGTTAAGATGATATCTTCTGAAAAATTCTTCTTCAATAGAGAAGCTTATCGTGATATTGAAACGAACAACAGTATGTATATTCATGTTGGAGCAAGATGAAAGTGAAACTGAGTCTGTGATGAATACCAATTGCATTATAATCTGATATTTAAATCTCACAAAATTACAATTTCGCTACTTTCTCTATAAGTAAATCCGTTCATGCGCAGATTAACCTTTACCATGCGAGAGTATTATCAGGATATTTTGAAATAAAGTGATTATAAAATCAAATATTCACAATTTATATAATGGATAATCCTATCGAATGTTTTATTAGTATTTAATTTGTTAGTATTGTGTACATTTTGAGACGAATTATTCAATATACTGGAGGTTTTCACGAATATAACCAAAGCAATGATAAACATTGCTAAGAAATTGAAGTATACAGGGTGTTTCTTAAAGACATGCACATTTTGAGAAAAAAACTTCCTATGAACGTATGTCCCAAAAGTCTCAACTTTCGAGATACAGGGTGATGAATCTTTGATAATAACTGAGATTATATTTCAGACATCTTCAAAAAAATTTGGTGCATGTCTTTTATGCATCAAGGGGCATTTTGTGATGCATGAAATTTTTCATTTTCTCAACCAGTGGCGTCCGTACGGATTTTGCATTGAATATATATTTTTTTAATGTGTCAAGAATAACCCCTTCAAATATTCATGTCTTTAAGGAACACCCTGTATACGTTTAGCCTGATTTGCTTATAGACTCATTTCTTCTTTGTTGTTAGTTTATCGAGGTCAAATTATTTCATAGAATTTAGGCATGAAGAAGCAATCTTAGTGTACTGAGTAAGTAGCGCATGAAAAGCTGCTAGTTTTCCGTTCAACATTGCATTGTTCCAATTACTTTCTTAATAGTTTCAGAAACAATTGATTGGCATCGGTGATGTTGGCCTTCGCCAGGAAGTTTCTATTCGCATTTATTCGTTTCCATTATCGAAATTACGAGGAATTGGAAACCAAGTATTGCATTTTTACAGGGCGATATGCAATGGGGCGATTTCCACATCCATGTCGAATTTTTTGAGTAATATCAATTATTCCTCATTATATTTGTGTTTTCACTTCATTACATAAGTATCTATTCAGTATTCATACGAGGTGATACATCCCATTTCATCCCAAAACATCGAAAATAAACAAACTTGAAATCTTCCCCTTCTGGTTGCCTTGACAATAATTCGTGTTGCACTTTTTTTCGAAATGCGGAAGCAAGAAATTCATTCAATTATAACAGTAAAAACATCAGTAATCAATCAGGTGATAGCTCCTTGCTTTAATTTCCAGGAGATGAAGAAATGACAGCTAGCGAGAGAGATGGTCGTGCCATTTTGGGATATGGAGGAAACACCCAGAATAATGATAATTCCTTCTACCCTTCGTTCTCGCCCTACGATAATCAACCCCTTGGACATTCGAGACCGTTTTATTACAACAACCAACAAGAAGGCGCATACAGTCACAGATCCTCAAATCCTTATCAAAACTCGCTCACTGAAAGGTATGGAAACTATCGACCGTGGATAACTGTTTTGTCAATACTTTCGAAAACTTCAATTTGAATTAATAAAGTTCATTAGGGGATCAAAGATTTCTCTCCAAATGAATTTGGCAACGTTGTGAAGTCACTGTGAAGTGACTGATGCCTATCCTTATCATGTCTAAGCTTATTGAAATTCCAGTGGTTAGCTAGATACTTTTCATTTCGCACTGTTGGTATTAAAAGATATCCAAATCTGTCAGAAATTATTCTTCAGTCCGTCAAACTAATTAAACTTCACTTATCTGTTTGACAAGTGACAGGTGACTGATTGCGGATTGGGCTGGTGTTGATTCTGTTTGGATTTCGTTGATTTATATCGATATTTCTGATTAATCATTTAGAATGAGGAAGTTTCCAATATTGAGATTTCATTTTTTCCATAAAATATATGAAAAATTATTACACCCGTATTTTTTCTTTTTTTTGTGCGATCGAATTTGACTCCAGAATTTCGTTTTGAAAAATTAGTTTTGGCGCCTCCACCATTCTGATGACGTACCAAGTGAAAAACCGGGTTCACACAGGAACAAATTGAGATTTTGCGTGCGGAAGTACAGTGTTGCCCTGCTTCTAATTTATTCTAAATATTCGGAAAAACTGACCAGAATATCTTGGTAGTAAAATATGTCGTGGACTTTGCAATACCAAATCATGGATTGTTTACCTTTCGTGATATAATATCATATATGTCTCATGGAATATAACTAGCACATAACATGCGAAAATATATGAATGCGATGATATAATCGAGGGCTATGGCTGAATAGAAAATAAATGAATGATTCGAATTTGTTCTTGAAGTGAATTATTCCAATATAATTTTGTGTTTGAATTTTCGGAACAGCTTTCAATTTATTTTCATGAAAATAGAAAGGTAGATCTGGCAATTGCGCAAATGCATTCGTAGATCTCGTCCGCGATCATCCGGATTACACCATAACATAACACGTTGACAGCTATATTCACTCTAAACTCACTAAGTACGTCACAGTTTGCCGCCTCAGAATTTATAAATTGGTTTATTTTGAAAATAGAATGGAGTTGAATGATTTGTATTGTCATTCTAGAAAGTAGAGATCTCAAACTAAATAGTTGAGTACTTATTTGATGAGAATTCGTCATAAGGAAACTTCCTCATTGTTTTACACCAGGGATATTTTGCCTAATAAAGCTGATTGGATCATGAGGAGAATCTCTCTTCCAGATACAATGGATACAAAGACAACCAACCAACCCAAAAACCCGACCACTTGGGCATCTTAGGCTCCGGCAACTTCGGAGTCATCCCCGGAGGCACCTTCTACAACGACAACGATGGCTCGCAAGCATCCTCCTACGACAACTACGACTCCTACCTCCACAACGGCCACGGAAAACCGTCGTACTACTACAGCGGAGCCTCCACCGGCGAATCCTACCCCCAGGAGCAATTCTCCAACTTCAAAGACTTCGCGGACATCAACACGCCGGTGGAGCGTCAGTATTCGCACTACGTGGTCGTCTACATGCCTAAGAACCAGACCAAGACAAACGCGGGTGGTAGACTGCCGAAGAACATCATGGACAGCTTGCAGATGCTGGATTTGGAGAGGGCTTCGACGACTGAGGCTGTGCCTGCGAAGAAGCTGTCCAAGTTCAAGAGGAAGCTAGCTCTGATGCCTCCGGAGAAGAAGCATTTCGAGAAGGAGACCAAGAGGGGTAGCGAGAGTGATCCTGAAGAACCGCTGATGGCGTTGAGTTAGTTGAGGTTTCTGAGCTGTTGTGAAATACACACATTGGATTCAGAAAAAAATGTACATAGTTTGTGAGAATGGAGCCTTGAGCGGTTGATGTGTTTGTAGACATTACTCAAAATGATTCATCGAGTTGATGAAGTATACATGGGTGACGAATGTGCAGTACTGATTTGACACTTATGCAGTATTATTGAATCGAAAGACAATATTTGTAATTAGGGCTGAAACTGATTTTCGATGTAGATCATGAGCATTATAAATATTCATATACAGGGTGTTCCTTAAAGATATGACAATATTAGAAGGGGTGATTCTTTGACACATTTCGAGAGAAAAGCTTCTTTTAAACGTATGTCCTAAAAGTCTTAACTTTAGAGATACAGATAATAATATCAGATGTTGTATCTAAGAAAACAGTGCACCGTAAACGATCTACTATATTTATAATCAAGGAAGAATCATTAATTTCAATTATACATGCAGGTTCTGCCATCTACTTGCGTTATAAGAAACTTCTTGCTACAGAACACAGTAAGCAATTCAGTTGATACTACACTACAAAGAGAAATCTAGTTTTGAACAAGGTGAATGTAGCAATTGTTTCTTTCTTACCCAAGTTTGTGAATATTCTCTATATTTCATTCTTTGATCATTAGAAACGAGGAGTTTAGAAACTCAATCAATGTTTGGTCATTATTTTCGTATAAACAAGAAATATAAATCATAACCTTATATTCGTTTATCATTGATTCCCAGCTCTACCAATTCCGACTTGCAAATGAGAGTCGAAGAAATCTCAATTTTCACCCTTCACCTGCTATACCCGCGACCTCTAGTCCCCCCTTTCCCCCCTCTTATGCCTTTCCCCATGGTTGGACCAGAAGTGATCTAGTGCACTCTGGCTCTCATAACTTCATCCGACCCGATCATGGCCCGCTGGGGACTCTATGACAAATGTATCCTTCCGCCGACTTCAAATTAGCTCCGTACGTATGGAGCGATAGTTGTAGCACGGGTGATGCGTTCGAAAATTAGAGGTTTTCGATTTTTCAACGTGCTTATTGAAGGTCTGGCGGAGTTTCCAATCGATTTTGCTTGATTCGAGAATTCACAACCGTGGTTATACGTCACAACTTTGTTCTAATGTGCTGTTTAGGATTTTTACAATGAAGAAAATTTAGTCCAAGTGCTGACTTGCAACATTTGGAGAAATAATTCGAACTGAAAACGAACAGTGTCCACACCCTGTGAAATTCCCATCCTCTGCGAATTCCTGTTGAGCATACGAAATCACGACGTTCCACCAAGCTAGCGAGAAAGAAAATGAACGGAGAAAAGGAATCATCCTTGCTTAACCGCCCGTTTCATCCCCCAACTCGTTTCTATTCGCGAGATTAAACCCATATTGACATTTCGATTTGTCAAAATTTCCGCTCACCTTTCTTCGACGGTCTCGCCAAATAGATATTCGTTCGGAAGACAGTTATTTGTTGAACTCCGCTTGGACGGACACTTTTAGGCCAGGTGGAGGTCTTGAAAACTTTTAGGTTAGAACTTGTGGAGCTATCTTTGTGAATATGGTCTATGGACTAGACCTTGGCTCGTCCTTAGAGACCTTCAACCTCGACATACCTTTGCCAGAAGTTAGAAGCTGAAAAAAACTGAAGAAGAAAACATTCTGAGTCCGTTATTCCCCGTGAACAATCTAGAACACAATTTTTGTTCTCCCATTCCAACATCGCCGTCGCATCTCCTGCTCCAGCGAACGAGATGATTTTGCGGGAAAAAGCGACCGAGATGATTTTTCCTGGGTCGGTTCCCTGGGGTGCCGGCCTCCGCAAGACCCCTTTCGGTCTCCCGGACTTTGCAATCTCCCTCACTGTTCACCCTGCCATATATGGCATCGAGGAAATTAATACTTTTTAACGAGGTTTCGGTCTGGATCTAGAATGATATCTCGTCCCGATGATGATGTATCGAATTCTGTCGAGGAGAATGTATAGGGTGCTCGATAACAGGAGCCACATTCATCAATAGGTACTCGATTGAAGGAAAAGTGGATTTTTATACCACAAGACATTCCATGGTGCCAAATGAATTGGGTTGAGACATTTTGGTTTCCAATTTGTGATCTTTAAATGGACCACCGTTTCATTTGTTGAATATCTGTACAAATTTCAAAACTACCTAATGCTATATCAGACTGGAGTGATATGTCCATATCCATATATATCCATTTTTATAAAATTTCCCACGAAAGGAGACATCCTGTAATGTTCAGAGAACAACGTCACGTATCCCCAGTTAACATTTAAAGAAATCGAATGTGAACAATAAGGTGAGGTTGATTTATCATTCAAAACGAAACTATTGATTCGAGTTTGTATCGTTAATGAAGACAACCATTATGATAAGTACAGATAAATAGGTTTAGGAATATTAAATGAATTGAGTTGAATTATATCGCTCGAGGAAGTGGAGGTTAAAGATATAACCACATCTTTCTTTTGTCACATTTTCCTGCTTGACCTGCAATATACAAACAATGCTAGTGTCTCCATTTTCACGACTAAAGGTAGTCACGCACTGACTCAGTGGTCATTATCATCAATTAATTTTAAATTAACAGCTGCAAACAATTGTTGAATACCCAATTGATTGAGTGAGCTACTTGAATAGTGTCAAAACTGATTTAGTTCAATACCTATTGTGGGCAGTTTCAGGAAAAAATGGGGTGCCAGATATGTTTGCTGCCAATTTCGATATTGATCTTCTGTTTCTTGCATCCTTTGAGTGCTGCAACGGGAAGAGGTGAGATATGCTTGACGATATACTGGATATTTTGGGGTCTCATATTTCAGGATGTTCTTTGAGTGTTTCTGAAAATCCAAATGAAAAACACCTTCCCATACTTTTGTACAATCACACGAAAGATTTCACACTTATTGTTCCGAAGCAGGGACATATCAATTTGAACTTCGGTGATGGTTTAATTTTGCTTTGTCCAAATCCGAGGAATTTATTAAACGCAAGTGAGTTGACCATATATCAAAAGCAGTTGTCTATCGCACGAGACTTATTAGATATTATTTCAGCGAATTCCAATTCCAGTTTCGCAACATGTAATGGAAACAACACTTTAAAAATATCAAGAGAATCCTACGATTTTGATGGATTACTTTGTAACAAACAAATCCAAGCCAATATTCGGGTTACCACACGAAAATGTGGCAATGAAGCAGGAAAGCTTATAAACATTGGGTATCAAGTTGATAGACATCATTTCGTAACGCTGATCAAAGTGTGTTACGATGCAGTTAACGGTAACACTCTGTATACAGAGCATACCCTCCACGGTGCAGAAATAAAATGTGAGCTGTCTATTTCGAGCACCTCTACAGAGCAGAAAATCTCATGATGGATTCCGCAGATGCTTCGAAGATTTCAGACCGACCTTCTTTCAGCACTTCAGGATTGGGCCCACAGGTAGCTGCTGACGTTGCATTCAAGAAAGCCTTCCAGAAATCAAGGTTCAATCAGCTGCTGGGTGCAGCTTGTGCTCATGAGCCGTACATCAATGCCAGTTCTTTTTTGGCACGGGGTCATCTGTCTCCAGATGCAGATTTTCTTTTAGCCAGTGCTCAGTTTTCTACTTATTTTTATACCAACGTTTGTCCCCAATGGTAAGAAGGAAATATTGTTCATGGTTTGCTCAGTGTGAAGTGCTGTATCTTTAAAACTTTTCTGGTCAAAGTGGCCAAGAGGTTATCCTAGAAATCATGGAATATTTCTGTTCAAACGAATCAGACATTGGAAGATAACCAAATCTATTTGGAGATTCATTGCTGTGCTGTGAATTATTGAAAGAAAACTGGCCATATTCTTTCTGTTTCAGGCAGACCATAAACGGTGGGAATTGGCTCAGCGTAGAAAACGTTGTAAGAAGAACCGCAGAACATTACAGAGATGAATTCAAAATAATCACAGGCACCCACGACATCCTACAGCTTCCCAACGAAACCTGCAAACCTACCCCAATCTTCCTGATATCTGGGCACAAGCTACCAGTTCCCAAATTCATTTGGAAAATCATGTACCACGAGAAATCGCACATGGGAATTGTTTTCCTTAGTTTAAACAACCCGTTTGTGAATGAAATCACCGAGGAAGATGTTTTGTGTAGGAGTATATGCGAAGAATACGGTTGGGGCTCAGACAATTGGTCCAATATAAAAAAGGGTTTTGTGTACTGTTGTGACGTCAGAGAGTTAGCTGGGAAAGTCCAAAATATGCCTCACCTGAGAGTAACTGGTGTGCTAGTGAGAGAAGTTTGAATTCAATAATACGCAGACATAATTTCTGTTTGTCAATACAGCAATGAAATGAAATAGTTGTTTCAATTCAATTATAATCGATAACTCTTCAAAGGAGAGCTCCATTTTCAGCGTCAATCCCACTTCTGAAAGTCGTAGTGCTGGCCACCTGTTAGGTTTTTTGTATTAATTCACGAAGGAGCTTTCTTGATCTCAACTGAGTGATTTTATCATCAATGTATGACCACTTCATTCGTTGATTTGATATACTCAAAGGAAGATTATGGTGATGAAGATAATTCCTTATCTTGAATCACAATATCGTTATCATCACTACTCCACATTTTATTATGATTCTATTGTATTTTCTTTGATGAATATTAAATCAAATTCGATAAAGATTACCAACAACAATTTAATCAGTTTTTGAAGTCTCGCCAATCAGGTAAGCATCTAGAATCTGATTTTTTTCATAAACTTCTGGTTTTCTTGATGTGCTCACAAGAATCGTAGTTGCAGGTTGGATTAGAACATGATATTTCAGGGGTGTGTACTATTTTTCCAACTTCTCCTGCATCTTCACTCCTCTTCATATGCTGCAACAATAAGAGGTAAATGAACTAATGATGTTGCTGACGTATATTTTATTATATAATGAGCATGTGAAATTCGTCTAAACTTTGATATGGTCATTGGAAAGAAATTGAGATTATTCAATTTTCTTTTTCGTTCATTTGGTGTTTCATACTAGCAGAATAGTTTCATCTCCGTGCACTGAAGTCTGTAAATGTCTCTAAATGTGATTATATATGTAATGTTATAGTTCGACTTACTTCCAGGATGTTCCTTGAACGTCTTCCAGAATCCAAATGAGAGAGTTCTTCCTGTGTTCATGCTCAATCGAACTAAAACCTTCGACTTGATTGTGCCTGAGCAAGGGCGTATTAATTTAACTTCTGGCCAAGGAATAACTCTAGCTTGCCCCAATCTAAGAAATTCACTAATACCAAGTTAGTACAGATGGAATTGTCACCAATGCATCCCCGATAAATCCCTGTGATTCTAGCCAACACACAGTCTTCCTTCGCAACATGCATCCAAGACACAACTTTAAAAATTTCCGGAGAATCGTTCGATTTCAACGCGCTTCTTTGTAAAATTGCTATACGCGGTGCCGTTCAGAAAACGGAGATGAAATGTGGTGATAAAAAGGGCAAAATCATCAACATTGGATATCAAGTTGCAACAGCCTCTTTCACAACATTGATCAGTGTGTGTCACGATGAGGAGGAAGGAAACACTCTGTATTCCGAGCACACTTTGCATGGAGAAGAAATCAGATGTGAGTGACAGGATTTGCTCTTGACAAGAGTTCAAACAAATTCTTTCAGTTGCATCCAAGAGCTCAGTTCGTCCAACTTTCAGTACTGCTGGGCTTGGTCCAGGAATTGCTGCAGACGTTGCTTATAGAATTGTATTCCAGAAATCCACTTTCAATCAGCTGTTGGGGTCAGCACTGCTTGCTGAACGCTACATCACCAACAGCTCCTATTTAGCTCGAGGTCATCTTTCCCCTGATGCTGATTTCTTATTCGCCAGTGGTCAGTTCACCACTTACTTTTACATCAACGCGTGTCCCAAATGGTAAGACTTCTGAGAACCATCCATATTATCATCACCATCAATTGCCATTTCTTCGTTCGATTTGTTTTAGGCAGGCTATAAACGGTGGCAACTGGGTTAGAGTTGAAAACGCGATGCGTAGAGCTGCTGATCACTACCAAAAACAGTTCAAGATCTACACGGGAACACATGGAGTCCTGAAACTCCCGAACGAAAGAGGAGTCCAGGTTCCCATTTACCTTGTGTCAGGTAACAAGCTTCCAGTACCAAAATTCATATGGAAAATCATGTACGATGAAGAGTCCAGGAAGGGAATAGCAGTGATTGCTCTCAATAATCCATTCGTGGAAAGTATCACACAGGGGGATATTTTGTGCAAAGATATCTGTCAACAGCATGGTTGGTTTTCCAGTACGTGGTCTAATTTGAGGAGGGGTTACGTGTACTGCTGCAGTGTTGCTGAATTGGCTAAGGTTGTCAAAACTGTACCAAACTTGAGGGTATCAGGAATATTGGTTGGAACGATGACAGAAGATTTTGAACTGGATACAAATACAACAAGTCACGTTTTGGAAGAAGTTATGTAGTCAACTAAAAGATGTGATGAATTGTATTGTTTGATTGAAGCATTGAAACTGTGACGCTGTGAAGCTGTCAGCTGTCAATTTGTTTCCTGTTAGGATTGTCAACTTTTCACTGCATCAAAATCTGGTTCAGCTCTGAAATGGGTTATTTTTCTCCATCGGAATTCCTGCACTGTCACAAAACGAATTTTCTCATTGCCTTATTCATGACACCCGACTACATTTTTATTTGCAAATGAAAACATGAATAATGAATGTAATATTTCTCGCGTCGAATTCTGTAATTGAAGCCCGCGAGGACTGTGCCAGACTTCTTATTGTTAAACTTTTAGAGCAAACAGTGACACCCCTCGAGCAGGAATCGTTCTACTTTTCCGGTGGCATTTTAGTGAAACTTAATTTCTTTTTACAAGACGGGAACAGAGTAAACTTTTTAACTCGGGCTCTCCGGAGACGCTGTATAGACAGTCAAATTGGAATTATCCATGGAATTGATGGCTTTATTAAATCAAGTATCGCGTGGTATTTTTTCACTCAAGCTTTGGAGAATTAGAGACTAATTGGAGATGCAATCAACACATCGTTGAGTACGTTGGGACGAAGAGTATACTTCGAAAATCCTCAAATATCCCATAAACACATACATTTACTATCTCAACTATTATCTCAAACAAAAATAAACACAATTATAAATTGCAACAGGGCATAATTAAAATTTTCATTCTTGATGAGATGACGTCATCCATATCAGTAATGTCTCCTTGAATCGGACGAGTGCTCCGCATGCATATTATTTTTTATGGTCACCCTAATGAATGGGGGCCCTTCTCTGTTCGTGAATTGCCTCTCGCTGCACCAGAATTGGCTGCTTTCATCTCGGGGGACTCAAGTTGCGTCGTTGACAATTTCCAAACTTATTTTAACATTCATACAGAGGTCCGTGTTCGTTTCCCGCCACCTAATTTATATGTATATTTATTAGCGTCTGAATATTAACTTACAACCAGCTGTATAAAATTGGAAGGGCAGCAGAATCAGAGCGAATAACACTTAGAACGCGGGAAGTTGAACGAATTGAAATTTTGGTGGATGCGCCAGTGCGACTAATTTTTAACCGACTTGAATGGTGGTTGAAGCTCTCTTGCCAATGACTCGTACTCTAACGAGTGTTTGGCCAAGTTTGAGGTCCTATCTGTGCCCGGAATGTCATCCCTAATATCCCCATTATCCCTGAACCCCGAAGGATCCCTCCCACTCTAGGCGACAATAAAACTTTTTCCAAGAAGCGCCAAACTGTCATCAGGAGTGTGTACAATGTGTCGCAATGTCCCCAAGTTAGAAACCCATTTTCTCCTACCATTTGCATTATAATATTTATTATTTGTTGGTCCCGGTTGTGTGTTCTAGTCCCTTTTGCATCGTAAGCTCTCCGGAGTTCAACTTTCATAGAAATGTTATTTTATTTAAGTCTGAAAACAGTGTCCCTTGTCACCTCTTTTTCAAACTCGCGAAACGGTTCTTTTTATGACGACAGAAGTGTTTAAAATTGCCTTCTTCGGGATGGTCGTTTCATTTAATTTTCATGGCTGCTCGCAAGGTAAAGAAAATTAAAGAGTGATGCATCATAACTACGTTACGGTAAAAATCCCGGAGCTTTTTTGCATGGAGTGCGTCTCGAAAATTGAAATTTACAGCGAATTCATTGTTACGCTTTGTAGCAAATTAACTTATAATGAGGGAGCTGCTGGTGTAAAAAATAGTGTCCTGCAGTTTAAAGAAAAGAGAACTTAACGTGAGCCTTCATTAATACGTTGACGTCCAAAATATAACGTTCACGATGTAAAATAAGGAAAAGAGCTGGGATATCCGCCAGGAAACAAGAAATAACGAGTTGAGTTCGTACATCTAGTAGTGTTTTCTGTATCAAAAGACACTTGTCGAAGCTGAAGCTGAGTCGAATCGATTCTCCGCATGACGTCCTTCCACCCCTTTCCACGTTTAGATATTCCTTGCTGTCTGTAAAGAGATACGACCGACGAAATCGCGCTTCTGTTGTCCGCTCTGGGATTTCCATCACAACCGGACTTGTATCTCGTAATTAACGGCATTCCCTTCGGGAAGACGGCGCACACAACACCTATACACACAACTAACTAAAACATATAGCTTCATCGAGTCCGCTTTCGAATTCATCCGCCGAGGTCCGTGAGCGAACTTTTTCGAGTATTGAAAGCCGTGGAGGTGGAGGAGAGGTTATGGATGGGCCTCCCGAGGAGAAATACATCATGGTTCTTGACGTGGGAGAGAAATGAAGCTCCACTGTGTTTTTTGTTGATTTATCAGTTGGAACTAGAAGATGATCTCAATGAAGATCCCAATTCCATTCTGGAACGAGATATTGAATCAAATCTTCCCCCCTGTCTGAAACCCGTTGACTTCAACAAGTTTATATCAAATGTAATCACATGACGAATATTCATAGCCAGAAGTGCCAACACTAGCGAAACAGCTTCATTAAGCAATTATGTGACATCTGACGTCTAAGAACAATGGCAGGTGGAACTGAATTTAACACAAATTAATATGCTCGTAGAGTATCTCGGATGACTTGATTCGGTTATGAAATATTAACTGTCGAGCTGTCTATTCATGCATGGCTTCCACTTAATGAACATACAGTCGATATTCGGAGAGACTACGGAGATGGTGTCGACAATTCCATACAGAAAATCACCAGGAAGTGAACCATTGGAATTATTGGGACTCTAAAGTTCTAGAAATTGATATTCTTTCAGTTTGTTTTCACTTCAACTTTATCCAATTTAATCTTGCAATTCATTGATTAACGAGATAGTCTTCTTCAATGTATGACCTTGAATATCTCTTGAAGGGATTAGAAGTATGCAAAAAGTATAGCAGAGCATTTTGGTAGAATGTGCGATTTCCCAGTCAACAATCTGTGAAAATATTAAAAACAAATCATTGTTGAATGCTGGACATCCACTCCTAGCATACATCATCGTTTGACGTCATAATCCCTGGGTACATTCAATCATGACGATCACAAAAATCCCTAAATCAAACTGTACTACCCCAACATAACCTGACAATACCCTGGAAACCCATATAGTGGAGCTGTTCTGTCCCACGCAATGAATCGGTCATAATTTCAACGTTTTTACGGTGTTCCGAATTATGGATGACCGGTAAGGGGTCGAAACGTTGGCGCACTGGTCACACCGATCATGTGAAATTAATGCGAACGATAATACCTTTGACGATATCAGTCTATATGGTCGAAAACATAACGATTACATCACAAATGTGGTAACCGTTAATAAATAATGATAATGATAATAATAAAAATGATAATAATAATGATTATAATACTGATAATAATAATAATAATAATAATATTAATGAAAATAATAATAATAATAATAAAAATAATCATAATATTTATTAAACTCCTTCGGAAATTTATACAAAAACATTTCATGATTTGATATTTTCAAAATTCGTCGACTTTGACAGGCCCTCCTTCAAAAATATGTACAAGACTGCCTTGGCAAGTGGCATCACAATTAGGCGCATTTAATCAGAATTCTAAAATGGTACAATATTTGTTAGTTCCATACAATAAAAAAGAGTGAAAAAATTAAAACCTCAAGTAACCCGATCTCAATAGTTAAAATAATTTTGATTCGCACAAGCTCTAGGTAGGTTCTCAATTTCAAGGCAAAATGATCAAATTTCTGGGTTTTTATTGAAATGCCCATAATTTTCAAACTGCATGGGATAGATTTTTCTTTTCAGATTTGTCTCGCGATGGTTATGTCACCCCGTTTCGGCTCGACGTTGAGTTCTGGGACACCCTGTATATTCGATGAAAAGAAAATCAGAGAAAATATTTTGGCTACATATATGTGACCCTTTTCACGCACAGCAGTAATTATTTTGTTGGTTATTCCGTTTATAAGTTAACGAACAATTTAGAATATAAGTTTTCTTATTTTGGGGCTGAACTAGAACTTTTGACAATTCGAAATTCTCAGCTTCTGAGAATGTAGGAACCTTGTAACCTTTTGTGAATTGATTATATATTTTTCCATGGAATGTTTTGGGCTTATTTTGTTGCACCCTGTCCAACACGGTTCATATTAGATTAAAAAATAATATCGAAGCTCGGAAACTCCCCTTCAGTTCGCACATAACCAGATTTTCAATCGGTAGAACTGATTCGGTTCGCTCGTACATGCATAAATGATGAGAAGCCGTAATACAACAATCATTAATCATGTATCCAGTTAACCTGACGTCGTCCCACAGGATTCGCGCTCCAGCTACGACATTATTCCTTATTTTTCTCATATATCACGTCCGATTGGCTGACAAGTGTCAGGGTTAAGTGCGAAATGATCCCGACAAACTAACCAATTTTAAGGGTTAGAAATTTCATACCACGTGTGAATGTTTATTGCAACTCTAGGTTTTATTTGTTATAGGCAAGAGTAATGAAATAATTCATATCGTATAAACTAATTCACCCCACTCTTTGATCATTTATTTTTTCAATTATTACTGCAAGATTTGGATTAAGATCGGAAATTGATTCATGTCATTAGAAAATCACAAAAACTCTGTGAAAATATGCCTATGATTGCCTACTGATTTGCAAATTCTGCTGATCTCCAATTATTGGACTGAAAATCTATCAATCAGCGTTGTGATGAGATCTAGAACAAAATAATATCAACCAGACTCTTTCTGTCATACCCCTCACGATACTGATATATCCCTGAAACAGTTCTGTGTTCGCGGGCATTGACATGACTTTACAAGTCACGTCTTGACATCTTCAAGGAGCGACGCAGAATTTCAAATGTTTCATATTTCACGGATTACGTGTGTGAAGAGAATATATAATAATTGCTAGACACATGATTTTGGGGATGATTCAGAGAATCTGACAAGGAGAAATGAGTTTTGTACCAAAACCAATCAAAACGTTTCGAAAACACAGTGAAGGATTTTCTACTATACAGGGTGGCCCAACGAAAACGTATCGGAAAGTAAAACTACCAGGAAAAGATTTCAAACTTCACCCTCTTAAGTAGGGGTAGCATCCCCTGAATTCTTTCAAATGGGAATGGAGGTCATTTTTTCAAAAAATACAAAAGGTGAATCGATTTCACTCAAAAACTTACCGTTTTGTTAAAGTAAGTTTTGAGAATATTTTCCTCAGAAGAATTCGCTCTTATTCTGTTTTCGTTGATTTCGTTTCTCGATAAAATCTCTTCCTGGTAGTTATATCGTCCGGTACGTTTTCGTTGGGACACCCTATATATTTTCCGCTACTTTTGGCTGAGGTTGAAGCAGACACGATCGTGAAATTGTTCAGTGGCCGCTGGTGACACTCTGTATTCTTGGACCAATTTGTTTCCACTTTACATTCCAGCCCTGTAGAATATCTGGAAGGGCGGAGAATTCTCCTACTCAATGATTGGACGAAGTTGAGTCCCGGAGGTGCCGTTAGCAGTCCAGCCCCGTCTCTTTCACACTCAACTTAAATTGGATACTGGTCACTTTCTATAATTCAACTGCTATATCTCATATTATCACAAACGGATGGGTCCTTCTCGCGGTGCCTTACCCCGCATTTGTCAATATTTAATTTTTGTGGAGTTTGCAAACATCTGAAGGTCTGGATGAGAAAATTTTGGATTGGTAGTAAATTTGACAGATGGAGGTAGTTGAATTAAACTCACTGCCAGCACAGCGGTATGCGTAAACTATTGAATCTGTCAAGTAAACGTCCATTTATCGATTGGAATTTCATGGAACACATCCTAGACGGATACTTATCGAATTGTCGTGAGATGGCGACACAATCGTGTTCGGTAACATTGTTTTCTTCAACGTCAGTCAGAACTGGCGGGAAATTTAAATTTCTCTAGTTCATTTACCTACTTTTGAATTTGTTGTAGTCGTTTATTTTTTGCTGTGTGGTGTTTTTTGGTTGAAATGAAGTTTCGTTTAGTTTGTGGGCGAATAGAAACCGTCTCTCGTTATCTCTATGGAATTTCGAAGGTAATTTGTTAGTTTTTGGAGTTGGAATCAATAATTTACTTCTTCGTTACTCACATAGGACGAAACCGTTCGGAAACAATGGATTCTCGCATTGGGAAAACGTTTACAAGTATTCTGAAAATATCTTCTATTCAATTTTCCGACTGTATGTATAGTCAGGAATCAATAAAAGACTGACTTATCTCTGCTCAAATTCTAGTCAGCCAGAAATTCGTTGTTCACAAGTGAAAAGGTTAGTCATGTTTTTGTGAGTTGTTTCTCGAGAATTTCTTTTCGACACTCTGTAAACATAAATGGAATGATAATGATTCATTTTAATTTAGCTGACAGGTCAATCACTTGGCATCGCCATTATATTTAGTAAATCGCGGTATATCAGGTGTAATTAACCTCATTACCAATGTAGATATCGAAAATTAACATAATGCAAATTACACTGTTATGAACCATCATCTACATTACACGGTCGATATTATTTAACAAAGTGCTATTTATAAAGATATCGAGCATGAATTGTTTGTTCATCCATTCAACAATTTTTTTTTGTTTCTGAAGGATATCGTCGAGAGAAAAATTATTAAAAATTGCTCTCATCCTACCATCGACATTTCCGAAACTCGCAATTGTCTCCACAGCCTCCACGTGTCAATTCAGCCAGCTCCACAGCACTCTCCAGAAAACCCATTCATCCACCAACATAAATCAACTCTCACATCGATGCATCGATCTCCGAATTTAATTCGAACCCTTATTATAAACCCGTCAGGGGTAACAAGATCGACAGGTCCTCCAGCCAAGGCATATGGTGTTGCAACAAACATTAGCAAGTTGCATCCACCCTATGTGGGCCCGAGGGTGATCACATGAAAAATGTACGACGAGGGGTGCGACCCCGCCCTCCCGATATAGGTTATGTGTGCATTCTTAATCCATGCTGGATGCTGATTCGATGCACGAGAAGAAGATAGGTTGTTTTGTCTTCATCGAACTGAATGATCTTTCAAATTAAAAGTCTTTTACATCAATGACAGTATCACTCACTAGCGTTTCATTACGAGTTTTGGCAAACTCACACTTCAAAATGTCAAAGCGTAGGTACTCTCTCTTCTTCTTGATTATAATTTTAATCGCATTGTATTTTATCTGCCGAACGTAATCATTCTACAACACGCAAGAGACTGGCAGTCCCCAGTTCGTTTCAACTGTGAGCAGTATTTTAATACAAGCTTCGGGTGAGGATTTCGAGAAACTAACGAAGCTTGTATAATGTACTAGTGTTCTACATGAACACTGCTGAATGACATTGAAGTTGAGTCAGGATACAGGAGATTATCTTGGATGTTTCTTTACACAAAATTATCGAATTAATGAGACTTCTAGATATCCTTGGTGTGTTTCCTGATCCTTTAGTCCTTTGTAGAACACTTTTCAATCATATTCTCTTTTGATCAGGAGAGAAACACGCCTCTTCTTTGTCTCCGTGATTTTCCACGCCTCGGATAATCAACCGGTGCAAATTATTAATCCTCAAATCGGCAGTTCGTCTCCTGTCATGCGAATAAAAAGAGAACGATCTTTGACAAATAATTACAGCCGCAGAAAGAGAATTATTATCGAACAAGTGTTTGTTTAGGTCTGTTTGTTCGACAATGGAAAGATTAAAATGAAACCAAGCATAAAACATAAATAAACACTGAGCAAACAGTGATCGAGCACAATGCGATTACTGGACCAAGAATTGTAGCTGAGATTGGGCACCCCTTTTTCTTCCATGATTGACGAGTTGGCAGATTGTTGACTGATTGCTTGTTATACGCCACTTGAATTGAATACACAACTATTTATCTTTTTCTACGAGAGATACGATAAATCATTCGAAACTACAAATTCCAATCATTGAACTGAAGTTTACACAAATTTTTGAAAAATCACAGATGAAATTCAAAGTGAGAGCTGCAAAACTTTATAATTCCTAGACTTTAATCTGGAATTTTAATTTCTTGAAATAGTTCCACGATTGAACAGTTTAGAAAATTTTCCTGTGTGAGACTTTTGACCCACACATTGAAACATTGTTTTAGATCATTTCCATTGGCCACGTGTCTCAACCACACCTCTCAAACACCTTCACTAATTACTCGATATTAGGCGCCCTAATTCCGTTTTATCACAGGTGGTAATTAAAAATGAATCAACCGAAGATCACATCTTTGTTTTTCATTTCGTTGAGTTGATATTCTAGTTCCTTCGACCATTCTGATGGAGTAGATATGATATGGAATGGAATGGTGTTCAACCCATTGGGTGGTTTGGATTATATCGCGAATATGGAAGTGATAGATAGCTTTTGGTGTCATCATGCGATATTGGGTATCATGTTGAAAATTTCAGAGTTCAGAGACACTCTGTATTATTCGGAATTGGTGAAGCAAGTTCTTATCAGATGACCTTGATACAGAATGTGGAAATTATTGTACTTTTGTTCTGTTTTATTTTCTTCATTTGAAATATTGTCAACTCTGCAGTATAATGAATTACTGAAGTGTCATCGGAAAGCTATACAAATTAAATTTAAATCCACAATTATTATAATTTATGTGCTAATTAGAATATATCTAGGTATATATTATGTTCGTGAAATGAACGTTTCACCGATGAGTTCCAACAAGTATGTCACTATTCTGCTTGATTTTAGTACTACTTTCTCAGTGTGAGTAGATATTTCATCACGAGTTAATTATATACAAGATTCTTCAGTTTGTGGCTGCCCTGATGACTCTTTTTTTTCTGATTTTCAGATGTCACGCCACAAGCTCAAACCTCAACTAATTTGTGCCGTCGAAACTTCGATCGGTGAGTGTTCTGAAACTTTCACAAGTCTAGAACTCAGACATTTGCAATTGTTATCCACAGAGAGTGTCCAGATCCACGAATCAAGTTCTTCCTGTTCACCAAAAACCATACAGAAATCCCAGAAACTATAGAGCTTGGAGGTAACTCAACAGGGTCAAATCTACACGAAACAGCTTACGATAGTTCCAAACCTACTAAAATCATCATTCATGGATACAGTGAATCCAGTAACATAGTCTCACTAGTAGCAATCAGGAACGGTGAGGAAATTTCAATGATGAATCGAAGTTGACTCATCCTGATGCATTTAATTTTCGTTTCAGAGTATCTGAGAACGAAAGATTACAATATCTTCACTGTTGATTGGACTGCGTTACTGGAGACTAGAATTCAAACTTGCTATATTGACGCCACATGGAATATCCGCCATGTTGGAAATTGTTCTTCATTGTTGGTTCAAACGCTTCTAGAAACAGGCGCAACCGATATTCATGTCATTGGATTCAGTCTTGGTTAGTATTAGAAAATTCACTGTTCAATATGAAAGAGATCTGTCAATAACGTTATGAAGGGATATCAGAAGTGGCCCCAAGTTCGAACCTTGTGGAATGCCTGAGCAAGTATTTGTCAACCCAAAGAATGACTTCAGAATGATTCAATTTGATCCCCAGGAAGAATAACCCAATAAATGATCAAGTTCTCTATCTTCACAAGTGAAAAAGTTTCGAGATTATGTAGTGATAATTCTTCCCAAAGGTGCACAGGTCCTAAATTTCATTGCCATCCGCCTACGTCCCTTCCTATTACCAAGGTTAACCGGACTGGATCCAGCCCTTCCACTTTTTGTCACAATCAATAACGACGACAAGCTGGATAGATCAGATGCAGCATTCGTAGATGTCTACCATACTGATCCCCTCATTTATGGACAAGTGGAACAAACTGGACACGTAGATTTCTACTTGAACAGAGGTTCAATTCAACCAGGATGTTGGAATATTAGCGGTGAGTTGATGTGTCAGTTTCATCAGCATGATTCTTCTTCATAACTTCGTGAGCTTTGAAGTTTGAGTCTTCAAATATGTTGTTCAGCCAAATGCTGACTTTGTGACTGTGATTTTTCAATAATCTCGTCGAATCAATGACTATTCGGGACACCCAGTAGGTTTAATTGTTCCAAATCTCTCTTCAGTTTCAGAAGCTGTTTCGTGTAGTCATAACAGAGCTCCGTTATACTTTGCTGAGTCGATAAACAGCAAAATTGGGTTCTGGGGATGGTCTTGTCCTTGGTATTGGAACACCCTGATTACACATTGTCCCCCACAGGAACCGTTGATTTTGATGGGGGAGATGGTTAATACAACAGCTAGAGGAATCTACTACGTTCAGACGAACTCTACTTCACCATACGCTCTAGGAAAATATAACTTGAACTGATTTTCTATCATTATAGTTTTAACTATTCCTAATAGTATTTTTTTCCTATCCTCAACTTTGGGTTTTGACAGCAATTTCTGCGTCCCCTCTATTATATCGTCAGCCTCTCTTTCGTCAACAGAATGAAATTACCAATTCTGGCCTAATCACGTGCTGCAATCAAATTCCCCTTCAACTTCATCACAAAAGTTCGGATCTAATAATTCTCATACTAGTCTGACTTTCGCGATATCGAAACTGTTAGGACCGTTATTCCTGTGGGATTCCTCGGTCGACACCAATATCTCGAAAATAAGTCGAAAATTCATCCATGAGTACTGACGAAACACTCCAGATTATTTCTTCAATAAACTGCAAGACTGTTCAAAGTTGGAGTTTTCTCTTTCAACATATTATGGTTATTTTGCTTCTATCATGATCTCGTCTTGAGAATAGGGTAATGCGGGTAGTGAATAAATGAAATTCCAGACATTTCCCTCTTTCAAACAGCATGCATGCAACACGCATTGAGATGCAAATTGTCGTTGATGCATAAACAGAAGTTCCACATCGTCACTACCAAAGAATATCTCTAGGGTGTTGAATCTGGAAGTGTTTCTGTTCGTGTTTCTGCAAAAGCAAGGAAGAGTCCACTTTGGGACGGTTCGGACTTTGGGAAGTTGTGAATCCCAAAACATTATTGTTACAGTTTCCAACATTCGGAATCAAAAAGCAACCCAAACACTAATTAGCCTCGTATATTCTCGATCAAACTCTTCATTATGCTGTAATACTGAAACTGAACCGTCCTTAAGCTAACTCTATAAGACACCGTCTAATAATTACAGCATTAGTACAATTTGAATAATTAATGAAAAATCGATAGGCCTAAACGAGTTGTTCGTTTAACCAAGCAGATCTTTCCATCTGGTAATATCCTCCAAGGCAGTCACCCTATCTTGGGAAAGCCTCTCTGAGTATCTCTGCCGAGGTTAGAAAAGTCTCATTAGCACATGGAGTATCCGATTTCAATTAGAGGATGATCGAGAGCTCTGGAGTTTCGTTACCATACCCTTAGCGGTTTAACAACACCAGATGATCGATGAGGAACGATAACTGGTCATGGTGGATTCCAGTACGAAGCTGGAAAAAGTCTGGCGAAGAAGCAGCAGTAGGAATAATGCATCAAACTTGTCAAACTATCTGGCATAAACGTTCACGCAATAGTAATTTTTTTAGGGTCAGTGTGACGCTTCAAAGAGATCGTTTTTGGCTCATTTCATGGTTTGTACTTTCGAAAATATCTTGGGGAAGCCGCAAGGTTGAATCTTGAATAGTTTCACAATGGCAGCATTGTCATTTTTGGTTACATGAAACAGTAACATTCCAATTTGTTACATTGAGCGATTTCTTTCCACTGGGATCACATCTCTAACTTATTCACAAACTCCACCAGAACACATTCCAAAGGAAAGCGGGAGGCCCAACACTAAAATTGAAAGTTTAAATAACCATCTTTTTTCTGAATACCCCGAGTCCCGTCCTATTGTATCGTAATGTTACATTAAAAGAACAAGAATGGAATCGAATTCGTAAACATAGTCGGGGAGAGTTTTCACGGAAGAATCATAGCGCCCCAGAGAGGAAGTCTTCTCTACAGGAGCGTCCCATTCCCACCTCTGCATCTCTGGAGATACAGGAGAGGAGATGTATGGGGAGTTTTTAACATCGGTTGAGGTCGAGATAGAAGCCATGGTGGGTCGTCTTGGAATCTCAATAATGAACTGATGATGATTTTTTTGGGTAATCCTATGGTGTAGGATCCCCAGCAAGGTCAACCGTCACTTTTGTTTTTCAAATTTTGAAAATAATGTGTATGACACATTAAAAATCGATAGTTTATATCCAACTCCGTTATTTCTTGATATTCTTCTGGAAAAACTCTAAAATATAGCTGATAATGTATACAAAAACTTCCGAGTTTTCTATGGAGTATTTCCATGAAAAAAATTCACACATTTAGAATGCATTGTCCACGCTTTAATTTCAATTAAGCAGCTTTTACTGCAATAAGAGATACTCATGAAGATATAAAATTGATTAGTCATTTTATCACGTGATGATCTGAAGGTATTTACATAAGAAATTTATGCAACTCATGGGTGGAGACATTTATAACGTTAACTTTGCTCATATTTCATGAAGATTTACGGTCTTTCACACTTATTAGAAACGTGATGATTATTTCTACGTTTACACGCTATTCTATTTTATGATCACATTCAATTAGATGATGAAGTCTTGTACGGTCTGATGTTCGGTTTGCTGTTTATACAGGGTGTTACTTAAAGACATGCTGATATTTGAAGGGGTGATTCTTTGACACATTTTGAGAAAAAAACCTTCAATAAAAGTATGTCCTGAAAGTCTTAACTTTTGAGATATAGGTTGATGAAATTTTGGGAAAAAAATAGTTTTTTGATAATAACTGAGATAATATTCTAGACATCTTTAGAAAATTTGGTACATGTCTTCTAAGTATCAAGGTGCATTTTGTGGTGTACGAAATTTTTTTCTTGAAATGTATCAAAGAATCACTGCTTCAAATATTAGCATGTCTTCAAGGAACACCCTGTAGATTTTTCCCTATTTATCCCTTATGGCTTGGATCGTAAAACTTGAAAAAGAATAGTGTGAAAAAATCGGTAAAAGGCAATTCCATTGCCAATGGAAATTGAAATTCTTATAATTAATAATTTTGTAATAAGCGATATTTCGAGAACCTGAAAATCACCCAGTATATCTGCTAGAGGCTAAGTAGGTTTCAGGAAGAGCCTGAATCGATGACAATCTCCCTGTACGTACATATCTACATACAAGCGTCGGCGTCGCGACGTCAGGCACCGGTCGTTCCGTCTGAGCGCCTGTTTTAATAAGGTTTCCGGCCGGCTGAATATTGAGTTCTGTGGTCGCCTACCGCGGCCACGTCGTCATATCGCTCCGTCCACTTCTAGGGCCCCGGATCCGAGTCCTAGGGGACTCCGGAGACTCGAATCGAATTGCGTTCGAATCGCAGTCGAGATATCAGATTTTCTTCTGCGCGATACCGCTCGCCAATAATTGCTACGGGATTTTTCAATCGAGTATGGTGTGTGGAATGGCAGGAAATTATCAGGAGACAAATAACTTTCGCACTCTGGTAGATTTGAACATGGAAAAGACGAAGACGAAGCGTTCTATCGCAACAAAATGTCAATCCATTCATCTCGGATCCATCTGTGTATCAACGATTTTCCACATGCTTTGTATTAGCTCGAGTTGTATGTATGTAACTTTCCGCTAGTGGCGACATCTCTTGAACAAACTGAAAAGTTTCCTACAAAGATCAGTTTTTATGGAGTGCCCCATTGAAACATTCGATCATTTTTCGGTATCAACAGATAATACCGTTCTGCTTTTGAATGGACTCAAAAATATTTCTTCTCGATTATTCCTGGTATTCCATTTCCATCGGAAACACATCAGAGTTGAAATTGAACATTTCTGCACAGTGAACTAACGATTGGACTATCAAGATGTACGCCGTGCTTAAGCTGAAAACACCCAAGGGCTCGATTATCTCAGTTAGCACGCACAGCATCCGAAAACGAATGGACCATTTGATGCGGTGTCGAAACGTTATTCGAATTTGTCATTCCAAAATCATTTCAATGAAATTTCAGATGGAGGAGAATTGGAGATCTCCTGAACATTCCAAAGTCAATAACAAAAATCTAAAATATTTTATTCATTATATATTTTTTTATATTTATATGTATTGTTGAAGAAGATTCCTCAAGTAGAATTCAAAAAGTCATAGTTTCGAATTGTTCGAAATGAAAATACAAAAAAAAGGATTCAAATAATATTGCATTGGATCTTCAAATATAAAACAACCCTTCAAGAATTATTTCAATCACAACCCTGTATATTTGAAATAAACTTCATCAACACACTGATGCTACTTTTTGTTTATTGTGACGTTTCTTGATTTCCCATTACTCCGTATCTGAACAATAACAGAATGAATATTTTATCATCGTTAGGTAGTAAGTAGCCAAGAGTTGTATTTTCAGTGATTCACTTCTCTCGTGGGATGTAATTTCAGGCATAACAAACTGTAACTCATATTAATTTCCATTTCCATAAAAGTTTTTGACAGGTCACAAGACGAAATCTTGTAGAATAATTCAAGAGTTTTGAGCAGATATGATAATGGTGAGTTATGGTGAAGAAATTTGTTTTGTCACCCTAATCAGGTGACAAAAGATATGAAGCATTACCTTAGCAGGGGTTGATGATTAAACGATCTTCTACAAGGGTCCTAAAAATTGTTGTTCAATTGTTTCAATTCATTCCCCACTAAAAGACAGAATTTTTATATGGACAGCAAAAGTTTATGAGACACTTTCAGCATAAAACTCAATGAATCACTCGAATATGATGTTCATACTTCAATAAACACGCTCCTCTGTACGAGAAAACTTCTGAATGCCATTTCACTACCTTGTACGAAATATTCTCACGACATTTACCTCCACAATGCCTGTCTTACTCCAGATATTTTATTGAAATAGAGTTGAACCCTCTACAAACTTTCAACAGTTCTCTTAGAAGAACTGAAGTTTCAGTTAAGTAATTCCCTCGACTTTAAATGTTTGAAGTTGTTCAGATTGTTCGCGATGTCAAAAAGTTCAACAGAATATATGATCACTATCGCAATCACACAGTCGAATGCTAAAGTAAAGAGAAGTGGCTTGTCAGGTCTCTTCGGCTAGGATGAGATTTAAATTTTTGATGGTCTTTCTCTATTTCTCTTCAGGTACGAATGAATTAGAAGAGAAGGTAATATCTAGAGTTCGATAAACATCAAATCTCTTGTTTGATGGAACTTGGAGTTCATTTCCTTGCTACCATTTCCTTTCTGTTTTCTTCAATTCCATCGCAGACACAATCAAATTCCTACACCGGAAATACCTTGTATTCCCCTCCCATAAAGACGTATCCCTGGAGGTCATACTCTCCTGGAGCTCCTCCTGAATATTTCATACTCTAATTTTTTGGATTCTCACCGAAAGTCGTCTCAAACAGTGTTTATAGTCAGTAGCCAGCAATATCAATAACATCGGAAATAAATGCCCTCTCTATTTGATTTGGTCGGTTTTATGGCGGTCGGATACTAGGAAATTGATCAGAACCGATGGAATATTCAGGAAACTGAAACGGAAAATGGCACTCGCTGTGTAACGGCTCATGCGTCAATAAACTGTGATTTCCATGGGTTGATTGAACATGAAGAATTCACTAGGTAAGACAACGACAAAAAGTCAGGGCCCAATTTTTTTTGGTGAGAGTCGTTCCCTTAACTTTCTGGAATGTCTACAGCGATTGATAATCGACTCAGAATCAACTTTGGAATATGTGTAGCTGATGCTTCCTTTGCTAATTCATTGCCTAACTCCAGATACACATTGGGCTCAAGTTAACTGATTGATGAATACTTAGTTCACGTTACAAATGACCCAAGAAATACTCAGTTGATTATTGTTTCAAAGAAATTCACTGTGCTTACCATTCACATTTCTGCCGATGAATTGTATCGTTTATATAAAATAACTCATGGGCTATCATTTCTCATTTTCGGACCCCTGTCCAAGTCGACGTTAGAAATGAGGCACGCAGAGAATAAAAGATGTCCCTGCAAGTGAAAACATTTATAACAGATGTCAGTGTATGGTCAAAACGTTGCTTTTGTATTCTGAGTTGGTTTCTGTCCCACAAGGGAATTGAGCACTGATCGCAGAATGGAATTCTTTATCGGCAACTGCAATCCCTGTATGCCTTGGCGGTTTCCTGAAACGTACGTCAAAGTGTCGTATATTCAGTTGGGCAGTCAAGAATTTCAACGAGGCTATGTTTAAATTGGTCTTCTTGTGGAATCAAACTGAACTCCTTTTCGTTCAGTTTCCTTCGGTTTGCTTTCAGATGGACAAATATTGGAGCACAGTAGAATCAGCAGATCAAATCCACTCAAAATTTATTATTCCTGAAAAGGACCCTGAAAAGGGTTTTCATTGTATGCCATTTCGAGTCACTGGACTACAACTAAAGAACAAAGAGCACTTGATTGCAGTGCATCCTCTGGACCCCTTCAGATAGAAGTTCTGACTCATCTTCCAATGTTGAAAAAAATTGTATCTCCCTGAAGAACCAATCATTCATCGCTTAACATTCCACGTGCAAACCTCTGGCGCAATAATAATTCATTCCATGCCTTCACATGTTTTCTCGGAAAAACTGTTAAGCCGAGAAGTTTTCCAGCATCCTCTGACAGGTCAGGTCCAGCATCGATGATTTATGGAAAATATTACTCGGAAGCGGCAGCGCGACTTGTACAAGAAAAGTAACGAATTCACCGCTCCCGAAGGTCCTTCGCGCCAATGGAAAAACGGATGGGGATTACGAGTTTTGACCAGTTGGCATTGTGGAAATTTATTTTCCGACAGATGCTTTCTCGACGGGTTTTTAATGGATTGTGTTTGAGAGCAACTGCAGGATCGAAGGAATAATACCAGTTGGTGATTCTGTGGTGATGAGGTTGTGCCAAGATATCAAGCAATTATTTTATGGATTTTATTCCTCTCTTTTTCATATTCACATTTGATCACTCAAGATAAATGTTTCGTAATACTTTATAATGAAACATGGAGAAAAAGAATATTGCAAATATCACAAATGAAACAACGCAATTATCAACTTTCAATAATTATTAAAGAATGACTCCAAAAATTCTTTCAACATCACCTTGGTGAAACGTTTTTTTTTCTCAGTGTAGATCGAGTCCAATTTGTTTGTCGGCCAGAATTTCTTTATTCGTTTGTCCATTTTCCTACGCCGCCTTCGGCATTCCGCTGTTTGCCTACTTGATGCCTGATGGTCTCCCACAGGAATTAAAGTTTCTGACTTAACAGCCGCCGCCACATCGTCCGCAAATTCAATCCTGAATAATTTTTGAGGGAAACTTCCATTGATGTGTATGGAACTTTTGTATTCGTGGATACATTTGTCATTTATGTTTTGACTCGGATCCCGGAGGATTTATCCATCATCTTCGGTGAGAGAATGTTTGGAATTTGTCGAACTTTGGGATCTTTTCGAGTGGAAATATTATTTTTTCTGGAATTATTGGAGTGAAGGATTAAGAACATCCTGTGAATAATTGAGTCAAGATTCTCAGATCAAATAATAAAGGAGTGGAAAAGTCATGAATTTTTCACGTCAGAAGATTGAAAAATATTTTAAAATCTTTCAAAAGGTTCAGATATCTCGAGATATGTCAGTCAGTAACTGTGTTCAGTGTTATCATTTATATTTCACTGTTTTTGGATTTATTCATTCTCCCAATGGGGAATTCTCCTCAATTTGGGTTTTTACGGGAAATGCAAGTTTAAAGTTGATGATTATGAGTTTCATTCATGAATATTCCAAACTCTCTGCAGAAACTATCTAAAATATTTTTTCAAATATGGGGTTTTAAATTTTAAATCGCTTTGTTTCTAGTTCTCAAATTGGCAACAGCGCCTAGTAAGCTAGAAAAAGAACAACATATATTTGTTCTTTGTTGTCTGTACATTTACAATCTAGTGTCAAAATTTGTCAGTTGTCATAACCTAACTTTTTGTTTATACTTTGTGGCTGGTAAAGAATACTTGATTGAATTGTTTTTAAGTTATTTGATACAATATTATTTATCAATATAATAGTCCAACCCGAACAACAACCTTAGAAGCCAAACCACGCCAAACTTAAACATAACCTTAAAACCTGAGTTCTCTCTCTAACTTGGTCGTTGCCTCCTTTGCGATGCATGGAACGTCATGACTCATGGAATAGAAATAAGCAGAATGGGTTTCTAATCTGATGGAAATCTAGCCATCTTTGTTTACCTAATCAAAGTAACGAATTTGTTGTCCTTTTTTATCACTGTAATCCGCAGTCGATGTTGCCAAATGGTGAATTAGAAACAAAGCACTTTAAACTTTGAATCCCCATATTTATTTTTGTTTTTCAAGTACTTTTTTTAGGAAAAAGGTTGAAATGATAAATTTGAAATGCGATGTTTCAAAGATATATCGTGAAAAATACTTCATTATCGCCTGAAGAAGAATTCCCCATTGTGAATGAAGGTGTACCTCAAGGTACAGTTTTAGGGCCGTTGCTCTTCACCAATAATTCCCGATCAAATCTCCCCAAGTAAACTACTTCACAGTGAGCTTAACAGTTTCATCACTATAAGAATCATTTCGAATACGATTCGTAAAAATTCTCGGACTCGTTGCCACCACGTCACTGTCATCCACCTCCATTGGCATAACAAAAGAAAGCTCCTCGCTTTCCTAGAAAGCTCCACCGATCTGTACGGGCTCTGCGAACACAAACAAAGTTATTCTGTCATTCAAGGCGAGAAGATGCTTCTCGCCCCTCGGGACATGCCGACAGGGTGAAAGACGAAGCCAGAACAGACTGCTCGATGCTAATGCGTGCATAGCGACGGCCTTCTATTGTTACTTGTTTTCGCCGGTAACATGATGGATACGGAGATATTGTTGACGTTGTGAGACGGGAGGTGTTTTAGTAAATCGAAAAATGGCGACGACACGATGTTTGCGGTGGCGAGGCATTGGGAATTATTCTCGTGGGTGTGGATTCACAGCAGAAGGTTCACAATTTTGGATAATAGAAACAGAAATGACTACAAATCGACGTCGGAAGTTCAAGTCTTGTTGGAGAAGGTCACAACTCTCGAAACTTCGATTTTTTTCGCTCATTCGATGATTTATACTCTAGAAAATATCATGTGGAAGCTTCAAGGTCATATCTTGAACAGCCTTCGAATGGCAGCCTTCCAAAGCTTCAATCATCACATCTCCTTCATTTGTTTCTATCGACGAAGAAGCGCGTTGATGTTGAATGGTTGTCATGGAAACCATCACGTTCAATGCACCGATAACTAGACTCGCCTATTCTTCCACCAATAATTAACACACAGACACCGTAATCGCATTAGCCGATAAACAGCGTAGCGCAACAATTGAATAACGAAATAGGCGCAGCAAACTTGTGGGAATTGCCAATCGATGGAAACTAATTGCTCAGATTGTATTCGGGTCTCGTTGCGAACACTGGAGATTTGTAAGCGACTCATCAATGATTAGTGCACACCGCTTGTCGAAATGATTAGTGCACAGTCATCTGTCATGTGGCGGAATGGTTCGTCTGCACTGCAGTGCATACTGTCAATTCGAACGGTTTAATTGCATTGGAAACGTCTGACAGAAAGTTCAGTCGCCTAGAAAACTGGTAATCAGGCAAAGCAGCTTCGGAGGAATCTTCATTTGAAATAACAGAGCTCAAAATATTTCCGATGAAGTAGATTTTAGATTTCAATAAATGGCGGTACCGCTCATTAAACTTTACTCGCCATATTCTGTCTATATTATGGTGAATGCGCCTCGCTTTTTTGTGTTTTATTTGATTCCCTGTGAATTGTTTATTTTCTTACAAGAATTATTGTTTGTGTAGTCATATCATATATTCCATAAGTGATTATTTTCGATGGTGAAACATTCCTTTTATGACCCGCTCGATGAAATACAGTACAGTAAGGGTAAATAACACCCATAAAATCCGAGCCATCCCCCATAATCCGGCATCAAAAATTTTACGCCCTCGCGAGATATAAAAGAATATGTTCCTAAACATGCTACCTCTTACCGGCTCCTCTATAAAGAGGGCCTTCTTATTTATGGGCGGCATGTTTTCATTTTCTTGCATAATGTTTTATTATGTCACAGTCTCGCCCCCACAGGTTTTTCTTCCCTGCGAACAAACACATCGTATTTTATGCTCAAGCTTCTCGTAATTCCGCCGGCCGTAAAGCAATAATAAAATAAGGTTTTTGATTCGGCGTGATTAAAAAAAGCGAGGGTGGTGTATAGGAATAATTCTTTATTTAGGTGCTCCCAGGAGAGGGGAGTTTTTACGCCCCTGTGTTTTAGTTAATAAGTGGGTGGGAATCACTGAGCGAGACTGGATCAGCATGAAATGATTAATTTCTTAGGTTTCATCACATTTTAGAACGAAACTAGTTGAATAATTATTATTATTTTTATTGGAGCCCCATTTTACCCATTTAAAGCACGCCTGAGCGTGTTTGAATCGAACTTTAAAAAAACCGAGTTTTTTGAAGTTACCATCGCAATATCAACGAAGGAACGAGAAACGTGAAGTCTAAATGACAAATTTTTGATTATTGATCTGACAGGAGTACCTTGTAAACGTCAAATAAAATATAACTGAAAAATGCAAAACTTTATTCAAACGTAAAATGTGGCACCAATGAAAAAAATAGCGTAAAGTATTCGTGGATCTGGTTTTTAAAACACTTGCTTCATTTCTAACTATCTAATTATTTAGCTCGCGCGTGTTTTGAAGACCTTTTTACCACTTATACTTCAATATACTATATTATCTATCAATAACATTGGATCAGCATGAAATGATTAATTTCTTAGGTTTCATTACATTTTTAGAACAAAACTAGTTGATTTATTATTATCATTATTTATTATTATCTTTCAATAACATTGGTGGGAAAGAAAATTCTCCTTGTTTTCAAAAATAAAACACCCTGGTTATTTCCACATTCTCGAATTCTACGCAAAACTCTGGATCGGTTGCATTTTGAATCGCTTCGCTATCATGATTTCTTTTTGAGATATTCAATTTTCTCGACACATTTTGACAGATGGACTGACTAACTTAAAAGTCTGTATCATCTACGATTCTCAAAATAAAAAATTTAACCTCCGTTTAGACATCGATGAAAGGAAATCCTACAGTGTTCCAAAATATTCAACAGGGTGTTTGGTATTTTTGTTTCCTTTTTGTAAATTTCAAATGCCACCTACTTTATCAAGTACGAACTTAACAATAGAATTGACTGAATAATTATTTCTTGAAAAATGTGATGAAATGAATAGGAATATTAAAGTGAAAAAAATTCAATGAAAGTTCGTGTAACGAAAAGGCACATTCTAACTAGCAGCACCCAGAAAAAAGTAATATCTGAACTCCCATTAATAATAAACTCCCATCGAAAATGAAGCAGTCTGTCTCTGAAGTTCTCGTTAAAACCATTTTTCGCTGTCATAAAAAAATGATGAATCCCCAGTTCTCCTCAGACGAGGGCCTCCATTTTTCATAATTGATATGAGGTGTGGACATCTCCAGGGTCCCAATTTATCAGGTCAAAATAATTAAAAATAAATTATGAAGAGAATTATTCTCGAGTCGAGCGCATATAACGGCGCTCCGAAGAGGGAGTGTCCAGGGTGGAAACCGCCCCGAGTCCGCGACACACCCCTTCTTGATACGTACTTGATCTGTGCCACCAAACCACGTGATCGGCGTTCGGCGATCGCGAGGGGTGGATTTTTGAATCGCTGAATACCACAGGGCATACACGCGCATACAGGGTGACTGTTTTCGAGAAACTTTACGCACTTTGTCTATCGTCCCACTTATTTTCATAAATAAATCTCTAGTTCTTTTTTTTTTTTCAGAGCTGAATCACCTTTTATAATTGAATAGCAAAGCGACGAGATATTTCACGAGCAAGAGACAAGCAAACTTCCAGAGAATAGACCCGATGAATATGTAATGCTTTCACCTTATATGTAAATTCGGTAGCTACATTTATTCGACACAATTCCCTGCACTGGATTACCCCTGTTTCTGCCCCAACAGATAACAAATTCCATTTAAAATACTAGATCAACCAAAATGTAAATAGGGATTTTACTGAAGCACACATAATTTTACCAGCGGAGAAGAAACGTAGAATTAAAACACAAAGCGCCAATAACAAAACTACCCTATCTTCGTTATTACTCAATATCCGATCAGTAAGAAACAAAACTGATGAACTTTTGATTTTCCTTGAAACAGAGAATATGCCAGATTTCGTTCTTCTTACTGAACACTGGCTAAGGGATGACGAACCGTGTTATATTCCAAATTATGTCATGGTGGCCAAGTATTGCAGAAGTAACTCGGCATATGGTGGAACTATGATTCTAGCCAATGAAAAAATACTCAATGACCTTATATTACTGAATATTGATAAGTATGACTTTCTTTTAGCAGAAAATGAATTTGAATTCTCTTTGGTACATGAAAAAAAGAACAATATCTATATAATTTGCGCTTACCGATCGCCAAATTCCAATGTTAAAAACTTTTTGAGTAAACTTGAAATTCTTCTATCAAACCTACCAATTAACGCAAAGGTGATCTTAATATTGATTATGATGATGAAAAGTGTTTGGTAAAACATGATCTACATAACTTATTGACCTCTCTAAACTTGACCATACATGTTAATGAACCTACAAGAATAACCATGTATTCAGCTACTATCATAGACTATATCTGCTCAAATTTGGAGAAACAGAATATTAGCTGTAAAACTGTTCCCGCAGGGCTTTTAGACCTTGAAGCTCTTATCTTCGAAATGTCGCTCCAAACAATAAATGAAATGAAATGAATGCATTCCTGCAATGAGATGTGTTGGATGTGTTTTTGTTGGTTGTTAAAGTCCGATAGAGACACAATGACGACTCTAGAGTGAATAAGTGATGAAAAAATTGAATCTCCATACTGTTGGTGTCTGGAGTTTTAACTGTCAAAACCGTCAAACTATGAGAGCCTTCCAGTTGCAAAGGCAAAATTTATGGTAATCCAGGTTTTGTCAAAGGAAAACAAAAACAATTCCTTCTGTATCATCTCATTTTGTTCAAGAAGGATTTTTCTCGTGCTATGCACTGAAGAAAAATAGTATATTAAAGTATAAGTGGATAAAAAGGTCTTTAAAACACGCGCGATGTGTTTTAAAGACCAGATCCACCAATACTTTACGCTTTTTTTTATTGGTGCCCCATTTTACGTTTGAATAAAGTTTTGCATCTGTCAGTTATATTTTATTTGACGTTTACAAGGTACTCCTGTCAGATCAATAATCAGAAATTTGTCATTTAGACTTCACGTTTCTCGTTCCTTCGTTGATATTGCGATGGTAACTTCAAAAAACGCGGGTTTTTTACAATTCGATTTAAGCACGCTGAGGCGTGCTTTAAATGGGTAAAAAGGGGCACCAATAAAAATAATATTTTTTGTTTCATTACAGGTTTCAATGTTTCAAGGAAAAAATATTGATTCAAAATTTTTCCTGTTGGTAATCTTGATGCTTTTCCCTTGTCCCCATGATTCCAACACTATCGATTAGATGTTTTAGCCATCAAACACCACAAAAACGACTTTACATGTTTCCCATCTCCCTCATTGTTTGATATCAATGCCTCCTCCATTGTCAAATACCCCTCCGAATCTCTCAATCTCGCCAGAGCAACTAGCAAAAAAGTACAGTATTAATGAAGGGTGCTGGATGCACTTCCATCGTGGTAGATTGAAAACACCCGTTACCAGGATTGACTGCATCCTTCCATCATCCACCTCCTTGTCCCAAAGGAGTTCCAGGCTCGGAGGGGCGAGCTGACTCATGTTCATGTAACGTTTTGTAAGATACGTATGCTGGTGTAAGATTAATTCTTTTTGTCCGGAATTACGACTATTGTTCTTTCAACGATGGGAAAGCACGTGAGTTTTCCATGCTGCTGCTGGTCTCTTTAATCGTTTGAAGCTAAGGAAGAGATTCACCGTTGCATCACTCGTGCATTGATTCATCTCCAATTATTCAACGAGAACTCCTCCATTGGCTTCGAGTAAATCCAAACTAACCGGATGGTAAGTGTTTGGGAGGCATAGCCCGAGCCCCAAAGCAGCAGTATATCAAGCGGAACCTCCTGGGTCTCGAACATACGCGCTTTATCGCTTTCCCTTTTCAGGAAACTCTTTCTTGTTTCAGTCTCCGACCTGCTCTTTTGTGTAAAGTTATGGCTCTTCATGAGAACGGACACTTCTTTGTCGGCCAGTCGGAAGAAGACAGATTTATTGTGATTGGATTCAGAAGGATTCTGGATTAATTGAAGGGTGTTTCGGATCATCCGTTTCTATTTCTGTGGTAGGCAAATCGAGGCTTATAGACAGCTGACACAGATGAGAAAAAAATCCCATTTCACCATCGAATTCTTTCAATACAGTTGGTAAAATTAAGGAGATGATAAGTATTTGAGAAACTAAGAATTACAACTGGATGAATTGGAATAATAATCGATTGAACTGTTACTGAAATTTCCTGAAAAACCCCCAACTTACATCGTCGGAATTCTTGTTCTGGGTGCGGGGCTTGTGTTTGACATCAGGATGCAGAGATAA
The DNA here is from genome assembly GCA_037013635.1 of Plagiodera versicolora. Classification (NCBI taxonomy): domain Eukaryota; kingdom Metazoa; phylum Arthropoda; class Insecta; order Coleoptera; family Chrysomelidae; genus Plagiodera; species Plagiodera versicolora. Next base: position 1,113,115 of record CM072988.1, read on the forward strand.
GCAATTTTCTCGACTCGTGATTGAGGATTTCCTCTTGGGAATGAAAAGTCCTTCTACAAATGAACAGCCGTGACATGCGCTATAATTCCTGAAACGCATGAAAGCAAAGAAAGACACAAAACCATGGTTGCGTTCATTGCTACCGATGACGTGCTTTTTGTGAGGAAAATCTGAGATGATTTGAGTTCTTTGAGAAAAATAAAAGTACAGCTAGGACGGTCAAATCCTCTGCTACCAATGAGATCATTTTTCCTTATTGTGATTTTTTTTCAGGATGTTTTTCATGCTCTTGGTGATAGTTTTCGATGATGAATCATGTAGTAAAGTAAATCATGACACACAAACTAACTGACTGAAGAAAACAATGCACCAGAATCAGTTCTGAACGGTCACCCATTCCCATATTCCAATTCATCCATCGATCTGAACCGTGTCGACCTCGCCCGTCACCCAATGAATAATAACTTCTCGAACTCTGAAACCAAAGTGTGGTGTAGATGGCAGCATAATCTGATGGCCGAGTGGATGATCCTGTTGAGGTTTTCCCAAATCCCCAGCCTACTTGTCCAATCCATCACCATACCCAGCTTTCGTTTCAGCATAATATGCACGGCACTCTGGATGCGCGGATACATTTCCATCTTATACGTTTTTGTGTCACAGGATGTTGTTTTATAGCGGGGGAATCTCTTTTTTTTTTTGGTTAAAGTTCAGAAATTCGTTCACGTGTTTGAAAGCTGAATGTAACAAATTCATTATTTCGATACAAAAAAAAACTAACGCAATGAAACACTTGATATCATTAAATTTGTAAAGTGGGCAAAAATCATCACCGAAATGACGGCAAAGTCGACGTAGAATATCGCATTACGGGGTAGCATTGGGCAAATAGCGGCGCCAAATTGGATTATGACATCAAACAGAATTTAATCTTTGTGCAAAAACCACGGAATAGGCCACATAATTAAACGTACCGTAATGAAATTAGCGTCGAGCGGCGCTACCTCGCCGTCGGCTGTTTTGTCAGTCACACCCGTCGATCAACAATGACTCGTTGTTGATCAAACACGACACGGAGAGGGAAGAATCTTGCATGAAACGCCTAGTTGATGTTTGGACCTGAACAGGACGTTAAATGGACGTCGATTATTGTACGTCCAGTGAACGTCCATTCAAAGTCCATGTACGTTTTATCCTAATTGGACGTAAAATGGACACCAAATTGACCATAATTTTCAACTGAAACTACTGAATAAACAAATAATTGATCGAATATCTCCCAAATTACAATCACATTATACATTCCGCGCTCATAGAGAGTTAGATCTCATAAATTCATCACTAGAATTCAACTTGGTGCAATGTTCAATAGTAAATGATAATTTGAGTGGGTTTGCGTGTAATTCATTTTCATTATCAAGTGTCACGAGGTGTGAGTGATATAAATATCACTATTTACTATCTGGGAAATCGATGGAATACAGGTCTCTTATATTAGATCCATGAATGAATGGAAATACTTGGCCACAATTAAGATAGGTGGCACACGAAAAACGGACAGCCTGTATATGAAAATTACTTCAGACAGTAATACTAAAATACCCTGTATAGATAATTGAACTACAAACCAGTGAAAAACGGACGAATACCTCCAGCTAAATCGCATCAAATCCATTTCAAACTCGTCTCGTTTTTTTGTTTTCATTCACTCGAAAAACCTGTCGTAAAAACATGCAGTATTGGTCATTCGTATTTGTCACTTGTCGTAGTGAGTAGAAGTCATAAAGCGATTCAATAATCGGTGATTTGTTGCCGTTTGTCCCCTTCATCAACGAATCGCTTGTTTTCGCACAATGCCTTCGATTCCACTGATAATTTTTGGAAAATCATTTGTACACTTTCAGTGGGGGTTTTCTATTCGATAATAATGAAACAAACTCATACAGGTTCGAAAAAAATATATGTCGATTATTTCTGAGACCTTCAAAAAATCATTATTGATGTTTTCTGAAATAAATCGAGGTACTGTCATCAGTTTGAAACTGTCAATGACTTTTCATCATCATTAGGCAACTTTGGGAATAGAATCATTATGAATGATCATACTATTCGAGATTAATTTTAATTAAAACACTTGACACTGAGTGTACTATTTGTTTGTGAATCAACTCACCCTGTATATGAACAGTACTTTCATAGCAAACATACTCTAGGGATCAGGTCTCGTTCTAACACCCTCGCCTAAAATTTTATCCTATGAACAACCCCGGAGTGCTTGAAAAGGGTTGGGGGTTGTGACGTCATAAATCACCGGTTCACGAGTCAAAAATATTGTAATTAATTGTAATGTTGATGCTGGTCCGAGTGTAAGGTGTGCATCTGGCATCGTCACGCCTGGTTGACACTCGCTCTCTGAAAGGACCAAACCAGTGGGGTGGAAAAGGGTCTTTTAATCTTCAACTCCGCCTTGATCACTCAAAATCCACGAATATCGAAGAGTTGACCTCGAGAATTCGATGGTGATAGTCATTTTGAAACGTCAAACTAATGTCCTGACTGTGATCCTCAGGATCAAATTGGATTTTTTGGTCAGCTGAAGTGGAAATGCCCAGCCTTACCTCCGTCAATGGGGAGAGCTGATACGGATCATTATTCCATTGTGAAATTTTGAATGGCTTGCGGTATTGTCACTCTTTGGGGTCGTCGACAATACGTTCGAATCTGAAGTTTATGTTGTGGATCCAAAGTTTATTCGCTTGAATTGTCATCAATGCAATGTTTGACTGAAAATCTGCCCGTGATTTGATTCAGGGATTCAAACAGATTGGATTTTTCAGTTGGACGGGACGATGATACATTTAGATAATCTAACTGAGACGCATTAATTTGGTTAGCTCTGTAGTTATTCGTGTTGATTAACGCCGACAAGACAGATTGGTAGAGTTTGTAGGACGAACTCAACCAATCGTGAAACTATGTGCGGACAAGTACACCGCATTTAACTAATGATCGCGAATCTGAATAGTCCCCATGAAACTATATGTTGCTCTTATTGACATACGCACTACGCATACAACAATCGTGTATCAATCAGCTTGCTTTTCATTATGAGAGTCTCGTGTAACTGATTGGAATATCAATTATCACATTGGAAGCGTGAGTAGCAGATCTCCTTATATCCCCAAAAACCCTAAATTTTCAACGAAAAATAGTCTACAAGGTGTCTGAGAGGCGCTGAAAACGCTGGTGAAATCCGTTTTTCGATATCCAGTATAGTTTTCGAGATATTTCATGTTGAAAATTCCAAAAAAAAAAAACCAAAAAGTCGCAAAAATTACCAAAAACTCCCAAAATTCCCCCAATTTTCAACGAAAAAACCCATGAAGAGTCCATATTGATGCTCTGGGAGCCTCCATACGAAAATTGAAGACTCTACGACGACTTTGGATTTTTCGAAAAAATCCAAAGGGGGTACCCTTTCGTCGATTTTTCGAAAAATGTCAAAAAATAAAATCGCCTGAAAACTCGTCCATACGGCGTCTATAAGACGTCTAAAAGGCGCTGAAAACGGTGGTGAAATCCGTTTTTCGATATCCAGTATAGTTTTCGAGATATTTCATGTTGAAAATTCCAAAAAAAAAACCCAAAAAGTCGCAAAAACTACCAAAAACTCCCAAAATTCCCCCAATTTTCAACGAAAAAACCCATGAATAGTCTACAAGGCGTTTAAAAGGCGCTGAAAACGGTGGTGAAATCCGTTTTTCGATATCTAGCATAGTTTTCTAGATATTTCATGTTGAAGATTCCAAAAAAACTCAAAAAGCCGCAAAAACCACCAAAAACTCCCAAAATTCCCCCAATTTTCAACGAAAAAACCCATGAAGAGTCTTTATAGATGCTCTGGGAGTCTCCATACGAAAATTGAAGCCTCTACGACGACTTTGAATTTTTCGAAAAAATCCAAAGGGGGTACCCTTTCGTCGATTTTTCGAAAAATGTCAAAAAATAAAATCGCCTGAAAACTCGTCTATAAGGCGTCTATAAGACGTCTAAAAGGCGCTGAAAACGGTGGTGAAATCCGTTTTTCGATATCCAATATAGTTTTCGAGATATTTCATGTTGAAAATTCCAAAAAAAAAAACCCAAAAAGTCGCAAAAACTACCAAAAACTCCCAAAATTCCCCCAATTTTCAACGAAAAAACCCATGAAGAGTCCATATTGATGCTCTGGGAGCCTCCATACGAAAATTGAAGACTCTACGACGACTTTGGATTTTTCGAAAAAATCCAAAGGGGGTACCCTTTCGTCGATTTTTCGAAAAATGTCAAAAAATAAAATCGCCTGAAAACTCGTCTATAAGGCGTCTATAAGACGTCTAAAAGGCGCTGAAAACGGTGGTGAAATCCGTTTTTCGATATCCAATATAGTTTTCGAGATATTTCATGTTGAAAATTCCAAAAAAAAAAAACCAAAAAGTCGCAAAAACTACCAAAAACTCCCAAAATTCCCCCAATTTTCAACGAAAAAACCCATGAAGAGTCCATATTGATGCTCTGGGAGCCTCCATACGAAAATTGAAGACTCTACGACGACTTTGGATTTTTCGAAAAAATCCAAAGGGGGTACCCTTTCGTCGATTTTTCGAAAAATGTCAAAAAATAAAATCGCCTGAAAACTCGTCTATAAGGCGTCTATAAGACGTCTAAAAGGCGCTGAAAACGGTGGTGAAATCCGTTTTTCGATATCCAATATAGTTTTCGAGATATTTCATGTTGAAAATTCCAAAAAAAAAAAACCAAAAAGTCGCAAAAACTACCAAAAACTCCCAAAATTCCCCCAATTTTCAACGAAAAAACCCATGAAGAGTCCATATTGATGCTCTGGGAGCCTCCATACGAAAATTGAAGACTCTACGACGACTTTGGATTTTTCGAAAAAATCCAAAGGGGGTACCCTTTCGTCGATTTTTCGAAAAATGTCGAAAAATAAAATCGCCTGAAAACTCGTCCATACGGCGTCTATAAGACGTCTAAAAGGCGCTGAAAACGGTGGTGAAATCCGTTTTTCGATATCCAATATAGTTTTCGAGATATTTCATGTTGAAAATTCCAAAAAAAAAAACCCAAAAAGTCGCAAAAACTATCAAAAACTCCCAAAATTCCCCCAATTTTCAACGAAAAAACCCATGAATAGTCTACAAGGCGTTTAAAAGGCGCTGAAAACGCTGGTGAAATCCGTTTTTCGATATCCAATATAGTTTTCGAGATATTTCATGTTGAAAATTCCAAAAAAAAAAAACCAAAAAGTCGCAAAAACTATCAAAAACTCCCAAAATTCCCCCAATTTTCAACGAAAAAACCCATGAATAGTCTACAAGGCGTTTAAAAGGCGCTGAAAACGCTGGTGAAATCCGGTTTTCGATATCTAGCATAGTTTTCTAGATATTTCATGTTGAAGATTCCAAAAAAACTCAAAAAGCCGCAAAAACCACCAAAAACTCCCAAAATTTCCCCAATTTTCAACGAAAAAACCCATGGAGAGTCCTTGTCGATGCTCTGGAAGAGTCTACGACGATTTTGAATTCTTCGAACAAATCATGGGGATCCTTTGTGCAATTTCGAGCAAAATAAAAAAAATAGTTCGCCTAAAACCCAAAAAAACTCAATTTTTATCGGAAAAACCAATGGAGTCAATTGGATACTTCCAAAAACTCTTTAAATCCCCAATTTTCGACAGAAAAACCCCAGCTGAACTCTCAATGACGTCCTACTTCTTGCAATCTCGCTTCTAACAAAGAAAAAACGAAATATCACTAACCCACAAATAAATTGACACTCAGTGCAAGTTCGTAGCCAACGTTATGGAGATGCAAGCCAAAGGTCGCTGAATTTAACGAGCCCTAAACGTATAGTAGTTGACGCCGTGTGCAGAGAATGCACCCTCATTAACGCCCCGTTCTGTGTTCGACAACTGTTTTGTGCTAGCTCACCCCAATATTGTCCATGGAAATTTAATAGTCGGACACAATTCGGAAATCTGCAGCGTGCAGAAGGAAAAATAATGGGGGAGTTGGATAGAGATGCTCATTTTATTTGGGAATTTGTGAAGAGACAGTCTAGGTGAGATTTTATTCGGTTAACAAGGTGATTATTATTCCGTGACGTGTTAAAAGTTAGAAAGAGTCCTGCAAGAGCTTTCAAGCTTTTTGCTCAAGACGTTTCTTGTGTTTTTATATCAAACGACTGATCTAAAAATGCAGCTTTGTTGTTTTCGATAATAATCGATTCAAATAGCACTTCAAACCACTTGTCACACCACTCTAACCTCTCTCGACAACCTGCTACTCCATGGAGGACGTCTTTCAGGGTCCAGGCTAGCCACCACAACGAAAACAAATTCATCAGTTTCCCCTCTGACAGGCGAAAGTGTCCTGATTGTTAGGGTGCATCTCGACCATTCGGATGCATACTCTTTTTATCTGTCCATTATCATTCTAATTATTCACGCGGGGTGGCGGTATATCGAATAACCGAACTAACTAAGTGGCGGGGACATGAGCGTCACAAGAGGGGCAACTTGAAATTAAAAAAAAAAATCCGGATAATATATTAATTGAGTCAATGAAGTTCTCAATCGAGTTAACTCGAAGAAAGGAAACAGAAATCATTGTGTACCATTTTTTTAACGATTTTGATCAGAAATAATGATTCTTTGAATTTTTTAACAAAAATTACATCACTACATATAATATAAAATCTTGATGAAATAATTCTTCATTGACTACTGAAATATTCTTCTGGAATATTCTTCAGTATACCCCCCGATAAACTGTACTTTTTTCCATGATGGATTTGAATTTTGTAAATCAACAGAATTAGGTTATGTTTTCATCTTAATTCCCTCTCAGATAACGTAGGACGTATATTGCAGAGAAAATAAAAACTTGTGTAGTCCTAAGTATCTAATATTCATTATCTAATATTATATAAGGCCGAAGAAAAGCGAATTTTCCGGATTTTTTTCTGAGGAAACTTTTGAAATTATTGATCTAATAATTCGTACACATATTATGGTATCTTTTAACAGTATTTCAAGACTTGGCATTAGTAAAAATATTCATTTGGAAAGGAGCTACAGCTGAGCTCCTGGAGCTCCTCTCAAAAAAGACGTTTTGTGGTGACCACTCGGTATATCTCTGAACTGAATCATCCGAAATCAAAAAACCAAACAGATTTCGTTAAAATAGAGTTGAATCTAGTTATTGATCGAAGCAATGAGCAAAATAAATTGTTTTGACGAAATGGTGGTTTCTCAAAGCAATCGATCGATATTTGATCAAAATTTCGGCCTTTATTATTTATAAAAAAAATATTCATCGGCGAGAAAAAAATATTCGATTGATTACTGAAAAATATATTTGAGAAGTTCGTGTTCAAGTTTGAGACTAATCGGTTGAGCCGTTTTCGAGTAATGTTGGTCATTGACGTTGAAAACACCATTTCGAGAAAAACGCGTTCAAAGTTTGAAAAGCACTTTGAAGCACTCTGAAACGCCTTTTCAAAATTGTGTGTAACTTCAAAAATATCCACTGGAACGATATGAAATTTTCTGTGCGTATTCTTAAATATATGTACATTAAGAAAATAAAATAGGAAAAATGATTTTTCGAAAATTCTAACTGTCTATAACCCCCTCAAAAGTCTCCACAATGATTTGATGCATATTTTCCTCATTCTTGCAATTGTACTTTGTCCCGCCTATGCACATCCTCTGTACATCACTTCGCGTCACGTCCATATAATGATTCTGGATGGCTCGTTATTAGGCCATTGTTCGATAAATTATTGGCCCATCATATTTTCCTCTCGAAAAACCTGTCGCAGATGTTAGCGAAAAGGGGCTCGATCGGTAAAAATGTGGCCAGATTGTAAAAGTATCAATGACTGACACCGTTTGGACCGTATGGTGGCGTTACTGGGGCACAGTTGGAGTTTTTTTATGTTTTTTGAAGAGGATGCAACGATGGTTTTGTTGACAGTGAGGATGAATGCATACTGATCGTTTTCTGGTTTACACAATCCTGGATAATAATCAAACAAACATATAATTCATACATAGACTCACTCAAGGATAAACAACTTAATTTATTGCGATATGATTTGACTTAATCAATGTTTTTTTGATTCCACTACAAGATAAGTTCTTTACAACTTCATATTTTTTTTGTTTCAACTTCAAGATCTTTATTATTATTATTATTATTTAGGATCTGGTCGAATATCCTTCTTAGGACGAACACGAACTTCTCTTCAATTTAGCACAACGAATTGATTTATTCTTGGAAATACTTCTGGAGGGTATGGACATAAATCAAAATTACTGGGATTTCACTGAGCCTCTCCGATCTATTACCGTTAAAGATTTGAGCAGTGGTTATCTGAATTCCGCAAAATCATTTATTCTCTTCACGAAACACCGTCGTATGATGAAATACTCTTTTATTTGTGATTTTCAAGTGGATAGCTCAGTCGAATTTGTTTATCAAACTGTTTCGAATGATGTTCAAGATTTTCAGGTTTTTCAGGTATCATTTGATCCCCCGTTGAAAAGCCCTTTTGATTCCCTATACGTTGCTTTTTTAATTTTTGGAATTCCGTCTACTCGTTGCAAAGATATTGATCTTTGAAATGTCGCTAGTGCAATTCTCAAAAAACAAAAAACAAAAAGTGAAATGATTTCACTTAAAAACTTACCGTTTTGTTGAAGTAAGTGTTGAGAATATTTTCCTAAATACAATTCGCTTTTTTTCTGGTTTTGTTGATTCCAGCTAGTTTCTCGATAAAATCTCTTTCTGATAGTTATACCTTTCGGTACGTTTTCGTTGAGCCACCCTGTATATTTCGTTCAAACTACAGATACACATTATGAGCTTCCCTAAATTGTCATGCCAAAAAATTTTGAGAATCTATAACGCACTCATACAAAGAAATAGACTCTTCGAATGAAATTCCCAAAAGACGAAAAAAGTTCTGGGATTTTCAACAGCTGAACGAATGTGCTCCCCAGAAAGATGGCACTTTTGGGGAGCCCTAACGACCGATTCATCTGAATGCGGATTATTTATTCCTTTCTTCGCATTAACTCTAATCATTTCGAATGATAAGGTTCTATCCAGAGTGGATAAAAACATTATTCCCGATTTTCCAGTGAGATATTCAGGAATTCAGAACGAAGATCTGTATCGCCGATGACACTGTTGAATGTGATGCCTCAAAACAATAAATCTCACCCACATTATCCATCATCTCGTTGGAAACGCCCAGTGTAATTAGCAACAGTGTTGAATAATCAGGCGAATTTCTCTCAACCAAATGGCGAAACCTTGTTCAGTGCCTTCTAGATGTGACAAATCGTCATCTGGTGACCCCTAGTGGTGGAAAGCAACCTCAGTGAGTCGCACGAGACTCGTATAAAAGCCCGAATAACCTGCATCTGGCCCGAAATGTAATAATATCAGAGTTGGCCACCGTTTTAATGGTCGCATTACAGCGGACAGTTCGTATCTTGCGAGGAAACCAAGGAGCATAGACTGGAGCTTGTTAGTTTGATGATCGTGCGATACCAGTTAGGTTCGCCCAGAATTTCCAGAAAATTGCTCCATGTGTCTCATGATTTCAGACCCTCCAAAAAATCAGTTTCGATTGAGGAATTAAAATTGTTAGTGTTGCGATTATTTGATATCATTTTCTTCCCAACTATTCCGTTTTCCATTTCTTCTATACTTCTTGGTGAAAATGATCTTATACAAGGTGCGAAAACGTGTGTGAAACCCTTTTTCCATGCAAACTTGATGGGTTTTATACATTTTTTATTCACTGCGTGGTGAAATTTTCAGAAAAATACTGTAACTCGTCGGTAAACATAAATATGTAGGAGGTTGGTATATGTGGGACGACCCCAAGGATAAAACCTAAGGGTTTCCTCGCGAAATATGATGCCATTTGATTGGTTCAATATTAACAAGGATATTATTTCCAAAACCAGTCAGGTAAATCAGGGAAAATGTGTTTCGTATAGTTTGTGGACAAGCAGAAACCGTCTCTCGTCATCTTTATGGAAATCCGAAGGTAATTTGTTAGTTTTTGGAGTTGGAATCAATAATTTACTTTTTCGTTACTCACATATAGGACGAAACCGTTCGGAAACAATGGATTCTCGCATTGGGAAAACATTTACAAGTATTTTGAAAACATCTTCTATTCAATTTTTCGACTGTGTGTATAGTCAGAAATCAATGAAAGATAATATTTTCACGAGAATTCGTCATTTCCTAATCTGATTGACGATTAAACTGACAAGCATTAGAAATCAGGGTTGCCGCTTCTAAAATAAATAATTCGCGTTTTCTGCGCAAAACAAATAGTCGCTTCCAACAAAGCCAAAGTTACATTTCTTTCTCAAAATACAATTCTACGTTCTTTTATCCCCACAGATTCGTGAAATACTGTCGAATCAAAACTTTGTAGACAAACTCCTAGTGTATTTGACATTGACAATTAGCAACGTTGCATTTTGCATTATTATAGCGCCGACAGTGTCGCCATCCGTGGCGATTCAAAAAAGCATACTTCTCGGTTCGAAAATACGCTTTTTGAATTGAATATTCTGAGGAATCTTACCAAAAAATAAATTACAAGGAGTCTGATCAATATTTGTTTATTTCTTTGTATTAAAAGTGGAGAAGAAATCATAAATATCATAAATATCAGACCATTAACAACTGGTATACCATCACAATAAACGTTTTCGACTGCATAATCAATTACTCGTCAATTATTCCGTCCAGCAAAGCAGAAATGATCAAGAAACTCACACCCCCCAATCGCGACTGAATTATTTTGCAAATTCGTATATTATACCGAAAAAGCACGGGGGGCGTACGTCGAAAAACACATTTGCAAAGCGTGAAATAGAACAAACTGCTTGTTCCTCCTTTTGTACAGTTATTGCCGCATTGTCGGGACATACACCCTGACAGATGTGCCCTTGAATAATTGATACACTCGAAGTGCGTCTGATTTGGCCCTTTGGTCGACCCGACCCCACGCGAGCGAGTAAACGAATTACCCTTTACGAGGACATAAGGCAGCGTTGGATTATTTTACCATAAAAAATACATGAATGGGGTCATTGTTTTTCGAGAGGGATTCCTTCCTTTCATAAATGATTGCTCAGCTCAAAATTCACATTCAAAATATCATCTTTTCTGATGAAAAAAAAGCGTCTCAAAAAAATCAGAATCCACATTTTCTTTTGAGAGGCCAAACCCGTGTCTCTACTTCTCATTTTTCATTATTTTTTCAACTTAGAAATGGAATATAACGAAACAAACAATATTCTGACGAGACCCACCCTTCGAGATATTTCATGTTGAAAATTCCAAAAAACCCCAAAAAGTCGCGAAAAACACCAAAAACTCCCAAAATTCCCCCAATTTTCAACGAAAAAACCCATGAAGAGTCTTTATAGATGCTCTGGGAGTCTCCATACGAAAATTGAAGCCTCTACGACGACTTTGAATTTTTCGAAAAAATCCAAAGGGGGTACCCTTTCGTCGATTTTTCGAAAAATTCCGAAAAATAAAATCGCCTGATAACTCGTCTATAAGGCGTCTATAAGACGTCTAAAAGGCGCTGAAAACGGTGGTGAAATCCGTTTTTCGATATCCAGTATAGTTTTCGAGATATTTCATGTTGAAAATTCCAAAAAAAAAAAACCCAAAAAGTCGCAAAAACTACCAAAAACTCCCAAAATTCCCCCAATTTTCAACGAAAAAACCCATGAAGAGTCCATATTGATGCTCTGGGAGCCTCCATACGAAAATTGAAGACTCTACGACGACTTTGAATTTTTCGAAAAAATCCAAAGGGGGTACCCTTTTGTCGATTTTTCGAAAAATTCCGAAAAATAAAATCGCCTGAAATCTCGTCTATAAGGCGTCTATAAGACGTCTAAAAGGCGCTGAAAACGGTGGTGAAATCCGTTTTTCGATATCTGGCATAGTTTTCGAGATATTTCATGTTTGAAATTCCAAAAAACCCCAAAAAGTGGCAAAAACCACCAAAAACTCTCAAAATTCCCCCAATTTTCAACGTAAAAACCCATGAAGAGTCCTTATAGATGCTCTGGGAGCCTCCATACGAACATTGCAGATCCTATGATAGAATAGAAAGTTCCATTTCATGACTCTGTACATTTCCAAGAGGAGTGCGGCCTTATTTTTTCCTCGAGCAAGATTGAATTTCAACCTGTACGAAGTGTATTTCGGTACAAAGTCGCGCTTCCATATACGCCAGCACCATGGAATGCCATAAAAAGGCCGGACCGAACAAATTGGCCGATGAATGTCGGTGAATACAAAAATATTCGGCTGATTAAGAAACTTAGAAATGGAATATAACGAAACAAACAATATTCTGACGAGACCCACCCTTTTTCTAGCCCACCTGATTTCCTTCCGAAGACGATAGAGATTGGCGATCGGTGGGCCAATAGGGCGGCGTCCCGACGGCGTTGGGCGCCTGTCCCAGGCGGCTCGTCTCGCGGCCACGTGGTCGAAACAAAAGAGCGAGGCTTATTCACCTGACGAACGGCGTAACCGGCGTCTAGGGACGGAAAAGCCCTGGAAAGTGCACGCACGTGTTTTTCGATTTCGATGAGTATGAGGAAAGTTGATTTTGTTCGTTCAGAAAGGAATGTTGCATTGAAACAATTTGATGATAGGTGAATATACAGTGTGAAAAGGTCTACGTTGGGACAAAATTTGAAATGCATATCCCAATTTTCAGGGAATACTACATTTTTTTAGTCAAAAATTGAGATTTTTCATTGGCGATTTTTTTTTATTGAAAAAAACCACTACACCACTGGATTCAGAGTGCCTCTAAACAGGTGTGACCAAAATTGACTAACAGTCACAAAAAACACCCTATATCAACAGATATAACCATGAGAATATTTTTTTGATTTCAATAAAGTGCCGCCAGATGAAAAAAAAACAAATAGCGGAAATTTTGTTGATGAAACATTTCAATAATTAGTTTTCATAGTTACGTTAATTGTTTTTTTTTTCCTTCATTATTGGTTGAATTGTGTGAATGTAATTCCGTTATTTTCTTTTAAAAATTTTGGGCTTTTTGTTTTTTTTTCATCTGGCTGCACTTTATTGTTTGAATCATAAAAAATATAGGGTGTTTTTGTGACTGTTAGCTGTGTGAGTTTTCGAATTTTTGAGTTGTCATAACTTTGTTATTAATGAATATTTTTTCATGAAATTTTGGTCACACCTGTTTAGAGGCACTCTGAATCCAGTGGTGTAGTGGTTTTTTTCAATAAAAAAAATCGCTAATGAATAATCTCGATTTTCGACATTCCAAATGTTGTCCCAAGGTAGACCTCTTGGTATTGTCATTTCAAAAAGAAATTATTAAAATCTTCCTACAACTTCGAATTTTAGAGGGGTGTTTCCATCAAAAATGGGTCACACTGTGCGTTGTAGTTCTAGGGTCTAGCAAAAACGAAGAGGCCAACTATAAAAAAATCGATAAAATTCAAACAAACTCTTCATATAGTGTTTTTTTAATGAAGAGGCCCAAAGGATGCACTGCAGTACCTTTCAGTGAAGTAAATTAATCCTCCACCTTTCTTCATCCCTCGGAAAACCACTGAAATCACCAACCATCGAAATAATAACAGCCAGCACGTACCATGACGTGTTTGGTCCAGACTTGCTCCAACTGTAGCATCCCAGATTATGTCAATTTTTTCTGAAACACTTCGCGACAAAGCGTGTCCATTGATAGCACTTTTTCAACCGTTGAGGACACCGTAATAAAGACGCATTGGCGTGGCGTGTTTTTGCATTCAGATTCCGAAATGCGAAATAATTAAAGACAAAACGGTCGTGGTTCGGCCCATATCCCATCGCCATATCGGATAACGTCACGTCGAAAATGCCGTTTCGTCACAACGTAAAATGGTCGTTAGGCTGATTGTAACTGCGGTATAGACGTATCCTTTTGTCGATTGCGATGCGACAATGGAGATACGAGACTGAATGTGTGGCAGTTTCGACACCTGCCAAGAAGGTGTCTTCGAATCGTTGGAAAATATGAATAAACTAGGTTGAGTTCATGGGACAACCAATCGAGTTCACAGAAAACAATTCCTGATTGGTTTGCTGAAATATTAATGGGTATTTTTTGGAATACTTCAATTCACAGATTCATTTATTTCTTGAGATTCTTTACAAAAGGTAGCTTACCTTTGGATTTTCATTGATATAACTAGGTATAATTATGGAATCATTTCTGCAAAATAACGAAAAATGGTATCGCTTCATTCATCTTTTTCCTTTCTTTTCATTCAATAACAATAAACTCAAGTTCCCCATCTCTAATTTATTATGAGGAATCTGTAAACTCGTCTACAAGGTGTCTGAGAGGCGCTGAAAACGATGGTGAAATCCGTTTTTTGATATCTAGCATAGTTTTCGAGATATTTCATGTTGAAAATTCCAAAAAACCCCAAAAAGTGGCAAAAACCACCAAAAACTCCCAAAATTCCCCCAATTTTCAACGAAAAAACCCATGAAGAGTCTTTATAGATGCTCTGGGAGTCTCCATACGAAAATTGGAGCCTCTACGATGACTTTGAATTTTTCGTAAAAATCCAAAGGGGGTACCCTTTCGTCGATTTTTCAAAAAATTTCCAAAAATAGAATTGCCTGAAAACTCGTCTATAAGACGTCTATAAGACGTCTAAAAGGCGCTGAAAACGGTGGTAAAATCCGTTTTTCGATATCTGGCACAGTTTTCGAGATATTTCATGTTGAAAATTCCAAAAAACCCCAAAAAGTGGCAAAAACCACCAAAAACTCCCAAAATTACCCCAATTTTCAACGAAAAAACCCATGAAGAGTCTTTATAGATGCTCTGGGAGTCTCCATACGAAAATTGAAGCCTCTACGATGACTTTGAATTTTTCGAAAAAATCCAAAGGGGGTACCCTTTCGTCGATTTTTCAAAAAATTTCCAAAAATAGAATTGCCTGAAAACTCGTCTATAAGACGTCTATAAGACGTCTAAAAGGCGCTGAAAACGGTGGTAAAATCCGTTTTTCGATATCTGGCACAGTTTTCGAGATATTTCATGTTGAAAATTCCAAAAAACCCCAAAAAGTGGCAAAAACCACCAAAAACTCCCAAAATTCCCCCAATTTTCAACGAAAAAACCCATGAAGATGCTCTGGGAGCCTCCATACGAACATTGCAGATAGAATAGAAAGTTCCATTTCATGACTCTGTACATTTCCAAGAGGAGTGCGGCCTTATTTTTTCCTCGAGCAAGATTGAATTTCAACCTGTACGAAGTGTATTTCGGTACAAAGTCGCGCTTCCATATACGCCAGCACCATGGAATGCCATAAAAAGGCCGGACCGAACAAATTGGCCGATGAATGTCGGTGAATACAAAAATATTCGACTGATTAAGAATGATCGGGCAGCTTTGATTACCGTGACTTACAGCGATCGACGTTTCCCCATTACCAAATCAGCGATGCTTGGATGAGGGTGAGTTACGAAATGCCTCATTAGCAGGAAAAAAGTGTAAGAACGACGTGATCCAGTATTGGTGCGGATCAGATTCGGTGCCTTTGTCGATGCCGTTCATCTCGATGAATTTTACATTAGATGCTGGTCTGGAGCAACTAATTCATAGAAAAACACGGTGCACACTTCCACTTTTTCTGAGTGAACTGGGAATTCAGAGAAGAGCATGGAAGTTACATTGAATAAAAATTAGTCCAAAGATGTATTCTGTAGTAGGCAATTATCTAACACTAGTAAAAAACTCACGTTTAGGAAATGTTTGTTTTTTGCTTGATGCATCGACGTAATCACGACACGTGAGCATCTTGACAACAACTTTTTTCTCAACCAATTCACAAAAAAATTAAAGTGAAATATTCGTTCACACAATAACAATTTAGTTCCTACTAAACTGGTGATTTGTCTTGGTTTTTCCATTGTTTTTTTCTACTGAGGTTTGAGACTTTTGGAACTTTTCTGACACGGATAATTCCGAAATGATTCCTGAAATGGTAAAACAGATTCCAGAGCCGTATTCAGTGCCTCGTAGACAAGTTTCCAGACGTTTCTATTTTTTGAAAAATTGCTTAAAAGTAAACTGGACTCGAAAAGTCTTGAATATTCGAATGGAGGCTCCAGAGCATCAACATGGACTTTTTATGGGTTTTTTCGTTGAGAATATGTGGGTTTTTGGGAATTTTCGTTGGTTTTTGCAAATTTTTGAGGTTTTTTTAATTTTCAACATGAAATATCTCGAAAACTATACTAGATATCAAACGGATTTCATCACCGTGTTCAGTGCCTCTTAAACACCTTGTAGACGAGTTTTCAGGCAAATTTATTTCTTGAAATTTTGCTCGAAATTGAACGAAGTCATCTACTTTTGGATTTCTTCGAAAAAGTTGTCATAACTTAGACTTTTCATGGGATCTTCTGTCAAAAATAGGAGGTTTTTGAAGGTACTTGTTAGTTTCTGGGACTCTTTCAAAATAGTTTATTCGAAATAGATTCCAGATATGGCAAAATGGATTTCAGTGATGTTTTCAGCGTATCTCAGACACCTTCAGAGTATTCGTAGAATCTAGATTTTCGTATGAAGGTTCCCATCTCAGTTTCTGGCATTCTAACAAGAATCGAGCTCTCAATAGGTAGGTGATTTTTTTCAACCCATCAAACACCATGGTTTTCATAAAACGTGTCCAATTTCGTACCACAGAAAAAAAATGGTTTCCGATTATCGAACGACACAATTTCTTCCAGAATCGAAATAACGAGCACCGCTGCCGTATTTCGGGCCCCGGCATATAACAAAATATGCAGTCCTACGAAAGTGCCCTATAATACGCGACCCACCCCGTACCTTAACGACTTTGACATTCCCTACTGTAACATATAAGGCGGCGCGATCGGATCGTACTAGGCCCATTACCGCGAAACTGCCAATATACGGACCGGCATTATACCAAAAGTCAATACATGTATGAGTCGCGGTCTCAGCAGCCAGCAATAACCATTTACCACTATCTTTAATTCCCAGGACGGCCGCCAGATGATGTCGGTAGCGGTCTGATTGCCGGCTTCTACGCCACAGATGAAAACAAATTACTTTTCGCTGGAAGGATATTGCCGGTCCTAAAAGTGCATGCTCCGGCGAATTGTTGTATAAAGGTTATATTATGTTTGCCGAAGTTATACAGAATCGGCTGGGAAGAAGGGAGATGAAGCTCGATCGTGTATCGAGGAATCGTAAGGGGGGAAGATTCGTTCAAGTTCGAGCTGAATTTCGAAAAATTAATTTGCCTCGTGTATGCGATTACTGAAAGGTGTTGAAATCCGTTTTTCGATATCTGACATAGTTTTCGAGATATTTCATGTCAATCAATCCCAAAAAGTCACAAGAACCCTCGAAAATCTCGAAAAACCTCATATTCTCAACGAAATAACCCATGAATATTCCATGTTGATGCTCTGGGAGCCTCCATACGAACATTGAAGACTCTACGAAGACTTTGATTTTTGAAAAAATCCAAAGGGGGTACTGAAAATTCCAAAGAACCTCAAAAAGTCGCGAAAACTCACTAAGAATCCCCAAAACCCCATATTTTCAAGGTAAAAACCCATGAAAAGTCCATGTCGATGCTACGGAAGCCTCCATACAAAATTTGAAGACCCTACAATCATCAGATTTCCAAAAAAAATCATTAAAAAACGAACAGATTTCCATAAAAATTCGAAACAACCTAACCTAACCACCAAAAACTCCCAAAATTCCCCCGATTTTCAACGAAAAAACCCATGGAGAGTCCATATAAATGCTCTGGGAGTCTCCATACGAACATTGAAGACTCTACAAAGACTTTTAATTTTTTCGAAAACCCAAAGGAGGTACCCTTTCGTCGATTTTTCGAAAAATTCCGAAAAATAGAATCGCCTGAAAACTTGTCTATAAGGCGTCTACAAGACGTCTAAAAGGCGCTGAAAACGGTGGTGAAATCCGTTTTTCGATATCTGGCACAGTTTTCGAGATATTTCATGTAAAAATTTCAAAAAAACCCCCAAAAATCGCAAAAACCACCAAAAACTTCCGAAATTTCCCCGATTTTCAACGAAAAAATCCATGGAGAGTCTATATAGATGCTCTAGGAGCCTCCATACGAACATTGAACGACGACGACTTTGATTTTTGAGAAAATCCAATATAAAAATCTAGAATAGTTCTCGAATAATCCCATGTTGAAAATGTCTCAAAACCCTTCATGACTCCAATCAAAAATCAGTCAGAAAAGTTGCTCTTCCTTACAATCAATTCCGTTGAAACTGTTGAAATCCTTCCTCAAACTCAGGACGATCTTTCCTGTTGAATTCTTGGGTGGAATGGAACGTGCGATAGCCTGCGGTAGGCAATATCGAGCAATCGGACAGTAGTAAAAGCTTCGCCGACAATTGCCCCCCAGGGGGCACCACAAACATCACTCCTTCGTAAAGGCATTCTTTCTCCATTTCCGTTCAACGAAGAAGGATCTAACTCGTGATTATCCCGACCATTGACGCGTTAGGAACTAACCAATTCCGCATATTTTTTCCATCGAGATACGTGCAGAGTTGGTCTGGATCGTTATTTCAAATTAATTGCACGAAAAGGTGGAGATACCCATTCCGATTGGTTTCTTAAATTTTTTTTTCTAGGCTAAATAATGTCAAGTTTGGATTGATTTCGTTCAGGAACCTTTTTCATACAGTATCGGAACTATATATCTAGGGTATAGATGGAACTATAAAAGTTTTTGAGTGGCAGTCATTCGAGAAGCTCTGTTCGAATGATTTTCCTGATTCAGTAAATGAATTATTGTTGTTAGAGACGATGGATCTTCATTTAATGGTTTTCAAAAAAAAAAAACAAAAACTTGGCTTGAACTCTTCTGCAATTCCATATAAATAATTTTAGCACTAGGGGAACGTGCGTTTGTCCATTAAACTTATAGCAAACGTGACCTATGTGTAACATAATTTATATTCTCATATTGGTATGACCATAAATAAACGGTCAATTGCCAACTGTATGTCAAATTCGACAAGCGGACAGCGGACGTAATTTGTCCAGTGGGACACGGAGCACGCAACTGGATAATCATTTAGTATTATGCGATTCCGGTAATGGAATAATCATATTTGGATGGCATGGCATGGTATCGAAACGAAGTTTCCGTTTGAAAACGCACACGAATTCATCGTGCTGGTTCAATATCGAGAAAACCTGATGCCAGTACAGATAGTGACCCCTCAAACGTAGTCAGCACATACTGGCACAACTGTTCTCTGAAAATGATGAGCAGAACTTCATGAAAAGACAAACGGAGCCTCTATTCTCTTCATGCACAGAATGGAAAGCCCTCATTACATTAGAATTACATTAAAGTTGTTGTGTGCTTTCGTTCGACAAACAAAAGCAGGCATCTCCTTCCCGTTATAGTACCTGTCAAGTTATCCATGCGTCCATCTTTTGTTACACGGGGTTTGTGGTTAGGGTGTATTAGCTTTTGGATCATCGGTCATTTTTCTGACGATTTGGATTGTTCGGATCGATGAAATGTATACGCCATGTGTTGGAAAGAAAATGCACTTGTAAAAATGTTGATTATTTATGTTGGTAGTGGTATGTTCACTATACAGGGTGTTTTAGAATTGCACGGCAGTATTTCAGGTACGTATTGTTTGGTTCGAAATGAGGGAAACAGTTACAATGAACGTGTGTCCGATCGAATAGTATAAACATTTCAGAGTATGTAACTTTGAGACAATTTACAAATTGAATAATTTCTGAGGAAATTGAACGGAATTCGACCAAAAATCAAGAGGGACAAAATTCAGGTAATAGGTTGAAGAACCCGAAAAAAAAAATGGAATTCACCAGTGGCGTACGAGCAAGTTTTTCTTGAGGCTTTTATGGATTGAGAGCTCGAAAAATGCAACATTCTGTATGGAATTCGGCAAAAATTTACTTCCATTTTAAGCAGCACCTATTGCTTGCTACTCTTACAAAATGTGAAAGCTCTAAGTAGATCAAGCACAATAAAATAAGAACAATTTTTTCATCAACTTTTAACACCCTGTAACTCCGCTAATAATCAAGATCGGACACACGTTCATAGGAACTTTTCTCCTTATTCTGCACCAAAGAATACGTACCTGATATATTGCTGTGCAATTCTGAAACACCCTGTATATAATATATTAATTAGTGATTATAATAATAGTGTAACTAAAATATCGAAAAAAAATGCTTGATGCTGATGTATTTCGATGGATACATAAACATACATAACAGATTAACGTATTAAGACATGTAGGATCATTCTAAATTACTTTGAGTGTCCACTTAACGTGATATCACTCCATTTCTCTTGGATGCTCATGTCATGGGAGAGCCTAATTTGACAGACCGCCTGCTAATGGACGTCTAACTTCAAATGGAGGGAATATCAAACAGATTCTAATAAGTAATTGGTTTAGTTTGATGCAGATTCACATGCAAACAGTGTTAAAGTACCCAACTCGCTATTTATCTACTGTTTATGTTCATTACTAATCGATTTTTGGTGGTCTGTGTGGTGATAAATCCAATAAGGAATGTGTTATTGGATTATCATTGCTTATAATTTGCACGACCTTTAGATGAATGGGTGATTTGAACAGGCAATTCTGATGACGAACCTTCTTCTGTAGTTTCAATGATTTCATCGATTGAATAGATTCCAAACTGCGAATTTCTAGGGATTCCTCATGATTTGTGGAAGTCAAAGAATGGCGAGATCCTCTCCGATAAGGCCTCAACTCTTTCAGTGCAGATGCCTCGCTTTGTTAGGGACAGCAAAATTTGTTAAAAGTCAATCATTTAACAAGATTACGAGATCATTAATCATCAAAGCAGTCACAGTGAGTGAAACCCCTGTCGGGACACACCAAACAATGATTAAGGAAGCAGAAGATTCCACAAAGAGGATAATAATATATTTACGAGGCGCTGTAAAAACGTCAGGTAGGCGTATCGAGTTATCCGAGTTAATCGCATAACAATTGCTTTCGGGCTGTTACACCCAATTTCAAAAATGCCTGAAATATGCATGAAACCGAGTTTGCCGTGTAAAAGCCAGAAGCAGAGTTGTAAATCAATTTTTCAATATCGCCGTGCTAACGCCAAATATACACATTGCCGCCTGCTCGCCCAATCTCGATGTTGATTGAAGGGTCGCTTTTTATCGAAACATTTCCTGATACAAAACGGCAAAGAATTGAACCCTCCATCATGGGTTTGAATGGAATTATTCATTTCAATCGGTGGTTAATGTTAACAGACACTTAAGGGAGTATTCTGGTCTGGGACATTGGAAAAAATCAACTTTTTGTGCATTTCCTTGGAATTCAGACTTCCAAAAATATGCTCCTGAACAGACTTTTGAAACTTCGAATCATTTTGGAAGACACAGCGAATTTTGTGACGTGGATCTAAGCCGACTATCAATTGACACGATATCACGAGTTCTAACTGACCGATTTCTCTGAAATTTTATGAGAATTTTCTTTATACATCTCTTCATCGCCTGGACCTTGAATTTCGAGTAATTTCAATCCCAAGCACTTGAGAAAAATTCGTAAAGGTCGAAACACATCGGTGAAAAAATAGATTCTTCTAAGTGGACGCCATTCTGTGGATTATTTTTTTTATTTTTCTGGCCAAAGTCCATGCGATAGCGACATCTTTACTGATTAGTAATTTTTTTTATTTGTTTGATTTGAATCACTACAAGGGTTGGAATCATGTCAGGGAGCACCACCGTTTGACTGGATCATTTCAGTTTGAAAAATCCCCAAAAAATAAGCGTCTACACCAATTAATCACAAAAAGATTTTTTTTTCGATAACCGCGAAAATGGAATATGAAAAGTATCTTCAAGGCCAACCAACCAATGATCAAAGTCCTCTCTTTTTTCGAGTTTGCATGGGCTGACGAAAGAATAATCGACAACCTTTTCCCTACCAACGAACTTTCCCAAGCGATATCTTTTAATTCAGTAACAAATTCTCATCAATTTCGCTTGCGATCTGCATCAACTTGCTTTACATGGAGGGACAATTAAACAAATTTATAAGGCTCGTAAAAATGCTGGTTGTCTAGAGGAGAAAAGCAGTGACGCTCAACGAAAGAGGGTGAATGCAGATTGGGTCTAATGAAGAAAATTGGACTTAACGCATCTTTAATTCCTCTGCACGAAGGAATCCAGTGTCAAGCAGCCACTTCGTTACACCGAATTTACCAATTACAACTTTGCTGAATAATTTAACTTTCGACTAATTTTATGCTGGAGATAAAATAACGCGATTCTATGGAAGGGTTGGGGAGTCTCACCAACTGCCGAACAAAAAATTGCGAACAACTGAGAACGTGTCTTTTGGGTTCATTTGAAACCTGGAATAATAACATCACGAACTGTTATTTTGTGTTATTTTTGCAAGATCTCTAAGAAACTACAGTATTGATCATAAATATGAAAATTGAAGAGTACTTTTGTGAGGACATGAAGTTACGAAGAATATATCTTGACCATTATGATTATTCATTGGGAGAATAACAAATTTTGGAGAAGAAATCTAGTACCGAATCAATGTAAAACTGTCAAATCTTGCCATTATATTATTATTAAACAAAGGTTGAAAAAGGGGAATAATGAATGACATTATAAAACATTATGGTTGCGTCAGATTAATCTGTTACATATATTATTATAGAATTTTAAAGAAATAAAATAATAACACAGTTCCACACTAGGTTTTTTGAGATCTGAAATTTTCATTATAATATTCCTCATACTAATTCACTCATACATTTCTACTACTCAATCAATTGAGATTTTGAGACAGTCAATTGGCAGTTTTTTTTTAAATTTCCTGGTAATTGGAATAATTTATTCAGAATTGCATGCAGAATTTCGGAAACAGGAATTTTTCATTGAATATTATAGTGCTTTTTCAATATCCAGTTGATATGAATTGAAAAAAAAAATATAATTTAATTACATAAAATAACAGAATGTTAAGGAAGGGTATGAGAAGGTAAGTTTTCATTTCTCGATCACATATCACCCATAAATTATTTTTCTTTGATTTTTGCAATATTTTCTTGCATTTTCTATCGATTTCATCCCACTTTCAATTCTTGGTTTTCGAAAGATATTCATTATTTTTCAACTTCGCTATAGCATAGACTTGAGGGGCCTTGATATCGAAATTTATTTCAAGAAATGTCATCATAATATCTCGATTTCAGTTTCGATACCTAGAAATGCACAATTCTAGACTCCAAAATTGAATAATACCGGGTGATTCTTCAAGGTGGCTCGCCCCTATAACTTTTTTATTATTGGAGAACAAAATTCAGGGGTTGTGTATTATATGTCAATTCGCATTATTTGACGTATTCACTTGCTTTGCAGTACTTCCGGTTTGACCGGAAATGACCTCAACTTTCGATTTTCAAATTGAACACCCTATATATTTTTACTTATTTCGATCGAGGTTGACATTATCTATCCAACAAAACTTTGTTTGTGGATATTAGACGTATGAAAGACTTTTTATTTCAATTTAGGTATTGGGCTTCTTGCAATTATTGAGAAAGATAGTGAAAATAAAGTGGAAGTGTGTGGTATCAAATTGTTCGTAAGAAAATGATCATTCACAAAAACCCGACGAGCCACCCTCTTTCCATTTGAAAAAATCGAGTTAACTGGAAAAAATGATATTTGTGACATTGAAAAAATTATTGAAACGACTCTGGAGTCGTATGCCTCAAAGTTGTATTTTTCCCATGTCACTTGATTGAAAAGGAAGCGTTTCAATCTATCCATGGCACGCTAGATCGAAAAATAAAAATTGAAATTAAACATTCTTTCATACGTCAAATATTCACAAACAAAGTTTTGTTGGATAGATAATGTCATCCTCGATCGAAATAAGTAAAAATATATAGGGTGTTCCATTTGAAAATCGAAAGTTGAGGTCATTTCCGGTCAAACCGGAAGTACTGCAAAGCAAGTGAATACGTCAAATAATGCGAATTGACATATGATACACAACCCCCGATATTTGTTGTTCTATCTCCGATGATAAGAAAGTTATAGGGGCGAGCCACCTTGAAGTATCACCCGGTATAGTCAATTTTTCCTTTAAAAAAAATGAAGTTTGTCTTCTATGAAGTAAACCTCGACATCTGGTCCGCTCGCGTGATTCCCGATCGTCTTCTCGCTCCTCACGCCGCCTTCCTGCACTCTCACGCCCAAAAGCCGCACTGATCGCTTCCACCGTCCTCCTGTAGAGACCTCCACCGATCGCCGGCGATCCAGCGGCCCGCCGAAGGAGTCACCGCGTCGCGCCATTGGCCGCCGCTCCTTCCCGCCATTGGCCCGGCCGTCAGCGAGCCCCGCCCCGCACCCCCGACTGGTCCCGAGGGGCGGGGCCCCACCCCAGGGAGGCCTCCTGCCGCAGTCATCTCCGCGGAGAGGTCCCAGTCGCGAATTGACCTCACGCCGTGCCGGAGGTCTTCGGGTGGATTTTTTCGACTTTGCGTGTGCGGGCCTTTTCGGAAGGCAGGAGTTTGAGAGGGGGTGCGAGAAAGCCGGCAAGACGAGGTCCGACGAGGGACATACCGCGGAGCGCGGTTACCCCACTGCCTCCCCCTGGCCAGCTTTGTCGTTGACGGCCCACGAACTGGACCCTGTGGCAGCTGCTTGGGGAAGGAAACTCTATCCAGGTACTCACTGCACGAATTTTCTCAACGTCAACGGCTCAAATTTGGCTCTTTTTTGGTTGTCATAGCAAAAGATGCCCTCTAGTGGTTCCACTCGTAATCAAAAACATCACAAATGTGATGGATTTCATAGACCAATCAATCCTCTTTCTAACAAGACCAAGTTTGTTGAAATCGGTTGAGTCATTTTGAAGTTACATGTACTTCAAACCACCCTTTAAATACGTCAAAAAGTGTGTGGCAAAAACTAATCCATAAAGATCAAATATAAAAGATTGATTCCCTTTCTAACAAGACCAAGTTTGTTGAAATCGGTTGAGTCATTTTGAAGTCACATGTACCTGAAACCACCCTTTAAATACGTCAAAAAGTGTGTGGCAAAAACTAATCCATAAAGATCAAATATAAAAGATTAATTCCCTTTCTAACAAGACCAAGTTTGTTGAAATCGGTTGAGTCATTTTGAAGTTACATGTACCTGAAACCACCCTTTAAATACGTCAAAAAGTGTGTGGCAAAAACTAATCCATAAAGATCAAAGATGAAAGATTAATTCCCTTTCTAACAAGACCAAGTTTGTTGAAATCGGTTGAGTCATTTTGAAGTTACATGTACTTTAAACCACCCTTTAAATACGTCAAAAAGTGTGTGGCAAAAACTAATCCATAAAGATCAAATATAAAAAATTAATTCCCTTTCTAACAAGACCAAGTTTGTTGAAATCGGTTGAGTCATTCTGAAGTTACATGTACTTTAAACCACCCTTTAAATACGTCAAAAGTGTGTGGCAAAAACTAATCCATAAAGATCAAATATAAAAAATTAATTCCCTTTCTAACAAGACCAAGTTTGATGAAATCGGTTGAGTCATTTTGAAGTTACATTTACTTTAAACCACCCTTTAAATACGTCAAAAAGTGTGTGGCAAAAACTAATCCATAAAGATCAAATATAAAAGATTAATTCCCTTTCTAACAAGACCAAGTTTGTTGAAATCGGTTGAGTCATTTTGAAGTTACATGTACTTTAAACCACCCTTTAAATACGTCAAAAAGTGTGTGGCAAAAACTAATCCATAAAGATCAAATATAAAAAATTAATTCCCTTTCTAACAAGACCAAGTTTGTTGAAATCGGTTGAGTCATTTTGAAGTTACATGTACTTTAAACCACCCTTTAAATACGTCAAAAAGTGTGTGGCAAAAACTAATCCATAAAGATCAAATATAAAAAATTAATTCCCTTTCTAACAAGACCAAGTTTGATGAAATCGGTTGAGTCATTCTGAAGTTACATGTACTTCAAACCACCCTTTAAATACGTCAAAAAGTGTGTGACAGAAACTAATCCAATAAAGATCAAATATAAAAGATTTCTCTCCGAATGAATTCGACATCGTAGTAAAGTTGCCAATTGAAAGTTAAGTGACCAGCTACATACTTTTTATTTCGTTCTGTTGGTACTGGAAGATAACCAAAACGTAAAAATTATTTTCCTCAAATCAATTGGCTATTTCAGTGTTTTTTTTTTACGAAAATAACAAGTCTTATGAGTCCACCAGACTGTGTTGGCTGGTGTGATTTTTTTTTTCTGTGTAACTACAATTTGAAGGAAACGAATCTCGATTTATAAATTGAAGCCCACAGTCAAGAAAAAAAATATGAGGAAAAACATGAATGAACCGACTGTAAATTGATAACTAATACCATGAAATGCATGTTTTCTGCTTTAAAATACGGATATTTGAATGTGACAAAATACACTGAAAAACAATCACCATAAATCTAAGCATCAGCAGACTCCCTTGAGATTTCTTCTATGAAAGCTTCCTATAAGCTAAATATAGAAGAATGGCATCAAGGAATTTTTCGTGTCGCGGTGATAAATGATGGTTATTTTTTCAGTAGTTTAAAATGTAAACAGACCTACGTAATCAACACATTGCAATTTTATCTATTTTATGCAACAATGTTTGTATGTTTTTTCAAAGTAGTCCTCGCAAAATATCGAAAATAAAATGTCTGTAAGTACCGTGACAAAAAACCATCATATTGTGTTATATCGTTGTGAAGAGAATTTCAAAAAACTCCATGAAAAACAACCTAAATAAAGCTCAAGCTGAAAATGTTCAACATTAATAGTTCATTCAAAGAAAGAAATGAAAGCAGAAGTAAAAAATTCCAAATATTTTTCTCTTGAGATAAACGATGGACAACCTGTATATAAATATGGTTATTTTCGTACAAAACTAATTGCTTTGCGTCAAAAACTATAGTTGGCATGTGAATCTATTGTTGCCTCATTTCAATTTATGAATGATTTTTCATTTCATTTTATTTTATTTTATTTTATTTTATTTTATTTTATTTCATTATTAACTTTCTTCGATAGGCTATATTGAAAATCACATCCATAGTATCCTTGTGATATATGGCAGTGAATATAGTCCTTTTCAATAGGACCATTTTTGTATATGTATATATATATATTTTTTTCCAGTTGTGAAATGGCTTATTGAATATATTATTATTATTATTATTATATTTGAAATGGGAAATGTTACAAACATATACCAGACGACCTCGAATTGATCTATTTATTCATTTATTCGTTTATTTATTTAATTATTTGTTTATTCATTTATTAATTTAATTATTCATTCAATTAGTCATTTAATCATTTATTCATTAATTTATTTATTTATTCATTTATTTATTTCGAATTATATTCCAAAACATTGACGACCTCAAGAAAACTAAGAAAATCACTTTTATTTTGCTTGTTCCTCTAGGTTCGGGTACCTCTAGGGTAGGTAGTACCGGTCTGATGTTCGGTTTACATCACCACCAAGATGCAAGTGGCCTGCATCACCACCATCAACCGAGGGGGCCCAGCCTCAAGGAGGAGCCCCTCTCGACGACTCGGTCCTGGATGCAAACAACAGTGTCTGATCAAAATGGGTGAGTTAGGAATGAAATTATCTGTGAATGTTTTCGGTTTATAAAATTTATCTTCAAGTGGTTGATTCTTAATGAAGCGGCCATCTCCATTTTCAAACAAAGTGCTAAAATCGGTTGAAAATTAGCGAGAATGCGCTATTCCACATTATCAGTTCGTACTTTTTTTTATATAAAACTTCTCACGAAAGGAGACATCCTGTAATGACGTCAACAGAAATAAATTTGTTCAATTCCTCAATGTTACCCCATCCAGATATTTCAACGAGAATTAATTCGAGTAGATAAGTGAACGAAATACCGATGGAGTTGCTGAAACTCCCCGAGGAAATCAATCAACTTTCTTATCATATTCCGTGGAGTTGACAACAACAGCGTACGCACGATATGGCGACGACTTTCAACTAAATTAATTATCCTGGCCTAATGGTGAATTAATATTAAGTTATTTGTTGAAATAAAAACATGTAACGGCCATTAGGAAATTACAGTTGGTACACTCCTTCGAATAATATCAACAGGCATCGTGACTTGGAGCTTGAAAAATTGCATGGGAGTACTTTATCTCCATGAAATCGTGTCATTATCGAACTGGAAAAGTGTGATGGAGACTCAGTCCGATTTCCGATATGGGTCAGTTTTTGCATATCACTACTGGGTGATTCTCCTCTACGACTTTTTCATCATTGGTGATAAAAATACTGAATTTGGGGGTTGTGTATTATAGTTCCATTCGAAAGTACAACAAAGCAAGTGAATATGTGAAATAATGGAAATTATCTTACAATTCCTTTGATACCAATTGAAAATGATGTAGAAATTGATGAAAAACATCGTCTCAACATTGGAAATATGCAGCGAGACACCATTTTAGATGTACGTTATTTTTCCTACGTTAACGTATCTAGGACAGCTTACGTACTGTGATTACTTCAACTCTCTGGTATTTAATTTTGGGAATTAAACATTGGCAACTGTTTTTTTTTTCTAACAAAATAGATTAATGACTGAAGTGTTAACAGTGAATCAGCTAATTTCGAAATAAAATTAGTGGTGAAACTAGTGAAAATCGACCACAGACCATTTGGAAAAATAACAATGATTTCAGCATCGTCATAAAATAAATTGCCCGTTTGGTTTTGGGCATAAATCACGACAGATATTCGGTTGCAGGCAACGTATTTCAATATAATCACCCTGAAATCACCCTCTATTGGTCGTTAGTCGATTCTCGTTATACCAACACGCACAATCGACTGGTTTGAGATAAATGAACGAAAAACTCGCCTAAACACTGTTTTACCTCGATGACGAAATGCCATTGAAAGCTGTTAATTTGACGGCTATAAAACCCCTGATGGGGTGGTTTTTACGATATTGTTTATGGACAATCATGATGTCCATTTACGCCACGAGAATTTGTTCAAAAGAAAAGAAACAATTCGGATAAAATTTAATGAAGCTCGTTCATGTCTCGTGACTTTTCATCAGGAAAAGTGTTACTTAATTGTTTCGGAAACAGAGCAGCAGAATCTTCGATTGTTCTGAATCATTTTTCGAAATACAAGATAAATTCCTTCCAAATTTAAAATGAAATATTTGAAAAATTGGACAGAGTAGGTTTCATATTTATTCAGTTTCAATTCCATCTATCTTGTTTGGCAGTACTTTTCACTATTTTTCATTTCCCTTTGTATATTTTTTGCATCTGATGCTTTTTCAATTATTTCATTCATTCAAATTTTGTTATCTTTGATAATATTTAACTCAAGTGATATTTTGTACAGTGTGGGCAAACTTCGATGTTTCATTTATATACAAGGTGTTTTAGAATTGCACGACAATATTTCAGGGACGTATTCTCTGGTACATAGTATGGAAAAAAGTTCTCATAAACATGTATCTGATCTCGATTATTAGCGAAGTTACAGGGTGAAGTATTTTAAAAAGTATTAGGTTTCATTATGCTTGATCCACTTTGAACAATTCCTCCAAACTTTTGTTAACAAATATTTTTTTTAGTTCATTTTGATGCTACAATTAATATTAAATATCAAAATAGTATGAACATTTCTGAGGAAACTGAAAGGAATTCGATCAAAAGTCAGGAGTGACAAAATTCAGGTAATAGGTTGAAAAACTTGAGAAAAATATTGAGATTCACCAGTGGCGTACGAGCAAGTTTTTCTTGAGGCTTTTATGGATTGAGACCTCGGAAAATGCAGCACCCTGTATGGTATTTGGAAAACATTCGATTTCATATTGAGCAGCACCTATTGCTTGATACTCATACAAAATTTGAGAGCTCTATCTACAGTAGATCGAGCAGAATAAAATAAAAACCATTTTTTTTGCAACTTTCAACACCCTGTAACTCCGCTAATAATCGAGATCGGACACACGTTCATAGAAACTTTTTTCCTTGCTTTGTATCAGAGAATACGTACCTGATATATTGCCGTGCAATTCTGAAACACTCTGTATATAGGAGATACAAAAAAATCCTATTACGCCACTGGATTGATCAGAAAAGACTTCCCGAGAATGTGGAAACTTTCTTTACCTAAACAATTGCTTATATCACTAACTAAACGACGAATCTCTTGTGTCCTTCCTGTTTGGGATGGTTGAAACCCCGGAAAGCCGTCCCTGTGCTCGGATTTTCCGGCTGAAATTTCCCGACATCGACCGAACTAACTGAAATATACCCCGGAGCGTCGTGAATTATGTGGACACGATAATTTATATCATGCCGTTAATGAAGGTGGTAAATGCCGCTATTCGTTTGTTCCTATTAATTTTACATCAGGATAGCCGTTCGTTCCGTGTGATACCTTTTTGTCGTGCTTATCTCAACGGAGTTCCTCTGAGAAATTGGAAGTCGTTTGTTTTCGTATTTGCTGACGTTTGCATTTGTTTTAGTCTTTCCTAAGTAATGTTTGTTCTGTCAGAAGCTCGTTTTTCAGCAAGAAATTTCGATGGGAAAGGAAATTCGATTATATACAGGGTGATTAATTGAAATTATTCATTATACGAAGTAGAACAAAAGTTGGATAAGTAAGATTCCAAATTTGACATCCGCAATGTTGCCAGATTCACCGTTTTCTGATATTATTACTAACATTGGTTTTTCAATATGGATCACCCCGTATATTGTATCATTATTGGAATGTACCCTCAATATTTGATAAAGTCAGGAAGGTTTGAATAAATAAACAAAAGTATGGATACGCCTAATTACACCAATAAAATTTATAATACAAACTGAATCACAACGTAACAATCCAAAGATTTCACAACTCCTAAAGCTACTGTCAGTTTCAGTTAATAATGTAACTGATGATGATGAGTCGCAATGAACTCCTAGCTTTAGATGAAAGTATTCTTTAATATCTTTCATGAATTATGTTTATACACAATATGGAAACTGTTCTGAATATTTATTAAATAAAAAAAATATATATCAATTCACTATTGCGCAACTTAGCTATGGAAAACATAGTCAATATCAATTTCTATCAACTTATAAAGTCCCTGTGATTGTTATAGTGTGAGACATGTCTATTTTTTTCCAGATCTACGGTTGGACGAGCACATTTCGAAAAACAACCACCCAGCAATCTTCGAAAATCGAATTTCTTCCATTTCGTCATTGCCTTATACGATCGAGCAGGTCAACCAGTCGAAATTGAACGAACAGCCTTCATCGGTTTCATCGAAAAAGATCAGGTTAGTAGTACGTGAAAAGATCGTCACAGCATTGAAAGTTCTCATGTACAGTTTGTGTTGTACACTTCAATATAATTTGAACGATTTTTTCTATGGAAAATAGCAGTAGTTACCATAATTCGAAATAAAACATTTGAAGAATGGGACAGTGGAGCTCTCATATTTATTTTGTTTCAATTCCATCCATTCTTATTTGGCTGTTCTTTTTACATTTTTTATTTCCTCTTGTTGATTTATTGAATATATATTGAATAATATTTCATTCAACTGATATGTTGTACAGTGTGTGCAAATTTCGATGTCTTTTTATACAGTGTGACCCATTTTTGATGGGTGAATGAATGAATGAATTTGAAATTGTAGACAACTTCAAATTGTAGGGGGGTGTTTCCATTAAAAATGGGTCACACTGTATATATAGGAGATACAAAAAAATCTCTTCACGCCAATGGACTTCCACCAGAAGCCACCATGGTTGGTTAAAAGTTCATTGCTTTTGCAAAAAAAATCACATAACAATCTTCTAAAACTTTCATTTTTAGCCAAGCTCACTTTCTGTTTTCATGTTACATGTAAATATGATAAATTCTCTCGGAAAATCGTTCTAATCTTGTAATACCCAACCCGAGGAATGACTTACCGCCCCACTGTGTTTCCTCGTACAACACAGTGGTGGCGCTGTGAGGTAAAATAACTCAACTATAATGGTTAGATTGAGTTCACCTCAAAGGGAGGTCAAGTTTTTCGAAAAATGTATACCTGAACGTAATCTGAATCTGAATCAAAATCATCAAAAGAACCAAGCTGAAATTATTACACATCACGAAATAAATACATAACCTCAAATTGAGTGACAGTATCATCAATCAAAAAACTATTCAATGCTCAAAAATCGCCTCTCGTACTCGTTCGAGGCAGATTGAATTGTGAAATAAAAAAAAAAACATTTGAATTTGGCAAAAAAGAAGCAATGCAAGTTCCTTCATCCGCACGGTGGATCCGCCACTGTCCACACTTCACCCTCCTGTTCCACGTTGTTACAACTATAACAGCAGTCGAGCACGCTGTGTGTTCATCGCTCTCACTTTCTCTGCTTTGCTAAAACGTGGCCGGGTCGTCATGGTAACCGATGCTATAAAGTTGAACGTCACCTACACAGGGTGAACTCTTCTTTTCACTCTGGAGTGGGACAATCATTGTTTTTTCTGCTTGAATTCATCACATTTGGTTACTGTGCAGTCTCCTTATATCTACTACTCAGCCATTATCGGCGATTTCATTTTCTATACAGGGTATCAGTTTCCAAATGAACTTGTAGAAGGAGTTGTGGAATATTCAATTGACAAATAATCAAAACAAATCAAGATTGGTTGGGAGGTAATCAACTTGTATTCGCACAATCTTAATACTGATTCTGGTCCACTTTATTTGATTCTAAATTTTTGTTTACAGGAAGCTGATGGTCAAAAAACAAACAATGGCATCCAATACAGGCTTCAACTTCTTTTCGCTAATGGTGAGTACTTGGTACATCGTATAAATATCAAAATATCAAAATATGGGCAGCAATCTCTGATTATTTTAACTCAGACCGAGCTGAAACTACTCTGAAACTACAAAAGCCGCAAATTCCTCAAGTTTCCACCATCTCCCCATGTCTTCGCAGGACCCAACTCTGTGGTTACTTTGGGAGTTTGGAGTCCCTGTTATACCAACAAACAGCCAAAACAAAAATTTGCCGCGATAAAATGAAGCATAGTACCATAAACGTACGCGGAAAACGGGTCAGGTACTTAAAATCTCTCATATCAATTGGAAACATAGGCGTAACGAAGGGGAGTTATTGGGAACCACTCCCCATTGCTCAGAAGCAAAAAATTGCGAGTAACAACTTTGAAAAACTAAAAATTTGAGTAAGTGTGATTGGAAATATCATCAAAACACCTTGTAGATGATAATTCAATGGTTCCAATGAAAGGAGTTATTTTTTTCTATGTGCGATTGTGACAGAAAACTCACTCAATAAATTTTTGATTGATTGATTGATTGATTGGGGAGCATTCAAAACCGATCTCAACATGAACA
The DNA here is from genome assembly GCA_037013635.1 of Plagiodera versicolora. Lineage (NCBI taxonomy): Eukaryota > Metazoa > Arthropoda > Insecta > Coleoptera > Chrysomelidae > Plagiodera > Plagiodera versicolora. Next base: position 1,146,836 of record CM072988.1, read on the forward strand.
TAATTACCCACGCCACTGATTTAGTGACGGAGCAAAGACAAGAAGAATCCGTAAGAGTAAAGATGTCGTCCGTACCCTGCGGCTCCGCCATCTTTTCAACTCCTTCGAGAGCATTTGCGGAGTTATTTTATTACGAATAAGGACAACGTGAGTGCTCCTGAGGGAGGATCTGAGTCGTCTGAGCTGAGGTGTGTGTGTGAGAGTGTGTGTGTGCTGGTAAATGAGATATGAGATCGTTCGTTCAGTGTATTTTGCGATGGAATCTTACGACTGAGCACGCTATAACTTTGACAGGATTCGAAATTAGATCGATAAATATGAACACGCATTTGGAGTATCTTATAGATCGGGAAGTGATATATAGGGTGTTGTACACGTAGTTTGGTGTGAAACTTTTTTGGAAACATTGCAGACTCTACGACGACTATATCTAGTAGAGTATTGGGATTATTTCATGTTTAAAACTTCAAGAAACCTTCGGTCGATTTTTCGAGCAAAATTTCAAACAATAGATTCGCCTATTAGGTGTCTAAGAGGCGCTGAAAACGGTGGTGAAATCCGTTTTTCGGTATCTGGTATAGTTTTCGAGCTATTTCATGTTGAGAATTCCAAAAAACCCCAAAAAGTCGCAAAAACCACCAAAAACTCCCAAAATTTCCCCAATTTTCAACGAAAAAACCCTTGAATAGTTCATGTCGATGGTCTGGGAGCCTCCATACGAATATTGAAGACTCTGAAAACTCTATTAAAAGGGTAATAAGAGGCGCTGAAAACGGTGGTGAAATCCGTTTTTCGATATCTGGTATAGTTTTCGAGCTATTTCATGTTGAGAATTCCAAAAAACCCCAAAAAGTCGCAAAAACCACCAAAAACTCCCAAAATTTCCCCAATTTTCAACGAAAAAACCCTTGAATAGTTCATGTCGATGGTCTGGGAGCCTCCATACGAATATTGAAGACTCTGAAAACTCTATTAAAAGGGTAATAAGAGGCGCTGAAAACGGTGGTGAAATCCGTTTTTCGATATCTGGTATAGTTTTCGAGCTATTTCATGTTGAGAATTCCAAAAAACCCCAAAAAGTCGCAAAAACCACCAAAAACTCCCAAAATTTCCCCAATTTTCAACGAAAAAACCCTTGAATAGTTCATGTCGATGGTCTGGGAGCCTCCATACGAATATTGAAGACTCTGAAAACTCTTTTAAAAGGGATATAAGAGGCGCTGAAAACGGTGGTGAAATCCGTTTTTCAATATCTGGTATAGTTTTCGAGCTATTTCATGTTGAGAATTCCAAAAAACCCCAAAAAGTCGCAAAAACCACCAAAAACTCCCAAAATTTCCCCAATTTTCAACGAAAAAACCCTTGAATAGTTCATGTCGATGGTCTGGGAGCCTCCATACGAATATTGAAGACTCTGCGAAAACTCTTTTTAAAGGGTAATAAGAGGCGCTGAAAACGGTGGTGAAATCAGTTTTTCGATATCTAGTATAGTTTTCGAGAAATTCGACCTTTTTCACCATTGACTTCATGAGAAGAGTTCAAAAAACCCAAAAACATTGAAGAAAAATCACCCGTTTCGACAAAACAATCACCAAATAACGTCTGAACAAGCTTTGCAAGCATACCTACAACATTAGAACGACGTCATTGCTGAACAAATCGAAAGCAACAAAGACATTCAGGGATTCCGTTCAACCACATCCGTACTTCAAAGACTCGAAAAATATTTCCGTGAATCGAGGAATGCCAGCGAACCTTCTGAGAGCTCAGCCGCCCCGCCAGATCTGATTGACTGATCGGATTAATTATCTCTCTAATTAAAAGCAACGTCTAGTAGATCGATTTACAATTCCTGCGACGTACGAGCGAACTTCTGCTTCCTTTTAAGACCAACAGTCGCTGCTACTAAAGTGTAAATAGTGTTTTTCTGGACGAATGTAAAAGGCAATCGTACGAGTTGGCGAACCGGCGATAGATGTAATTGACAATTGACTCTACTAATTAATTAATTGCATTCGCAAGGCGCTCTCGATGCGAGCCGTTTCCCATTATTGCGTAAACGGTGAGGAGGCTTATAAGGCCCGATACGGTTGTTGTTGTTTGATTTATTCTCTTGATAAATTTTCAAAAGGCACGTGCTACTTTTCTGGAATGGATACCGCGTGAACGACCACCTAAGTGCATTTTTATATCGATATAATATTACAGCAACGAAAAATCATAACAACAATAAGGAATCACCAGAGTTCATCTCGAAATCTTATCTCCATTCAATCAGGATTGTAACTCGTGAGGCCGTTTCTCGATATCAAAACTCATGGCCATGGACTGCCTTGATGTAGAGGACAGTAAAATGTATCAGCATTTGTTTCCAAGCCTCGAATGTAAGATGGCAATATTGATAGAACTTCATTCGAAAGAAAATCAGTTTTGACTTCAGACCTAAATGATAGTCAATTCGTGATAGCATTTTTTTGAAACCCATATACTTTGTTGAAACTCAGAAACATGCTTCAATGGTGAACTAAAAAGGCGAAAACAATTCTTGATATAGAATTCACGGGATTCAAACCGACGCCCTGTAGACTTTCACGTTTCGCGTAGACTAAAACTTCCAGCTTCAAATGACAAGATATACTAATATAACTATCAACGAAGTTACATACATACAACCATACAACTCAAGCTAATATAAAGCACATACGTCACTGATTCAATTTTGTTTTTGCAGGTGTACGGCAGGAGCAAGATATCTACGTTAGGCTGATCGATTCAGTAACGAAACAGGTAAGTGAAAGTACTTTATCAATTGGGATTCAATGTTTCCGAAAGCTGAACCTCCACATTTTTGTCCATGATAAATAACGCGAGTTGTATCAATCACGAACGCTGAGGGTTTCTCAATAGGAGCTAGATCTTGAATTAAACGACAAAAACCTAATGGGATTGGAACGGAAGAGGTAACGGATAAACGAGGATAAATTGAATTAGCACCCAATGAGTTGTTTCAGCATTTCAAGGATAACAAATGTTCATTTGATGAGAGAAGAATGAGAACAGAACAGATATCGACGTCATCACGAAAGTGGAATTGTTAATGAATGAATCCAACGAATTGTAATTAAATTTCAAGCTAGATATCATCGATTGGAACAAAAATTTAAGAATTATAATATATCAATGACTCCTTCTGCACTGTTGAAGCATTATCTCTGAGCCCAAAATTAATTCCTACCTCAAGCTCAGCTAGTCTCCACGTCGTATGACGGAGTGAAATTAAATTTAAGAACTCCAAAGTGTTAAACTTCCCCCCCTTTCACTCCATCAACTTGACTTCTATATAAATCGTTCCACCGAACTTGGTTAGCGGGCAATATTCAACAACCTTCGGATAAATTCCATGACATCCATCCCGTGTTCGTTGATGAACTCGAATTGCTGCACATCATCAGGTGATCTGTCGAATAACAAATCACTTCTCATCCGATTCGGCGGGCACTTTTCAAGGTCATATAAAAGTTAAGTCAACCACTATGATTGCATTGCATGGATTGGCTGTAAGAGGAGTTTTGATAAATTGCAGATGTTGTGAAAGGATTAGCATTAAAATGTCATTTTTCACTGGATTACCTCCTGATATGACGATGTTCTGTTGGAATATGTTTGTAGATCAGATTTTAGAAAACGATGATAAGAAAAAAACGATACTTTCACATGCAAGTAGGGGAGATAGGGTAATTTGAGCCTCGCAGGGAATGTAGGGAATATTGAGAACACGTGGAAAAAGTGACTCGCACAAAAGATGAACGTGTTCTTTGTTTGATGGAGTGTCAAATGAAGAATAACCAACAACTGAGTGTTCTCGCATCTGTAGAAGAAATGGGATGAAATACAATTGATAGATACCATGAGGAGTAGAGGCCTCAGAGCAGAACCTTGTGGTGCTTCAGACGTTGCAAGATTGTATGCAGTATCCTTGAGAACTGGGAGCTTGAATAAATATGCTCATGGTCTGTCAGAACTGATCCCAAAACTCTGGAACTCTTTGTAGGGGAGCTAAAGAAACACTAACACGAGAGGCAACCCAATTTCATGCATCCATTGTGTCCTGAGACGCCCAGAATCCAATCCGGCTCCACGTGTGTTTACAGATCGTCTAAACAGCTTTCGATAAGAGACTAATGAGAATGTATATCGGAAAATGGCCATTTCCTGTGTCGGTCCCGAGGTGTCGCGTGCCGGTCACGTGACCTCGATCGCTCCTCGACGATAACATCACCGCGAGGGCGCGCTGAATGTCCTGGCTAACGCCCCTCAGGACAAGTTTTCGAATAATGAGCCGCTGATGGGGAAAATTCGGGCCATTGTAACAGTCTCATCGGGCTTGTTCTTCATCGTGGCGTATTTTTGGTGATTCCAATGGTCTACACGCCACCTGATGGCACAATTGTGGATCTAGTTTATGACTGACCCTTTGAGTATTATCTCTGTTCTATTTTAGGCAAAATTTCGAAAAATAAATTTAATTGGTAGTATTGCTTTAAGAGAAATTCGTGATTTTCTATCATCGAATTTATAAAGAACCACCCACACACGTAGAGCTACGAGCTACGTTTCGTTTGAATATACTTCAAAGTGGAAAATGTGTGTGAACATACACAAATTAATAATAATGATGGCCGAAAGTAGACCTAAATTGCCGCTCCATACTGGGGAATAATCCAGACACCTGCCTCGACCTTCACCTAAATCAGTTTCGTTCAGTCGTAAATCCACAATAATTGGCTACCTGGTATAAAGTACGTGAACCATAAGTTTCCCATTTCTTCATAGGGGCCCGTTTAAATCACCCATTTTGATGCTTTATATGGAAATTAGCGTCAAGTGACGCTCGCTCAACATTCGAATTGTTACATACAGGGTGTGAAGAAAATGAGAAACGATGATCTCAAAATAGTGGGTTGGATTCGCTGTAATTTTCTGAGGATCAGAAGAGAAAAAAAAACGACAATTGTACAGCTACGAAATTATACGTACCAGAGGATTCTTTCAAATATGGAGGTGGCAATCTTATTGAGATTTATTTCCACTCTTAAATAACTCAGATTTGATACTAATGATATACAGGGTGTTCTTTACAGACAAGGTAATATTTGGAGGGGTGATTCAGGGGTGACACATTTCGAGAAAAAAGCTTCCTTCAAACGTATGTCCTAAAAGTCACAACTTTTGAGATACAGGGTGATAGAGTTTAAAAAAAAACAGGTTTTTGGTATTAACTGAGACATCTTCAGAAAATGGTACATGTCTTCTATGCATCAATGGATTCTATGAATCTGATCTCTTAATTTGCTTTCAGTCGATGCACAAACATTCTCAAGCCGCATCAGATTTTTGAGAAATAGACCCTGAAGTAAACCGATTTTCATTTTTTTAAGCGAAAACATTGAGTCGGACGAAGAAAATCCATGGGATTGAAATTGCTCAATAATGAATAAGGATCCTAAAAGTAATTTTTATTTTGGAAGTAAGCAGTGGCTTAGTATTTTTTTCCCAAATATATTCAATGCAAAACCCGTATGGACGCCAATGGTAGAGAAAATGAAAAATTGCGTACATCACAAAATGCACCTTGATGCAAAGAAGACATGTACCAAATTTTTTGAAGATGTCTAGAATATTATCTCAGTTATTATCAAAAAACTGTTTTTTTTTTCAAAGATTCATCACCCTGTATCTCCAAAGTTAAGACTTTTATGACATACGTTTATGGGGAGTTTTTTTTTCTCAAAATGTGTCGAAGAATGAAATATATTGAACTTTCTGAAGAACATTAATTCACTGTAATAAAAAATGGCAATTCGTCATACATGAATTTTCATGATTCATAACAAAAGTATGGAAATATCTATGAGAAACGAGAAAAATTATTCACGTATCGGTTGGTGCTAGCGGTTTCAAAACTTTCTGAAAAATGCACTCTCGGTCTCGTTAAAATTACATTAAAACGCCAGGTTTCATATCAGAGATAAACTGTATATAGCGCTTTAACGTGACTAATGCATCTCTGGGGAAAAGCGACTTTTCCGATTGACGTCCCGCTTCCATTAACGTAATTTTCGACAAGCTTTATCAATTTTTACTTCCCATTCGATATTCCCATTCTCACCGGAAGAGGTATATCTGGAAATTGAGTTACGTTTACCAACAGAGTGCGTTAAATTTCGGTATCTCTGTTGTAACTTTCGCTGCTATCATTCATGGAATAATTTACGAAAGGCAATTTTTTTTATTGGCTCCACAATCATTTTTCGATAGTTGTTCATTCGACCCATCCAATTATTGAGGATTATTTCAGCTGGTTGAAGTACTGAATAATTTTGCCTCCTCGCAACTTTGATGGATTTTGTCCTTCATCGTCATATTTTTAATTCTAGTAAGTAGATGCTATTATTCATGGGGAGACAGAAAACATTGCATGTTTATGAGTGAAGCACTTAACCAAATCATTTCGGTTCACGTCTTGAATCGAAGCTGAGGACACTCATTAGCTGATTAGCCAGAAGGACGTCTTTTATATAGTTTGGTCATTATTGACATGAGAAATGCAGACAAAATGTCTGCACTTTATAATCCATGAAGATTCCTTTTCTATCAGCTAATGCAATTTGCATATACTTACAATGAAGTAAGTGAATAAAAAACAGTATTTTCATGTTATTTCGAAGCCACGGCAGGCTGAAAAATATTTTTTCCAATTGTTTTATTATCTTATCTCTGGAACCAACGAGGAATACACATAAATATGTTCACCCTTTTCTTCCTCATTTCTCGCTCCACTCTCCCTTGGGATAATTGATAAATTTTATGCATAAATTAAAATAAACGGAACGCAAAACGGTTCATTAGAATTAGCAGATAGCAGAGATGTGGCTAGTGTGATAAAAACCCAATTTAATCCCAAGGGAATGTTACTTTGGAGTGCTCCTCTATTGTTTTTTGAACATGATGCCTCCTGATATCAAGGAGAATGACATTCTTGTAATTATTTTGAGAAACAACTGTTCTAACAATAAAAAATTATGAACAGCAATATCGTGGGGAAAACCTGGTTTCTCCATTTGCTCTGATGTGATTTGAGATATTCTATGGAGAATAAGACAAAAGGATCAGGAAGAATTCACTACAGCTCAGTTATTCAGTTAACTGATTACTGAACAACTCTTGAGATACAATTTTCGATCGTTTCCATTTGATATTCCAAAATCCTGTTGTTTTGAATTGAACATTTGTGTTTTCATCGGTGATCTAATCTGTCTTGACAAACCTGTTCACAATTTTCTGGTATCTATTGAATCAAACACAGAAAAAGTATCTTCAAAGTTGTCCAGATCTTTGATTGATTCGATTCTTGATGTATTTTAATACTTAACCTTCATGGTGAGCTTGTGGAAACAATTCAATTCAAGCATTTCCATTTCTTCACCGAACTTTTGACCATTGAATATTTTCATAAAATGACCCAGAGGGCCCATCATCTACCCTTTTCTTATTCCCAATGACTAACCAAATTCCCTCGGGATTATCCAAACAAGTCTTCTGGGTTTTTGGCGAAAATCCTCAGGAGATCCTTGACTCCTAGGTGGGTCTCCCAGCTCAGAACGTATCATACTCAGAGGGATTAAATAATATTTTCGAACTTTGACGCTGAAATTTATTCATGTGCGGGATATTCACATCAGGCTGGGTATGGGCGATGATGCATACTGTTATGCTGAAAGTTATTTCGGGATTCGAATAATTTGGTATTCATGATATTCACGGAATTGAAACAACAAAACATTTATTAATCGAAACTGGAACGGAACGGAACGGAATGATCATGTTTTTTGCTGATTGTCTCAGCTTTCAATTTCAGAAATTTTGAAAATAAATTATGAATACCTTATGGTTTTTGCACTTTTTGTTGGTCAAATTTCATTTACAAGAGCTTATAACAAGAGATGGCTGATTTATTATTCACCGATCCCAACATCCACCAATTTTTAATGGAAACATGAGATAAGATCGGCTTATAACAACGCAGGGAGGACCCTTCCAAAAGTGACTTACTGTCTAGCCATCAATGAACATTGAATAACCCCTAGTCTCTATAATTACCAGGACTTTTCTTCTCGTCCTGAAGACTAATCCCACTATTTTGGAGACTCGTGATAACACAGGGACGTACTGGAAGAGGATAAGTAACAATAAGCTATTGTTTGTTTGTTATTCTTTTCTTCTTTTTGGTCTATTTGAAAAGTCTACAATATCAATGATATTTATCCACTCCATTTCGACTCAAAATTAACATTTTTTTTCTCACTACTTTACCGGTGAGTTGAACTTTTAGTTCAGTTGTTTTCATGTTCCACTATTATGATATTTTGATGGTTTCGTAAAAATTTTTTATCTCGAAAGTTATAAAATAGAACATGGTCAAATTAATCTTGAAACACATTATTTTTGACAGCTGCTATGTGATTTGAATTTGAATACAATGCAATTATCCTCAGCTCCCATTCAATTGTTGTACAGGGTGATTCCAAAATATGATAGATTCAAAAATGTTTTTATGATAACAAAAAATATTGTTGAGTGGGTTGGGTTTAATATCGATTCGTGACGCTACTGATCTTTCGGAAACCGCATCACCGCCACTGAACTAACTAAGGGGCGCACATATCTATCTCCACGAAGGATTTGGAGTCCCCAGCGCCGGGATTAAGGTGCTTACGTTTAGAGCAGTTGATAGATTTTTGTTTAATTGAATATCTAACGCGTACCACCCCACTACACTGGCTTTGTTGAGGGGGCTCAAGTAAGATTAGTGGACATTGAGCAACATGTGTTTGGATAAAAAACACATGGGGTCCGTGATAGTTTTTCTGAACGGGATATTTTGAGCATTTTCACATCAGTAGTCTTGACTTTTTCATGATTTTCAGCTAATTTTGTCTACTTTACTTTATACAGGGTGTTCCTTTGACATATTTTGAGAAAAAACTTCCTATAAAGGTGTGTCCTGAAAGTCTTAACTCTCGAGATACAGGGTGATAGTATTATCTGATGCAGCGTGAAAATGTTTGTGGACCGACTGAAAGCAAATTATGAGATCAGATTCATTAAAAAATGAATGAGAGTCCAAAAAATATATTTTTCTTGTCAGATGATCTGTTCTGGATTGAAATAATCAAATTAAGATTGCTTCATATCGCAGTACCAACCGTTTAGTAATCTATATCATCCTTTATCTCAAAAATTAAGACTTCTAGGACATAGGAAGTTTTTTTCTTAAAATATGTCAAAGAATCGCCCGCTCAAATATTAGCATGTCTTTAAGGAACACCATTTACAACGTATTTTATTCGTCTAGAGATTAACTCAAGGGATGATGGTGGTTCACAGAAGTAACAAAAACATCTACATTTCTGGAAGGCATGTGAAAAATGATACATTTATTATTTTATTCGATACAGCGATCATCAATATTAATTCCAATATTTTTTGCAGGCCATTGTATACGAAGGACAAGATAAAAATCCGGAAATGTGCAGAGTTCTACTGACCCACGAGATTATGTGCAGGTAAAGCCTTATCATTCTCCTATTTCTGGAAAACCTAATAATAGCGTCCATGAATTACTTACATGAGATAGTCAAATCAACTCCAAAAATAGTTATTGTGATACAAACAAATTTTTATAAAGCGCCCCACCCTTTTTGCTGCGTTTCACGTTAATACAAGTGAAGCTAATAAAAAAAAACGGGATACTATCAGGATCACCCTGTAGTTCCAACCATTCTTGTTTCGTGTGTCGATATTATTTTCCCGAATGGAGAAAACGTTCCTTTCTTGAAGCGGCTGAGTCGATGATGCAGTCACGAGTCCCCCTAAATATCCGCCATCCCCCGATGGTCTTGTGTAACGCAGAGGGGACTTCCCATCTCCCCAGGGAGTCTGTCTCTTCCTTATCCCCTCGTCTTGCCGTATAATAAACATCGTTGCTATTCGCCAATCTCGGCACATCGCCGGTTTTCCCTGAATTTTCATCTTTGTCGGATAGTTCACGGAAAATAAGTCATATCAAAACGTGTTAGCTGTTTCGTTCGAGGTAAACAATTTTCTCTGCCGGTTTAATATTCTTGATAAATCATGTTACATACGTAGTTGACGATTCCGTATACGAGCAGCGAGGAATAGGGATGAAAATATAAAGGGGGATGAGTTTTTTTTCAACTGAAGTGAGAGTGTAACACTTTCCACACTCACGGAAATTGTCCATATCATACAGGGTATTCCTTAACGACCTGCTAATATTTGAAGGGTTGATTCTTTGACACATTTTGAGAAAATAACTTCCTGTAAACGTACGTCCTAAACGGCTTAACTTTGGAGATACAGGGTGATAGAATTTCGAAAAAAAAACAGTTTTTTAATAACTGAGATAATATTCTAGACATCTTCAAAAAATTTGGTACATGTCTTCTATGTATCAAGGTGCATTTTGTGATGTACGAAATTTCTCATTTTCTCTACCAGTGGTGTCCGTGCGGGTTCTGCATTGAATACTTTTGGAGAAAAAAATACTACGCCACTGCTTACTTCCAAAATAAAAATTAATTTCAAGATCCTCGTTCATTATTGAGCAAATTTAATCTCATGGATTTTCTTTGTCCGTCGTATGATTTTCGCTATAAAAAATCGTTGAGGCATAGAAGACATGTACCAAATTTTTTGAAGATGTCTGGAATATTATCTCGGTTATTATCAAAAAACTGTTTTTTTTCCAAATTCTATCACCCTGTATCTCTAAATTCAGGACTTTCAGGACAAAAGTTCATAGGAAGTTTTTTCTCAAAATGTGTCAAAGAATCACCCCTTCAAATATTAGCATGTCTTTGAGGAACACCCTGTATAGATATTATAACAGAAATCAATTCTTATTCATTGTCTCATTTTCTTACAATTACAATATTTTTGCTCTCTTATTACTCTCGCCTTTTTACTTCATTATCAAAGATTAATTTTCATTTAATGCAAACAATATTTTATTATATATCTATATATTATTATTATATTATTAATATAAATTTTTAAGTTTTTTCTTGGCAACGAATCGGTATCGAACGCGTTTCACGTTAATACAAGTTAAGCTAATAAAAGCGTGTTGAAAAACTGAACGATCCTCTTCATCATAGCTTTGTAATGTTTTTGAATCTCAAAACTCATGCTAGATTAAGAATTATTGCGAAAACAATGGACTCTTTCGTGTAATACTTTATAATTGTTTTTTTTTCGACATGATTATTAATAATTATTTTTACTTTCAGCCGGTGTTGTGACAAAAAGAGTTGTGGAAATAGAAATGAAACTCCCTCTGATCCTGTGATAATTGACAGGTGAGTGATATTCGATATTTTCTCATACCCACTGATTTTATTCGTACTTTTGTTTCGATACCATACTTGAACCTCTTCGAACGGAACAGTTTGGTTCCCGAATCGATCTCCTATACCCATACAACTCCATAAAAAACTCCCTAGAGACGTATCCAAAGTTATACATACACCCGCCTCACTCCGGCGTATTCACACCCACTATTCGGGAAACAAAAAACGCTGCTTTCATCAAGGTCCAGGGCAATCTTCCATTCCGGACCTTGTATCGCTGATAGCGGGGGAATAGCAAGAAAATGGCGTCTCTGGGGGATTCGATGCAGACAAGAAAAGGGAGAGAAGCGAAGGGGAAACGGGGAGGCAGCCCCGGCAAATAGTAGGAAGTGATGTATACTGATGTTGAGGCTTGCTTCCATGCCGACATGCAATATCTCGTTCGGACATCTTTCTTTTGCGTTCGTGCATTCATTAATTTAATTGTGATGACCCAGACGGTGGCTAGATTCTACAAACAATGGAGTTTTAGACTCCTGTTGCCGTAATCCATAGATGTGTGATGAAATAGACTGAGTACTCGCCGCTTTATGGGGACGAAAAAAGCGAATTTTCCAGATTTTTTTCTAACAAGACTTTAAAATTTATTGATCTAATAATTTGTGCACATATTATGGTATCTTTTAACAGTATTTCTAGACTTGGCATTAGTAAAAATATTTATTTGGAAAGGAGCTACAGCTGAGCTTCGGGAGCTCCTCTAAAAAAAGACGTTTTGCGGTGATCACTCGGTATATCTCTGGACTGGATCATCTGAAATTAAAAAACCGAACAAATTTCGTTAGAGTAATGTTAAATCCAGTAATTGATCGAAGGAATAAGCAAAATAAAATTTGTTGACAAAATGGCGGTTTCTCAAAGAAAATATCGATTTTGACCAAAATTTCAGCCTTAAATTGTTCATAAATAAGAAAATATTCATCGGTGAGAAAAAATCTTCGATTGGTTACTGAAAAATATATTCAAGAAGCTCGTGTTAAAATTTGAGACTAATCGGTTCAGCCGTTTTCGAGTAATGTTGGTCAACGACCTTGAAAACATCATTTTGAGAAAAGCACTTTCAAGCACTCTGAAACGCCTTTCCAAATTTGCGTGTAACTTCGAAAATATCCACCAGAACGATATGAAATTTTCTGTGTGTATTCTTAAATATATGTACATTGAGGAAATGAAATAAAAAAATCGATTTTTTGAAAATTCTAACTGTATATAACTATTAAAATAAATGATAGATGGTAGAGAATAATCTTCAAATAAAAAAATCCTGTATGTTTGGTCCCAAAAAATGTCGTAGACAAATCAGCATTGCATCTCATGAGGGCGGAGCTTAAATCACGTGACCCCTCAACGAGGTTTTCAATCAATTTCCTATATCTACGCCATACTCGAGACTTAATTCCAGAGGAACACGGTGAACGTCGTAGAAGTAAATAACCAGCCCTTGTTCTACGAACAAAAGACACTCATTCTTATCTGCCCTTTTCCATATCACGCACAACACCGCACTCTATCTCTGCGCCATTTTTCTTCCGTCCGGAAAAGGCCCTTCCCGCTTACGTTTTCCATTTTCGGGGTTGTTGGACGAGATAAGGAACAAATGAATACAAGGCGAGAATTCTCAACTAGGGATTTCAAGACGGTTGGTTTTTTAGAAAGGGGTTGGCTGGTCTACGAAACAGTTGAATGTATACAGGGAGGCCCTGCTTAGTGCTGTTTCGCTTAGTAATTCTTTACTTTATACAATTGATTTGTGTGTGGGTCATTTTGCACGAATTATTAATGGTACACACATATTTTGACAGAAAAAACACTCAGATATCGTAAAAAAAATCAGTAGGTTTAGAGTTAATCCACTATAAAGTCTGAAACGTTTTTTCCTTCAAGGTTTTCGATTATACATATCTAATATATCACGAGAAAATATTGGCAAATCATCCAAATATAACTGTAATTTTCTTCACGTGCAGCACAAATTTTCATTGGTACGAAGAACAAAACCTCCTGTATAGGGCATATTCGACATTTTATCACTTCCTCCACATACACGGATCCCATTCAACCCAATTCCCGACCAGAAATCATGTACCGTTCGGCGTTTCCCCCCCCCCCCAGTTCGGTTGTCATGGAGACGATTCTCAAGAACGTAAATCTCCACGGCCAACTTGGGTCATTCCGATCCAGTTGGCCGTTTCCGAGAGCGGGCACTTCGCACATGTGTCGGACACGGTCGGCCGTGAAATGGCTGCGGTGACAAGCGAAGGTTTTGAAATATGTCACCACTTCGGTGCTAACATGATTTGTTGATTAGTCGACTTGCGGGTACAAATCTGTTGACGCTTTCAGGGGCTTCCGGTCTCACACCAACTTATTTACACTGTGTTGATGATGAGTATATGGATGGGACACTGCCCTGTCATATACAGGGTGTTTCATTATCTCATTAATATGGTGAAAGAATGAAAGTGAGAGTAGAGAGGACGAAAATATGACGATTGAGCGCAACATCGCTTATAGAAATGTTGGTGGTTAGAAAGATACAGGGCGTTCGAAATTGAAATTTAATTTGCAAATTTCTTAATAACTTCGACAGTTCTCATGATATCCCTCTCTCTGACACGAGAAAACTAACTATTTGCTTGTCTGACAGCAACCTACTTGTTTCTTCTTGATAAAATTATTTGAATTTATTTGTGACTTCAATACTTAAAATCGGGTTTATCGTGAAAACGGTAAGGTTTTTTGACTTTTCCCAAGAATACTTTTTTGTTCAAAAGATAACGTACTTCAATAAATGTTCAATCGAAAATGTCGATTTTTGAAGGACGAAAAAGTTGTGCGTATTTTTAAATAATTGTAAGCGGTTGAGTGGCGCCCTCTAACGACTACATTAATACTGATAAAATATTCTTGTGTGTCGTCTTAAAAACCCTCCGTGTACCAATTTTCAAACCGATATCATAAAAACTGGCGAAGCTATCAATTTGCAAATAAAATTTCAATTTTTAACGCCCTGTATCTTTTTAATCATCAACATTTATATAAGCAATATTTCGCTCAATCGTCATATTTTGCTCCTCTCTACTCTCAGTTTGATTTCTTTTACCATATTAATGAAACACCCTGTTGATTGGGCATTTGCTAGAATATTTGTTGATAAAAGGTAGAGGAACCATGTCTTACTGTTTAAAATACTGATAGTTCTTTCATCTACGACTAATAATGAAAAGGTTGAGTTTAAAAACAGCGAAAGCTGACACTCCGCCCTTTCACTATATTTCTTTGTTGACCATTTGTAATTACTAGGTTTCCTCATAGTGAATAAAGACGCTTTATTATTATTATTATTATTATTATTATTATTAAAACACAACCTAATTGGAAGCAATTTCTGATGTCACAATTTTGCTTTTGATTTCGATAAATTCTACACAAGGTTTTTGCTCCATACAGCATACACACGACCAATATGCGTGACAGACACTATCTTCATTATTCCGTATGGGGAAAATTACATTTTCACCCTCTCGATGTACCCCCGGGAATGTCATTACGATCGTCCGCCCATTCTAGGCATAATTCATCGACGGCTCGTTCGAAACAAGCATGCAATTTGCAGTCAGTTACCATTTAAATGAACTCGTACTACGAATGCAATGTATTTTTGTGATAATTCGCAAATTCCATTCGACGCGTATCTGCATATAAAGCCGTCATAACGCCACCGGATGCGGTCGTATCATCGATGACGATGACAATGACAGTGACAATTCGCCTGTCGTTAGTCGAGCCAGGCAATGGCCTAGTGAATAACCCATTCGTATCGGCAGGCTTGGTTGGAAATTATTTCGCTATCATGCAACGATAATATGATATAATAATAAATTTTTTTCAGGTAGAACCTGATAAACGTTCATCGATTTTCAAAAAAAAATGAATAAATAAGGAAAAAAATAAAAAAATCAATGAAAAAAATTAAAGAAAATTAGTAACCTTCATGAATTACTTGTAGGGACTAGTCTCTAGTCTTAATTAAATGGATACGATTTTTTCAGGCACATTAAACTCCCCATTACAACCATCCACAAACGTCACCCATATGTTTTGATCGCCAATAATCCTTCAGCTTTGAAAACAATCTAAACCCAAGCACATCACACCCATTCCGGTCACGTAGTGCATTCAATCCATTTTTTTTTTTTTCTCCGCCTCGCTAAGAGCACCAATCTAATCAATTTGCAAATGAGTTTCTCCAACAAATTGTCCAGTCTCCCATGGCCTCCCCCATCTCTATTACATCTCGTTCCATTTCGATTTTCTTGCAGTGACATCAAATGGTCGATTTGAGGATATCGACGTTCAGGGGTGCCAACTCAAGCGATGGCATCTGTTTTTGTCCTGTACAAGAGTTCGCTTAATTTGTCATTGCTCAATTACTTTGGTGCTTGGGGGGGCTTGCTCATGGGTTTATTGGCCGTGAAGGATTTGTACTTCTCCATGTCCTGATAATAGAATGACATATGTACTGGGTTGTCTGGATTAAAATCAACTGCTGAGTAGAATCGATTTTTTTTTTCGTCTTGGAGTTTGGACACAAACTTGAACGTATTTTTTTATAAAACTTCTCACGAAAGGAGACATCCTGTAATGTTCAGAGAACATCGTGAGAAGCAAGGGAAAGGAGGTAGGAATTGGTGTTCTTTTTAAATTTCTGAAGGTCATATGCCTCAGGGAACACCTCCTTGGGCAATGTGTTCCAGAGCCTCGCTGTTCGTTGGATGAACGAATCTTCGAAAAGAGATGTTCTGCAGGTCACCAAATTAACCACAAAGGGGTGTGAAGACTGGACTTGACGGGTTAACCTCGAAGAGACCGCCAAAGGAGGAACGATTGTTGATATTTCAGAAGAGCGCCCATGAAAATATCTATAGAATAGAGACAGATCGCTAACCCTTCTACGGTGTTCCAGAGAAGTCAGCGAGTTAGTAAGCGAAGCATCACCAACGAGACGAATTGCCTTTCTTTGGACAGAATCCAACAGCTTCAGGATATGTTTAGGTGCTGCGCTCCAAATATGGGAACAGTATTCCAGGACAGGTCGGATTTGTGCCTTATAGATCGTGAGCAGCTGACTGGAAGTGAAATAGCTCCTGGTACGAAACAGAAAACCAAGTTTTTGGGATGCACTTCTAGCGATTGATCTCACATGACTTTCCCAAGAAAGGTTATTGCTGATAGTTATACCAAGCATCGAGATGGATGACTTCAAAGGTATGCTCACCTCTGACAAGCTTATGTTGGGCATTGTGAGGTCGGCTTTTTTGGAGAAAAGATATGCTTGTGTTTTGTTTGTATCCTCTCTACTACATGGTTATTCCTTGTTCTGGGGGTCCCTGCTTTGTTTGACATCGAAATGTCACGTCAATTACCCGAGAACTTCAATTAGCTCAAGTCAATTACGAAACCCCCATTAGAAATTCCAGATGCAGGGGGAAGGGGGTCACCTCAGCCCGAGCCATTTGAGGGTCGATGAAAAAACACTTTCCGGTCCACCGACTCCTGTCAATCCGTTTCGGGTGTACGTCATTCAGGCCCAGCTAATCGCAGTAAGCCCTGGTATGCGTAGCTTTGTCGTCGACCGCAGATTAGTCGCTCAAACAGTCGGAGAAAAAGCGCGACTCCCACTGGGTAGATACTAAAACAAAACAAAAACGCTCCTGCGGGATTTCGTTTGATCGCTACCAGCACACCGGTGTGTGCGATTCGCTTTTGTCGCGCCGCGTACACGCGAAATTAGCCTTCTTTGTGTGTCGTACGCAATAACACCAAAATTGAATTACTAGTCGATAGAAATACGAGGCACGTGCTGCTCTGCAGAAGAAATTTGAAATTCAATAAGGGAATCTCTGTAGGTACGCGCCTCGGTTATTCGATCAAAAACATTCTCCAGCCTATACTCTATTTAAGCAAGACACTTTTGACAGCTCGCCAGAAAGTGCGCTGTTGCCACTTGCCATTTTTTCAGCGATGCTCCGAAACAAAAAGTTGGGTTAGGATTATCATTCAAAACCTTCTGGAAAATGTTTCGGGCTTATGAAATATACAGGGCATCCCAGCAGACGACGTCGATGAATTCAAAATTGTCGCCACAAATCTGAGCTTCCAATTTTGTTTGTAATGAGATCGTGAAAATAAAAAAAAACATTGTCTTCGAATACTGTCAATGTGCAACAGGTGTACCTATCAAATGAGCGCATTTGCCCTAAAATCGAATTTATCGAGAAAGTACGAATACACTTGAATTCGATACAAACATGGGCGTAGCAAAAGGGAAGTTTCAAGGGTCTAACACCCCTAGCACCTGTTCATCTCCCACATTCCTACAAGAAATACTCCTCAAAAACAATGTTTCCACATTTTCAAATCGAATTTATTCTATGAAGCTGTTCAAGTCACGAAAAATTGAACGTTTGTACATCACTGAACCCCGTTCCGAGACACTTCCATAGTCACGTCCATGGAAATCATTTTTATCAGACGGACAAGTGATGCCGAGGCAAGTTTCAATTGAGAGGAAAATGCTCCGGTAATCACCAAGAAATTTATTCAATTTCCTTTTCGATTTATTCGACACGGGTGGTCCAGATTTCGTTATTATCCGTTACAAAAAAAAAGTAGGTGGATGGTTCATTCTTATCTACAGGCAGAAGGAGATTATAATTATTATAATTTTGATGACAATTCTTTTTGCAATATTATGGATATAAATATTAATATGTACGTCACGTGAATCAAATTGAAATAGACAGTCAGTTGATTTATAACCTCGAAGATTGAAGGATTTTCAATAAAATAAAATACCTCGCGTCAATAACAGGAGTGTTTTATCATAGTTCTCACTCATTTAATAGTTCATTCCATAGTTGAATGACAAAAATAGTTGACAATCTTGATAACAAACTTGCTGTTAACATGAGCTGTACAAACTACCGTTTATTTATTGATAAACATGTAAAGTTTTGTTTATTCACCAGAATTTCTTTCTTATCAGCCTCCACGCTACCCTCTTTAATATTGTTTAATTTCGTGCTAATGTATGCATATGTCACACGAATACCAGAAAGCAAATAATGAATTAGGTTATGTTTGCGTGTTATTCAAGTCCGACTACAGATGGCCGACGATTGCATGAGGCCAAGCCAGGACAGACCGTGCCAGACACTCCACCAATGTAAAGTGATACTAATTATGTATGAAATTTATTAGAAAACATACCGATGCCTCATGGTGATACGTACAGTATCGATTCTGTCGAAATGAATGACGTTTGTCGCTTTGTTTTTCAGCAATAATGATTATACATTTAGATTGGGATATAAGTCGTCGGAAATTATGACTCAGCGATACTTTGTGTCAGTCTGGAGTGGAAAGGCTAAATGAAAATTGAAAACGTAACAGCTCAATATATGATCACATTGTATTTATTTCATTTTGATTCACTTAATGCGATACGAATAGGGAAACCAAAAAGGAAATTGAAAAATAGGCAGGATCTGATACCGGCGAAAATGAAATAATAAAATATCGCTGCGGAATCGCAGGATATCAGCTCTTGAGATACGTTCACTCATGAAGATAAATCAAGTCTAGAAGTCATATAAATAATACAACCAAAAAACTGAACGTAAAATTTCCCAACATTGTTTTGTTCCCCTTTTTGTTAATATAACGCAAGCTTGTTCAAGTAGTGATTCAATGATAAATAATTACAGAAATTTTTCACTATAATTAAAATTCGTGAGGAGTCCAATTTGCTTTAATCAGGAGGTTTACACTTAGCAACGTCAAAGGTGTGAAATTCGTGGAATGTTAAAGATATTTCGATGTTTCTATTTTTATGCTAGCTCTGTATAAGCTTTGAATTTGCTATTTCATCTGCTTGGACACGAAAATGGCTCTTTATCGAGCGATACCAATTCAATGGATGGAATGTGAATCCATCAAATGAGTAAAATATACGTCAATTTCTCTTCATAATGGAATTACGACTCAATAATTCTTTCATCTTGAGCACGACACCATGAATTAACTGCCGCTACTGAAATCGTGTTCGAAACTTATTATAGTGAAAATGCGACCATTAAAAAACTCCACATCACCACACATTTCTCATAAATGACAGCTAAATGATCCCGATACCCATCGATGAATCGAACATATTTCGCCGCCTATTGAGAAAGGACAATTTATTGTTTTGATTTGTGCGATTGCCTTTTCTTTTCTCTTCGGTAAAAAATCTGTAATCGTTAAGTCGCGATAGTTCTTACTAATTTTGAAGTATTCGCGGTTTCTGATGTCCATGTTTCTCGAGATTTATGACGTAGTACGAGGCAGTTCGAGAAAAAACTGGATTATACTTGACATGGCGCTGATGAAAGAATCTTTCTTGAAAACGAGCCCATTTTTATAACGTTTGATGAATTATTTCAGAAGAATAATTGACGAAATCTGGAATCGAGATGGGGCCATCTGGTGACTAAAATGAATTAATCAAATAATCAAATTTATTGACATTGATCAATTATTTGAATTTTAGAACGAAAAAACGACGAACAATGCAAAATCTTGTTGAATTTGCGCAGACTTTTGACGTTTACACGACCTGTTGACTGTTTCCAGCTCCAGTCTAACAAACAATTGTTTTATAGAATATTTC
Source organism: Plagiodera versicolora (assembly GCA_037013635.1). Classification (NCBI taxonomy): domain Eukaryota; kingdom Metazoa; phylum Arthropoda; class Insecta; order Coleoptera; family Chrysomelidae; genus Plagiodera; species Plagiodera versicolora. The sequence goes on from CM072988.1 coordinate 1,167,041, forward strand.
AAATGATTCACGTAGACTAGAAAATAACTTGAACTAATCAATGTTCAATATGTTATGAGAGCCAACCAAATCATAATTACCCATTCTTTTTCCTCCCTCCAACTCCGATCATCCACGACGTAACAAAACACAAGCACGCGACCATATTCGAAGGTCACGTGTCGGGCATAGCCTACTTTGTTTCCCGACAAATTGCCTTTCGTGGAACAGTTGAACCAATCCGCTAGATTGCCGGTATCGAATTTTAATTCAATTTTTATTCCTCCCGAAATGCATTACTAGAATTAAGACGTTATGCCTCGGATAAATCGATTCTCGTTCGAGAGGGTGATGCTTGCATACGTCGGGCCACCTGGGATTTCATTCAGGATGATGAGGGGGTGGAAATTCTAGCTCAGCTGAGTCATTGAGAGGAAAATTCGATGTCCCACACGAAAATATTCCACGTTACCTAAATTGAGGAATGTTGACGTTCAAGTATATTGTTTATGAGGAGAAGATTTTTTTTACTATTCATGGAAAATACAGGGTGTTCCTTAAAGACATGCTAATATTGGAAGGGGTCATTCTTTGACACATTTCTCATTCATTTTGGACCAAACCTGATCTCTCAATTTGCTTTCAGTCGATGCACAAACATTAGCATGTCTTTAAGGAACACCCTGTATACACCGAAATGGGATTTTTTTTTATCAACAGTAAACTATGAAAAACATCAATATTGTCTTCGAATAATTTAAGTTAGAGAATTGTCATTATTGGACTAGCTGAATGCGTGGTTTCATATTTGCGTTGTTAATTATATCCAGGGATAAAGTTCGAACAGATGTTAGCCAGAGGATATTTATCTGGAAAGGGGAAACTCACTACTAAATAAACACAAGTCCAGCAATTGCTGGTATTGTTGTAAATCACAAGATCGTCGAATTGAAGTGAACAAATCACAAAAAATATTTGTCAAGGAGTCATTTTTTAATTTTTAATTTAATCTGGTGAAAGAGTTCCTGAAAGTTGTTGATGTTCCAAGAAAAGTTGTAATACCATACTTTTATTACGATTAAACTTTCAAATACAAATGCAGAGAACTATTACCATCATTATCACACCCAGTATATCAATGTAGCCTTTCTCGTACTACATAGTACGACGACTATCAGACTATTCGAAACCAGCTACAGAAACAGTTGGCCCATCATAAACAATCATGAAACGCAGCATCGTCGAATATCACTTTACATTAATAACGGTGATAATTATTCCTGATTTGTGATAGCTCTTCTGTGCTGATATCTGATGACACTCTAATGTGTTGACGTTCATGGCACCATGTGAAACAGATCTTGATAGAAATGGCGTGTTTAATACCGAACACTCGGAATTTCGTCTGGTGATTCGATATCGCTCGATATCTTTGTACATGTGAGAGTAATCCAACATTTGAATGATCGGTGATAAAAAAACGACACTCCTCCATTTTTTTCAGAGGAATCTCCTGGAATGAGTAGATGTACAATTCTTCAGAGTTTAGAATCCACGTTTCATTATTCAGAAAACGGGACAACTGACATATGACAACGTATCATAACGTACATGTCGTAAATAATTCTAACCACGTAACTCAATTGTGTTTCTTATGGACGAACCAACTGTCTAAAAGATTCGATCTGGAACGTCGTGTCCCACAAAAAATGAGCGGAATTTATAAATTCTAATTGCTCTCACATGATCAATCAAGAATCATCACAACACCTTTAGTAGTTTTTTGTAATGCTTCATGAATAAGTCCGATACGAGTCATCTCCGGGTACTGTCTAGAATAGCATGGTTTTTCATCGATTTTCGGATTTCAAGAGATAAGTAATGCGCATTGATTTGATTAAATTCAGTTCATGGGATCTTTCGAGAATGGTAAGAACAAGGACGACATCTTCGCTCGGTTCAGTACTGGGTGTCTCAAATAATCATAGTCAAATGAAGTTAGGTGGTACGAATTTTCTTGTACTGACGTCCAAAATTTCACCTTCTTTTCTCAGAGTATATACAACACGAAAATATTCCATTGGTGTTGAATCTGGCGAGCGTGACGGTCACTCCACCTGTTGGTAGAAAAATGATGCACCCAGATAATAATTACATTCACAATATTTAAAACACGTGTTGAAAAAAAAAATGTCTAGACCCCATAAGCTGTCAAAAAGCTTATGCTAAGGAAATACGGTGTCGGTAAAGCAGAACACTATAATTAGTGAAGAATTTAAGACACTCATTGAGGAATGTTAACATCGTTAATTGGAGTGCCTAATCTGTGCACGTTCTTCACAAATCACGGTGTAATTTGATAGAACTTTCAACGTTATCTGGATTGGTATCTTGATTTAATATGAAACGGAGAAGAAGGTACTTATCGTAATATAAATTTAAGAGGTTATATACAGTTGGCAGGCCGAAAAAAGGCGAACTTTCCAGAATTTTTTCTGAGAAAACTATCAGAATTATTGATTCAATAATTCGTACACATATTTTGGTGCCTTTTAACAGTATTATAAGACTTGGTATTAGTAAAAATATTCATTTGGGAAGGGGCTACAGCTCCTCCCAAAAAAGACGTTATGCGGTGACCACTCGGTATATCTCTGAACTGGATCACCTGTAATTAAAAAACCGAACAGATTTTGTTGAAGTGATGTTGAATCCAGTAATCGAAGGAATAAGCAAAATAATTTTTTTTGGCCAAATTGCGATTTCTAGAAAAAAAAACGATTTTTGACCAAAATTTCGGCCTTAAATTGTTTATAAAAATTGAAATATTTATCGGTGAGCAAAAACCTGCGATCAAATACTGAAAAATATATTTAAGAAGCTCGTGTTGAAATTTGAGACTAATCGGTTTCGAGAAAAACGCGTTTCAAGTTTGAAAAGCACTTTGAAACGCCTTTTCAAATTTGCGTGTAACTTCGAAAATATTCATCAGAACGATATGAAATTTTCTGTGTGTATTCTCAAATATATGTACATTAAGAAAATGTCAAACGATTTCTTGAAAGTTTTAACTGTACGCAGGTTCGAATCAGTTTAGTTTTTCACTTTTATGGTGGAAGCTACTAATTTTGAAGGTGGAACAAGTGCATTTTGATGAAGGGATTATTGCACTCAAATAAAATCATCCCAACTATTAGATATCCTTGAGTAAATAGCAATATCTATAGCAATAATAATTAAGACATCAAATCATAGTCGCAATACAAATACGATTCATAGTCGAAGCCATCGCCTATATCTACAAGCCGAATTCCCACTTCATTATCCCTCCAGACCTCCAGGTCGTCCTCTATCAATCAAAAGTCGGAAAAGCCCTCCATCCTGCCCATCCAAACAGTTACATAAAGAGCCCTAATTAAGTGTCCGGATAGTAAATATGTAGGCAGACCGAATAACAGTGAACTTTTGCGGACGCATGGCCATCGTGAAAAGTCGCGAAAAGTCGGAGCGCTTCGTGCCCAGCTCCCTGCGGTATTGACGACCGACTCAGGGGAGAGAAGAGTCAATACCTATCCCTGGGGAGCTGGCTCGATCCCCACGCGAGAACAGGACGCTACGAGGATGGGTTGTTGAGTTTTCGGTCGGTGCGATCTTAGATTATGCAGGGTGTTTCAGAATTGCACGGCAATATTTCAGTGACGTATTCTCTAGTACAAATTAAGGAAAAAAGTTCCCATGAACGTGTCTCCGATCTCGATTATTAGCGGAGTTACAGGGTGTTGAAAGTTTTCAAAAAATTTGGTTTTTACTCTATTGTGCTCGATCTACTGCAGATAGAGCTTTCAAATTTTGTGTGAGTATCCAGCAATAGGTGCTGCTTAGTATGGAATTGAATGTTTTTCAAATACCCTACAGGGTGTTGCATTTTCCGGGGTCTCAATCCATAAAAGCCTCGAGAAAAACTTGCTCGTACGCCACTGGTGAATTTCAATATTTTTCCCGAGTTGTTCAACCTATTACCTAAATTTTGTCCCTCCTGACTTTCCTCATAAATTAATTAATTCCTAAATTGACTCTGAAATGTTTATACTATTTTGATATTTGATATTGAATAAAAAAGAAATTTGTCAACCAATGTTTGAGGAATTGTTCAAAGTGGATCAAGCACAATAAAACCTAATATTTTTTGACTTTCAACACCCTGTAACTCCGCTAATAATCGAGATCGGACACACGTTCATAGGAACTGTTTTCCTTATTTCGTAGGAGAGAATACGTACCTGAACTATTACCGTGCAATTCTGAAACACCCTGTATATGCTACAAGATGAATGACAGCTAACATAAAGCAGGGTTTAGATACATAGTTTTTTCTGCACTGATGATATCGACAGATAACCAAATCTGTCAGAACTATCTTCCTGTAATTCAAATTATCTTCATGCCAATGACCAAAAAAAAAAAAAACAGAATGGACGTAAGAAAATTGATTAAAAATCCTGAATATATTGATTCATCCTGGTAAAAATCTCAGCAGATAAAGAAAGAGGGCGTTAGACAGTGAAAAAGTTACCAACTAGGACAGGTGAATGTATCAATGGCTTATTTCCTGTTCTGGAGATGGAAGTAAAGTTTCGTGAATGCATCTTCCATTCCTTTCCATAATCAAATTGAAACTCCAGTCAGTAACGTAATGATATCTCTGGTTTTGAGCACTGCGTATTTCATTCAATCAAGATTTCTTCGGAAACGTTGCAGTATATTCAAAGCGTTGTACTCATGAAATCACTATAGAACTTACTGAAAGATATCTTCGACATATGGATGAATATCAAATGCTTCAATTTGAAGGTATTAGCTCAGTCTGTATCCCGAACATCGCTAGCGTTCGGATCCTTGCGGTACTCATCCATAATGTAGATAAGCTATTCCGCGTGTGTTATCAATTAATAAAGCCCATATCAAGACGACTGAATAATTCAGAAGGGCGCATCCATCGAGATAGCGAAGACATTCGTTGTCCAGTGGTGGAGACATTCAACCAGCAGTTGTGACGTCACCTCCACCATAAAATAAAAACAAGGCACCTCCCGATCACGCTCAGAGGAAACAACCAGTGAAGTCTAACCGAAAACTTATTATATTCTCTCCCGTTTATTCTGCAGCCATTCCTGTGCGCCTTATGTTACCAGCTCTAACTAATGCATGCCAAATAGTCGCAGTAGGTAGGACTCGGGTGAAGATAAATAGAGAGGCGATAGCCGCAGGACAGAAGACTAACACGACATAAAGGAGGACATAAAGGGTCCTGGTAACTAGATTATGCCGTGTGATATTTAAACGCAGAAATGTATACAGAGGAGGCTCGCATTGTGATGAAAATCGAAAGGGCCGGACTGTGCTAATCGTGTTCTGTATGTCCAAAAAGTACCATTCTCTATTCACTATACCATATATATCACGAATAAAATAATGAAATGAACGGAATTGATTTCGAACATACAATTCCATGCGCCATTTTTAAAGGTTGCTCTCATTGGTGTAACGCAGGGTGACGTGCTTAACCCTACACGCCCATCGACCTTGAGCTGACCAATCATAGATAATTATTCCGTGGTAAATTTTGCTGCGTTGTCGCACCAAAATACCACAAATTATTCTCGGAATTAAAGATGTGAAAGAACACAAAATAAATGATATTTTTTCCACAAATTATCATGAAAAGAACACTTATCGATACGTTTTTGGGAAAATACATCAAAGAAATACAGTTATCCATAAGCAAACTTGGCAACATTGCAGTGGTGTGAGCAAAAAAATATAATGGAAACAGACAGAGATATACTCAGGGTGTAGTACGTCATAGCCTCATAGCACCGCCCACTTTTATCTGGCGTTTTTTAAATTTCGAATGAAAATGCTGATTCCAAAACGCTGTAGAATCTATTTGCTTCGATTTTGCTCCTTGATATTGAACCAATATCATCGTTCATCGATTGAGAAAGGTTTGGAAGGATCTCATCACTTAGTGGTCTTCCCCATTATCCTGAATGACGTCATTACAACTCAATCAACAATTAGAAAAACTCAACCTCAACGAAACTAGACATGTTCTATTAGAAGACATGAATTATTCAACACCGTTTACTAATTTCTGAAGAGCTGGTGAAACTTCCATTAGAAGACTGCTGGCTAATCTTTTCTGTGTGTTTCTAGTGCTGAGTTTGTTCTTTTCAAAAACACGCCCCTGCTAATTCCCAACTTCAGAGAAATTACGATTCTCAGCACCGATAACGACTTTCCTTCGCTTCGACAGAGGTGGAAAACATACCAGGCATCGTCTTCCTCTCATTCCTTTGTATTCCACTTGGAGTTATCCTCGAATCTACTAGAGCCAAAAGAAGAATCACATAGGATCGATGAAATGACCAACAGGATCACCTGATCTGGTGCCATTGAACACCTCCTCACGCCAAATTCATTCAGAGAGAAATCTCATGATGAAGTTTGTCGATTTTGTTGTGGAAACGTTTTAAAACAACGAAACATCCGCCAGTGCAAACAATCAAGGTGAATGGGAGTAAAACGGTTGAGGAGGAGAGAAAAGCATCCCGAGAGGCTGCGATCATATTCATGTCCTTTTCTAATGCTGTTATGCTTGACGTAAATAACCCCCAGCTTGTTGGGATAATGAGAGTTATGTAGTGGTTACAACGTAGTGATTCAGGAAAGGCAAATTTTACGCACAGTGTGGAAATGAGGACTAACAAAGCATTTCAGTTCCTCATTTATGATTCACAATCTGAAAATTATTTCTACGACTTGATATCTACATGTTGACACAAGTCATCTTAAACGACCTGGAAAAAACCTTCCAACAATTTCAAACTCACACCACAGCGAACATACATCATAAAGCAATATAAAACTCTTATCATCCTTGGCGAGCGACCAAAATTCCCCTTCCAGCCCTCGCTCGATTTTCTTTTTATCTCTAGCAGTCGGGAAAAGCGGGGAAAACGGTGTAAACACGAAAACCGCATCGCAACGTCTCGACGGAGCTGTTCGAAGTTAAGTTAGTTACGCAAGAACGTCTCTTTAAGAACGGAATTTATGAGCGATTCATCTAGACGCGACGACGGTAAATTGAGTGAAAGTTTCAAGCTTGTTTTTAGCTTGATTTTCAGCTGTACATACCGAAATTCACTGTTGACGGTCACTTGAATGATTGAACTGAAGATTCCGCCATTATTTAAAAAAAAGGCGCATTCGCCAAAATTTTAACGTTAGAAATTTCACTGCGAGTTCGTCAAATCTAATTCAACATTCAATTAGGTGTTGTAAAAGTATTGATTCAATGTTTCTTTATCTGTTTCAGATTCTTCCTCAAGTTTTTTCTCAAATGCAACCAGAACTGTTTGAAAAATGCAGGAAACCCCAGAGATATGAGAAGGTTTCAAGTAAGTTCAATATTTATTTCAATATTGTGATATTCTAGATTTTTTTTGTTGAGCTTTACAATAAGCAAGTTTCCAATATTGAGATTTCATTTTTTCCATAAAATATATGAGAAATTATTACACCCGTATTTTTTCTTTTTTTTTGTGCGATTGAATTTGACTCCAGAATTTCGTTTTGAAAAACTAGTTTTGGCTCCTCCACCATTCTGATGACGTACCAAGTGAAAAACCGGGTTCACACAGGAACAAATTGAGATTTTGCGTGCGGAAGTACAGTGTTGCCTTGCTTCTAATTTATTCTAAATATTCGGAAAAACTGACCAGAATATCTTGGTAGTAAAATATGTCGTGGATTTTGCAATACCAAATCATGGATTGTTTACCTTTCGTGATATAATATCATATATTATGTCTTTTGAAATGTATCTAGCACATAACATGCGAAAATATATTAATGCGATGATATAATCGAGGGCTATGGCTGAATAGAAAATAAATGAATGAATCGAATTTGTTCTTGAAGTGAATTATTTCAATATGATTTTGTGTTTGAATTTTCGGAACAGCTTTCAATTTATTTTCATGAAAATAGAAAGGTAGATCTGGCAATTGCGCAAATGCATTCGTAGATTTCGTCCGCGATCATCCGGATTACACCATAACATAACTTACGATAGCTATATTCACTCTAAACTCACTAAGTACGTCACAGTTTCCCGCCTCAAAATTTATAAATTGGTTTATTTTGAAAATAGAATGGAGTTGAATGATTTGTATTGTCATTCTGGAAAGTAGAGATATCAAACTAAATAGTTGAGTACTTATTTGATGAGAATTCGTCATAAGGAAACTTCCTCATTTTGTCAAAAATGTAATAGACGAAAATGCCAATCATTATAGCAACATATTGTCTTGTAATTGGGTTTTCTCCTGTTAGACATCAAATAATTTTTTTTAAGTCGATCTAAATGTTTGTTTCCTCGTCTATCCTTCATTTCATTTCCACCCATGACCAAATCATTGGCGTTTCAACCTGTTGGTAACCCACCCCAAACACAACCCCCACCCTCCTCCCCTCCCCCCCCTGCATTCGGGGGTGCTCCCAGTCAGCCATTTTGCGGCCAAGGTAAACTGCGGAAGTGCATCGCAAGACAGACTCCTCCCTAGGGACGAACGCGCTCCCCCGAGATCCCCCCCGCTCGGCGAGGGGACGCACGCGTTCCCATGGGGACGGCTTCGGTCGGTGCCGTCGGCCATTCGGACTGGGATCTTAGAGAGTGTGTCTGTGTAGAAAATCGCGCGTTCGGTCGACAGAATGGGGATACGAGGGGAGCAGTACGTTTACGTAGACAGTCACGTATTTTTTTTGGGGGGGTAGGATTGATTGGGGAGTTTCCAGAAAGGGCGGGAGATGGCGCGCGTATCGCGAAATTGTTGTGACGGTTGACAAGCGAAGCTGTCAATTCTCAGACAGCGAATTGCATTTTTGATTCGACTGTGAATGAATGTGAGTTTTCTAATACTGAAATCACACTGGAGGAACACACTGTATAAATAAATGTAGTAATAATAATAATGAAGAGATAATAGTTATACAAAAAATTCACTCAATCAGTAGGCTTTATAATTATTAAAAATGTCCTTAATTTATTTTTGGATACTGATAATTTTGTTTTTATTCGTGAATAGGACAGATACTAATAATTCAGAGATCCTGATGAATTCAGATCAACAAATAAATGCTTATTTTTATATACAATTTATATAAAGACCTATCAATGTTGAGTACAGGATTCCTTGAATTTCATATTGAACATCGTTCTTATCACAGCCTTTTGTATCACAAATATTTGAATGCTTGAGCATTGCCCCAAAAAAATAATGAATTAATGAATGTTGTCAAGTTTACATCCCATATGTTTTGACCAGTTTAAATTTTCATCAATAATTAGCACTCCTTCTCCTCCTTCTCCTCCTTCTCTTCCTTCTCCTCCTTCTCCTCCTTCTCCTCCTTCTCCTCCTTCTCCTCCTTCTCCTCCTTCTCCTCCTTCTCCTCCTTCTCCTCCTTCTCCTCCTTCTCCTCCTTCTCCTCCTTCTCCTCCTTCTCCTCCTTCTCCTCCTTCTCCTCCTTCTCCTCCTTCTCCTCCTTCTCCTCCAACTCCTCCTTCTCCTCCTCACTTGATGTAGTACTATACTTCACTTCATTGGCCAGACTCTTGCACCTCTATGTATCTGGAAAACTGTAGTTTTTCCTGCTCAACACCCTTTTTTTCTCCTTTTAGGTCGTGATATCAACCCAGGTAGCTGTGGACGGCCCTCTACTGGCTATTTCCGACAACATGTTTGTACATAACAATTCAAAACATGGCAGGAGAGCTAAACGGCTAGACCCCACTGAAGGTAAGAATCCAATAATTCGATATTCTCAACCCATATTAGGATAATTTCACTGTGAAAGCAGCAATTTTCTACAACTCATGGGTTTTTTATTGTTCTTCCACGAAGCTATGTTGAATATTCTCGTGGAATCCCTGATGATTGTCATTTGTCACCGTCCATCACGACAAAAGGCTACGCAAGTCCATCACACATGCCCCGATTTTAATTCATATTCAAAGTTGGCAACATTGTATCGAGGATAACATCTCGTTTGTATGCGAATCCCGAGCGCGGGTCTAAAACTTTGTGAAATTGCCTTGCGATCCAGTTCACTGGAGGAAGAAGTGAAAATGTCAAGGGTAGCGGAAAACGAAAGGCTGACGTTTTTCGATTCACGAATTTGTGATTGCTCAGCTCGTTCTTACAGGGATCTGCCTTATCGAGAGAGGAGGAGACCGATCAGGATGCAATAATTATACAAAATACAATATAATAAACAAATCTTTATTTCCATAGACTTTACAGTATTGGATAATGTCAAAAATAAGTTTAAGAAACTCAAAAAGAAGTTTACAGTGAATATAAACACAAATAATTAGTAAAATACAAATAAAACAAAGAAGTTTTACAAACAAACAAAAAATACATCACAACAAAGTAATAAACGCAGGGTCAGAGATGTTGCAATTAAAAAATCATTGATAGAATAAAATAAATTCTTGATTAAAATAACTCTTAGAGTATTTTTAAATTTACTATTATTTGAAATTTTCCTCAAGTCAATTGGCAGTTTGTTTAATAATTGCTTTTTATTCATGAGTCAATTCTAGCTGAATATTCTTTCGCTAATGATAAAAATTAATGGATCGTTTGCTCGCTTGTGATTTCTGTGAATTGAAAACAAAATGAAAATGATTCATGGTTCTCAAATAAGTTAGAATTTTGTATAGCTCAGACTGACATTGCATTTAGATTATTAATAATATGCTCAATCAGTGAATTGAAAAAAATTATGGAAGTTGAGAAAAAATATATCATTCCAGAAACTACAATTTATTCTCATACTGTATACAAGTTTTCTCCAGTATTTCAATCTTCTTTCGTTCGAATCGTGTATTTAATGCCGTCTTCTTAGTCGCGAATTCAGACGTTTCCAACTGATTCTCGCTCCATCTAGAGTGAGTGCTGTGCAAAACAAGTGAAACCTTGCGTCTCGCTTTCCATATCTTAATATTCTGCTTCGTTGAATATCCACTCGGAAATTTTAAATTCATGCAATCGAGTTAGTCGCAGATTAGGCTTGAATGTTTTTTTGGTGAAATGGGGAAAAAAGAAGAGCAAGATATTTTTCTTGAACTCGAGATTATTCAATCCGGAGGTTCATGCCTGGAATGGTTCATTGGTTTAGGTTTTTTTTACAGTTACATTCGAAAGAACTTCAAACGAGCGATAGATTCAAAAGATATTCAGAAATATTCAGAAATATTCAGAAATATTCGAAAATATTCAAAGATATTCAATGATATTCAATGATATTCAATGATATTCAATGATATTCAATGATATTCAATGATATTCAATGATATTCAATGATATTCAATGATATTTAAAGATATTCAAAGATATTCAGAAATATTCAAAGATATTCAGAGATATTCAAAGATATTCGAAGCTATTTAGAGATATTCAAGGATATTTGAATATTGAAATGTATTCAAAGAGAAACAATTTGTCTTTTTATAAAGTAATTCTTCCTAGAAATATGGTCGTAACAATCTTCAATAGAACTAAATATTGCCCTAATGAGTGAATAGAAAATGGCCGCTGTTATTTTGCCGAAATAATGTTCTGTTATCCAACTAATCTAGAGTTGCATCATTTGCGATGCGCAGGCCAATTTCCAGGACTCTACCCACCACTACCAGTCGCAACACCCTGTATAAAAGCAATCAGCCCCAGCGAAGGATGGACAGCTGGAGGATCGACAGTTATTATAGTGGGAGATAACTTTTTTGACGGACTACAGGTCGTTTTTGGAACGATGTTAGTGTGGAGCGAGGTGAGTTTTATGTTGTGAGATTGTCAGGTCGTAGATTGGGTGAATCGAAGCTGTTCAATCAGCTCTCCGAGATCAAACCTTATTTCAATCGTCTTATGGTAGAAGTAGAAAGAATCTCCATCGAAGTGTTATTGATATCCTAATAAATCATGAGGAGATCAAACAATATTCAAAGATATTCAAAGATATTCAAAGATATTCAAAGATATTCAAAGATATTCAAAGATATTCAAAGATATTCAAAGATATTCAAAGATATTCAAAGATATTCAAAGATATTCAAAGATATTCAAAGATATTCAAAGATATTCAAAGATATTCAAAGATATTCAAAGATATTCAAAGATATTCAAAGATATTCAAAGATATTCAAAGATATTCAAAGATATTCAAAGATATCCAAAGATATTCAAAGATATTCAAAGATATTCAAAGATATTCAAAGATATTCAAAGATATTCAAAGATATTCAAAGATATTCAAAGATATTCAAAGATATTCAAAGATATTCAAAGATATTCAAAGATATTCAAAGATATTCAAAGATATTCAAAGATATTCAAAGATATTCAAAGATATTCAAAGATATCCAAAGATATTCAAAGACATTCAAAGATATTCAAAGATATTCAAATCTATTCAAAGATATCCAAAGATATTCAAGGATATTCAAAGATATTCAAAAATATTCAAGGATATTCAAAGATATCCAAATATTTCGAAAGATTTTCAAGGATATTCATAGATATTCAGATATATTCAAAGATATTCACAGAATCTCCACCGAACTGTGAAGTTTGACAACATTCTCATCAATCGAATGTTCTTCCCAACTGAAAATTATTATATTTCAGCTGATAACCCCCCATGCAATACGAGTTCAAACACCACCTCGACATATACCAGGTGTTGTGGAAGTGACGCTCTCCTACAAATCGAAACAGTTTTGTAAAGGAGCCCCTGGTCGATTTGTATACGTCTGTAAGTATAATCACATCTTGGAAGCTTTAGATTGAATGTCCAGACTTGGGATAATAGAAAATTGCCAACCAAGTGTCAATTGTCTAATGAGAGTTATTGTTTCCACAGCCTTGAATGAACCAACCATAGACTACGGCTTCCAGAGGCTACAAAAACTCATACCAAGGCATCCAGGAGATCCAGAAAAACTACCAAAAGTAAATATACTTCAATAATTTATTCACGAGAGGTCGATAGATCTTGTGAAAGCAATCGTTATAATCAAGGAATAAACAAAAGATTCTAATATAAGTGACTTGTCAACCGTTCCCAGCGATTTCAAACTCTGTAACTGGTCTCTTTCCTCCAGGAAATCATCCTCAAGAGAGCAGCAGACCTGGCAGAAGCCTTGTATTCGATGCCAAGGAACAACCAGCTGTCATTGTCAGCTCCAAGGTCGCCGACCATGGGCAACAACGGAATGTCATCGACTTTTAACGCTTACACGGGTCAGCTGGCTGTCAGCGTTCAAGAAAACGGAAACGGTCAGTGGATAGAAGGTGCTTGTCCTTCCTTGCTTTCGTAGTTAGGTAATAACGGGGTACTGTGAGAATACAATGAGATGAATGAGCTTTGCAATGACGAGATGAAGAAGTTTTCTTCATTGGTGCTTTCATCAATGTAATTGTCATTTTTTAAGAACGAGTCCATCTCTAAGTTTCATGGTGTAGTCTTCTGAAACTGAAACCCCTTTTGGAACTGCCCGTTTTGCCAGTCAGTTATCAATGCCAAAAAAACTAAACACGAATGTATCCGTTACTTATGGTGCTCACTGTATTTGCCGTAGGAGGTTTCCACCATTACTGACACCAAAATCTCTACTCCAGGGTTTTTCTTTTAGAAGACTACGGGCGTCCGCAGAGCGGCAGCGTCTCGCCGAGAGGCGGCACCGGGTACTGCTCGAATGCGTCGACGCCGCACTCGTCGAACGGCGGCGGTTCGTACGCCGGCGGCAACATGAACGGGTACGGAGGCAGCGCGACCCCTACCAGTGCTGCCTCGCAGTTATCCAACATGTTGCCTGGATCGCCCTCGGCCGGCATCTTCAACACCACGCCAAGTGAGTTTTGGTTGAGATACAGAGAGTTTTCTGGTTGGAAATATTCATGAATATTCAAAGATATTCAAGAATATCCGAGGGTTTCCAAGGATATTCGAATATTTTCAAAGATATTCAAGGATATTCGAAGATATTCGAAGATATTCAAAGATATTCGAAAGTTTCGGAAGATATTCAAGGATATTCGAGGATATTCAAGGATATTCAAGGATATTCAAGAATATCCGAGGATTTCCAAGGATATTCAAATATTTTTGAAGATATTCAAACATATCCAAGGATATTCGAGGTTATTCAAAGATATTCAAGAATATCCGAGGATTTCCAAGGATATTCGAATATTTTTGAAGATATTCAAATATATCCAAGGATATTCGAGGATATTCAAAGATATTCAAGAATATCCGAGGATTTCCAAGGATATTCGAATATTTTCAAAGATATTCAAGGATTTTCGAAGCTATTCAAAGATATCCAGAGATATTCAAAGATATTCGAAAGTTTCGAAAGATATTCAAGGATATTCGAGGATATTCAAGGATATTCAAGAATATCCGAGGATTTCCAAGGATATTCGAATATTTTCAAAGATATTCAAGGATTTTCGAAGATGTTCAAAGATATCCAGAGATATTCAAAGATATTCGAAAGTTTCGAAAGATATTCAAGGATATTCGAGGATATTCAAAGATATTCAAGAATATCCGAGGATTTCCAAGGATATTCGAATATTTTCAAAGATATTCAAGGATATTCGAAGATATTCAAAGATATCCAGAGATATTCAAAGATATTCGAAAGTTTCGAAAGATATTCACAGATATCCGAATATTTTTAAGGATATTCAAAGACATTCAAGGATATTCGAGGATATTCAAGGATATTCAGGGATATTCAAAGATATTCAAAGATATCCAGAGATATTCAAAGATATTCGAAGGTTCCCAAAGATATTCACAGATAAATATTCAAATATTTTTAAAGATATTCAAACATATCCAAGGATATTCAAGGATATTCGAAGATATCCAGGAAAATTCAAAGATATTCAAAGATATTCACAGATATTCAGATATTTTCAAAAATATTCAAAGGTATTCAAGGATATTCAAGGATATTCAAGAATATTCAAGGATATTCAAGGATATTCAAGAATATTCAAGGATATTCAAAGATATTCAAGGATGTTCAAGGATATTCAAAGATATTCAAAGATATCCAGAAATATTCAAAGATATTCAAAGAAATTGGAAAATATTCAAGGATATTTGAAAATATTTCAAGATAACATTTACAGATATTTATAGATAACCATTCGAAAATAATCAGAAATGTTCAGTAATAGTCGAAGATAGTAGAAGATTATCAAATATTTCCAATGATATTCAAATATGTCCAAAACAGTCATTCAGCCATATTAAAGAATATCCAGAGATGTTCTTTAGAGATATTCATAGATTTCTTATATCTGAATCTTTACACTAGATTAATAAATAACAATAGATTAAAACATCATTCTTCCACTCACATTTCCAGATGAAAAAAGCTTTCGCTGATTCCAAATGTTCACGCATGATTTTTTGCTTGACTTTTAGTTACAAACCCTTACACTGGCACCACACACTACACCAAACCCAATCTACCGCATGGAGATAAAGAAAAAAGTGCTTTCGCACCTGTAACACGTGCGAGTAGTAACGAAACTCCCTCAACTTGCACCCCTGCGCCTGCGTTATTCCACCACCAACCAGTTACTGGGTGGCATCACTTAGCCGTACAGTAAATCGCTCAGGTATCAAGTTTTTCATTTTAGTTTAGTGTCAATTGTCAGTTGTCAGTTGTAGACTCTTCGTGTTTTGACCACTTTTCGAATAGAACAAGACGTGATAACTGAGTAGATCTTTGAACGAAACTGAAATATCTACAGAGGGATCAATTCCCCTCTTTAAAGGGGGTATTCTGGTCTAGAGCCCTATTTTTTGGGTAGTTTTCCAACTAGGATAAAAAAAAAATTAAAAACATTTTCACTATTAATTTTTTTATATAATGTTTATTGATCCTTTATGTATGTAGAAAAAAATTCAGGAGAAAGAAATGTCGAAAATTCGTCAAATGACAGGCCGGTGAAGTGGGGGCTGCCAATCGAACAGGGCTCCCTGGTTGACATGATTCCAGCCCTTGTAGTCATCCAAATCGAACAAACAAAAAAATTTCTTGATTAGTAAAGATGTCGCTATCGCTTGAACTACGGCCGAAAAAAAATATGAAAAATTCACAAAATGGCGTCTACTTGAAAAAAAACATTCATTTTCACCCCTGTTTTTCGACCTTTACGAATTTTTTGAAAATACTTCGAATTGAAATTTTTCAAAATCCTTATTTCCTGCGATAAAGAGATGTATGAAGAAGATTCTCACGAAATTTCAAAGGAATCGGTCAGATAGAACTTGAGATATCGTGTGAGAAAAACGCGTTTGAAGTTTGAGAAAGATTTCCAGTTTCGTGTCTACTTAGCTCCAAGATCGAGACTAAACTGAACAGTTCCAAGTATATTGGGTACGTACTGGTAGTCAGGTATACATAAAAACTCAATTAAAAGGGCATACTACGAGCTCAAGTCGTATACAAAAGAATTCCTGGAAAACATCTGCCATTAATTGTGTGATCACTCAATGTGCCGCTTCACAAAATCCACTGTATCTCTCAAAATAATTCGGATTTTGAAAAATCCTTTTGAGAGCATATTTTTGAAAGTCTAAGCTTTGAAAATATGCAAGAAAAAAATCAATTTTTTCAATTTTCTAGACCAGAATACCCCCTTAAGTAAAACAGCAAATTTGGCCTCGATGCCATGCGAGATATGGAGCCTTCAAAACACATCCTGTTTGTTCCAGGAATGAGCTTGGTGTCTTCACCTTTCGCTTCGATGAATCCCTTCGCTTTGCCCACTTGCAACGCCCAAACTTACGGGCCCAGCACGGCCCTTGTGGGCAAGTAGCGCGAGGTCTGCGAAGCAGAGCCCTGCAGTCCTGGAGGCCCAGGCAGCCCTTCGTCTTCCTCGAGGAGGGGCAACGACAGTACAATGTTTTCTGATTAACGTACGTACGATCGAGGTGTAGATACGTCGAGATTGGGTGTTTGGAAGGAGAGTTTCGATTTCATGGGCTATTTTGATTTCTAGTGGGTTCGGTTGATGAGATGAGGTCCAGGATGTTCAACCATACCAATTTCATTATAGCCATGTAATAGTGAATGAATTTTATCTCCATCTAAACATCCAATCTATAATTTTGTACAAAATAAATAACTCCCTATTGAAAACGTATCATTTTATTGATTCACAAACATTCGGTTGGAATTTCGGGAAAAAAACAACCTATACAAATAATATTTGCAAGTATTGTGAATCAGTAAAGTGATGATGAATCTTTTATAATTTCGAATGACGTTCTCATTTGTGGTGATGAATGAATTCTTATCAAATACTAAATAAACTGTGATCATAAAATACTTATGAGATACTTGGTCGACATCTACAGAATAGAAATATTTTCAGGCGTACAAAAAATATTCCTAGTCGATGTTTTCAACTTGTATACGAAGGTAAATCAATCATACAATCATACTCAATTTGGTTCTGTATATATAATAGGATAAGACGACATCCCGATTTTCCTTCGTATCAAACTCTCTATCATATCTACATTTATAATGAAAAATACATATCGCTTCAGAGCTGGGATTTCTAGAATACAAAATTTCTAGTTTATCAACTTTGTATATATTCAAGAAACTGTACAAACTTGTAAAGTAACGTGGAGGTTACACAACGATTTCGTATATTTTGTAAAGCATCATATCATAGCATACTATTCATTGTATATCAATTGCCAACACAATTCGATGTTCTTCTGTTTTCACGCTAGGTGCATACAGATTTTGTAGGAATAATTGTAAATACTATCGAAAGCAATGTGGTGGCTAATACCAACCAGTTTTTCGAAATTTTATCAAGAGTATACGAGAACTTTTTTCTAGATCATTATATGTATCGATTCTATATATTCTGGAGGATTTGTCATTATATACCTTGAATTGATGATAATAATTTGTATAATTTGTACATATTTAGAATTATTGTTGTCTTATTATTCCAATACTCAGTTATCATTTTATTTTTACAAATATTTATTTTGTTATTTATTGTCTGATATTTTCTTGAGTTTATGAATGTCAAATAAAACAACCATCAATGAGAAAACTATCGTTATTTTCCTTCACCCTTCCCACTGAAAAAAAAATCTAAAACGTAGCAGATATTTTATTTACTTTCGAGAAATTTCTCCGAGAAAAGTTGGTCAAGAACTTTGAATATACATACGTTGAAATGAATTTAATGTACGGATAATTCAAATGAATATTACTCGTCATCCCCTTTTTGAAATTTATCTTCAAACCATCTCATCCAACTGACTATGTATGTACAGGGTACAGAATGTTTTCAATGGCATATGTGAAGAGATAATATAAAAATCTCACCCTTTTTTGAGAGCTACTTCACAGCTCACCCTATTACCAAACAAATGAATTCACTAGTGATCGTGATAGATAAATAAACTACGATAATAAGGGAGGAGTGCATTAAAAATAATGAGGCTTCATGAAGAACCAGAGCCAAATAATATTCTAGTGAAAAAATATACTTTCTCAAAAAAAAAAAATCGCGAGAATCGTATAGTTAAAAAAATGAGCCCGTGACACCCTCTATCGGCGGTGCTGGTAATTCCATAAAAATTCAAATGCTCATTCTGGAATCCCCTACCTTGAGCAAAATTGAAATTGACACCAGTAGCGCATATAACGACAATTACTATACCAACTACCCCCAGGCAAATAGGGTGCCTAAAGGACCTGCCGTCTAACTTGACAGATGGTCTCCCAGCATAAAAGGTCACATTCGTGACGTCACCAGTTTCATCCGACCACATCCAACGAGGCATCGATTTTTATTGCCATTATTTTCGCTCTCTTCAATAATGTCATTAGCACCGTGACGAATATGACAAAGATTCGATTACACTCTGTACATATTGGCGTGATAATTTTGTTAGGTTAGGTTCTCAGTGTCTGGGGATGATGAACGAAGTTAGAACGGAAGTTTATCAAGTCATAGGCTCGGGGACAGTCGTTGAACATGTGGAAATTGAAAATACATTTAACATTGACTTGACCTTGAATGTTTCATCGTCATTTTTGTGAATGTACATTGTGATTTCACGTTGGACGAATTGTGTGTACGTAATTAGTAGGCAAGTAGAAGGTTTAATGGTCACTAACAGTTCATATATTTCACGACGTATGAATAAAGTGAAAAAACATATATTTTACATCATTTTCAATATTTTGAAAATAAATACAGAGTATTTCAGAAATGCACGGCAATATTTCAGGTACGTATTCTCTGCTACAAAATAAGGAAAAAAGTTCCTATGAGCGTGTGTCTCGATTATTAGCTGAGTTACAGGGTGTTGAAAGTTGACAAAAAAATTAGGTTTTTATTTTATTGTGATTTTTTTTTGTTTTTCTTTCAAACCAAATGAAGAACAATGGAAACAATAGTTTCCAAATTCACACATGCACACTTTTGAACAATTTTTTTATTGCTGCGTCTGAAGAAAATGAGGCATACTATTAACCATCCATATTCTTTGTAGAATTCCATATCAAGCATACGGTCCCCACGAGAATACGAAACGCTCTGAAATCTTTTCTCACAACATCAATAAAACTGTGAAGCACCCTCATTACCCCTTGGAAGAGATTAAAAACAAACAAAAACTCGAATCTCGCATCGTTTTGTTGCACCCGCCATGATCCCGTTTTATAATCTAATAGTAATATTAGATTGACATAGGCCGACGATAATACCTACTCGTGTATACTCGTGTCACTGTCAATTGGACACGTGCTGTGGCTCCTCATCCGAATTAATCGATGTGCGTTGGGTATCCTCTTCAATACGAACGGATGGCTGGATGGATAGACAATCGGATGATCCCTAATGAAAGGATGAACTGGCGAAACTCATCGAGAAAATGCGTTGAATCTTTTGCTTCAGATAGTTTTACCCGAAGCAGAATCAAATGTGCGTTAGTCGACATACATTTGCATCGAAAAAGTTCCGTTAGTGGATCAATTTAGTTGACAATATTTTGTTGAAAGTGAATCTGTCATCGATCCATCAAATTCTCGAAGAGTGACCGTTAACACTGCGTCTAATTTTATTGATAAACTACTGACCTGATTGGATGAGTCTTCCTTGTTTATTGTGAATAATTCAACTTGCAACACATCCTCGATCAAACGAGCTTCAAAGCTACTTGACACGGCGATTCCAATTCTTTCACTAATTATGAACTGTATTACGGTTATTGTATCTAGTTGCCATGGTGATCCCTATCACCATGGCAACAAAGACAAACAAGTTATTTTCGTCCCTTTCTTTTCTACGAGAACCTGACACAAGTAAGGGGAGTCGCAATAGCAGAGGAGATGGTTATGACGTAATTGAACAAATGCACATCGCAGATAAGAATATCAGATTTCCACCACGACTGTTCATATTCGAACCGGATTAGCGAGCCGTTATCAGCGCACTCTATCTGTGGAAATCGCATTCTCCCTCTTCATTAAGCCAAATAAAGTGTTGCTCGGATAATGGTAATTCTAGAATGTGAGCCTCAATAGTTCAAAGGGGGGTTTTGTTATGCGCGAATCGCTTTTCGAGTTGTTTTTGATTGACGCGTATGGAGTTCTTTAAACAATTGCTTTCGCCGAATCGTCACTGGAATAAATAAGTGAGATGATGACAAATCGCTTCGTCTATTATACAGAGTGTCACACTAATGTTCAATATATCTTCTGCCACTGTATGTGTGTATGACGTCAGAATGATTCGATACCCAATTGGATTATGGTTGATATAATCGAATTTTCTCGCTGGGTATTGAAATGAAATGAAAATTACAGTGTTATTTACAATTCCCATGATATTATTATTCTCTACCAATGAATTAATAATGGAATTTTCATAAAACTCATTTATTCCAGCCCTTCGGATTATTTTTGTATGCAAATCAATTCGGCTGATGAGTATATTTCTACGACGAAAAATCCTACACAGACATCAGAATAGCTCTCAGAGATTCTAACTTTTATAAAGAGTTTCGAGTAATGAATACAAACAAAGCAAAAATGATAATCAGTCAGTGAATAATCATACATTTTTGTTTTTTTTATCATCACGAATATTTTGAAGCTGACATTATGATACTTTCATCGATAACGGTTGTTGAAATTCCTCAGAATCCCCGAGTCCTAAATGAAAATTTATGGTTTTTAATTAATGACCATGGAAATATATAAAAAAATCGTTGATGCAAATAGGAATGTCATATTTTCCTCACTGAGGTAATACCACGTGCGCCAACTGCACAAAGATAAAAGGAAATATCACGATAAGAAATATAGAAATGATCTAATATTTATTTTCAATATCAGATCGCAAATCTGATTCACCGTATTTCATTCAAGTGCCGCAACCAATTGCGATGCGATGATGACTCAGTTGCGAATTATTTTCAATTCTGAACGGCGAGTCGAAGAAGTGATTTAGAGAAAAGTGCGGAAAAAGTGTATTCAAAAGTGTGTCAACTCAGTGGTCAAGCTTATTTTTTTATATTTTAAAGTGGTTAAGCGAAAAAATGTGAAAACGCGAAGAATATTTGAAGTATGCAAAGGATTACATTTCTCAACTGGAATGAACTCCAACTCACTCAGTTGCAGATTTTATGAGGTAAATAAAAAAATATTCCTCTCAATTTAATTACAGCAAGTTCAATTCTTCAACTATTTCAATTCAGTTCTGTTAATTGCTATTGTTTCAATAACCTATTCAAGAACACACTGTATACACTGTTTTCAAGGTACCTTCTCAATTCTCAATTTTTTATCACGTACGCCAGTACTCAGCATCGACAAAGGACGAAAAAGCACATCCCTAGAATAAAATAACGCTTCCATAAGTTTCGAATGGTACGCCATCTATTAAAAAACGTAAACAACAACTGAAATCACCACTACGATCATTTACAGATCCCAGCGTATTCTTACAGCGACCGAATTGATTTCAATAGTGGGTACTACCTGTGACTAATAGATGGCAGCACGTCTCAGAATCACGAAATTCCTATTCACATAGAGTTAAAAACCTGTTCTTTTTGTGAACAACTGAAAATTATACAATTTTATGACTTACAAAAAAGGAAAGCCTGTTCGTATTGCTAATAGTTTCATGAGTTATAACTTTCGAAAATAAATTCGATTCCAATTTCGCAATCACGAGTCACGTTGAATAATCTATGAACAGATATGGATTAACAATCAGCATATTTTATGACCCTTCATTGTTGCATGGATTTTTTCTGAAATGAAATTGAATTGTTGCTATGTTGAATGTTTGATCTCTAATATATCATTTTGATACCATCAATCCACTCGAGTGAGATTATCTCTATACGTTAAAAATATCTCAATCTATCTGTCGATATAACCAGATCAGGGTTTAATATATTATTATAGAAAAATTGAATACGAAAAGGAGTTAATTAATGCCATATTCGTAAATTATTGATGGCTATGGGAAGAAAAACATTTTGATGTTTCGATCATTCGATCCTTCCGAATATTATAGTGGAATTTGCAAAAATTCACAAATTGCTCGACAGTCGAATTTTATTAATTTAATATTTCATGTAGTTATTTCTACATTACCTACTCCATTTTCGGCTCTGATTCTCGGTGTCGTACTCTGAAACTGTACATTTAACAACTCTTTAGGAATGCGTGATAAGACAAATTGTGTGTACATTTATTATTTATTCTTTTAATCCATCATCCTTTTCTGGTCTGGAGGATATTTGTTAATTTATGAAGCTCGGTCTGAATATCCGTTGAAATTTCAAAAGATATCCTATTCGTAATATACTAATTATAGAAATATCCACACACATCATCTATTTGAATTATTTATCAGATGAAATGATCTCATTAGTATTTACCATGATGTTTTGGTAATTTTTTGATGGGTACGTCATCTTAAAAAATATTGCTTGGTTATGTGTGTCATTAACCACAATTCCATATCTATATCCTTCTGAGGCCAAAAAAAATAACAAAAAGCAAGCGAACAAAAAATACATTCCCAAACAGACTTTATGGTATTTTATTTATAAAAACAATTCGACGTACCTAATGAATATCGCAGAATGCAAGATAATGAGAGGTATTTACGAAATATTTGAAGTATTTGAGATGATGACAACGTACCAAAAAAAACTTAAATGAATAAAAGTTATACGCAATGATTTCACTGATATTTTAAGAAATGTTCATCATTTTTATTTTTCCTGGTTGAAAACAACATATGAGATCGAAAATATGCTTTGCACTGAAAAATGTGTTGAGTTCTGTCAATGTCACGTATCACCTATAAAATCCTAAATGTAGTCACGATCACCATAAAATATTTCGGTACTTGGAATACTCTATCGGATTTTGAGTCCAACAACTTCAAAACTGCCCAATTACTCAGCTATTTAAAGTAGCCCATGTCGGAATCACTTTAAAACAATATTTCCATACCCCAACCGTAAATTAAAACTTAATTTTCGGGCAATCATTCCTATAATTCCCGATGTAGGTACCCGTATTAATGCGCATGCTGAAATCAGACCACCCATTCCATTTAACAAGCAGTCACATGACTAATAGCGCGAGATTACTGTAATAAGCCATGTCATTATGAATAAGAAGAGTCCGCATTTCTGTTGGTAACCCTTAATCACACTTATCGCGGACACCTTTGCTGCCCTAATCAACGTCTTGTTAGTGTCCAGTGGCGGAACTTCAGAAGCTAGCCCGTTCCTATATTCGCAATGTGATTTCGCAATGGTGACGTCACGATCATACCGTCGAACGGTTAATGCACTGCAATATTCCAGAACTAGATAAGCGAACGAAGTTGACAGTAAGACAGGAGACAGGTGCCTTCCTGAATATAGGCGAGATTTTTCTGTTGACTCACGTTACATTATGTAAAACAATGGACCTGGATGTTTATTTTTCGTTATCTGTCGAAAACAAGGGATTATATCAATGTGGCTTCGTGTGGGATCCGAATAGCTCAGCTCGAATAACCAATAAACGTTACAACACGCTCCGATGTGAAACACAATTCGAATCTAACGAGAAAAGAAACCGAAGGGTAGTCATCGAGTGTTAAGTACCATTTTCTTCCGCATTAGACCCTGATTTATCACGATCAGGAACCACTTGATTGTGAAGTAATGTGCCAGCTTTTATGGATACGCAGGGTGTTATTTAGATCCGATGTCAGTGGGGCTTGACGATGAGGCCTTAGAAAGTAGACTGACGATGCGCGTAGGGGTACCATTTACATGGGTCTACGTGGATTAATCCTAATCTAAGAGCTCGAAAAATCACTTCACTTTTATGGCCATGAAGAAGTTTGTGTTTGTAAAAAGAACCAAACAATGGAAAAGCTATGGAGACTGTTTTCCAAATGAAAAAAAAATTACCAAAACTTATTTGAAATATAACTGTTAATTCTTGTGGACCACATTGTAAGTAGGTAACCATAACTCAATGATAATATCTTCAAGGTTTGAATTAATTTCTAATTTTAGGATAACTTTTCATGTCACTAATCTATAAGCTATCAACAACATGGGATTAAAGAGATTATCATGAAAAATCCGTAAATTAATGGCGAATCTTTCTGATAATCTCAGTAAACATCTATTTGTGCTATAGATTGTCTGGAAATATTTGATAATGAAATAACTTAATATGTAATTAATGGTGCAAAGTCTGAGTTTCATCAGATCCACACGTGTGAAGATTATCTTCATTTGCAATAATTTAAAAAAAATCCATTAACGATAATAACATAACCTACAAATTCATGAATGATTTTTTCCTGTAGATTGTCATCACCATATCCATAAAAAAATCTGGCTTATCTCCCATGGAAATTAATCTAAACATATAATTGTTGTTATAATTTGAAATAAACACAAAATAAGAAATATTAACCAGGAAACAATGATATCTGAGAAACCACATTTTGAAGTTAGTATTGATAAAATCTTGTGATATCGATCTACAATAATATATTATTGTCAAACGAGGTAAAACAAGATAATCTAATATTTGGTTTCTCAAAAATGTCCACATGAAACTGGTGAACCTACTTGATTATTTTCGTGAATTTTATTATGATTATAGTCATAACTCGTGGGATTGTTTTCGAATACTCAGATTCAATCAATATGATCTTTCCTTGATTTTCATACCTTCTTGGTATATGATATGTTAATTATCCATTTTGATACAGATATCGATGTTTTATGTAATGAGTCTTGTATGAATCCTCATAGGTTATCTTCTTCTTCCTTTTCTTATTTGGCAAAATCTTAGGTTATGTAATGAAGTAGACGAGAAAATACAGAAATCGAAGAAATGTTCATATTTATAAATTATCAGTGAATGAAATTAGCGATAACTCGAACCTGGATTGGATTATTTACTGTAGCGACAGAATTTCCATTCCATTATTACGGAATGTTTGAGGTTGTGCATTTCATTAGGAAACGGAAATGAGAATTTTTCTGCAATCGAATTGAATTGAGCAGCAATATTTCACTGCGAGGGTTCGATAAATAAGAAATAATAATTCAGGGATTTTAATTTCAACCTTCGTACAACGTTTCGTTTCGAAGAAACCATCATCAACATATCCACACTGTCTTCACGTTCCGTCCATTCCATGGGTGGGATTCTGTGTAACCACGTATAAATGAGGCACTAAAATAAAATTCAATCTCGTCTAGATTGTTTCACATACTCTTGGATATATCCGATCATTGACAGCCTGTGGAATGTGATCATGATGGGTCCCAGTTTTTTTTATGTCTCGTCGAATAGTGTCGGAGAAGGAACTATTGAATACATTGATATCGTTTGGATTAGTGTTGAATATAATAGATATTCAATACTAAACATGAAACTGTATATTTTATAATAAATAAGAGATAAGTGGACATGTAGATAAAATTATGATTCTCAAAAAACCTTTCGTTTGTTTCTTAGTACGAGTGAATTCCAGTGTAACTTTTATGGATAATCTCGAAAAATGAATTATCTTGGATAGATTAGATGATTCGAGGTTACTTACGCCCAGTTAATTTTTATAGGAATGTTTCCTTAATCCCTTTATCTGTATTTACTACACAACATCAAGGCTCCGTAGTTTCGTAATAACAATAAAACATTCAACAATGAGATAACATCGATACGTTCGTGAGGATTTTTCATCACAAATTCGATTCACACATAGAATATACCGGGTGACTCAACTTTTTATTATTGAGGATGCTTTGCCGTACTTCAGGTTTGACCGGAAATTATCCCAACTTCCGATTTTCAACTATAATACACAACCCCCGAATTTCGATTCTCTATCTCCAATAATAAAAAAGTTATAGGGGTGAGCCACCCGGTATAAAGCACAGAAGATATTTAGGAAATTACTGAAATATTCCCTCAATTTTGATTATTCCATGCCCTGAAAACAATTTATTCATTCGTAGTTGAATCCTTCGAATGCGAAAGTAACTTATGATACCATTTAATGAGCTGTCAAATGGCGACTCCCTCATGTGTCAACAGTGAGTAAGACACCTTTTTAGTTCGACCACCTTTTAAGGCAGATGAAAACCTAGACTGTTCAGAATTCCACCTCGAAACTAACATCGTAATCAAGCTGGCGCGTACTCGCCACACATCAACTGTTTTCTGTAGTCTCCTGCCGTAAAGGGAGAACTCAACGTACCCATTTGTACATACGTCCTGACTTGTTTACAATTGCGAATGAATAATAGCACTATAATACTCAATCTACTATACATAATATTACGTATCCATTCGTTTAAAGTGCAGTGAATACATGTTAGCTTGTTTGTAAGATCTGTGAGGATGCCTACGCTTACCCTACGACAACTGACTGGATTTCATGCTCTTTGTGTATTGTATTATTTGTCTCGGTATAGGATTACACGCTCGGTATAAATGGAATAGGTTGGTTGGTACATACTCGGCAAGTTTTATTATTTTTACGCAGCAGCACAGCGATTTAAATGATTCAAGGAGTTGTCCATTGCATTCGTTTCAAAATGACGAATGACATAAATAGATCTGGGACATTCAAAATAGTATAGGTGGATAAAAAGGTCTTTAAAACACGCGCCAAAGTGCTCGAAATAGAGCAAGTGTTTCAAAGACCCACGAACAGTTTACGCATTTTTTTATTGGTGCATCATGAAATTATATATACTTACTACAAAACATAGAAATAAGAACTAATAATGCAAAATGGTTGACTTCGTGATGTGACTTCAGGATACCTTTCGTTGTCATGGAAATGAGAAAAACAGATATTCATTTCTCGTTTCTTTGTTGATGTTGCCATGGTAACTTCAAAACACGCGCGATTTTTCGAGCACTTCGTCTCCCTTTCGTTGTCATGGAAATGAGAAAAACAGATATCCATTTCTCGTTTCTTTGTTGATGTTGCCATGGTTACTTAAAAAAACGCGCGTTTTTTGAAGTTCGATTTAGACAGGCAGAGGCGTGCTTTGAATGGGTGAAATGGGGCACCAATAAAATAAATGATTATTTCACGAATATTTTATTTGAAATATCCGAGCAAATAACATATTGAAGCCTTCGTAAGTTGACCTGATCGTCCAACAATATTTTTCTTAGTGACAGAATGTTTAGATATTCAAACATAGAAGAAGCTTCAAAGAGTGAATCTATATCTATCGCTTTTTTCTGTACACGTTCTCAAGAAATCACTTTCTCTAATATCGAATCTAGTTTTGGTTCTGAAACACAGCCGATCCATCATAACCGTGTCCGTTATTCCTCACAAAATTATCACCGAAATGATTATCATCGACAAACCAATTCGAGTTTCGGCGAATTCTATCAAAGAGAGATATTGTCTCCAATCAAAAAGGCTTTCATTATAGATGGACAAAACGTATCACCTCTCAATTAAACTAATTTAAATGATATGGGGCATTCCAATGCCCTTTTATGGAAAATATATTATGAGCCGTGATGTCGTTTTCATATCCATATCTGTATTTCGAGATTAGTGAGTAGAAAGCAACGTTTCTGATTATTTCGAAGATTCGTTCACTTAGTTCAAGTGGCTCTGGTTATATTGGAACTTTACTGCATATAGAAATGAAATTGTTACCATTCTGTATGTGGTTTTTAGAGACTTGATGTGACAAGCAGTATTATCGCTCCGATAGAAGCCGACCACAGCCGAACTCAGCCGAACCATGACATTTGGCAGCGGAGATAATGAGAACATAACCTCATTTAGTTCAGTAATAAAACTGCGAATTCTGGTGTTATACAAGATTAAAAGACTGCATTTCATCAAAGTAGATCACTACTGAGGATAATTCGAATAACTACACGTAGAATTTGTGTATTAAATATCTGAGAAATCATTATTTGTAATAAATATTCCTGAATTAACTAGCTTTTTTTTCTATTGTTAGTCTTATTGTGTAATGTGTACTTGTTTTAAGCTTTTTCTATTGTTATTACTGTGTAATTGTCGCTTGATTTCTGTTCTGTAATTGGAAATCTTTTTTGTGTAGTACAGTGTAAATAAATAAATGAATGGTTGGAATATGAATCGAGCGAGCAGATACGTGTTCGTATTGAGTATACGTCGCACAGATACGTTCTCGTCTATACTCTGCTTTAAGTATCTATTATGAGCACCAAGTCATCGATCATCTGTAACATTCAATACGGAGTTCAGTCACGTCGATCTATCAATAAAGAACATTAGCCTACAACGCAGCATCCAATTAGTTATAACTATGAACATCGCGTCCAATGCATCATGGTCCAGGATGACTATTTATCATTTCAACTACTGAAATCGATGTGTGCGAGCCAATCCTTTGCGAATTTAGCAACTTCTTCGAAAACCAAGTACCAAGAATTAGAAGGAAAATCAAAACAAATATTGCGACAAGAATCTCAGCAATTTCAATTTTTATTAACATCATTTGAACATATCAGACTAGTCCAGCAACTAAAACTGAACACAAACTAGAAAATAAAATAACATATCAATTGAGTTGGATTTATAACTGGAACTCAATTTATATTTTCTTAATGTTATTGTAATAATGGAAAATTTATTTCATTCGATGGTAATGAATCAGATCCCAAAGTTCTGAAACGTTGCTGGTTTCCTTGTTTTCAAGGACAACCCAGATTTTTCCCAACAACAATGTCTACATAGTGAACGTCAAATACTAATAAGAAAAACTATGAAATTGTTGATGAAGACCACGATAAAGATAAGAATATAAGCACGTGTCTAGTGGGTGTACAAGTCGTGGGAACCAAGCACGGGAACCACACCAATTAGGAACCTGAATCTTTTTCTATGCGTTGACTATGATATCCAAAATGAACATTAGGTGAATACGGAGTAACTTGAAATGAGCTATACAGTGTGTGTAATCCTAATTTAGTAAGTTCATTGTCATTCCATTTGGCCAAAATCCTCAGAAACTTTTAAACAACAGTTCTTGGCAGATTTCCAACAACTCTCAATCCTACATATTCGAATGTTTTTCAAAACGTTCTTTCAGATGAATACATACCGTACAGGATGGGTTTTTTCAGCAATGAACAACTTAGAAGAATTTCATCCAGTCAATAAAATGGACAACAATTTAAAAAAAATTAAGAAACTCACTTCAATGTTGAAGAAATAGTATTGAAATCTGTCAGAACTATCTTCCTTAAATAAAAACCTTGTACCTTGTACGTCACTGTTTCAATCTGTGAATCAATTCCTAGGCATTCAAAAATATCATCCACACATCAAGAAAGAATCTCCAATTCTTTCATAATTCATAAATCTCGCTATCGTACATCTCTGCTTCATCTAATGCAACGCATACCAAAATTGTTATTCACGAAAAATCCAAACAAGAACTGAACGTATTCAGGTGATTCATGGACTTGTTTACATTTAGTTGCTCCTTGTGGAAAAATTGCAATAAAATGTGGAATTATGGAGCAGCGTAGTTGGTAATTCTGTTCTCGGGTGTGACTTCTAACGAAAAACTTATTCAATTGTTCTTTCATATTATATATTTTGTATTGTTTATATCACAAAATATATCTCTCAACACGTTTCATTGGGAGCACGTTGTTTACAAACAATAACTGTCCACGAAAGTTCATAATTTCACCGCCAGATGGGGTTCCGAATTGAACCACTCGAACTGAATTCCTCGTTTCCGAAAAACTTCACGTTCCTGCAATTATCGTCGGCCTCGTGAATCCTCATAAAAGCTCGCTGCAGTCAAAATCGCTTCACTAAACCAAATAATGATCGTTGGGGGGTAGATTAAAGAGGAATAATAGGCTCCCCTTTTCTCTCCGTAGCGGATATGCCCGAAGATGTATGCCAAATAAGAATGAGAGTCATTGATTTTCTTCATGCTTCTCAGTCATTTTTTCCATTCGAATTCTGAAGAGTGTCTCGAGAGGATGAGGGTCAAAGGAGTTGGGATTCTGTCGGATCAGGGGGTGATTCACAAGAACATGAAATTCGTGGATAAATAAGTGGATAAAAAGGTCTTTAAAACACGCGCCGAAGTGCTCGAAATAGAGCAAGTGTTTTAAAGACCAGTTACCCACGGATACTTTTTACTACAAAAAATAGAAATAAAAACTAATAATGCAAAATGGTTGACTTCGTGATGTGACATCAGGATAACTTTCGTTGTCATGGAAATGAGAAAAACAGATATTCATTTCTCGTTTCTTTGTTGATGTTGCCATGGTAACTTCAAAATACGCGCGATTTTTCGATCGCTTCGCTCTCTTTCGTTGTCATGGAAATGAGAAAAACAGATATTCATTTCTCGTTTCTTTGTTGATGTTGCCATGGTAACTTCAAAACACGCGCGATTTTTCGATCGCTTCGCTCTCTTTCGTTGTCATGGAAATGAGAAAAACAGATATTCATTTCTCGTTTCTTTGTTGATGTTGCCATGGTAACTTCAAAACACGCGCGATTTTTCGATCGCTTCGCTCTCTTTCATGGAAATGAGAAAAACAGATATTCATTTCTCGTTTCTTTGTTGACGTTGCCATGGTAACTTCAAAACACGCGCGATTTTTCGAGCACTTCGGCTCCCTTTCGTTGTCATGGAAATGAGAAAAACAGATAAATACTTGGGAATCTTATTTCAACAGTTCCACTGTCGCTCGTTTTTGCTTCGGAATTTTTCCTCATCATTTATTTTAATTCAACGCAATTCCAAGAAGCATTTCCAAACGTATGGTCAGCATACTTCCATTAATTCCACAAACGACGAATATTTGTAGGTCTGATAATAGTTTATGTGGCTATAACCTCAAATAGTAAAATCGCAGATCCAAATGATAACAACAAATATTTATATCTCGTTCACAATCAGTCCTTGCCCGTTCCCAAGAAATGAACGGAAACTTATTATTCGTGATCTTCTCAAAGATTGCGATTTTTATCAAATTTCAGGCGCCGGCTGAGTGACGAAACCAGGTTATGTCAATAAATTGACACTGCATAAAACACACCTCTATTGTCACGAGATGCAATATAATAATATGAGTTTCCAGCAATATCGAACTTGTCTTACAGGTGAAACTAATATAAGCGTCAACATCTTGTGTATCGTATATGAAGCACTGTGTTCGGGCCTCCTCTTTTTCCATGCTCGTGGGCCATAAATACGTATCAATAACAAGTTATTTTGATGATTATCCTGAAAATGTTAATCATCTTTCGTACCATAAAACGAAACCGAAGAGGAGCTAATAAATATTATTGGAAAGAGCGTAATTTTTGATCAAGCATTAAACGTGAGATCGGTTAGTGTTAGACGGCGAATGATAATTTCAGGGCGCCCTTAGTAACCAGCCGCCACTACTTTAATCAGAGTGAGAAACAGTGGCGGGTTGTGAAGAAATTGAAATAATATCACCTGTAGTTATGAAAAATTTACTAAGAATTGAGTCTGTCTGTTAGTTCTTTATTGAGAATTATTTTATTTTATTATCAGTACAATATTTTAATTATGGCACTTTTTATCTTCTTTCTCACCATTTTGTTGTGCAGACTTTTCAGATATTTTTTTATATCTTTAAAAATATACATCCGAACTGGTTGTTTGGCAATTATATACCTAAAAGAAGTCGTTGAGAATATCCATCCATTGTTCAAAGATCCCTCGAATCAATCCCACACCTGATATCGGAGAACTAACAAAAGAAGATCTTGACAAATGGTGTATCAGAATTCATTCATTCAATTAAAACACACAATACGTGTTTCGTTCGTGTGTATAGTACCCGCATCAAAATAGTTATTATTTATTAATCAAGTTTTCGAGGTACCATCGTTGGTTTATCTGGACGGAGATCAATTCGAAAAAACCATAAGAATATCTGAGCTTCCACCGCCTGCTGTATGAATGATACGGAGATATTTATCTCTTGGTTACTGATATCTTCCATGCGTCGATAATTATATGAATCTTCAGGAAAAATAAATTATATGAGAGTTAGTAAGACTTCGTGAGGTTCAAATTGTATAGTTCATAGAGTGAAGGTGAAGAGAAATTTGTTTCAGTGATATATTTTTCGATATCTTACATACCTTGTTGAAATTACACTGTGAACGTGTTTTTCTAAGTATAATCCACACAATTCTGGATAAAATATACGCGGCACACCAAAAAACCTTCGGATTAGTCAAAGAGACGTCAAAAAACTATTACAATTAGGCAAAATACAATGTTGTACTGTTTCACCCTGTATAACCGTTCTGAAGAGGATTCCAAGAATTATTATTCGCTCAAGAAAATGTGGTATGCTAAGAAAGAGAGATAAAAATGAGGAACAGAAAATTGAATTTTAAAGTTGCATACACTCGAAGTGCAATCCACCCAACTCTGCTATCGCTTTTTCATGATATACAAAGTGTTGTTCCAATAAGAGGTCCTCGAGTTCTCGAAGAAATCTCTATGGAAATCTTGGAGATGTTAAGAAGGAATCACAGATTCTTTATTGATGATTTCTATGCGCACACGTTGTTTTGATGGTTTTTTATTCAGTAGACAACGTTCTCAGTCTGTCCAGAATGTAGCAAACTAGTGAAAACCTTGGTTTTGCGTGTCTTTTTAACTACCATGAATGAGAATGTCTCTTTCATCTCTATTCGAAGAAGAATTGTAACGTCGAATTTCAAAGAAACGCGGCACAAAGTAGGTCATTATTGTGCTTGTTTCACTTAACACCCGGTACATTAACAAACTTCACCAGATTATACCCACTGTGAACCTACTAAATCATGTAATACATCAATATGCATATCCTTTTGCTATCTTGAACCACATCTCTTCTCACTAAAGACTCCTTAAAGCGCTTGAGCATTAAAATTCAAGAATTTCAGATGAAGAATAACTTATTTTAATTACCATATCGATTGATTCGGATATTAACTTTCATCTTAGAAGTGAGGTGTTAATTCAACACGTCTTAATTTGTTTTGACAAGCCCCATTTGGATACTCAGAGGTTGTTGTTTCATAATAGAGGTACGGTTAGAATTGGCCAACACGTTCCATTATGCATAGAGTGGAATTAATTATATTCAGGTTGTCAGCCTGAATGTCCATTTTAGCGAAATGGTATGATTGGATGTGGAATTCTACGTCAAATTGTGTGAAAACTTCATGATTTTCCAATTGGAAAGAAGGGAGTTATTCGCGTTTGAAATTCCCAGAAAGTTAACTGAAATATCGAACACCCTGTTGAATATTTTGAAACACCGTTGGGGGTACCTGATAGGATACTCTTTCATTGAGGTGTTTGCAGAGATTGAACTTTCTATCATGAAAATTGTAGATAATACAAAGACTTTAGTTAGTCAGTCCATCTGTCAAAGTTATTCGGAAAAACTAAATATCTCAAAAACAAATCACGATAGACAAACGATTCGGAATCCAGAAAATCCAAAAATGCCAAAATAAAAAGCGATTCACTTTTTTGACAAACAGTTTTCTTGGTTAACATATGCAGATGGGCACTCAAATGATCTCGTTCGCTGTCAGCCAACTCACATTATCCTCTTGGGTCTCACGAATGATCTGCAACTTGTCAACACCAATATTTTTATGGTAATCCAATAAGGTAAGACCGTAGGCCGAATCTAAAGCCACTGTTCATCGCCAATTACACACCCGATTGGTTGTTGAATGCCGTAGGAAGTGTTAAATTGCTGAAGATTTTCACGCTGATCGCATGATTCCAAATAAAAAATTCGATCAATCAACTCTTTAAATTGTCGAATGAATATGTGGTGAAACGAGGAGCGATTATTGTCGCCGCATTTGTCAATAATATTTATAAATCATCGCTCAGAGATCTTGATTATAGAGTACACGCCAATTAATCACGGATCTGAGCTAATCTGACAGTGCATGAAACTCTTTTTCGACTTCTGACATTTGATTTTTGACATGGAACGCATAGATGTGATCATATGTGTGAGCTGTCAATTTCTATTTCTTTGATATATCTGCCAAAACACGTCCTATGAAAAATAGTCTATAGTGGTTAGATCTGTTGACCTCGGAGACCATTCCGGAACTGTAATATTGTGACCACATTTACGATGCTTTTCGGATTGATCTAATCGCTCAATTTTCATTACAACATAACCGTTCCAATTAACATCAATTTTTAAGCTATAAATTATACTTGACTTGATGCAACCCTCATTAACTTTGACAGTTATGATGTATACAATCAGCCATAAATGCTTCCAAAGAAAGCCATCAACGGAAAGTCACCCCTTAAAACTCATAAATACGTCAAATCGTTAGATTCGGGGTAGACCTAATTGGGCTCGACGTTATTTCGTAGTTGAGCCGACTCATTAAATGAAATTTCCGAATTTCTTTCGATTTCAATAAAACAAACAAGACTTAATTAAAATGGCGGCATGCATACCACCATGACAGGGGTAGAAAAAAATTTAGTGTGGACCAATTATGGTCTGTTGAATAAGAGAACCAGGAACCAGGAAGTGTTATCAAAATGAAGATTATTTTGAATTATAGATACTCATTTTCGAATTTGAAAACGGTCATTTTTGAAGGAATCAGAAATTCAATATACCGGGTGATTCTCCAAGGCCGTTCACCCCTAAAACGACATATTTACTTGCCTCCGAATCGACTGGAAATTACCCCAACTCGATTTTTGAATGGGACATCCTATATATCTTTCATTCGTTTCGTAAAAAACGAATTTTCTCACAGTTTCCAATAGGCGGATCCAAAATTCCAATGCATCGCTCAATAAAATCACTGTGTTACACAAACATACATTAAAATTCGAATGAAATGATTTACACACTGTTTCAATATAACAGAATACAAAGCACTGAACTGGTAGTAAATATTAAAGGTGTAAATATGTCCATACCTAACCTTAAATCATAGTCATTTAGTAATATTCAATAATGGTATTCCTGAACGTGAACCAGCTGAGAAGTTGCGTAAGATTATATACCAGTCAAAAGTTTTAAGAAAGTTTCATTGCTACGAAATTTATGGGAAAATGAACCATCCTATTCTACATATCATGCGATTAGATGAGATTTAGTGATAAGTAATACAGACTGTTGTATATTGCGAGGAATCGAGTTTTCACAATGATTTCGATGGATAAGTAATAATAATGATTAAGTCTCTAATAAAGATACAGTTCCTACAATAATTATATGGCGATTATAAAAATTATATTCTGTGAAATTTTAGTACTTGAGCAAGTTACAAGAGTTAAATACGATAAATATCATATAGAGACTCTCGAGTGAAGATTCGTACGTTTTTGACTGATGAAAGATCAGCCATATGTGACCACTATCAATTTATATTCCATTTATCTCCACCTTCATTCAATTATTTTACCTTATTCAATTTGAAATTTCCTCAGGATTCCGAAGAAAAACTGAATAAGCCTCAACATTCGAATTATTTCATATTCAAATCGATTATTTCTAAAACTTCTAGATCAAAAGACTATCTTTATGACAACTATTCAGTTGATTTCTCGAACAATTAGCCTTTGCTAATACAAACAAACAATTAATATTCGCCAAACCCGGATATGAATATAATATCTTGTTTGTACAACTAATGAAATTCAAATCCCTCAACTCCTGTTTACCTTTATGTATCGAATTTTATCACCACAAAATAAAATCACAGTGTGCTTGGACTTGTATTCAACCGGTTTATTTAGGTAGACTGATGATGGATGTTATTGTTTGAAATTTAGTGTTTACGTCCAAAAGCTTCTTCAGGGTTTATATGTTTCAAATTGAGCCGTTAAAATTCTTTATGACCTCTGATGGAATTCTAAAAATACCTCATTCATCAGTACGATATAGTAAGGAAATAGTACTGTATTTGATTATATTCGGGTGATGTGTTTTGGAAATGATATCACTGTACTAGTTTGATGTATAGTTTGATATCATTTCAATGATAAGAATGAGTGTTAGGTAAGCAATAAAGTTGATGTGAAGTAAATTATCATCAACAGCTACTGGATTAATGGAATTAATCATTTCTATTTCTAAATCATCTCAGAAATTTCCAATCGACCATTTACCATATTTCTAGCCTACAACTTTGAACATTATCTGTTATTAACTATAAATAATGAATCGATTTTTAATTAAACAACGATAAAACATAAATGTTGGAATCATAACTGTCAGATATAAATCAAGACTAGAAAGGTCAATTCTTTCATTTAAAAATCATTACTTTGAGCTCATTGAATATTTTATGTTACTCACAATATAAATAGAAATAGGTTTTGAATATTTTCCACGAATAACTGAAAGTTTACACACAAGTTGTATGACAGTCTAATTACTAGTTGAAAATCCGACAACACCGCACCTGTTGTCATGATGACGGAACTTCCTCAATGATAAACTCCACCTCATTCACTTCAACATAAAATTCATCTCGTATTGAGTTGCAATAATAAAATCCATCATCTCGATGATACTTTGTGACTGAAATTTATTCATACATACGTTGCCAAATAAGTACATCTGTCAACGGGAAATTTATTTTCTCTACGAATGACAATAACAAAATCATAATCATAAATCCTCGAAACTGCTACTAAAAAATTTGATGGCTCAAAAGGTTGGCCAACTGAATGTCAAGTAAAAATATGAGGAGCCTTGCATGAGTTGATTCAGGAATTAATCATTTATTTTAAATCACGAAACATACATGAATAACAATTTATTACTAATTCCGTGCGAACAAACAACAAAAATGATTAATAGTGATGGGATGAAATAGTCATTAACATCAAGGAACTATACGGTTTCATTATTAGAAATCGTGAACATTTTATCAAGATTGAAACTGTGCTGCATCTCAACTTCTTATGACAAACAGTTGTCAACGTCACTTGTCATTTGATTTTAACCTCTAAAAAGCGTTTCGAACAATCCAAGATAGTTAATCGATGTGTTCCTCGAAATAATGTATTACATACAGTGTGTTTGTTCTCAGAAGTGATAAAAGAGGTCATACAATTGTGAGGTTAGGTTCTCAAATAGTTTGAAGTTGAAAAATATAATATAATATAAATTCATGTTGAAACAGTACATTTTTAGTGAACGGGGACCACCCAAATTCACATAAGCCAGAAGTTCAAAGTTGACAAAGTCTCATCCTTCACCTCTTCGTGATTCTATTTGCATATATATTCTCCGAACGGCCGTCATCTGATTTCTGATATTTCGTGGTTTTACAAAAACATTTATGGACCTTGTGAGCATAAAATAAGTGACAGTCGAAGCGTATAGCAGGAGGTGACCCCCCATGGACTCTCATTGTTTAAGTTCAAGAAAGCCGTCTTCGTATTATCTATTACGTATACATAAGTGAATACTATAAAGCATAAAATATACGATACCCATCAAACCTAATCCACAATCACACAGTTTATGTTTTCTGCTGCAGAATGATTTATAAATATGGCCGGTATTTATGGCTTCGGTAAATGCATTGGTCGTGAAATGTCGTCTTCTTCTTCAACATTGACAATAATGTGCTTACAAGAATTTTGGAATCGTATTTCGAGGTCTCATGAATGTAGTTTGTAATTTCTCGAAATTTCTTCTCTGATATTCGATTAAAAATATCTTTGTCAGTTGGAGACTTATCATAATTTAAATTCCAAATCCTGAAGTAATATTTCATAGAAAAAATGGTATCAAATCAAAATAACAACAATCGACAGAAAAATTCAATTCTGAATGTTCAAAACTTTCAATCAATCAATTAATTACACCCACATAAGACTCACCTTTGATGTGCTTAACTCTTGACAGACCTTTCAGCTTAAACACAGTGATAAATGATATTTTGAGGATTACTTCATTTGTTAATAATGTGAGTGTTCAATTCAAGGATGGGTATAAAAAAAAACAATCGATATTTCCTAATACTTTTATTGTAAATGCATAAGTTGGAATGTTTTATGAGACAAATAATGCCTACAGATCTTACACAAGAAATATGAGGTAAACATTGACGACAAATGGATAATTTGTCTCTGAATATATTTTCATCGAAAAGTTCGCAATATTCAGAGCCTCATTTAGTATTTGGTATATTTCGCGAAATCATTATTACTATTGAAAACCATTAAAACATGGATTGTTACACAGAGATGCCCCATCGTTAATAACGTATGAAAATGGGGGGTCGCGACTAATGAATATTCACAAAAATAAATAATAATATACAGAAGTTAGAATAGGTTAGGGATGTACCCCATAGGGGCCAAAATAAAAAAAATACTGTACATTTTACATTCATACAAAAATTAAATAAATGAAAAATAAATTAATATATCGTATAAAAGATTTTGAACATTTGTACAATTTCATACAGAATATTATCATACACAAAAAATCAATTTGACTATGGTATAGTCAAAATCGAACGGTTACTCATGATTCAATCTAAAAATAATACTCAAAAATACACCTCACGTTTTCTCATATCATAAAAAACACATTCCATTACAAAAAATAAAATTAAATGACATTTCACTGCATATCATAATGGACAAGAAATATCACTCTGTATACGATAATTATAATACTTGTCCTGAAGTATCAATTACGATCTTCTCTCCATTCTAAAAACCTTGTTCTCAATTAACATCAAAGATCGATTATATCATGATTGAAAATTGAATAATGAAAGAAAAAAATCTCAATGACTTATTGAAGTATTCAGAGACCGTGTTCCATCCTAATCAATTATGGTGAAACACATGAAGATGTTATTCTAGAAATATTTTAATAGACACATGCATCTTCAGTTTCGAATTATATTTCAGGAATTTATAACTGGATCAAACTGATGAATTATTCATGGGCTCATTTTGATGGGTGAGCATTCGAGATCAGTCAGGCAGGCCTAAATGTCGATCGGCTATTGAAAACGGGTCCCTTCAGGGGAGGAAGAGATAGATTGCATCAGGAACTATATGGGATTATTGGATTCGAAAGCGCTTCTGCTTTCCTACACGTGCAAAAAATTTGTTAATACTGAAAAGTCGATACTCGCGGTTCATACTGAATTTCTCTGACTAGCACAAGCGTATTTTTCCACTAACTATACACTTAGAATTACATTATACAGTATCGGGGGATATATCTATGGTACAGGCACGAATCTGTGAGAGTGACGAGGAAAGCTGTAATGAAGGAAAACTCCACACACAATACCATACATCGTTTTCAATACAGTATAAGATGAACCTGTTCGATTTTGACTATGGAGTTCCGACGCGTTTTATCTTCAATCTGTCGTTTCATTAGACCTGATATTGCTACAGCACATTCTCAACTCCATCATATCTCCCAATTCAGTTTCGCAAAATTTGTTTGCGTCAGGACAAATCTCGTCTTCCTCCTTTGTGTTATCGCCGCAGCCTACAAGAAATCCTGCCTGTTGGCAATTGCATTTATGTCTTACATCGTTAGCCTTGCAGGATTTCTTCATCGCAGTGTGGTTTCTTTTGAATCGGATTTTCCAATCGGTGTCTTTTCTATAGAAACTGACGTGCGATTTGCTGATGCCACTGCAATTGGCCGGTTGTTCGTTAAAGAGGCAGGTCTCTTTCCATTGCAGGTATTGCTCGTAGGTCTAGAATAGAAACATGTTTTTATTGGTGCCCCATTTTACCCATTTCAAGCACGCCTGAGCGTGTTTAAGTCGAACTTTGAAAAACGCGCGTTTTTTAAAGTTACCATGGCGATATCAACGAAGGAACGAGAAACGTGAAGTCTAAATGACGAATTTTTGATTATTGATCTGACAGGAGTACCTTGTAAACGTCAAATGAACTATAACTGACAGATGCAAAACTTTATTCAAACGTAAAATGTGGCACCAATAACAAAAATAGCGTAAAGTATTCGTGGATCTAGTCTTTAAAAAAATCGCGCGTGTTTTAAAGACCATTTTATCCACTTATACTTTAATATACTATATCTGATGATGACATGGTGATTCATTTTGGAAATAGCGTTAGTTAATTTTATTAATTATTCTTGGGATATTTGGGATACAGAAAAATATGGATATTTCCTCTACTCACTCTGGCTTCTAGAAGGAACTGTTTTCCTCTTTTTCTTTTAACTTTGCGCAGGCATATGAACTTGCGGGCACGTGGATCGTATAATGAGAAATTCCTGTCCACTCTAATACGATACAACTCCCCTGAAACAAAAACAACTGTAGGAGTTACGAAATAAAGGAGTTAGCATCATCGATATCCCAGGATGAAAACAACCTTGACATTGTAACGACAAATGCGAATCGGTGTTCTTACTTTTTTCGTTGGTGTTTGTTTCTACAGTATTCCCGTTGACGACGAGGTATCCTCCGGAAATCTTGTTCTTGAAAGTTAATTTCTGCAGAGGTCCCATCGAGTGACAATTTCCATAGGTGTTTCGGACGACCAACAAAATCTGAAACGAAAAAACCATCATCTCCTCTTCATTTACAGAAGTGAACATTGGGATTGTTTCCACAGAATATGACATTGAAAGCTCGGGGGAGAAACGACCATCTCGTAACTCTCAAACATTATTCATCATCACCTACGCTATTCGCTTATCTCTCCATTGAGTGCCTACGTCCCCAAAACCAATAATTATTGCTTTCTCATTGAGCACCAATTAGAGAAATGCGCGAAACTCACAAATCAAACAAGAATCTTGAAGTGGAATCAGAGATTGTATCTTTTGTTTATTAGGCGCCACTTCGGAAAGTTGTCCAGATATTCCGTATAAGTAAGTGAAACAATTACTGTAATTGACACGAGGTAGAAACGTGGTTGGTCTTGAACAATAATATATAGGGTGTGTGAAAGAGAGTGGGACATTTTAATCAACAATTTCTGATGAACGGTATTTGTAATTGATAAAAAACTTCACATTGATCCATGAGCTTAAACAGATACATGAAATATCATGAAGAGGGATATAAAAATGACATCGAAAATGGGACAGGCTGTACAGCGCGGTCATTGCTATAAAAAAATAGTAATAAAATCGACGAGCAAAACAAAAATGTCACTTTCGATGTGTGTACATTCAATATGAATATAATTCAACCAATAAGTAATATAACTACTATCCTTATTACCTATCAGTTTGGTAGTTGTCAATATTCATGAGCGAAGAAATTTATGGGACTACAAAATCGCCAACTAACTATACGGCTCGATGATTTCATTGAGACTGGTACTCACCATGATAGTAAACAAATAGAAAACTGCCTTTCCTGGTTGTTTTAATATCCTGCAACAAACAGAAACGTGACGTTAATGACCAAATTATCGTGACCATTAGAAAAACAAATGCGATACGATCATTTAACTGGAGCATTGATATAAAATAGATATCAAAATCGTAAATCAGAGTAAACGGTATTGGTTTACATGGGTATCCAGTTTCAAAACAGTTTTTTCTACCGCACTTCTCGAATTATACTGCGTTCAGTTTTCACAGTTGTTTTCAATTTCATTTACGGTAATACTAGATGCAATAGTTCATAACAAATACGTAGCTTTAGTGGCGTGGTTTTCCATAGGAAAACATCAAAGATCGTCAGAGACAAATAATCGGTGCAATGACGTAGGAACTCTTAACAATGACAGGTCTGCACAAGGTCAATTGGCTAACATACAGTTCCTCAATATAAGTAGTTTGTTATGAGAATGTTTATCGTTATTTTATGGCTAAAAAGTCAAATATCCAATCTCTCTACAGAATTCTTTGAATTTTTCTCAATGAGGTGGGTATCACATTCCCTATCAATTTATTGAAACGTACATAAAGATTGAATAATGTTTATGATCACTGGCGTCAAAACATACCAACAAAATCATTTCACAGGTATTTTTCATTTGTTGATCGAAAACGCACTGTATTGAAAACAATTTCTAGAGTAATCTCAAACTATACTATTTTTAGATGTTTTTTTGTACACCTCACATGGATATGGAATTTCCGAATTTTTCTTGAAAGGATTGTTGTTTGATGATG
Organism: Plagiodera versicolora; assembly: GCA_037013635.1. Lineage (NCBI taxonomy): Eukaryota > Metazoa > Arthropoda > Insecta > Coleoptera > Chrysomelidae > Plagiodera > Plagiodera versicolora. Next base: position 1,209,918 of record CM072988.1, read on the forward strand.
ACAAGTACACTCTGTTCACTTATTCTCATTTTCATTTTGATGTTTATACAGGGTCAGAATTGATCATGACCATCACGAGGAAAATCTAAGAAAAAAATCCATCTCTTGCAGTTTGAAAATTATGGGCGTTTTAAGAACAACCTAGAAATTTAATCAAACTGTACCATTTTTCGGTTATTGTGGTTATTCTTCTTTATTTTTGTTCATTTGAACTTTGGAAACGTAATCCTAAATAACATTTCTAGAATCCCAATGAAAAATAATGATAAAATTGCCTCAAGATTCCGAGAATTGAAACTGTTTGTTAAACTAGGAATCTAAAATTTTCAAAATTCGTCCAATTTGACAGGCCCTCCTTAAAAAAAATGTACTAGACTGCCTTGGCAAGTGGCATTAAAAATTGGCGCTTTATCAGAATTCTAAAATGGTACAAAACTTGTTAGTTCTATACAATAAAAAATAGTGAAAAATTAAAACCTAAACTAACTCGATTTTCATTATCTCACTTGAAATGTTTTTAATTCGCACAAGCTCTAGGTTGGTTCTCAATTCTAAGGCAAAATGATAAAATTTCTAGGTTTTTTTTTAATGTCCATTATTTTCAAGCTGCATGGGATAGATTTTTTGTTCAGATTTATCTCGTCATGGTTATGATCCATCCTGTCGCCCCGTTTCGGCTTGACGTTGAGTTCTGGGACACCCTGTATATACGTTTGGATATAATCAAGAGAAGAACGGTCGAAGCAGTCTCTTAATTTCTCAGATAACTCACCGATTCCAATACACTGTCATTCCCAAAGTTCAGAAACACTTCAACAAAAAATAACTCGCGTGAGTTTTCATTCCGACATCAACTTCTCAACAGTCGTTGCAAAACTATGACTGGCACATTGACTTTGCAGATCTATATACTTCGAGAAACAATCATAAACTATAAAAGTACATGATTGTAGACGCCAAGAATATCGAAACACGAAAAAAATTGTCTACATGGCGTCATGTTTGAGAGCATGATGTATCCGGATTGTTCCATTCAGCATCACGAAATCATGATGAGTGTGAATCGAGTATTCCGACCACAAAAACGAGATAGACTAAGAACCCAAGTATAATCGACGTTTGCCATTTTTTCACAGAGAATAACAATTGGTCAAGTTTTCGAACTCTAGCAGTTGCCAAAACAACCGATTAGATTTCAGGAAATATGTATGCATTATTTGCCATTTTTTAATTATTTATTCACGATCATCCTTCGATTTTATCAAAAATCATTAAATATATACAACAATTCTTGTGTGTATCTAATGCAATGAATCATAAAACATTTGGATAAGTAGGATTCAGAACATAAAAGATCGTTAAATTGTTATGCTGTTCCATGGTTCCATGACCACAGATCATAAAATATAAAGCATTATAAACGATTATGAAATGTATCTAACCTGAAATAGAAATATTACTTCTCAGTGTTAGGAATATAATTTTTTTCTCATATACGTAACTATTTGCATGAAGATTTGTTCAAGAGTATTACATCCAAGCATAGGATCCATTGTAACTACTGTCATTGTCAATTGTCAGTGTCAAAATCATGAAACGTGATGCTCTTAGCTCTTTAGACCTTGTAGAAAATTCTAATGCAAGACTATTTCCCATTTTTCACCTTTAAAAGGTATAATTGTGACTTATATCTACCCATTCATCTCCATCACTAATTCCATTTATAAGTATCTACTTCTACACTATTAAATAGAGAATATTAAGTCATATTGAGGAAATGCCTCGCCTTCCATTAAGTGCCAAAATGCAATATTTAATTGTGAGAGCCGAGATTACAGCTATTACGGGCTGAAAGTAAAAGGAACAGATAATTGTGGGTTCACAAATTGAACCATTTGGCTTCATGGGTGGTTCTTAGAAATCGTTGCAGTGACGGTTGAAAATTGCGAGAGGTGATACCTCGGCAGCCATTACTGAACTTTGGGTAGTTGTCCTTTCAGGATATATACAGTAGGTTCATTCAAAAATGTTCGTTATACAAGCTGTCAAGTATCTAGATAAGTGCAAGACTTATCAAGAGAAAATTGTTTCTCAGAACGAATTCCATTTTGAATTGTTCTTCTCAACTTTGAAGTTCCTACACCTGATGCAGCTCCTATAAATCAACTATTCAATCATCACATGACATTTCCATACCCATTGGGTATACAATATGGAGTATAATCCTTTCATCGTCGGACATAAATGTCCCATTCACATACTAAACCGAATGACATCGTGAAAGATCCCTTATAATGTTGATTTACTCTATCCTTTTACACAGCTTATACACAATAGCATAATCTGACAATAATGCGATTACCAAAGGAAGTGTAGGCTTCAAGCGACAGTCCTGTCAATTGTCATTGTAGGCAAGGGTGACGATTTCAGAAAGCAAAGCTGCCGCCTGTTGACCAATTCGGTATGGACATCACTTTTATGGAAGGAAAATATTGTAAGAAGTATGAATCATATTTTGGACATCTGCTCTATCAATGTTTAGCTCATTTATACAAGATGAACACACCAGAGGAATTTACTTTCGGGAAAAGCGATTTCAAAAAGTCAACAACAATTGATTTTCAAAAGCCAAACTCAGTTTTTTTTAAATACATAGGGGGTAGAGAGTTTATTATAAATACTCAATTCATCAATCAGTGTCAATCATTGGAATAATTTTCATGAGAATCCAACGATCAATATAGTAAATCATTTCACAATTCCATTCGATTTATATCGTCTCAATCTTTCAAATTAATTTCCATGTCTGTTGAATTGTTTGTCTGTATATAAATAAACACGATAGTGATATCAGCGTCCAACTAACGCCTGAAATATAAACAAACCTATAGAGAATTCACGCTACTGAATTAAAAAAAAAATGATACATCAAGTTACAGTTACCCAGTTGTTTAGTTTATATGACGATATCAACGGGAAATACCCAAGAAAAATTGTATGTCTTCGAGTTTGCAGATTTGTTTAACAAAATATCTTTCACCTCATGTTCTGTTTGCTAAGTAATTTATTGTCCATGTATTTCACTTTCCTCCATTTCACAATGGAGTCACTTTCGTGGTGTATATGTTTATGACTTCTTATCTTGTTGTTATAACTATAAACTTCACGTTGAATAATTTTAATAATTTGTTTCAACTGTTCCACGCTACTGATCATTTTGGTTGTTGTGAAGAAATCCTCATTGATATTTAATAATTTTTCAACTACTTTAACCAATGTTTTATTTCAAAGTTTCAGTAAGTCCAATTCCCAATGTGTGTTTTCATTTACAAAGTGTATTGTGATAAAAGGAATTGATAAATTATTAGTATAAACAATGATAGGTGGGAATGGTAAAGAAAAGTGCATTTCTTCGTATGCACGAATAAAAACAAACATCCTCATCTGATATTGCTACACACTAATCTATTGATAGGTGTGCTTACTTATTTCCAGTAAGAAAAAAAAAACGTGAAATATCCTCAACGGGAGGGATTTGTGTCTCAGTAAGGAAGCAGTGCTCACAATTCAACTACAGTTTGAATAGTAGAGAAAATGGACACGTTATTTCTGCTATAAAATAGCACAAGTCAAAGAAAAGGGCACAAAGAACTATTCAAGAAGTTCAACTGGGAAAAATAAATGACCAACTACCGGCTCTTTTGTGAGCTGTAAATAAAGAATAAAAAAAAACGAAGAAACTGGGATGGATTAAAAAAATCAAAAGTAACAACACCGCTTTATCGCTTGTAGTCATTCATCGAATTTTTTTGAAATCCATGGCCGCTAATTCAACATGATATGTCTATGTCTCTCCTTAAAAGGACATAAAAACAACAAACACGCTCTGGGAATAACTTTCCATTATCGAATTACCGGAAAAAATGTTAATTAAATTCCTCTAGACCAAAAGTCGAATAGCCGATGTCCCTGTTTCGAAATTTATTCGTCTAATAATACGGAGGAAAAAAACTGTCGAAAGCATTAATTGGTTGATTTGAAAACGCCTGGCGCCACCCAAACAGTCCATGTGGCGTGTCAAAATACCGAGAATTTCAACAGATTTAACACTTCAGCGGCTCGAGATCGGTTTCATTGCGGTTTGAAGTGACTCATCAAGACCCCATTTGGCACTATCGCTTCACATATCGTAGTAATGACACATTTGGGTTAACGTAATCTATACGCTCTAGCCAGATCCAGAGAAAAAAAAAGTTTCTAGAAACGATAACACAGAACAACAAGAAGAACTCTGTGCGTGTTTGATTTCTAGCTATTTCATACCCAGAACGACAGGTGACTTTATCAACTCATGAATTTGACCCAACTATACTCAACTGATGCGCTAGCCTAGGCCCGAAACGGTTCTGGACCTAAACTCGTCACATCTTCAAAAACAAATAATATTTGAATCAAAATTCTTCGTGGTGTATTAGTGACTAATCTGATACAAGTTGCCAATCATCTTAGTGATATTTTTCATCAATTGGAAGGAGGGAAGAAACGAACGGAATACTTGAACTCGTTAACCTAATTACATACTTCTTGGGTGGTACATAATAGCTTGGATTTTCTGTAGCAAAGCCTCTTGAGATCAAGAATTATTCATCGCAGTAGCGTTCGGAGAAAAGTTTGTGGAAACAATGAAAATACTCGATTCATTCCTCACTGTTCGATCAAATATAGACTTTTTTCATTACTTTGCTCGTTTTCTTTTTTTTGGGCGGAAAGTATGCCGTCACTCAGTCGGCGGTAGTCAATTAATTCTCTCAAGAGAACTAGATGACAGGCGTTTGAAATGCATCAGCCTTCAATGTCGATTATATACGGGTTTAACAGCGTTTAGGCCTGTCAGGTGCTCATTAGTCAAATTTACGAGGTTAATCAAACAGTCGAGTAGATAGAAAGCCGTGGAGTGTTGTATCATAAATATTTATTGATGTTATGATACGATTTTTTGTGGCGTTTTTTTGTCTCTTCTGTAATTGATATAGTTTTTTTTTTCGAATTGACGATTGGAGATTTGTCATTTATCCAACACCCGGTATTACTGAGAAGAGAATATGGAATTAGATTTTGTATCCATTATTTTCAGGACTAGAAATAGTAAAAAGGTGATATTACTGGAAATCCTTGATCCATAATTGCTCACTAGGACCAACACTGAACTTTTGCCAATATCACGTCTGTATTCCTCTACTTTTTGGTCAATTTCTGGGTGTTCTCAAGAACCTCCCACGAGGAACACATCTAGCTCTAATGTGACAACATCTTACAAGTAGAGGCATGCCCATTAGACTCCCAATATTTGTAGTGACACACTTTTAGTAATTACACAAACATCATTGTCGTTAATTTCCACTGGCTGTCTCCAACTCATAGAATATTCAAATGATCTTCATGAATATATCGGCTTGAGTACTGAAAGTGCATTTTCTAAACGAAGAAGTATTTAGACAACATTGCTGGTATCATTAAAATAACTTTTATTACTCTTTGGATGGAAATGCAGATCATAAGTAAACCATTTTCAAGGAATGGAATATTGAGATCAGAAATACGCCTGTTTTATCTTCAACTTGAGCTTGATAGATGATTGGATAAACGAGCATAAGGAAACTAACCATTTCTTCTCTCAGTGTTCATTTGGACTCTTCTATTACATGAAATGTATTTTTTTATTACTCTCACACTAAAAGACCGACTAAATAAATAAGGAAGGTAATGCTGGTGGTCCCATACTTGCTTATTTAGAAACAATCATTATGCCTAGTCTATTACATCTATTTCTCTGAAGTTTTACGTTTCCATGTTTGTAATAGTACTCAACCCACACAATGGAAAATGATCTTCTCTGTCAACACGATTACATTTTATACTCTTTCTGTTATTTATTTATTTTTTCCATGTTTCAATTGGGGCCCCACTATGACAAGGAATGTCTCCCAGTATCTCACCACCTATCATGTCTTTTTGTACCAGAAGGATATCCTCAGCTCGACCTCGTACTCAGCAAATAATATGAGAAGCCTTCATAGGGGAATACAATTTCCTCCTATTCAGCATTACCACCTTTCGAAATCTTCCAAGAAGTCGTTCCATAAACGCACGTCGTGTGCACTCAGTCACCAATCAAACACACTTCAAAACAAGTGATAGCGTATTTTCTTATGGACTTTGGAATAATGCAGTGCAGCATATTTATTCTTTTCTCTGAGGTTTGCTCAACTGTCGTTCACCTCTCTTATCGCTCTCTGATACAATTCTCAAAAAAGTAGAACGCAAATTTTCACACAGAGATCAGCGATGAATCGTTATTCGAGCTCACGTTGTGATGAGATGGTTCAAGACAATAAGTCTGGTGTATTGAACGCTATCTCAGTTTAATGTAGGCTCTTTTTTAGGTGTATAGCTGGAAGATTTCGAGAATCTTCCACTCATAAACGGTCGAGAATAATTAAAAGCTTATTAATTCATTAACGTACCTTTCTATCATTCAAGCAGGCAACTTTATGATCACGCTGAAAGTGATGTTTGAACAGATAAAAGACCTGCGGGAAATCAAGCGAGAAATTGTCTGCGTTTTATCTCGACGCTAAGAATCTCGAAAAAGTGCCGCGCTTGAAATAGAAAATATTATTTATTAGTAATAACAAACACTTTATCACCTACCACGCAGCCATCACCGAGGTATGTTGAATATTCACGAGAGATTATAAATTATTATAAGAAGCTACAACTGAAAGAAAGCTAGTTATGTTCATGGGGCGCGAACACATGCTAGGAATTAGGAAAATTCAATCACAAAATGTGTTTTTCCGAGCTAAAAATGAGGCTTCATTGTTTGGAGAACTGTTTTCATTTCATAGAATTCTGAATCTTTCTCAATCTTCCTCCATTTCATTCCTAGCTTCATTTTCATTGTCTGTCCAACTGTTCAAACTTCTGCATTCTTTTTCTCCACCTCATTCCTCTTTTTGTATCATTTGCTTTGCTCAACGTAATAACAGTGTGTGTCGAACAAAACCCTGAATAAAATGCCTTTATGGTAGGCAGTACCTACATAGCTCATGCCGAAACTGTTGGGTACGAAAGACCCCCATGGAGGTGACAGGTGACCATTAATATTTTATTGTCTATTTGATTTTCGACCTAACCCTGAAACCGTAAAAAATGCTGACGCAGAAAGAACCTCGCCGCTTCTCGGTAATTGGCATGAAACGAAAGTGTGAAAATGGAAGCACAGTGAAATCGGGTATGCTTTTGTGAGCGACTATTTTCCGAACTAGGATGATTCAATTTATGGGGTTTTTGTTCAAATACGGTGTAGTTACACCTGTCTTTCTATTTGGAGACCATAAAAGTTCAGCTGATTGTCCCAGTAGATGAACTAGAAAGTGAACACAAAGTGAATTCGTTGAGCATGTTCAGTCTCAATATTGACAACTGACAAATGACAATAGAAATTATGAAATAGACATCGTGGTAGGTGAAAATCTCAAATCATTCGCAAACTAATGATCAGTCGAAATCTTGGAGACAAACTATTCGAGATTCTGGATTTCTGGATTCGTAATTTATGGAAAATGCTCCTTGTTTTCGATAAACATAAAACCACGGATATACGATGAAGTATAAGGGGTTAGCACGTCACACCAATTAGTTATTCGCTATTGAAACTAGCCGACTTATTGGAAATGATCCCAAAAACGTATCGAATATTGTAATAAGGATTGTGTAAGTATGTTCTTGTTATCCTTCAAGTTTATTTTGATGATTTCACTTCTGGTTTCATTAGCAATAACATTCTGTTTTCGGAAAAAAATATCCCTGCCCCGAAACATTCACAAGATCTGAACATTTTGAATGCTTTCTGATCATTAGATAATCAGTTATCTTTGATCAGCTACCATGGTAATGATGGTTATACGAATTTTTTTCACACGATACGTTTCAGTTTTCAATCACTTCCGATATATTCTGGAGGTCTTTCTCGTGGTTTCAACATCTACTGAAAAGACATGATTTCTTACAGAAGTAGGAACAAGTATTCGTGCTTCTACGAATGAGTGTGATATCAACACCTGTGGCTCAGTCATTGAAAACGTAAATTTCTAATTAGTTTTGAAACTGAACGACGCCTTATATATTATGAATGATCACGTTTTAGAGTTCATATCAGATGGAATATAAATGAGGAACCATCCTTCTTCGGGCGTCGATAACCACATATCTGATTCTTCAAATCCACAAACATTCATCAATATTGCCCGATTTATCTTGTGAAAGAATATCGAATGATTGGGATGTTCTCAAATGGAAACGAAGATCAAGAGATGCTTCAATGCAACTGGTTTCAAGCGAATTTATGATTTTCTTGATCTTGTCTTTATTAAATTATCAAAAGGTGATATGATTCAGACATCCAACTGCTACTAGGTCATCAGAGGCATCCAAATATTCATTGGGTCTTCATGTTCGTGTCTACAGCACGAAATTTTCATCACGGAACTGCTAGGTAGCGTGTTCCAATCATCACCTACTCCATGATATGCAAATGATATGCATCCATTATCAAACGCGCTAATAAACTTGAAATATTATTTTGTAAAAGCAGCGTATGAAATTGAGGGGATATCCTTGAAACATCACAAGTGAAACCAATTGCTAATCATGCAAAGCGCCTCAGCTATGGGGTGGAATTCCCTGTTGTAATTCGAGCACAAATTCATGCAGAAGAAAGTTGAACTTGGTGCCTCCCCTGTTGAATTGAGATAAAAAACATTGTGTTGCGTTAAGAAACCTCTTGCTGGACAAGCATCTCGCATGTTCACCTGCCAAAGAGTCGTTTCTCATTCAACACCATAATGAAATAAAAGGCAATTAATGAAGTTGCATAAACATGCACTGGCATTGATTATCATCCACTAGACACGCACAAACCTGGTTGGACATTTCATGCCGTTACGTGAATGGCTTTATCCAATCAAGATTTCCATAGAACGTGATATCTTGATAGCACCTTCTAGTACCTACTGGGTATGTCATGTAATGGTTTGGGAGACAGACGTTCCACAATTTCTAGATGTTAGATTTTATGTTTTTGGTCCTACTTTGACTTGTGACAAGTCACAGCATCTTCAGTGCTATTTTATGATTGTACTCGATCAGACATGACGAATATTTGGAGGTATTCCATCCCGGTAAAGAGAGACTTTTGAATATGACCTTGAAACGAATGCATGAGCGTTATAACGACTCTCAAGACTTGTGTGAAAAAGAAATTTGTTCGAAAGCTCGTAAACTAAACGGAAATATAATTCTTGTAATTAGCGAGAGGCTTCGGGATCATTCATTAGTTGTTTGGAGCACTCAATCTGAAAAGTCCGAAAACCGTAATGTCTTCATTAAGAATAAGCATGCGCGACTCGTCAGGAACGTCCCAAGTCTGGAAATATCCCGATTGCACAACAGGAATGGTTGTAGAGAGGAATTTTCCTGAAAAAATGAGCACTTTGATCTAGAGGCTCTGCCAGACAACACACTAACCACCTCCTGCTCATAGTGAGCTTTTATTTGGGTGGAATATAGCCTTCTACGCCACTGAACTGCATCAAAAACTAGTTAACGCCTGAGAGATGAGCGACAACGTGTGTGGTGTTCGAGCATATTGTAATTTCGAAATGAAATTTTAGGAAAACGTGCAGCAATTTGCAGTTTTAATCGATTTTAAATTGCCATTCTATCGAGTCTTGCTTTTCCAAAAATCATGTTAGCGCGCCCTGGACATAAACATGTGTGAAAATATTAAATGGTGCGGGCCAAGTCAATGTCACTAGTCATAGAAATGTTGAAGGATATGAGGAAAATACCAAATAAGGCGAATAATTAAAAATAATATTCCAAGTGATTATTTGTTTTGAATTTGGAACAAGGCGAATGAATTCGTTATGAATGATGTTATGAAATAGAAACTAAAACGCATTTCATAGTGAATATTATGTCAACATGAATGAAATGTTTAACGTACTTATTTTCATTATTGGAATTCCACTACGAAATGCTTACTAGTAAAATATAGACCAGATGAACGTCACTGTTTGAAGTCTAGAATTGGATAACAGTAAACAGTTGCAAAAATAATTTGAAAACTTAAAAGCTTTCGATCACAATTCGAGTTCCAAAGTTCGATTCGCACTTACAAATCATGAACAATTTTATTCCATGCTATGAAATTAGTTTCTACGTAATAGTGCTAGATGATAAATAACAGTGATGTTGACTTATGATAATCCATCATAAATGTTAATTAATTCGAAAAGAGAGAGAGAAGTTGAAGTGGCTAATCGATTGTTTCGAAAAAAAAAAGTTCATGTTTTCATTTTTCGCTATATGGTAATTTTTATTTACATCATTCGAATTCAGTGAGAAGATTTATATGCGATTCACTGGAGAGATATCACATTACAAAACAAATAATCGCCAATTGACGAAGAATAAGAAAGACATATTAATTGTAGATGTCAATATTGAAAACGTACGTCTGAATCATTAGCATATGTGAACAAAGAATAACAAAGGATTTTTGGAAGGCATTTATAATCTTGTAATGTATGAGTAATGAAAAAACAATTAGATTCAGTGTTAGAATGAATGTCAATGTCAAATGTCAAATCATAACCTAAAATTGAAATATTTCATTGATAAGTATAGTATTTGAATTATTTATTGAAATTAGTGATTCTCTGAACGCTGTTCTCAACTATTTGTGTCAATTGTTTTTCTCTGTATTGTCCAACAAATCAAACCGTTGATGGACACCTGAAACAGGTAGACTATAAATCGATAATTTATTGATTTTCTTCTGTGTAATGATGGGTATTCATACAGCCCTGGTTTCCATTGTCGGCTTAACAGTGTTTATAATTTGTTAATGAGCATGACCAATTCTCTTTTGTATCAGATGCAAGGAAGAATATTCCTTTATGGTTGAACAATACGAACAATGAGAGTTTGCTTGGCATATTTGATTTGTTTATTTTTCTGTATTTGTGTCACACATACCTACGATAGGGTGCATAAAAGGGTTTTTCAAACTCATTTAGGCACAGTAACATTATTTTTTTATTGTCTAATATCAATCAGTTTAATTTAATATTCAAATAATTCCACCATAGTTGTCTAAAATTCCCAGACACTGAAATAAAATGAATATATGCACAATTTGTAATTCAAATTCACTGTCAGTTTGAATTCTGATGAATTATTTGGGATTAAAATTTCAGAAGAACGATCTTGGTTTCGATTCTAAATTACGACTCACGCAGATTTCTTCACCGCAACTGAGAGTGATTTATTATGACAGGACGAAAAATATTGCTAACACTATACGAAATGAAATAGAAATAGAGAACTAGCAGAATTCTGTTTCTCCATTGATAAAATCCGAATACTCTTGAAATTCAATTCATACAAGATAAGATTAAGAAAATAAATGAATTGTTCATTTGCAAAATTGGACTATAACAATAATATATCATGTTATCATATCGACTCAATTTTCTGTGTTTTAATTTTTTCCTAAATATAAAAATATATACATCGATTCCAGACAATCAAAGATGTAATGAATGGACGGAGAAAAATAGAAAAACACTGATTCAATGACGTAAGATAATTGTTAGATAACGGTCCACTTATACATCAATTATAAAACCTACATCAATCATGATATTAGGTATCAGTTTGAAAGGTTGTATGTCACTTTTGACATAACTACTTTGCCCCAAATATTCTCTCTCACATATCTATCATCGTATTTTCAAAACTCAAGAGAGTTTCAATTATGTAACCACGTTTGATAAGAGAGACAAAAATCCTATTTTAAAAAATAGCTTCGTCTTCTTCTTCGAAAAGCACGGCAAGTTCAGTTTCAGTGTTCTATATTTCGGGTACCTTCAGGTAAATTCAGGTAACCCACAGTGTTAAAATCCGATGAGTTTATTATGTTTGGTCGGTAAATAACCTACTAGCGCCTAAAACGGTCTTTTTCTAGAAATAACACTAATAAATTTCTCTTTGAGACCTGCGTTCGATGTCAGAATAAGAACACCCAGAATTGAGACAACCCAAAAATGTACGAAGTTCGGATGAGAAATAAGGAGACTTTTCCAGATCCATATCAGCACACCGAATTGGATTCGTTCAGTTCATCAAGAGATATACAGTGCGTACAAAATTGAGATTTTATTTGCTAATTTCTTGATAGCTTCGACAGTTTTTATGATATCGGTTTGAAAATTGGTACATTGGGATGTTTTAGGATGGCCAACAAGAATATTTTATCAGTATTAACGTAGTCCTTAGAGGGCGCCACTTTCACGCTTAGAATTATTTAAGAATACGCACAACTTTTTTGTCCGTCAAAAATCAACATTTTCGATTGGACATTTATTGAAGTACGTTATCTTTTGAACAAAGAAGTATTCTTGGGAAAAGTCGAAAAACCTTACCGTTTTTACGATAAACCCGATTTTGAGTATTGAAGTCACAAATAATTCCAAATAATTAGTTTTCTAGTGTCAGAGAAACCGATATCATAAAAACTGTCAAAGCTATTAAGGAATTTGCAAATAAAATTTCAACTTTAACCGCACTGTATCTTTTTAACCATCAACATTTGCATAAGCGATGTTGCGCTCAATCGTCATATTTTGCTCCTCTCTATTCTGTTTCATTTTTTTTACCATATTAATGAAACACCCTGTATGGGGTAGTACTGACAAAAAGCAAGCAGAAAAGATATCAAACTAATCTAAAAACTGATTAAAAACCAGCTGATAAAATAGTTTGAATGAATTGAGGATCGTTAAGACGCCATGCCAAAGTAGGTATTCCCAATCTGAAGGTTTCATCATCAGAACTGAATTCATAGTGATTTTCTCCGAGTCTAGTAAGATACCAGTTCGTTCATCCTGATGATCAAGTCGATTAATACAACTGAGCACTTGTAAATGGGTGTCTGTGTTGATATACGTTGCATTTTATAAATAAACAATTGGGGATAGTATCACAATGTAAACTTGCAATCTAAGCAATGTACGTTCTTAAATTACAACAAAAACGTACTGTCTACATTGGATTCTGAGGGGAGACAAGTCAAGAAATTATTTCGTTCATTCGACATGGACATTTCCTTCAGTTTGGTCGTGTTTGATATTATTCAATCGAATAGAACTATCAAATTCAATAAAACACGACTCGGTAAATATTTATATACGTTTACGAATTCAAATATTGTACAACCGAATAGAAGTAGAGTATACAAACGATCAAGAAGATGAATGAAGCATTGAAAAACTATATTTACTTTGTGAGATATAGAAAAGCTAACTAGACTATATTATTGTTTAATTTTCATGTACCTACAATTTTATTTATATTAAACACGAGGCGTTTGAAGGTTTTGAATTATTTGACAATATTTCGCTGTCTGAAACTACAAACTCGAAACTTGTACAAGGCGAAGAAAGACATGAAAAAATCACACAGGACGTTAATGAATCAAATAAAAACTGTACTTATTTTAGTAAATCAAATAATATACCCCGCGTAATTCACTGTCGCTGATAAAAAAATTCTCGAAGTAATTTGTAATTTCAAACGTAGGTATACCTCATGATGACCTTAATTTAAGAAATGTGATATGATAATACGAGCAGTGATTGCATTGGATGTGTGTTTCATAACCTGACGAGAAAAATTACAGAATTCCCAACAGTTCTTAATTCGAGAATTTTTATTATCACGGACTGATTACTCGAATTTCATAATCTCTATCGTTATAATCCCTGGAATTTCGTGACTATGAAGATAACAGACTCAACTAGGACAGTTTCCACAATAAACAGATCAGATAAGACGAAAGATGTTCTCACTCAATTATGGTACATCTAGAATGTGTACTACTTTGAAATCTTAGATAAAAAAATTCCACTTTCCAGTGTTTCACTGTTAAAAGCCACGTATGAATATAGAAGTACAAAAACACGAGTATATTTTCATCGGCTTTATATAATACTGGTGAAACCACTCTTCAATTGTTTGAGGGTCCAAATTGTCGATGGGAATTTCATGGAACGCATCCTAGACGGATATTTATCGAATCGTCGTGAGATGGCGACACAATCGTGTTCGGTAACATTGTTTTCTTCCACGTCAGTCAGACTGGCGGGAAATCCAAACTGCTCTAGTTCATTGACCTACTTTTGTATTTATTGTAGTCGTTTATCTTTTGCTGTGTGGTGTTTTTGAGTTAAAATGAAGTTTCGTATAGTTTGTGGACAAGCAGAAACCGTATCTCGTCATCTTTATGGAATTCTGAAGGTAATTTGTTGGTTTTTGGAGTTTTAGTCAATAATTCACTTCTTCGTTACTCACTTAGGACGAAACCGTTCGGAAACAATGGATTCTCGCATTGGGAAAACATTTACAAGTATTTTGAAAACATCTTCTATTCAATTTTCCGACTGTGTGTCAGGAATCAATAAAAGAGAATATTTTCACGAGAATTTGTCATTTCTCAATTTGATTGACAACTAAACTGACGAGCATAGAAGTCAACGTTGCCGCTCCTAAGATGGATAATTCACGTCTTCTGCGCAAAACAAATAGTCACTTCCAACAAAGCCAAAGTCAATTACTGAAATGTCTATCTACTGAATCAAATTACTCGTATAGAAAGAAGACAATCATATCAAACATCTCACATTTTATAGTCATCAAAGAAATGGGTATTAAAAAATGTTTCATGGTGTCATAAATGTATGTAGAAATTTCATTTCACACTTCAACTTGACACTATTTTCCTACGTTCATTGACAAACGAAATTGTCACCTGAAGATGATGTAGCTCTTCCCAGTCTATTTGATAAGAATCCTTTTATGGCCCATCACTCTATTAATTAAGATTACTTGAAGTTTGGTAGCGCTTAGTAATGGGCTGTATATTATCACTATCGCTGATAAAATCTGTTGGGATTTCTGTGTCTTCATAGAAGCACAGATAGGGAGAGAAAATCCGTATGTAAGGTGTCACTGGTTATTTAGGAGCGAGATTATAAAAGTAATTTGAGGTATTTGAGATATAATCAGATATTTTATATTGTCATTGAGTGTAGAAGTGGAACATAACGTTTTCATCTCGTTACAAAATTAGAAGATAAATGTTTAGTACTAATATCAGATTTATCAAAAGTGAGTTATGCAGATATTTCTCACAGTATAATTCGGCTCATTTGAATATCTAATCAGCAAAGACAGTCAGAAATATGAAATATGAATTTCTTGAATCCCATATTAATAAAATGAAAAAAAATTGGTATCATCAATATTCTGTCAGACATACGGCGTAGTTTTTGAGTTTAAACAACACTGTAAAAAATGCAGTCGATAATATCCGATAACTTTTATATCGAAATGATTATCGACATTATCAAATTGACATTGTTATCTGAATGGCACAGATAAAGTTCTAATTTTATAGAAACAAGAGTTTCACCATTATTCCGAACCACTTTATACAGGGTGTCCCAGAACGCATGGACGTTGATAGTACCCTTGTAGTTTGTTACGATAGTGACTATATTTTTTTTCTCAAGTCATTTCCAATTTTCGATTTCGGTTTACTAAATATTAGATAATCTGTTGTACATAAACTACTTTCTCCCTTGATATATACCGTAGACAAATTATAATATGGTTTTTAGATAAATGAAGCATTTCATAGTAAACTACCAAACGTGATAATCTGCCAGTTCACGCTCAACTGGCTGTTGAATTTCTAATTTTAAATAAATATTATTACAAAATTCCCGTTCCTTTCCTGGTAAATTCCGAGGAAAATTACTAGCTATTCTCAATAACGACTCTGTTTTTAATTTCAGATTGTTTTGCGAAGCATCAGCGGTGAATGGAAGAAGAAAACATGGAAATAAGCAGTGATACAGCTCCGTTTTGCAGCACAAATGATTTCCAGTTGCGAAATGGTCAGAGACATTGAAATTTTAATGAGCCATATTTCGAAATAAATTCCAAATAATATCATACGGGTTGTTATCAAATTATAATCTCTTTCACAATAATATATTTCCCATGATTCAAGGACTCTTCTGATTCTCCATTACCTGATCAAAATCGAATACACAATCGAGATGGATTAGATGAAATTAAAGTACAATTCAACTATAAACCATGGCGAATAATAAAATCAATATGAGATAAGATATTCGTGGTAACTTCGAAGTCTGATTATCTATTACTATTATCATTTCCTAACAATTTCTATCAATTGTTATTGAATAACGATGAGGCGACTTCGCTCCATGGAAATAATCAGGAAATGAAAATATGCTTGTATTAGCATTCCGTTAAGAAATCCATCAATTCCTGCTTTGATTTTATTACACGATTTAGGCATTAGATTTCAAAAGCGCAGTAAACGTATATAAAGGCGTCTCTTTGCGTGAAATTACGCAGTTCATTTGAGATTACGGAGAACCATCTACTGATAATTTTACAAACAGTAGTAGAAACGTTTCAATAATATTTTGAAGATTCCACGACGATAAATGAGATAATAATAATAGTTGACTGGGTGACAACCAAAATGAATTCCATTGAAATAGACGTTATGTTACGGGACAAATTTAAACCCTACGCACCCCCTTACAAGCGTAGCACGCGTTGGCAAGTTCCCTTCTGGGAAAAGGGTTGAAAGTTTTCCTGTCCTAAATTTGCATAGTAATACACCGTAGTCGAAGGTTTAATAGAATCGATCATTGAACCCTATATTTGAGGGGTTATGAAATAAAAGTAACGACTATGGTGAAAATCAAGCTGGATGATACTGTAATATTCAGGTATACAGGGTCTTGAATTATGATATTTTCATTTGAAAGAATTTATCGAGGGAGAATATCCCAAAAAGAGTCCCAAAAGAGTGTATCAATATTTTCAAGATTCAGAGAAGAATTTTATTGGAATCGGTTCAACAATATTTACAAAAAAATCGAAACCACTAAGCAATCACTTTCCAAAAATTACAAATCGTTACAGGGTGAGCAGAATTCAATTGAATTTGAAAGTGTATCAATATTTTCAAGATTCAGAGAAAAATTTTATTGGAATCGGTTCAACGATATTTACGAAAAAATCGAAACCACTAAACAATCACTTTCCCAGTACTACTCAAAAAAATTACAAATCGTTACAGGGTGAGCAAAATTCAATTGAATCACAAATTAAATTCAATTCGAAAACAGACTTTTCCTATTTACAATCAAATCGAAATTCCTTGTCGAATAGGAATTAAAATTTGATCATAATTCCAGAGATTCAAAACAGGAAATATATTTTTGATTGATGGAGTGGGAGTTTCAACCAAAAACAATCTACATGCGCTTTCAGATATTCAATAATTTGATTAATTCAATTGATAGAATTCGAAATGGATGCTGGTTTATTGGCATTGAAGATTAATTTGAGCCAATACAACCCGTCGAATCGAGTTTTTTTTTTCAAAAAACACTGAATGTGCTTCCAAAAATTCCATAAATCATTCAGGAAAAGTGATTTTGAGTGTACTTGTCCATTTTTATTGGAATTTCAAATGCGCTTCTAAAAATCCAGAATATAGTATTTGATCACTTGATCAAGAAGTGATTTTCAGGAAATTCTGAACCGAAACCATTGAGACTTTTTTTTTCCTCTTGAATTTTGAGAACGAGTGAAGGAACTCAATTTTGGCCAGTGCGTGAGTTTGGAATAATTCTACTCACGTACACATAAGAGTGCATCCAGTAGATCAAAGGCGAGTAATGCCTATAGCAGCATCACTCAAGTACATCCTAGAAAACTCCCTAAGAACCACTGAAGCACCACCACCACTGTGTCCTGGACACTCCACAATACGCGCACCCGATCCCGCAATTCGATGCTTCTGGACCATTCGGCGAACGGAAGAGGCGACAAAGAGGCCTTGTGCTAGCTGTTACAGCGTTGGTTACGGTGAGAATGGACGGCTAGCACCTAGCCACGAGGTGTGGAAGCGCCGCATTAGAGGACTCCGCGCTTGCGCGTTACAGAAGTCGAGAGGCTGTGATCTCACGAGAACCATCGGTGATAAGGCGAATCACGATACTGATAAAGCTCTCTCACTGGGAGAGAAAAAAAACTCGCGGACTATGGCT
Organism: Plagiodera versicolora; assembly: GCA_037013635.1. Classification (NCBI taxonomy): domain Eukaryota; kingdom Metazoa; phylum Arthropoda; class Insecta; order Coleoptera; family Chrysomelidae; genus Plagiodera; species Plagiodera versicolora. Next base: position 1,228,205 of record CM072988.1, read on the forward strand.
CAGATCCACCAGGTCCCCACCATTCGGATAGGAAAATGTCCATAGGAGTCAGGTCTGGTGAGTTTAGTGGCCACTCGATGAAAAATCATGCACTTGCTTTTAGAGAACTTACTTGGCGTATATTCCGGTTTCCTTCATCTTCGGTTAGCTCCTTTTATTCAAAATCACGACTACAAAAATACCTTCTTTACACATTCAACTGTTTCATGATTCGAAAAGAGGACGCAGTTAACGGAGCATCCTTTAAATATCACACAGCATCATTTTTTGAATGATTCAACGTTCATACGAAATTGTTTGGGTATTTTTCAAGAAACGGCCTCTATGTCACATTTCCAATGTATTCGTACATCAATATGGTTCTTCAATGATAGGGCAAGGTCATATATTCTATGAGAAATAATATGCTGATTTTTATAGATATTATACGCTTGATTCCGTGAAATTTGAATAAATTTGTCGGATAAAAAAAATCATTAAGATCACTAATTTATTTTTTTTTGAGAATATCGCAATGACAAATGAGTTAAAAATAAAAAACAATCTTGAAAAAAGTGTTAACACATTGTTGCATTCACATTACACACGTAATTGAAATACAGAGAGTGTATACAAAATAAGGCATAAATTATCCATTACCCAGATAATAAGAAGCTTTTCGAAAACGAAAAAAAAAACGTTTGATCAACAGTTTATCGTAACGCTAATCTATTGTCTTATTTACTGATTGATTTCTCAACTGAAAGGGAATTTCCGATGCTCGAAATTTCCAGACTGGCGTCCGAATATTAATATTCGTAGAAAATTCACAATTGTTTGATATTCTGTGAATACGCGACAATAAAATAATATCTTTATAATCGAGCATTCCAATGGCGCCTCAATCTACTCAATAAAATTCCAACTTAATGAATGCCATACTTCGGAGAATGAAGATTACAGCATTACAGGTGAAATAACAGTGGCGTACCGGTTTCATCAATGATGATGATGCCCAATCTCGAAATATTTATGGATGGCACAAAATCAACTGAACTAAGCGTGATCATCGATCAAAAACATAACCAAAGCAAAACCAAATGATGGAAAAATTCAGACAAAACTACAGGGTGTGGTTTTTTATTGATTTCAAGAAGAAATTTTTTTATCAGGATCTGAAACAAATTGATACGAGTGCATAGACATTCGAAATGAATCATTTCTTTTTTGGGCGGTACGCCCATGTTCTGGAGAATTCAAAGTGAACTAGTCTATTGAATTCAGCATAATGAACTCGGATTTTGTGTAAATTTCGTAGAATTATCGAAGATTTTAAATTATCCTTCAAGGTTGAGACAATATTTTCCAAAATGAAGGTCTCTGTGTGGAATTTTGGGTAAGTCTATCAAAAAATACCCCTAGAAATATCTGATCGGAAATCAATCATGCATAAATCTAGAATTTCCTTGACATGATGAATTTGAAGTTGAGAAAAATCCATTATTTCTTCCTTGTATGATAGACAATTAACAATAAAAATAAAGACGTCATAGTCCCGGTCCGACCCCAACTGATGAATTTGTCTTCTTGACATTTTATAGTGACATTTCGACAAGAACGATAAAAAATCTTGCATAAAATCAGCATTGCTTCTACGAAAACTCTTCGAGACTATAAATCTCTGGCGATTCCCAGCGATAGAAAAAAAGAGTGGCATGGACCACCTAGAATGAGATGTTTCTTTTTTAGACAGTGGGTTACCGTTCGAATGACAGCTGTCGATCCTCGTTTTCTTCCTTCTCTTGGTGCTTTGTTGATAATTATCGAAATTATTGCGTTCTGACACCCTGATTACACAACGAAAATTAAGAGTTTGTTTAGGCTCATTTTCACATCACTCACTGGTAGATTGAACAATAAAACAATCCGAGACAGTGACAGGAGTTGCTTAAAAGTACATCATTCCCATTTTTTTTTTCGTCTTATTTCCAATCGTAAATCAGCTGATTTTATCACCTCGTATTCAATGAATATTTCACGAGACAACTTTATATCGTAATTTTGATATTGTTGATAAGTGCAGATATAAACATAACATGACATATTCGATACTTTATATGTGAAAATAAATTAATACGGTGTTAATGCATTTGGTACACGTGTAATGTGGAGATTAAGTATCCAGCATCACATTCCATGTAGTTTAATTTATTTAAGATAGAAAATGCAACATTGTGAACGAGCTGAGCAACCTCTAATCACTAATTCAATATTACAGTCATCGTAAGTTCAAGACTCAGAATAACGTTAGAAGATATCAATTTCGGAGTTTGAAAGAAAAAACTTTGAGCTGGCAACATTACAAATTGCATTAATGTCGAGCTCATGCTGAAATTTTCGATCGTTTCGGTTTGTAGTTGAAAATATACTATATTATGTTAAAAGATTCTAAAACAATCCATTGAGAACTGCCTTCAAAAATAAATCGCAAGAATCGTCTCACATCAAATCAGATACACAGAAACTAAATATTATGAGACTGGTTATGCTTTTTGGAATTTTCGAATAATAAAGTTCTTCTCAGTTGATTGTATTGTTCCAATTAGAACATGCAAAAAATAAATGAATATTCCACTGATTCAAGAAAAAATCAAAAATTAGTCAGATATATTATCATTGAAAATCTCCAAACAAAATACCTTACAGATGTGAGCCACCCTGTAAATCAACCTAATTTCGATTGAAATCCATCGCTCCATTCAGACTTACCATCGAATGGGTCAGCCAGAATTGGTATTGCGAAAAAAATTAAACAACCACAAACGTTAGGAAGAATCCATCCATCTTGGCATTACACTCGACTCAATACTTCATCGATCGTCTCCAAAAGGTGCAAAAATTCGAGCGACAGACATCCATAATTGGGAAAGGTGGCCCGTCGAATCTGGGCCGCTTTACCATGACAAAAGAAGGCACGAGTGAACTCCCATTGATCGCGCACATAAAGGGCAAATTACCTTTACCGTTTGTGTTCCCACATTTTATTCAAGGTATCCGGCGTCTGTTCGGTTTATTTTCAGTTGACAAGGGGTGTAATTGATGGCATTGGGTTTTGATCGGTTTCAGGGGAAAGTCCATACTATTAGTATTATCTTCGGGAGAAATTATAGGGAATTTATTGTGTGGACTGTCGTTTAGTAGCTGGTCAGTTCCGGAATATTTATCTGGAGCATTAATTTTTCGTTCACGGTTATACAGGGTGTCCCGTGAAGGCTACGTCAAACCGAGGGAGAATGTAGATAAAAGGATAATCCACCTGCTGTGACAAAATTATAAAAGTCTTACTGGTTTCGGGATATTTTTTTTTGAAAATAATGAATTTTTACCCCTTTCAATATTTTTGTCTTCACGGTTGGTACGATTTTACACCTTTTTGGTTGATTTTTTAGTAAAATAGTGCTGAAGAATAATTTTAACGTCTACAATAAAAACATTCTTGAAACATTTCAAAAGGGGGCTGATAGAAATATTTTTATTGAAAATTTTGGTAGTGGATTCTTTTGTTCATGAAGTTTAGCTCTTTGTAGTGGAACCAAAAATGTACTGAGCTACTGCTGCACATTACACCAATAAATTGTCTATTTTACAGTGATTCCAAAAAAGTCACATTTGAAATGTTCGGAGAATGTTTTTAATTAAAACGTTAAAATTATTTTTCAGCAATATTTCTATGGAAAAATCAACCAAAAAGGTGTAAAATTGTACCAACCGTGAAGTCAAAAATATTGAAAGGGGCAAAAATTTTTTATTTTCAGAAAAAAAAAACATCTCGAAAACGGTAAGACTTTTATAATGGGAATTTTGTCATAGCAGGTGGGTTTGACGTGGTCTTTAAGGTGACACCCTGTATTTAATCGAATATGGATCGATTGGATAATTTAATGCTTCCATTAAATCACAATCCTAAAGATGAAAAACTATGAAAAATCAATTTACTAAATGACTTTGAATGAGCGACACCATTCGTTCAAAAAGAAATCCAGATTTTCCTTGAACACTTCGATAAAAACTTCGGAAGGTGAATTTTGGATTGGATTGGACAAAATCCTCATTCGCATAACAACATGCAGAATTTTTGTATTAAATATCTGAGAAATCATCATTCCAAATCAGAATGGCGTTAATTCTCCTGACTGAAGTAATTTGTGGGGTATATTCAACTTTCACAACAATAGTAATAAAAACCAGTTACTTTCGCAATCAACGCCAGTCCGGCCCTGCCCTCGGTGGACTAATAGCGCAACGCGCACTCACACTCAATTGCATATCTCATTGAATTCGAATCACGTGACACCAATGAATTAACAAACTCCTCCTCTTTTCTCGTTTCACAACAAACCAATCTACGATATGAGACAATAAAATGAATCGCATCATTTAGGGAGTGGTAGACGGTCGCTGGCGGCCATTGCAATTCTCATCGACTACTTGATAACGTGTTTATAACTCTGATTTGACGTTTCCAGAGCTATTACTGCGCTCTCGGGAGTTCTTTGGTGAGGGATTGCAGAGTATTTGTCACAAAGCCACTCCTGGAAGAACATACGTCTTCGGAGGTACTGGAAAGAATTTCTCGGTACTGCGACAGGGGCGGATTCAGGACATTTTGAGCCCAATATTTTTAAATATCTCGCTTTTTTCAAATGCAAAGGGAGGTTGAATGATATTTCATTGTCATTCCACGCATAGAAAACATCGCTAGATATCGTAAACTTCAGTAAACTCACCTTTTGATTTGATTTGCTTCAAATCTAAGCCCCAGACCATGTATGAAAGATCTGAAATGAAAAAGAATCATTCCAAAATTTCCTACCCTGATATAAAATATAATCGCATGATTGATGTACCAGAAGTTCCTGGTTTATTATTATTATTCATTAATATTTGAACAATCATACAACTTCTCATTGTATCAATAAAAACACATTTGTTATTGTTTGTTATAATGTGGTATGATTTTTATGTCATTCAATGATCAATTAGGCGCCAGGTCTTCTACAAATATTTATCGATATGTGACAGAAATTCCAAGTATACGTTCAGTTACTTTTTCTCGAGAATCTGCTAAGTGTTTTCGTGCGTATCCAATTCAATTGTGAATTATCGAATATTCAAATTTGAATAGTGGAATGTTACTACCAAAAATTCCATCTCGGATGTGGCGTATGAATGACTGGACGATTTTTTTGTCCTTCTCAAGGTTAAGTTGACAGAATTCTTTGAGAACTGAGCGCATCTGTAGACGTTTCAGTCGCATTAATGACGTCATTAATGTTTCAGTACCACGTTGTTGGGTGAAAAGTTTGCTGGAAAATCTTGACTGGGGTTTTTTCCTTCTGTAATATTTACTTTGACTATTGGACTTTTTAGTTATTAAGATTCGTGTAAATACGGATCAAAATGCAAAACACATTTTTTCGTAAATCACCAAAAATAACCGTCCTTTGGATAATTCATTATCAACGAGGTGTAACATTCCTGTGGAAATTATTGAGTATATACATGAGTAGGATATTTGTTTTTTGGACAAGTAAATATGTCAATATATCTCGTTCTTCTATATTTTGGTGGCGACTACGTTTCTGAAGAAGAAAAATTCTTCACACAACAAAAATCGTCGATTCTTGATGATTTTCTTGAACGACATTCAAATTACGACTTTATCACGATGACTGATGAATTTTTAATCAGATCCCATGAAATCTCCATCTTCCATTCGTGATATTTCAGTTCTGATCATCATCTTCCACGGATAAATATCTATATTTAAACTTGAAGATGGCTACTCGAGACTGTAAAGTGTTGTTTCCCGAAACAGGTGAGGTGATTCGATATCGCAAATGAGAGAATTGATTCTTGAAACTGGAGTTACAGGTCAATTCATCGATCACATCTACATTTTTGATTTGATTGAGAGCCAGTCGATTATGAATTATTAAAAAGATAGGCGTCGATCATTATCAGGTGATATTGAATACATGCACTATCAAATATTACAATTGAATTTGATTACAATTAATATAAAAAGGTAAAACAACAATTTCAAAACATTTGAGGAAATGATGAAATTATGCTTAGGCAATTTTTGTCTCTCTTGCTGAAACTAGAACCCAACTGAATGATCTTCGGATGGAGACAGTGGAAGGGAAGCAATTCAGGCGAAGAGCTTGATATTTTTTATCGCCCAATAAGTGCATGTTTAAATAAATTTGTCTTCTCAAACAAAGTTTTTTTTCTGAGAACAGCCGTGAGCAGTAAGCTCCTAATATGAATGCTAAAACAAATACTTTTAGTGGTTTAGAAGCATCTTTTGACTAGTGGTCAACCGGTGTTGTGTACCCAACCACCATTTTTGTTTGTCTTCGACATTCCTCGGCTTCATTTTATTTGTGTTTGTTGCTAGCGTACAGCAGGACGTACTCTTGAGAAAACGACTCAGTACGAATAAATGCTTGAGGTTGCATTCTGTAAAGACTGGCAGTCTTTGAATAGAAAACCTAACCTCAATGGTTGGAGACATCTTGAATGGACCAATGAAAGGATAACTGAATAACTACTTTGATCAATTATTTTGATCAAGATTTAGCAAATAGGGAGGTGAAATAGCAATGTAATGGTTTTCATTGTATTCATTGGAATGAATTCAGAAAATTTGGAAAATTTCAAAGATTTCTGAACTATACAGTAGCTGAAATGATTCATCGAGAAATGAATCGACAGATTCTCATCAGTACTCACTTCATTTCACTTTAGTCTTCACGTGATCTTCTTCAAACTGAACTCGAATCAAAATGTAACGTCTCACGTTGTACAGATAAACGATATCTGATAAAATTATAATTTCATTGAATAATAAGAAATTATGAATAAAAAAAAAGATCCATTCCTGATTATATAGCTTCACAAAAAGAATATAAACAATAGTAGGGACATATTCCTCTTCTAAATTGCTTCCCTTCAACTGTCTCCACCGGTTTTATGCAGGATACTGTATATCGTGAGAATGTTATAAATTTCTGTCTATACTGTATGTTTGAAAAAAGGCGATGGATTTGGTTGTTCCAGTCAGAATATTCGGTAACTTTCAAATCACAAACAAACACACTGTGCTCTTCATAGATCGATAGGTCGAGTGATTCATGATTACCAACTTCGGCAATTTCAATTTCCACGCTCACGGAATCTCGCTACCCTTTAGTGGACTGACAGATTGCCTGCCATATTTCATCGGCCGACCTTTTTGATCATAGCACGCTCGTTATTTAACGCCATGATTGATATAGTATTAATGCCCGATACGATTTTCATATCTGCTCATAAACTCGAGATTACACGACGTTTTAAATACTTTAATTATAAAGTTGGTGCGAGATGGAAGGAATCATATTCGGCTTGATGTGAAAGAGGAAAAGCCGACAAGAGTGAAGCGATGGCAGGCTGCAGAACCGGGTCCGATTAATATTCAATCCAGATCAATTACAAGATCAATTACGAGATAAATGGTAATCACATGTTATCATTTTCATCGTTGGAAAATTCATCGGCTACAATCAATTTGGGGATTGATGTCTTCAATTAGGGGTCCTTTCACCAACTCGAAACATTCAGTATATTCCTGAAAACTCGAACCTTCGGAATGACTAGACCTAGATTACTGTCATGGTTTTTATTTTTGAAAAATATCCTGAAAGATTGAATTGAAGAACGAAATTATGTTTATTAATGACCTCGACTATTTATTTTATTTAAAAAAACTACTTTCGGAGATGTTTACAATAATTCTAGCACGTTAAATATTAATGAAACCGTTAAAAGCTGTCCAGCGAAAGCGTAAAAGTAGCCTCCGAGTCAGGCGCCCATATTATCTTTTAATTAGATACATTATTCATAATTTTATGGGCACTATCGTATATGAAATGGATAATATTTTGAATATTCACTACGCCTACATACGAGCATTGCCGCTGCTAGTTTGAGAAATAACCTATTAATGGAAGTTAAATGCGATGTTTATGAAAAAAAAAATCATCTAAAGTGCCGATGGGACTACTTGGATTTTATATACTTGAGACAATAGCGAGTTGGTAGCAGTCGATATCTTTTAATCCTCATAAATTAGTTATTTTCAGTTCAGTTCTCACGAATTTTACAGAATGTTGTACACGAATGCAGAACTTTTTTAGAAAACTTCGTTCAATTTCGATCAATTTGACTGAAAACTCGTATATAGGGTGTCTAAGAGGCGCTGAAACAGAAAATATTCTCGAAACAAGGCAAATCACATTTCCTAAAGCACAATTTATTATTCAAAAAATGGTCGTCAAATGCAATGAACTTTATTCACTTCCTATTTTGGAATAAACATTACACACTTTCGATGAATGAGATTGAGTAAATTATACAAAGAGGTAGTTGAGAGACGATGAATAAAAATATCCTTGAATGAACCATCCTAGAATAGTCCTCAAGCATCACTTTAGATTGAAACACAATATTTCAGAGAAGACCCAAACTCATCCCACATCACATTGTAATGGTTATGAAACATGTTTAACTTTCAACAAGTCGTTACGAATTTAAACAATAAAAGAAGTATGTACAGTTAATTCAATATTTATCCAAGATAGGTGCATGTGACAAGGAGACGCTGCCTACAGGCATACAGCCTCGAATTACTGTTAAAAACTTCACACTCGGTAATAACTGTTTGATCAAAGAGAAATTAGACAACATGGCAAGATTTTTTTCCTTTTGAAAAAGGCGATTTTTCGAGAAACTGAAAATAAACCCAGTAAATCTGAGCAAAGTTGATGTCAAGACGAGCCTAATGTTATCATTTTTTCGAAAAAATACTTTATGAACGACCCTGTATAAACTTGGCAGGTGCTGTACTACCCAACAAAATAATGTCGAGTGTATACAAACGCGCCATCGAATCGGATGATTCAATTTGTGACGCCTGACGGCGCAGACCTGTCTCCTATCGATCATTCCGGGGCTGTCGATTTCCGGACTTTTATTCACGAAAAAAATCACCGAGAGGTGAGTAACCCAACGTTGGATGAAGTATCGTCAGTCGATAGTGATAGCGAGGCTGTGTTGACGTTTGAAGCACGTTCCGATCATAACCTGGACTTGTTCATCGCATGCGATCTGATATGATGGATAGGGTCGATGAAAACAATCGAATTTATCGGCAATTCGTATGAATTAGAGCTGATCTCCTACTTGAGAGATTATTGTGGGCCCAAAAGTAAGGGAAATTCCAAAATTAAATAGTTCGATTATTTACATTTTGCGATAAACTATTCCTCAACAATTTCTATTCCAACTGAAGTGAATCCTTCTATATCACGTGATCTACATTCGTGTTCAGACTATTCAAGTCTAAACCCCTGTTATATCTAGGCATCCTCATTTTGAAGACTTAATTTGTTTGTTCAAGGGTTATTTGGAATTCTCTCGAGAATGCATTCAAGTCGGAATGAAATTCTGAAGGGCAGAAGGTCGTTCTAGAAATAGAACCAATGTGGATGGATAGCAGGTGAGATTCACACCCTTTTCACATAATAAGTGAAACAATACCGAGAGAAAAAAATACTGCTCGCCAGCTTTCAGTTTATTGGTCTCTGGAGAAATTTTCATTTACCCAAAGAAAATAGTAATCAACAATAAATGGCTAGTCGAACTGAATGAGAACTAGTTTGGCTAAGAATATACTCGTGTTTTCGTAAATGTCTCCCAAAAAGATGTTGCTACTGAACAGAAATTGGTAGATCCTCGTTTGATCCAGTTCATCTTCTTTCAGGGATGATAAATCAGATGTGTTTTGCAACATAACATCTGTTATTTTATGGCTGAACTGTTTCGAAATATTTTTAGAATTAATTTGGGTACGCCACTGGATGAGATATCTTTTTGACACTCTCACCGCACGATTTCTTCCATGATAAATGGTATTTTCCCACAATAATCTTTCACTCACTTTGAACCTTTCGAGCATCACAGGTAATTAAATTCTGCCACTCATTTCGAATTTCATTATTTGTTGGACGAGAAATCCGAATAAAATTAGAGTAGACATCATGCATTCACTTGTTTTGTACAATACTCGTTTATTCTTTTTTTTTTTATTTTGTTCAGAACCGACGTCATCGTGAATACGAGATTTTTCGAAGTGGCTCAGGTGGTAGACGGTTCTGAACTATGAACTTTTCTGCGAATAATAATATTATTATTGTTGATAATATCTTTGGCAAATAAAGTCCTGAATGTTACCATGCGACATTTCAAAAATATTTATAGGTTTGACAAGATTAAAATTAGATTTTCTCCTTTTGTGATTTGGCGAGGGAAGATTTCTCCATAGTTTTTTGTTTTTTCCTTGGATTTTTTTTAATCGAATGAAATATGACATATTGAATTCAAAGAATTGTTGTAGAGGGCGTGAAGTAAGTAAAGAACCTAACCTTTAAGGATTTTATACAATTAGAATTTTTAAAAAAATATTTTTCTTCTTAATGTGTAATAATAATTACCAACATTACTCGAAAACTGCTAAACCGATTAGTCTCAAATTTCAACACGAGCTTCTTCAATATATTTTTCAGTAATTATTCGAAGATTTTCTCTCACCGATGAATATTTTTTTATTTATGAACAATTTAAGGCTGAAATTTTGGTCAAAAATCGATTTTTTTCTTCGAGAAACCGCCATTTTGTTGTTATTTTGCTTATTCCTTAGATTAATTACTGGATTTAACATAGCTTTAACGCAATCTGTTTGGTTTTTTAATTTCGGGTGATCCAGTTCAGAGATATACCGAGTGGTCACCGCAAAACGTCTTTTTTGAGAGGAGCTCCCGGAGCTCAGCTGTAGCTCCTTTCCAAATGAATATTTTTACCAAGACCAAGTCTCAGAATACTGTTAAAAGATACCATAATATGTGCACAAATTATTAGATCAATAAATCTAAAAGGTTTCTTAGAAAAAATTCGCTCTTTTTCGGCCTTCTAACTATGTACAACCTTGATTTTCGTGTGATAGTTGTAGACATCTTCAAAAACAAAATTTAGCAAAATTCAACGATCCATTATTATCTCGACTCTTTACGAGACTCACTTCAAATGCTCCTAGTTCTTTCTGTTCCGCACCGACAGAGAATAAATAAAGAAGCATTCCCGATATAATTTATTCGAATCTAGAAGCATATCTATCAATCTGCATTCGTTGGTATTGTGTCGGAGGCAATATGTTTCAATTAATTGCGAGCGAAGAACGGTGGTACGCTTTGGGCGGCAAGCAGTACCACTGTACTCACGCCTCGCTGCCGATGGTACTACCGATTTGCATTCCTGAACGCGCCTTTGCCTGTTCAACTTTCCGATCCCGTCAACATGAATTATATTCATCAGTCGAATGAATCTCGTTTGAAGGGAAACCAAAAATCGCACTTTGATATTAGTTATTTACAAAATAAATTACAAATTGAGCTACTAATTAAGGTAAATCGCCTCTCATTTAATGTTGACAAATGCTTTAGTATGTCAATTACTAGGAAAAAGGAACGAAATGATTTTCAGTATAAAATAAATAATGAATATTTAACCAAGAAGGCTGAATGTAAGGATTTGGGAATTACGTTGGATGAAAAACTCAATTTTGGGCAACATGTGTCCAACGTTGTGAACAGAGCATATAGAATGCTTGGCTTCATTATTAGGAACTCATTTAAATTCGCAAAAATATCCACATTACTAACACTTTATAATGCATTTGTACGTAGTATTCTGGAATATGGTGCCATAGTATGGTCTCCCTATTATTCAGTTCATAAAAATGAAATTGAAAAGGTACAAAAGAAATTCTTAAGATTTCTATATTACAAAGAACATGGTGAATATACTTTTAATCTCAGTTATCATACCTACTTAAATGAATTTAAATTCACAACTTTAGAATTTAGAAGAAAGATTGCTATTCTATTATTTTTCTATAAGCTACTGCATAATGAAATAGATAATCCACATTTGTTGTCACAAATCTGCCTGAACTGCAGTACATATTTTAATAATAGAAGAAGAGATATATTTGTTTTGCCTAAACCCCGAACGAACCTAGGTTTTAATTCCCCACTATACAATATGTGTTCTCTTGCAAATTTTTCGAGGAATATAGATTTCTATGTTGAATGTAATGTAAAAACATTTGGAAAAAAAATTGAAATTGAGATGTCATCCTTATCCTTAGAAGTAAATGCGAATTGTAACTGGAAGCCAATTCAAATGAAAAAGGTCCATTTGTCACTTTCAACTAAATTTAGATATCTCTCAATTTGATTTTGATTCAGGTCATTTGGAGTTAATTTGGTCATTGTATTGTTTTGAGAATGGTGATTTACTTAGTTTTTAAGATTGTAATCGATTATTGGAACTGCCTGTTCTGTAGATTACTTAATAAATAAAATAAAATAAAATAAAATAAAATAAAATAAAATAAAATAAAATAAAATAAAATAAAATAAAATAAAATAAAATAAAATAAAATAAAATAAAATAAAATAAAATAAAATAAAATAAAATAAAATAAAATAAAATAAAATAAAATAAAATAAAATAAAATAAAATAAAATAAAATAAAATAAAATAAAATAAAATAAAATAAAATAAAATAAAATAAAATAAAATAAAATAAAATAAAATAAAATAAAATAAAATAAAATAAAATAAAATAAAATAAAATAAAAATAAAATAAAGTTGTCTCAAAAGTACGACAAACTTTTTTTAAAAGTATGCTCCAGTTCCTAATTTCACTGTTGGAAATAAATGGAACTACTCTAAACAGGAATTTTTTTCCAGGAAAAAGCGTTGAGCTGTGAAAAAATTAAGAGAATTCAAAAATCTGTTTCAAGATCTCATGACTCTCGATTCACTTTGACAGATGACATTTCTCATGGAAACAAAATCTGCTGTTATTTCAAGCATTTTACGCCTACGAGTGTACTTCAGAAAATGTCATTTAGAAAAATAGTGAGAATAAAGCGAAAGTGTGTCAAATTATTCGTTAGAAAAAACTATACGGTGTCACATACTTCAAGGTCGTATTTTCTCCATGTTACTTGATCAAGAATGAAGCGATTAACACGATCCAGAGCATTCTAGATCCAAAAATAAAAATTGAAATAAAACTAATATTTTATATAAAATATCCACAAGGTGTTGTTGGATTCAGAATGCCATTCTCGATCGAACTAATAATAATAATAATTTTCATCCTACTCCAAATCGAAATTGTCTTTTTCCTACCTTGTAATTTGGTACATGAATCTAAGGAGGCCTCATTTGTCCCGAGTCACGTGTTCGAACAGCTCTCGTGGAGCTGCAGAGCCGCAGTTGAGACGTCGATATGCGACGGCGGCACACTGACTGACCCGCCGCCTCCGATATCGCCGACGACGCCGCCAAAACGATGCCGACGTCGGCATGACGCCCCCACTCGTCGACAATAACAATCGATTCTTCCGCAACCGTTTCCGGATATGGGACACACTCGGTATAAGAGATCATCGATAGAAAATACATTTATGCACGACCGGGCGTAAAATGGCACTTTACCGCCCCGATATGCGGGCGTAAAGTAGCACTTTACCACCCTAGGACTACTTTACCGCCCGCCGGGCGGTAAAATGGCACTTTATCGCCCCGATATGCGGGCGTAAAGTAGCACTTTACCACCCTCTGACTACTTTACTGCCCGCTCGGCAATAAATCAGTTTATCCAACACATGACAGTTATGACTATTACACGCTACGGTCCATAAAAGCCTATTTTACGCCCTTGATACATAAATAACTATTATGATCGAGGTATGAATGGTTTGATCGATTTTCCTGTTTTTTTTTTTGGGGGGGGGGGGGAAGTGTATTATAATCACACATTAACAAGAGAGCCATGCTTTTCTCCTGGAATGCTTCCCTACCACTGTCTCCATCCGACCCACTCGTCCCTATGCTAAACACGATACGGTGACGTCACGTCAAAAAACTAATTTCCTAAGGTAGATCGTGCTAAACCGACGATATCTGTTATTCACCTTCCAATTAATCATTTGGAGTGAAGGAGGAACGCAACTTGTTCCAAACACTCCATAATTCTTCTGGCAATATCTGGGCCATTCAATCCCATTCGTGGATAGGTGTTATTCAACCCTGTTTTCGAGTTATAAACCAGTCAGTCTGATAAACTTTTTATCAGTGTGTCGACAAACAATAGATTTGTATTCCGTTCCGAATATAGTTGAAAGTTTCGGAGCTTTATATGCGGATAAGTTATGTCTAGACTAGACTAGAAGTTTTCAAGTCACTTTTGTCGAAAAGTTGAAAATAGAGTACGATATACACGATATCGTAAGCGATCGGATGAATCGATCAGGGGTGAAAAACTGAGGGGGATAAAACGTGATGGACGAGGACGATCAATTCTTTGGTATTGTTATGGAGTTGTCTAAGGAAAATGGAGGACCAAAAATGGGAGGAAAAGTATGTACTAAAATATCACTTCTTTGTATACAGGGTGTTCCTTAAAGACATGCTAATATTTGAAGGGGTGATTCTTCGACACATTTTGAGAATAAAACTTCCTATGAATGTATGTCCTGAACGCCTTAACTTTTGAGATACAGGGTGATGGAATTTCGGAAAAAATCAGTTTTTTGATAATAACAGATAATATTCTAGACATCTTTAGAAAATTTGGTACATGTCTTTTATGCATCAAAGTGCATTTTGTGATGTACGAAATTTTTCATTTTCCAAACCAGTGGCGTCCGTACGGGTTTTGCACTGAATACTTTTGGAGAAAAAATACTACGCCACTGCTTACTTCCAAAATAAAAATTACCTTCAAGATCCTCATTCATTATTGAGCAAAATTAGTCTCATGGATTTTCTTTGTGCGACGCATGGTTTTCGCTTAAAAAAATTAAAATCGTTTTAGTTCAGGGTCTATTCCTAAAAATTCTTGATTAGAATAATTAAATTAAAATTGCTTCATATCGCAGTACCAACCGTTTAATAATCTATATCACCCTGTATCTCAAAAGTTACGACTTTAAGGACATACGTTTATAGGAAGTTTTTCCCTAAAATGTGTCAAAGAATCACCCCTTCAAATATTAGCATGTCTTTAAGGAATACCCTGTAGAACAGTCTTGTGAACGAGAAATCTCATTTCTATCTCATTTTTTTTTATTAAATATCAAGAATACACCCTAAATGTGCATTATTCATCAATCAATTCATTCATTCATTAAAAGTTCTTGTATTGTTGTCATTACCAATAATGCAGCTCCAAAAAAGTCTAGACCTAATTCCTGAGGCGATCGGCTCCTTGACATTTATTCTACTCGAAGAAGAGAGAATCGCAAATCGCTCGACATAATCGGTCTGGTTTTATTAAAAGTTGCACGCCACGTCTCTTGTTCTCGATCAGATAATGCCAAAATGAATGGAGCCCAGTGAGTTATTGAAGAATCTGATAATGTTGGTTTAAGGTCTCGGTGATAGCTGTGCATTATTCAAAGTCAATTATGGATTCGCAGATCTGACGACAGAGACAAATGTACGTTCGAATCGGTCGATTGTGAATATGATGTTTCGATTCCAATCTATAGTAGTCTCAGATAAGTGACAAGTAAACGCATGATGACGGCAGTCAGCCAATGAGGAAGTTTTCAATATTGAGATTTCATTTTTTCCATAAAAAATATGAAAAATTATTACACCCGTATTTTTTCTTTTTTTTGTGCGATCGAATTTGACTCCAGAATTTCGTTTTGAAAAACTAGTTTTGGCTCCTCCACCATTATGATGACGTACCAAGTCCGGAAAACCGGGTTCACACAGGAACAAATTGAGATTTTGCGTGCGGAAGTACAGTGTTGCCCTGCTTCTAATTTATTCTAAATATTCGGAAAAACTGACCAGAATATCTTGGTGAAATATGTCGTGGATTTTGCAATACCAAATCATGGATTGTTTACCTTTCGTGATATAATATCACAAATGTCTTATGAAATATAACTAGCACATAACATGCGAAAATATATGAATGCGATGATATAATCGAGGGCTATGGCTGAATAGAAAATAAATGAATGAATCGAATTTGTTCTTGAAGTGGATTATTTCAATATAATTTTGTGTTTGAATTTTCGGAACAGCTTTCAATTTATTTTCATGAATGAATGATTTCGTCCGCGATCATCCGGATTACACCATAACATAACTTACGATAGCTATATTCACTCTAAACTCACTAAGTACGTCACAGTTTCCCGCCTCAAAATTTATGAATTGGTTTATTTTGAAAATCGAATGGAGTTGAATGATTTGTATTGTCATTCTAGAAAGTAGAGATATCAAACTAAATAGTTGAGTACTTATTCGATGAGAATTCGTCATAAGGAAACTTCCTCATTAGACCAAGGTGATTGAAAGAAATCTGTAACTATAAGCATTGCCACTGGAAGACACCTGTAGAGGATAACTTTTCGATTCGTTCGAAAGATGGCGCCACTGGCTATCAGTTACATACATACATACAACTCGAGCTGATGATGCCAATTCGTTGAGAAAAACTAGTTGCTACTCATAGAAATTCTACAATAAATAAGTGATTGTAATGGTGCGTCCAAGATGTCTCACAATGTATCGAATTCTACCAACAACATATTATCGTTGCTGCAACGGAATTCACTGCTCTAGTACCCACACTGGTATCCGAAAGCTTCTAGTAAGCATCTCATCGGCCTTAAAGAGCCGCAGACTGTCGGTGCCAGTCTTCATGAGGCTGTACCTGATTAGATATGGTAATGCGGTGTCCAGAGAAAACGATAAAACTGACGTTGCTGCCGCTTTGTCACAAACAATACCGGCGATTAAAGGCCGAACGTAATTTATAAATGTATGACATTGCGATAGTAATAGCTTTCAACTACATGAGCTGTCGATAGTCGATATGGGCAACGTTTTGTGATGGTAATGGAGGTTAACAACTAGACATCGACGTGGTTGTGTTGAAACCACTGAAATTCAAAATATCTTCTGGGAATACCAAGGAATCGATAGTGAAAGGCATAGATTTGGCAATTTTTTTATTACAAACCAAGAAAATTGTTCCTAAATCAAAAAGAATGAGTCGATCGATTGATATAGCCTTCGACATTAATTCGCGATGCTTCAATGTACTTTTCGACATTGTAGAAACTATTCTTCTTCTACTTCGTCTATCTGGATGAACTCGAACACTAATGCAATAATTTTTCAAAATACAATGCCTTCAAGTATATCACAGACTTCCATATACAGGGTGTTAATTAAGTATGTTAACAAACTTTAACCATGAATTCAGAATTTCATAATTTTAATCACAGGCGTATCATACGGAAGGAGTTAAGGGTAAAAATAACCCCATTTTCTAAATGGTAATTTTTTTTTACATTTTGATTTTAGAATATGGTAATTCAGAGATTTCTACGTAAAAATGGTCCCCTGATACATCTCCATAGGCCTAGGAGTTTTCGAGAAAAATGCAAATTATTGAATCGATGCAGGCTATTGTAAATAAATAAATGTTCGTCTACATACATATTTAGTTAGTGTGCTGTGAAAAACAATTGCAACAATTGCGTCGGAAGTTTACCCATCCCACCTAATTTCGTAATTTTGTTATGAACGGTTTCGATAATATCGTAGGAAAACCGTCTTCAGGGTGCCCCATGCAAAGGAGCGTAGCTCCCTTAGGAAGCATTTCCGGACCCATGTTCATATGACATTTTCTTTCTATTTTTCGGAGTACTATTCGTGGTTAAAGTTTGTTAACATACTTAATTAACACCCTGTATAGAATTACGGAGCTCTTCTTCTTCTCCCCAAAACAAAGTACTTGCTTGACATCTGTGTTTCCAATTTTCTGCCTTTTTGTCACGAAGACATCTAACGTAGTTTTCATTTCGAATCCTCTTAGAAGTAGTTGATAAGTGGATAAAGTCCAATCCGATCTCAAAATCCAAGATTCCTTCCCTGAACGGAACAGACGCAGACTTCAAACAGTCAAGCGAAAAGCATGCTACAGCATTAAAATCTCTACTACTATTAATTCATGTTATCTGGGGAGAAATCTAGGATTCTTTATATCTCGAAATAAAGTAAAGCAATTTAGTTAACAAGCTAGCAAAATCCTACCTTTGTGTAGTGTGTCGCCGCATAATTAGACTCCCCTCGACCTGGAAGGGTAGCTTTTGAACGTAATTAATTGCCACTTAGCTTTAAACTCTCTTCAGGCGCCTCCTGTCGATTTTATCTCATACAGGGGGTGAAAGAAATATTCTACAGTCCCTACAGCTACAGCCAGGCACTCGTCTTTTCAATGACAGTTGACAGTGACGTGTGACAGTTGACATTGACAAATGACAACGTCAGGGGTGACCAAATCGACAACAAGGGGTTGTAATAATTCATCCGGTGTTGAAATCTTACAGCCCATAAGACAATAACTCCATGAAGGATTCGAGTTATCACATTAATTAATGAAGACCCGTCATTAAACGGAGATAAAGATCGGATGGTACTTCCAACAATGGCCATTGTTGGCTCACTTGCTCCTCGCAGACAGCTCGCGGTAAGGCCCCTAGGGGCAAGGGCGATGTAGGGCGCGCCTTCGAGTGCTGGCCCACGTGACCATGAGGAGGCATTGTCTTTGGTTCCCACCTGAATCACACCTCGAGCGGAGCTGTGTTTTCGCTCCGCTCATGTTTGTAAAGTTTATTATTGGGAAGAGTGTGTGTATCTACAAGGGCATGGGTGTGTCGTGTGACCTCCTAGATGGAAAAATGAGTCATGCCTCGTAACAACTCGACGAAACGTTTTTGGTTGTGTAATAGCAAGCGAATACAGTCGCCATTTTTGAAAGTGGCTGAACTTAATCTAGTATTTGGGTGTATTTTTTTCATATAAAACTTCTCACTAAAGGAGACATCCTGTAATGTTCAGAGAACATCGTGAGAAGCAAGGGAAAGGAGGTAGGAATTGGTGTTCTTTTTAAATTTCTGGAGGTCATATGCCTCGGGGAACACCTCCCTGGGCAATGTGTTCCAAAGCCTCGCTGTTCGTTGGATGAACGAGTTTTTGAAGAAAGATGTTCTGCAGGTCACCAAATTAACCACGAAGGGGTGTGAAGACTTGACGGGTTAACCTCGAAGAGACCGCCAAAGGAGGAACGATTGTTGATGTTTCAAAAGAGCAGCGCCCATGAAAATATCTATAGAATAAAGACAGATCGCTAACTCTTCTACGGTGTTCCAGAGAAGTAAGCGAGTTAGTAAGCGAAGCATCACCAACGAGACGAATTGCCTTTCTTTGGACAGTATCCAACAGCTTCAGGATATGTTTAGGTGCTGCGCTCCAAATATGGGAACAGTATTCCAGGACAGGTCGGATTTGTGCCTTATAGATCGTGAGCAGCTGACTGGAAGTGAAATAGCTCCTGGCACGAAACAGAGAACCAAGTTTTTGGGATGCACTTCTAGCGATTGATCTCACATGACTTTCCCAAGAAAGGTTATTGCTGATAGTTATACCAAGCATCGAGATGGATGACTTCAAAGGTATGCTCACCTCTGACAAGCTTATGTTGGGCATTGTGAGGTCGGCTTTTTTGGAGAAAAGACATGCTTGTGTTTCGTTTGCATTGAAATCCACCAAGTTATTGGATCCCCATTCGAGAATTGTTGCCAAATCCATATTTATGTTGTTAACATTTCTTCCTCGTTCGTTTTTGTGGGTTTGTTTGGAGAAACACGTAACCCTCAAATCACCGAGCAAACAGTATAGTCAATATCTTCATCAAATTTCGAGCTAATGAAGTCACCACTCAAACGCCTATTATTATTCCTCTGTGTAATGGAAACCATCGATTAACAACATTGTATGTAAATAACTGCTATATTGTAGCAACAATAGAGTGATGCAATCATCCCAATAAAACTCCTACAAAGTGTCGAGTGAAGCGAATGAAAATATCTTGATTGGAGACTAATTCAACTTGTCACTTGTTCACTTCATCCTCCTGTATACCTCGCTTTTCTCTGATGAGGTCTTCGTGCCATTCTCCAGTGGATGAATTGGATCCATAACATTATTTTTCTCTGAGACACAGTAACGCACTGCTATTCAAAAAATGTCCAACGCCGATTTAGTCTATTACATCACAGCCACATTTTTCTGTCTTCTGCGATTACAATCGATTCATCATCGGACATCTTGCCAGTGGCTACCTCTCCTTCCTTCGGTTGTGGAGGCTTCTGTTACAGAAGTCATTAAGTATCTCTAACAGTTTTTACAGAAAACATGAGATTCTTCTTTGGAAAGGCAAAACAATTTATCGGCACTGATGGAGAGATAAAGTGTGAAACAGTGATTTTAACAACTTGACCGGTGTCGGGGTACGGCGCCTGAAAATAGTTATCTACCATCGTAAAAAATAATTAAAGTGGTGCTGCTTATCGGGAGAAGGAACCTTTGACCATTCTAGTTCGTTCAGATTCCCAAGCACTGTCAGAAGGTTCGTCTGATATATCGATCGTTTTGGCAAGACTGAGTAGTGCGTTGGAATAATCTCTTCAGATTTTTTTATTACCACAGTTGGAACAATTGAAATGTTGTTGGGTGTTATATTGAAAGAACTCACCCTCCAAATGTTTGATTTATTTCGCAAGAAGGAATCACAAATCTTTATTATCGACAAAAAAATAATTGGGAACTGAGAGTTGGTCGCCAATAATTAAAGCAGCGGCTCACAGAGCAACAATATGGACTCTTCAGAGATTTTTGCGTTCAAAATTGAGGGTTTTGTGGGTTTTTAGAGATTTTTTGGGACTTTTTGTTTTGTTTTTTTGAATTTTCAACATGAAATTACTCGAGAACTATACTAGATATCGAAAAACGGATTTCACCACCGGTTTCAGCGACTTAGATACCCTGTAGATGAGTTTTCAAGCAAATTTAATTTTTGAAAATATTCTCAAAATTGACTAAAGGTAGCTTTGGATTTTTTGAAAAATTTCAAGTCGTAGTCTTCATTGTTGGTATGAAGGCTTCTGGAGTATCAATGTGGACTCTTCATAGATTTTTGCGTTCGAAATTGAGGGTTTTGGAGGTTTTCCATGGGTTTTTGGGACTTTTTGTTTTTTTTTTTTGGAATTTTCAACATGAAATATCTCGAAAACTATACTAGATATCAGAAAACGGATTTCATCACTATTTTTAACGCCTTTCAGACACCTAATAGACGAGTTTTCAGGCAAATTCATGTCCTGAAATTGTTTTAGGAATGGAACAAAGTCCTACCAACCTAGAAAAAAAAATTCCTGCCTTCCCTATGCCCGGGAGATTGAAACGACAATTCCACTTCAGCATCTGTTACATCTGTGACTAGTAGCCCACTCCAAACAAATCAATTGTTAACTTTTCGTCCAATCATCGAACCTAACATATTTACCGACGTCTCTGCATCCTTCCAATTAAACTGCGATCGAAAAGTCCGGTCAGCGTTCATAAACACGTCTCGAGTGGATCATTACGAATCTCGAAACCATCGAAGCTGACACCTGACTTGTGGGTGGCAACAGCTGAAGCCTCCCAAGCGACTGCGATTCGATATCTCCCGATATTCACTTCGATTTCTGATATCTCCATGGGGCGCCAACTTAGTTGTCAGTACCGAACGCATTTATTACTGCTCAGCGTTGCGTTGTGTACCGTTAAGACTACTTACAAGCTGGGAATCAATGGGTATCGATAATTGAACAAGACTGTGAGGAAATAATAATAAATTCGTCTGTCGATCGGGATGGATCGCAGTCAAAACGTCGATTTATCATGGTGTTGTTCAGTGGCTGTGATAAGTAGCTGTAGGCTTCGGTTATTTTTCAATAGCTCCATTGTCGGGAAGTGAGCTTTCTTCTTAGTCTCTGTTTGCATTACACTCTGTGAGTTCGGTGGACCACCCATTACAGACCTTCAACGAATCGAGAAAAAATCTGGAGGCAACAAAACTCAGTAAAATATAGGTCTCACTCAACAGCATGATTGTTCAGGATTTACACCCAAAAAATTGTTTTCATCTCCAGCCTCTGCCATAAATATTTCTCCAAATAGACAGTTGAAGTTGACGTTAATGGAGGTATTCTGGTCTAGAGCCCTACTTTTTGGGAAGATTTCAAACTAGGATAAAAAAAATACTATCAATTTTTTTATATAATGTTTACTGATCCTTTATGTATGTAGAAAAAAATTCAGAAGAGAGAAATGTCAAAAATTCGTCAAATGACAGGCCGGTGAAGTGGGGGCTGCCAATCAAACAGGGCTCCCTGGTTGACATGATTCCAGCCCTTGTAGTCATCTAAATCGAACAAACAAAAAAAATTCTTAATTAGTAAAGATGTCGCTACATCTTGAACTACAGCCGAAAAAAAAATATAAAAAATTCACAAAATCGCGTCTACTTGAAAAAAAAACATTCATTTTTACCCTTGTTTTTTGACCTTTACGAATTTTTTAAGATACTTCAAATTAAAATTTTTCAAAATCCTTAGTTCCTGCGATGAAGAGATGTATGAAGAAGATTCTCACAAAATTTTAAAGGAATCGCTTAGATAGAACTTGAGATATCGTGTCAACCACCTCAACAAAAGTAGTTTTGAGAAAAACGCGTTTGAAGTTTGAGAAAGATTTCCAGTTTCGTGTCTACTTAGCTCCAAGATCGAGTCTAAACTGAACAGTTCCAGATATATTGGGTACGTACTGGTAGTCAGGTAAATATAAAAACTCAATTAAATGGGCATACTACGAGCTCAAGTCGGATACAAAAGAATTCCTGGAAAACATCTGCCATTAATTGTGTGATCACTCAATGTGCCGCGTCACAAAATCCACTGTATCTCTCAAAATAATTCGGATTTTGAAAAATCCTTTTGAGAGCATATTCTTGAAAGTCTAAGCTTTGAAAATATGCAAGAAAAAAAATCGATTTTTTCAATTTTCTGGACCAGAATACCCCCCTGAGATTCAATTTGACATCTGGGCGGTTTTAACGGTCTCGTGTCTTGAGGGGGAAAGGATGCAAGTTCAAAAAAACATTGTCCCAATATTACAAACATTGAGCCAAATGGCCCCATTGATCATTGGGATTTGCTCGTCCTATGGGACTCGTAGAAGATATTATGTATGGAAAGAAACAAGCAACAAGCTGTCTACTAGTCGTTCGGAGATTCCAATAGTGATAACGATGGAAAATCGCCAAGAAGCATTACTCAAGAAATGTGATTCGGTCCCGACAAACAGCATTCTTCAGATTATAATGGCTACACCAACATCGAAAGCATTTACATTTTTACCGAGTGATACATAAAATCGATTGTAGACCCAACAATGCGAATGTGTTTTTAATAAAACGGCATTGTTGGTCGCAGCAGTACGTGTCATTCCATACAGTGAGGTGTAAACTTTCTTTGAAGTCGTACAAATGGCTGTGCTTTTTGATTTGCTCTCGGATAGACTGTACGTTCGTAGAACTGGAAACGTACGAAACATTAGGTACTACTTATAAAAGAATAATGGACGAATGTGTGACTCGTATAAACAGGATCACCCTACTTTTGGTTAGTAATGGTGCGGTAACTTTTTCAGTATTGAATAATGTTTCCAACTATCCATTTATCAGATTGAAACCTGTGGGAAAATAGAAAATCAAAAGATAGCCACAGACATTCGATAGGCGCTCGCATGAAGCAATTTGTTGAAGATCCTCAACCTGCCTCCGATGAAAATTGTTCAGATAAAAACGCTACTTCATTCAAAACACGATAAATCAAAGATAAAACACTGCTTATGCGACATTTGCATGTAATTATATATTTTTTCGCGAAATCGTATATCCGAGCTTGTTGAAAGGTGTTAAATAAAATATATCTTGTAGAGGATAATGATACTTCCATAAATCTTATAAAACGCGAGGAGATTTAATTTGTGTGTACGGCTCGAATGTATGCAAATTCCAAAGTCGTTTAGCGTATCAGATTATGCGTTTAGTCGACAATTTATATTTTTAGTCGACAAAACGTTAATCGAATATCATCATCGAAGTCTGCGAGTAGCTAGAAAAGTCTCCTTCCTGACTACTTTTATTGAATTTCTTTGTCCATTTCCGAGTTTCATTTTCGAGTACCGTTGAGCACTTTACGAAACAATAAATTTTATAGGTTGAGTCCTCTTCTGTGTAGATCGAAAACCAATTCAGACTTGGAGCTCGATGAAGACGTTGGTGCCCCCTCGTGCTCAAATAACCCGAATAATACCCTGCAGACGGCGGAGCTCTACGTGAGAACTCGCGCCTCCAAAAAGAAACCACCCGAAGCATAATGATTTCGCAATTCCCTCTAATTTACGACACAATATCCCAACGGGGAAGCTGAACTTTCCGAATACTCGCGCATAAATAACGCCTTGTATATGGTTCGAGACGAGGCACTAATAAAATTAAGCGGCGCGATTGCGACTGCAAGTTTTGGAGCTCGTTTAACGTATATAGTTTGCTTCCGATGAAAACAAATTCTGGCTGATAAATTGACACGATTCGTGGGCCTGTCAACCGCGCTGGTGAGTGCGAAATATGCTTTTGTTTCCAGGAAGAGCGCGATGCTTGTTAGCACAAACGAAAGTCACTATGTCCGGTAGTACGGGAGGTGGGTCGAAAAAAATTAAATTCGAGCTGAGATCTTCGTGCCAACGAAAAAAACTTCATTGAATATCTACTACGAATGCTAGTTTCAGAGTTTTCAGAGAATTATTCCGCCGACTTCGAATCAAATAATAATAATAGTAATAATAATAATAATAACAATAATAATAATAATGATAAAGATAATAATAATGTTAATTCATGATCATAAATCACATCATATAAATTTATAAAAAATGTTTTTTTTAAACGAAGGTGGATCACAGGAGTAGCATTGACTACTTGTGAATGTGATTTCTATAGTGGGATTGAAAACAAAATAGTTTTATAAAAAAAATTTAAAAAATCGTTGAAAATTGTTGGACAATCTTTAAAAATTGGTAAAAAAACTAAAGAAACGATAAAATTGGTAAACATTAGTGGGTTATTGACACAGCCTGGTAAATTATTACATCGTAAATAAAGGGGTTGATATAATATTTGAAATAATATACAGTGTGTCCGTGAAGTGTGGAACAGATTCATTTTTAGCTAAACAGGTAATTTCAATGAATAATTCTGAAACACGTCGATTTTTTATGTTAATTCGCCGTATTTTGAAATAATAATCTAATATACAGGGTGAATTACGTTCAAGTAATGACGTCACCGTCATTTTTTTAAATGGGACACCCCAATTTTGTCTCAATTTTTGGATCACTCTAGCTGAGCTGATTCCAAAAATGTCGATCACATGTTGGTACAGGGTGGATTAAATTATAATAGTTGTGTGTGTGCTCATAAAATAACGCGTAACATTCTTTATCAGGTAAATTAACAATAGTGAAAAATAGTGGTACAGGGTGGATTAAATTATAATAGTTGTGTGTGCTCATAAAATAACGCGTAACATTCTTTATCAGGTAAATTAACAATAGTGAAAAATTGAGCTACCTAAAGAATTCCTTCAACTGTTGCTACTACTCTTGAGTCTGTTTATTTTTACTCTATTTTTCAATGTGTGAACAAACGCAAACCCGAGAAACTAAGAATGTTTTGAAAACGAGGAGCGATTCCAGTCCAGTCCGATAAAAACCATTAAATTAATTAAAACCAACCATCGATACTCCAAAGGCAAATTCAATCGTTCCACCTTGTAAAAACAAACGAATAACCTGTCCTATTTGAGAATAGAGTACACTGAACTTCTATAAGTGCATCTGTAAACATTCGAAAAAAAAAAAAGAGATATTTGACTAAATAAATAGTGCAGTAGGTACTAGCTTGAGCATACATGAGGACAGTATCGGATCCAGGGGGGCACAGCTCAGTTAGTCTTTCAACAGAGTGCCAAGTATTTGAATAAATGCATATTATATTCGAAGAAAGAGGTCCAATCATTGTTGGCTCAAAAATGTTTTGGCTATCATAATTCCTACTGAAATATCTTCGAATGTTCTTTATGATTCCTTTTTTTTAGTCATGGAAAATATCAGCCATTTGGATCTGAATGAATGAGTAATTTTTAAAAAATCAAAAATCCAACTTACCTTCTGTAGACCTCTAACTCATTAATTATAAAAAAATTCATCTTCTATGAGTTTGTTTACTCCTAGATCCGACACTGCACGTGAACATCATAATGAACATTCTGTTATTTTTATCCATCAGGCAGGTATTCAAAAAAACATTTCTGATGTGTTACATGTGTAAAGGATTTTGAACTTCATCAAGTGACTGCTCCAAATCCCACAGTTTGAGTAGAAAAACAGGAAAAGTATCCAGACTAGCCAGTGGATTAGTCAACCATAGGCGCCGACTAAATAGGGAAGGCCTGATGGAAATTACACACTTTTTCAATGTTGGTACACAATATTGAATATATAATAAAATACGAAGTTCCATTGAGAGTAGGGCATATTAAAGTTGGAATTTCTCTCGAACCGTTTCGTAATTTTTTCATTCGTTTATTATTGATCGGCAGTATTAAGCTAACTGTCCAGGTGAAATTTATCGAATATGAGACGATTCAGCGCAACAAGAATTTACACGTAGGCGGCCCAGGCTAAACACTCACTCTTTAATTATCTGAAAGCCCTATCGTGTTAATGTTTCTTAGAGCTTGGCACCATCGGAACGGTGTTGTCAAATCTCGAAACGGGACGACGAAATTTATCACCGTTACCTAGACGACTGTCATCAAAATAATTAGTGACGACTCACTCATCGTTTATTATAGCCGTATTAACACGAATTGGACAAGTTGCGAAGTGACAGAGATTGTTTAAGGGCTCATGCAATATTGGGTCCCACAAAGTGAAAATTAATTGAAGAAAACATTTTTTTTCAACGCGTTTTTCTCAAAACTACATTTTCCAAAATTGCTGATATCATAATTAAAAGAGATATTGACAGGTAAACTCCAAATTCATACTGAGTATTGGTAAATATACAGGGTGTTTCATTTGAAAAAACGGAGTTTCAGTCATTTTCATGAGTCCCCGGAAGGCACTCACTTCTGAGCCCCCCTGTATGCTGAAACTGAGATACAGTTAATCGACGGAATACTTGATGGTCTTATGCAGCTATAACCCAAATTGCAATATTTTGTCAGTTCGCATTGGGAAAAAATTGATATTTTTCAATGGTCAGGTTTTGCACAAAAATTGGACAAAATAATTTTTATCTCGGAAATCGTCACAGATAGGTATAGGGAATTATGTGGGAAAGTTGTGAGGAATCTTATAAGGATTCCAAAAATGGTATAATATACGAGGTGTTCCGTTTGAAATAACAAAGTAGCTACTGCTTTCCGATACATGCGGCAACACTGTATCGATAAAAATATTTTAGACGGATAGAGCAAGTTTGATTATCCACGCCCACGAATTTTCGAAATGATCTGTCTTTCTGTTCTCCAGATACTTCCGAAGTTCCATCCACTGTGAATCACCCGGTATTCACTTTACGATGACCCACAATCTTCTTGATTGGTTGAAAATTGACAATTTGGCATCGAAAATCGCAGGTCATACTTTCAACTTCAATAACCTATTTGAATTTGTCAGGGTGATTTTTTATGGCACCTCTGAACACAGAAAATAGCTCCATTATTTCCTATTATTCTTAATTATTATCATTATCAATTGAATTGGAATCAACTAGATAATTTGTGTTATGTATATCATTTAGTTCTCCGTGTTACTTATCCAGATCACCCTGTACATAAATCCACGCTTAGAATAGTGTAATGATAAAATCACGAAATGTGGTACATATTTTTTCTTTAAACCACACCATACTGTATAAATCGAATTTATCGTGAATCGTATCGATTAAATCATCTCCAACACTGTTAATTGAACCACTCGTTCCTTGAGGCTCTATAAATATTGATCACCCTATATACGCAATGCTTGGAGTTCATAAAACGTAATCAATTTATTTGGGCAGTTGGTTTAGTAAAAGTTAATATTTAATATTTTAATGGCCAATTAAAAGAATAATCACCTTTTAAATGACCATTATAAATACTTTGAGTGTGGTGTTGTAATTAATACAACTTTATTGGCGCCAGAAAAACACTCAATAGATACAATCGGTGACAATGTGATGCATTTTATATTGTCACATCGTTTGAACGAAACGGCAACAGTGTCAAGACAAAACAAATACAATCCAAGACAGTCCAAGAAATTCGATAAACTCGTTGATGACTGCGGGCATTTTTTTGAGAACCGAAAATTCATATGCCGCAAGGGTGGTGGCCCTAGTACGATGAATTAAAATTCCTCAAAACTCATACTATTATTTACGATTACGTCAGAACATCTTGAAATATTGAATTTGATCTTATCTTTTAATCGCGCTGCCCGTTTCGAAGGAGAAATCTGTGAGGAGAAGGAGAAGAGGCGACCGACAGACCCATAATGACGTCTTCCTCAACCAGCAACGTGAAATCGTATAATTGTTGTACAGGGTGAGTTTTTTTAAGCAGTAGAGGATTCCTGTTTAATATTTTTCACACATTTGGGTCGTCAAATCGTCGAAAATCGCAGACGAGTCGAAGCACAACAGATGTCAAAAATAAAGTAAACCTCTCGATCAAAAAGCATATTTTCGAAGCGAGAAGTATGCTTTCTTAAATCGCCACGGATGGCGACACCGTCGGTGCTATAATAATGCAAAATGCGACGTTGCTAATTGTTGATGAAATGCACCAGGAGTTTGTCTACAAAGTGTTGATTCGACAGTGTTTCACGAATCTATGGGGATAAAAGAACGTAGAATTGTATTTTGAAGAAGAAATGTAACATTGGCTTTGTTGGAAGCGACTATTTGTTTTGCGCAGAAGACGTGAATTATCCATTTTAGGAGCGGCAACGTTGACTTCTATGCTCGTCAGTTTAGTTGTCAATCAGATTGAGAAATGACAAATTCTCGTTGAAATATTATCTTTTATTGATTCCTGACTATAAACACAGTCGGAAAATTTAATAGAAAATGTTTTCAAAATACTTGGAAATGTTTTCCCAATGCGAGAATCCATTTTTTCCTAACGGTTTCGTCCTAAGTGAGTAACGAAAAAGTAAATTATTGATTCCAACTCCAAAAACCAACAAATTACCTTCAGAATTCCATAAAGATGACGGGAGACGGTTTCTGTTTGTCCACAAACTAAACGAAACTTCATTTTAACCAAAAAACACCACACAGCAATAAATAAACAACTACAATAAATCCAAAAGTAGGTTAATGAACTAGAGAAGTTTTGATTTCCCGCCAGTCCTAACTGACGTGGAAGAAAACAATGTTACCGAACACGATTGTGTCGCCATCTCACGACGATCCGACAAGTATCTGTCTAGGATGTGCTCCATGAAATTCCCATCGACATTTAAGACCCTTAAGTAAGGGACACGTCAAAATTTGCTATACTTTTCGAACAAACCTCGTAATAACAGTAACAAAGTAGTAAAGCAAATTGGACGTACTCGTATAATCCTTCAATCGTCGAAGTATCATCCAAGTGCGATGCTGTTTTGTTACGGAGAAAAATCTGTCCGATCCGTACCTCCTTTCTGCGTGCCATTCCAAGAACGGCCATCACTTTGCATACACCGTCTGTCATTGAATTTTCTCTCATAAGTAATAAATATAATTTAATGTTGTTGCAATAGTCTTCTAGCCGAGTGGCGCTGAGTGTTGCGCCGTATTTGGGCAAGACGAGTCTGCGCCATCAAAGATGAGCATTTCGCAGCCTACACACGATATGCCTTCCAGTCAAAGAGGAGCGATAAAAAATCGAATCCGATAAAAAGTCTGTTAATAATGCCGTATATTAATGGGTACGTTTTGGGCGCATGGGGATTGATGATGTTGAGTTTGCGGTCGCGGGGGATTATTACGTCATAAGTGGGGCGGGTAACGATGAATTGGCACCCGAGTTGACAAGTTGATTGATCGGGTACTGGCTTGAAACGATTGGTTACAAGCATAAATCCAATAAAAAATTACTTCAAATTCATTCATCCGAAGAAAAGAAAGGGAAAGAGATGATTTTTTTTAATATTGCATTACCTTTTAGGCTATTCAGCAGCTGAATTTAAAAAAGACAGTTTGTTAACAAAAATAAATGGTACTAATAACTACAATCAATTCATTTGAGCAAGACAGTTTTGACAGCTTGTCAGAAAGTGCGGTGTTGTCACGTCTCTTTTTTTCAGCAATACTCCGAAACATAAAGTTAGGTTAGGTTTTACAATTTTGATTGTTTCGGGAAATGTTTCAGGTCCACAAAATATACACACCAAAATTGGTCGACTATTGACTGTATCTTTGTGAAAATTTCGACTAGAATTAACGAAACAATTCCGCAATGTTGATTAACCATAATAATCATGACAAATGTTCGTCCTCACTCGTTGGCGTACTATAAATTTTCGCGAAAGAATCTCAATCGGCCATAAATTAATTTATGTTTACTCGAAGCTTTACATATTGATATCGTTAAATTGCTTTTAATCGTTCATAATCAAGCAACAAGTTATTAAATTACTATTAAACGACGGTTCGGATTTCCCACAACGGCATTGAAAGCAAGGTGGGCTTGCAACAAGAAAATACTTGTTGTTATAGTCCAGTGAACGTTTTCCGTCTTTTCAGTTTCATTATTCCTGCGTTTTTTCATAACTCATAGCTCCAAAGTCGATTCGTATTGGAATAATTCTGAGAAAATGTGACACCCGTCACCTGTCAATATCAAGTTGTGAAGTCGACTATAACACTAAATTTTTTATCGATATTCCCCGACAGTTCATAGGATTGGATCCTCCACATTACCAGGAAAATAAAGTTGGAGAAGATTTATAGCACAGAACACTAAACTAAAATCCAGATCATGGATCAAGATTGCGAAACAAAAGATGCGATAGGCCTTATCTGTAATAGAAATCTGTTGGAGTGTCCGAATTTCGGCTAGAAATGGAGATGTCAGTTCGAAAAAATGTCGCCTGATGCCTGGCATATAGTCGTGAAGCTAGATTGACAGATAAAAGAGCGCGACAGATATTGTTGCATGGAGATTCTGGCGCATTTTGCATAATTATGTTGAATATTAAAATACGATTGAGTCGAGTATTTCTTATCATCGCGAGACCGGTGGTTTTCATTTTGCACTCAAGCTATCGAAAGATAACTAAATTTACCAAAACTATCTTCCTCGTACAGGGTAAGTCAAAAAGTGTTGGTACTACAATCTGATAGTATGTCATTCAAACAGTCCAACATGGCTGTCCCCGGTTAGCTTTTGTCTACCTCTCTGAAAAAACCAACAAAAATAATAAATGTTCGATCTCCCACTGTGTTTTAAAGACCTAACAAATTTCAGCAGAATACCAGTCGTGTTTCACCTTTCTACTGCAACGGAATGTGTCTAATAACGCAGGTACAGTCCGATAAAGAACCAATAACATTAAATATACAGAGTGATTTTCGAAGAATATTGAATTCAGCTGAAGATTTCAGTAAGTATGCGTCATGTTGAAGGACTACATGTATTAGAAGTGATCTAGAATAGATTTAAACTGTGACGTGTTCAGTTCGATCCAAAACACGAATCCCTCCAATGTATTCCTTTCAGTTACATCTTGTTTTTATGACTCGACATAAAACACATTTATTTTTGTTTCAAAATTAACACCATCCTCCTTCAGAAGCACAGGCTTCTCGCCTAAAAACAATTATCATCGGTCTCACAGATCCCGAAGAAACCCTAACAAGTCTACTCCCGAAAAGATAATCCTCCTAAATCCGACATTTTTGACAGTACTTTCGAGATCATCTACATTAAAACTGAAGGTTTCTTGGATCATCATAGCTAGAGGATTTTTCCCACACCGAGACACCCTGTATATTTTCAAAACTGTTTATCGTAAGTGTAGAAAGTTTCATTGTATTTGAACTGAATACTATTCTTGGTGCTGTTCTGTTTGGGTTTTTTTTTTCATGAATACTGGGTGTTTTCTCTTTCGATCAATAGACACAAATCTCTGTGTGAAAGCGCTGTTGATATTCCCCCGAAACAGATATTATGACCCCAGGTAGGTACAACTCCTTTCCTTAATTTATTGTTTTTCATTTAATTCAAGGCCTTCTCATTTATTCAACAAATACGAAGGTCGTAAATTTCACTAAAATAAATGCTCTACAGACGCACAAAAGGCGCTGTCTTACTCTTGCACCTTTTGTATGCAGCGGTAATTATTTTCCTTTCGTCGGAACTGAATAGGGTGGTCCGAAGATGACCTGCAAAAAAGCGCCACCAAGAAAATTTGGTGCCTTTGACGGAGATCGTAATTATAGTTAGGTAAAAACCCTCAATTTTTTGCAAACGTAACCTACATACATTATTAAATAACGAGAAATGGTTTAGTTTCATTCATCGCACTGTCGAATTCGAACTAGATATATACAGGGTGGGGCACCACATACGACACGGTCTCTGTAAACCGAACCATCGAATAATTTCCTCTTGCAGCCTCAATGAATATACAAATGATGAAAAGAAGAAATTTCCGAAATATCCAATGGTTTGGTTTACAGAGACTATGTCGTGTGTGGTGCCCCACCCTGTATATATGCCATTTTATAAATAAATTCACAAACTTACGTTTTCTTTAGGGGGTATTCTGGTCTAGAGACCTACTTTTTGGGTAGTTTTTAAACTGGGATCAAAAATGACAGACCGGTGAAGTACAGGTTGTCAATCTTGTACTGATTCGAATGAAATAAGTCGGTAGAGAAGTCGCTATCGCTTGGACCTCGGCCAGAAAAATAAAAAAAATAATTCACAAAATTGCGTCCGCTGTTTATCGACCATTACGATTTTTTCTAAAGACTTGGCAATTTTTTTTTATCCAAAATGGATTGTGGATATTGAAAATATACACAAAAAACGATTTCTTCAATTTTCTAGACCAGCATGCCTCCTTACGTCGCATAGATACGTTGCTTTTCCCCAAGTGTCTAATAAATCATCTAAAAGTACGGTCCATACATTTAAAGCTGCGATTCAAATCAATCGAAGTATCTTTTGTGTTGTCACTCGAAATCGTAAGTTGTTTCTGAATCATTGGGCTGGACAGTATGGCCAACAGGTGATAAATTTCGGCGAAATGAAATCTGATACCAAAGACTTTGGCATGGCATTGTATGAAGCTGAGTCAAATCAACTATCGAATATTTATCATCAAGAAAAATAGGACTCTCAGGCGTCTCGACAACTATTGCAGAAGATTTATATTCGTATTATAATATGAAATTATGAAGGATAGCACATTGAACGTTGACGACAAAAAAAACAAGGTTTCAAGTAACGAAAACCAAAAACATCCACCACTATCGCTGTTTTATTTTCTGTTATTTGGAAGACAAAACCTGGGAAACGCTGATTTCCATTAATCGCCCGTCGGGCTTTCGAAAAATAATTGCCTTCTGAAAAATTCACAGCATCAGTCAGACAACCGAGCTACGTCTCGTGAATGATAAAAGTTGCTGACATACATCAAGTTAGCGCTGCATTATTTATCGCTCGATAAAAGTTGAATGCTGCTCCGAAGGTAGACCACACTCTTGACAGCTTGACGATTGTCATCCATCAAGTGGTTGTTCGTCATCGGAGCCTTCAGAAGAAGAAGAAGAAGGCGGCGTGTCGTTAGTGGTGAAGAAACGTAGCTCGATGGAAACAGAATGAGGAAGTTTCCAATATTGAGATTTCATTTTTTCCATAAAAAATATGAAAAATTATTACACCCGTATTTTTTCTTTTTTTTTGTGCGATCGAATTTGACTCCAGAATTTCGTTTTGAAAAACTAGTTTTGGCTCCTCCACCATTCTGATGACGTACCAAGTGAAAAACCGGGTTCACACAGGAACAAATTGAGATTTTGCGTGCGGAAGTACGGTGTTGCCTTGCTTCTAATTTATTCTAAATATTCGGAAAAACTGACCAGAATATCTTGGTAGTAAAATATGTCGTGGATTTTGCAATACCAAATCATGGATTGTTTACCTTTCGTGATATAATATCATATATTATGTCTTTTGAAATGTAATTAGCACATAACATGCGAAAATATATGAATGCGATGCTATAATCGAGGGCTATGGCTGAATAGAAAATAAATGAATGAATCGAATTTGTTCTTGAAGTGAATTATTTCAATATAATTTTGTGTTTGAATTTTCGGAACAGCTTCCAATTTATTTTCATGAAAATAGAAAGGTAGATCTGGCAATTGCACAAATGCATTCGTAGATTTTGTCCGCGATCATCCGGATTACACCATAACATAACTTACGATAGCTATATTCACTCTAAACTCACTAAATACGTCACAGTTTTCCGCCTCAAAATTTATAAATTGGTCTATTTTGAAAATAGAATGGAGTTGAATGATTTGTATTGTCATTCTAGAAAGTAGAGATATCAAACTAAATAGTTGAGTACTTATTTGATGAGAATTCGTCATAAGGAAACTTCCTCATTTGTATCGATTCAGTTTGTATAAAGATGAAAGGGTGTCCTTCCACAATTTTGAAGCTTGCATCACAACAGCAATGAGGTTATGTTTCAGTTATTATTAGCTGTCAAATTCCATGGTTCGGCATACGTAGATAACCGTACCTATACGTCAACGTATCACCACGTGACGTAGATAAAATCTAAAAGCTCAGCTGTCAAAAAATACGTTATCCCCGTGTACCAGTCAAAAGAGAGTTGAAGTAGTCACAGTACGTGAGCAGTCCTAGACACGCTAACGTAAGAAATATGACGTTCCTGATATACATCTAAAATTGTGTTGAAGTATCTCATCACTTTAGCACAGAACTAGTCTAGGCAGGGAATGTTAAATAATTTTAATAATCTTAACTTCCATGCTGTTTTATGTAGTTTAACTGTATGTCCTGTGCCGTTCGCAAGTTATCGTCCTCGTTTCGTGAGATTTCGGTTAGCGTACGTACCCTCTTTTAGCACCCGTTAAATAGCGTAAGTCTACGTACACCCGTAGACCCACAAAATATGGAAACGTGAAAACTTGTGCAATGCGCATGCCCAGATGTCAGAATGAATCCTAACGTTACCGTTCGTGGAACCACTTCAACTCTCTAAAATCTGCTTCCCTGTCTGACGTACCGAAAAAAACTACGAGGTGAGAGTGGATAATAAAGTTCGTGAAGACGGCCTGCAGTGCCGAAAATGTAAATCATTTGAGCCCCAAGTCTCGCTACGAAATACCTTATGGATTTTATTATTTACCGCCGAATTTTGCCAGAGCGGCGCCTTTGTGATAATGAACAACACTTATGAAAATACATTAATATTCATCGCCTCGAGAAACCATTATGGTTTTTTGTCTACATTTATCACAATATGTATTTTGGGAGTTATTATTTATTGTAGAGGCCCTGTCGACATATTTATATTTTCATCATTTTTATTGTTATTTATGGACAATAATGATATCAACATTGGCGGAATTCTTGGGGTTTTTAATACATTTTAAATTCAATTTGGGGTTGGACGTTGGGACCTTTATAGGTAGCAGCTGTCACTCGTAAATTGGATACTCTGTAGATGCCCTTGTTGAAGAATATTCGTCTATTGAGTTGGGCAGCATGCATTTTCCATTTATATTCACAAACCAAAAAAACACATCATTACACACGAATCATAAAAGTGGGATTTTTATGCGAAGAAAAAGTGCATAATCACTATTTTTGTACCGCTCAGTATATTCACATGCTGATATTCAAAATTCCCACTGTTTCAAACCTGACTAAAATAAAGGATTCGGTCACACCCTCAAACGATTCGAAACCCTTTCGTTTACAATTTTGGAAGATCACCGCCATTATTAATTATTCAGAATACAAAATGACAATAGCATTATCATAATTTTACATAACACGAATTCCAGGCTTCAGAGGGGGTGCAGCATACTCGGAAAGGGTCGATATTAGTCATTCCAAGTGTTGATAGCAGTCCTTAATAAATTTGAAGATAATATTTATTTGTTTATTTATTTATTTATTGATTTATTGACCGTAGCAGCACAAGATTTGATTTTAAACTTCACTAAACGACGCAGTAATCGATTGTTGAAAATTCGATACTAAATCCGCCCCTGGTCCATCATCCAGCCGCCTGTCTCATCCGATTTGACGACAGTGTGGGTGAACCGACATGCGAAGTGTCTTCAAGCCACGAAGGTGGCGCTGACGAGTAAGTCTCGTGACTCTCGTGTCTCGAGTTTCGCCCACTGCTGGCGCCGATGCGAAACCGCGGACTTTTTTATCGGAAAATCGCGATGGTGTTCAAGATAATTACTATCAGTGTTGTTCTCAAGGATTGGTCAGGCGTACCACTTCGAGTGGCCAAATTGTAACATAATGTAACATGGCGGGAATTTCAAAATAAAATCAGAAAATAATAGTAAACAGGTGATTTGGAGGGTTGTTGGTAATAAAATACTGGTTGAATTAACAAGTATAATAATCAAAAGTAAAAATAAAACAAGATAATAAATATAACAATAAAAAAGAACGAATATAGGAACAAAAAATAATAAATCACAAAACCAAAATAATGAAAAACTGATATTTTCCGTTTCTGTCAACATTTTACTTCGCTCTTGTGAAGTATTTTTCGAAACTAGTTGCGCCGAAGGCTGAAAAGTGTAACATTTATTATTCGCCCCAGAAGTTCTTTGGTGTGGATTAGGGATTCACACGTTTTCACGAGCAAATTATTTCTCGTTTTCGACTTGATAAGGCACAGCTGACTGAATACACGTTCTGTTGTAGCCGATGAATGGGGCAATGCCAGAAGTCCTTTAATGAATATAGTAAGATTTGGAAACACACATTCGTTCAATCCATCTTTCAACTCGAAAACAATTCTCCAAAAATCCTCGAATGTAGATTCCCTCAAATTCTTCAAATCATCACAATCCAACAGGTGACGCCATTCTACATCTACCTTTCCTAAATTAGTGACAATCGAAGGAAATCGTTTCTAAGGAGTACCAATGAAATTATACTCCCAGACATTGCAACTTGGGGATCTAGTATGGTTAAACCTTTCAAAACTGGGTCACGAAATGGAAAACGTTCCCTTATTTGGTTACATAACTCAATATAAAAAGACAAACATTTCACATTGAAATTTTTCAAGTCTTCCTTCGATATTTGTTGTGAAATAAGTTGAAGTTGACAATTTGCAAAACACTGGGAACAAATAAACAAGTAGAAACCTTTGTGGTACGCTTATTTAGTAATATTCTTGCTTCATAGATGTCGCATCTTGCTAAATAGAAAATGTAACATATTAGGCATATTTTAGGAGATGTAGTAACACCGTAACACGACATGCCGATTGTACCATTAATGTTACAATTGTAACACTTAGCACAACACTGATTACTATTAGAATATGTTATGTTTACGCGTTTCGCTAATCACGTTAGAAAGAGACGAAACTTGGTATAGTAGAGTTCGCGTGTAGGACGTAGCTTGACTAGCTGAGTGCTAATATTTGCGGTTATGTTTGCGAAGATTACTGTCGGCAAATTAGTTGAACACAATTTTATATTGAGCTTATAGCCTACGTATATGTACTTCTTTCAAATGTTGCAAACCTGATTCATAAATGAAATATATCGATAAATCAAACTGACTAGTGAAATATACTACTTTAAAACACTTACCATTCACTTTGAAGATCAGTTCAAATCAGAAAAACTTGCATCGCAATTTGACAATTCATAAATTGTTACGCTATCAGAACTGAAGTTACCTACTCATCTGATAACAACAAACCTTTAACACAACCAACACGAACCTTCTTTTTTACAAAAATTCGAGTAGGGAGTAAACAAACACTTGAATAACTTCAAAACTATCATTGAAATTCTGAAATCGATTGTTGCGCCATCAATTCACCAGTTTCGAAGTACTATTACTTTATTCTCGATAAATCGTCGAAAGGTGGCAGTAGGTTCGATCAACAGGAAACTTTGGTTAGAGTTCTGCAGTGATTGCTTTCATCATAGTTTCGAAACCAACCACTAGATGGAGAGTGTCTTTGAATTCACAACAAAGAAGATAGCTCTTTCTGCTGCCAAATTTGGCTGTCACGTTATTGATCGCACTGGAGACGACTATAGGGAAAGATCAGGTACCGCGAGATGGCGCTGCGAATGACAAAATGTCGGATTGAGGTGTGCACAACAATAACACAGGTTCGTTTTGGAAATTTGGAATTCGTGTTTTCGTACGTAAATACCAACAAACAATTTCATCAAAGTTGGTGGCATGATGAATGTAATTTTATTGATCTAGCGAAGCCCTAGAGGCATCTCTGAATCAGTCAGAAGAGTCCGATTTCTGACAATCTCCTAATATAGGAATTTAACTTGAAAATATTTCAATCATCCTGTACACACATTTCGGTATCACAGAGATGACTAGTTTCAATTATGCAACCCTATTAATCATGCGTAAAGGAATTGGCAGACTGATAAGACGACACATATTACTCAGTCGATTTTAAACCTCCGTTGGGTTCGGACGTGCGTGACGAAAAGACTTTCTCGTGCGGTGGAAAGTTTTCGCGAGTGTTTCCAGTAATACCGTGTGTTTGTGACTATGTGTGTGTGCTTCTAGGACAGTTTGAGAAAAATTAATGGGTGAGTTTTTTTTGCATGTCCCTTTACACAACTGAACGATTTCGAAATTTTCCATCATGATATATCGGGTTTTTTGTTGAAATTTGCTGATTTCTTGGTGAAATTGTTCTCAATGTTTTCTCATGAGGAATACATGATAAATGAACCCTTTCTTGATATTTAAGAAAAGATGCAATAAAATAAAGTATGCAATTTTATAGATTCATTTTTAATTTTGTTATAGATGGCATGTGACGTCTGGAAAACAAAGAACTAGGATAGAAGGTGTAACTACTACTACCAATCGGTGAGTGATTTTTTGATTCCTGTAACTTTTACAACCCCACATCGCTTTCGTCTTTTCACTTTCGAATATTTCACATTCCACTTCTAAGCTCCTCATAAAACCTATTTCTAACTTACTGACTTTCTTTTTATCGTATCGATTTGTTAGGTTTTATTTTTTTTCTTTCAATTTGTGT
The DNA here is from genome assembly GCA_037013635.1 of Plagiodera versicolora. Taxonomy (NCBI): domain Eukaryota; kingdom Metazoa; phylum Arthropoda; class Insecta; order Coleoptera; family Chrysomelidae; genus Plagiodera; species Plagiodera versicolora. Next base: position 1,267,731 of record CM072988.1, read on the forward strand.
AATCAATGGGCAGAAGGGCTTAGGTCGATAGCCTATTGGATCAGTGTAAATTGTTTTAATAATGGACATTTATTATTATTATTGAAATTTTCCATTATATGATTTCTCGAATTCAGATATTTATTCTTGAGATTTAATGAATTTTTTCTGTTGTTACAGGTAGTAAGTAGTTCTTCTAGAAAAAGGTAAGTGATTTTTGGGTTATGCATGACTTTTTGCACGAATTTCAGCGGGTGCACCCACAATATTCCGACGAACTATGGAATTCGTAGGATTATAGAGAATCCTTACAGTCGAGATATACGTTCAGTATGTCCAATTTGCAATTTCGCGATTTCAACCTCACTTTTCCAAATTAAACAGGCCTACCATTTTCTTCTGTGAAATAGTGTTTTCAAGTGACAGATCGTTTAACACACAGTACATCAGAATACTGAATAGAACGTTTATTTTCGAATTGAAATCCTCGACATCGCAGTAGCAAAAGTAACAGTCGTCTCCAGTGCGATGGTACAAATCAAAACTACAATCGAAAATGCGCTTGAAGAAATCAAGCATGCCGTCAAGTGATTCACAGCTAGAAGTTCCATCGAAATTCAAATGCGGTGGGTCGAAAAGCGAATTTTCTGCCCGATCATTAACGACAGTTGACAACCTCACCCGATAACACGCGCGCGGTACCCTTACGAGGGGAGAGTATCGACTTTTGGTGTTTGTAAGTTTTCCTCTCTGCAAAAGAGGCCGTCACCTTAAGAAGTCGGTATGAGAGTGTTTTTCGTGGTCGTGGGAGTCTTCCTAGTTCTTGATGTAGGTAGAAATTCGCTTTTCGACCCACCGCATTTGAATTTCGATGGAACTTCTAGCTGTGAATCACTTGACGGCATGCTCGATTTCTTCAAGCGCATTTTCGATTGTAGTTTTGATTTGTACCATCGCACTGGAGACGACTGTTACTTTTGCTACTGCGATGTTGAGGATTTCAACTCGAAAATGAACATTCTTTTCAGTATTTTGATGTACTGTCTGTTAAACGACTTGTTACTTGAAACACTTTTTCATGAAAAAAGAGGTAGGCCTGACGATTAAGATGACAAGTTTCCAAATGAAGTGCATTTTATTTCAGGAATTATTATCTTTCAAGAATTATTTCATTTCAGGAATTATTCTCTTTCAGGAATAATTTTATTTCAGGAAATATTTCATTTCAGGAATTTTTTTTTTCAGGAATTATTATCTTTCAAGAATTATTTCATTTCAGGAATTATTCTCTTTCAGGAATAATTTTATTTCAGGAAATATTTCATTTCAGGAATTTTTTTTTTCAGGAATTATTCTTTTTCAGGAATTATTTCATTTCAGGAATTATTTTATTTCAGGAATTATTTTATTTCAGGCATTATTCTCTTTCAGGAATTATTTTATTTCAGGAATTATTTTATTTCAGGCATTATTCTTTTTCAGGAATTATTTTTTTTTTAAACAATATTGAGTGCATTTTGCAATTTTGTGAAAATGCCAATCAAAACGAATTTCAGGAATTAATTTTAATTTCTGGAAGGGGTAAATGCTTTTCGACTATCATCTGGTGATTTCATTCAGATGATAGTTCTTATATAGTGGAATACGTGAAAAAAGTGAAATAAGTGCCGCGTAGACTTTTCAGATGCGCAATCTGAAACAATATGTGTATAAGTGCATTTTGCAATTTTGTAAAAATGCCAATCAAAACGAATTTCAGGAATCAATTTTAATTTCTGGAAGGGGTAAATGCGGTTCGAGTAGGTATCATCTGGCGATTTCGTTCAGATGAACTATTCTCGGTGAAATAAGTGAGAACAAATGAAAAAAGAGCGGTTTATACTTTTCAGACCCATAATCTGAGACAATATGAAGTGCATTTTGCTATTTTGTACAAATGCCAAAAAACGAATTTCAGAAATTATTTTATTTCTGGAAGGGGTAAATGCAGTGAAATAACCGAAAAGCGTGAAATAAGTGCCGCGTAGACTTTTCAGAGACGTAATCTGAAACAATAATATATTAAGTGCATTTTGCAATTTTGTACAAATGCCACTGAACGAATTCCAGGAATTAATTTTAATTTCTGGAAGGGGTAAATGTGAATATTTTGAAAAACATGGTTTGTAGGCCTACTGGGGATGCTTCCATTAAAAAAAGCAACGCATTGAGAACTCTACCTCTTGGGTAATGACGGAAACGAGTTCAAAAATGTATTTTGTTTAGCAGACACTTTATCACCATTTTCCGATAGCACATCATCAGCAGCATTTGTAAAAAATGTGTTCGAAGAGAATGGCTACGTACCTGCAAGATGATTTGTCCTCGCAACAACCTGCACATTTCATATCAACAAATAATATGAATTCAGTTAAATAACCTCACTATTCAGTACGATTCTTCAAATCACTGAAATGAATCAGGTTAATAAATAGGATTCACTGTATTCAAAATTGTCTGCCATTTCTTAACTGCCTTGGGATTCAAAGGAAATTTGTGTAAAGAGACATCTGAAGTACCATATGATGAGCATTGAGGAACAGAGCACATTTTTCGTGATCTCATTTCCACGTTACCTCTTCCAATCCGCTGCATTTTCAGATGGTATAGAGTTTATTTCAAACAATTGTCCATTAAATATCATCCAAATATATAACTTTCAATACAAAAATGGCCTAAAATAACATAAAAAGACCACACTTCACTCATACAATCACATACAGGTTAGTTTGTTGGTCACACCTCGAGTATTTTAAACGATTAACAGTAGATGTCGCCCACTCCGAGATTGTTCCCTATTTTGCTAATGCGATGTAAATTTTTATTTTTGTGAAAAGGACCATCATTTCATTATTCATTCAAGAAATGAATGAGAAAAATTAATAATTGTGTTGAAATAAATGCAGATTCCTGAGTGTGTCAAATAGTTTTATTAAAATAGAATTCTAAAAGTAACCTCATAAAAAACATAAAATATTTAGGTGGTAACAATTCAATACATAAAAGATATTCATCTTAATAACATAAATAACAATTAAAGCTATGAATATAGGTACTGCCTGAATTCCAACAAAAAAGAAAATATACAAAATCAAACAGTGAATTATTATATACATACATGCACAATACTGGGTGTTTCAAATAGGACACAATACAAGGCAAGTATCTGATCCCTTATTTTCAATTATTTACATCTGAAGAGCAGAGATTTTTAGTCCTCACATATTATTATGAATAGCTCCAAGATTTTTAAACGAAACCTAACCTCAATTCCACCAAAACGTTATTACCAACATAAATATTTTCAATTGGTTATATAACAAATTTAAAAACGACAATTTTTAGAGTTATTTCATGCGTCATAATAGAAACAACGAATAATATACAGAGTATCGTAATTTGATCCTTGCTGTTTTAACATCAAATATATTATTCTTAACGAATGCTTAATAAATAAGAAAGTTATAGTACGAGTAAAAATACGTGAATAATTTTCGCATTACATCTGCTTTCATACTGTAGAGACTTCGCTATCCACAAACAGCTGGTGCAGTATTTTTTTTTTAAATGCAGCATACTAGGCACAAGTAACAAATGACATTCAACTCAATGCCAAATATTTGATAACACAAGCAGAGTGAACCTTAATCGTAAACCCAGTATGTGTACTAAACTGATTTTCATTAAAAGATAACCAACACACGAGACTATCAGTGCCCGTTCCCTTCACCGAATTTCCATGATAACAATGGTTATTATTAAAGTTCGTTCGAAATTGGTTTACTGTGAAGGATTTTGCGATAATGACATTTTCGAGAAAATATAAAAATATATTGAGTCAATCAATGACGCTTTCTCGAAGACTCAGGATTGGTCAAGAATATTCGCTGTATCAAAACTACTCTTGAACTAACATGGAATAGATTGAATTCTGAACCATCTCAAAACCAATAACTGCCAAAAGTCACGTACTATTTCAACTTGTCTGTCGTCATTGGTTCACTGTGTTTCAACCTTAAAAAATATATTCAACAAGATGATTATCCTCTGCGAATGTTTTTGGACCCAAAACCATATCCCTTCCACGGCAAATAGTCAAGAAAAAGTTGTATTTCGTGTAAAATATTTTTTTTATTAAAATTGTATACAACTTTCGGCTGTTATGCCATCATCAGTGCAATACTCGTCAAGAAGCTCCAAAAATATCGAGAACACACTGTCCAAACAATCATCAGTTTTTAACAATGTATACTTTTTGCAAATTGTAAAATAATTTATTCTCTTTCGCATCTACTCAGATTTTAATGAGAAAATTATTTTTACACGAAATACAACTTTTTCTTGACTATCTAGTCACGTGTACACAGCTTTAAGAAATTTTAAAATAGGGAAATGACAATGACAGCTTATTGACCGATCATATTTAGAATGTTTCACATCTTCGAATAGTTAAAATGGGCAATAAATGCTTGAGCATTACTCATCTTGTAGATTTATAATCTAAGGTTGACTACATGAGAAACAATTCACAACCTATAACGCCAATTTTTTTCTCACCAGCACTAATAGAAAAATCGTTCAATCTAGCAATAAAGTTTTTCAATATCAACATATTTATACGGTGGATTTTCTTTATAGGTCACACATCAAGTGCAATAGAAACGTTATGTCAAACGTCAAGTGATCACGTGGTTCACAATCGCCATAAAACCGTAAACCCTGCTATATTTTTGTTCATAATGACAGAACAAGCATAGAATATTTCAGAAAATCACATTTTCCAGAACCCAGAAAACGTTCTTATAAAAAAAAAACACGAAACTAAATATGTATTTTTCCTCTCAAACTGAAGTAATCTTCTTATATTCGCACTGCTGAAACTTCAAAGAACGTGATGATGTCTATTAATCACTACACAAAAAATGCACTTTCAGATTTGAGGCTCAATTTAAAAGTCCGCATCGACTCTTTCAGTGGCAGTAGAGCCATTCTTCAATTTATCCAACACTTTATTAACATACTCTGTGGTATGACCAGCAATTTTTACCTCTGAAATTTAAAGAAGAAATAGAATAGAAACTAAAATCGACCCAAGGAAATGTGAATGAATTCAAAGGCAAAAAAAACTCACTCAAACAATTCTTCAGAAGCTTCTCCAAATTCATCGTGAGGTCTTCCTGTCTCTCTGGTGAGGTCTCCACCAATTTACTGCTGAGTATCTGTCTCCCTTGATTGACTGCATTCAAAAACCGCCCTGAAAATATCACGGAGTAAAAACCCCTGCAAACCCTTCAGCTGAAGCCCAAAATACACACTATGTTCGAACTCCAATCCGTTCAACTTGATTTTGTTGGCCTCGTGCTGCGCCTTCTTCTTGAGTCTGCAAGCCCTCGAAGCCAACTTATTCTTCTCTTTCCTAGACGTGGGTCTGACGTTGAAAGGTAGCTCACTGACAGGTGTCATGTCGTTGATGATTCTCCCGAGTTTATCGAGCTCCTTGCCGATGTTGTAGAGTTTTTTGGAGTTGGGAGTCAGGTCGTTGCCGTCACCTTGAAATAAATTGTGAATCGACAAGTTTTCGGACTGCAAATGAGGTGCCATCTCAGGTAGACCTCACAGGAAAGAATTGTGTACAGGGTGGTCCGTAAAGACCACGTCAAACAAAGGGAGAATGTAGATTAAATGATAACCCACCTGCTATGACAAAATTCACATTATAAAAGTCTTCGTTTTCGAGATATTTTTTTGAAAATAATGACTTTTGCCCCTTTCAATAGTTTTGTCTTTACGGTTGGTACAATTTTACACCTTCTTGGTTGATTTTTCCATCGAAATATTGCTGAAAAATAATTTTAACGTTTACATTAAAAACATTCTCCGAACATTTTAAAGGTGACTTTTTTGGAATCACTGTAAAATAGACAATTTATTGGTGTAATGTGCAGCAGTAGCTCAGTACATTTTTGGTTCCACTACGATGGGCTAAACTTCATGAACAAAAGAATCCACTACCAAAATTTTCAATAAAAATATTTCTATCAGCCCCCTTTTGAAATGTTCAAAGAATGTTTTTGATGTTAACGTTAAAATTATTCGTCAGCAATATTTTACTGAAAAAAATCAACCGAAAAGGTGTAAAATTGTACCAACCGTAAAGACAAAACTATTGAAAGGGGCAAAAATTCATTTTTTCCAGAAAAAAATATATCTCGAAAACGGTAAGACTTTTATAATGGAAATTTTATCAAAGCAGGTAGGTAATCCTTTGATCTACATTCTCTCTCGGTTTGACGTGGTCTTTAAGGGACACCCTGTATATAAATTCGATCAAAATATCAACACAGTGTCCAGTATCATTTCAATACGATCAGCTGTTCTCTATTCAGACAATCTACAACTTAAAAGTAGAGAAAACGAAGGAAATATCATAAATATTGACAGAAATCAATATAAATAATGATAAAACCACGAAAACAAGAACCAATTTCTGACCCTCGACAGTGAAAAAATACCTTTTCTAGCTTTTCCACTGTGCTTAATCCCTCTGAGGGAACAATCTGGACTGAAAACTGGATCAGTAACACGATTGAGATGATGCGGATCCTCCATTTTGGATTTCATGATTAGTCGTTGTCCTTTCGGTCCTTTGGCTTGAATATTATATTGCCAGAAATATCGGTCTTTTCTATTAGATGTGTGTCTGTTTTGTCTGTTATCCTCGTCCTCAGAATCTACTGAAATAAAATCAAATGAGGTGGCTGCTCGAAAAATACGATTCAAGTATTAAATTTTGCACTATATTATGTTTAAAAATGTTTCCTAAAATACCTGATTTGATAATATTATGTAAGTTCATATACATGAGCATAATTCATCAGCAGTGACTGATAGTTAGATAAGACGCTAATTGACAAGAATATAACTTTTTTGAAAGTTTCACTCACCGTTATCAGAAGAAAAATCTTCGTAATGCGCGTCACTATCCTCGTCGCTCTCATCGTCGTCCACAGAAAAATCGTGATCAGGAGGATCAGGACTGAGTAGACCACCTGTCGATATGGACGAAGTGGAGCCGCATTCGGCCAAAGAGCTGGTCGACAAAAGATGCTTTCTCGGTTCCCGTCTCTGCCAAATTTGCTCGAAACCCAAATGCGTCGGTGCCGATGAAGACAACCTGAAATTTTCCCCGGAAAATTAATACAAACAATGCGTTTTTCGATTAGGACCCACCTCGAGGTCTGGCCTCTTCCCATCTTGTGACCTCGTCCTTGGATATCGGTGTGTCTTTCCGGAAACGACTGACCCAGCACGGCCACATCGGGCGAGCCGTAGTTCTCCCTTTTGACCAGCAACTCGTGGAGGGCGCTGTGTCGCTGCTGCATGTTAGATGGCGACGAAGTCGACTGGACAATCGACGAGTTGGAGCTGTTCTGGCTCTCAGGGGAAAACGCCGAGACTGGAGTTTTGTACTTGTAATAATCGAATGCACCTGAGAAGTGTTTGGGAGAGTGTCAATGTGGATGTATGAGGAGTATAAATGATCTTCTGAAATATCGTCTTGGGGAATGTGAAACAAATTTTATCTACGCTCTTGAAGGAGCCGTATCTTAATGATATCTACAGAATGTCTAAATATTAATGAGGAAGACCACCAAGTGGTGAAATCCTTCTAAACCTCTCTTAATCGATGAATAATGATATTGGTTCAATATCAAGGATCAAAATCAAAGCGAATAGATTCTACAGCGTTCTGAAATCAGCATTTTCATTCGAAATTTAAAAACGCCAGAAATAAGTGGGCGGTGCTATGAGGCTATGACGTACTACACCCTAAGTCTATCTCTGTCTGTTTGCATTATATTCTTTTGCTCACACCACTGCAATGTTGTCAAGTTTGCTTGTGGATAACTATTTATTTCTTTGGTGTATTCTCTCAAAAACGTATCGATAAGTGATAACTATATCATTTCATGATAATTTGTGGAAAAAATATCATTTATATTGTAATATTTTACATCTTTTATTCCGAGAATAAGTTGTGGTTTTTTGGTGCGGCAACACAGCAAGATTTACCATGGAACAATTATCTATGATTGATCAGCTCAAGGTCGATGGGCGTGTAGGGTTAAACACGTCACACTGCGTTACACCAATGAGAGCAACCTTTGAAAATGGCGCTTGAAATTGTATGTTCGAAATCAATTCCGTTTATTTTATTGTTTTATTCATGATATAGACCGAATAAAAAATTTTAAAATATAAAGATTGGCACTTTTTGAACATACAGAAGACGATTATGCTGTTTTGGAAAATTAGTGGTCTCCCCCATTGAACCAAGGAATTCGTTATAATGAGGCTCGCTTCATGAAAGTAACACACTGTATTCATTTATTGTGGAATCTTTGAAGTTATTTCAAAAATGCTAAATCTACAACATTTTGTTCAGATAACGATGCATAACAAACCATTTTTACAGCTGAAATGTATGACATTATGTAAGAGAATTAAGAATAAGCTACAACTACTGTCATCAATCAAGCATTAGATTTAGAAAAACCTAGAATTTTCCATTCAATTTTCGAATAATTCACCAGCCAAGAAGTAACAAATGATAAAATCAAAAAATATTTCAAGAACAAATATTTGGAACGTACCTCTAGAAATGGTTGATGGTGAGTCGATTTCTTTTTGAAGAATGTTGTTCTGTAGTAGAAATGGAGAAGCAGAATGACTCGTAGGGTGGCGTTCCGGAGTGGGTGGATTGCCTTTTTCCAAAATAATGTAGGTACTTTCTTCCGGAAGCAGAAGGTCATCAAAGTTCAGGTCCCCTTAAAATCATACAAGGGTAAAAGTTGGACAATCTGGACTCTGAATTTTTCTTTACCTAGTAAATTATCATCGTTGGCATTCAATTCTGCCAGAGTCGGTCCCTGAATCAAATCTGCTTTATCCACTTGAAATATATCATCTTCGTCCATATGAATAAACGATTCACACTTCAGCATTTCGTCGTTGTTGATGAGCCTGTTCAATCCCCAACAATTCGTATCGTACATCCCAGGCGTTTGGAATTGGGCGGTAAAACCGAGATCGGCATAGAGAGGGCTCTGTGAATTCTCAAAATCTATTCCAAAATCTCGGTATTCATTCAAATCTCGTCTAGGAGGAATCGGCACGCTGGCAGACATGTTCATTGGTGATGACTCGTTGATAGGCTCTTGTTTCACAGACACTGAGGGGTCCAGAAAGAAGTCCTTTCCGAATTCCCCCATTTTTTATTAGGTGTCTGTGAATATACAGCAAAACGTTATGGGTGTACTATTTCAGAATTAAGTTCCGAGAATGGTATGAATTTCCACTTATATTAAGGTCAACAAAGGCACCGTTGAAATTGACAAAAAGGAACTCAAGTTCATTGGTAATTGCATATTGTTCAGAATAATAGTAAGTATTCAGAAGTTTTCAGCTCTTGACATACAAATAATCAACGTTACATCCTATAACGAATATGGGAGGAATAATTCAAGATATTTTATCAACGATAAAAATTCGTTTCTATTGAGAAGAATCGTCGCCAAAATTTTACAAATTCATAATCAATGCCTATGCCAATAGCGTTTGGCTGTTTGTGACGTCATGCGTGGGCGAAAGAGATGATAGATCACAGATAACTTGAATTCGAGATACAGTTCATAACCATGGGATAATGGAAAATTTTACATGACATGAACAACACAAACAATATGAAAGAATGTGTCATCAAATAGACACATATCACCTGATGGCGAATGCTTGGTTGTTGAATCAATAGAACAAACAATTGAAAAGTTCAGTGTCTCGTTTATAAAACATAATTAGTCTTCATAATAAGGATATGGAATATGGGGAACACATCGGCAGCTTTGCACTGAATCTTCCTGATCATTCAACATTAATACATTAAGAGAAAGCAAATAATCCTTACTCTGACATTTCATTCCAATATTTTTGAATATAATTACCTCTGTGAATCAAGCACAGAGAATAAGGATACTAGTAGAAAGAAAATGCTTGTAAGAATCACCAGGTAAAGAATTCTATTGGAAACCATTCATTTAATCTCTATGGACAGATGAGAAATGTAAACAAAAACATAAACCATGCCTGCTCTATCACAAAAATATGTTATTCACTGGTTAGGTGATTGCTGCTGATCAATAATAACGAAGATGAAATCTTAATAACCTTATCACTTACGTCTGATAACGTGCCTTTCGGTAATTGTGACCTTGATGAACTAATGTAGCCTTCGAAATGTATTTTTCACTCAAAATTCAATCCAAATTCTATTTTGTTTTCATCACACGTTTCGCTGGCAAGTGGCAATTGGCAAGAATGACTCAACAAACTTTACTGTCAATTCATTTGATGAAAACACATGCTGAATTCACGGACTTTATATTCATATTAAAGACTTCCGCTTTCGGCATGAAAAACATCACGAATTAGCTTGGGTATCAAAACCAAATATTTTCAACACTGACGTAACACTTGGAAGCATTACAGAATCATTGATCACAAATATACAATTATTGTTTATGTTCCCTATATATCTCCAATTTTCACAAAATACGTTGTGTCATCAAGACCTGATAGTTCCAAAGCACTTTGAGATTCACAATTCATATATTCACAATAATTCGCACACTAGATCAAAATAATATGAGCTAGTAAACTCGTTTGACGTCATGATATTCTGAATACGATGTCCTTCAAACCACACAAATAGACACGTGACAAAAACAACAACACAAGTGAATGAAGTGGTAGTGAGGTTGAATGATTTATGTAATTATTCAACACAAATAACAAAACGTCATCACAACCTGCTTTTTCTTAGTGGGAGAGTATCAGAAGTGATTGTTATTACTAAAAATTCAAGATAACAGAATTTGATACCACAAGAATGTCAATATCACATTGAACAATCAAATTATCGTTGCACAGCCATCTGTTGACGTTTCTTGTTGTATAATAGTAGTTTCCTGCGGTTTGTGACACTCTCATCTGAATGATTATTTCACCATGTTTAGATTGTATTAATTTAAATTGTAATCAGGTGGAAAGTATCTGGTTATCATCATTATATTCAATATAATCATGACATTCTTGTTCTTTATTCAAAACTCTTAATCATCACCTTTGACACCACCTTTGTCCGTGACGTTTCATTTTGTTGTTGAAATCGATCAACCAAAAGTAAGCGCCATCTAGTAGTGTTAAACTGAACAATTTTTCCACCCATATCGATGAGACGCCATTAAAATGCATGTGTTATGTTTGAGAGGAAACATCTTAGAGAAATCCTTCGTTCTGAGTTAGATCATTGTATTTGGTGAGTAGCCATCTTAGTAATATAAACAAAATGAGAATCTATAATGTTTTAAAGATACTTCGATCTACACGAACAACATGTTGGAATTGCATCATTTTTGTATAAGGAATACCATTTATCACGGAAAATGTTGTATGAATCGAATTATCCTACATTCATTTTTGAATTTCCCGGTTTCAATAGTACCCAATAGCGCCACCTTGGTTCGCTATTTGACAATAAAATGCTTTTCATAATTATTTCAGAAAATTTCTGATATTCGTGTTTGGTGGCTTGAGATGAGATGGAGCTAATATTTTTCGACTAGAAGTAAGGTCAGTGAATTTGAAATGGTGAAACAAACAATTATTATCACCGTAATATTCTTGAACTTATTTCTTTCCGTTCCCATTATCCCCTACAAAATCGATTTTACTTGATTCATATTTCCCAGACGCCAATTGCCATTTTTGATTCATACATTCTTTATATTAGGAGCAAAGCCTCCTGATTAGTTTTTAGCATTACTAACTGAAGGTCTGATGATATTTACACATTTTGTTTATAATAACGATCTGCAAGTTCTTTTTCATTTCATACAAACAATTGAAACTGATTTTTTTAGGTTAAGTATAAATAAATGAAAATGGTAGAGGGTTCCAAGCAAGTCAGAGTGGACAACTGGGGAGTATTTTTCCTCCAGCGTCTCCAGACATTTTTCAGCAAGACAGATTATTGTGATTTGACTCTACAATTTGAAGGCAATGTTCAGCTGAAAGTTCATAGACTTGTCATGAATGCCTGTACAGAATATTTCACTATTTTGGAACAAAACTGTCCAGCATCTGAAGAAAATACTATCATGATGCCTGGAGATCTTCAGTCGGATATTATTGTTCCTATTGTGAACTTCATGTATACAGGTTGGTCAGAATATTTGTCAACATTTTCTCACTTTCAACATCATAGTTTCTGACACTTGAAAGTTACCAAAATATTAATTTAGACAATAAGGATCTTTCAAAGTTCTTGAATTCTCATACAAATACATATTTTCATTTATCATACTTTTATTTCCTTTTGTAATTTTCCTAATATTCTTTCAGGCATGCTAGAGTTTCATATGTCACTATTTGAAAAGCTGTATTCAGCAGCTGAACTAATGAATATAACAATATTGACAAAACTCTTAGATGCTCAAAGAAACGCTTATCAACAACACAGATTGAAACACAAATCTGAAACAAAATCCAAATCCGAGGTGAGTTGGATGAAAAAACCATTACAAAAAGAAAAAGCCCCTCCTTTTTCAAACGATCTGCAAACCCCTTCACCTGGAAGAAAGGTTCCAGTGTGGAAGCGAAAAGCAGCATCTACTCCTCTTCCCCATCCTGTCTCTCAACTTCATTTTCCAGAGAATAGATACCCCATGGATCCCCTTTCAATTCCCGATAACACTCCCAAACCCACCAGGTTTGAGTGGCCTGAAGAAGACCTTCCAGCTTTGAGTTTCATGGATAATAGCTTTCAAGATGTTTCTCTAACGAGTAAGCCTCTGCTCACAAAAGAGGATGAGGATAAAGCAAAGCCCTCTTTTGATGATCTGAGGTACAACATTGAAGTGCCAAAGAAAAAGAGTGGTAATCTGAAGGCTTCCAGCAGCAGTGTTAACACTGCCGAAGTCGAGGAGTTTGTCAAGGAACAGAAAATTCGAAGTGCCATGTTTGAAGATGGTGAGTTAGAAAAATTGATTGCATTGTATATTTATCCATTCATCTACTGATCAACGCAAGCCTACATGATGAAGAAATGATTTTTTGGCAAGTAAAATGAAAACAGAAGTTACAAGAAATAAAAAAATTATTATGAAAGCCAAAACCATATTCAAAAACTTGTCTGAATTATTTAAAAATGTCCAGTACGATAAGTTGATTCTTGAATTGAATTCAAAATGGTAATCGAACATTCTCATTATTGAAGATATTCTCAGTTTCTCTTTAGGTTGTTAATCAGCACAAAAATGTGCAACAAACAAACTTTGTAATACTGTAACATCCTTGTTTTTTCTCTCATAGCAGAAAGCTATGAAGGAGTAGGTCAAAAACGCAAATTGGAACAAACACCCTCTAAACAACTACCGAAAAAAGTAAAAGCAAACAATAAAGAAAACCAAGAGACTACAATAAGTGTTGAAGGTAACGAACTAACCGACATGGCCAATATTGACCACACGAAAATCGTAGCAGAAATCCTAAAAAAATACCCAGACCTCGTTAAAAAAAACAAGAACATCAAATTGAAGATAATGACTTCCGGGAAATCTTCACCTGACAAAGCAACCACGCATGCAGCGGTGGAAAAAACCAAGAAATCAACAGTTCAAGTTCAGGTAAATAATCAATTTCACCGCGATGGATAAAAAATTTTAACCCCGAGTTTCCTCCAGTCGGAATCCAGCAAATCCAAGTCGCAAATCTCGGCGGCTTCGAAGAGGTTTCCGAGGAAGAAAGATGCGCAAGAGGAAGGGCCTTGGGTGTGTCGAAAATGCATCGCGATCGGGGTGGAACCGCAGGAGTTTGTCCTCTACTATTTGTACAGGAAACATATGACCGATGTGCATAACGAAGTGTTTGACAGTAAATTGTGCAAGTACTGCGGGAAACAATGCGCCACCGACAATCTGATGATGTATCATTTGTACACGAAACATGGTCTGAAACCGCCGTCCAGTTATAATTTCCCCAAGTGCAATCGTTGCCCCTTCATAGGTGAGTTTCTCATTGATTATTTTGAATTTTTGTGTGCTTGGAATTGTGTATATATTTTATTGACAAAAAAAATATTCGGCGTGTATTCTACAACTCTTTTTTTTTACGAGTTCGTAATTTTTTTTCTGTTCTGATTCTATCCTTTGAGTTTTTTTTATATTCCTTAAATATAATCGAAAATCGTCAGAATGGGGAAGACCACTAATTTTTCAAAACAGCATAATCGTGTTTTGTATGTCCAAAAAGTACCATTCATTATTTTTAATTTTTTTATTCGATCTATATCACGAATAAAATGATAAAATGAACGGAATTGATTTCAAACATACAATTTCATGCGCCATTTTCAAAGGTTGTTCTCATTGGTGTGACGTGCTTAACCCTACACGCCCATCGACCTTGAGCTGACCAATCATAGATAATTGTTCCATGGTATATCTTGCGGTGTTGCCGCACCAAAACACCACAACTTTTTCTCGGAATAAAAGATTTTTTTCCACAAATTATCATGAAATGATATAGTTATCACTTATTGATACGTTTTTGAGAAAATATATCAATGAAATAAAGAGTTATCCACAAGCAAACTTGACAACATTGCAGTGGTGTGAGCAAAAGATATATGGAAACAGACAGAGATAGACTTAGGGTGAAGTACGTCATAAGCTCATAGCACCGCCCACTTATTCCTGGCGTTTTCAGATTTCGAATGAATATGCTGATTTCAAAACGCTGTAGAATCAATTTGCTTCGATTTTGCTCCATGATATTGAACCAATATTATTATTCATCGATTGAGAGATGTTTGGAAAGATTTCACCATTTAGTGGTCTTCCCCATTGAGGCATAGTTTTTTTTTATGAGGCTGGTCACACAGTTTTTCTCGTCGAAATTTGACAATAATGATGTGTTCAATCGAAAAGGTCGTGTCTTGAATGGTTTTTGAGCGTTCTAAGAGCGAGGGTAAAATTTATAGTTGGGACTTTTAACGCGTTTTTTTTCCAAACAGCTTTTGTCAAAATTGCTGATATCTCCAAGAAAAATTGACGGATCGAAATAAAATTGCAACTGAGTGTTTCTGAATATACTCACTATACAGCTGACTTACATTTTTTTGTATTGGTTGGAAATTGTCAGTTTGGCATTGAAAAAACCCATTGGAGCAGGTTTATTTTCGAGAAAATCTCGGAATAGTTGGAAAGTCTCTGTACAATTGAAATCACATCTTTGGGAACAATATTTTTGAGTATATGTAGCCAAAAACTTTGAACGTCGCCCGCCTATTCCAGCTCAATCCTCCACACGTCTCGACCAACACAAACAGATGCACAAACCGAACGAAATGCAATGCCAAGACTGCAAATTGGCGTTCAGCAACTCCAACAGTCTGAGCGCGCACGTGCGGGTCACCGGCCACTATAACAAACCCGGCAAAACGAGCTTCGATTGCCAGTATTGCATGAAAAAACTGCAATCGGCCATCAATCTCTTCGCCCACATCAAAAATACGCACCCGCGCGAAGGAAAAAGGGACGGCATCGTGTGTTTGGACGAGTTGGAGACGATGGAGGACCTCGACGAGGAGGAAGCCGTGAAGGATGTTTATGCCGTGCCAGAGACTGTACCAGGCTTGTCTACTCAAAAAGAAAAGGTGAGTCTTTACCCCAACAACAACGACAATTAAAAAACATTTCAATGTGGGATTTTCTTCCGGCAAAGGTGAAAATAATTTCCAACGTGAAAGTTCCTGCGAGTCGCGAGAAAGCCGAGAGCGCTCGGGTGATCCAGCTGGATCCCAGCTCGGAGGCGGAGTCTTTGAACAACGTCGCCAGCGGTATCGCTACCAGCTTGGGTCTGGTCGATATCGTGGTGTTGGACGAGAACCAGCAGTACATTTTGCAGCAGGACGGACAGGAGGAACAGGAATTCATTATTCCGGATTTGGGAACGGGGCAGTCGTTCGCCAGACAAGTTATCACCACGCAACACAATGCGGTTATACAGCAGAGTGAGTCAACTCAATAATTGTTTTTATTTAGAGTTTCAGTATTCTTTGTTTCTGTAGTTTTTTTTCCTGTGAAATTTTCCTTCGGTTCATTTTGATGACTTTCATTGAAAAAAAAAACACGTTCATAGGAACTTTTATTCCTTAATTCGTACCGGAGAATACGTACCTAAAATATTGCCGTGCAATTCTAAAACACCCTGTACAATAATAATTAAAGTAGTTGCAAACTGTGAATGATAAAAGAAACTAGTGGAAATGAGATTGTTCTTCGAGCAAAAATAATTCTATCGATCATCACGAATGATGTCATGAATCAGGCTCGTTTTTCTAAAATTTTGTCCAAAAAAGTGCCACAAAATTCGTTTACGAACGAATTCTACGGAATGTGAGGACTAATTGACAGTTTTGAATGGTTTTGCCAATCATGATATGGCCGAAGTCATTCTAAAAACAAAAAGTTTTGAAATTGATTTGAAATAAATAAAAATTTTTCTCACCTTCACATTGTTCTATCAGCTTCAACAAAGATGTTCTTGAAGAATGCGATTTTTGAAGAAACTGAAAATCACCCAGTATATCTGATAGGGGCTAAGCTGGTTTCTAGACGAAGTCTTTCTAAGTTGATGACAATTTTTCGAAAAAAAAAGATTATTTTCCGTTTGATACCGTTTTTTCAGACTTGAGTGCTGTGATAGCAGAATGTGGATGTGGTTCTGCTTATTCATGTTTCTTATCTCATTTTTAATGTTGATATGATTGATAAAGCTCAGAACAATGAGCGAATCGTCTCATGAAAGAAATATAATGGTATAGAAAAAAGTTTTGACTGAATCCAAACCCCAAGAAAATTCCCCCCTCCCCAGAAGTTCGAAAGATAGCAGGGATATAAGAAATTGCAAGAAATATAGTTAATGAAAGTCACTGTAGATTGATGTATCTGCAAAGCTATCCATTTATATCAAGTTTTATCAAAAAAACTCTCGAAATATGATTCAGATTTAGCACCGCTACCAAATTATATTGAAAACAACATTTATTCTTATCGTAAACAATGAAAAACTTGTTGGTAAGTAATGGAATACTCATCTTCACATCAATTTAGGTATGATTCAGTCTACTGGTTCAGAAATCGGCTCCACAGACGAACTAGTCATGGTGTTAACCGATCACGAATACGCCGATGACCATGATGGAGGCGACCATTCTGACAACTCCAACATCGTTGTCTTGTACAGTCACCCTGTGGAAGGCCAAGAAGGTCAATTCATCACGTCCCAGGTTAGATATAATCGTTTGTCTAGTTGTTGTTGTTTTTTTTTGTAACGTTACATTGTTTGTTCAGGGTAATCTCTTGGTGAATTCGCAAACTGGGATGCTGGAGATCCGGAACGGGACCGGCATGGGTGGCTCGTCTTCCGATCAGGTCTTGGTGGCTAACGACGATGATGCTCCTGTGGAATCTATCGAGATGATTCACAGGTGAGTGACTTTCCAGTTTCAGGCAGTTTCTCAAATTATTATTAATTAAAGTGGGAGTGAAGCTGTTTTACTTTGTGTTTGTTCTAATTTGTTTTAAACTGTGGACTTGGTTGTTTCTACATTTTTTTGTGGACTTTTCTTGTGCTCTCTTGACAAGAAAGCGCTCTACGATAAATAAAAAAATTTTTGCACGAAATAAATGTTTTATTATTATTAATTATTCCAGGGAAATTCACGGTACCAGTGCCAATATGAAAGGGGAACCGTATTACGAAGAAGACAACAAATCGGTAGTTCCTTATGAGCGAGATGTCGTTCCAGTTTCACAAGGAGAAGCTGAAGAAAATCAAAGTGAAGAAACTCAGGAACCCCAAGGCGAAAACAGCACAGAACACAGCGAAAACAAAGATAATGATGTTCAGGAGACGGAGAAAGGAACCGAAGACGACGCTATCGACGGCAACGAAGATACGGAAGAACCGATGGAAATTGAAGAAATTGAGGAAGGTGATGTGGCGGAAAATAGCCAAACCAATGATCAAATGTACACTGTGGAGGTGAGTGAACCATCTGCATAAATCAATGAAACAATCAATAGGATTATTCGCCGTATAAATATTTGAAAAACTCTTTTCTTGTGCATATTTTGCAAGTTTAGAACTTCAGAGCGACTTTTTCGGAAATAAAGAGGATTAGAATGTACCAAAATCAATCCTCTATCTACCCTTCTAGGAGTCTTCGGAAGAACAAATTGTTGCCCAGCCTCCAGCACCAGAAAACACAGAAGACGACAACGTGTGTGGGAAAGAGGTCGATGCGATACAAGAAGAGGAGGGACTCGATGTACCTCCTGAAAAGACAGTCGAACAATCAAGCGAAGACTCGGAAGTCGTAACCATCAACGACCCCAAAATAATTGTAAGCTGCGACGACAGCTTCATCGCCGAAAGCTCGGTTGAGATGATGGAAATCGACGGGGAGGCGGCGGAGAAGCAGGGCGTTGAAGAAAAGGGAGATGGGGAAGAAACTGGAGGGATTGTAGAGGAACAAACGGAGGAAGCGGTGCCTGAAGAAGCGCAAATGAAAGTAGAGGAAGCGCCTGTTGAACCGCAGCAAGAGACCGAAGAAACGCAGACCAAAATTGAAGATGCCTCAGCAGAGCTCGAGGAAACACTTGCAGACGTCAAAGACGTACCAGCAGAGCTCAAAGAGGCGGAGGCTGAGGAACCAGGCGCAGAACCCGAAGAAACTACAGAGGCACAGCCGGAAAATCAGGATCAAGTCGTGAATGAGGGAGATGGTGAGGCTGTGGGAAACAAAGATTCTTGTGATACATTCGAGGGAAATGTAGATGAAGACAAGGCAGCTGAAGCAGGTGGGGTTGAGAAACAGGACGAAACAAAAAGCAAACATTCGGACATAAATAAGACGATACTCGACGATTGGGAAGAGGAAGATACAGATTCACAGCAAAGTGAAAAGCAAGCACAGGAAGAGAGTGAGGAGGTGAGAAATTAGTGTCCCGAAGAAGTTAGTTTATTAATAATTCCAAAAATATAAATGTTTCAGGTGAAACTGGAAGATGAGGATGAAAATCAAACGAGAGCAGCGGAAAATGTCAACAAATTGATGGATGATTGGGAAGAAGAAGACGAGGAGGAGAAAAAGGAAACTGAATAGAAATTATGCAGGTTTCATGAGTAAAAGTTCTTGTTTTTTATCGTATTTCAAGTTTACCTTGACAATTAGCATTGAGTTGGATATTACGTCAGAAGGAGCTCTACTAAATTTGATTCGAAAAATATTAAGAAATGTCGTACAACCATGATGAAAATATTATATTCACTGTACAAAGTAATGACATAATTTTTATTGGAACATGTACATAGGAAATGGCTAGTTATTAAAAATATATTTGTGTGTAGATTATAATATACTTACAAAACGGTAACAGTCATTTTTGTCCGAAACTGCATCGAAATCTCCAATTTAAAACGATTTGTAAAAATATAACTTTATTTTTTGGCTGCATTTCCAAATTTTTCAATACTCGAAATGTGAAAAATTTTATTGAAATAAAAAAAACATGGTGCACAAAAATTTTATTCGATTATTGTGAATTACATGTAGGAATGTTGAGGTAATTAAGGTTAGAATCAATTCCATTCCACACACCAAAAATACACTAATATTTCATATCAACACCATAATCACATTGAATTTCGATACACAATAGCTGTATTGGGAGTGGGAATATAAATAAAATAAAACTACATGGAATAGCACGAGATCGAGCTGCATAATTGAAAAATAAGTCATCAAGCAGTCGATTAAGTAACATTTTTGTAGGCGATTTTCTAATAAACTTTGTTTGGCTTAAAAAATAGATAAATATTGAATATAAAACTGATGACACATAAAAATAGATAGTAAAATGATGTCAGCAAAAAATTGATAGCCTAATTTTCTTAATTTTCAAAGATCCTCCCAGACTATACGAGTATAAGGTATAATTTTTCGTGAAAACGTAAAGCATAATATCTGATAATTTGCCAGACAAAAGAATGAAAATTTCCTACATTGTAAAAATGAAATGGTGGTTATTTGGGTTCCAAAACATCAACATACACCCAGCATTGTTGAAAGCAAACTATCTATCTCATGTTCAACCGCTTCTAAAAAGGAGAAAAACCACACTTCTACTCTATTTCAATCAGCACTGCTCACTGAAGGGGTTTTCCCAAAGGAATCAATTGTTTCAATCATATGTCGCCAATAGCTGGCTCTTAGTTTATCATAATTATTCATAAGATCATTGCATAATTCTTTGGCTCTTTCATGGGTGTACTTGGAGTCTCCACTCTTGTCCCCAACATTTTCATTGCACATATCAACAATAACAGCTAGAAGAAATGGAGAGCGGTTACCAGAATCATACAGTTCCTCACAGAATTTCATGACTTTTTTGTTCCTGCCAAGCCCATCTTTGTCATGGAGCAGCAATCTGAAAATATATGGGGGTGAACAATGTTGTGATTCCATATTTCAACATACCCTCTCAAAAAATTCCAGGCACTCTCATTTTCAGTTACTACTTTGATGTGAGTCAGTGTGTAGTCAATTTCTCTCTCAATTACTTCATCTGTGAACCCAGTTGTGTGTTTGATAACAAAATATCTCTGGTTCCAAGCTGAATTATTCCTCACATCATCTTTTATCAGTGTATCAACATAGTCCAGTTCACCATCAAATAATCTAATGATTATTCATTTGTTGAATCACAATTTTTCATCACTTCATGACTACTCACTTGAAAGTTTTAATCACCCATTGTCTGTGTTGCCAAGCATGATAGTTCTTGGCATCCTTTGCAAGTACTGTTTCTGTCAGGTACTTTTCTTTAGATGGATCATTGAGCCATTCAACAATAACTCTTCGATGATGCCATGTTTGATAGTTTTTAGAGTGTTTGAGGATGACTGTTTCAATGTAATCCAACTCTTCATTCAAATCCTTGTGGAGTTCTTTGAGTATGTCTCGTCTTGAACAATATTTTATTCAAATATTCATTTATTAAAAAACTGCCTTCATTTATCAAGATTGAAGCCCATGACTGTGATGAATGTTTTGATTGTATAATTGAAGATATGAAAGATCAAATTGAACTACAAATGGAATATTCATAATATTATGAGATTTGTGCATTTTGGAACAAAATCCGTAAGTGCCGACAAAAATCCTCATCAAAATCCTGATCGCATAATAATTACCTGTACTGCCATACTGTGTAGTTAGCAGGATTTAAATGTGCGGCAGTTCGAGTGAGTTCCAAGGCCCTTTCAGATTTCTCTTTAGATTCCAAAATAGCTCGGAAATAGTCATAGCAATCAACAACTGAAATATAACAATCGTAATACGATCGTATAATCTTCTAATCCTGAGGAAATTGATTCTAGATGCACTTACAAGCTTCTGTGTAATCAATAGCTACTACAGGTTCATCGGCATCATCCTGTTTTACAGGAGTTACATCTTTCCAATCAGGCCTATCTCTGTAAAGAACATATGAAGGATCATTTTCATCGCTACTATCACTCATAATTTTTGAAAATTTCAATCAAAAACTTCCAGAATCCAGATTGAAGATAACCTTAGTTCGACTAGTTTTATTTTTTTGCTTAGATATTTGAAGTAGTTGTTCTGTGTTGTTATATATCGACACGAAACAATCTTTTATGTCAAGAGATGTCACTTATTTCGCTAAAAGTCTATGGTGCCATCTATTGGAAACTGTATCAGTCATTGTTGAACTTACCACCTTAATCAAGAGATGTAGCACAATTGTGATTCAAGGCAATTACATTTTCTTGACAAATGAGTCATCAAGTGCACTCAGAATCTCGGTAATGATTGTACGGTGTAAACTTCTTGGATAGAATATCGAACATGAAGAAAAATAATAATCAGACCCTTGAAACTCGAGGAGGATGGAATAGAAATAAAGAACTGAAATATTATCAGGAAACATTAAAAAAGGTGAATTGAAACAAAGTTCTCGTATTTCCATTTTGTTTGTACATATATTATTTACACACAGTGATTCAACTGTTACGATAATTCAGTATAATATAGTCACAGTTAAGAATGTTGTTTTAATCATGATTTTCAAATTAATCAAGTATATGATGTGTGCGTTTATTATAATTTTTTCAAAAACATCGAGCAACATCTAGATCTCCATCAGTGGAATATTCTTTAATTCACACATAGATTCCGTAATATATCCATCATTATTGTTACCTAGATTTAAATATCGATACATCCTTCACGAAAAATCGATAAATAACAAGTTTGAAGATGCATTATTTACTGAGCATTATCGATATCAACGACAGTCTTCCATATTTCGATCACAGCACTTTTTAATGCTAATTAATGTACAGGGTCCTTAATATCCTATAGAGTTTACATTTTTTCCCTCTATTGTTTGTTCTCGATTATACAAGCGTATTTCCCAAAAATAGTTGTTGGTTTCTCAACTACTATTAGACTAAATAGAGAAACAAAAATATATCAGATTATTACTGTTTCAGGCCTAGCCTCAAAGAGTTGACATTATTTATTTATTTGAATCATCATTGAACATGTTCTGGCGCTTCAACATTTAAAAATAATTTATGACATTTACATATGACATATTAGGAAAATCGATCACGATATTAGGCTGTAGAAAATGATTTTCCAAAGAGACAGTGGAGGTAAGTATTTGATGAATGAATCATTAATAAATATTACAATGACAATGAATATACTGTACTTACAACCATACATATACATATTTATGTACAGATATATACAGGGTATCCCTTCGGAAAGAGATTATGAATATGGCAGCTTACAAAATTGATTCTAAGATTGTCGATCTATTGATTCAAGCTCTTGAAATGCCCAAATTATTCGACTTTTAGACATCAATAATTCCCCACAGTGACTTCACAACGATGCCAAATTTATTTGAAGAGAAACAGATTGAAAAAAGTATTCAACTTTTATCAAATGTTGTTGTTATTTTATGAATCGAAACAGTTCTCGATGAACCTGCAGCAAAGGGAAACCAGCTTCTCATCATGAAATTTCTTGTGAAATTTGATCCAAGGACATGTTAATTATGTTTTAGTGCAATAAACATTCTCTCAAATCCTAGCGTGAGTACAATATCAATCAAATTCTTAGGCCGATGATCGATTTCCTAAAAAAAGTATGCTATCTAGAGGTTTTTCCGCGAAAAAATTTTCATCACCAAGTGTTTAAATTAGATTTCGCAAACAAATGTACGAACACCGTTATGTGCAATTGCTTCAACAAAATTTGTAGATATTGTGATATTCATTTCGACTCTCCGAGAACGGTTTCGACAACCATTTTTATCTTTATGTCAGTATTACTACATTTGTGATATTTTTGTGTTATATATTCCATCTTGATTGTTACGTGTTTGAATATTTTGTATATATTTTGTCTCAGCATTTACTGCTACTACAGTGCAATATTTTTGATATTTATTCATTTTCCATTTTCATTCCTTTCACACATTTTGAATGTTATTTGTATTAATAATTGAGTATCTATATATTTTATAATAGCATTTCCTGTAATTGGGTACCCCTGTTAGAAACAAATTGTTTTTTTTTTACTAGTGTTTCGAAGTTTCTGTGAAAATTCCATCCCTTTGGTTTCCTTTGCTGCAGGTTTTCCCAGTTTTCGAAGTGATTCGAATGATGAATTTCTCTGGACGAATTAAATCCAAACTTTCTGCTTCGGTGAATCGCTGAAAAAAAAACGGGAAGCAGCAACACCGCACTTTCTGGCCAGCGCTTTCAAAACTGTCAAAAAATACACTCCTCTTTACTGAAATACAAAAATTCGAGCAGAAACATGCGAGAACCGGAGCCAAATCACAACAGAAAAATAAAACTGTACCCCAACGGCGACCTCACACCGAAGAGGTACGGTTCCCGCCCTCCCCGCCGTCGGCGGCCGTTCGTCAGCCGCCCCCCACCATCAAACACATCGCCACTCCGATAACGGCTTCTTTTTGTTCGCGCCGCATCTCGACGCGACCTTTCTTCCCCTTGCACCGTCACCTGCCGACGCTCTCCGCCGACGGCTCGTCGTCCTCCTCCTCCTCCTCCTCGTCCCCCACGACGCCGCCCCCCGAGCCGTGGCGGAGGCCGCCCGCGTCCAGGTTGAAGCTGGGCGAGCGCACGTTCCTGCCTTGGAGTTGGGAGCCCTCCGAACCGCGGCGGGAGTCTTTTTTGGTGGCTGTGCCGCCGGTGCAGAAGCACTTGCAGATTATCTTCTTGAAAGCGAATCTGCGACAAGGCGACTCGCTCGTTACAGTGTATTGTTTTTTTTTCGAAGCGGTGAGCATCTTTTGTATAATGAGGAAGTTTCCAATATTGAGATTTTATTTTTTCCATAAAATGTATGAAAAATTATTACACCCGTATTTTTTCTTTTTTTTGTGCGATCGAATTTGGCTCCAGAATTTCGTTTTGAAAAACTAGTTTTGGCTCCTCCACCATTCTGATGACGTGCCAAGTGAAAAACCGGGTTCACACAGGAACGAATTGAGATTTTGCGTGCGGAAGTACAGTGTTGCCCTGCTTCTAATTTATTCTAAACATTCGGAAAAACTGACCAGAATATCTTGGTGAAATATGTCGTGGATTTTGCAATACCAAATCATGGATTGTTTACCTTTCGTGATATAATATCATATAATATGTCTTATGAAATATAGCTAGCACATAACATGCGAAAATATATGAATGCGATGATATAATCGAGGGCTATGGCTGAATAGAAAATAAATGAATGTATCGAATTTGTTCTTGAAGTGAATTATTTCGATATAATTTTGTGTTTGAATTTTCGGAACAGCTTTCAATTTATTTTCATGAAAATAGAAAGGTAGATCTGGCAATTGCGCAAATGCATTCGTAGATTTCGTCCGCGATCATCCGGATTACACCATAACATAACTTACGATAGCTCTATTCACTCTAAACTCACTAAGTACGTCACAGTTTTCCGCCTCAAAATTTATTTAAATTGGTTTATTTTGAAAATAGAATGGAGTTGAATGATTTGTATCGTCATTCTAGAAAGTAGAGATATCAAACTAAATAGTTGAGTACTTATTTGATGAGAATTCGTCATAAGGAAACTTCCTCATTCACCATCGGAATTAATCACACCCATTACATTAAATGTGACATGTGACAGGTTATTTTGTTTTTATAGCATGCTTGAGTTGTATGTATGATAAATACACTGTCATTTAAAAAGTGACATCATGCATTCAAGTGAACAAATTGAAAAGAGTTCCATTACATAATGGTGCATGTCGTAATAAGTACTAACCTGAAATCTTTGGAGAAAAGTGCGTATATCAAAGGGTTGATCGCACTGTTGCAATACCCCAGCCAAAAGAGAATTGAGAACACCAGAGGGTGGATACAGTTGGGGCAGAAAGCACGCACCACGTACATGGTGAAAAAGGGCAGCCAACAAAAAATGAAGCCACCCACTATGATGGCCAGCGTTTTGGCGGCTTTGGTCTCCATTCTGAATCGCTTCACCTATAAATTAATGGAATTTTGTCACTGTTCGGTGCTGAAAACTTTTTTTGACACTCTAGAAAACAGCACATAACTCCGTTATTTTTCATCATTTTCGTGAAGAAAAAAATCCAAAACATGGCTAGAAATACACCTCGAAGTGTCCAAAAAACTTCAAAACATTCTTTCGAATACTTTTTCTGAAAAAAAATCGCGAAAACCACCTCCAAATTGTCGGGGAACTTTTTTTTGGCACTTTAGAAAACAGCACATAACTCCGTTATTTTTCAATATTTTTTTGAAGAAAAAAATCCAAAACATAGCTAGAACTACACCTCAAAATATCCAAAATATTTCAGAACATTCTATCGATTACTTTTTTTGAAAAAAAAATCGCGAAAACCACCTCCAAATTGTCGGCGAACTTTTTTTGACACTTTAAAAAACAGCACATAACTCCGTTATTTTTCAATATTTTTGTGAAGAAAAAAATCCAAAACATGGCTAGAAATACGCCTCAAAATATCCAAAATATTTCAAAACATTCTATCGATTACTTAAAAAAAAAAATCGCGAAAACCACCTCCAAATTGTCGGCGAACTTTTTTTGACACTTTACAAAACAGCACATAACTCCGTTATTTTTCAATATTTTTGTGAAGAAAAAAATCCAAAACATGGCTAGAAATACACCTCAAAATATCCAAAATATTTCAAAACATTCTATCGATTACTTTTTTTGAAAAAAAAATCGCGAAAACCACCTCCAAATTGTCGGGGAATTTTTTTTGGCACTTTAGAAAACAGCACATAACTCCGTTATTTTTCAATATTTTTGTGAAGAAAAATATCCAAAACATAGCTGAAAACACACCTCGAAGTGTCCAAAAAACTTCAAAACATTCTATCGATTACTTTTTTTGAAAAAAAAAATCGCGAAAACTACCTCCAAATTGTTGGGGAACTTTTTTTGGCACTTTAGAAAACAGCACATAACTCCGTTATTTCACAATATTTTTGTGAGGAAAAAAATCCAAAACATAGCTGAAAACACACCTCGAAATGTCCAAAAAACTTCAAAACATTCCATCGATTACTTTTTTTTTTTTAAATCGCGAAAAACCACCTCCAAATTCA
Source organism: Plagiodera versicolora (assembly GCA_037013635.1). Lineage (NCBI taxonomy): Eukaryota > Metazoa > Arthropoda > Insecta > Coleoptera > Chrysomelidae > Plagiodera > Plagiodera versicolora. The sequence continues at coordinate 1,294,617 of CM072988.1, forward strand.
AATCAACAAACCCCTACCTGCGCCTTGATATTCCTTCTGCCCATCTTCCTAGTCGACGAAATCTTCTTGCGAGCTTCCTCGCAACCGCCTCCGCCGCCTCCCGGACTCACGGCTCGCTCGTAGGCGGCGCTGTCGCAGCTGCTCGAGCGTCGCGACGACTCGCGACGAGACGAGCCGATTCGTTGGACGCGCAGGCGCGAATCGTCGTGCTGCGAATCGACTCCCGAACTCTTACTGAGCAACGTCTCGACGCCTCCGCCTCCGTTGGCCGAGTAGTGAACGACGCTGTACGACGACTGGACGGCGACGGGCGACGTCGGACTTATCTGGAAGGATCCATGTGGAATTCAGTTTTTTTATATATTTTTTGCCTCAACTAATTCAGTAAAAAATTGTATGTTATATTACGTCACACATTTTGACGCACAAATAAAAAAAAATATCATTTGTATTTTTTTCGAAAAAATAAAAATCGTCATCAACTCAAGCTCGTCTTGAAACTAAGTTAGCTCCTATCATTTATACTGAATCATTCGCAATTTCCTCAAAAATCGCCATGTTCACAATCAGAAAAATCTTGAAAGTTACAGTTTTTGAAAAATAAACCACCTTTTGGATGTAAATACTAACGACAGACTAAACACTTATGAGTTACATAAAAAATATTCCAATGTATTTCTGCGAATATAAATGAGTGCCTATCCAGATTATTATCAGTCACTGCTGATGAATCGATGGAGAGAACTTTTGGTCCGGACTACAATATTATTCTGATTTTGTGTCAAAATCTACCATAAACTTCCAATATCCCACTTCTGATATGCCTGAATTGTTTCATTGAGTCAACTTACAATTGACCAATATTTTCTCAAGTGTGGAGAAGCGAAACTAGTACACACTGTATATACAAATAACAGCTCACCCTTATGAGAACTGATGGCGACAAATGATTTGTTCACAAATCTATTGCCTGGTTGAAATACCAACTGTCGCCATTAGGAGTTATATCGCTCGACTGGAATTACCAATCCTAATATCTCATTATAAATTGACAAAGTTTCCTCGTTATATTGAATGTACAACTTGAAAGGGCGAAAGAAAAACGGTAATTTCGCACTTATCGTGAACGAAACCAATACTTTCCGAAACAATTCGTGTTAAAACTCCAAGTTTGACCTCCTTTTCCTTGTACAATATGGTAAATTCGCACGTCACTGATAAGAGATCATATTTGTGCGATACGATTAGGCCAGTTGTCAGTGATGACTAAATCATTTCATTATAATTTATGGAAAAAATATCATTCAAATTGTATTCTTCTACATCTTTTATTCCGAGAATAAGTTGTGGTATTTTGGTGCGGCAACACAGCAAGATTCACCATGGAACAATTGTCTATGATTGGTCAGCTCAAGGTCGATGGGCGTGTAGGGTTAAGCACGTCACACTGCGTTACACCAATGAGAGCAACCTTCGAAAATGGCCCATGAAATTGTATGTTTGAAATCAATTCCGTTTATTTTATTATTTTATTCATGATACAGACCGAATGAAAAATAAAAAAAAATAGTGAATGGTAGTTTTTGGACATACAGAACACGATTATGCTGTTTTGAAAAATTAGTGGTCTCCCCCATTCTTTCCTGTTCGAAATGAATATAAATTTTTAAATGAAATTTTGATTTGAAAGTAGAAGAATGCCAGGACCAGCCTAAAAAAATAACTACCCATAATTAATATCCGTGAATTTAACGAGAAAACAATGAAAACCTGTTATAACTTGCACACTTTTCCATGTGAGAGTCAAACTCAAACCAGTTCGTTACCTAAATGTTTTCTTCGGCAATCAACCACGTAAATTCGCAGGGAAGACATCTTATTGAGCAGAGGAAAAATAAATATCTGTGCATGATCGATCGGGAAATAGGGTGAAGGGTATTTCCCAGTGCAGGTTTACCCACCCAGTTCTCCTCGTCTACGATATTTCTGCTTGTAGATATCTCGATGGCTATAATCCGAGCCGGAACAGCTAGTAATGACGAGGAATTGAAGAAATTTCCTTCGGCTGATTAAAAGGGAGACTCTCGCGAGCTGCTCGTAGATTTCGAAGGGATATTACGAAGTTGTTCGATTCACTCGATAAGTGAATTTCATTCGGGGATATGTCAGCAAACGTAGCAATATAAGGAAACGTTAAGTCTTCCTCAAGAATACAGGGTGTGTCCTGGATTCGAATAGGAAAATATATACAGGGTGATTCACCCAACTGGTTCATTAGAGGTTCATGGAGAACTGATAGGGATGTCAACTTGAAATTTTGGTGGGTGCTACTACTCGATGTGTTCTATTTTCCTGAAATATTGACAATACGCTGTTACTTCCGGTTAAACCGGAAGTGATATCAACTTTGTTTTTTCAAATGGAACACCTTGTTTATTTTTACATTTTCGAATTCTACGTGAAATTCTAGACATGTTGCATTTTGAATTTTCTTCCTATCGTAATTTGTTTTCAAGATATTCCATTTTTACGAAAAATTTTGACAGATGGACTGACCAACTAAAATGTCCATATCATCTTCAATTTTCAAGATTCGAGGTTCAATCTCCGTATACATATCAATGAAAGAGTGTTCTATCAGGTATCCCTCAAAGTGTCCCAAAATATTCAACAGGGTGTTCGATATATCAGGTTACTTTTTGGAAATTGCGAAATTTTTACACTATACGGCGCAAAAAGTAAACTGAAATATCAAACACCCTGTTGAATATTTTGGAACACTTCGAAAGATGCCTGATAGAACACTCTTTCATTGATGTGTATGCGGAGATTGAACCTCAAATCTTGAAAATTGAAGATAATATGGACATTTTAGTTCGTCAGTGCACCTGTCAAAATTTTTCTAAAAAATGGAATATCTTGAAAACGAATCACGATAGGAAGAAAATTCAAAATGCAGCAGGTCTAGAATTCTCCGTAGAATTCGAAAATGTAAAAATAAACAGGGTGTCCCATTTGAAAAAACAAAGTTGATATCACTAACAGTAACAGCGTATTGTCAATATTTCAGGAAAATAGAACACATCGAGTAGTAGCACCCACCAAAATTTCAAGTTGACATCCCTATCAGTTCTCCGTGAACCTCTAATGAACCAGTTGGGTGAATCACCCTGTATAATAGTGGATGTCTCTATACAGGATGTCCGATTTGGTGAAAAATGGCCAGTAACGATTGGTTTATCCTAAGAAAAAAAAAAACAAAAAAAAAAGAAATTCGCGAAGAGTCACTCACATACGAGTGAAGCTAATATAAGGCTGTAAAAAAAAGACAAAACACTCACCCCCAGCAAGTGCGGCGACATATTAGGCGACAAATTGTCGTTGGAAGGATGGCTGACGCTGATTTTAATCTTCTCGTGGCGACCTCTAGCGGAAGAAGGCGAAGGACTGGCGCTGGCGCTAGTGGTGACGGTGCTGTTGCTGCCGTTGCTGTGAGGTGAACCGCTCCCGTAGGCGCCTCCGCGTCTCCCGGAGGAACCCTTGCCGCGGTGGATGCGCAAAGTGAGTCGTTGCTCGTCGAAGCGACCGATGCCTCGGGATCCTGAGAGAAAATCGTTTTTTTTTTAGGACCAAGAGCGAGAACAAGGCTTGAAATCGATCTGGAGGAATATTTTTCTGGGAATGCTCATGATAATAAAATATCCTGGACATTCGCTGAAAAGTACTCTTAACAATTTGGCGGTTTTTTAATTTTTTTGTGTGAAGAAATTATGAAACAATGTTAATAATCATTTCCACATACTTCACTTTGTGTGACTGTGAATATAAATAAGTACCTATTCAGATTATTATCAGTCACTGCTGATGAATCGTAGGAGAGCATTTTTTTACCTAAATATCTTTGACAAAACCTTCTTTTTTGGTGAAAGTCAAAATCTATCCAAACAATGCCTCGAGATCCTGAGAGAAAAACGATTGCTCTACAGGAAATTGGTTTTTTTTTAGGACCAAGAGCAAAAACAAGGCTAGATCTGGAGCAATATTTCTCTGGGAATGCTCATGATAATAAAATACAGGGAGTTTCAAATATCCTGGACATTCGTTAAAAAGTATCCTTAACAATTTGGCCTTTTTTCTATATTTTTTGTAAAAAAATTATGGAACAATGGTAATCATATCCTACACTTTGTGTGACTTTCACAATAAATATGCATCATTTATTGCTTCTCTTTCGATAAATTTGACAGTATTAAGAAGTTATTTTCGAAATTCGATATCTCGAAAACGGTTGAAGTTGTTCTATAATGATTTTATTCAGAATTTCAAGCAGCATTGAAATACAGAATAATATACAGGGTGTCAAGGACCATACATAGTGCCACGCGATAGAAGGCCATAAAATATATAAAAAAGTCCTTTGAATATATGTCCGAAAATGTTTCCTTTAAGAAATACAACAATGGTTGTTTCTGTAAGTAGGTTTTTCTTGACAATTTGAGTGCATCATAACTTTTAGATCCGTTTTTACCGGAAACCGTTGGTCCTAGCGACTTTTTTAAAGAAAAACATATTGAGGAATCGCTTTTTTTAGTCCAGAATGACATACAGTGTGAGGCAAAAAAGATAGGGTTGATTTAAATGTGGAGGAATCCTGCATGTGGCGCCCTCTATTAGAAATCTAAAAACTAATAGGATTTTTGGATTCTGCATCATACAAAACCCACACATACCACATTTTGTTCAATTCTTACCTCTTCGTCCAAAGTTATTAAAAAAAAAAACAAATAAAAAAAATAAACTTCAACACCCTGTATTTCTTTGAGGAAGCAGTTTCGGACATATACTCATAGGAACTGTTTTCCTTGACATCCTGTATAGTGTATTGTATTCAAGATTTTTCGACTAATCCTCTATACTTAATTTTCATACAGTGTGATAGATTTTGAAAAATCCCTGAACTCTTGTATCTTGACATTTTTGACTAGCTATTTTTCTGTAGGAAAAAATCAACCGTTTCCAAACACATCAGCGACCTTGTATAGCGCTAACATATATTCAAGACGCCAACAATATGGATTGCAATAAAACAAGCACGAATAGAATAGGAACACGTGCATTTTCATAGTGAAACTCAGAATTCGAAGTCACACGGAATGACTGACAGTCACTACCACTTTCACGCGGGACGAATTCCATTTTATTGGAATTTTATTCCTTTAGAGTCTCGCAAAGATGACACTCGAAAGGGTTCTCCTACAGGGCATTTTCCTCTCTACGATCGACTCTTTACGGTCGGGAACGTATTCCAAAAAAAATGACTTTACACGGTTCGCATGTTATCGAAGAGGCGAATCTCGAGCCCCGACATAAAATCGGAATTATTTGTCGATCTCCAATTGTTTATTTTAAGGGGTGATATTGAGTGGGTGCGCAGCCCGAAGGGTAATAAAGTCGGGAACGCCATCGGAATTTCGACACACCAGGTCCTAGAAAGTGGCTCCCAGGAAAATAAATAGTTTTCTATTCAGGTTTGCCTCTGTGAGAAATTTCCATAGAACAGATCTTAGATCGTGGAAAACTATCATTATTGACTATAATTGGTGACCAAGTAGATGCTCTGTAACTTTTAGTCGAGGAACTTTTCCCCCCATTTTTTCAATCCAAGAAGCATTGGATACTCTCCTCAGTGTTTGAGCTGAACCATAGAAGAGATCTGGACCAATTGTAACCCTTCTTTGACAAGTCCATCAACCTCTTCATTGCTTCAAGGGAGTATTCTGGTCTAGAAAATTGAAAAAATCATTTTTTTTGCATATGCTCAGACTTTCAAAAATATGCTTTCAGAAGGATTTTTCAAAATTCGAATTATTTTGAGAGATACAGTGGATTTTGTGACGCGGCACTTGAACCGGCCGAGCGGAGTGATCACACAATGAATGGCAGATGTTTTCCAGGAATTCTTCTGTATCCGACTTGAGCTCGTAGTATACCCTTCTAATTGAGTTTTTATATATACCTGACTACCAGTACGTACCCAATATACCTGGAACTGTTCAGTTTAGTCTCGATCTTGGAGCTAAGTAGACACGAAACTGGAAATCTTTCTCAAACTTCAAACGCGTTTTTCTCAAAACTACTTTTGTTGAGATGGTTGACACGATATCTCAAGTTCTATCTAACCGATTCCTTTGAAATTTCGTGAGAATCTTCTTCATACATCTCTTTATCGCAGGAAATAAGGATTTTGAAAAATTTTGATTCGAAGTATTTTTAAAAAATTCGTAAAGGTCGAAAGACAGGGGTAAAAATGAATGTTTTTTTTTTTCAAGTAGACGCCATTTTGTGAATTTTTCATATTTTTTTTTGGCCGTAGTTCAAGCGATAGCGACATCTTTACTAATTAAGAATTTTTTTTGTTTGTTCGATTTGGATGACTACAAGGGCTGGAATCATGTCAACCAGTTTGATTGGCAGCCCCCACTTCACCGGCCTGTCATTTGACGAATTTTTGACATTTCTTTCTTCTGAATTTTTTTCTACATACATAAAGGATCAAAAAACATTATATAAAAAAATTTATAGTGACAATGTTCTCATTTTTTTTTTATCCCAGTTTGAAAACTACCCAAAAAGTAGGGCTCTAGACCAGAATACCCCCTTAAAATTCATAAGCACCCCCAAACGAGTTTCTTGGCTCTTTCTTAAACTTTTTCCTCCAGTTCGCATGTGATCTGACACCGCATCTGGGAATTCGACTTTTGCAATATTCACAAGATCGTTGGCAGTGCATGCCTTCGGATGACAGCCTTTTTATTGGGTCTCCCATTGAGATAGCCCACAAAAGAGATGATAAGACTACTCCTTGCGGGTATCCTCTACCCTTTGGATGATATGATTAACTTTATCTCCAACTGGCGTTCATCCACTGGCATGGAAGGGATGCATGTACAGGGTGATTCGAAGTTAGGTAGGTAGATATTTCATTGAATTGTCGATTCTGCACTTTTTTTTTCAATTCAATGAGAATTGGTAGTCACATATGGGGGCTTTTTATAGACTTGTTGTTACTAAATAATTTATGCTTTCAAATTATACAGGGTATCTGTTGATAACTTAGGTAGAATTTACGATAATCGAAATATTAATTACCAAAGAATAAAAAAAAAAATAATTCACATATTCCGGTTTTGAAAAGGGATACAAATTTTGTTTCGACAGTACTCTGTGTATTTTTTCAATTGGTTCTAATACCTCAATGATTTCTTTGCATGTACTGCCAATTAGAAGAAAGAGTATTGCATTTTTTTCACCATAAAAATGGATAATTGTTAGATTTTAACATGAATCCTTTGTTTATAGTTTGCTCACCCTGTATCCTTTTCAATAATCAAATGACGAGCAATTTGACATTCTCATTGCTAATCAATAAACTTGAGAATGTACAGGGTGAGCAAAAAGGTAACTCAGTAACTATAAAAAGAAGGTACAAAAAAAATTAGGCAGCAGCATCATTGATCTGTTTCTCTGACTAGCGAAAAAAATTGTTTGTTTTTGGTTTATAAACAAAAGTTTGATTTTTCGACACATACGAATATCATGGTTGTTAGTGAGGTTAGGAGAAAATGACTTTTACATTCTCCAGGTACTTTTTTCCGTTCAATCCAGTGGCGTAAAGAAAATTTTGAAAAAATTGCACCCTGTAGAAGCAACGAAATTTGCCTGTACCGAAAAAAAAGTTGAATTAACAATCCCTAAAATGTACAAATGGAATGCGTATCACCTGCACTTGTTTTTCATCTCATTTCCGATGCTTTTAGTGCACCTGAAAGCTTTCAGCTCGATATTACTTGTTCGAAGAACGTCGCAGCTTTTATCAAGACGAATCCAAAATAAGTTATAAAAAATGTTGTTTCACGAATCTCGCATCTAATCCCAGAAAAACATTTACCTTTCGTAGTTCGAAAGCCTTGGTTGATGGCTTTCGTGGTTCGAACGGCTGCCCTGTATATCCTCCAGTAGAAGAAAAGCATCACGAACATTGGGATGTAAAAGGAGCCCAAAGCCGAATACACCACGTATCCGGCTTCGTTAGTTAACTCGCATTTCCAAGGGCAGTGGGGATTCTCTTCTTCCTGATGCGAAGATTGTTGGATGCTAGCATTGAGATTCGCCTCTCGGTTAGGCTGAAACACGGTTGGAATTCTTCTTTCACATTTGATTAATCCGTTTTCATTTCAGATTCCGTGATTATACATGATAATGGATTTTGCTGTTTTTTTTACTGACCTATTTTGTCCCGAAAAACACGAATTTCACAATATTGTCCTAGGAAAATTGATACTTTTTGATATATTTCACTTGGAAATCCGACCTTCTTTTCTTGAACGTTTTCGAACGAGCTTCCTCGCAAATTTCTTCACCAAAGAGACACGAAACATGGTGAGAAAGGATTTACTATGCTTTCATTCTCAAATGAACATTAAAAATCAAGTGTTTTCCATATTTTAAACGTGCACGTCAAATCCATCCTGTGGTTTGACAGTTGACAATCAACGGTTGACGAAATGATGATGTGTCATGCTGTAGAATATTCGAAAAATACTGCATTTGGAATGTTTCCTCGAGATCGATACATTATAAAACCTTGATGTGCCACGTTATCAAATAAATCAGCCAAAAAGCTGTGCAATATTGTCCATAAAGTGAAATTATAACTTTTTGAAATATGTATCTCGAAAAGTATTGATTTCCCAACGATAATATTGTGAAATTCGTGTTTTTTTGGAACAAAATATGTACAAACAAAAATAAAATTAATCAAAATCCATACCGCCCAATATTTTTACATTTGCCAAGAAATAAATCTCGGTTGAAAACCGCAGTAATATAACTTAACAGAAAAACCACACGGAGAAACAATGTTTTTGACATAAACGTCAAAATTTAGAACAAAACTGGCCTTCTAAAATATCGTTCGCGATAAATTGATCCAAAGTCATCATGTAACTACAAAAACGAATGGTGAAAGAATAATAATCAGATAAAACCAACCTATTTGAAAAGGAAAATAATACAACGAAAATAAATCACGAGCGATCTGAGAGCAGGTTCATTTCTCCACGGATAAAATGTACACACTATCATCGTGCCAATGCTTGTTTCCATTCTCTCGCCACATATTCCCCGAGAAGACTTCGTCAAGTGAAAAACTCCTCGACCTAACGAGAACGGGTGTGCCAGTCAAGTACACTCCTCATATCATTAATTCGATTTGTGCTGCCTTCTCGAGCTACCCCAAACGTTTTGGTTGAGAGATGAAAACATACAAGGTTTAGACAGCTCTACAAAAGTGTATCTTTCCGACTATTTTTTCTAGAATTATGTATGGTTAACTTACGATTAAATAATTTTTTGGTCATTAAATATCACAGTTGAAATATGCACATCGTAGCCAGTAAAAAAGAAACTAACCTAGATATTCGTTGAATAGACCAATAATAGTACAATTGAATAACTCTGGCAATTGCCTAGAAGCAACGCCATAAACAAACAAGAAGAAGAATTGAATGACTGATGTCACTGCCTCAGCGATTATAGGCTATGAAATCAGGTAATTTTGAATAGAGCATTTAGAAAATTGAATTCTAGTCCAGTGGCCAATTGCTAGGAATGTTCACCAAGTACATTAATTTAAACTACAGATACATATTAGACCGTTTATGCCGAAATATCCAGCATCCTAAATACAAACCTATTTACTCATCTTGCTATTGAAGTTCAAAGAACATGTAAATTCAGATTGAAATTAACTACACTTTGGCTCTTACCAGGACAGCTCGCTATGTCTATTTGACTTTTCCGTGTGGTTTTTAGCAACACATAATAATGGCGCATACATTTAATCTCCGAGCCATCAACGATTTTAATGATTCCCATTATTTGCCTTCGAATGGCACTCGCTCTATATACCATTCTCTTTATTGCCTTCATTTAATTTTTCTACCGCTGGCAAACCGTGTTATTCGATGAGGCTGTTTTCTGGAAACATTTCAGTCGTTATCTCGTATGTGTGATACACCGATAGCCTCTATTATGACTCATGAAATTGGACGACAATATTGCAATATTTTGAATTGACAGTTCAATAAATTCAGTTTATCTGAATATACTATTTGTAACTCGATGAAATTGCACTTAATGATATGGCGTTTATTATAATGAAACGTTTTACCATGCACAGGAGCAAGATCAAATTAACTATAAAAGCATTTTCCAAGAGTTCATAATCTTGCTTTCGAAAACGATGGAAACAGATAATGAAAATACCTCCCTACAGTTCTTTATCTAATTAATGTATATATTCAAAATAGACTAACCTTTCCATGTGAAGATACACAAATAAGAAGTCACACAAAAAACTGAACAAAAACACCTGAACGAAACCGTTGCATGGTTTAAGGTTAGGTTGACATTATCGAATCTCATAGATATCCAGAACACGTGACCAAAAATGGCTGCTGGAGACAGGCATACTTGTTTGTCATATGTGTAAATTGGAATAAAAACTTATTTTGACAAAAGAAGAAACTTTCACACTGATGATGTTCTATTGAAATTTACAAATTAATTTCGGAAAATAATTGTAAAATTCTTCATCTGTTCACAACTAGGTATATGCCAAGTCATAACGATCAAGTTTTCTGCCTTCTACAATGTTGCCAAGTTGGTCCAATCGTGAATTATCAAATGACGATCATCGGACGGGTTGAGATTATTAACGTCGTGGTTCGATTGCGATTTTATTTCGTGCTGATTTGACCTAACCGGATGATAACTAATGAATAGTCGATGGGTACATTGAATAGCACTTCGCACCCCCATGTAGGCGTGTTTACCACAAGGCGCTGAATTAGATTAATCCCAGCGAAATGGACGCCTACGTATAACTGGCAGCGATGCAAGTATTCTCACATTGTGAAATCGCCGTCCTACGCTCTCTTGTCTCTGCATCGATATCCTCGATTTCCAGGAATCCATAATTCCGTGAAATCAGTGCGAGTACGTCTCGACACTTTCTTACCGCTGCGATGTTGGAGATACTCTTGTGTTCGTTCTCATTGCCAGAGAAATTATCAGTATCGTGCGATTGGAACAGGATTTAAGATTGTCATTTAGACTTCACGTTCCTCGTTTCTTTGTTGACGTTGCCATGGTAACTTTTAAAAACGTGCGTTGTTTTAAGGTTCGATTAAACACTCAGAGGCGTACTTTAAATGGGTGAAATGGGCACCACATAATAATAAATATTCAATTATGAGTGTGTTGAATATTGAGGTGGTTTATTTCGACTTGAAAGCTTCGAGTTGTTACTGAGTTTTCACAATTCAGAGGTGAATAAATTCCGAAGTATAAAAAATGCATGGAGCATTTAAAGTTGAAATTTAGCTAACGCTTCATTGAAAGAATTTCTACCGAATTGCATTCTCTTAGCCCGTCAATCCTTATAGAATTCGCAATAGCAAAGTTAAGCCGAAATAATGGATGAAACGGTCCGTGAAATGCCCGTCTTTTGTAATTTTGGTCTTGGAAGACAATCGAAACGGTTTCTAAGCCAATGCGAATTTCATTTTGTTCTCTTTCTGTAATAATAGCAGCTAGCAAATTCATAAGAGACTAATTATCCACATTGCAATGAATGATCATTATATTTTCTCCGACATTTTATACTTTCGAAAGAGTTTCAATATACAGGGTGTGTCATGACGAGCTGACGCGACCGATTTGTCGAACAAGTTCTCATGATGATTGATACCATGTGCTTACGTGCTCTGTTATACAGTATCGGATTTAATTTATCTGCGGTATGGACAGGAGCCCCCAAGAGTAACAAGGACATTAAGCTCAGCTGATTTAGGCATCAATTAGTATCCACACGAATCCACTGCCATTTTGTTTAGCCGTTAACAGCTCATGATATAATTTATCGAGGCCGTTAAAATATATCAGTTACACTCGACTGTTAACTCTCGTCGGCACTATAAATTCTTGTCTCGAGCATGGCGTCTGATAACGAGAACGAAGGAGCTCGAAATTGAGTTTGACCACTTCCCAATATTGCCGGTTTAGTTATTTGGGTATGCGGAACAATGATCGGAAGGAGCAAACTGCGCGTATACGCCAAGTTGCGATCTCGTTCGCATGTTGGAATTAGTTTGGCAACATCGCAAAATTTGACATGTGAAATGTGAAGTTCACTCGGATAATACCGACGCCATTTTTGTTATTTGTAAATATACCAAATTACTGATAATTAATTATCAATCGGATATGGAAATTCAAGTATGGATTCAGTGAAGAATACTCGAATAGTATATCGTTACTGTTAGTGCAAAAGGTCGTATGTAAAAATTGTCCATTTTTATTTTATTTGTGCTAAAGGTGACATTTTGCAGTCTGCAACTGCTACAAAGATTTTGTATGTCATCAGCTGATCTATTATGAGTTATGGTCAAATGTAAAAACGTCGTATGTTGTGCAGCTGATTTTTTTTATGCTCCCCTGTAAAGTAGTTAATTTTCACATACGACCTTTTGCACTAACAGTAACGATTTAAAAGTTTTTTTTATTGGTGCCCCTTTTTACCCATTTAAAGCACGCCTGAGCCTGAGCAGCCAAGTGTTTTTAGGACCAGATCCACGAATACTTTACGCTTTTTTTTTATTGGTGCCCCATTTTACCTTTGAATAAAGTTTTGCATTTGTCAGTTATATTTTATTTGACGTTTACAAGGTACTCCTGTCAGATCAGTAATCAAAAATTTGTCATTTAGACTTCACGTTTCTCGTTTCTTTGTTGATGTTGCCATGGTAACTTTGAAAAACGCGCGTTTTTTTAAGTTCGATTTAAACACGCTCGGGCGTGCTTTAAATGGGTAAAAAGGGGCACCAATAAAAAAAAACAAATATCAGCCTGGAGCAAAAAATTTTTTCTCAGTGATATTTTTATTCCATTTCTTTTATGTGTTTTCATGTTTTTTTTTGAATTTTTATTGAAGAAATTTCAAAACAGAAGTAATATTTTCATTATTGCAAATAATGTTGCTGTATAATAAAATATACACGAATAAATTTGATGAACAGAATTTTACATAATATGACTGTATACACTGTATAAATTCATCAACTTGAAAACAATGAATGAACATACAGCGTGTCGTAAAATCGGTGTTCTGGGACGAATAATTTTGTGCAAACACGTTCAAAATGTTGTGGAAGGCCTTTGATGATCAAAATATAGCACAAAAAATGTTTAAAGAGTTCGAAAAGGGCCGAGAATCGTTGAGGACGATCCGCGTTTCGGACAGCCAATGACGTCCACCGATTAGTGCCAAAAAATCACATCTTTGGTGCTTGAAATTCGTCGGTAAACAATGAGAAATCGCGCTGATAGTGTTGGAATATCATTCGGCTCAGCCCAAACCATTTTGCCGAATGTTTTGTGTCTCAAAATCGTCTCGTTCGTTACTAATACATCACGTGGTACTTCATGCGAGTTTTTGGTGAAAAACTCGACGAAAATGTCCTGAAAAGGGCTCACCTTAGCGTCCCTCCAGCCTACCAGAGGCGGAAAACAGACGACAAAGCTGAGTATCCAGAGTCCAGCAATGAGGAATTTGGCTCGCCTGTGCGACATGATGCTGGGGTAGGTTATGGGCCTCGTGACTGCGACGTACCGGTCCAAGGAAATGGCGCACAAGTTCAATATGGACGCCGTACACATCCAGACGTCGACGGCCAGCCATACTTGGCACCAGACGTCGCCGAAAATCCACACCTGGAATGATCCCGATGGTTTTCTGTCTGGGGGTTTTTTTCGTGGGGTTTTGGGACATTTTGGATTTTTTATGAAATTTTCAACATGAAAAACGGATTTCATCACTCTTTGTAGACGAGTTTTCGGGCAAATTTATTTTTTGCAAATTTTCAAGAAATCGACCTTTGGATTTTTGAAAAATTTCAAGTCGTCGTAGTCTTCCATGTTAGTATGAAGGCTTCCAGAGCATCAATGTGGACTCTTCATAGGTTTTTGCGTTGAAAATTGAGGGTTTTGGGGGTTTTTCGTGGGTTTTGGGATTTTTGGTTTTTTTTTGGAATTTTCAACATGAAATAACTCGAAAAATATACTAGATATCGAAAAACCGATTTCACCACCGTTTTAAGCGTCTCCTAGACACTTTATAGACGATTTTTCAGACGAATTTAACTCTTCAATGTTCGTATGAAGGCTTCCAGAGCATCAATGTGGACTCTTCATAGGTTTTTGCGTTGAAAATTGAGGGTTTTGGGGGTTTTTCGTGGGTTTTGGGATTTTTGGGGTTTTTTGGAATTTTCAACATGAAATAACTCGAAAACTATCCTAGACATCGAAAAACGGATTTCACCAGCGTCTCTCAGATATCGTATAAAGAAAAAATCCAAAGGAGGTACCCTTTTTCAAAAATAAAAGTCGTCGTAGAGTCTTCAATTTTCGTATGGAGACTCTCAGAGCATCAACATGGACTATTCAAGGGTTTTTCGTTGAAAATTGGGGGCATTTTGGGAGTTTTTGGTGGTTTTTGCGACTTTTTGATAATCATTTAGTGTAATTCTTTTAATCTCCATTGTAATTATTCAAAATGTTAAGTGACCTTGTTAGTTTGTGATGTTACTATGATTTTGTAAATATAACTGGAATTAAAAAAGTGTCATAGAATTTTAGCTAAGGATGGTATGTTTTTAATTTGGAATACCGAAAGAGAACATAATAAAAGGAGGTTCTTGTAGTGGTTATGAGTCTGGTGTGTTTATTTGTGATTACTGCAAGAATAGTAACTAAGAATAGTAAACTTCAAGTTGAAAGTAAGGACTAATCTGTGATTATTTCGACTGATCACTTAATTAGATGTTATTTTAGTTTATTTTGTTCAGAAAAGTTTGATTACTAAAGGTCTTAATACTATAAAACTATTGAAAAGATAAGAAATCTATTAGTTTCTAAGGAAAATTGTTATCAAATATAAAAAAAGTGAAAATCTATTATATAATTTGGAATACTATAATATGTTCCAAATTACCTGCACCCTAAATCAAATCTCGATTTTGGAGTTTTCAAGTTCGAAAGACATTTTGATAAGGTTTTTGGTTTTTGTTATGTTTGATTATTTTTTATAATTAAAGTTTAATAATTTGTGGTTCATTCAATGTATTTTTATAGACCCACCCCTTTCGTATTTAAATTTATCCTCAAAAAACAAACTAGCATTCCAAATATGCTGCGTTTCCTCTACCAAAGGGTACCCTGTCTAAGATCAGATGTTTTCACTACTGTCGAACAAAATTCTCTTTCCGTCGTATCCCACTTCTGATAATTCGCCGATGTGCAACGAATAAATTCGCGACGCAGCAATAGGGGGCCGACCTAATTAAAAATTGTGACATTCACGACTTACACGAACCCGAATTGACGGACTCACACTGCAGCTGAATGGCTTCTGTCCAATTAAAAAGCTACACTGAACAATTCAAAAGTCCTCGAATACAGAAAATATGGATTAACATATAACAGTTGGTTGTATCGTGAGACTATGGAGTGTTGCGTTTATATTCAGCTCACTGAACGAGAAATTATCAAGTCATTAGCGGTTCATACAGCTTCGGAAAGAATTCATTGGGTATAGAAAAATCCATTAGAGTAACGAGGAGAGCGAATAAACAACGCGTAGCCCTTCCTTTCCACTGTCCCCACCCGACCCACTCGTCCCTGTGTCAGGCACAATAAAACAGGAAAGATCAATAGGGGTGACAACATTGAGAAATTTAATCAACAGACGAAACATGTTGACTATTTTTACAACCACAGAGGGCGTACAAATCGTCAAATAAGTATTATGTTTCAGTTTTGTGGCGACACCTGCGAAACAAATTCGAACTATATCAAATTGAATTCAATAAATAATTCAGATTAATTCATTCAATTACTTATTTTGTTTAGAATCATCGTGAATTCTGAAGTTGTCCGATGTTCTTCTCTAATTTTATGCAGGTTGTTCTTTTCGCTTTCATTGAATTCCTATGTGGAAGATGAATTATTTCCGAAGCTGTATACAGGGTGATTCACCTAACTGGTTCATCAAAGGTTTATGCAGAAGTGACAGAGATATCAATTTGAAATTTTACTGACAGCTACAACTCATTGTGATCAATTTTCCAAAAATATTTTCGATACGCTGTTACTTCCGGATGAACCGGAAGTGATATCAACACACTGTTTATTTTTACATTTTCGATTTCTACGAAGAATTCTGGACCTGTTGCATTTTGAATTTTCTTCCTACCGTGATTCGTTTTCAAGATATTCCATTTTTTCGAAAAATTTTGACAGATGGACTGACTAACTAAAATGTCTGTATTTTCTACAATTATCAAGATTTGAGGTTAAATCTCCGCATACACATTGATGAAAGATTGTTCTATCAGGCATCTTTCGAAGTGTTCCAAAATATTCAACAGGGTGTTTGATATTTCAGTTTACTTCTTGGAAATTTCAAATCCCGAGATATCAACAGTAACAGCGTATAGAAAATATTTCAGGAAAATAAAACACATCTAGTAGTAGCACCCACCAAAATTTCGAGTTGACATCTCCATCAGTTCTCCATTAACCTCTAAAGCACCAGTTAGGTGAATCACCCTGTAAAACGAGGTGTCGTGATAGTTTGGACAAGTTCAATTCTGTTTTAGTGCTTTTTCTTAGACTCTCAACAATTGACTCACTTTGAAAACTTCCCATGTGGCTGAAAACGGCAAAACAGCAACACCAACCATCAAATCGGCCACAGCCAATGAAACGATGAAGAAATTGGTGACCGACCGCAGCTTCGACGAACAATAAACAGCTGCGATCACCAAACAGTTACCAACTATCACCATGACGTTGATCAGCGCCAAAATTGACAGCGAGAGTAACAGTTGCGAATCGCCAAAGTCAACTTCAGCCAGCAGGGCCGCGCAAGCGGTTGCGTTCAGTTTATTTCGCATCACACGTAAAATTGGAGCTCAGAGCAGCTCTCCAGATCAACCTAGAGCTCCTCTTCACGGCTCGTTTTCGGTTTTCTCGGCTTCATGGCTGGTTATCGGTGTGATGATCTGCATGTAGTGCTTGCCAGTTTTTCTTTCTAACGTCTCTTGGAGGCTATCAACGTCATGTTGGATCCCCTGCAAACGAACGCACTGTGTTATCGCACTTTTTTAGTCTACATCGAAGTTTCATTGGCATTTTTCAAGCATGGATATCATTATTTCACGATCACAAGTGGGAATGGCTGGACATGCAGAACACGACGATAATTTGCCACTAATTATATGTTGCTTAATGTGATGACAATAGCTGTCATTCCAAGAAACCATCATGATTGTTGTGAATAATAATATTATTTGGAATGAATTCGAATTCGCTTTATATTTCTCGTTGTACGATCTCAATATTTTTTGGCACCTATTGTATGCCATAACTCTTTATTTTCGCTTCAAGCTTCAATAAAACACCTTGTATAGTGATGATAATAATTGACACAGGGAATCTCGTTGACTCACCGTTCGAATAATAAATTATAAAAAAAAATGTTTTACACTCGTGTACTACTTGATCGATCCTGTATTCGACACTTCAAAAACAGTACTAAGTTATTATTTTCGCATCAATTAATTTTCCGAAATAAAGTGATTCAGCAATTATTTTGCCATTGACATAGTTTCTCGGTTAGTGTTTATTTCTGTTGACCCATAATTAAAAATTGACAATTGCAACGATAATATGATTAGTTCAGAATTCAATTATTCTCTCCGTGATCGATAATCAAGCTAGCTACCCACTCAATTACTACTGTTTAATCTCCTATTTCACGTTATCTGTGCAGTTGGCAACATTTCACAGCGATGCCAAATGTCACTTTTCGTAAACTTCTTTACGATATTTTTTTCTTTCAGTTGGGGATTATTTCGAGCTCTGGCAACATGGCACCTGTTGCGTATCGAACTAAAATAAAGAGACTGTACCACCCGATCATTTTATCAATTGAATTAAACGATTTTCGTGAATTAACACGGCCATTTCATTCAATCACGTCTTCCATTACAGAGATCGGTCGGTGCTGTGAAAATACTGCATGTGACAGGAGTTGTTGTCGAACGCAAAACATTTGAAATTGATACATAGCTTGCAATCAGACCTTCAAAAGAGTAATAAAACTTCTTCGGAATAATCGACAGCTAATGTACTGTAATGAGATCCGAATTGATTTAAATTAAAATTTCCAACGTACCGATGTGGAGTTTTTTAGTTTTCTGATACAACACATTGAAATTATTCTCGTAAATCTGCCAGAGTCGTATGGAGAACAGCGAAACGTTGCGAGGCTGATTTATATAAGTTTCTTGATTTATAGCATCTTAAAGTATTTTAATATATCTCAAAACTTTCATGGCATATGGTATCAGGTGGTATTGCGAAATGTCACCCGAAATATATCTAAAAAACACATCATCATCGTTGGAAACGTCTCATTTTATTTGTGGATGATTTATGGAAAAACTCGACTCGAATACAGGGTGAACCAAATGGTCGAAGACGAGCAATCAGCTTGTGAATTGTTTTTTCAAATTGTAAAATATTTGCATTTGCATTTTTTTCAGGTTTTCTTTCAATGGTATACTTTGATTGATGTTACAGGGTATTTAAAGTAAAAAAAAATAGGTTCAATAGTGCTTGATCCACTTCGAACAATTCCTCTAAACAGTTGTTAATGAATTTCTTTTTTATTTAATTTTGATGCTTTAATTAATATCGAATATCAAAATTGTATAAACATTTCAGAGTATGTAACTTTGAACCAATTTACAAATTAATTAATTTCTGAGGAAACTGAACGGAATTCGACCGAAAGTCAAGAAAGACAAAATTTAGGTAATAGGTTGAACAACTTGAAAAAAATATTTAAATCCACCAGTGGCGTACGAGCAAGTTTTTCTCAAGGCTTTTATGGATTGAGATCTCGGGAAATGCAACATCCTGTATGGTATGTGGAAAACCTTTACTTCCATATTAAGCAGCACCTATTGCTCGATACTCATAAAAAAATTTAAAGCTCTATCAACAGTAGATCAAGCACAATAAATTAAAAACCTAATTTTTTGTTAAGTTTCAACACCCTGTAACTCCGCTAATAATCGAGATCGGACACACGTTCATAGGAACTTTTTTCCTTATTTTGTACCAGAGAATACGTATCTGGAATATTGCCGTGCAATTCTGAAACATCCTGTAGTGTTCAATTAGCGTTAATTGCGATACTACTTCACTACTAATCAACTTGAGCCGCATCATTCATATCGTGTGAATCCCTGTATAATTTTGTGAAGCAACGTTGTATCATCGCTCTCCAAGAAATAGTTGTTTCAATTTCATCGGTTAACCTGATAATCCTTATGGCTATGCTCGAAGTCATTCATCCACGTTATAACTGCCGTTTACTTTGGCGCCTTTCTCCTTCTTCAAATTGATTAGCTTCTCGCGTGTTTCCATCTCCTATTTATAGTCCTTTCCGAGAAAATCGGTTGGATCGGGATTCGTAAAACACGTATAATAAAAGTGCATGTCCGCGGTCAGATGTCGATTTATGGATTTAGTAATTTGCCAGATAAGTATCAAAGGACACGTGCATGTTTCTGAAATCCCAGTTACAGGTTTTCACTTACGGATTTATTATTAGAACACTGTATATTTCACGACTGACACGAATTAATGTTATAATTCGTGATGGAACAAGTGAAAACGAAAACATATTTCGATTATTTATGGAGAACGTGGACGAAAACAACGTTAATTCCACGGAAAATTAACATATCGATCTCGGAGATCGTATATCTTCAAGAAGGAGAAAAGAACGCGCCCTTTCAACGAATAAAAATACGAACAGAGTTTTTGGTGTCCGTGAATATTTCTTTCCTGAACGATATTGACATTCAAAATCAACCAAAAAATTCTCAGGTCAGGTCAATATATCGTTTATTTCGCTGAAAAAATAAACATGTCGGTCAGACATTCATATTAGATGCTACTCGTGCGATATAACTACCTGGAGAACGTGCAGAAAGTTGGGAAGAACTTTTGTTCCGTGGCTGAATTTCGGATATACGAGGCACTCGAGGCGTCGTTTTAGAGATAAACAACTAGATAAAACATTTCTCGAACGAGAAGTTCATTATTTTTCTCGTGCGAGAGCAACTATTAATCTGATGGGGAGTTAGAGGTTGCGAGAGCATTCTTTGAATAGTACACTGAAAATGTATTTTGTTGGTGTAACTACAGTGAATTTATTGAAGGGGTGTGTGGTGAAAAGTGCGTTTCGATGCTCTGGGAGCCTCCATTCGAACATTGAAGACTCTACGACGACTTTGATCCAAAGGGGGTAAATAAATTTGCCTGAAAACTCGTCTACAGGGTGTCTAAGAGGCGCTAAAATGGCAGTGGAATCCATTATTCCATATCTAGTATAGTTTTCCAATTATTTTATGTCAAAAATGTCTTAAAATCCCCAAAAACTCATCAAAACTACCAAAAACCCTCGAAATTCCCAATTTTTTACAGAAAAAACCTCTGAATAGTACATGTCAATGCTTTGGAATCCTTCATATGAATGTTGAAACTGTGAATTTTTCAATTTCGTGCAAAATTGCAAGATTTGAAGTCTGAATTAGAAAAAACACAGTAACCAAGGGAAATTTATTTTAATAACATTTAGAATCTGTAGACGTTTCCGCTCCGTAAGTGCCTACAGGAGAGAAACCAAAATACGCGAATGCAAATCTCTGTTGTCGTTAAGAGGCTTTCCATCTGTGACTGTCGAGCCATTTTCTGATGCTCAACTGTTTCAAGTTCGCAGGAAACAGAGACAGAAATCGAAGCTGCCGTGGAATATTCACGCCAACTGTGTGAAACTCTAGCACGAGCCACTAAAATTGTTTTTCGATCATGACCTGCATAAACGTACAGAGTGTTCCCCAAAGACATACTCGTTTTCAATGAGACGGTTAGTCAATGAGTTTGTTTGTTCTAAGAACGACTTCAAGAAACACCCTGTGTCAATTTTCAGTTGGGTATTTTCTCGAAGCCAACCAAGGTGGTGCGAAAAAAACTGGACCAATAATTCCATTTCCTTCTCCATTCGTCGCACGTTTCTAGCTGGATGTCCAGCCGAAGTGCTTGGCCGGCGAGTTTTTTAGAATTACTTTGTTGTCCGTTTCTATAAAGGTGTTTTAGGCGTATAAAGTGATTTCGTTTGAGTCTCTTTTGAAACGGAATCTTCTTGTTTCTGTATGCAATATGCACATACATAATTTCAGGTTATGAATCAAGATGAAGTAAGAAAATATTCAAATGTGGGTACGTTGAATGAGCTGGGACAATGTTACCTGACGGAAGCACTAATTTGAATTATATTCCGTATGGATTCCACTTCATAAACCCTAGTACAAGTTTCTATGCCGTAATTAATATACATTATCATTATTATCTGGGTCAAATTCTAAGTGGACTATCAACAATGTGAAAGCTTTTGAAACCATCAAGTCAACTAACTGGAGTAGATGGGAGTTCATCAATAGGGGGTGGTTAATTAAATTGTTATTACTGAAATATTACCTAAATAACAAGTTTACTATGTTGTTATCGTATCGTGTCTTTTGGAACTGGATTTTGATTTTTTAGCATCGAGACAAATTTAATAACTATAAAGGGTTTCGTAGAATTGGACTTGAAAAATTTGTACCAAACATAAAATCGAAACTAATCATCAGGAAAAACGTATGAAAACATAACATACAGAGCGACGATTCAACAACGTAACAAGCCCAATTTCTGGCATTTCTGATAAAATGAGAAGGAATCACATTCCGAGAAAGTATGACTTTTTTAAGAAACACAAATTTTGTAAAAGAACGTAGATAGAAAATAGAATACATTTCATCCGTTCCAAATATTTTTTTTATTTTAGCTTCTTGCAATCATTCCATTATTTGTATGTGCAAATGCAATCTTCACCAAACATACGGGGCGTTTGTAACTGGTTAGTGAAATAGCACTTTGTCCTAAATACGGACCTGTCGACTTATTTTACATCAAGGTTATGATCCAAAATTCAGGATATCATGGAATGGTTAGTAATTTGATTGATTGAAAGTGAAAAAATAGCATTTGGAGACGAAAAATGATTTTTTTTATCTTTGTACCACCTTTTCATCGAAAAAATATATTTTGACTCAAACAAGTACAAGAATGACATGCGGAATTATCAAACCCATTTGTTTAGGAATATTTGTTCGGCTCTCTTTACATCTCTAAACGAATTTTCCGGAATTTCGTCATACAGGGTGTTGTATTGAACTGATAAAGTTCCTTTAATTTTTTCAAGTCCGTACCTGAATTATTAGTTTCGTTCATTCGGTATTCGGTAGCACACAGGATAATGAGTTTATGTTGTGAAAATGAATGAAATATACAATGCGGATCGTAAGTTATGAGCCATTGAAGAAATAGGAGGAATGAAACACTCTGTATCTCGCTTATACAGGGCGCTCGACCCATCATCTGGGGGCTGTTCAGAACCAGCTAAGCGACCTCTACCTACGAAACACCCTGTATATGAAATGATCACAACGCATTGGTCGAACAAACTAGAGCATGTCATAAATCCAGAAAACCGCTCTAACACCGGACATACACCGTGAAAATGAACCATCATTTCTACTTTGGTTTAGCATATAAACGAACCTCAGTCGTCTTTCACGCTTTTCTCTGCATGTTCTCTCTGTCAATGTGGAAGCCAACGTTATGATTGGACTGACACATGCAGCAGACACGTACAATTCAAAATTGGCCCGCTGATTTAGTGTTATCGATTGAGTGGCCAGCAGATGATGGAATTTACATGCAGTGGAGCCCTATAAAGCTGCGCTAGTCAACGCTACGGAACTGGGTTGGAGACAGGAAGTTCGATGAAGAAGATGGCGGAGAATGTCGGTTTGAATACTGCTGATACGTTAGCGGTTCCTGTAATACCAACATGCAACATTTCGAGACGGTTTGGGACAATACTGATCGTTATTCTCGATTTTTCATTCGATTGAGACATCGGGAACTTTCAATCGTGATACCCCTTGTGAAACAAACGTACATATAGTCTATTTATTCTGGGTTGATACCTGTGACGCTTCGCCAGATATAGTCGTGATGCCACATGTTTTTCACTTTTTCAGTGATGCTCCGAATGAAAACTTCGGTATATAATCATATTTCATGAAAACTATTGAACCATTGTGAGATCGTGGTGAATAAATATTCATGAAGATTCTTTACTTATCTTTCGAATGAAATCCAATGAAAGTAAGGGGCTCCTGTTATCCATTTCGTGTTTGAAATGTTCTAATAAAGATGCAACCATTTTCTGGGCATCTCCACTCAATCCTCTCGACATTTTGATGAGAATACGATGATATCAAGCTCTCAAAGGAACAATTTAAAAAAAATCGCAATAGAAGAACAATTCGTATGTAAACAAACGATTTGGCATCGTTCACTTCACAACGATGCCAAATTGTTTGGAGCGAATTCCTACAATCGTTTTTTTACACACGATAACAGGAGCCTCTCACTTTTCATTGGATTTTATTCGAAAATAAGTAAAGAATCTTCATGAATATTTATTCACCACGATCTCACAATGGTTCAATAGTTTTTATGAGATATGATTATATACCCAAATCGGAGTATCGCTGAAAAAGTGAAAAACATGTGGCAACACGGCTCAATCTGGCGATTTGGCACAACTATCAACCCAGAATAAATAGACTATATGTCATACGTCAATAGCAGGAAACACAGTTGTTCAGAATTCAAAAGGAAAAATTGTCAAACTCCAATTATTTTTTCTCGGCGTTAGATCGATGTTTCCTACCACTTTTGAATTCGAATTTCTCGCCGAACGTGGAAACTCCGAAAAGTATCTGCCCAGCATTTGAGTCAATTTCGCCGCATTGTTAACCGACAGGCATCATTCCCGTCGTAAGAACTACAAACAAGTTTCTTTCAATGAGGC
This sequence comes from Plagiodera versicolora, assembly GCA_037013635.1. Lineage (NCBI taxonomy): Eukaryota > Metazoa > Arthropoda > Insecta > Coleoptera > Chrysomelidae > Plagiodera > Plagiodera versicolora. Next base: position 1,318,804 of record CM072988.1, read on the forward strand.
AACAGATTACTGCTCGATAGCACCGAAGTAAATTTGTTGTTGAAAATAATTATCGGGGATCCACAAGAGATTTTGGTGCTTCGTAACTTTGAGCACCTGCTGGCTGGAGTATTAAAAATTTCCAAGTTTTTTCATTAAGTCACCTAATTCTTGAGATATTTCGAGGCACGAGAGTATCGAAGTTGTGAGTTTCGCCATGGAAAACTTCCGTAAATCAAGTTTTCAATACGTGGCAGACATTAGCAAAGAGAGTTCATAATACAATACATAATAAAATAAAAAATCTTGTTAATGAAACACACCAGTGGTTTGTCTGCAAAGTTAAACTGGAGATGAAATAAACATCAAACGTAGAAATGAACTTCATACTTTGAAACAGGAATGTAACTTTGATTCTTCTGATTCCATGATGTGAAAATATTCCTAGCCATCGTATATTACGAGCTGGTTCATTATAACATTGAAACGGGTCTCTGAAAATGGAATTGCGTATTAGTCACCAAATTCCTTGATACTCTTTTCAATGGGATTACAACTCACAAAAGCATGTGGACGAATGGGCTCTGAGCTCCATTCGTTTCAATGGCTGGATTCTCGACCATTCGAAATGCCTTCACCGGGGTAGTTAATATTGTAATTTTCGATTTGAACAATCCGAATGATTCGAATTGAAGTAGGTTTGATTGTAATTGGAGCTCGAGAATGATTAGCACTTTTCAATTTTCACATCTCTTTGATCCACAGTTTTTTGAAAGGGGAGCGTTGATTATTATTCGATTCAATTCTTGCTATGATGAAATTGAATTGCTTCAAAATAGAATATCAATTGATGATAAACATATGTGTACGAACACAACAACAAAAAACAGTGAAAGTAAACAAGTTGCCAAAAAAAGTACACATATAGTGAGATATAGTGAGATATTATATGTGTCTAACTGATAACATTCAGAAAATTACTATTGCAATATGACACAATACAAAACTGAATGAACCATTATTCTATTCCGTTGTTTTTGTGAAGAAACTACAAAAACAGACCATAGCAATTGGGCTATTTATCTAACATGCATCGGCCTGGAACATTATAAGGATCTGATGCAAAAACTATGTGACATTAGTGGGACAAAAAAGGAGATGATTTCGGTCGGAATGTTTTTTCAAAAACGATAAACTTTGTTGAACTCGAATCATCCTTAAACCGTTCCCTATTCGCATTAATCAACTTGGGAAAACAATAGGAAGCGGAAGAAGAGTAAATAATGGTAATCCACGTATAATTAATTCTCCTTTTCGGCAACCTGTTCAATCCGATCCCTCAATCGTTAATACCCTCGTTTAAAACACTATGTGAATTCAGATTAAAGATATAAAAATGATGTTGAGATTAGAATAAGAAGAAACAATTATTTATCCGGTGAAAGTATATATTAGAAATACACTAACCTTTCCATGTTGAAACACAAAAATAGGAACTCACAAAAAACACTTGAACAAAATCAATCACAAAAATATCACCAAGTTGCCTAGATGTGAAATAATCAAATAAAGAAACAATGTAAACACAAGATATTCTTCATTATTTGGAGGTTAATTATCTTTCTTCGTCTTCTTCTCTTTTTTTATGCTTTATTTACCCAGCTAACTCTTTTCGGGGTATGTTCTTATATTGTTCAGAGTAATTCAACATCTCTATTTAAACATTTCATAAAGGTACGTTATTGACAGCGGTGATAATTCGTCTATTAATTGTGATTTGATAAATCGCGATCGTCTTGGACGGGTTGATGTATGGTGAAACGGAAAGTGAGTCAAGTGAGTTCAGCATAGATTAAACCAACTCAATTAAGTTATTCATCTGTGTATTAAGTATAGTTTGATTGATCCGCGATCAAGAGTCGTTTGGTGTCTGCAAAGTACTAGGTGAGAAAGTTTGTTTGAGTCTAATCACGATTTCTGAATTGATACAAATCCAAAACTTGACTTAATCATGATTTGCCTACAGAAGCCTTCATTCTATTCCACGCGATAGCCTTGAATTTATGCCTATGCTCCCCATTTTGAGATAATATCAGCGCTTTACCCTTCCGAGGGGTTTATAATTCCTCACCTCCACGCAGCTATAACCCGAAATATTATCCCTATTCTCACCTGGAAATCGTTTTCGTATTACGTTATTCGATATCGTTCAATTTTATAGGTACCATGAACTTTGCACATGACTATTTTGCATATTTCCATTCTGTTATTATACAGGGCGAGTGAAAGTCTCTTATTTTCAATTATAAAAATAATATTGCCGAAGCAATATTCTTTCATATTTCGAAATTTCCTGTTTTTTGTGGTTTTGTTCAGCTTTTCTGGGTCTTCTAACGGATCAATCCACCAAGTGAATTTTGCTGCTTACCGTGTAGATATGCATTTCCAATTTTCGACCAAACCATGATATGTTTGTTGTTTTCTGAATATTACAGTGTTCAGTATACTGCCCTAATCAATTTTGTTTGCGATATCTCCATTGTGAAATTGTTATTCGGTGGTGGAGCTGTATTGAAAACCAGCAATCCCGTGTTTCCAATTTACGTGATATGTTTGTTTTCAATTTTTAAAATCATAAAAACTTTGAATCATGTTATATAATCTATTTTCAGTTCCATATTTTGTCTGGAAATTGTTCAATAAAATGAATTTCAGTACACAATTCAATTTTAGAATCGAATGCAAACAAACAGCAAATGAACAAATGTACATGATTCCCAATTATATAAATATCGCAATACACGTTGGAGTATAGGTTATAATGATGACGACTGAATCCCTACACGAATTGGACTGAAAATAGAGAAACACAGATTGAAATCTACATTTCCTTCTTCAATGGAACTATCTTGTACAATATACAATATTTCTTCCAAGATATTTATTTTTACCGTGTTCTTGAAAAAAAAAACGCAGACCTCCTGTTAATTCCAGAGCTTCTGCCTCTTCGTTATTTCCTACATGTAGTGATATTTAGACGAGACCAACTCGAGTGACTTTGATTGCCACTCAACCTTCATGCAAAACAAATCCTCGAGTATAAAACCAAATCTACCACACTACCTAGATTTCCGTATTGCGCGTATTCAACTTTATTCCCCGAGATAGAAAACGTTCCCTAGGGACCAGGAACGGAACGTGTTTTTCTTTGTTGCTCATCCGAAGGTAAATATTGATCAGAGTTTCTTTTGGACTCCACGTCGTTCTCGTATCATTCGATTTGAATAAAGCACTAAGCGCATTGTTGATACGAAATAGGGGTTTTTGTGCGGGATATTTTGTAGAAAAATTAGCCCGACGGTGTCGTGGTTATTTTTAAGTTTGCGGTTCTGGTGACAAAAAAAAACTGCTGCAAGTGGGAATGAAAGAATTGACGAATTCGTAAGTGTACTCACTTTTTTGTTTCTACAGTTGGATAAGTGGGACTTTCAATTTCTAGCCAAGCTTGAAACACTAGAAGATTATTATGCTAAAAATTGCACAGCCAAATTGAATAACTACACGCAAAATTCACTTATGAAAATTATCATAGAGCACAAACTTCGTTCTGGTTGAAAACTCCATAGTGGCACTCAAAAAAAAAACAGCCTGTATAGACTCATACCATGAGCTTAAAGACTAATAAATAGTCGAACTCGAATGGGATTGAAAGGATCGATTCTAAGTAGTAAAAGTTGTGCAGTCTAAATGAAAACATGATTTTCCATGGTTTAATTTCATGTTTGATAAACTGGATTCGATGTTTATTATTCTTCACCACGCGATTTTGGGGGAATCGTGCAAAGTCTCTTCATAATCTCATGATTCCCAACCTATCCAATCGTTACGTTAATACACCGATTGACTCTTCTATAATATACAGAGTGTCGAAAGTTAAATTTTCAATAACGATTTTCGATTAGGCTTTCTGGAATCTGCTTCAATTTTTGTAGTAGTATTTTCAACATATTTATAACAGAATTTTCCAATTTCTGAGTTCTTGTAACTCCTAACGAAGAGAAATGCTTCTTTTGTTCAAACGAATATCTCCGGCATCAGAACGTAGGACAATGTATCTTTCAAATACAATGTTGATTGCTCGAATGAATATAAGCTTATTATATTCATCACAAGTTGAGCATTTGAAATTTCATTCAAATGCGCTCAGCGTAACACATTTAGCTGCTATTATATTTCGATGTATCATTGTGATTATTTTTGTTGATTTGTACTGGTAATGTAATACATATTTTATGACAAAAACACGTTATTGTAACAGGGAGTCGTTATCGCCATCTAATCTGATTATTTAAAATAAACAAACTCTTTGAGACTTGCTGAAATCACTCAATGATGATGAAGAAGAAGAAACTAACCGAAAGTTACCAAAAAATATATTTTTCCATCATTTCATTGAATCTCAACCGTGAAAACTTTTTTGACAACTAAATTCCATATTTTAATTAATCTATCAATTCAAAGCATGTGAAAAATTTGGGTGTTTACATTTGTCATTGGAAATATATCTATTTTTTACTACAGGAACGTGTTATTAATATTCATATCAATTGTGAACACAAGTGCAACCTCTGAAAATAGAATACTCATTGATTCAAGAGCATGCGAATTCTTAACTTTCACTACTTCTAGTAGCCAATATTCGTCAGACCAAGAATAGATTTATTGGTCAATAAACAGCATTCGTCATCGTAGGTAATATTTCCTCTGATGATTCTGAAGCATCATCAACAATCGATCTAGTTAACATGAACGAAAGAAAACTAGAAAATATACTTGATTAAACAGGATGGAAATATCGTTTTTTTAGTGACCCTGTATAATGTACAACGGACTTCTTTGGGTGCACTGTACGTTCGACACACTGCCTATACGTGATTCCCATTTACTAATGAATTACATTCATCGACGTTGAAACGAAAATGTGTCGGAAAAAACCCAATTCCATTCGATGGACGGCCTTTTCTGCAACTCTTATTCCATGGGTATCCGTGTTCTACTTTCCTTTCACAGATTTTTCTAAAGCTAAAACTCCTGGGCATTAGGCAGGTGTATTTTTCATACCTACGTTGGTAGAACTGTTTGTACCCTGTGCGAAGCACCTGTTTGTCAAATGTCTCGAGTTGCATCTGTTTTTATAAACAACCAAAAGTGAGTTTTCGATTTCAACATTCGGTGTGATTTTGTTGGAGAAAAAACTTGCATTAAATCTTGGAGAATTTACAATGACTGATAAAATTCATATCGGTGTAATTCGTCTACTTGGCCACTGAAAAATTCAATATGGCACCAAAGCCGAAGGAACTTTTGACGCAGAATTAAATTAAGCAGAAATACGGATTTTAATTTTCAGTCGGTTCGTGCTAACTTTTACACTACCATTCCAAAACTTTCCGAAGATGTCGTAGATGGTATAATTTGACGTGGGAAATTCAAAACTCTTTTTCTAAAGTTATTTATCTTCGACATTAGGTATGGTTTGGAAATACGGAATTAAGAAATCAAATAGAGAATTGGAATCATAATTAATTAGTAGAAGATAAATATTTATTCAATCTCATGATCACAAGAAAATACAAATAATTTTCATATTCAATACTGAAAGTGAGATTAGACTTTATTAAGTTCGCTGATATGAATTGGAACAAAAAAATGTTCTCCCCAATTTCGTTTTTTTATGTTTTCTCCAAATGAATCCCAAAACAGCCACACTGTATAAAACAGCAAACGTTCATTTCATAGTGAATAAAATATAAAGCAAAGTTTGATGCTTCAGTTGTCCAGATCCATCATCATCAGTCTCTTATAATTTATTCCTGAGTATACCGTATACGATCGATCTAAATAATACTATTTCCTAATTACTCAACAGCTTTTTTAGGAATTCAACTCCATGGGTGGTTTGTCTAGATTCAAATGCGTCTTTGTTTAAATTGATTGCTGTCCTAAACGCGATGCTAATGAATGACGAACTCAAGTTTATGGAGCACAGATTTCAAACACGTTTTTCACGTCAAATTATTATAATACCTGACGAAACATGAGAATAATTCGCACAATAGGAGCTTAGACAGCATTGTGAAGCTTTCATCTACAAGCTATACTATAGCTACAGTTGATAACTCAATACAGAACATGCAGAACAATATTATTTCCTTCTCAGTGTTATGTTTTGGTCTCGTTTTGTGTAGTTATTGGCTTCCATTCTACATGTACAATGGGCTCATTAAATCACAATATCCAATAAGTATGATCCAGTGAATGGTCCCTTCTATACAGAAACCAGAAAATGAAGACAATGCTAGGTAGTCGAACCCAATTTGTGAGAGCAAACGGATTTGTGTCTAGGACGCTCTCATCAATTGTACAGGAGCAGAATACCGTTTAGATTTTGCAATATCGACAACATGGACATGTCAGGGCAAGTTTATTAGTCAACGTATTAGTCACCAAAACGAGAAGGAAACGATGAACTGAACAACAATATTGAGTTCTCTGGAGAATCTTCATGTGTCATCAACCATTATACTTCCAGTAGAAGTTATCAAAAGTTACTTTCGCTTTGGTTTAGCAGTTCTCATCACAATGGCACATAATATTGAATAGTCCACTTTAGAGGAGTTTTTCTGTTGAAAAAATAACACTGAATATTCATCGATAGCGAAATCCAATCGTTTTCAGTTTGTCAGCTGCCAAATCTCCCTTTTTGTTTTCATTGCTTTCCTGCGCATATAGATTTTTTATCTGATTCCTCATTTCGGTTTTTATGCTCGCCACTGGTTGAAGTCATTCAGTGGAATTTCATGAGGAAAACATCGAGCTCAACGGCACGCTGAATTTAAACCACGAATGCAGTTTTGTTATCCGATTTTCCACTTCGTTATTGTATGCGAGACGAAACGTGAATCATAATTTTTAATTTCCAATTGTAACGAGCGAACATAAGCAGATCTATTTTCGTTTAATCGATTCGATTCCGGTGAATTGTGTTGGGTAACGAATTCGCTATGTTTAAAGAGCGATTGAGAACTTTGGAGTAAAGTGAGGATACCTCGTTCCGAAGTATCCTCAACAGAGTTGGTCCTGCTGAAAATAGGATTATGGATGGATTATGTAACTCTGATTATGTTACCGATCGGAAGTTCAATAAACATCCTGTATGTTTTCATGGAATGTTTCATTAAACATGGTGAAACACCCTGTATATTACAATGGGAGACTAAACTCATATTGAATTTTTAACAATTTTTTCTTCATTTAGTCGTTTCCAAACGATTAACATCTTCAAATAATCCCAAACCGTCGAGCTCGATTCTTTTTGGTTCCCCAAAAAGTTTGTATAGCTGTTTTCGTAGTTCTTGCTGGAAATTAGTTGATTTTGCGTTCATTAACCAAGTTACGCGCACAAAGAGGTACTTAGTTTGCGATCGACAAGTTAAATACTCCAATGAAATTATCCTTTGATGTATAATAAATTGAATAACTCAAAATAATACAGAAACGAAGCATGAAACTGATAAGGCAGTTCAAAGTGCTTGTTGAAGGATGAATCAACAAACAATAATTATCTCCATGAAATAATCTGTCTGCTTCTTCAAACAAATCCTGAAATATGATTATCACGTGATGACAATTTGTAAATAAGAGAAAATAAGTGGAGTATAAATAAATTTAATTCATACACTGATGAGAAATTGATTGAATAAATAAAACATCAATTTGGGATTCCACTTTGGAGGAACATTAAAAGTAAGTAACGTTAGCTAGGTATATACGTTCACAATCGATAATCTCTGTGAAAACAACATCTATCATTTTGACAAGATCCATTATATGAAACTTATGATATGGAATCGATAAACTAACAATAATAATGATGTAGTTTATCGATTCATCCAGTCATTTGGCTAGTGTATACAAGAAAATGGAAATGAATTAGAGTTACACACGTCTCAATTCCGTAGTAATAACGATTCCATTCGAATATCGAACATACAGGGTGTCATGACAGTCTGAAGTCATGAATTCACTTGTTCGGCAAATAAATATGCCTTGTTCTTCGTTTCAACTAAATATATTCCTAGAACAAATACAAAATTGGTAGCTTTTCCAAAATTAGCATGAATGTATGGGGTACAGCTACAGAAAGTTGAAATTTAGTACGAATTTCAGAAAACTGTATATTCAGAATTTTATTCAATACACGAAATTACATGTTGATGAGGTTTCTTGACCTTGGGTAGATATCTCAAAACGATTTCGTGGGTTAGAGGAAAAGTACGAGACAACAACGCTAATTTTATGCCGACGTTTCGTCTATGTATTCAGACTTCTTCAGGGAAATTACCGCAATTTCAATAAAATGCTGAATTAAATCAAAGTTTTTCTCATTTCAGCTGTCAAATTCAGTTTTTTGACAACTTTGTTCAATGAAATATCAGAATTTCAAGACTGAGTAACGAAAAAAATATATATTTTTTGAACACCCTGTATTAAAAAAAAAAACAATTGGAAAAATGAATCAACTGTGTATTTTCTTTTGATTAATAATCGTGATAGTGTGCAAATTTACCAAATTATTTGATAAATTTGGATATTATGATGTTATTTATTTTCAAAGAGTGTTCACTAAAATTACACCTTTTCAATATCTTAAGTGTCAAGTCATAAAAAACCTTGTCATCTTTTGTACATTATAACAGATACAAACGAGTTGTAAAAATTGTTATTGCCAACAATAAAAATAAATTATAAGTAAGCGATAGTTAAATAATTCTCAGAATTACATCACCACAAAATTCAATCCCTGAGTATCAAATACTATACGACAACAAATCCACTATAACGCCTCAATGAAACCGGTTTCTTCCTAACATTTCATCAACATAGGTCATCAACTCCTACCAAGTTGGAGCAGAAAACAATTTAGGATGATAGTCGGGATGAATCTCCTGATTAAAGTGGGTAATAATATCGAAGTGAAACTCGTCTTCCTCGTGAAACGAAAATAATTTTCGTCCAAGAAGCTATGCAGCTTGCGAGAGGATAAGCTGAGAAGAGTGGAAAATGAGAATAAACGGTGTGGCAGGTCACATCGCCGCAAATTTAGACTTAATCATGTACTTGAGGCGATACGTTTGTGAAGGATATCGTTGATTATGTTGTGTGATACACAAAAACAAAGGAACGTGTCTGAGGATGAAATTGAGGGAACGAAACATCGGAAACAATAATGCGTATGAAAATGAGCAACGAAGCAATGGACTGTTTTTCTTATTTCGGATTCTTTATTTGTATTTTTTCTCAACCTTTTGAAATCAACCAAGACCCTCTAGCAGATATACTGAGTGATTTTCAAGTCCCCCTTAAATTGTCTTTCTCAAAATTTGATGAATGATGAAGGTTCATGCAGCTTTTTCGGTATTTCACTGTACCGGCACTTGAACCGGCCGAGCGGAGTGATCCCACAATGAATGGCGGATGTTTTCCAGGAATTCTTTTGTATCCGACTTGAGCTCGTAGTATACCCTTTTTTATATATACCCGACTACCAGTACGTACCCAATATACCTGGAACTGTTCAGTTTAGTCTCGATCTTGGAGCTAAGTAGACACGAAACTGGAAATCTTTCTCAAACTTCAAACGCGTTTTTCTCAAAACTACTTTTGTTGAGGTGGTTGACACGATATCTCAAGTTCTATCTGACCGATTCCTTTGAAATTTTGTGAGAATCTTCTTCATACATCTCTTTCTCGCAGGAAATAAGGATTTTGAAAAATTTTAATTCGAAATATTTTTAAAAAATTCGTAAAGGTCGAAAAACAGGGGTAAAATTGAATGTTTTTTTCAAGTAGACGCCATTTTGTGATTTTTTTCTTGTTTTTTTCGGCCGTAGTTCAAGCGATAGCGACATCTTTACTAATCAAGAATTTGTTTTGTTTGTTCGATTTGGATGACTACAAGGGCTGGAATCATGTCAACCAGGGAGCCCTGTTCGATTGGCAGCCCCCACTTCACCGGCCTGTCATTTGACGAATTTTTGACATTTCTTTCTTCTGAATTTTTTTCTACATACATAAAGGATCAAAAAACATTATATAAAAAAATTGATAGTGAAAATGTTATCAATTTTTTTTTATCCCAGTTTGAAAACTACCCAAAAAGTAGGGCTCTAAACCAGAGTATCCCCTTAAGAGCAGATTATAGTGCAACCTTTACGAAAGCTCCCACAGTTCCAGGGTGGGCCTGAGCCTCAAGAAACGACATGCATAAAACATCAAAACCAAACTCACAACAAGCTTTTCTCTCCCCGAAAAATTCGACGATAACCGCCGCAAAATTGTCGAAATCCACCTCGAGCGAGATTCGTAAACAAAATTGACGCGGCGATCTCTCGGCCAGCTAGATTCGAGACTCGCGCGGAGGAGCTGAACAAACGACGAGCGCCGGTGACACACTAATACGGAGGCGGCGGCGGCGGCGGATCAGGGATCTCTGCGAGATAGGGCCTGCCTACAGCGGAGGCCGGACAGACGCTTTTCGCTACCGGAGACGGTTGGAGGACGTCGATGATGACGCATCTGAGGACGTCGGGAAAATGTCGTCTCGATATAAACGGGTGTTTGGGGAATTTGGGGCATCTTTATTCCGACCAATCTGCTTCATACATGAAAATAAACAATAGTCTTCGAATATTTTGCTAGGAAGAAACGTGATTATATTGAAATTGCTACCGAAATTCCACCTTTTCTTTGAAAAAACTTTTTTTTTTTGGTAATTCGATAGTTTATGGTTCCAAAACTATCCTGTGAAAGTGACGTTTGACATTTACATCCCCCAATCGAATCGAAAATCGATATTTTCAATGAGGAAGTTTCCAATATTGAGATTTTATTTTTTTCCATAAAATATATGAAAAATTATTACACCCGTATTTTTTCTTTTTTTTGTGCGATCGAATTTGACTCCAGAATTTCGTTTTGAAAAACTAGTTTTGGCTCCTCCACCATTCTGATGACGTACCAAGTGAAAAACCGGGTTCACACAGGAACAAATTGAGATTTTGCGTGCGGAAGTACAGTGTTGCCCTGCTTCTAATTTATTCTGAATATTTGGAAAAACTGACCAGAATATCTTGGTAGTAAAATATGTCGTGGATTTTGCAATACCAAATCATGGATTGTTTACCTTTCGTGATATAATATCATATTGTATGTCTTTTGAAATGTAACTAGCACATAACATGCGAAAATATATGAATGCGATGATATAATCGAGGGCTATGGCTGAATAGAAAATAAATGAAGTAAATCATTTCAATATAATTTTGTGTTTGAATTTTCGGAACAGCTTTCAATTTATTTTCATGAAAATAGAAAGGTAGATCTGGCAATTGCGCAAATGCATTCGTAGATTTCGTCCGCGATCATCCGGATTACACCATAACATAACTTACGATAGCTATATTCACTCTAAACTCACTAAGTACGTCACAGTTTTCCGCCTCAAAATTTATAAATTGGTTTATTTTGAAAATAGAATGGAGTTGAATGATTTGTATTGTCATTCTAGAAAGTAGAGATATCAAACTAAATAGTTGAGTACTTATTTGATGAGAATTCGTCATAAGGAAACTTCCTCATTATGAAATTGCGACAATTAAAGCTAAAGAGAGTACTTGCGCTGAATTCACGAGCAATTTCAACGTATCCGCTCCAATCCGTTTTATTTCACTAGTTCGATCTTCTCTGGCCATTTCCTAAGCGTTTATTTCTGAATTATACGTCCTTCCTAGTTTTCCTCGGAGAGCTTTGATGTAATTGATTGTAAGAGAACGAGCATCGAAAGTTTCATGGGAGACGATAAGATTTCACCAGAAATCTTTTAGTCTGTAGCCGAAATTGAGGAAGGCATGTAGGAACGCCGTTCCGCTTTAATTTATCTCTTGATTTTACTGGCTACTTCAAGAAATTCAACCCTATCTGGCGGTGGAATTGTGAAATAAGGTGGAGATGACTTTTTTGAGAATATATTCAGGGTGTTTCAGAATTGCACAGCAATATTTTAGGTACGTATTCTTTGGTGCAGAATAAGGAAAAAAGTTCCTATGAACGTGTGTCCGATCTCGATTATTAGCGGAGTTACAGGGTGTTGAAAGTAAAAAAAAATTCTGGTTTTCATTTTATTGTGCTTGATCTACTGCAGATAGAGCTTTCAAATTTTGTATAAGTATCAAGCAATAGGTGCTGCTCAATATGAAAGTAAAGGTTTTCCAAATACCATACAGGGTGTTGCATTTTCCGAGGTCTCAATCCATACAAGCCTCAAGAAAAACTTACTCGTACGCCACTGGTGAATTTTAATATTTTTCCCAAGTTCTTCAACCTATTACCTAAATTTTGTCTCTCTTGAATTTTGGTCGAATTCCGTTTAGTTTCCTCAGAAATTAATTGATTTGTAAATTGGCTCAAAGTTACATACTCTGAAATGTTTATACTATTTTGATATTTGCTAATTAAAGTATCAAAATTAAATGAAAAAGGAATTCATTGACGATTTATTGAAAGTGGCCTCCGTTTTGTTGTGTTGTGTTGTTTTTCTTTATTTCGTACTAGAGAATACGTCCCTGAAATATTGACATGCAATTTTGAAACACCCTGTATAATAATAACTAAAGTAGTTGCAAACTGTGAACGATGGAAGAAACCAGTGGAAATGAGATGAAACGCATTGTTCTTCTAGCAATAAAATAATCCTATCGATCACCTCGTATATCAGGAGCAGCAGTAGTAGCGATAATTATTTCGTATCTGCTATGTGCTCTGAGCACGGCTGTGCTAACTGTATAATTAAGATTATATTTGTCCCAGAGAAAGACGCCCTTTCCCTGTTCTACTCCTAATCACTTACTTAACCTCGATTCTTCGTCACGCCATCAATAATAGTGACAGCGACCTCTGCCTTAGCCCCATCACATCCAGTAGAATTAATTTTCACACGATAGTATTATAAAATTCATGTTTTTTGAACGAAAACACGTATCGACAAAAATTCTGTAAGAATAAACTCAAAATAAATAGATTTTTCGCACCAAAAGTATCGTGAAATATTCCTCGAGCCGGTCCTGCTTCTCGTGGTCATCACAATGAAGAAAGATAAACGTCGCATCACTTTTTCTTCGAGACACTTTCGGGTCGTGAATATTCACTTTAAAAGGCATCAAAAACGCCTCGAGCCTTCCTCTTTGCATGCAGGATATCCTCGAAAATATAAAACACGCACCATCCAAGGGTAATGATAATTTATGGACGCCGTCGACGGCGATAAGCCGAGCCGTTGCAGCCAAGTCTTGGCCGCTAATCTTCACTTACACAACATGAACGTACTCGAAATAAATGTTTACAGTAGTTCTGGGGATTTTAAGAACGATTTCTAGTATACCTGCGTCGAGTCATTAATTTTCTGTCACCCTGTATACAGGGTGATTTTTTGGGAAATGGGCGTACTGTAAGGGTAGGTAGAGGTCGCCTAGCTGGTTCCGAAGAACCCCCACATGATGGGTCTAGTGCCCTGGATAAGCGAGATACAGAGTGTTTTATGTATTTCTACTATTCCTTTAATGGCTCATAACTAACGATCCACCCTGTATATTTCATTAATTTTCACAACATAAACTCATTATCCTGTATGCTACCGAATACCGAATGAACGAAACTAATAATCCAGGTACGGACTTGAAAAAATTGAAGGGACTTCATCAGTTCAATACAACACCCTGTATGACGAAATTTCTAAAATTTGTTTGCAGATATCAAAAGAGCAGAAAAAATATTCCTAAGAAAATGTGTTTGGTACTTCCGCATGCCCTTCTTGTACCTGCTAATTTGAGTCAAAATTAATTATTTCGATGAAAAGGTTGTACGAAATTCAAAAAAAAACCTTCTTCCTCTCTAAATGCTCTTTAGTCACTTTCCATCAATCAAATTACTAACCATTTCATGATATCCTGAATTTTGGATCACAACCTTGACATAAAATAAGTCGACAGGTCCGTATTTAGGACAAAGTGCTATTTCACTAACTAGTTACAAACACCCCGTATGTTTGGTGAAGATTGCATTTATTCATCATGGTACACTATACAAATGACAAAATTTCGAAAATTCGTTTGCGGATATGAAAACTCGAGTCAAAATTAATTTTTTCGATGAAAAGGTGGTAAAAGATTTTGAAAACCCCTGTATATCAATTGCGGAATTTGTGTTTCCGACTGTTCAGCCTCTGGCGAAATCTCCACAATCTTTCAACTCTTTTGACATAATTAAACTGAAAAGGCAGTTCTCGTGATAGTCGACCGTATGATAATTTTTTCAACGGGTTCCAGATCAAAGAGATTAGGAGGTTGGTAATCAGATTTTTCCGCACACCGGCGCCATAATTACACCATGAAAATGGAGCACAGGGCCTTCCAGCATTAAGGGTGAATGCTGAATAAGTGCTTCTCTCCATTATACAGGGTGTGGAATTGTCATTTTTGAAAATCCCGGGCAATAGCAAGGCAAGTAATTTTTTCGCTAGATTGGTATGACTGTTTATATCATTTACCATTATTATTATTATTATTTCCTAGTTACACGTGTTTTTGTTTGTAAACTAAAAGTGAATTTTTCGATTTTCAAAATTCACAATTACAACACAGGCCAAACAAAAAAGATCGAGAATAAAAAATTGCAAATTAACAACATCACAAATGCTCAATCCTACTATTGAAATCATTAAATAATTAATGAGATATTAAACAAACACTGTACTGGGAGAAAGAAAAAATTAAAAGCGAATATTTTATCAATGTGGTATAAAAGTGTAATATTAAATGGAATTTTTCAGTCGCCAGAAACCACAAAAAAAAACACAGGGAACGTTTCATAATCAAGCTAATCCCTTTCTCCTTTGTTTATAGAACCAAATTAGAAAGTCAAGGGCACTTACAAAAGATTATAGAACGAAGAACGATAAAGCCTGGATTATTTGAGAAAGCTACGTTGAACTCAAATCAGAAATGTTTTCCTGGCATATTTTCATCCAGTTGTGAATTTAAATGGATGTTAATTAGAAAACTGAACTTCAGAAACGTCAAACTCTTGACTTTTGTATCTTTCGAACAGTAGAAAAATAAATATTAGGGAATCAACTAAGTAAACTTCACTTACCTCATCGGCAAACTTCAATTCCAATCAGCAGTTTGGATCAAAGCAGCAATCTGCGGGGATTGGCAAGTTTTTTCGCCAAATTGATTCGATTTACCCTCAATATACAGGGTGTTACACCTTTTTGGTTGATTTCTTCATCAAAATATTGCTGAAAAATAATTTTAACGTTTACATTAAAAACATTTTACGAACATTTTAAAGGGGACCTTTTTGAAATCACTATAATTTATTGGTGTAATGTGCAGCAGTAGCTCAGTACATTTTTGGTTCCACTACGATGGGCCAAACTTCATGAACGAAAGAATCCACTACCAAGATTTTTAATAAAAATATTTCTTACAGCCCCCCTTTAAAATGTTCCAAGAATGTTTTTAATGTAAACGTTAAAATCATTTCTCATCAATATTTTACTGAAAAAAATTGCCAAAAAGGTGTAAAATTGTAACAACCGTAAAAACAAAAAGGGGCAAAAAACAATATATCTCGAAAACAGTAAGACTTTAATAATGGGAATTTTGTCATCCTTCGATCCAAATTCTCCCTCGGTTTGACGTGGTCTTTACGGGACACCCTGTATAGTGTAGCATAGCGAAATGTTCTCCGTTGATGAAGGTAAAAATCGGAGAATAAGTTAGATTACGCGAGTTCAGAAGTTATTAAGACAAATGCAATTAGCGAGTTTCGAAATTAATTTCGCTATTTTTCGAGTTCTGTTTTTATTTGGAAGACTATCGTATTTACCTAACTGCGAGATTCGTCTGGATTCATCGCCAGAAATGTATTTACTCAAAGTACAAGTTCGGTTGCAGTTGAATCGAAGTAAAATATACATTTCATGGTTTTGAAGTTTAATTAGAAATGCACTAGTTTAGGCTTCGATATTAGCAAAGTGTGTCCCGATTTTTGTTGAACTTTTCCGTCACCAATTTGCATTAATGTTGTTCAAAACACACACGCCAAAAAAGTGACTTTCTTGATTTTTTCATCGCCAAGCGGTCAAGGTCGAGATCTAATTTCAGATTTATGGATACGTCCCTGCTCCCAACCTTGATACGGTTCTGCAAACTAGCCTCTCGGTTCAAAATGGACTTGAGCTAATTCCGCAAGTTATTGTTTATGTTCTACGGCAATTACATTTATCTGTGAGCGTTATCGGGAATCATTGCCGAAACTTTGAATCCGTGAATGCCGCAGGCGTATCCAGTAATCGGATGGCGCTGCAAAATACCGGAAATTGAAGCGGCTGGTGCCGATCCCCTCAAACATCAACTTCCGGTTTAGAATTTGCGGTCTTACTTTTCCTGACAGGCGTGACGCATACGCTCATTCACCAGCATCCAAGCGAAAATAAATCACATTGGGGTTCCAAAAAAAAATACACTCAAGGACAAAAATACAAGAAAACAACTGAGATAATTGAAATCTCCTGATTTAATCGAATAGTAAGATTTTCTACTTCCACACAGTGATAAGACACCCTGTGAATGCAATAAAAGTCTCAATGCTCCAGTGAATTCTCGAATAGTCTATTCGATTGATGACGTAAGACATGACATTTCTAGGAACTTCTAGAAACTTTTCGAATCAAAGTGCATTACGAGAACATCCTGTGATCTTGTCATGGATTAGTGTTTGCTGTTATGTAAATGAATTAGGTCGAATAACGTTCTAATATGAATACAGCAGTTTCTGAAACATTTAATTGTCATTATCAGGTAACAACTTAGTCGGAGTAAATATAAATAAACCCTCAATCAAGATATTATAACAAATTCATGTCTATAGTTTGTTTATTCAAGCAAATTACTTGTGACAGCTCGTCAGACGGTGCGGTGTTGCCGTTTGTCTTTTTTATCAACGATACTCCGAAATGGAAAGTGAGGTTAAGTTTATCGTCCGAATTGTTTCGAAAATGTTTTCGCAGTATAAAATGCGGCCCCATTCACTCGTTGACTAGTTTACTTCACTCCCAACGCAAATCCCAATTTATCGAAGGAAATATAGGGGAAGATGTTTTGAATTCGAATAGGATAATTAAACGCGAAAGGCTGTTATCCAACAGGCTCCTCGACCTGAGAATGTCGGTAGCACGTTGCTTGCAGCATCGGATTTTCTCCTTTTGTCGAGAATGTCAAACAAGCCGCATCAATATTTCTAGATGAAGTGAAGAAAAGGAGACGACGGCTAGCGCACGTTGAAATCGTTTGATGTACGATTAAGAGATTCAGGAGGTTATCTAATCGAATTAGAGTATTTGAAGTTCAGCCCATTGTGATCTTCGGAAAGTTGAGGTCAAAACACTATTTCAATTCAAACGTCAAAGAAGAATTAAATTGAATACGATTAGTGCAAAGTAAAAAGTGCTTCAAACGTTGTTGAATTTATTTGGAGACTCAAGATTTGAAACGCAGAAATAAGCACTTTCTGGCGAACTGTCATGATGTGGTTTGTGCCTTAGACGTCTTGGAAAAAGTCGAAAAATAATTCACAAAACTTCTTCATTTCAGTATAAAAACTTTGTCATTTGGAAAGCTCGAATTTCCCTTCGGTTTCGTCGCTTTCAGAAAAACACTATACCGTGAAAACCGTCCATTATTTGTGGAAGCGCACAACGTGCAGGTAGACGCATTCATTTAAGATTCAAATGAGACGTTGCCATGATTTCTCCTCGTGCCTAATTGCACTACGCACGGCTATCCACACGTGCCACAACCAGCTAGTAGCTGGGATCCTCGTGATAAGCCCATTTCTCCCTGCAGTGTTCCTGAATAACGCCGAGAACAATGTCTCTCGGCAGATGCCGTCTTCCGTCCTGGTACACTTCAATTAGCCATCCACGCTTCCGTTAGTTATAACAGAGATACTATTATATGCGAGGAATGCACAGTGCATCAGCTGAATTTTAGCTTATTGTGCGCTGGAATGTCCTCTTCGAGTGGGACAGGCGGGATGGATCTCCCTGTATACAGCTTCTAGAAACCAATACAGTGACGCGATGATTTACT
Organism: Plagiodera versicolora; assembly: GCA_037013635.1. Lineage (NCBI taxonomy): Eukaryota > Metazoa > Arthropoda > Insecta > Coleoptera > Chrysomelidae > Plagiodera > Plagiodera versicolora. Next base: position 1,337,055 of record CM072988.1, read on the forward strand.
GTCACATTTTAATTCAGTAATTTCGTCAAACGATTGTTGATCGCGGATTAAGTTCTACTCATTAGCTGAGCTGACCTAACAGTGTTTCACGATTCACCACAAGCAAATGATAGCGATCTATTAAAATCAGATAAACCACCAACTTGGCAACGTTGTGGAAGGCAGAAAATTCGATTGTTCTATATTATGGAATTATATCGTTCTGTGTCACTTCATAATATAAACATAACCTCAAAACCATGAAATATGTTCAGTGTTTACTAAGATGCCTATAACTATGGTGAAACCAGTACTTGTTAATGTTTTCCCAATGCGAGAATCCATTGTTTCCGAACGGTTTCGTCCTATGTGAGTAACGAAAAAGTAAATTATTGATTCCAACTCCAAAAACTAACAAATTACCTTCGGAATTCCAAAAAGATGACGAGAAACGGTTTCTGCTTGTCCACAAACTATACGAAACTTCATTTCAACTAAAAAACACTACACAGCAAAAAATAAACAACTACAATAAATTCAAAAGTAGGTTGATGGACTAGAGGAGTTTGGATTTCCCGCCAGTTCAGACTGACGTGGAAGAAAACAATGTTACCGAACACGATTGTGTCGCCATCTCACGACGATTCGATAAGTATCCGTCTGGGATGTGCTCCATGAAATTCCCATCGACTTATTTGGGTCCAAAAACAATTGAAGAGTGGTTTCACCATTATGTAGACACCTTAGTGTCTACATTGTTCAGTTATTTTTCACTGTTACTACATCTAGACAACATGTTCGATTTGTATTGTGATATTTTTATGATTGTTTTTGTTCAAGTGTTTTTTGTTTCGTTATAGTTGATTCAATCGCACTTTTCCAGTTCTACTTCAAGGTTAATTGCGATTGAAAGTGAACACCCAATTTTTTATTGAATATCCCACTTCTTCAGTCGTTGCTAAAAGCGAACTCGCGATGGATACCAAGCCTCCAGTTGGGTCAAAATCAGCCCATTCCCCCACCTCATATAGTGTTTCATTACCTCGACAAATTATTCCATGCTTCACATGCGACCACTTTCATAATAGCATATAATCTCGCATAATACCTAATTAGTTTTGACAATGTGAAGTGATGGACACCATGGATTGAACGTGATTGCTTGTACGTACATGGTGGGCCAGGAATATTGGTCTGACATTGTAACGATTCATTTTATAACGTTATTATTTATGTATCGGTTTGAAGAATAAGTAGGCATATTTGAAATAGTAGTTTGTTTTTTGAGGATAAATTTAAATACGAAAGGGGTGGGTCTATAAAAATACATTGAATGAACCACAAGTTATTAAACTTTAATAATAAAAAAAATCAAACATGACAAAAACCGTATCAAAATGTCTTTCAAACTAAAAAACTCCAAAATCGAGATTTGACTTAGGGAGCAGGTAATTTGGAACATATCATAGTATTCCAAATTATATAATAGATTTTCACTTTTTTTATATTTGATAACAATTTTCCTTAGAAACTAATAGATTTCTTATCTTTTCAATAGTTTTATAGTATTAAGACCTTTAGTAATCAAACTTTTCTGAACAAAATAAACTAAAATAACATCTAATTAAGTGATCAGTCGAAATAATCACAGATTAGTCCTTACTTTTAACTTGAAGTTCACTATTCTTAGTTACTATTCTTGCAGTAATCACAAATAAACACACCAGACTCATAATCACTACAAGAACCTCCTTTTGTTATGTTCTCTTTCGGTATTCCAAATTAAAAACATACCATCCTAAGCTGAAATTCTATGACACTTTTTTAATTCCAGTTATATTTACAAAATCATAGTAACATCACAAACTAACTAGGTCACTTAACAGTTTGAATAATTACAATGGAGATTAAAAGAATTACACTAAATGATTATCACCGGTTGTATTCTAACCGATTTTTTCTTCCCTTGTCGGAATGTGAAGATGGCGTCCTGTTTTTAATACTCGATGGCTTCGTGTGACGTATGGAATTATGTTCACGGCAAAAAAATACGGATGGCCTTTATAATTATTTGGATATATAAGTATTCCATATTAACTGCAGTATCCCAAATATGCTGCATTTCCTCTACTTTCTGTGCTATTTTGAAAAAAAAAAAGAACAGACAAATCCGGCTTTCTATCATCGAGAGGCGATCAAATTCGCGGTTAGCTATGTGGAAGAGACTCAGCTGTGGCAGAAACTAGTTCAACGCGGCCTGACGAATACCGCGAGCTAATAACCCAACTAACAACTAATCTCTGATGACTGCACATGCACTTCGATGTCGATGTGAAAATTAACAGTCAAATACGAAATTTCTGTCGGTGGCTCGATCGCCGAGTGGTTTCATGTAGTTAGTTTGTTTTATTGGTTCATGTTTGATTTAATGGGGAATTCTCCTTCAGACGATAATGAAGTATTTTTTATGATATATCTTTAAAACGTCGCATTTCAAATTCATCATTTCAACGTTTTTCCTAAAAAAAATATTTCAAGTACTTGAAAAACAAAAATAAATATAAGTACTTTGTTTCTAATTCACCATTTGGCAACATCGACTGCGGATTACAGTGATAAAAAAGGACAACAAATTCGTTACGTTGATTAAGTAAACAAAGATGGCTAGATTTTAATCAGATTAGAAACCCATTCTGCTTATTTCTATTCCATGAGTCATGACGTTCCATGCATCGCAAAGGAGGCAACGACCAAGTTAGAGAGAGAACCCAGGTTTTAAGGTTATGTTTAAGTTTGGCTTCTAAGTAAGGTTGTTGGTTCGGTTGGACTATTATATTGATGTATAATATGGTATCAAATAACTTGAAAACAATTCAATCGAGTATTCTTTACCAGCCACAAAGTATAAACAAAAAGTTGGGTTATGACAACCGACAAATTTTGACACTAGATTGTAAATGTACAGACAACAAAGAACAAATATATGTTGTTATTTTTCTAGCTTACTAGGCGCTGTTGCCAATTTGAGAACTAGAAACAAAGCGATTTAAAATTTAAAACCCCATATTTGAAAAATTATTTTAGATAGTTTCTGCAGAGAGTTTGGAATATTCATGAATGAAACTCATAATCATTAACTTTAAACTTGCATTTCCTCATTTCAACTTTGCAAAGAATAGTTTTGGGAGGAATTGAGTATGGAAAACCGTTTGATCGTCTCAAATTAAACAGGAATTTGAACGACATAGCTTTTTGTTGAAAATAACCAACTTCCTAAATTTTCGGAAATATTTTCATTGAATAGAAAGTAGTCGATGACTTTGTATAATCAAACTAGTAGAACTAAAAAATCATTGTGATTATGACAGTAGGTAGGCGCCATATTCCTCAAAGTTTCACCAAAATCCATCCGGTGAATCCATCTGAAAATATTTCATCTGAATATTTCCAATGCACGTTGAAGTGTCCAATATTCAAATGCCATTCCGTAATATTAGTCCACTTCTGTGTGAAGCGCGCACTTTTCGGGTCCTACAATCTTCCATTCTTGCGTTTCGAATGCAAAGATTGAAAAGTGGATTGAATTAATTAGTGCGAAAATTCCAATACCTGCGTTGAACGTAATTAAATATTGGACGAATGCAATCGTGGGCAGCGAAACGAAACTCTTCACGTACCTATCTCGATATCGAACCGCTTTGTCAAATAAAATTGTGTATTGGTTCACGAATACAGAGGGAAAGCATTTCATGGGGGAGTAAATGAAAGCAGACGTGTTTAATATTCGAAATTATATTTACATAAGAAACATTGGACAAAGATACATGGCAGTAAAAATGTTAAAGATATTAAAAGGGGAGTTGAAATTATTATGGGGAATCTCACCATGATTGTACACCATGGAATGTAATCTCGAAACAGCAAGGCCTTTCTACGACTCGAAAAATATTATCGGTTATACAGATCGACTGAATTCGAGATTCTAACTCACAGACTAGGCGAAATCCAATTCAGTACAAGATAAGATTATTTTACCCTTAACCGTAACAGTTTCATTGATGAATGAATAACATTATTACCACCTAGAAATCTGATTCAAATATAGGTAGATATATTTTTGCGGTCAATAAAATATTTCAACGAATCAACAAATGAAAATTCCTAGCGATCTACAGGGTTGTCGATTCATTAAAAACCTATAAAAATAAATTCAGTCTAAAATATATATACACCGTCTTGTCGAAACCATCTTATCTTCGACAGTAAATAAATAATAAGACTCGAAGCATATTATGTTCCATTTGGCAGCTAAGATATTAATATTATATTGCTGATTATGCCAAAATAACACATGAATAACCATTATATAACACCGAATTTCATTGATTTGACATTTGACTCATCAATGGACAGAAAGTAAGATATCTGAAAGTAATTGGTGTCTAAATGTCACTTCAACTCACAAATAGATGGTTCAATCTTTCAATTCCAGCATTGCGAGGAACTACACCATTTCTTCTAGAGCCTCATACATGATGTTTGTAATTTGTGTTTTTATTTCAGGGACAGAACTTTTCAAACACACTGTGAAGTACATGTATAAAATATCGGTGATGTAATTCTACGGCTATGGAATGAATTATTAGTTTTAGTGTCATGATTTTTGAAACATTTCTGGAAAGAATCCTGTAAGAAAAGAAATCTTCGTGGGAGAATTATTTAAACCCATAAATTCCAAGCAAGATAAACAACGGAACAGAACTTTGGAACGATAAATTAACTCTTGTATAAAATGTGTCATTTAAAGACGACTATTTTGTCATTTCGACAGCGATAAAAAAGGTGCATCGTTTTTTATCACTGATAAAAACGCCCGTTCCTCCTATATTATATGAATATTCTACCAGGGAAGAAAATTTTGACATCAGTACACGAAACCAAACAATTGTGTATTGAATAACTGTTCATTCAAATAATTTAATTGTATCAATAAAGATAATTATTGTTGTTGTTCATTGATATATTCTGTCGTTAATTTATCTTGCCAAAAATACTCGAGCTTTTTTTATCGGATAAAAAAAAGCTCCTGTGTTACTGTTACTGTTGACAAAATCCGCTCGAGAAAATTCAGATAGACAAATCGAGGTTTTCAAACTAAAACGAACGAATCCGATTCGTATTCTGCACATACGAAAACACGACTGGAAAATACCCAAAAAAAAAACCGCCCCCTCAAACACAACTATCCGGATGCTGGCTCTGCGACTTCCTCAACTTACCACCCTTCCCCTCAAGGACACTCTTCGCCTGCTCCGCGCTCATCTTCCTCGGATTCCCCAGCGTCACCAGAGCACTCGCTATGGCCAAGCCCGCCGACTGCCCTTTGGCGACGTACGGCTCGCCGCCCGTGGGCAGCCGCACCAGCAAACTCAGCACGGCCGCCCGCGAGCCCTGGCAGGGCTCCAGCGCGATCGGACTGGGCGCGTCCCCGGCGCCGCGTTTCCCCCCCACCTCCGCCCTCCTCACCTCCAACTCGACCAGCACTTGCGAGAAGGGCCGCGACGCCATCTGCTCCATCTCGACGAAGAGGCGCTGCCGGCGGCGGTACGTGTCGTAGCGCTGCTTTATCTTCCACAGGATGGCGGCGACGAGGAGCAGCAGCAGGAAGCAGCTGGAGAACGTGATGAAGAACTGCTGCAGGTTCAGCTTGGGGTACTGGCTGAAGGAGATCTGTATCCAGAGGGGCGGCTGGAAGTCGTACACGTACACGTAGAACATCGTTTGCGTGGCGTTGTCCTCGCCGCCGCCGAACTTGTACAGCGATTTCGAGAACTTGGAGCGCACCGTCGTGCAGTTGTGCTTCTCGTAGATGGTCTTCTCCTCGCCGTTGTCGGTGCGCACGGTCACGTTCATCTTGGCCAGCACCGAGCACGTGATGAGGAAGTCGGCGTCGATGTCCGCCTTGATGGGCGAGTTGCGGAAGTTGATTTGGGTGTAGTGGCGGTCCTCCTTCTTCGACAGGTTGAACGTGAATTGGTAGTCGATCGTGAGGTCGTCTAGGAAAAAAAATGATAGATATTGTAGATACATTTTATTCCTTCGTTCATATCTACAATACATAATACCCAAACGGGTGTAGAACATGTCAATTATATAAATTGATTACAGATAAAGATAAAAGAATACAAAAAAAAACATGAACTAAGACTAAGATTTCACATTAAAAGGTGTTGCCTATGGCACATAACATCTTATATTTAAATTATATAGGGCTCTCTTCAAAATATTCCTCCAGTTTATAGTGAGCCTTTTGTATTGATAACTGCTTAAGATGGTGCTTCATTTTATTTATTGGTATTTTTTTAAAGATTATCGGGCGTTTGATTGAACATTTTTATGACTGAAAATTCCACATTTCTTTGAATATAAGTATTTTTTTTCAAATCTGTGATTAGATGTTGTTTAGTCTAAAATATATATACACGGTCTTGTCGAAACCATCTTATCTTCGACAGTAAATAAATAATAAGACTCGAAGCATATTATGTTCCATTTGGCAGCTAAGATATTAATATTATATTGCTGATAATGCCAAAATAACCCATGAATAACCATTATATAACACCGAATTTCATTGATTTGACATTTGACTTAGCGATGGACAGAAAGTTAGATATCTGAAAGTAAATGGTGTCTAAATGTCACTTTAACTCACAAATAGATGGTTGAATCTTTCAATTCCAGCATTTCGAGGAACTACACCATTTCTTCTAGAGCCTCATACATGATGTTTGTAATTTGTGTTTTTATTTCAGGGACAGAACTGTAAAGTACATGTATAAAATATCGGTGATGTAATTCTACGGCTATGGAATGAATTATTAGTTTTAGTGTCATGATTTTTGAAGCATTCCTGGAAAGAATCCTGCAAGAAATCTTCGTGGGAAAGTTATTTCGCGATTTAAAAATGTTTTGATACGTTCTCAAACCCAAAAATTCCTAGAAAGACAAACCTAATGAAAATGAAATCTTCAGTAAAGTAAAAAACTCTGGCTGTAACGTAATCAAGTGGTCAATGTGTTTTTTCCAATCCAGTCTAGAATCTATTGTGATTCCCAATAATTTTAAAGACGGAGCAGCTGAGATTTTATCTCCATCATCGATTAGTGAAAAGTGTATGTCGTTCTGCTGCGTATTAGAAAACTTCATGAGTTGAGTTTTGTTGATATTCATCTGAATATCATTCATTTCAAACCAATTCTAGTAGTTAATTCGATATGTTGTTTTTTATATCATTTCCAGTTATGTCACTGAATATTGACGAAGTGTCATCCGCAAATTGAACAATTGAGGCAAATCATTAATATATAAAATAAATGCATGCACGATGAATAAAATTGGCGCAGTCGCAGGCAACTACTCACAGTAACAGGACTTGTTATTCGGATCGGCGTGGTAGTGATTGGAAGTATCGCACTTTTCGCATTGATCGCCGACGATGCCTTTGGTGGTGCAAAAGCACTTGCCGGTCTCCCTATGACATTCCACGGCCTGTTTGTTGCATTGACAGGGCGTGCATTTGCCCCCGTTCACCGGATTACCCCAGTAGCCCTGCAACAAACAAAATTTTTGCCAAATCCGAGGTGATTCACCCAAACAAAAACCGTTTACTGGAAAGGAAAAGCGATACCTTCATGCAGTATTCGCAGTGGTGCCCCGTAGTGAGATTCCCGCACGGCATGCAACTGGAAGTATTGTCGACACAACTAGCGTGACCGTTACATTGACACTTGGGGCACGTGGTGAAGTGCCAACGCTCCGGAGGGCAAGTCGACGAGGGCAGAGATTGGGTGTGCAGAGTGGGGCCTGCCAAGAAAAAAAAAACATAAAAATAACGGTAAACCTGCAGCAACTCCGATTTTGATGAAATTTTCACAGAAACTTCGAAACACTATTTTAAACACCCAGCGGAAAAACCTCTAACATACTTTTTTTGAGGCAAGTTTCTGGAAATCGATGACGGTAAGACCTGAGAATTTGATCGATATTGTACTTACGTTAGGATTTGAGAGAATGTTTATTTCACTAAAACATAATTAACATGTCCTTGAATCAAATTTCACATTGAATTTCATGATGAGAAGCTTTGGAATAAGATATTCTGATGTTTTTATGTTGTATATTCTCGACTCAAAACAATATATAATAATTGCTATGTCATATAAAATCTGCCCTGTCACAAAAAAGCAACGTTGCCAAGTTTCTTTTCTGTTTTCAGTGGTAAACCATAGAACTTCAGTTTACATATGAGTATAATATATTTTTTATGTGGCCAATTGATTTATCTACGTTTGGGGTGGATTCCAGCGAGAGGGATGTTTTTATTCAGGCAGGAACCGTGTCCATCGAATTATTTGGATTCGTTGAATAATTGTATCCCGAACTTTGAAATGAATTAAACCTATTTCATTCACTTGGCAACGTTGCTTGTTATGGTGACAATGAACTGACATTTCAATTATTGCACGCCATATTGGGTGGAAAATATACGATATTAAATTATGGAAATTAACATTTTCACAGCTTTCCATCATGAAATTTCTTGTGGAAAATGATTTTAGGACATGTGAATGATGTTTTAGTCGATTCAAAATCTGCCCTACTAATTACGTAAGTACAATATCAATCAAATTCTCAGCTCTTACCGTGATCGTTTTCAGATACTTTCCCAGAAAAAAAAGTATGTTAGAGGTTTTTCCGCGGAAAAATTTTCATCACTGGGTGTTTATATTACAGTTCCAAAGCGTCTGTAAAAATTTCATCGATATCGGAGTTGCTTCCCTTCCGCTGCAGGTTTTCCAAAATAACAATAAGATAATAATTCATCCTGTTCTAGTCTACATATGTTCCCCTCCTACCTGCATATCCTCCGGGCATGCAAGTTCCCAAACCCGTCCTGGAGCCGTCGTCGCACCAGCCGCAGGCCGGGTCGTCGCGACATTTGGCGCACGTCTTGTAAAAACCGCACTGCGAGTTCTCGTTGCTGCTTCGGGTGCGGCATTTCGTCTGCACCGTCGTCCATTCTCTGCACTGCCCGTAAGGAAAACTCGACGTGTACGCGTTTTTATCCACGCACCTTAAACGACGAGAAAAAATTGGCCGGTCAGTGACGACAGACAGTTGAGGATGCACCAAATTAATGTTGGGATACGCGTTTTTCGTTCAGTTCACGAATCATCAAAACCGCTTGAAAATTGTTCATTTCGACACTTGAAAATTTGGTACATGTCATTTTCTCCGTACGAGTTTTGCATTGAATATTTTTGGAGAAACAAGTACTACGCCACTGCTTACTTCCAAAATAAACATTACTTTTGAAATCCTCATTCATTATCGAACAAAATTAGTCTCAGGGATTTTCTTTGTCCGACGCATGGTTTTCGCTTAAAAAAAATTGTTTTACTTCAGGGTCTATTCCTCAAAAATCTGATGCAGCCTGAAAATGTTTGTGCATCGACTGAACTCAAATAAAGAGATCAGATTCGTTCCAAAATGAATGAGAATCCAAAAAATGCATTTATATTGTACGATGCCCTGTGCTTGATTAAAATAATTGAATTAAAATTGCTTCATATCGCAGTACCAACCGTTTAGTAATCCATATCACCCTGTATCTCAAAAGTTAATACTTTTAGGAAGTTTTTTTCTCAAAATGTGTCAAAGAATCACCCCTTCAAAAGTCTTTAAGGAATACCCTGTTATCCAAGTTCAAGTTTTATAAAAAAAAGTGTTATACTCTGTTTCTTATTGTCTGACAGCACGCGAAAAGGTCACAGATGAGAGTCAGGTTTACTTTACTTGACATACATTGATTCATTGTCAATAAATTTGAATTATGAAAATTAACCTCAAAATATTTTCTTTAATTAATTTAATTAAATGAAAATGTAACTTGTTAATAGGCCTGAACGAATGAATTTTATTTCAAACGTAATGTCGACCGAATCTAATTAAATAAGCCGAATAAACTAATATCAAAATCTCCGCCAGTCACTGCCGCAATATTTATCGTTTATCTGGCATTGTTCAGTTTTATTACCATATTGTATTTTGAGCTGAAACAGGGATGTATAGGTAACCAATACAGACACCTACTTGTTTTGCATTAGAATTTTAGTATTTACTCGTAAAATTCTTAGGATCACTATGTAAAAGATAAATTTCTATTTGAATATTTTATGAGGCTACTGTGCTGTCAGACATTAAGAAATAAACTGTAAATACTTAATAATGTCCGACTTTATCACATTGTTTCTCCTGAACTGGTTCTCCTGAATGGTTCAACTTTTATATTATTAAGATTTTTCATTCCTAAATGAACAAGTACAAAAATTGGAATATCACCTTTACTTACTTATTGTACTTTTCAAGACTTATATATTACTTTCTCTGTTATAATTAACTCACATGTACATATTTTTCACATTGTATAAGAATTATGCAATTAATTATGATTTAACGAATACTTCACATACTCGTCATTCAAATTTGTTTTGATCTGAAATTTTATACAAAAATTGTCTCTTTCTGTTTGGGAATGAATAAATTATTATTATTCATTATTATTATTACTCACCTGCCCTCGTTTTGGCACCAGATGCACTCCTCTTGGGTGCAGTTCAGACAGGAATTGTACTCGGAGCAGACGCTCTGACACTTACTGGGTTCCGTCGCCTCCACCGTGGAATTGGAATGCGACAAATGCGGCGTACACTTGGCCGCCTCGAGGCGCCACCTACAAAACGGCTGCGACGTGCACGCCCTGCACGTGTGCAACTGGCGGCATAACGGCGAGGAGTCTGGAATCGAGGAAACTTCGAGAGGTGAAGATGAATTCGCGCGAATACGAATCGACAGTTGTCTCTTACCCTTCGGACAGTCGCCCAGCTTGGTGATAGGGGTCGGTTCCGTGCTGTTGCCGGCCGTTTTCGAGCACTTTTTGTTGAAGCTGCACGAGGAGCCGCACCAGACGCAGCCGCTCGTGGTTTGCACGCAGCTCAAGCAGTCCACCATGTCGTCGCATTTTTTCGAGTTGTGGATTATGGTCGTAGTGGCCACAGAACGATTCAGCTTCGGGCACCTATTGGCAGATGAATTCAAGATTGCAGCGCCAAAGTGGGCAGTCACAGACTCACACACGTGCTGACATTGGATAGTTTCATTGCATTCGGTTATAATATGTGTTTTTCACTTAATTTCTATCACCAGCTTGGGGAAGAGCATGGGAATTAATATTGGAAGTTTGATTTTACCGATTCAGAGTTTTACAATCTTTCAAACATTCAAATTCAGTATAAACTCAACAAAACACAAGAACTATGTCCGCACGTCTAGTTATTTTTAGTGCTACCAGGTGGCGTATCGCTCATGTTCAATCGCCAATAACGCCATTCGAAATAAACAATACAAAGTGATGGATTCGTTCAATTATAAAAATTAAAACTATTTAAAGCCACGACTTGTCGGATTAAAACTGGCGATAGCTAATTTCTACTATTTCATTTCCTAACCTGTTGATGTGCGTCTCCTCTTTCCGGAGAATCAGCTCCCTAGAAACGTGTTGCACGGGCCTGCAAGACCCAGATTTGGAGTCCCAGACGCAATTGATCCCCGACTTGCTGTTCAAGCAAGTCGATTCGGTAGAATAACCGCAATTTCCGGGCGTGTACTTCAACATGTCGGACAACATTTGGCCGTCGAAACCGCCGTAAATGTACAGGGAACCTTCGAAGACTGCGGCGGAATGACCGAACCTAAATCCAACAAACAAAGCAAATTTTATGGAAGTTCCTTGTTCGTTAACACCAAGATGACAATATTCCAGTTGTGTTTTTGAATAGTTATTTTTTGAGATCTCAGAAAAATACACAGAAACAACTAATTCTGTGGAAAAAAAAATGATATACCAACCTAGACAAATCTGCGTACAAGTCGATGGGCACTTTCATGACCTTCCAGGTGTCGCAGAGGACGTCGTAAGCCAGCAGCTCGTTGCTGTAGCATTTGGCGCCGAAGCTGTGAGAGGTGTCGTTGTGGGTGTTGCCTCCAAACACCAACATCAGCCCCTCAGAGACGAACGTCGACGTATGAAGGAACCTCGACGAAAATAACAGTAGTTCAATTAATTTCGGTATTTACAAAGAAAAAGAAAGAGTTTACCTCGCAGAAGGGGCGTCTGCTAACAACGTCCATATCCGCTCGTTGGGCTCGTACGAGTACAAATTCCTGCTCAAGAATTGCGAGGACTCGCTCTCCGAAACGACGCCTCCGTAAACGTAGATTTTGGCGGTGAGCGGATCCCAGCTGGCCGTATGGCCGTAGCCGCCCTTCACCGGGTACCCTTTGGTGTTGATGATGTACCACTCCCTGGTGCCGAAGTAGTACTCTTGGACGGCGTTCAGGTAGCCGAGGTGCGGCGAGTGACCGAATATCACGATCATCCTACAAAAAGGTTAAAGTGGACACGCTTTATTTTTATTTATTTGATCATTCTACGGGGAACACCCCCAATATTAGTAAAATACAATATTTTTACAGCAAAAGTACTGAATTTAGAACAAAAAAAATACTCAAAAAAATTAACTCCTACACTAATAACAAATTTTCACTCCAAATACAAAGTTTGACATAACAATTAGAAATAAATATATGTAACAAACAAAAATGGAAACATATTGTAATCCTATGTAACATTACTTACTCGTCCAGATAGAATATTATTGACTAATGATTTTTTAAAGTTACTGAGAGATGAGTTAAAAAAATCCACATTTGTATTATTTGCATTCCTCATTATACGTGTTGACGGGCTGTTTAGTCCATAATTTCTTTGATGGAATTTTAAATGGAATGTCTCAATCGATCTTGTTAAAAAAAAGGCTTCACTTTCAGGCCAACACTGTGCAGAAGAATCAGGGCAGGAAATTTCACCTGATAGCAACTCGTACAAAAAACAAAAGTCCGCTCGCGTTCTACTAATTTCAAGTAAATACTTAGTTTGGAGCATAAATCTGTGTAGTCCACATGGTTTTTGGCTATGGAAATATTAGTTTATATGCCGAACACCCTTAAAATGTGTGCTGTATTGTTTCAAGCATATTTATATAAATGATATAACAGGTATTCCAAACAATTGATGCTTATTCCATATTTGAACGAACAATTGCATAATAAATGATTTTTAATGTAATTAAAGATAAATCTTTTGTAATTCTCTGGGCATATCTTAATAGTTTTCTAGATTTCATTGCAATATTTATTAAATGTTGGGAGAAAGTAAGTTTACTGTCCATTAGAATACCGAGATCCTTTATGTCATCCACCTTTGATAAGTCCATTTCATTAATGGAATAAGGAAAGCTCAAATCATTGTGGTATATTTTAAAGTAAATAGAGAAACACTACAACGCCATTAAGATCATTCTGCAGCATAAGACAGTCTTCTTTATTTTTTTTTATGATTTTGTTTATTTTCAAGTCATCTGAGAAGAGTAAGAAGTGTGAATCACTAATATTTTCACCAATGTCGTTCACAGACAGATTGTATAGCAATTCCCCCCTCCCCCCCCCCCCAAGAAAAAAATAAAAACGAAACGCTACCTGTCGACTTTCTTGTTGATGTTATTGATGACGACGGTAGCCGTATGGCCGACGCTCTTGAGCGGCCCGCACATCAGGAAACTCCCGTTGCAGCTGTCCGCCTTCACGGTGATGTTCTCCCAGGTCTTGGCGTTGATGTCGAACGCCCACAGCTCGGAGGTGGGGCCGCGGTTGCCCAGAACGCCGCCGTACAAGAAGATCTTGTCGCCGTAGATGACGGTCGAATGGCCGTACCGCGGCGACGGCCCGTCCTGGTAGTGGTGCGTCTCCCAAATGTTGCCGTTGAAGTCGTACACGGACATCATGTAGCCTCTGTTGTAGCTCTCGCCGGCTATCACGTACATCGAGTCCCTCCACACGGCCGCGCCGTGAGAGGCGCTGCCGTTCGGGATGAAGCCGGACACGTCGACGGTCTCCCAATACCTATCGAGAATCCCCATTTATTTTTCGTATACATTTCCCGCGAAAATCAAAGACAAAAAAATTATTTCAGAATTCCTGACTGTATTTCTGCGAGGAATGATCGTGAAGCCTGGATATTTTGAATTCAAACATTACTACCTCGCAAATTGCATGAAACAATAATAAAATATCATAATAACTTAGATCTGTTTAATGTGTCACTTCAGGTCTTTAAAAATCAATTGAAAAGGCTACAGCGTTTCCTTTTTTTCTTTACCTTGCTATTTTCTTTTGTAAGTGCCAGATTTGTTGCACCTTTTAGTAACATAGTAATAAGAAATAAAGATTCATTAATACTATGTATTTCACACTTCGTCAAATGTTCTTTAAATTTGTCAATACGCATTCAATAATATATTTTGTAGCACTTCACATTTTGTTATATGTATTTTTGTGAATTGGCTTTGCCGTTTAATAAATAAATAAAATACTCACCCTTCGCTTTTGAGCTGGCTGCAATCGATGCCCTTGTAATCGCCATGACAGAGACATCCTTTTTCCGGCTCACAGCTGCCCCGGTCTTGCTGCGTCCCGCAATTGTCAGGGCAGTCGCGCAAGTGACAGGCGACGCCGCCCCAACCGCCGTCGCAGTTACACGCGCCGTCAATGCACACTCCGTGACCGGAACAGTTCAAGTTGGACACCTGTCAATTTTCTCTCTATATTTATCTAAAGTATTGATTCAGTATCGTGTAATTTTTTTATTGAAATTCAAACACATATAAACGGTCGAGATTTTTGCAGAACCACCTTGAAAATACTTGACGTACATTTGAAGGACATGAGTTGATCCGATACGTGATATTGAAGCCAGACATATTGTATGCATCGTCACTGAAGAAATGTATCAACGCCGCCCCACTTTGCGCTGTCACTTCTGGTATCCTCCTGACAGCGTAGGCGTCTTTGTACATCAGCCCGCTGAAGACTGCCAAGAGAGGGGAGTCGACGCTGTCACCATCAAACACGTACCTGAAAAACAGATGTAGAGGGATTTCTGCAGGAATTGAATTATTGTTTCTTACAGGTGGTCCCAACCACATTCTGTAGCGAACTCTTCCATGTGAAGAGTGATGGTCGAATTTGGGGCATCTATCAACCAACTGCATTTGCTGGTGAGAGAATAGTTGCCCAAACCATCGTGGATTGTTCCTGTGGGGTTGCCAAGTCTGTGAAAAATCATAAATATCCAAGTTTAGTCTCATAAGAATGATCTATACATTACAAAAACAAGATATTTATTGCAATGTTTGCATCATGTTCATATCATAAATTCCAATAATGATTCAAAATGAGATGAAACCATAAAGTTAATTTGGAGGTTATGAATATTTGATGACAATTTCTTTTTGGAAACATCAAGTGGACTCTTCACAAACAAGACATTATTTATATCTCTGTTGTTGACTCAGAAATTAACAAGAGTAAATGACATTGTTTTTAAAATATTAACTTAATATGCAAAATAACTGTGATATGTTGAATCAAGAATTTGTAAATACATACCAAATACAGAAATAATACTGGAATATATGAAATTAATTTCATTTCAAAGTTTTAAATTTGGGTTCAATAATAAAATGAATAGTAACTGTAATCAAAAGATCAGTGTAGAAGATATGAAACCTATATACAGTTATGAAAATCTAGGGCATTATTGAGTTTAATATTCAGAATACGAAATGTACACTAGAAATATTCATTACTGATTTTCGATACCTCACCTCACTTTTCCTCCACAAAATTGGCACTTAGGACCTTGCCATCCATCGTAACAAACACAAGTATCGTTTTTGCAAAGACCATTTCCACTACAACTGCCATCACATTTGGCAGATACATCCAGAACCAGAGACAGAGCACCAACAATCACTAAGCAACGAATTACAAACTTCGTCATGCATATTTTCCGTCGATACTTGGACTTGAATAAAAATAAAAACATTTGCAAAATTTCAATCATATTTGAGTAACCATTATACGTCAAAAAGAAAGGGAACAAATTTCACATTGTTATTAGAACGCAATTAACATCACACAACAACACATGATTCGATTATCGAACTACTTTGTCGAAAAGAACTGAAGATATTCTTTTCTTTGAAAATTTCACTTAATAAGTTATAACTTTAATCTTCTTTATTATATTTTGATATTTTTATGTGGTTTCAACAATGACACAGAACGAAAAGATAAAGATAAACACAAGCATCAGATGTTGACAGTATGACGTTGACAAACTACATGAATGACAGGACCCATTTTCCTTTGAAATTAATCCATATGCTCCATGTCAGAGAATGATTGAAAATATAAATTGTAATAATTTGAAATGTGGATCCAAAAATAATAAAAATGCGAATATTTATTATTTTAAAAATATACGAAACAGATAAGAAAGGTCAATCAGCCAAAGTATAATCATTATTAACGCATTGTTTGTTCTCTGGTAATATTAAATTCACATTATGTGGAAAGGCTATGAATTTGGAAGGAGTAGTGAAAGTTCGATTTGAAGCATTAGTAATACACTGCGAAGCGAGTTGAGCATGAGATCGTTCAGTGTGAACGTACATCTCTCGTTGTTTACAGTTACCGATCCGAAGTGAATTTCGTATAATTTCAGCAGCAATTAACGTTATCAACAGC
Organism: Plagiodera versicolora; assembly: GCA_037013635.1. Classification (NCBI taxonomy): domain Eukaryota; kingdom Metazoa; phylum Arthropoda; class Insecta; order Coleoptera; family Chrysomelidae; genus Plagiodera; species Plagiodera versicolora. The sequence continues at coordinate 1,353,804 of CM072988.1, forward strand.
TGCAAGGCAGGTAATACTGGTTTTACATCATTACCCTTGAGCAAAGTTGACTGGAAGTGTATCCACTAATTTGATTATCTACATATATTTTGTTCTTACTAACGATTGGTGATTCAAGATTCTTAAAAAAAAATTGTGACGTGGCCAGCAGTATAATAAGAATTGTAAATGATGAAGAATATGTGACATACTACATCACAAATATGATTTAAATAAGTCGCACGATTCAAATAAATACTCGAAACTCTGAAGATAAGTGACATCAAAAGCAAGCAAAATGACTGAAGAAACAGAATCTTACAATTCAGAGAGTGATGATGAACAGGAGTTTGAAGATGCTCAAGATATTCCAGAAGAAGTGGCTATGCCTTTGGATCGAGCCCTCAGAGAATGCAGAGAAGCAGTGAAATATTTTTTCAATAACCAATTTAAAGAAGCCAGGAGTTTACTGAGCCCTTTTGCTCAAACAAGTATGTATCATTCTTTAGGGCATTGTGTTTTTTTGTTCATGGAAGCTGTACTTACATTTGAGCCTCAGGCAATAAAAACTGCTATAAAATCTTTGAAGCATGCCATCAGCCTCTGCAATCGGCATAGAAAAAAGAACACTATAGGAGAATCCATTGGGAAAATGGTCAGAAAGTCTAACTTTGATCAGTATAGTGAACTCGAAGCTCACGCAGAGCTGTGTTATGCTGAATGCTTACTGTTCAGATCCATGCTATCCTTCATGGAAGATGAAAGTCTTGGCAGCCTTATCAAAGCTGGAATAAAAATTCGGTCATGCTACAGCTCCTATAAAGACTGTAGACAAATTTTGTTGAAAAAAAAGTGGGAAGAGAATGGCACCAAGGAGCATTTTGAAAGTGGTGTTAGAATGGGGATTGGTGCTTTTGGCCTGATGATCTCTATGATGCCTTCTAGAATCATCAAGCTTCTGGAATTCATTGGTTTCTCTGGGGACAGACAACAAGGTCTCAACGAAATAGCACTAGGCTATTCTACCAACGGTCTTCGCCAGATAATGTGTGTGATGATGATGCTGGGATACAACTTATTCTTCTACCCAGTTCTCAGTCACCGTGACGGGGACTTGGAAACTTGCAAGCAGCTCATGGCAACACAGCTGGACAACTATCCTGGAAGTGTATGGTTCCTATTCTTTGAAGGTCGCATGAACCTACTTTTAGGCAACTTAGAAGCCTCAAAAGAATGGTATATCAAGTCGTGGAAGTCACAAAATGTTTGGCCACAATTCCATCACATTTGCTTCTGGGAGCTGGTGTGGGTGCACTGTCTCAAGACGGAATGGAGAGAAGCCCTAGGGTATTGTCAACAGCTGCTGGAGAAGAGTAAGTGGTCACGCAGCTTGTACAGCTACCAGAAAGCTGTGATCATGTGTATGATCAAGGAAAAATTGACGCAAAGTGAGCTGGATGAGATGAACAAGTTGATGAGAAATGTGCCCAAGTATAAACAGAGGATTGCCGGTAAATCCCTACCAATGGAAAAATTCGCAATAAAAAAAGCTCAGCGATATTTCAACCAGAATCATAATTTAGTTTTGCCTGTGTTTGAAATAATGTTCGTCTGGAACATATTCAAGGTACTCAAATACTTCCCAATTGCTAGTAATATTCTGAAAATCATTGAAAAGTCTTTGGAGGACGTGGAATCTAAAACTACGCCCTCCAAATTTGATAATGACAACAAAGCTCTTGTCCTACTACTAAAAGGAGCTTGTCTCCGTCACATGGGCAGTCCACTATTAGCTTTAGATTGTTTAGAAACTGTTATTTCCATGCAAAAAAATCTAGTTGAGGATCATTACTTAGTACCCTATGCTATTGTGGAACTTGCTTTGATTGAATGGCAAAACGGTAACGGTGAAAAGGCTATTCTAGCTTTGGAAGACGCGAAAAAAAATTATACAGGGTATTCCTTAGAATCCAGGCTGCATTTTCGAATTCACACAGCTCTCACAGAGTTCAAAGCTGAAAAGAAAAATGTATCATCTAAAAATTCGTTCAGTTAAATTTATAATTTTTTCTCAAGGAAATCTGAATTCTCAAACATAGATCTATTCAATGTAGGTGTTTTCTACCATAATTTTGTCACCTTATTTCAAATATTTGGACATGGAATATTTTCATGTTTTTGATTGTGGAATATAGGGAATCAAAATTGTTGATGATGTGATAGGATAATTATTTTCAACATATATAAAGTATAGGTTTTTTTGTGTTCTACTTTATTTTTATTATATGAAATATTCAAGTATTCTCTACACCTAAAACGTGTATGAACGTTAAATTCATTCTTCACTTTGAATATTAGATGTATTGTTAAGTGCATCACAAAGTTGTTTCAAAGGCTGTGTCGGTTATGTTATTTCAATTCTTATATACATATTGTGAAAAGTTGGTTTATGTTTACTATTATTAGAAAATATATGTATTATTGTTTTGTTATTTGTTTTCATCGTCAAGAAATTTTCAGAAACTCATTCTAAAAATAAGCTAATCAAAGATAACAACTGAATAATTCAATAACATGTTCGATCTTATCAATAAATAGAGCTCTATCAGTAGACAAATTAGTTTGTAGAGATTCATTAGAATCAAACCCCAATTTATATAATCTATAAATCTGATGTGAGATTATCTCCCACTTGAGATAAACAAGCTATTAAACAATTTGTAATTCAATCATAATAACGTGTTATACACAAATTGCCAATACAAAAAATACATATTTTCTAGAAATTATGGGAATACAAGTTAATATCTTGTCATTGTTGATAATACATTTTTGATGACTCTCGAACCTATTATTTATATTTCCATTCATATTTCATTAGTGTTTGTGGTTCTTATCATTCTAACAATATGAAGCTCTGAATTGAACTTCAAAACATTGACCAATTCACTTCATTAAATGATCTTTGGATCCGGAACTGAAAGTCGAAATTAACGAGCAATCGATATTATTACATAACGTTGACCTGAAACTGATCATTTATAATATTCCACATATTTTCCGGTCAGAAATAATGACATTGAACCTTATCGGAATTATTTTTATTTGAATTCACGTCACACAATGAATAATGACATATAATTGTGTAACTATGTTCTGATAAATTCATGAGAACATGAAATAAACCAATCTACAATAGTTCGTTGAAATGCACAGACTTAATTATTAATTATTACCGAGTGATAAACAACTAAAAATAAATAGTCGTTGGTAAAAAAAGAAAAACAAAGAGCATACCTTGCCAATACGTATTCTGTTGATAATTAATTAAGTAGCAACTTAGTTGAGTTTCCATATTGTAATGACTCTAACAATCATTGAAATCATTTCAATAATGAATTCTGAATACCCTTTAATTGAAATAAAATAGGTATATAGCGACATTGTGAAAAATGTGTATTGAAAAATAAATGATGTTTAATTTCATGCATGCCTACCGTAATGATGTTGGACCGCGTTGGTCAAGGCAAAAAAAAAAAACGTAATTGAGAAAACTTACGGTTCCAATGTGAGGATGACCTTGGTACGGGTTTTTGTATTGTTATTCATTTGCAGGTGCTATTAATATAAGTATGTGAAATAAATTGATACTCGGAACAATTAAGTTTTTTCTTTGGAACATATCGATGTAAGGAAGTAAAATATTTTGTAAACAGTTTTCTAGTTTATTATAGGTTCGTCACGTAAGCCGTTGTTTGAATTGTTCTGTTTCCATTTCAAAAAATTTTTGAAAATAGAGACATCGCCAATTCATAATTGTTGACATTGACAGTTGATTTGAATTATTAGATACATTCACATGGTGAAATTTTTATTTGTTTCAAGATAAAATATACATATTTTGCAGTTGATATTCAGATTTTGTCTATACAGGGTGTCCCATAGTCAATCTATCAAATTTCACCATCACTAAAAGGAACAACACTTCGACAATTTGAATACTGCGTTCTGATGTATATCTCATAAATTTTTAACAGAACTTTCAACTTTTTTTTCCTATTCTCGGTGAAAAACTCACTGGAGAAGTTTGAAAAGCAGGTTTGACACCCTGTATAGGTGTTTGTAATTCAATTTCTATGAGTAAATTTCAAGAATAAAATATTCAAAATATCTCATTTCTCCACTCAAGTCACTAAAAAATAACACATTATCAGAAAATTGAAATGTGGTATTGGTGATTAACATTGTCCTATTTTTTTATCAATATCTTCGAATGCAATATTCTCTACGCCCTCTGGAGTTGTGGAGGTCTTTTTCTCTACTGCTGGCACATCCTCATTCCATGGCTGTACATCAGCAGTTCCAAAAATGCAGAACACAACACCGCATCCTATGTACACTGATCCTCCTATGTAGAAAATTATATGCCATTCGGCCAATCCATTCTAGAAAATAAAAACGCATAATTGGTTTTTTTCTACTCCTCGTACAAAAAATGTTGAAATTTGTACAACTAGCCAACTAACTGTCTATTTAAGCACTGGGCGACGTAAAACTGTACGATTTAACCAATCCGGTAGCATCTGTAAAGTAAATCGCACGACTTATAACCAATAAGATAGAGCCTTCAGTAGTTGCCATGGAAACGAATAACAAGCCGCGTCGCCGATAACATTTTGACGTTTCATGACTGCTGTAAATTTGCGGCTCGTGCGTAACTTTTTCTAGTCCCGCGTAATATGCTTCTTACAATTCGAGTCGTGTACTATACTTTTTCTACGAGTTTTAAAGTAAAGCAATTTTTTCGACAACTTCAAGTCGTACAATTTTCAATGTTCGTATTAAGGCTTCCAGAGCATTGAATAAGACTTTTCATGGGTTTTTCTGTGCAAAATTCACAGATTTGTTGTTCACTGACTGCTTTCAGGAAGTAATAATGTAAAAGTAATGTGTATCCAACGAATTTTGTTTGTGTATTAAAAGTGAATTAGTTGAGTGAGTGTATGTTTTCCTGGATATAACCTTGATGGAACAATTTTTTTTACTGTATAAATACATTGTATAAATGCTATCTCAAAGTTAAGTGAGCATTTATGAAGAAACGATCAATATTCTAAAACGTCTAGAAGTGTACCTATTAAAATAAAGACTTTGTTATTTATCCTGTTTGTCAACATTCAACTTATCTAACATTTAGAAATGACTCACGTGTTCGGCTGTGAGATATCCGACAATGGCCGGAGATATGAACCCTGTGGTACTCCCGATGGCATTGACGATGCCGTACAAAGACCCCGCGTAATTTGGCGCCAAATCCTGTGAGTTGTGAAGGTTGGTAATAGTGGCTGCCCCATTCATACCCAGCGACATGGTTATCAGCACTATCGACCACGAGATGTCGCACCCCAACAGAGTTTGGACGAACAGGAAAACCCCAGGAAGGAAATGGGCTGTAAGAGAAAAATTAGCACAGCTCAAACACTCTGGACTCGAACTCACAAAACGAAACGAAGCCCTTGCGGATGGCGGTCTTGCTCAACCACCCCTTACGGGTGATGAGATCGCCGAGGTAGCCGAAGAAAAACCCGAAAATCAGCCTCGCCAAGTATGGCAGCGAGGCGATGAAGCCGGTGTGGCCCAGAGTGAAACCCAGGACGGAGGACATGAAGTTCGGTCCAGCTGTCATGAGGAAGAAGAGGCCCCACAGGTTGCCAAAGTGGAGCATCACCAGCGCCAAGACGGGGAGCGACGTTGCCATCGCTCGGTATGGGGGTAGTTTCTGGGAAAACAAGTATTTATTTCCACTGGAATTGAGGAAGATTTCCGCCCAGAAGAGTAGTTCGTTGTGAAGTTGATGTTTGTGTTTATTTGTACGCCAATTGCCAAATTGAGATCTCTCTAATTTTAGTACTAGTTTCGTCATCTTTTCTACAAGTGCGATGTTGCCAGTCGTTTGAAAATGTGTAGTAATCCAACTTTTCAATAGTTTTTCCAATATTCGTGAGAATATCGACTAGGATTAATAAACTTTGTTACTGGATTGTAGATTTTTCTTTAAATAAATTTGGCGCCGTCGTGAAGTCATTGTGCTACAATTATTGATGCCTAAAAGTCTCAACCAATGGGGAAGACCACTAAGTGGTGAAATCCTTCCAAACCTCTCTTGATCGATGAATAATGATATTGGTTCAGTTTATATCCAATATCAAGGAGCAAAATCGAAGAAAATAGATTCTACAGCGTTGTCAAATCAGCATTTTCATTCGAAATTTAAAAACGCCAGAAATAAGTGGGCGGTGCTATGAGGCTATGACGTACTACACCCTGAGCCTATCTCTGTCTGTTTCCATTATACACTTTTGCTCACACCACTGCAATGTTGCCAAGTTTGCTTATGAATAACTATTTATTTCTTTGATATATTTTCTCAAAAACGTATCGATAAGTGATAACTATGTGATTTCATGATAATTTGTGGAAAAAATATCATTTATATTGTTTTCTTTTATATCTTTTATACCGAGAATAAGTTGTGGTATTTTGGTGCGGCAACACAGCAAGATTCACCATGGAACAATCATCTATGATTGGTCAGCTCAAGGTCGATGGGCGTGTAGGGTTAAGCACGTCACACTGCGTTACACCAATGAGAGCAACCTTTGAAAATGGCGCATGAAATTGTATGTTTGCAATTAATTTCGTTTATTTTATTATTTTATTTATGATATAGACCGAATGAAAAATAAAAAAAAAGTAATGAATGGCACTTTTTGGACATACAGAAGACGATTATGCTATTTTGAAAAATTAGTGGTCTCCCCCATTGATTATTCTGTAGTTAGCTAGAGACTTTTCATTCCGCACTATTGGCATCAAAAAATTACCAAAACAGTCCCCAAATAAATAAACCATACCTTGATATTACTCTGATTGATAGTGGACAACTTCTCCAGAATAAACTTCTTCTCGCTTTCCGAGATTCTCGAATGACAGTCCGGCGAATCAGCAACGCACAGCATCCACAACATGGTCCACAGCACCACCAAAGCGCCGCTTCCATAAAACGCCCAAGGCCAACCGAGCCGTTCGATGACGACGCCCAACAGCGGCCACGTGACGACGGTGCCCAAAGACGCGCCCATTAGGGCGCCGATGAACTTGCCTTTTTCCTCTGGGGGGGCCCATCGCGATATCAAGCAGTGGAGGCACGGGTAAACCACCCCCTAGGCAAACTCGAGGGGTTAGGGGTAGTCAGGATTTTCGAAAAATCATTTTTTGTTGCATTTTTGTCAAGGGTGGAAATTTAAAAATGTTGTCTGGAAATTTGAAGTTGATCCGATAATTGCTTTTCGAGTTATTCGACAAATAACAAAGAGCACTCGGTATAGCTTTGTTTTTTTGGACTGGTGACAACTGTCAATCGATAACCGCTGAGTAGATTTTGATGAAATTTATTCAGCTTCTAGAATACATATTAAACTCAGACCTGATCGAAGGAATTCTTTTTTTTTATTTCGATTTTTTAAAACCAATTAATTGTTGATTTTTTTCTCGAGAATCTAGAAGAAAATTTCCTGAGGCCCAGGATTATTTATTTATAAAACAATTTTTTTATCCGATTGATTTCAAATGAATCTACAAGGACTCATGACAGTCACTGCAAGGACCTTTTTTGGAACTGGGTCAACACAAACAACTGTAACTTTGTAAATTATGATTTTTTTTCAATAAAATTCTTATGACTTCGAGTCAAAACATTGTATAATAATGCCACATTATCACTTTTCTGAAATAACATGATTTAGTGGCAAAAAAATACTGAAAATCCTCATTTATTGTGCGGACGTGCTGAAAAGGACAACTTTCGGACTCACCCCTAGCAAACCAACCAAAAACCTGGACCCTATGAGCATATAGGGATGCAGGGCGGCCATCCAGGGCCCGATGGCGGTCAAAAGACCGCTACCGATGAAACTGATGGCGGTGCACTTGGTAGGGCCGAAACGTTCGGCTAGAGCACCACCTGGAATCGCCGATATCACGGCTCCCCAAAAGTAGGTACCCAGCATCACGCCTTGCAGCTTACCGTCCCACGAGTATCTCGTTCCGTACTGAAAATTCATGGAAAAGTACTTAACCCAACTTTCTGTTTCGGAGTATCGTTGAAAAATAAGACAAGCGGCAACGCCGCACTTTCTGGCGAGCTGTCACAACTGAAACTAGTATAAACGTGTTTGAAATGATGAAATTCACCTACATTGGGAATTACAGTTGGATGATCATCATGTTCTGAGCTGTTGGCCCATGCTTCATTGATTTTTTTGCACTCTGGTACAAACACACTGGCATTTTGGTCTGCGTTTTTGGCCGGTTCAACCATGGCCAAGATTATAATGGACAGATTTATCCTCAACATGTAGAGGAAAAAGGTACACGTGAACATCATCAACCATATTGTGTACCGTGTAGGAAGAATGCCTGAAGATATCTTTAGTTAAATTGTTGATTTATTTAAAGATCTCTCTGTCCCTACAAAGTATCATCTCAGATACTTTCGCTAACGTAGAGAAATCTGTGAATTATATTATAATAGACCACATTGGTGTGACGTCAAAATGTATGCAACCAACAGTGCATTGAGTCACAACGAAATATATCTGAACGAAGACGCGCTAATATGAACCTTAAGTAACCGGAATCTAAGGTTCAGAATCTGTGGTTAGAATTATGATGTTATTTATTGAATTATTTCGCTGTTATAAGCAATATTCAAGTAATGTATCTGTTTGTATTCGATAGAAAAAGAATTAATACGTCGTATGGAATGGGTAACGTAAAGAAAGTTTTCTCAAACACTTCTGAATAAATTCCAGAAAATCGTTTTACGAAAATATCGTTACTTCCATCCTTCATATCCAAGGTCCCTTAGATGCAATTCCTTAAATATCAACCTATTTCATGTGAGAGCATAAAACAAAAGAGCCTGTTAGGATACTTCTATTATCGTTCTTATGTCATCCGTACTTAAGGTCGAGTATAAAACACATCATTTCGCGCCAAACGATTCAGGACTCAGTGTAATGTTGGTTGCATATTTGTGATGTCATCACTAATGCGGTCTATTAGAATATTGCAAGGTTGACAATCACTACTTTTGATGCATGAATACAATAGGATATAAGTAATTTTCGGCTTCCTGGTTAGCAGATATTTTCACCATGGTCATCCTTATATTCATTCAAGATTTTCGATCATACATCGATACAACATTTGACGATAGGAAATGATCAAATTAAAAAATAGACATTTAATCATCTGCACAAAATTCAAGTTAATAGTATCACGTTCACGTTTAATCTCGTATCATTTTTTATATACTGGAGGTTTTTTCTTGGCCGTTTTTATTTTAAATGGGATACCACTCGAAATTCGTACAAAAATAATTTGAAAACTATAAATCTCAGAAAAATACAAAGTGAACTGTGAAAAAACGTTTTCATTGAATTTCTCTATTTTACTGTTACTGAGACTTTCATAAATATCACACTGTAGACTCATTTGACATTGACACATTATTTGGTAGATTCATACTTAAATTGTCGAACATTTGTGATCTCTCCAGATAGATGATGATAATAGTAGGTAATAATTTCGATGATTTCTATAATTGTTACTTACCATTCAGACGAATCCTTGCCATTTTTTTGCAATTATCTAATCAGTCTTGAGTGTTTCTGAAAATTGAAAACTGTGCATCAAAAAATTAATCATTGGTACTATCGTGATGATCAATAACCTGAAATTATTTCCAATAAACAATAAAACGTAATGACTAAAAAGCTATAATTAAAATAATCGTTTAAGTAGGTTCAATTTTTCTAATTAGTTGTATGAAAATAAACAAAGTGGACTCAGTTATTAGCTTCGTGTGTACTTCGAGAAATAAAAAGTGAATCATTTAGAAGATAGTTGGATATTCCAACAAGAAATGTATCGTTAATACAAGGCGAAGAATGAAGACCGAGTCCGTATGTATGTTAAATACATATCCGCTTCGATCCATGTTAATTAAATTCTTGTTCAACAAGTAGGTAACTTTTCAACTACAATCTACAAGACCTGAATAGCCAAATTAACGAAGAATAACTGGAAAAAAATGTAATACTTACTATGTAAGACGTAGCCAGCACAGGATTTGAATATATTGTTCTTTATTGGCAAAGTAAATGGTAAATATAGATAATATGCTTTACGATACCTGTAAATCACAATAGGGTTTGATGACTAGTAACCTATTGTTCGATTTTTATTTCTGCCACAATAAACGTTGGATATGTTATTCTTGTGAGTACCAAGAATTGTTGCAATTTAATTTTATTGAAGATTCTTTCCACAACACTCACTTGTCTGCACGATAATTACGTCACGATTCTGAAGCAGGTGAAACAAACTGTGATTCACAAATTGTTGAAAAACTTCTCAAGAGGATCACCAAGCACTGTCACGTAAATATTTACACCGACGGTAGTATGAGCTGCATTTCTCTTTTTTTTTTGAATTCCAATCGCAGGATCGACATTCAGTTTCTCAACTCGATTCTAAGATCCGCAGTCAGAGCTTGAAACGCGCTAAAACGACTAAAAAAACGGCACGCTATTCGAACGGAAAATACCTGATATTTACGAACAGGTATTCGTACTAGAATATAATTTTCTGTGATGTTGAAGTGGAACCAAAACTCGAATCAAATTAATTCCGAACATATCCAATAGATTATGCAGAATTATGTTTTAATCTTCACTTCAATAATGTTATCTGTGTAAGCTTATGGGATTTAAAATGTGCCAATTAATATTATCTTCGAGTATCTTGTAAGTGGAGGCATCTATTTAGTTTGGGAGATTATTTTGGATTACGAATGATTTCTCAATGAAGCACAAAAAAGAATGCTGTCACGAGTTCGAATTATAAATTCAGTTCAAGAATTCTTCGAGAACTTGATGTGAATTATTCATGAAAAAGAAATTTTTGTCACATGAAGATCTATTTCTAATTATTTGATTGTCTACATGGTCAAATAGCCCATTTGTATATATGGTTCGACCTGTTATCATAGTTATTATTGATATTATTGTTGAATTAATTGCTGAGACGTGAATTTTTCAATAGAAACAATTATGAAATGATAATTTTGAAATAACAAAACTCAATTTGAAATATAACCAAGTACACATAATGAAGAATTCATGATATATCTCGAAAATGAATTAAACTTTTCTGTGTGCCAATTATTTTATTAAAATCATCACAGGCAATATCAAACTTATCCTTAATGAACAAACAATAAATACAAAATAAAGTGTTTTTTATTGGTGCCCCATTTTACCCATTTAAAGAACGCCTGAGCGTGTTTAAATCGAACTTTAAAAAACGCGCGAAGAAACAAGAAACTCTAAGTCTAAATGACAACTTTTTGATTATTGATCTGACAGGATTGCCTTGTAAACGTCAAATAAAATAAAACTGACAAATGCAAAACTTTATTTAAACGTAAAATGTAGTACCAACAAAAAAATAGCGTAAAGTATTCGTGGATCTGGTCTTTAAAACTCGCGCGTGTTTTAAAGACCTTTTTATCCACTTATACTTTGATATACTATTTTGTAACCACGATCGAAGTAGACAAACCGTTCTGAAATAAAAGATGACCTTGATCGATTGCATATTTTTCAAACGAAATTGGTATTTTGAAATGAGACGTGATGACGTCGAGAGAATGTTACAGATTGCCTTGCAGAACTCCTAAATCCGATTCACCCAATACAAAATCGACCGCGTCTCCTTTGCGCCATCATCCCCACTCCATCATTGGCAGCGTTGCCAATTCGACAAGAATTAACCAGTTCCCCGATAATCATTCTAACCCCCAGTATTAGACACTGGAGCCAAATCCACGGTTTTCAGCAACTAATTTCGAAAATATGACGAACCCAGAAACGTAGAACGAAATTCCAACCGTCATTCGAGACCGCCCCCTAAAACGAGCTCGTAAATCCGGCAACCCCGCGCGTCTATCGCGCCCGCCGCCGCGACGCCGCGACGTAAGGTCTGTCAGTGCCGCCTCCGACTTTCATCCGGTCGGGATGCTGGCCCGTCGATGGATCCGCCTCGCACCGCCTCTCAGACGCACTTTTGTTCGTCGTCGTCGGAGACGGGCGGCGGCGGCGGCGACGGCTGCAAGCAGAGGACGCCGGCCAGCAAGCAGCTGAGCACCGCCGTCAGGACGCAGCAGCCAGCTGAGCCGCAGTTCGCGGTGCTGCCTCTGGCTGCCGCCTACCAAGTAAGTCGGAGGATTTTCATCTAATTTTATTTTTTATCATTTGTTTCTGTTTATTTCCGTGCATTGGAATTTTCTATGTATTTGTCTGTTTACATCAATTTTTATATATTTATCTTCAATTCAATTAGCATTCATAATTCACTTTTATACGTTCGTATTTTTTTTTATTTATTTATTCGTAATAATTTTCGTTTCTTCGTATTCATTTATTTTATTTTTGTTAATTTCTATTCGATTCAATTCGATTTTTCATGTATTTTTCCTTGGTTCTCTATTTTTATTAATTTTTATAAAATTTTCTTCATTCGTATTAATTTTATTTATTCGTATTTAATTATAATTCAATCTTGTTTATTTTCATCAATTCAAACTCTCAATGTATTTTCATTTATTTCTCAATTTCTGTTGCCTTCAATTCATTTAATTAATTTTCATTTAATGGTATTTATTTAGTTTATTTCTGTTCATTTCCATTTGATTTCATTTGATTTTTCATGCATTTTTATTTGGTTCTCTATTTTTATTTATTTTTATTACATTTTCTTCATTCGTATTAAATTATTTATTCGTATTTAGTTGATTCAAGGTTGATTCAATCTTGTTTATTTTCATTCATTTCTTGATTTCTGTTGATTTTCATTCAATTTTCTTCAATTAAATGTATTCATTTTCATTGATTCGTATTGATTTGGTTTATTTTTGTTCATTTTCATTGATTTTCATTCATTTATTTCACGAATCAGAGCTACAAGTCTAACAAAAGAAGAAATTCGAATGAATTGTGTCATGAATGTCCCTACAAATACTTGATTCAAAGTTGAATATACATAATAATAGAATCCAATATTGTCCCAAAAATCCTATCTGCTAGACCAATTTTTATTAACGATTCTGTCCATATGAATTGTTATTAAAAAAAATAGTTGTGGTAATGAGAAAAGTGGAATAAGAATTATTTTCTTCTTCTCAGCCTAGTAGAAAAAAGGAGGAGGCTCGCGCTTTACAAAACTTGAGAAGAAGACTGCAGGCTGTCAGGGTCCTCCAAGCCAACAGAGCTGAACCCATCGAAGCTTACTGTGCCAATAACAATCTGACTCCCGAGGAACTCGATAACAGATCTTTCCTGCTTCAAAAGGTACAACCAGCGTTTGAAATTAACGTCAGAAAACTACTTTCAGTCGTACCCAATTCCGGATGTGATATTCCATCAAGAAAATTGCATTTTCACATAAGCTATTCCCTCGCCCCAATTCGATTTTCTTGGCGTGGCGTGCTTCAAATAAATAAATCAGACTTTCCCATCGCATAAACTATCCGAGAGGAAAAATAAAGTACTTCAGATATGTTGATTAATCTGATTTTGGGCTAGGGTGAAAGTCAGACTAATCGCCACATCAACAATCCGAAAAAGGTACAGGTTTGCTCTGGAAAAATGGAAAATGTAGCATGTTGGAGGCGAAACCTTGAATGCTATGTGAATGTTGAGGAAATAAATAAAACGATTGGAATCAGAGGGATTATTTGTATACGCGATGTGACACGCCACCCAAACGAGTTTTATACGACAGTGGCGGAGTTAGAAAAGAAATTAAATGCATACAAAGAAATAATTTCGAAAATTCAACAAAAGCTTCATAACTTTGTACTGAATAATACGATCTTAAAAAAATACTTTCGAACTCAAGAATTCTAATTTTGATATATCCTCTGAACTATTATTCACAAAAAAAATCATTCAACCTCGTACCTTCCAAAACTACCCTCAGAAACAATTGAATAGCCCTCTGGCGTCAAATCTGTTGAGCAGCTACTGATTACACACTTTAACTTTCTTATCATGCGAATTTCTGTTCCTTCCAGTAAATGCCTGAACGTTTGAATGATATTGATGAGCTTTTTCCCTTTCGGTATGATCTTGATAACGGTAACAGGTCGGAAAAGGTCATATATTCAAGCTATTTCCCTGCACGAAGGCTTTGAAACGAAAATAGTTCGTTAGAAAAGGCTAGGGAGGCCCTAAAATTCAGTAAGGACCATTTTAGGGATAATTGTCAATACATTACATGATCACAGTTATTACATTTGTGAATATTTGAGTGGTTGCCCAATAAGGGTTCATGCAACTCATGTTGCTTGTGATGCATGAACCAGCAAGTACTTAAGGAGTAAATTATTTACGCTGGGGATGAATTGGGTTTTTTTCTAGATTTTAACGAACCGTCCAATGAGTATGGTGCTCGAGCATTCAGAAATTCGAACAGCATGGCAAGACAGCGATTTCATCACCGATTGTCTGTGCTGGCATAATGTTTACCGTCAAAGACATGCCGCATTACCTTTGACAATGTCTTCAGAGGTAACGATAAATGTTTAAAACGGTTGATATTAACAATAAAAAATTAGGAAAAACCACAATCAACTTATGTAAACTGGATGTCTTCGATTTACAATAAAGATTTTGCCTTCTGAATTTCCATGAAGAAATCATTTACTTATGGAGTTCATATTGCATACTTGATAAAAGTTTCATTGAATTTCTAGCTTTGTTTTCTTGCTCAAACATGGGCAAACCATCTGGCTCACACCAATAAATTTTACTACAGAAACGATAAGGATATAGGCCAAAATTTGTTTTGTAAACCTTCCAATGGGCTGGTACAGGAAGTGACAGGTGACTATGAAACCTGACGATTTGAATTCGATTCGTTATCGCGATGTAAATTCGTCATTTTCGCAGGCCAAGAAGTTGCCACGTACTGGTACTCATCGGTCCGTCATTACGACCATGGAAACAAAGAACCAGATTATTCACATGCCAACGTCAATGCCGGTGAGTGTTGAACGTATACAGGGTGATTCACCTAACTGGTTCATTAGAGGTTCATGGAGAACTAACAGAGATATCAACTTGCAATTTTGGTGGCAGCTACAGTTCATTGTGATCTATTTTCCTGAAATATTTTCAATACGCTGTGACTTCCGGTTGAAACGGAAGTGATATCAATATTGTTTTTTCAAATGGAACACCCTGTCTATTTTTAGATTTTCGAATTCTACGAGAAATTCTGGACCTGTTGCATTTTGAATTTCATTCCTATCGTGATTTGTTTCCAAGATATTCCATTTTTACGAAAAATTTTGACAGATGGACTGACCAACTAAAATGTCCATATTATCCTCAATTTTCAAGATTTAAGGTTCAATCTCCGTATACACATCAGTGAAAGAGTGTTCTATCAGGTATTCCTCAAAGTGTTCCAAAATACTCAACAGGGTGTTTGATATTTCAGTTTACTTTTTGGAAATTTCAAACCCCAATAACTTCCTTATTTCAAATGGAATGACCTTGAAATTTTCACACTATCCGACGCCAAATTTCATTTCCTATCGATTTGTATTAGCATACCACATTGCTAAAATGGATATTTACAGAGATATCAACAAAAATGTGGAAATACGCTCATTCAATGTGAATTTTATCAAGCGTGCTTTGGATGTTTCTAAATTCCATATTTGTCGAAATAGATCACAATGAGTTGTAGCTGCCATCAAAATTCCAAGCTGATATAAGTTCTCCATAAACCTCTACTGAATTACTTGGGTGAATCACCCTGTATACCCCAAAAGGACGTAAAATGACGTCCATGAACAACGAACACTTTTCAGGCCACTTCACGCAGATGGTGTGGGCTTCGACCCGCCTCTTCGGGGTCGGCAAAGCCCGCTCCCGCTCCGGAAAGCTGGTCGTGGTTGCTCATTACGCTCCCCCAGGGAACCTGCCGGGGGCCTTCGCGGAAAACGTGTTCTCCCATAGCGAAGACTATCACCAGCACCAGCTGCAGGTGCAACCGTCGAGGTTGATGGCCAGTACGACTTGCTCCAGTTGCACGACCTCGCCTAGTACCTAGATTTACAGGGCGGTGCTCTTCGGAGGTTGTTCGAGATTTTTTCGTTCCAAGTAATTTAGAAAAGTTGCATAGGTTGTTGCTTTTTTTTGGTACGCAATACGCAATCAATAGGCGACCATACAATCAAGAAACAATCAGCTGAATCATTTTATAACTAGTCCAAAATCGTATTGGATATATACAAGGTGTTCCAGAACTTTCAGATCGAGAAATACCCATGACGACGATAAGGAAATGAAAATATCTGGCTTTCATTTTTTATTTCAAGCATTTGGTGATAAAACACTCAGTATAATGAATATCTATGGGTGATACTCAGGACTAATCAAATAGCCTAACCAACATGCAGTCAAATTCGTTGTTTTCATTATTCCAATGTTTTATCCCCTCATATCAGTGTCTCCCAATTTTCGTAATGGCTTCCATAAGTCATTCCATACATTTATAATAAACACTACTGGACTGAATACGATATATTCAAATGCATTTAGTGAATACTAGATTAGTAAGTTCACTGATGATGTTAGAACGAAAATTAAGTGGATTGAATTTATACTATTCGGAGTTCAATCGTTGTGACGCCGATTCAATGTTGACGATATTGAAACCTTTATATTTTGTCTTGATACAGTTTAATGGTACTTACAGTTGGGTCACTTCCTGTCGATCACTTTGATGTGTTCAAAAGATTCATTTTTTAGAAGACGAGGGAACGTTGCACAGACCTACATGTCACCTCTCAGCTCAACCAATGATGAGCTTTCCCGCCAATGTCAAATTTTCACGGAACCAAATGTGACCAGGTCCGGCTTCAAAGAATGATAGTTCTAACTCAATATCCGATATAAAATCGAGACAAAAGTACTGTTCTCCGTAAACTCAAAATTGTTTAAATTCAATTACGTAGATTACATGTTGAATGCTTTAGTTTCATTCAGAGAACTTCACAGTTTTGACGCTTTTCGTACCATTTAAAATGTGGTTAAAACACCTGCCCTGCCTGACTCGTCTGCTGTGCACATAAAAAGTGCTAAAGTGAAACAACTGTATCTGTAGTATTGATCTGTGGTCTTATTGTAATAAAGATTAAAGCGTAGGCCTAGCCAAATCCCGCTGTATGTTTGTATCAGGTTGATTGTATATTTTAATCAAAGCATGTGCCTAACTGTAACAAATACGTTTGCTACCTATGTAAGTTTTGAAGATGTCATACTTAGGTAATTGATTGCTCACAATGTCGTGTATAGTAGATATAGATACATATCATTTTAGCATATATATTAGCAAATAACGCTCCATCAAATGCGTACAAAGTATTTATATGTATATTTATCAATGCCTCTATAAAATATATGTTATTGTTTTGCGAAAACTTGTTAATTATATGAATGTGATCTGTGATTTGACGTTTAGATATTGTTACGATAATTTGTTGTTACAAACTATAAGAATATACGAACATACATGATATAAAATATTGCTAGGAACTTATAACAATCATTGTTAATAAATATTTAATGCATATGGAAGCAAAGAAATTACAACATGTTTCATTTTTACAACTTCGAGTCACATGGAAAAAGCGATATCGCAGCACCTATAACAGAGGTACATAGTAACCAACTGAACTTTGTCATTGATGTAACCTGAACACCGGATAGCCTTAAAGTCAGGGTTTTCTGACAATTGACAATCATATGGAACGCTTTTGTCGGCACCTCACGGTTGAAATCCCAACTATACACTTGAACTTATGAGAATATTTTTTAACAAAAAATGTTGAGACATACAGTCAAACTATTTAAAATTTCAAATGGATTACAAAATATCACAAAAGGTGATTATTCATATTTTCGTTTATAATATTATATATTTTTTTTTATATTCTTTCAGTTCAGTTGTGCTCACTTTCATCTG
Organism: Plagiodera versicolora; assembly: GCA_037013635.1. Lineage (NCBI taxonomy): Eukaryota > Metazoa > Arthropoda > Insecta > Coleoptera > Chrysomelidae > Plagiodera > Plagiodera versicolora. The sequence goes on from CM072988.1 coordinate 1,371,948, forward strand.
CAGAAAATTGGGATTTGCTTACTGCAGTGTGTATTGAAAGGCGACCCATAATCACTCCAGAACTAAATGAATTAGAAAAAGAATACAAACAATTGACTGATGAATTAGAATTGGAAAGAAGTATCAAATCAGACACAGAACTTAGGCATGAAGCAGATTTGTGAGTTTTCTCATTCAAAATAATAGATATAGATTCAAGTTTGTCATTTTCATCAGGAAATCAATGGAGTTGTTGAAACAAGGTAAAGATACAGCTGACAGAGACACAAACTTGAAACAGACACTCCAAGACTTGGTTGATATCTGGACTGAGGAAGCATCCAAATTTAAACCTGCTTCTAGAATCACAGGTTTGTTTGGTGAAATCAAAATAATGTGAATAGTGGTGATATTCCATATTCCCATTATTGTAGAAGCTGATGAGAAGAATGATTCAAAGTCATTGAGTAGGAAATTGGACAAACATTTGGTGTTTGTATTGAATCAAAAAGTAGGAAACAAAAATTTCTATATTCTTCCGCAAGCTGCTAGAGAAGATGGTGAAACACTGAGACAAGTTTGTGTATAGTGTTTGTTTGTGAAGTTGTAGTGATTGATTCAATCATTTCAGACAGCTGATAGAGTTTTGAAACAAACAGTAGGAACTGATTTGAAAGTACAAATTTACGGAAATGCCCCATGTGGTTTCTACAAGTATAAATATCCAGCAAATTTGAGAAGTGAAAGTGGAACTATTGGAGCCAAGGTTTGTAATTTATACTGTCATAAAGTGAAGTTTCTATTAATGAATGATTTTTCTCAGGTATTTATATATTTTGCAAGATATTTGGGAGGCCAGCTAGGTCAGCAGAATTTAGATTACAAATGGTTGGACAGGAATGAATTACATAAAACTCTTCCGCCTCAATACAATAGAAGTGTCAAGCAATTTTTGTTTGACGAATGAAGGAAGTTTCTCATCATTGATAGCATTATTTCAACTTATATTAAATGATGTTATAACAGCTTGTTAAAATATACATTGTTATGGCTAGCTTTTTTTTCACAATACTCCGGAAATCATGTTAATGTTATTTATTGAAATATATAAACATATATTAAATCGCTGTAGAGCAGTTCAAAAAACATGAATCAATTCAGGTATTACATAAAATGGCAAACATTAATTTCGTTGTAAACATCGCCACACAAATTTCCACATTTTAGATTTTCAGTCAGGACTTGCTGTAGTTGTACTACCGTCTCATAGATGGCGGCGCAAGTTCAATCTCGATAAAAATTAGGTGAACATCGACATCCCAAATGTTCAAACAGGGTTGCCGAAGCTAGTCCATTCGGAGTAAATCTACTCCCTTTGATCACATTCTACTCCGGTTGAGTGTATGGATATTTAGTTCGAAAGGGACAGTTGCCGATTAGTGTTTGGCGCATGCGTAAAAGATGTTGACTGAATATGTACTAAATACTACTCCGCTTTGATGTATATCTATATACTTTATACTCTACTTTCAATCTCCAATCTACTACTATTTTTTAGTCTGGTGCGGCAACGCTGTGTTCAAACAAAAGTCAAAACAATAATTTAGTTAGAGTGACAGATTATAAACCTCAAGTACATTTATTTTTTTGTGGTTGAAATAAAATCGAAAGCAAAACAGTGAATGCTAAAAAAATTCGGTTGTGCAAGACAGTTGTGATAGAATCTCATGAATGAAAAGATTATTTAGTGGGTGAATATTAAAAGTAAAAACTAACATCAATAAAAAATGCAAGCATCAATTTCATTCTCTTATCGTCAAAGTTACAAATTAGCTCCTCTTTTTCGCATCGCCCCTTCCAAATCAAAGCTAAACAGCATCGAGATGATTTCCCATTTCCCCGTCTGTTTTTCCTACGGAAAGGGGGGAGGTGAGGCCGATAGGGGGAGGGATTTACGTACCAATCAGTGGCCATTATGAGAGATCAGTGGGGGGCATCTTCTATAACGAACACGCGGCTGTTTCAATGATATGTTAATTGATCTCTTATTAAAGGGCGGCTCCTAGCGTAATGTCGGCCAGTGGCGGGGCAGTAGGACCTCAGAAACGCGAGTCGAAATAAATTTCGAATGTTTTTTATGAGTTTTACTGAAACCTATCCAATCCTTTCCTCTTTATTAGATATATAATATTAGATATTTCCTAACCTACTTATTTAACGAGTTTATCTTGGAATGTAGTATTTCGAATGAAAAAAAAAAACGTAAAGAATTATAAATTTGAAGAGACACTTTGCTATTGTTTTCGTCACCCAAAGATTTTTCGATAGGATACCAGAAATTTGTGACAGACTTAACCTAATAAAGTTGAATTGAACACAGTAGTATGACAACGCGTATTCTCTTTATCAAAATTAACAGCCCATAATTCTGTGTTGTGAACGTGATAAAAAACAATCGTACTAATTTTTCATTTATTCTCCTCCCAACAATCCCAACCAGTGCCACCAATGGGATATCGCTGATAGCCTGGAGAACCGTAAGAGGTCGTTGTGTAACTGCAAAGGCACGTTCGCGAATAACATGAATGTCAAATTGGTCTATTTACATGTTGATGTAGGCCACAAGTTCGGATTTCTCGTGCACAGTCACGTCTAATGAATATCTAAATGAATATTTTCCGTCTTGACTTCCACTGGCAGAATGTTATGCGGAAAAGCTGCCACCACTTCACCATTTAATTGGCCGCCGAAAAAGCAAAGTGAGGAGTTGATTTTTGAGGTTAACAACGAATGTTTAGATAGTGGAAGGTTTTTCAAACAGGCCCTGTCTTTCACAGTGTGTACAAGTAAGGAAAATGCATTATCTAGAAATTAAATAGACTATATATCGTATATTTGATTTTATTCAAGCATTCACGTAGATTCTCTTTTATACCTAGAAACCTTGCGGTTTTGTTTTCCTGTCATAGAAAATCGCAGAGAAGAAGCAGAGAAGAAGAGAAAAACCTCATCTCATTAAATTTTTCCACGGTTTCTGTTCCTATTAAATGTTAAAGGTTTGCCGTGTAGTGCACAGAAAAACGGAAAGCTGCAGCGACTGACAAAAGCATTGAAATGTTTTCCAATTAAATTTATTTTAGCATCATTACTGACGAGTTGGTTCCCATTTAAGGGTAGAGATGAATGCAAAAGCCACATTATTTACGCCACTACACTTACATCCTATACCTACCCGACTCCGGGGGATGAAATAGCATGGATAGTGGTCGAAAAACTTGCTCACCTACAACACAGTTTTCATGACTATTGCTTCAAAATAAATGTTGGTGTTAGAAACTGATTCACAATGGAATTAAATAGAAACGTTCGTGAGACGTTTGAGTACTTTTTACGCCATATTTGTTAGACTTACATGGATATCCAAGCACCTGTGCTATTGAACTTTTTCGAGGAAAAGCACCGACGTATAAAAATGTTTCAGTTTTATTCCCCAGAACTTTTTGTGCGATGTCGATCCTCTACGAACTTGGGGCAAAAGTATAGCATTCGAATTTCTAAAAATGCAAGGAATCATTATTTCTCTCAATTGAAACTCACTTTGAACGTTTCTTTTATATGATTCCCAAACAAGGAAAATCTTCATATGAACTACTTTTTTTTTTGGATTCATGTTCAGAATTTATTGACACCAATGGTTGATTTTACAGTAACTACTATTAATCCATCGTTATTTTATCATTTGTAAATCCGAAAATACATTCATTATATTCAAAAGCGAAAAGAAAGCACCAAAATTGAATAAGCATCCTGTAATTCAGAATTGAAATGGTGTCATCATGTGTTTTTTTTTTCTTGAAATCATTGATGCTCTAGTATCAGCCTTCAATTATAAAACACCCCATATTCGCTGAGAATAATGAATAAAAATATAATAAATAATACGAAACATTAGAGATTATTCATGTAATTGATCCAAAATGTTTTGTGGAAAAATGCAGACATCGATTATTCTTGTATTTCATTCAACTGTCAACTGTCAAATCTCTCTCTTCTTTCATTTATTTAATTTCACGACCCATCTTATAACAACAATAATAATCTTCAAAGAAAAATTGTTTGTTTCTGTAATTTATTTCTTATTTATATTCTCTAAATTCTGTACAACATGTTCTCTCAGTTTAAGTGGAAATTTTTATTTCGATTTCTCTTCAGACATTATTCTAAAATGGGGTTTGCCTAGGGGTATTCAAGGGGTGTTCACTTTCCGATATATATTCGCGAAATTGTGCCTATATTTCCATTTATCGAAACCATTTCGAAAACAAATCAAACCTCATCTTTCACTAAGTTCAGCTAACTTTCTGAATAAGTTGGGATGTGTTCAATGTGAACGTTGAAATCATTATTACAGCAATATTTTACTGAAAAAAAAAAATAAAAAATGTGTGGAATTGTATCAACCGTAAAAACAAAAATATTGACAGGGGTAAAAATTCATCATTTTCCAGAAAAAAAAAATCTCGAAAACGGTGAGACTTTTATAGTGGAAATTTTGTCATAGCAGGTGGGTTATCCTTTGATTTACATTCTCCCTCGGTTTGACGTGGTATTTAAGGGACACCCTGTATATTTAATCAAATCATAGCGAAAAAATATGCGGAAAATCGGATACATTTTGAAATATATTCATTTTAATCGAGAATGCCGAGGATTTGCCAATTTTTTCTTCTCCGAATCCGCTACTGTAGCTTTCCTTTGATACAAAAGTATGTACAGTGTGTTTTATGGACGAAATAGTCTGCAGAAAATCGCAGTCAAGTCCATGAGGTTTATTTATTCTTCCACTTAATTTACCCTGAATTCCAACTCGCCCCCTGGCCAATTGCTTTCCCATCAAACCTCCTCGTATTTGTTATTTGTCGAGCCATTGTAGCCGCTTTATTATACAGAGGGTAGTGTTTGTTGGAATTAGCGGTGTTACAAATATAAGTGGAGGGTGATTTCGAGCCAATTACCCTTTAATTTCAATGTGATTGGCACGCGCTATTAGAAGAGATTCTCCTGAGGATAATTAAAAGGCAGATGGCCAGTTGTATCTGCGTTGATTGGCAACCTTTTCGCATTCCCGACCGATGGAGGACGAATATACAGGTTGTCCCCTTTAAAAACGCAAGTTCAATGATGTCTCGCCTAGGCTGAACACTCTGTAACAACTTTCATTCGAAACATTTTTTCAAATTCTCATTCCTGAGTGAGTTATTCAACGGTCACCCTGTATGTCACTCTCTGAACGTTCATTTTGGATAAGGCACAACAAAAAATCATTCATCCAGTAAAAATATAATAATCAAATCAATTAAAAATAACCAAATAACTGATCTATCTAAACGCTGCTCAGATTTCTGCCTAGTATTTCTGAGACAATTGCCAAATCCGGCCTTTCCGATGAATCACTCTTCCAACATTTCTGATACAGCTTGGAGAGCTCATTTTTTGGCGCGCCCATGTCAGGCCTCAGCTGACATTTCACTACCTGAAAAAATTCCATACAGTAAACTGGCCCCAGTTGTGATCATTTTTCTGTAATCACCATGTATATGATGGTCTCATTGTTATCAATTTTGGTGTAGGGATTTTTCCTCTCTAATATTTGCCACAAAAGGATTCCTAGAGAGTACACATCACTTTTTTCAGTGGGAAATTTCCCTAGCAGTATTTCAGGTGCGGTGTATTGAATAGTGCCCTGAAATGTTGAAAAATTTCAAATCAGCCTAATTTTCAACACCGTAATTCACAATATCACTCAGTATAGTAGATTTATTTTAATTAGAAACAGAATAATCCGTTCTTCTACTTCAGAATTGAATAAAATAAATGGACTATATCTTATTTAGCAGATTATTTCAGTAAGGTTAGTAAAATATTAACCTCAAAATATCAACATTACTTGATGTTCAAATGGGACATTATCCTCCGATATTTTAATGGAATTTCCCAAGTCACAAAGCTTGCAAACGTCTCCACAGACCAAAATATTTTTCGGTTTCACATCCAGATGCAAAACTCCCTGTGAATGACAATATAAAAGTCCTTCGCATATGTCTTTGGCGTACTTCAGAACAATTCTCTCTCCCAAATTTTTCATGGAGCCATCCAGCTTTTCCTGGAGGTTTTCGCAGTAAGGAAAATACTCCATGATGATTATTGTGTATGTTTCTTTTTGGTTTTCCACGATTTCCAATGTCCTGACGATATTGGTGTGATTCAAGTCGAGTGCGTTTTTTTCACGTGTTGAAAATTTCGTTCTCTTGCTTATTTTCATTGCAACTGTTTTCCCTGAGATAATAATTTTAGGGTAGAGTAACTATCACAGATTTATATTGTCGTACCTTTACGAACTGCTCTGAACACCTTACCAAAACCTCCTGTGCCCAAAATGTTGAAAACTGTTTCGTTTCTAATACCATTTTTAATGATATCGTACTTATTCGGGGTGTTTATCAATACGTCGTTCTTTCTTGCACCAGTTTTGATACTTTTATCAAAATCTATAACACTTATTCTCCCGTAATCTGTGACTGCCGATTTTTCGACTGAATTCGAAAAATCTAATTTCTTAACGGGTTTAGATCTACGAAAAAATAATCCTAACAACATTTCCATTTTTTTTCATGCACACACTCTATGACGTGTATGTTGGACACACTGTATATAAATATTTTGGCACAAGGCACAACCTACTTTGTAATCGCTTTTCTGAGTCCATTTGTTTCTCTCGATTTCGGAACCTGCAAAAATCTTGATGAACTCGGAGATAGCACTCGGGGAGATAGAATTTTTGGAGATAAAAATGTCGATAAATGCTTCAGGGGGGTGCCCATTTTCAAATATGTTTTAAAATAGTTGTAACTACCAGAACTCTGTACTAACAAACAGTCCTACTAGCGGTGGTGGTGAAAAAACAACGAAAAAAGGTGTCGAAATTCGAATCCATAGGCGCAGTAAAAGGAGGAGTATAAATAAAAGTGTTTCAGGTGCCCGTTATTTTCTGTTTCTTATTCTGAATACTGAAACACGTTGCATACTTTTTTCAAATAATATATTTTCATTAAAAAATACTTTGGAATATTTCAATTTTCCATGATTCTTAGAAGTATCTGCTTTCACCAGGAAGGAGATATCGCAAAAATCATGGAAAATTGGAGACATGTACAAACAGATTAACAACATCATAATAATTATATCACGTCAGATTATACAATTGAAATCATTGAATCGCCAAGTTGTAAAAATTAAATAATGCCTATATCTAAATATGTTGACTAGAATATTTTGAACATCTGCCTACATTGAAAAATCATCATTAACAATACGCAGCTCGACTACGATCTTTCTGTTTATGTTCATTTTACCAATTACAATTTTCAGATGCATGTTTCAGGAGGTGAATTTTTACAATTTATGTCATCTGAAAGGCCTGAATTAACGATACACATAAATTTCGCTGTTTCGTCCTCCTTTTCATAATTGACAACCGTGTACGTACGTGACGTTATGGAATATCGCAGCTGCAGCTGTGTTGAGAAAACTGCAAGGCGACTGACCCCCATATCTCTGAATGGGGGGACAACACGGTGGGGCTTCCACTCCAGCATTCTTCCTCATTCCTCCAACGTTCAGCAATTCTTTTTCCACTGAAGCTTGATGGCGAAGCTGTTCTAAGCGAAGCTGATTCTGACGTTTCCATTTGGTCCTGTCAAACATTCAATTGATAATAACACACTCGACTCAATTGCATTCGACTGACCTTCTGTTCTGGTACCACGTCTTGACCTGCGTCTCGCTGAGCTGCAAGGCGTCGGCGACGTCGCTTCTGTCAGCCACAGATAGGTATTTTTGACAGCGAAACTTGCGCTCCAAGTAGGCCAACTGCGCGTGCGTGAAGGCGGTGCGTCTACGTCTCGGTTTCCTGCCCTTTAACGCCATCGCTTTCGGTTGGCCGTCGTCGTCGACAAAGGACGTCGGTATGGCGTCGCGAGGTGGCGGCGGCGTCGTTGGGTCGAGATCGACGTCCAGGAGAGCGTCGGAGTCTGAGTCTTCGGAAGGGTACGCTGAAACAATCAGTGGTTCCGAAATTAACGCAGAAATTGGATTGATTGGGAAGTTAATATCGTCCAGTTTCGGCAAAAAGAGCTTCGACCAGTCTCGTTTCGAAAAATTATGGTCCAATAATGCTCCCACTCTCCCAGACCGAAATGCACATCAAACAGGACACGTTGTGGACGCATTCACTTTTCGACAATCAGAAGTGGGATATCAGAAGTGGGATATCAGAAGTGGGCTTTCAGAAATGGGATCTTAGAAGTGGGATTTCAGAAGTGGGATTTCAGGAATTGGATCTTGGAAGTAGGATTTCAGAAGTGGGATTTCAAAAATGTGATCTCAAAGTGGGATTTCATAAATGGGATTTCAGAAGTGGGATCTCAGAAGTGGGATTTCAAAAATGTGATCTCAAAAGTGGGATTTCAGAAGTGGGATTTCAGAAGTGGGATCTCAGAAGTGGGATTTCAGAAGCGGAATTTTAGAGAAGTGGGATCTCAGAAGTGAGATTTCAGAAGTGGGATTTCAAAAATGTGATCTCAAAGTGGGATTTCATAAATGGGATTTCAGAAGCGGGATCTCAGAAGTGGGATTTCAAAAATGTGATCTCAAAAGTGGGATTTCAGAAGTGGGATTTCAGAAGTGGGATCTCAGAAGTGGGATTTCAGAAGCGGAATTTTAGAGAAGTGGGATCTCAGAAGTGGGATCTCATGAACCTAAAAGCAGCAGTTTTGGCTTGACTTTGACTTTAGATGAATTTGCTCCATTTGTTGATACTCACTAATTAATCCTGCAAATTCTCTTCGCTCTGCTTGTTCATTAAGCCTCATTTGCTCAATTAATCAAACTTTGTAAGCATGGAAACACAGATCTCCACTGAGTATACGCTGTAGAGAGCTCCTTGAAATTTCCTAATACCAAAGAAACCTCTTCTCGCTGAAACCACGTACAAAACTTCCTACTACCTAACACCTCGTCGAAACAATAACACTCCATAGCCTCAGGGGGCAACTCTGGGGGCCTGAGTGTCTCGAAAATCGGTCGAAAGCAGATGAAGAATCGCGAAACAAAGCGGTGTCATTCGTTGATGCGACGAAATAAATGCTCAAAACGCGTGTAGCTCTAATTGGATGATATCCGCAGGACAAAAAAACTGAAAGAAGAAGTTGGCTCAGCGGGTTGAAGTCTTAATTATTGCCCGAGGGGCCGTCAGATGGCGCTGGTATTGTTCGGGTGAGATGTCACGATGGGATTTGGTTTGGAAGAGTCGCGGATTATTTTTTAGGTGTGGGAAATCCGTGATAGTTGCACACATTTTTGAACAATATTTCAAAACTTTCATTCATTATTTCGATGACAGTTTATGGAATTTTCGGATGACGACAGACGTCTTAGAGAATTTCAAACTCGCTAGAAATTAGCCAGAAAAATTCAGGAATTACTTGGCAATTTCAATCTGAGCCAAAGTTGAAGAAATGAAGTGAACATTCTCATAATTTTGACTTCTTTTTCCACTTATTATAAGATTCGATTTCACAATTCATTTCCAAGGAAATTTCAGTGAAATAATGAAAAACTAGTACAATATCTCTTAGTTTATTCATTTGAGGAAGATAGTTCTGATAAATATGGTTATCTTTCGATACCAATAGTGCAAAAAGAAAAGTATCTAGGCATCAATAATTATGGCAACACTTCACAGTGACTTCCAACAATGCCAAATTTATTTGGATGGTTAATTCCAATTGAAATTTTTAAGACATTGAACTTTATACAATTTTTTTAATAAAGCGAAAACATTTTTCGAAACGATTCGAATTTCTGTTTCGTGAAATCTTAAAAAAACAATTCAAATCATTTGAACAACTACGATATTTGAAAAATTGCGTTTCAGCAATGAAATTTCCAGTTCTCAATTATACCAACCATAAGAAAAAAATTGACGTGGATAAATATTGAAATGAATAGCTTACAATTCTAAATCTCTTCATTATTCCACGAAACTCACCTTCATCTCGCTTGGCGTGGTCACTGGAAAGCACATCACCCAGTAGATCCCTAATCAAGAACGACTTATGCTCTGGCATCATTTTCCCTCGCCGAAAATCAACAATAACAAGACATCGCGTGGCGTCGAAAATTCACCACGCACCGGACATCCGCCAAAGTGAAAAGTGACTGACCTCTTTCGCCTCCTCCATCCGAGAATCATCGCGACGTCGGCCAACCGAAAGGCGTCGCGACGCTCCACCCTTCGAGTCGGCGAGGCTCCGCCCACTTGGGGGCGTCCTCGTGCCGAGGGTGATTCGGTTTATTCGAAGTGATAGGGATTTTTGGAAGTTTCGACTGGACCGTTACTGGAAAGCGTCACGCGAAATGGGGAATTCTCCTTCAGACGATAATGAAGTGTTTTTCATGATATATCTTTAAAACGTCGCATTTTAAATTTATCATTTCAACCTTTTTCCTAAAAAAATATTTCAACTACTTAAAAAACAGAAATAAATATGAGAATTTAAAGTTTAAAGTGCTTTGTTTCTAATTCACCATTTGGCAACATCGACTGCGGATTACAGTGATAAAAAAGGACAACAAATTCGTTACTTTGATTAGGTAAACAAAGATGGCTAGATTTCCATCAGATTAGAAACCCATTCTGCTTATTTCTATTCCATGAGTCATGACGTTCCATGCATCGCAAAGGAGGCAACGACCAAGTTAGAGAGAGAACTCAGGTTTTAAGGTTATGTTTAAGTTTGGCGTGGTTTGGCTTCTAAGTAAGGTTGTTGTTCGGGTTGGACTATTATATTGATGTATAATATTGTATCAAATAACTTAAAAACAATTCAATCAAGTATTCTTTACCAGCCACAAAGTATAAACAAAAAGTTGGGTTATGACAACCGACAAATTTTGACACTAGATTGTAAATGTACAGACAACAAAGAACAAATATATGTTGTTCTTTTTCTAGCTTACTAGGCGCTGTTGCCAATTTGTGAACTAGAAACAAAGCGATTTAAAATTTAAAACCCCATATTTGAAAAATTATTTTAGATAGTTTCTGCAGAGAGTTTGGAATTTTCATGAATGAAACTCATAATCATTAACTTTAAACTTGCATTTCCCGTAATAACCCAAATTGAGGAGAATTCCTCATTCTTGTTTTTTTTGATTCCTTCCCTGAGGTCGTATACAGGGTGTCCCATCTCACTCAATTAAGCTGAGGTCTTAAGGATAGCTTTGGGTACATTAGAATGATTATGCAGTGAGTAAATAATTTTGTTAAAAGTTGGGTTTCATTCTAGAAGAATTTAACTTTTTTTTTCGTGTCACTTTTTGCACAATATCGTACAGCTTTTTGCTTATTTCTTTAATAACGTGACACCTTGTATATTAGGAAAGGGTTCATCATGTATTCATTCCAAGGAAACATTGAAAATGCAGTATTTTTCAAATATTCAGATTCTACAGCATGAAACATCATCAATTGTCAACTGTTAAATCACAGCAAATGACAGATGGATTTGACAAATTAACAAAAATTGCAATGTGTAAAAAGTGACTCGGAAAAGAATGTGAAATTTCAATTTTGAAGTGGAATATCTCGAGAAGCACAGGCGTAACGATAATATTGTGAAATTCGTGTTTTTGGACCAATATAAGTAAGTACAAAAAATTTTCATCAAAATCTCTAGACATTTACCCAGAAGTTCGCAAGTTGAGAAAAATTCTAGCAAATATCATACCATTTTGTAATCTTTATTCAATGCGCCAATATTTGGTTAGAAAAATATTAATAAAATCTAAAAATCCTTTTTTAGTACCCGTTAAATAACGTGAGTTTACGTACAACCAATCTACAAGACACGTAAACCCTCTAATAACGATTTCAATGATTATAAATAATTTCAATAGTTCTCCAACGATTATTAATAAGTCAGCAAATTATACAGGGTGGGTCACAGTCGATGGTACCTTAGACGATTACGGAGAATGGGACATAGGATCATTCTGAAAATTTGGTTTCTTGAGTAATCAGTTTTGTTCTATCGATCTAAAATATTTCCAGCGTTGCGGCGTTGCCGCTTCTATCGAAAAGTAGCAACTACTCTGTTGTTTCAAATGGAACACCCTGTATTTTATTCCATTTTTCGTTTCTCTAATACTTTTTAGTTATTTTCGTATGATACTTCCCTATACCTATCTCGAAAGGTTTTCGAGAAATTAATTGATTTGCTTATTTTGCGTGCAAAATATAGCTTCAATCAAATGTTTATTACTGCGGTATTTGGATTCGTGGAATGCTGAAATTTTGGGTGAAGCTTACCAACATCCTGTGTATCAATTATGTCTGAGGAAATTCGTTCTCCATTGTACAGGGCCGTTCTTATTTAATGACTTTATCGATAGATACAAAAATGGTGAAAAGTGCATTTTTTCTAATGGAATGTCCTGTATATTATTCAATATCCTGAAGGACAATTGAAGTTCGTTCCAAATGATATATCATGTTCCTATACCTAAAAAGTCAGGTTTTCGAAAAAAATTAAAGTTTATATGTATGTATCAAAAACGATTTTTTTCAATCAGATTATCGTAAATGAAAGGGCGAACTTTTTCAATCTCAATAATAACATGTTTTCATAATGATATATCATTTGAAAGGAACTGCAATTGTCTTTCAGGATATCAAATGATATACTGATATTTGATATTTGAAATAACAAAGTTGTTGCTACTTTTCGATAGAAGCGGCAACGCCGCACCGCTGTAAATATATTTTAGATCGATAGAACAAAACTTATTACTCGAGAAACCAAATTTTCAGAATGATCCTACGTCCCATTCCCCGTAAACGTCATCGACCGTGACCCACCCTGTATATGTATAATTTTCGAAAACATAGACTTCCAAAAAAAAGATGTAGCTGATGAAAAACCAGTTTCGTGCTGAAAACTGTCCAACCTTCCCATCAAATAATTCCCAAACACTGGATCGAATTATCTTTAAAGAAAAATTGACCTCGCCAAAACAGGGAAGACCGGCCAGAATAACGAGCCGTTGGAAGTCGAGTGGCCCATTAGGACGGGCTGCCCATCGTGCCCATCGCGATTGGAGGGCCATTAGGGCCTGCTCCGCACAATAAGAAAACCGTGCATCCGGCCCTACGTCGCGTCGTCGATATACATATGCCGATTATTACTGTACGATAAAACGATGCCCGATTACTTTTCAATGGACTGCACAGCGAGAATCGAAAAGAGATATTGGGTTTGTTAGAGTTGGCACGCGTGACACCTCGTCGTTTCTTTGTGTGACGCCGCCCCTGTCCAATTGGGTTTGTGTGTGCCACAGGAACAATTATTTCGATCTGAAAATTTGAACATCTCATCACATGGAAATTAATGTTTTTTCGTTTTTTCTACATTATTTGTGAAATAAACTAATTTTCTTTTTATTAATGTTGATTTTTGTAATAAATGTATAATTTGTGAAAATACGCATGAGACGAATGAGCGTATTTTCACATTTTTGTTGATATTTCTGTAAATATCCATTTTAGTAATATGGTATGCTTATACAAATCGATAGGAAATGAAATTCCACGTCGTATAGTGTGGAAATTTCATAGTCATTCTATTCGAAATAAGGAAGTTATTGGGATTTGAAATTTCCAAAAAGTAAACTGAAATATCAAACACCATGTTGAATATTTTGGAACGCTTTGAAGGATACCCGATAAAACACTCTTTCATCAATGCGTATGTAGAGATTGAACCTCAAATCTTGATAATTGAAGATAATATGGACATTTTAGTTAGTCAGTCCATCTGTCAAAATTTTTCGTAAAAATGGAATATCTTGAAAACGAATCACGATAGGGAGAAAATTCGAAATGCAACAGGTCCAGAATTCTTCGTAGAATTCTAAAATGTAAAAATAAACAGGGTGTTCCATTTGAAGAAACAAAGTTGATATCACTTCCGGTTCAACCGATATCTCTATCAGTTCTCCATAAACCTGTAATGAACCAGTTAGGTGAATCACCCTGTATATATTTTATTATTGGAGATAGAGAAAGGGAAATCGGGGGTTGTATATTATAGTTCAATTTATATATTTTGAAATATTCACTTGCTTTGTCGTACTTCCGGTTTGACCGGAAATGACAACTTTCGATTTTCAAATGGACATCCTATATATTTTTATTTATTTCCACCGAGAATTACATTATGAATCCAACAACACCTCACTTGTGAATATTTGACATATAAAATAATTTTTATTTCAATTTCCATTTCATTTTATATTTTTCATATATTTTTATTGAATGACAAAAAAATCAAGACAAACATTCAGCGATATTTTCACTTGAATTTCTCGAATAAATCATTACACTTTTTTCGAAAGTATCACACTGATATAACCCCTCAATAATTGCTGGTATCACAGCTTTAAAAACAAACAGCTGATTTTTGCATGAAAATTATAAAGGTGCACCCTATGTCCCTTCGTCCCCATCTCGTTTGCAAAAGAGATTATATCGGAATTGCGGCCACTTAGGGGCGACTGTGTATCTCAAAAGCCATGTCATTTCCTACACAATTGCTGCTCTGATTGGCTGTTATTTGTGACAGAGCGACGCTCCTTCAATTTGCACGAATTAGGCTCTAACTAGACTATTACATCTCTGTCCTTTAGGCACAGGGACGGATTCGCCTGTTTCGGTTCAAGCTGGTTTTATTCTAGATCGAATATAATATCTTGTGGATATGTTTTGAATTATTTTCTAATATTGTTGTGAAAAAAGAGTCGCAGTTCATTGTTTTTTCTTTCTTTAGACTTTCAGTGTGAAAATTTTTTGACATTGGACATTTCATCGAGGTGAATTGATTAGATACAGTTGAGCTCGTTTTTTATAGCACCAAAATAAAGAACGAAATGAAATATGAGAAATCCATGATTTGTTCATAAAATTCAAGTTATTTTCAAAAATCAGTAATGTGTGATTCATGCATTTTCATTTTATTTTAGTCGTTTGTATATACTCAACATTTCTTATATTTCGTATTATTAAATCCCTTATTTCGTTATGTACACTGTATAAACTAAGAAAAATTACATCAAACTAGGATTTTTACCTTTAGTCCTGCCCTGGAAGTCATGCTGTAGGGAAGTCAGTAATGTATACAAGATATTATCTTGATTTCAGCATCTCTCATCTTCACAATTCACATCGTTCTGAAACTATAATATGGAGACACGACACAGAACTGAGGAAGCTAATTCTGTATAATTGAAATAATTACAACAAAATGTCATACAAAGTATTCGTATCTGTGGTGTGTGTGTGTGTGTCGATTGTCACCTAAATCAAATGAAAAAATCACAAGAACGACAATTAAAATGCATTGTCCATCATTAATATATTTTGCATATCTCTGTATTCATTTTTCAAATCAAAATTCATTGAAATTTTCATGTTGTGCCATCTAGCATTATAAGAAGTATCGTTTCTTGTCAATAGATGGCAATCCATGTGAAGGATCGATAATTATTATTATACACAATTTATTCTTTTGAAGTTTTGCTCAAAATTGTCCAGTGCATTTAATTTGTACTAAGAAAACGGACATTCTGTATAGCCGAAAAATATCGCGTGTATCCTTTCACCATATTTCAGTCGAAATCGACTGACTGTGATTGCTTCGAGAAGGTATCTCACTGATCTTGACCATTTTTATTCAGGCCAATGTCACACTGTTATTCAATAATACATCGAACGACCCGCTGATGAGATAAAGAACACGCGGAATAATATTTATTCTGGAGTGATTTCAACTGTTACACAGATATATTCTTCAAAAACATTATATTGTCAACAGTTTTTTCTTTTCTATAGGAGAGTAAGCAAACTGAACTGAATTTCGAACTATTGGCAGTTTTAGCACAGTTTAAACCTATTCTGGGTACAGTTGGATCACTTATTAGTGCTTCCCTTTTGAGTATGACGAACAGATTTACGTTCCAACTTGAATAATACATCTCAATGTCCATCTGTCTTTTCCTGTTGCTCCTGTGGGACCTTCAAGAATAGACGTGACAACAGTGCCCTGACGCAGGATCGGCGAATTCTCTTCTTCTCTTCTCATCATGCGACCTCATCGGCACAGTCATTCACCCCGAAAGGTTGAAGTCCTCGTCGCTCAGCTGTTTCTCGTTGCTGGATTAGCAACCTTCGAGGGTGCTTTCCACTAGGTCAATTTTTTTCTTACTCTAAGTCGTTTTTCGATGATTTTCATGGATGTCCCACATTATTGATGAGAACAGTGGGGTAAAAAGGTCGTTATTCAACAATATTAAAACAAATATAGTTTTCAAAATCTGAAAAGGCGAAAATAATCATCAATATAGAATTAAATTAAACGTTTACATCGAATACAGAGTGGGATATTTCTGTTTCATCGACAGCATTGAGTAAACTTTCAGCTTGTTAGTTCCTTATTGGCGATCTTCTATAATCTCGGTACTACCAACGTAGCGGTGTGGAAAATAAGCAATTCGAAAGCAAGAATTTGATTTACGCGCCCGCATGTGGGTTGCATTTTTCCAAAATCGATCTCGTACCGCCTCAGAACTCTGCTTAGGTGCAGTGATCTCCTAGTATAGTACCGGGTACCGATGCCGATGAGGTTCATAGGCAGGTGATTCTAATCAGAGTCGTTCGTCGCATTAGAATTGTCAAGAACGAGAGGTGATACGGAAAAACTGCAAAAATTAAGTCATGCGGGCGATGGAATTTCGCTGTATTCAATTATTTTCAGATTTCTTCTCGAAACAAGCTTCATTTCTTTCTACATTATGGCTAGATGGTAGTTTTATGACTTTTATGTTAGCACTTACTGAAACGAGTTGAAGTTTTCAACCACAGGTGTCTCTCAATGACAATGACAATAGTTACAGGTTTCTCTCAATCACCCTGGTCTAATCCACTAATTACCGTCATTAAAAATGTTACATCATGCGTTGCTTAACTGAGACCGGCCTAATCGCATCGCACCACTGATCTTATCAGTGACGTTTCAAGGGGTCATGACAGGAGTTCAATAAATTGACTACAGGGGGCGCGTTCATAAACTTACTCACAGAGTAGAGTAAGAGTACGATCACGTGATTAGAAATATATGTTGATCATTGCTCCTCAATAGTCGTTCGAAAACTCTGCAAAATGGAAAATGTCAAGTGAATTCCAATGACCTGTCAAAACAAATTCAATATGGCGGGAGTAGGCACACAATGCTTTGTTTACATATTGTTATGTTATAAATTGATGTAAAAGTTGTGAGATTTTTGTTTTCGTGACTGCATCAAATGATTTTTTATATTGTTTAGAGCTTATTAGTGGTATTCTCACTAAAAAATGCCTGTTACATGCCTCTTAGTCAACTGTGGAAGTCGTTCCAAGGATGATGTAAAATTCTTTTTAGTGCCTGTGGTTTTAAGCCACAGGTTTCTAACGGATAAAAACGAATTGTCTGAAAGGCTATGGATAGCAGCAATTAAGAGGGACGATCTTACTGAATCGAGAGTCTGCAGTAAACATTTTATAACTTTTATTGTATTTACATTGTACATTTTATTCAGAGCAAATAAAAGTGCACCCACATGACTGCAAACTTCACTGTGTCCAGCCATTCATGGGCAATGTGCTGTTAATACACTTTCATCTTTGGCCACAATGCACCAAACGTCCAATGGTTTCTCATTCCCTCTCTGAGAATGTTTGACCTAAAAAAATTGCTGAATAAACAAAAGTCAATAGATATGAACACAATGTTCTCAACACGTTGAGAACTTTGTGCATAAATGCCATACATATTCGACTGGTCCCCAGCTCTGTGTATAAAGATAGTACTCATGTTTCTGTTTGTTTTGTGGAAATATTACTTCCAGGATCACCCTGTATTTCTTTTCACCACCCATAGAAAAAAAAAGTGACATACAGACAGATGTGAAAGATATTGATGTACTTAATATATGGAATAAAACAAGATCGCTTAAAAATTACTGTGAAGAGCACAAACAACACTTGACTATGAAATTATATCTGATCATACAGTTCTAAAAAAAAGTCACCTTTCTCACTACAATGTAGACACCATTCACCACTTTTGTCCTCACATTCACAACAAAACCCGACTCATTTTCTCTTTGGTGTGATAGCTATGGGTGAGCACAAATATGAAACAATATCTATGCTTGAAATATGTGGAATTCCATGAATTGAACTATCTAATTCCTGAATGTTGAATGTAAAAGGGTCTACATCATTTTCTAACTTCAGCTTCATTTGATATCTGTAAATAAACATTCCATTTCACATATAGGAAACAAACTGTTGTGTAAACAAATTGGATTTTTCAGCTTACCTTTAACCAATATCTGGATTTTCCAACAATAATGCCTTTACATTCACACTCTGCATCTTAAAAAGTCTATTCTTTCATCGAAAGTTGATTATTTTATAATCAATTAATAATGAATACATTGAATACCATCATTATGTTGCTGGTTATTACTGTTTCAATACAAATCAGAATAATCAGATACAAATCATATACAAATACAAACCATCAAATAAGTTCCCTGTAATTGCCAATGTCATTACTGTCAGAGTATATGAATACTCTTTTCAAAAGCAGAGTATGTAGAGTTTACTACGAGTAAATTTCTGAACGATTGTCAATGCATACTCTATGAAGCTAGAATACGTTTACGAACGATTCGAAGTAAGCAGTCCATACTCTGAGTAAGTTTATGAACGCAACCAGGGTAGTGTCCATACGATCCGTTGTTTACATGCATTGTTTTTCAATGTTGGTAGTAGTGTTAATATCACCTTATTTGAAGGCGAAAGTTTTATTCAACACGTCAAATTTCATTAAATATTTATTTCATTGTGATTGTTGTTAGGCTAGGTATTGTTTGGTGTACCCTGTATAGGAGAAACGTTCAGTGTGTCAATTAACCGGAAGTATTGTGGAGTGGCATTGTCGTATAAAAACATGATATAACAAAGATATATCAGGTAGTTTCATAAAATAGATTCGAACTGACTGTAAACAACAACGCTGAACATTAGTGAGCGTACGAATCGACCTTAAAATGGCGGTCGCGTAGTTTTTATTAGCTAGTCAGACCTCCAAAACTCCAATACCGAGGTTAGATAAAAACAATAAAACTAACGTTCATTTGATTCGTCATTATGCTGGTAGTGTTCTTATCGAAAAAAATGTGAGAATAATAAATGTTGCTTATTTTAGAAATGTGTGGACTATCCTTGCTCAAAGTTTGCCCTTAGTTGAATTAGACAATAAAATTATCAACATCCATAGTTGATTTCACGTACATAATTCGTTGTTGTTTATACAGAGAGATTGTTTTCTGTTCTATAAAGCGAATCCACTCAAAATTTGACATTGTTCCATAATCCTCAATTCTCATTTTTGACTACATTTGGTTATTTTTGAAGAATAAATTCTGTAATAAGGAAAACTAACTTAGTTTTGACAGTGGAGCTTTTGAAAGAATTGTATGTTATAAGAAACATCGAAAAAGCCGAATTAGCCTTCAAAATTAAAACTCAAATTCACAAGCATATAATATGAAGTGCAGAATGTTGAAAGAGACTTGGCAACCCTGCACGTACGGTTCTCAGCATCTTTATAGGTGTCTCGCGGTGGTTTCTTATTAGATCTATTCTCTAGTTAGAATTCTCCGCCGAAGCTGTGCGTCTTTGCGCCATTGGTGAGATTTGGCTAATGAAAATACTGCAAAATTTAAGGTGCACTTAGATTCTTGAAATATATCCATACATTTGCCACGAATACAATTAAAATCATCAAATTTCCAGCACGTTTGAAACATTTTTGAAAATAATTTGACTTTCTCTATCGGAGTTTCGTTGGAAAAATGGACAAGCAGCAACAATGAATTTTCAGGCAAGCTGTCAACTATCTTTCTTGAGTCCAGGGACTACACACCATATTTTCGAATGCTTATAACATTGTTTTGAGTTGTATTTCACGAAGACAGAGAACCAACCACATTTTTTTTATGAAAATACCCATTCTTCGGATTTAGAACGCACTTCTAGCAATTTCAATATTCATCTGTGATAGATTGACACTTGAGAAAACCCAATTAATTGTTCCATTGAAAACAATCGTTTGACAGAAGTACCATTATTGAAAATTAAATTTTTGAATAGTTTGTTTTCAGATAACTGCAGAAATTTCTCGATATAAATTTAGTATAAAACAATTCGCGAAATAAAACCTATATCAACATCATCACACCTTCATCTTAAACATCACACTTTGTATTATTAAATCTTACGAAATGGATCTTACACCGTTGGCGTCACGGTTCTCCGTCTCGCTGTTCTAGGACATCTCGGCAAGATAAAATAGATAAGCGGAGATAATGCGAGCGGCAGGATCCCAGCATTGCCGAGAGGTTGAACTCGGCGAAAAGAGATGCTATTCGCCGCCGCCTTTTCTGCAAGAAAAACCGCCATACCATCTCGGAGGATCGAACAACAAATTGTGTTAGTCAGGGAGCATACGGACATTTTCTTGTTTCGAAACAGGATGCATCGGTGATGAACTTTCGTGGTGCAATAAATGTTTTTTTCAATCCGATAGGGATTTTCACAGTATATTTTGATGAAAAGTGGGGCGAAATTGTCTTTCACAACTGGAAAAGAAATTCGCCAAGCGTCTGTTTGTCGAACGAGTGAGTTTTTCGATTTATACAACGAGTTCAAAGGCCTCAAATCTCTAAAAATAAGGGAGATGATATATAACACAGGGACACAGATATTGAAGCAGATTATACCTTGAACATAAACGCATGTTACCGAAATCCAACATTGCATTGTGACTTTCCGAGAAAAATGATCGGGCGTGGTGTCGCGTGATCGAAATTCGCCAAAATTTCACATAATACCAATGATCTACTAACTTCAGTAATTATTATAAGTAGTACTCGATGTCGGTACCGAGAGAGGACGGGGGTACCACCTATTCTTCTCCGTCGGTTGAAGGCATGGAAGTTCATCGACCTTACCACGTCTTCAAAGTGTGCGAGATGTTATTATATGCACCAGAAAGACTTTCACTAGATCCATTCTCTAACTCTTTTCATACTATGGCTCCTACGTTATTCTATCTTTCGAATTGTCACGTTATTTTCGAATAATTTTCTAGAAACAACTATACTGAATACAGGGTGAAATGTTATCTACGCCAGCCAATCGATCAATCTGCAACTTTAGTTAGGAAATGTCTCCTACAATTCAAATTAAATTATTCAACCATTTTGATTAGGGATAATAATTTCTCAAACATTAAATACACACAAATGAGGATTTTGACACTTTCTCAGTAGATATGAAGTCGCCTTCCTCAATGAAATGCATTCGTTTGGCTAGTATACAGGGTGATTCACGAGGAATTGTACATAGTCTAGTAGAATAATTCACATATTTTCAAATATCACCCTGTATATCTGTCAAAAAGGCAACATGGCATTTTTCAATACCAGATATGGAATGGTCTCAGTCCAAAGCACTTACGGTTGGACTATGTACAATTCGTCGTGAATCACCCTGTATACCCCACTGATGAGCTTCAACATGTCATTCCACGATTTTTAATCATGCATTCGCAGTCTTATAACGATAAAAATCATCAGAATAGCGAAATCCAAAATGGCTTCCAATTAGGTTATGTTTCCATTGTTATTCGCTGCCAAACGTCATACTTCGGCTGTGTTCGGCTTCTATCGGAGCGCCTCGAATATCGATACGTCAGACGTATCACGTAACGTGGAAAGAATCAAAACGTTGTCCAAGCGTTTTGACAACGAAATACCTCAATCTGGAACGATTCTCGCACACTAAAAAGGAACACATCAGCTCTTCATGTGCGGTCGGTGCTCCATCAATTATATTTCATAATAATTCCCGATAAAAAGCGTATCTATTAGCAGCACGTAACGTTGTACGATGCCCGAACGCCGATTCGCATTTGTCGGCTACACATAGGAAACTAGTCAACAATTGCGATGGTCCAGTTCATGGACATAGCTTTTAATGAATTCAAAGATACTATACTATGAAAGTATATAGTTATGTGTGTGTTTTTGAAGTATAATTGAAGTCTTGTAGAATAAAAAATACTTGACTCTTGTCGCTGAATTATCTGAACGAATGCACAATTGATCGGCCATTGTTAAAAGCAAACCAATTATTATAGGTAATGTATGGTTATAGCAACATTGTGTTCCAGCTGGTACTAGTAGAGTAACTTATCAGATTTCAAAAGAATAACAATACGCGTTACTAACGTACAGATTTTACTTAGGCTCTAATCTCTACGTGTTTACGTTTTATTTTTATTTTTTTGAAGGAAACGAGTGAAGCTTTTTGGGTGCGGTTTTTTTCTTACTTTTATTCATGATATATAGAACGTCAAACAATTTTTTTGAAGAAAAAAACAAACAAAATGGCGGCAGTTGCAGCTCCGCGAAAACAAGTCCTCAAATCGTTGGAGGTAAACGGCTGACGTCACTGCCCCTATTTGTTGATTCGATACATAAATTCAAAGCATATTATCAATGTGTGACCCTTTACAAATTTCGGAAAATGGCAGCGATTTAAACAAAAAAATTGAATTTTCGCGTGTTTTTCGCATATAAAGATGAATAATCAATGCAAAAATGTATCTATCGGAAAAAACGATCCGTCATTCCTTGAAGACATAATTTCTGAGTATGTTCTACAAATTTCAGGTCGATATTTAAATTACAGAGGTCAGGAGAATGTCAGCCATTTTCAAAAACGTGTTTTCGAGAAAAACGCGTTTAAAGTTTTGTCGACAGATTTATTTCTACTTACATATAGATTCAAAATCCGTAATGAAAAAAATTGATTTTTTGAAAATTTCATGGACGAAGTCTCTCTTAATAAGGTTCGTTGTTAAGTTAGGATTTGTAGCAACAATAGTGAAAAAACTAAATCTTGAATGTCTATATTATTCAAAATACGCAACTTGGAGTATTGGAATATTATCATGACACCTTGTATATATTTCAATGAAGGGTTATAAACATAAACCACATGGATGGTTTAAGAAGTAGATGTGTGGTTTTCGTTTGTCCCAAAAATCAAGCTCAAAATATACAAATATAATTTTATTTATTTCAAGTTGTTGAAAACATTTCCAATAATTCAGTGAGGAAAACTCATTAAATGAGAAGAAATTGAAAGATTCAATAATAACATAGGTTGCCTATTCAAGCGACAGAATGAATAATGACGAGTATGTACCTCGTTGATTGCAGAAATTTCTTCGTACTAATTGCGTTAATTTATACTAAAAATGCGGAAGGTTATGAACGAGCAAATCTCGAATACAATTTTTCTGTTTACGTACATTCAGTGAAAGGGAAAGTGTATGGAATTCCTCTTCTGTATCGTTGGTTGCACTTTCTTCACTTTCTATTGGACGAATGGAGGAAAATAACTAGATAACTGTCCATTAGATTAACGCTGCTGTATTCTCCATAAATGATTCTTCTCAGATTTCTTTCGCCAAAAAAAAAATCACTGGATATTTCGAAAAACTACTATAATGAATCTAATTTTGGAAACAATGATTTTTGAAGAAACTGAAATTCACTCAGTATATCTGAAAGAGGCTAAGTTGAGGACAATTTTAATTTTATCGAAAGCGTACTGCATGAATCTTACTGTAGAATTGGTGACTTCTTTTCGAATATGTCAGCGATTTTTAATCACGCTATACATTGGCGTAACTAGAGTTGACTAATGGGGGGGGGGGGTTACGACCCCAATAACCCCCCCTCGTTACGCCTATGATGCTATATGTGTATATAAAAATGATTCTAGATGGATGCAAACATTATTACCCCTGAATAATTTGTTGAAAATTCAATATAAGCCCATTCTCCTATCGTAATTTGGCGATTGCCATTTTCACTGAGAAGCTATCTGATTTTTTCGACTTCGTGACCGAAAATCTAGTCCTTTTTCGTCGTGGGATGATAGCCTAGACTGTTCGCACAAAAAAAATGTACCGGATGAATTAGAAAGCGGTGCCCGTTAGTTCGTGATGGAGTAGAAAGTAAGGGATTTTTTTTTTGAATCAAGCACCCACCAGCGATGTATCGATACGAATCACAGTTGAGTTCATTGTCGACCTGAATTGAGAGCCGTTTGGTCTAGGTTCTACTCGTTTTTCTCTTGAGATAACCCAAAAGTGTGGTAGATGAATCAACCAATCGAAATAGGCTTTGTTGTTTCAAAGTTCAGGCTTCCAAAAATATGCGCTTGAACGGATTTTTAAAAATTCGAAGTTTTTAGGAGATATACAGGGTGTTCCATCAATATGGTGAAAAATGAAACTGAGAGTTGAGAGGAGCAAAATATGACGGTTGAACGCAACATAGCTTTAACAAATGTTGATGTTTAAAAAGATACAGTGCGTTCAAAATTGAAATTTTATTTGCAAATTTCTTGATAGCTTCTACAGTTTTTATGATATCGGTTTCTCTGACACTAAAAAACAATTTGCTTGTCTGACATCAGCCTACTTGTTTTTTCTTGATAAAATTATTTGAATTTATTTGTGACTTCAATACTCAAAATCGGGTTTATCGTAAAAAATATTCTTGTTTGCCCTCCTAAAAACCCTCAATGTACCAATTTTCAAACCGATATCATGAAAACGGTCGAAGCTATCGAGAAATTTGCAAATAGAATTTTAACTTCGAAGGCCCTGTATCTTTTTAACCGTCAACATTTGTATAAGCGATGTTGCGCTCATTAGTCATATTTTGCTCCTCTGTACTCTCAGTTTAATTTTTCACCATTATAATGAAACACCCTGTGTTGTTACGAAAAAACAATTCATTACTGAAAGATTTTCGTTTGATATTGAAAAAGAGGACTGGTTATTTTTTTCATTATTTTAAAAGTTTATCAAAAAATTATAGGCAGATACATCAAATTGTTTGAATGAAAATACTTGTGAAAATAAATGTTTATCTTATAGTACTCATATTTTTTACTAATAATTTATTAAAATATCGTGATTATTCTCAAAAAAAGCACCCAAAACATGTGAGAACAGTCAGTTTGGTTTGCTACAACTACAAAAAAAGCCTAAAATAAATATTCAATAATCAGTGGGTTATGACCGTGGATAACGAACCAACCATTTGTCTCTCCTACTAGCTCCTCCTCCATGAAGAAGTGACAATGAAACACTTAATATGTGGGTGACCCACTTACCGACTGAGCATCGATGCTCCGTCACCGAAAATTTTAAGAGAAAGGCCGCTGGGCATCAATCGAAAGTGAAATTACGGTTTTGTTTGATGTGTTCGACTGCTTGTGGTGTGTTAGATATTTGTTCTCTCGAGGTGTGTCTGTTTATTAAACACCTGAGGATCTACAGTGATCTACAACCCCCTAAAATTTTAAATTGTAGACAGATTTTAATTTACCTTGGGACGAAATTTGAAATGTTTATTCCAATTTTCAGGGCGTACCCCGATAATTTTTCCTAATCGATATTTTTTATTATAGATTTTTTTATTGGAAAAAAAAAACACTACGCCACTGGATTCGGAGTGTCTCCAAACAGGTGTGACCAAAATTTCATGAAAAAATATTCATCAATAACAAAGTTATGACAACTCAAAAATTCGAAAACTCACACTAACACAGCTAACAGTCACAAAATAACACCCTGTATCAACAGATATAGTCATGGGAATATTTTTTTTTTGATTTCAGCAATATTTTTTCAAAGAAAATAACGGAATACATTCACACAATTCAACTAATGATGAAGGAAAAAAATTTAATTAACGTAACTATGAAAACTAATTATTGAAATATTTCATTAAAAAAAATTACTCTATTTGTTGTTTTTTTTTATCTGGCGGCCCTTCATCGTTGAAATCATAAAAACTATCCTCATGACTATATCTGTTGATATAGGGTGTTTTTTCTGATTGTTAGCTGTGTGAGTTTTCGGATTTTTGAGTTGTTATAACTTTGTTATTAATGAATATTTTTTCATGAGATTTTGGTCACACCTAGTCAAAGGTACTTTGAATCCAATGGCGTGGTGATTTTTTAAATGAAAAAATCGCTAATGGAAAATCTCGATTGAAGAAAAAAATCGTAGTATTCCCTGAAAATTGAAATGAACATTTCAAATTTTGTCTCTAAGTAGATCTTTTAGTACTTGACTTTTCAAAAAAAAACTGAAATCTTTCTACAACTTCAAATTTTAGGGGGATGTTTCCATTTAAAATGAGCCACACTGTAGAAGCATTGGGTTTTGGAGCATCTATTGAAAAAATACAAACAAAGATTTTCCTCATTCGTTCTGAGCCACCTTGGAGCTCGTTGCCCAATGAAACACCCTGTATAAATATAAATAAATGTAATAAAATGTCGACGCCCCCCCCCCATTAGTCAACTCTAGTTACGCCAATGAATGTCGACTTCGTTAACAAGACCATTAGCATGGAGTTTAATGCGTTAGTTATCCACCTTTACTTTGAATTTATTAGAATCGAATTGAAAAACTACGCGATATCCTTGAAGGAATTCGTCATGAATAAAATCAATTTCTAGGATGTTGTTGTGGTGTAAAAGTTGAGGACAACTTGAACGCACTAAATCAATAGAACTTTTATTCAATCAATGAAAATATAGAGAGTAGCCAATTAGTGTGTCTTCACATAGTCCTTATTTCTGAAAAACTAATGTCATAAAAGACGTTGCGATAATTTTATTTCTTCAGAATGAGAATGAAATGTTTCTTATGGTGCTCACGTCTGGATCACTATTGACCAGATTCACAATTTTATCCTCTGTTTAAATCTATTCTAGATACATTTGGGCCACTTTTAGCACTAGTATTCAGCAGATAATCTAATTTGATTAATTTAATTTTTTCGTAACAGTGTTTTTGTCTCGATTCAATGTCAGATATGTAGTAGGGGTTACTATTTTTTGAACTATGAAAATGATTGATTAGATAATCAGTGAGCATAATCAGAAATTCATTCATATTTTCTGCGATTTCTTAACCTGGTTTTAGTCAAACGCGTGTCAGAGTGTAATAAAAAATCGTTTTGATGTTTTTGTTGAAAGTTTATTTATAGGAAACATTGTGCCAAAGGTTTCGATATAATATCACGATACTTTGTTTACAATTACGATCTAATTCAATTTTTTGATAATGAGTCTTCAACGCGTATCCTCCAAAACTAGGTCACGAGTCCAAAATTCATTTAACATTTCACTTCAATGGCCACAATTGACTTTCTTATACTTTCCCCAGAAATAAAAATAAGTACTTCTCGAAATAAGTGGTCTTCTATTACATTGTACAAGAATTTTATTTCAGTTCAATTATCTTGTGCTGGACAGGATGTGCTAGATAAATGTGTCTTTAAAAAATTATCATCTACTACTAAAATAAATTCGTGTCAAGTGTATCGAAAATATTCCTGTCATTCCTTGCTGCATTATTATTATTTAATTATTGAAATTCCACCTTCTTCACTGTCATTTGTCATATTAAAATCATTTCGCTTAAATAAATTGACTGCATCTCCGTTTTTAGGTGAGGTTGTGGATCGAATAAGGTCCTGTAGAAGTCCATGAAATGGTTAATAACTCTCTTCTACGAATTTGATTTGACGTCCTCGTTCATCAATGAAAACTATGAATTGAAGCTATCAATCAAATTGGAAAAACAATAGATTTATATCATCACGTCTTATTACTCGCAGTGATTAATCACTTTCCATTTGGTATATAATTTATAATTAACCAATTAAAAATGACAATGCTTGCTGCAACAATTTCACTTTTTTATTACCGTAGTTCACTCACTCTCGTTGAAAAAGGGGGAATGCTTTTACCCGATTAAACACTCTTTATTATTTTATTATGGAATTTATATTCTATAGGTACGCGGTCGATGGTATCTATTTAAAAAAATTGCTTGGCGACTTTCTCTCGATTTAATCTGCAGTTAATCGCCCACGCTAGCTGCACAAATTAGCAAGTTGCACTTTGTCATACCATATTTTTCCTTCTGTGACTTGATCAGTTGATGATTTGACACATGTCAATCCGAACATGTGTCAAAAAATTGCTAAAATTGTCGAAAAATCACAAAATCGAATGAAAAATTGCGAGTTGATTGCCAAATCCAGATATTTCTACTTTTAGTACTAGTTTCGTCATCTTTTCTACAAATGCGATGTTGCCAGTCCTTTGGTAATGTTTTACATTTACATTTCCAACTCTACTGACCAACTTCTGAACAGTTTTTTCAATATTTGTGAGAATTTCGACTAGAATTAAAACAAATAGATTTTACAGCGTTTTGAAATCAGCATTTTCATTCGAAATTTAAAAACGCCGGAAATAAGTGGGCGGTGCTATGAGGCTATGACGTACTACACCCTAAGTCTATCTCTGTCTGTTTCCATATATCTTTTGCTCACACCACTGCAATGTTGTCAAGTTTGCTTGTGGATAACTATTTCTTTGATATATTTTCTCAAAAACGTATCGATAAGTGATAACTATATCATTTCATGATAATTTGTGGAAAAAATATCATTTATATTGTATTCTTTTACATCTTTAATTCCGAGAAAAAGTTGTGGTGTTTTGGTGCGGCAACACCGCAAGATTTACCATGGAACAATTATCTATGATTGGTCAGCTCAAGGTCGATGGGCGTGTAGGATTAAGCACGTCACACTGCGTCACACCAATGAGAGCAACCTTTGAAAATGGCGCATGAATTTGTATGTTCGAAATCAATCCCGTTCATTTCATTATTTTATTCGTGATATAGACACAAAACACGATTATGCTGTTTTGAAAAATAAGTGGTCTCCCCCATTATGATATCGAGAGATAACCAAGTCTATCTATTTAAGGAACCTAACAGAACATTCATAAATATTCAAAGCCATTCCCAAGATCTAGAAAAAACCTCGAATTTGTTATTGTGGGCAGCCACTCGATGATAGTTTCAAATTCGAATTATGAGACAGTCGTTCCATTTCCATCTATTTTTTTTTCTCCGCTCACACAAAAGTGTAGCTGAACCGAAAATATCGAAACGATTCATCCGGAAAGTGGGTCATTCCTAGATGCCGTAAAGCTGCGCTATGCAGAGTCTAGACCATTTATATTTAAGCCAAAGTCTTTAGCCAAAGTTCAGTGGACGGGCTGTTATTGTTTTGGGCTACTCAGAATGCAGTCAGCGGCAGCTCTGCGCGCCTTTCATATGTATTTATTTTCGGACGCTTTTGTTTTCGCTTTCGATGAACTGTTTTATGGATGGACTCCATGGAGTTACGTAATGGGTTTGTTTTATGGGAGACTCATCGATGCGTAACTTGGAATAGATTTTTTCTTTAAATTTTTTTCGTGCTGGCTATGATCAATCCTGTCACCCCCTTTCGGCTTGACGTTGAGTTCTGGGACACCCTGTATATAAGATATTTGTGACAAAATGAGGTATGTTTTCAGCTGTATTTGAACTTTTTTTTTTCTGCAAAAATATTGAGATATTATAGAGTTTTGTACTGCCTTCGGAAAAACCAAAAAAAGTTCCCCAAAAAACAAAGAATACAAAATATTTATTGAAGTTGAAAGCATTCCCAATACAAGAATCAACAAATCAACGTAGTTCTATAACTTTTTGAGGCCATTTTCACACTAAAGAATATTTTTCCCTTTAGACATCCATTATTCCGAAAAACGTTTATTCGATGATGGTGCGTTTGAACTGTTTTGCAGTTTATTGCACAATTCCCAGGTCGAAGAGTAAGTTAGTTAGTTACTCGACACAAACATCTGCAATGAAGAATTCGCATATCGCGTCCAACAAACCATGAACGAACGAACGAATCGCTCCGTTCTCTGTTGAGTTAGGTCGTTCGATGGTGTATCGCGTATGAGGTCGTTGAACTTTAACCGCCATTGTAATCCTCCTCTACGAATCCACCTCTTCCATTCAATTTTTTCTCTGAGTTTTTCAGCCCTATCCCCTGGACTCAACTTGCAACTTCTCACTTCAAAATTTTGGAGATCCTCCCATAAGATCGAAGAAGCAGAGACAGTCCCACGTTTTTGTTGATATCTCTATGAATATCATTTTTAGCAATATGGTATACTCATGCAAATCGATAGGAAATTAAATTTTGCGTCGGATAGTGTGAAAATTTCATGGTCATTCTTTTCGAAATAAGGAAGTTGTTGGGATTTGAAATTTCCAAAAAGTAAACTGAAATATCAAACACCCAGTTGAATATTTTGGAACACTTTGAGGGATACCTGATAGAACACTCTTTCTTTGATGTGTATACGGAGATTGAACCTCAAATCTTGCAAATTGAAGATAATATGGACATTTTAGTTGGTCAGTCCATCTGTCAAAGTTTATCGAAAAAAATGGAATATCTCGAAAACAGATCACGATAGCAATGAAATTCAAAATGCAACAGGTTCAAAATTTTTCGTAGAATTCGAAAATCTAGAAATAAACAGGGTGTTCCATTTGAAAAAACAAAGGTTATATCATTGAGTTGTAGCTGCCACCAAAATTTCAAATTGATATCTCCATAAACCTCTAATGAACCAGTTAGGTGAATCACCCTGTATATTTATATCGAATAGTTACGTCAAACTTTCCATTTGGAGTGAAAATTGTAATTAGTGTGGTAATTCAATTTTTTCAATGTTTTTTTTTAATCTAAATTCAGTACTTTTGCTGTAAAAATATTGTATTTTATTAATATTGGGGGTTCCCTCGTAGAGTGAATAAATGAATGAAAAAAAAATAATTCATCATTTTTTGACAGAGCAATTGAATTCACGAGACTGTAGGACGCTACACCAAGAATTATTTTCGATTCCTGATCTCGTCGTGCAAGTTTCCCAAACCTGATCCTACTAATTCTGAATTCGAGAACATTTTTCATTAGTTAAAAATAATGAATCAGCATGGAACGAGGAATTTAGATCATTAAATATATTGTGAGTGAAAATAAAGAAGGAAGACTAAAACCAAATTCATTCCTAGTTCCAAAAAAAAGGTAGATCAGTCCAATAATCAACCTTCACACCAAACCTATACTGAGGTCAAATTTGAAACGTCTGTACGTGTGTATTATTAGTCATCCATGATTGTTACTTACTAAACAATGCATGAATAAAAAATTTTCGTTGATCAAAAATGGCTGCGTACATAAACGAAGCGATTATGAGTCCGTTCTCATGCAACCAACAATCAATTTTGCTTCAAGCACTGATTTCAGTAATGACAAGTGACGTTTGGGGAAACCAATATGGCGTGCATACACGGCGTCAAACCTCGCGAATTCGAAACGAAACACCGTTGCTATTGTGCCAAAGTATTGTCATTACTAATCCGTAGAAAGTAAAAAGTGTCTAAGCGCTGATCTTACGTCGTTTTAATACAAGCTAACTTTCTCTAATGCGGTGCACAGAGCTGAAAGTTGAATGCACTTACGAAGCGCGCAGAGGTGATTACTTGGGTTCACTGCACATTCATTATTCAATGGATTAATCGAGAAAGAAATGCGTGCGTTTACGCGATATTACGTACACCCAACGACCATTTCCATCAAACAGCAAATTAATATTCGGATTAAAAACTTCGCACTGGCCGAGTGAACATTATCCAGAAACTACAACGATCAAAAACACGTGATTGAATGGGGAAGACCACTGAGTGATGAAATCCTTCCAAACCTCTCTCAAAAATGTAAAAAGAACACCAATTCCTACCTCCTTTCCCTTGCTTCTCACGATGTTCTCTGAACATTACAGGATGTCTCCTTTCGTGAGAAGTTTTATATATAAAAAAAATCGATTAATAATAATATTGGTTCAGTGTGCATCCAATATCAAGGATCAAAATCGAAGCAAATTGATTCTACAGCGTTTTGAAATCAGCATTTTCATTCAAAATTTGAAAACGCCAGAAATAAGTGGGCGGTGCTATGAGGCTATGACGTACTACACCCTAAGTCTATCTCTGTCTGTTTCCATTATATACTTTTGCTCAAACCACAGCAATGTTGCCAAGTTTGCTTGTGGATAACTCTTTATTTCTTTGATATATTTTCTCAAAAACGTATCAATAAGTGATAACTATATCATTTCATGATAATTTGTGGAAAAAATATCATTTATATTTTATTCTTTCACATCTTTAATTCCGAGAATAAGTCGTGGTGTTTTGGTGCGGCAACACAGCAAGATTTACCACGGAACAATTATCTATGATTGGTCAGCTCAAGGTCGATGGGCGTGTAGGGTTAAGCACGTCACACTGCGTTACACCAATGAGAGCAACCTTCGAAAATGGCGCAAGAAATTGTATGTTCGAAATCAATTCCGTTTATTTTATTATTCTATTCATGATATGGACCGAATAAAAAATGAAAACAAAATAATGAATGGCACTTTTTGGACATACAGCACATGATTATTCTGTTTTGAAAAATTAGTGGTCTCCCCCATTGGAAAAAAGCACCAAAATGACGTCACAGGAGCAAGCTGTCTCTGCCAAAGCTGTCAAAAAGTATCTCGAAATAATACTGTGGAACCAAAATGGCGCTCTCCCAAGGCAAAATCAAATAGAACCAAAATTGTGCTGTCAGTAGGGAGTATCTACTGAAACAATGGAGGTCTTAGTTTCCCAAAAATATTGATGGCAAAAACTCGAAATTCACAGTCTACTTTGGTTGTGGAGCGTATTCCATAATATAACCTCACGTATAATTTTGTTTATACTTGTTGCTCACAGAATAAACATCAGGAAATATTCA
This sequence comes from Plagiodera versicolora, assembly GCA_037013635.1. NCBI lineage: Eukaryota > Metazoa > Arthropoda > Insecta > Coleoptera > Chrysomelidae > Plagiodera > Plagiodera versicolora. The sequence continues at coordinate 1,405,029 of CM072988.1, forward strand.
TGAAGCAGGTATCTGAGACGCTGTTTTGGAAAATAATGTATTTTTCGTCGTCTTCTTATATCAATACGCCGGGGCAAGGAGGTACAATAATACAAGCCGTTCACATAAAAATAAAAGATAAAATGAGGTCAATAGCCCACTCATATATTTGAACCGTTCCGGATTATCAAACAATTTTGAATATATTGTGATTCATGGTAATAATTCATACATAAATACATTTTTAGTGTTCGGAAAAAGTTCATCAACCGTTCATGTAGGATTTCGTGATGTTTTTGAAAGAAAATATGCAACAAAAATTTGCTTGTACATGGAAATAACGATAGCAACTCATTGTCTTGTCATTTGAAACGTATCAATCAATCTTGGACAGTGTAATGTCTAAATATTATAACTAGCTTCCATGTACATAACAATAACAGAAAATTTTTGAAAAAAATATTTTTCCGTACTCTGAAATAGTCTGTGGTAGGAAACAGCATTTTTAGTACTAGTTTGAAAAACGGTCTAAAAAATTTCCATCAAGAAATAAATCATCCACCGTATTTACCTGACTTTACATCATGTGATCGCCAATATTTCACTCATTCTCACAATATGTAATTTCTATTGCTTCAATGTGAAGATTTATCACGGAAAGATATTGATGTAGGAGCATTTATAAAGTACCAAAACTAAAATGTAATACTTTCTGTAATTTGAGCATAGGTCAAAAATAATCTTTGAATTCAAGTGACTTGTTGCAGTTGAGTTCAGTGACTCGTATCAATTTTTGATTAGGCAGTCATTCAACTTCTCAAAATAGGTACAAATGAAAATAAACCGTATCTATTGTTTTTCGCTAGTTCTACGTCAAATCAATAGAATTAATTTACTCACTTATCATAATGACATCACTTTAAGTCAAGTGAAGCTATTATCTGCAATGTTTTGTGAAATTTTATATTCTCCAAATAAAAAAATTCAGAATTTACTATGAATATACAGTGTGACCCATTTTTATTGGAAACATCCCTCGAAAATTTGAAGTTGTAGAAAGATTGCAATATTTCTTTTTAATTATCAAGTACTAATAGGTCTACCTTGGGACAAAATTTGAAATGTCTATTTCAATTTTCAGGGCATTCTACGATATTTTTTCTTAGTCGAAAATCGAGATTTTTCATTAGCATTTTTTTTATTGATAAATCAACTCCTGTATAAAATGTGTCATTTAAAGACGACTGTTTTGTCATTTTGACAGCGATAAAAAAGGTGCATCGTTTTTTATCACTGATAAAAACTTGAAATCAGAACACCAAATCAAACAATTTATAACAATTGTGTATTTAATAACTGTTCATTTAAATAATTTAATTGTATCAATAAAGATAATTATTGTGCATTGATATATTCTGTCGTTAATTTATCTTGCCAAAAAACACTCGAGCTTTTTTTTGGATAAATTTCTTTTTGTAACGAAATAATTTTGGCACATGTAGAAGCGCGAGTGATTTTTCCTGAAAAACTTGACGACTTTATTTGTTTGCAGGGAAGCTTGAGGGAAATGCCAGATAATTTTGAAGCTCGTGTGGTATTCGGGGGATTATTTTTCCGTCCCAAATGTCGGCCAATAGAATTGTTTTTATTGTACCTTCCTTATAGTCTTCTCCATCCATTTTCTTCATATTGTAAGCGTAATCTTTCATAATGTTTGCCAATTGCGCTTCACTCGTTACAGCACTCAATGTGTATTCCCTCTCAGTACAAAAAGTTGTAAATTGGCTCCAAACTGTTTTTTTTGCCTTCTCCGTATTAATGGGAACATTTCCTTTGACTTTTTTATCGATGATGGACAGAGAACAAACTCCAAATCGACTCATTTTCATGCAAAATCTCCAATTTTCACAATTGAATTCAACCTGTCAGTTTGACGTGTGGTCAATTTGACTGGATCATGTTTTGTTTTTTATATATATATAGGAACTACCAGAGAAAATAATCAGAAAATTATCAGTATAATACCATGTAGGTTGTACCACGTGACGTCGAATGGTGCAATTCTATTGGTCGATATTTGGGTCGGAAAAATAATCCCAAATATTTTTGCGATGGAATTAGAAGCTAATTTTGCTCGACATAAGGGAAGAAGGACCAACCTAGGACTAGACCCAGCATCACATCGCGCTAGACTCCCATAGCTTGATGCCCTCACCGAGGTGAAAGACCCGGCTTCAGCGTGGAACAGCCAGCGAAATGGGTCAACGCAGATCGTTTAGCAGTGCGACGTTGCCGTGTCTTCCTTCGTACTGAGGAGAGGTGTCGAATCTGGCGGGCTAGGTGGCTGCACGCTGACGAGTGCGTAGCTCTAATGTACAGGGTGATCAGGAACCTGGGGAAGTTCTTATCGGGATTTTTTTTGCGGAGTAGTTCATGAAATTTTTGATAATTTTCAGCTTGTCCCCCTATATGCTCCAAAAATACTGTCCTTTTTACTGATATGAAATGAAAAAAAAATACAAAAACGTTTGAACATCTCTTACAATGAAATTAATGTTTTTTTTAATTTGTGAAATGAAATAATTTTCTTTTTTTGATGTAAATTTTTGTACTACATCTGAAAACACTCTATATTTCCGAAACAGTTGAAAATAGGTGAATTATGTCTAGAATTTTCTGAAGAATCCAAAAAGCTAATAATATACAGGGGGTTGTATTTAAAATAAGAAAGTTGGTATCGGCCACTGTCACAGGACACACCCTATATACTTATTTTCTTTTGTTTTAAATGCGCATCTAAAAATACAAAACGACGTTGTTTTTGGTTATTTTTGAGATATTTTTTTTTAGTTACGAAAAATTACAAATATGTCGAAGGGTATCCTTACGTGCCTCTTAGATACTTTGTATACAAGTTTCAGGGAAAATCTATTTGTCTTTGAAATGCTCAAAAATATACCACAGGGTATATAGAATATATAAATATTTCATTCTGTTTTTTTCCTTTATAATTTTTCAAATAAAACTCCTAACAAAATAAATGAAGTGAGAAGAATAACATCCTGTGCAATTTGTAGTCAATTTTCTGATAGATGGAATATGGTATAATTGTTGACAACGTAGAAATCACAGAAAATAACTCGATATTCGCTTTGAATGCGCTGAAATATCAAGTTACTAGCACAAATTGATTCAATATGCAAAATATAAATTAAATTCTAAGGTCTGACCGAGGTCGTACGGCTATTTTCAGTTTCGTGAAATTCATTAAAATCTTTATGAACTATTACTTATTTCTTGTGATGTTTATTGTTTTGTTTTTCAACTAAATAACAAGGACTTTCTATGATTCTCCGCTTCGTATTATTATCCCTATTATAATAAAGTCTCATTTCACACTTTCATGTGATTCATCAGTATTTTACGAAACTTTTATTCCGACAGATTTTTGGATTATAACACTTTGTATATTCTTTGATTTCCGGAATCTCATCTCCGGAATATTTCTGGGATAATCAAATACAATACTCATATACGGATCCTTCATTTTGATAGTGGCAATTGAAGATACTGATTTCGAATTGATTTTCGACGTATACAGGGTGTCCCAGAACTCAATGTCAAGTCGAAACGGGGTGACAGGATTGATCATATATATTATATATATAGTATATTCGACATATTCGACAAAAGCATGTCGTCATAGCAAATACCCTTGGGAATAGACGATACGATTTTATCGTCTGATTAAAATAATTGGAAATATTCGAGACTTTCTCGAATCACTGCTATCAATATAAAAATCAATATCTCGACCTCAAGTGTGACTAACTTGACCTTACAACTTCTATGTTTAGATAGGTTTACACTTAGTATTCGCTTCGAATTCAAAATTCGAGAAGATACTCTTATAAGTTTTCGCTCTCTCGTACTATTATTACAGCGATTTCATAGTCCAGTCAATAGTGGTTTAATTTTGGACCAAGTACTGCGAATGGTTTGTGGTTGGTTAGAAATAGTTGATCAAATCGAATTGACATTGCTGAAGTTAATTATTATTTCTTTGGATTTTGACAGTTCTTTATTTGCCAGAGTTTTTACGCTGGACGGTAGGCGAAAGAAAGCTTTTTTATGTTGAGGCCACAAACATGATTTTTGTAGAAAAAAAATGACTGAATTCAAGTACAGGAAATTAAATATGAGAAACACATTGATATCTAGGCTATTTTTCACATTGATTGAATGTTGCAATATTGTTGCAAATTGAGATAAACGAAAATAGCTGCAATCGAAAAAAGATACAGTCTGAAAAAATGCACTGAATTCCTGAAAACACACGATACCGTGTGTATTCGTCTCGGTGATAAGTAAATATTTACGAAATATCCCACAGACATTTGGGAACTGCATACACAACCAAGATAACGAATTCGATATGCGTTTTTATCAAAATCAACCTTAGCGTCAATGTTTGCCATTGATCTCCTATTTGTTTTACCATTTTCTCAACAAATTTCTTGAATCGGTTGTCAATATTCTTCTCGCATATTAAAATTCCCGAAAATGGTGAGAAATTCCGAAAATGTTGTTTACTTCTTCAACACAGTGTAAACTAAACATACAGTGTTACATGCTTCATATTAGGTAGAGATGTATGTACGTAACTCTGCGTGTGGCGCCACCTTTTGAACGAATTGAAAAGTTACCATTACAGGTGTCTGTAATAGTTATCTACAGTTTTCTTTCTCAAATTAGTTTCTGATTCCCAATGAAAATATAAACGTCGACTACGATGGCTTCTGCATTTTCTCATGTAACCGAGGTAAACCGAGATTGATCAACTCGCTTTTACACTTTTGATTTCGATCGAACATCTGCGAAATGCGTACCAAGAAAATTGCTCCTCGACCATTAGCGAGTATCTTATAAATAATGGAAATGACGAATAGAAAGTAATCTTCTAGCATGACGATCGATTCTACAGGGTGGTGCTAATTGTACTCGAGGGTGTCAATTTTGATAATTGTTGCTGTGGAATATCAGTCCAGCGCTGATGTGTACGGGAGTACTAGTGACGTAACAACGCTGTGCGTTCATCACCAACTTTGGGAATTTGTAGAGGAAATGCAGCATATTTGGGATACTGCAGTTAATTTGGAATACTTGGATATCTAAATAAGTATAAAGGCCATCCGTATTTTTTTGCCGTAAACATAATTCCATACGTCACACGAAGCCATCGAGTATTAAAAACAGGTCGCCATCTTCACATTCCGACTGCCAGCGACAAGGGAAGAAAAAATCGGTTAGAATACAACCGGTGATAATCATTCAGTGTAATTCTTTTAATCTTCATTGTAATTATTTAAACTGTTGAGTGACCTTGTTAGTTTGTGATGTTACTATGATTTTGTAAATATAACTGGAATTAAAAAAGTGTCATAGAATTTTAGCTAAGGATGGTATGTTTTTAATTTGGAATACCGAAAGAGAACATAATAAAAGGAGGTTCTTGTAGTGGTTATGAGTCTGGTGTGTTTATTTGTGATTACTGCAAGAACAGTAACTAAGAATAGTGAACTATAAGTTGAAAGTAAGGACTAATCTGTGATTATTTCGACTGATTACTTTATTTGATGTTATTTTAGTTTATTTTGTTCAAAAAAGTTTGATTACTAAAGGTCTTAACACTATAAAACTATTACAAAGATAAGAAATCCATTAGTTTCTAAGGAAAATTGTTATCAATTATAAACAAAAGTGAAAATCTATTATATGATTTGGAATACTATAATATATTCCAAATTGCCTGCACCCTAAGTCAAATCTCGATTTTGGAGTTTTTTAGTTCGAAAGACATTTTGATAAGGTTTTTTGTTATGTTTGATTTTTTTTTATTATTAAAGTTTAATAATTTGTGGTTCATTCAATGTATTTTTATAGGCCCACCCCTTTCGTATTTAAATTTATCCTCAAAAAACAAACTAGTATTCCAAATTTGCTGCATTTCCTCTACTGTTGTGAGGAAAGGACTTGAAAAAAAGCTGGGCATGTTTATCAACGTCCTGGATATGCTAGTATTTTTTCGAAAAATCATTCACGAGACCTCGTGCTTGGATCGAGCGTCGCCTTCATACTCACTCTCCTATGCGGTCTAAGCTAAAGTTGGGAAAGGAACGACGATGCGGCAACGCTAAGCCGACTCATCGCATCGTGCTCAGTCAATGTTGCTTAGTCGGTTCGAATCGTGCGCGCTTCGAGCTAGCTCTACGCGCCAATTTTCTTTGGATTCTTGTGTTTCGCGATCGCGACTTTTATTATTTTTTTTTGGGCCGTGTTTTCCGCGATGAAGTAAACTTTGCCATGCGTCTGTGACTTTTTTGTTGTTCGACAAGTCTGGTGGATTTTTTGTTGGTGAGGGTTGAGTGTGCAGTGTCTTTATTTTTTCCCTAATTTGGATTACCTGTTGCCTCTTTTGGATTACTCGACTTACAATCTGGGATGAAAAACAGGTCAGGTTTGTCAATATCACTATTTGATTATGAACCTCAAATCATCTTTTACACGATTTCATAAAAAAAGTGAGCCAATATTGAAGTGCCTTAATTATTTTCATCAAGCAACAAAAAATATTGACACTAATTATTATTTAATGATAACTATTTTTAGGCATTCCTTGAAATTGTTGTCGAATGAAAACAATTTTAGCCATGTTCTGTGAGCCAGATTCAAAAAAATTGAAGCTACATCATGTACTTAATAATAAAATAAAAAACAAAGTCACTTCTTACATTTCAATAATCATGAATTGAACATTATTGCGAAGCAGATATGGGGGAGATATTCAAACACAATATTGACCATGCAAACAGCTGATAAATAAGTTTTTTTTTCCTTTATTGAAGCGATCCAATTCGAAAACATATTTTTCATTGTATTTCTCCAAAGAAAAAAAGCAGTCGGGTTCATGTTTTCCTTTGAACTATAAAACAACAATTCGGATTAATTCTGTACCAAATAACAAGTCTGTATTGAATTGAATGTTTTTGATCCTGGCCCTGATTCGTTGTGATTGAAAAATGGACGCGAAATAGAAAATATGCACTTTCGTTTTCACCGAGATCACCGAGCATGAAATAGAACCTGAATTTTCGGTGATTTTTTGACTTTCGCTTAGCCGTCGGAGAAAGCACGTCTTTCTTGATCATAAATGTAGCGATAATAATAACGGTTTTGAAGCATTTTGTCCGAGTTCCAAGCAAGGACATCCACCGTACCTGTTTCGTTAACGGATTTTCAGTTTTATTGCGAATTAACATTTTTTTATGAATTTTTTGACTCCTTGATGACCCACTGGTTACAATTTCAATTTCATGAGAAACGAGTACAAATATAATGAAATAAAAAACACTTTTATTCAAATATTTCGTTTATTTACATAACATTTTATATAATAGAAAAATAATTATATAAATCAGATCATTTTTCAGCATTTTTTGGACTCAACTTTTCCATCATTTTCTTCTTTGATAACATTGACGAACACAACGTGTTCCCCTCGTATCATCAATTGAGGGACAAATCTCGTACAAGTTTCCAATTTTTTATCTGTTGCGTGTGGAGTGATCGAAATTTTGGGTGGTTTAACTCGAGCCCTGATTTTTGCTTGCTCAGTACTTTGGACGACACTATCTGAAGAAAGCAAAATGAATTATTTTCACGGTAGTTCAATGTACAGGGCGACTCAGAAGAATTCCCCCAAAAAAAATCGCCAAAGAGTTTAGTTAACACAAAAAACAAAACAAAGATGTTTTTTTGCATTTTATGGAATTTGGATTTGTCATTCAATTAATCTTAAAATCAGGTACTATGAACTGCAACAAATTCGAATAAATGTTACGACACTTTTCATACTGTTTTTTGAAAATTCATTCTTCTGAATAACTTTCAGCCCTGAAAATATACAGGTCCATACGTTATAACTGCGTCGTTCACCATAACGATCTAGAAGTATCAAATCAGGAAAATTTCATGGCCACTTCTTACCGAAAGCTGGTATTTTTCGTTTTTTCGGCCTGCTCCACACCTCTGTGACGTTTTCTAACGCCATATTCCAATACCTGTCGAAAGCCACCAAATAGGCCAAGCAGTAACCCCTAATTCTTCTGTCATCCCTTGTCCAGACCTTAAAAAAGCGTCGATGAAAGTTCCAGTACGAATTCGCGGTATTCATAGATAGGTTTTTTGTTCAGTTGTTTAGAAAAATGTGCTGATGACCTCCATGAGAGTGGAATCAGGAAGTGAACAGTGGTTTCAGAAGGTAACCAAGTTTGCTACAAAAAACAGTTACAACTTGTCTCAAAGTGTAATAGTTTGTACTGATTGATTTGACGAAAATATTGTACGAATAACAAATCATACTTTCGCTCGATAGAACTGAACGAAGGTCCTGCTTTTAGAGGTTAAATAGCAAGGTTGCCACGCCTTACTGATCACCACGGTCATCAAGATACACCTTGGTTTCGCTTCGTAGGAAGAATGGAAGAGAAAATCACGGCTCGTTCATCTCAAACTTTGGATTTTTCACTGTTGACTGGATGATAATTCTTGAAATTTATTTTTTTTTAGCAATAACCCCCCTTGGTACGCCTATGACGATATTTTCAGGCAATTCCACATTGCACACTGAAAAGTCAATATGGACTCAGAGCTTTCCATTTCGTTTGATCACCTTTGCAAAAAGCATCGACAAACGGGAAAATGCCTTCACAAACTCTTTTAATAACCATTATCTATTCATTACTAATCGTGATGGATGTTACCATGGCGTTGACCATGAATAGTCCGCCATATTTAGTGTAAAATTTCATAGTGCAGTAAAAGAATGCAATTTTTTGGACAGAAACAGTCGAAACGTTGATAATCGATATATCTTCTCACGTATCTGTGATGAATTGAAGCTACACAGAGAAAAATAGTTGATAGTCAACAATTAGTATGGGTCGCCTTCCGAAAACGCTTGGCGCAGTCGTATTTCACCTTTACGTGATTCTCGCGAAATTGACCGTACTATAACCTTAAATGACTAGTCGATTGGTTGTCCCGTAAGAAATCCACTAACCTTCTGCCTCCGTTTTCCTTGTTGAGAAATAACAATTTGAATTCTGAATCGACGGAGGTCATCCGATTATTTTTTTATCGACACTGGTTGTTATTGACGAGGCTCTATTTGGTCGTGGGTGCTTTTCTATCGAATAACGCGATTTTCATTTCTACGGTGAATAATTTCGATGGAGATTTCGATAACACGGCGCATTTTTCAACTTAGTATGAGACGAAGCAGAGTTGATATACAGGGTGTTCCTTGAAGATATGCTAAAATGAAATACAGGGTGATATAGATTATTGAACGGTTGGTACTGCGATATGAAGCAATTTTCATTTAATTCTCACCCTGTATCTCAAAAGTTAAGACTTTTAGGACACACGTTTATAGGAAGGTTTTTTCTCAAAATGTGTCAAAGAATCATCCCTTCAAATATCAATATGTCTTTAAGGAACACCCTGTATAGAAAAAGTTGCTGAATATGCATCAAATCATACTAAGGATAAGTTGTCGCAACTCTAAAAACACTCTTTATAGCAATATCAGAGATGTAAAAGTGTATTTGAAAATATATTTCAACAACAAACATTTATGCAAGAAATTTCATCGTTCAAAAGTTACTTGAAGAAACAATTTTAGTTCCTTCATCAAACTATATTTTTTTCAATTGTCCTCGTATTGACAGATCCTTGACGTTTCCTTACGTTCTATGCACGTAAAGTGTGAACTCAACCTTAGTTCGATAACGGCGCTCGATTTTTCACTTTCGAACTATCGATTCTCACAAATGCCACTCAGTCTATCGTCTTCGAAACGATCTCAAAATTAACGAAATTGAAGCCAAATTATTAGTCATATTGTTGGCCTCATTTCAACCACCGATAAATTCCAGTTTCGTCAGCAAAGATACTGATAAATATAGGTCAATACGCTTCGATAACATGGAATCACTCAGATATATCATGATCTAGTTTTGGACTCTGTAAAGCTCGTGCACATTAACGTATATTTTAACGTAGAGCCGCTAACGTAAGTGTCTACGTAAGTGCGTATCGCTGAATAGTACGACGAGATCAAAATAGAAATTATCACGTTCACTTTCTTCGGAGAAAGTGATGGTAACGTATTCACCATGTGTTTACGTTTTGCTGTTGTTTGTACTGCGAAGCTTCGTCGATTTAAAAATGAGCATCGGCTCGTGAATGTCTGCTCCAAACATACGGAATAGACTTTGGATGTTTTTCGTTGAGTTCGTTTATATTTGGAATCGATAAGGCTGGTGGAAGTATGCAGTGTATCTTTTATCATAACACCACTTAAACGGTTGGATTATTCAGTGGGTTTAGCTTGGATTTTCTCTTTAGAAAATAATCAAGCCTTGATTGAATTACAGGGTGATACAAATTGAACAGGGTGATCAGGAGTGCGAGATTTATTTCGAACCGTTTTTGAGTTGAAAGTTGGTTTTGTTTTTTTCCGTGCTATTTAATCTATCGAAAAGTAGCAACAACTTTGTTATTTGAAATGGAACACCCTGTATTTTATTCCATTGCTCGTTTCTCTGATACTTTCCAATCATTTTTGTATGATACTTGCCTATACCTATCTCGAAAGGTTCTCGAGAAATTAATTGATATCCTTATTTTTCGTGTAAAACATTGCTTCAATCAAATGTTTATTACTGCGCTATTTGGATTTGTAGAATGCTGAAATTTTGGGTGTAGTTTACCAACATCCTGTGTATCAATTGTGTCTGAGAAAATTCGTTCTCCATTGTACAGGGCCGTTCTAATTTAATGACTTTATCGATAGATACAAAAATGGCGAAAAGTGCATTTTTTCTAATGGAATGCCCTGTATATTATTCGATATCCTGAAGGACAATTGAAGTTCCTTCCAAATGATATACCATGTTCCTATACCTAAATAGTCAGGTTTTCGAAAAAAAAAAATCAAGTTATACATGTGTTCCATTTGAAATGACAAAGTTGTTGCTACTTTTCGATAGAAGCGGCAACGCCGCACCGCTGAAACGTGAGTGACCCTGTATAGTTCGAACTAAAAAAAATTATTCACAATGGCACTCAAACAACAGACACCCTGTATAATTATTCATCCCTGTACCAATCCTAAATTGACCGTCACAACATCCGAAAGTGTCGCAAGAAAAAAATTGTGCAACAATTCCGATGCAGGCTGAATGAATGAATCGAATGTAGGACCACGGTCAATGTTAGTAGGTGAGTGTCAGTTGTCGATCGACAGACGAAAAGTGGTGGTATCTGCACCTTTATTACCGACCGAGGCGGTTTCTATGGAACTTGACCGAATTTCTAGAAATCTATCCGAAAAAGGTCACGCACAACACGCGGCCACATCATCATCGTTGAAGTTTCGTAACGATTTCAGTACCCACGTTGAAATAGTGACGTCAAAGTTCTTCAGTTTTTAGCAACAGTCAATACTGAATCCTTTTGAATTGTCTAGAATATTCATCTTCTTTCGCTTCTTTAATAAAACATACAGATTCGGAAATGAATCATCTGTGAGAGCAACAAGGAAAGCGTGTGAATGATCAAGAAAGTCAAAGTTGCTTCCCTTCCATTGTGAGATATCTCTGTCGCCTTTGGAGATAAAGCAAGATATGACTTGTTGGATTGCTTCAGACAATAAAAACAACATTCAGTGCTTGAATGGCTTCCTTATTTATTGATATTCACTGTTGTATTGAACTAATGTACATTAATTTAATTATAGAGAAATAAATTAATGTTGAAATATCACATCTATGAAGTCGTATTTTTCATGGAACAGGAAAAAGGAAAATCGATGAATCCTTGTTCAAATTGCATCACCATTCCAGACGAATTTTATTCGTTTTCTCAGTGTAAACTGTCGTAATTTTTTCGACGACGAACGGAGATAAAAAACGAAAGTGACTACCCAGTAATACACTTGCAACCTTTCCTCGACGAATATTTAGTGGAATTGGGGTCAAGTTTGTATCGAAAATTCGACGACCGTCAACGTTGACCCTGGTACTACATTTTATTCGAATGGCGTTTCGACATTTTCGCGTTTCATCGGCATTCGAGCACCAGATGATGTGTATATACAGGGTGGGACAGCTGAATGGAATAAATTCGATGAGGAATGAATGAGAGCGTGTTGGGAAAAACGCTTGGATACGTCGATTTGTATTGTTGGATGAGCATTTTTTTCAACAAATATTATTATATAGGGTGTGTCATGTGACAGTGGCCGATACCAACTTTCTTATTTTAAATACAACCTTCTGTATATCATTAGTTTTTTGAAAAATTCTAGACATAATTCATGTACGATGTCCCATACCTATCTTCAATTGTTTCGGAAATACTGAGTGTTTTCAGATGTATTACAAAAATTATCATTAAAAAAAGACAATTATTTCATTTCACAAATGATGTAAAAAAACAGAAAAACATCAACTTCAATGTGAAAGATGTTCAAAATGTTCGAATGTAGCGAATTTGTGAAATAAAACAATTTTCTTTTTTTTATGTAAATTTTTTTAACAAGTGAAAACACTCAATATTTCCGAAACAGTTGAAGATAGGTATGGGACATAGTACATGAATTATGTCTAGAATTTTCAGAAGAATCCAAAAAACTAATTATATACAGGGGGTTCCATTTAAAATAACAAAGTTGGTATAGGCCACTGTCACATGACACACCCTATATAATTTATTTTTTTTGTTTTAAATGCGCATCTAAAAATACAAATGGACGTATCCAAGCGTTTTCCCCAACACGCTCTCATTTATTCGTTAACGAATTTATTCCTGTTCCACCCTGTATACAGAGTGGATGTCTGCAAACGGCGCTTCATGTAATTCACAGGATTTTTTTTGTTTCGAAATAGTATTCGATTTTTATTCGCGATTTCATTCCTCGTTGAAAGATCGAAATACTAATGCGACGTTGCCACAATTCCAAAATTAACCTGGATTCCATTATATTTTATTGCAACCTTGACCCACCTTGATTCTCAATTTTTCCTGAATACACCTCTGTAACAGTGATAAAGGACCCTGTGCTTCTTTCATCCTCGTCCAAAGATTCTTAGATTTCTTCACATGCTGACTTTTGACAGGCACTGAAACAGAATATTATTGGCTGCAAAAGTCCTTGAAGATTTATTTATTTTTAGTTATAGAAAATAGTCCTGGCATATCTTTCAATATGAATGCTAGAGGATAATAGTTGTTCTGCATTGGAAATGACATATTTTTTCTCATTGCCTTGTTGCCAAATGGTCGTTCAATGCAAGAAAACCGTAGGTTCTGCTAATTTGACGTCAAGCTGGCAACACTTCGTGTTTTCTTTCTTAGAATCACAGTTCGTTTTCTCTCAGAACCAAGTCTTAGGAAGGGAGTTCAATTTCAGGTTAATTCATTACCGAATTACTGTAATTTGATCTTTCAGACAATTTTTTTTTCAATTGCTAGCAGAACCCACGATTTTTTACAACGAAAAAGAAGAAGGCAATACGTTAACGAATCTGCCTTACAAATAGATTACAAGAAAAAAAATGTTGTTGCTTCTTAACGCAAACGTTCCCTGAATATTACGGTGCCATTATACCGAGCGAGTGCGAATACTAGGGCAATGTCTATTTATGCTTTCTACCTCGGATGTATCATTGTAAGTATGCGTCAATCAATCTTGCTGTTGACTCGTATTTTTGGCACGGTATGTCGTTTATTTTCCAACACTATTCGAAATTATTATACCTCTGTGTTTGCGATCAATCATAGCTCTAAATCCGTGGCAGTGCTGGTAAACACCGAAACATCGATGAATACCTTGTTTATTCACAGCTGTCAATTCTAATTGAAAAGCCTATGATAAGTCTTTTAATTTGTTCCAATGTCCTGATTCGGATCATCAGATTGAAAAAGGAACTGCAAATGGACGACATACGTCAACGTATCATTATTTGCGACGTAATCAAAATTAATTTATTGTCCATGCTTTTTTTACGTTTACGTTTGTGCTCTGCCGTCTCTGTGTTGTCGAGAAAAAAAAATAGCCAACATAATGTGCTTAATATGCTGTTTGACGACACGCACGATTTGGACGTCTGTCAAATGATACACAGCGAGATATTGAAGTCATTGACAGCCGATTTAAATTTAGCTATTCTATATGGTGTGTGTTGAATTCGAGAGAGAGCAACGTCCTGTAAGTGACAGACTTGGCACATGCCGAACCATTTATCGTTTCTTGCATAATTCGGCTATTTGCGTTAGTTTCACCGTAATATCTATCTAGTAGGCAACGGTCGTCAATATTGTTTCTATTGACAACTTCAAAAAGGTCGACGTCACCTAGCGGCGATATCGTGAACTTTGTCTACAACTGGTTTTACATGTATTGATTATTTATTTTTATGATTTTTCTGAGAGATATTGAATGGTGAAATTTATTTCCACAAACATTTCATTTCCTTGTGTTGATTGGATTTGAAGGACGATTTATAAGTTCGTGTTTATACTGAGGCAGGTATTTTGGGTTAATAACACTTAGCAAGGATCGTGGTGCTAGACTGGATAGTGTCGTTCTCAATAATAAATAATAACAACAATCAAAGGCAGAAGCGAAAAAGTCATGCACTGTACGTACACACTAAGCGGCGTGTGTAAAACGTTGCAAAGCAAAGATACATTGCCCGTGGAGTTCAACGACCTCATAGACTAAGTTCGCACACATCGTGGTCGGCCAACTAGATAAAACAGTGTTGCCAGAAGAAAATAGGCAATTGTTCAAAGTTTTCGATTCCTGTAAAACTGTACGATTCTATGATATCTAATATCATATTTCCAAGTTCCCCTACCATTACATTGACCTCCTAGATATCGACATTGAAAAAAACGTCAAAAAAAAACAAAACTTGGATTGAAAAAAAACCCAAATCTTCTCACCACACGTTTCATCTTGATATTTACGTGCACCAATTCATTCCACGTGATATCCACGGTTCAATTATAATACAAACTCACCATATCCCGGTACACTTCGATTGTGGAGCAGTTTATTTTATCGGATTTCTCCGTCGCTCGTCGAGGAGCCGGCAACGCCGCGGGGATCGCGCTGGTGCATGTGCATCGCAGTCGGCTAGGAATGAGCCGGGCGGCATGAGAGAAAAAAATCTGCGTGTTGCGTAATCAAACGGAGAGACTTTGTTTTTATTTCATTTCTTCGTCGTGGAAGACCTGCGGCGCTGGGTTCAATCATCAGCAGGAAGTAATTTGGCGTAATGGTAGGAAGTACCGTTAAAAGTGACTTCGATGTGTCACTTTGCTGAATTTTTCAAATTAATTTCACTCAAAATGTATGCTGACTTTTTCCAATTTGATTGAAGAGTAACTTTTTATTGAATTCTACTGAACTACAGATGGAATCCACGACTCGTTTTAGCACCTGGTATATTTAAAACAAGATTTAAAAATTTTAAATGTGAATGTGCCAAGGATTATCGCGACCATAACACTTTTTGGCTGATGATTCAGACGTTGTAGTAGGCTATGGAAATAATTCACAAGGTGACATTCACGAATAGCTTAATATTCATATGTCTGACATCTTATTTATTCACCATACAAGCACAAGAAATTGAATAATCCCATGGAAATGAATATATTTGTCTGGGATGATAGGCATTCAAAGACACAACAGAGGAAAAAATAGTAATACTGCTCAAATAAACACATCTTCATGAATATATTTCTTGTTAATTTCAGAATCGGAATGCTCACCTACCTCCTTGCTACGCCCATGGTTACAGAACCGTCAATTGTGTCTCTATGGCAGTGTTGCCAAAACTACGAAACTCATACATAGTTTCACAGAGTTTATATACGTTTTCTAGAATCAATACGTAGAAGAGCAACTTATATCATTCATAATTATAATAACGCCAGTTTTGATCAACACACTCATGAATTTCAATGGAAAATTACACAGATATCCAGACAACATGGCTGCACCACAAAACCGCACTTTGAGGTTAAGTTTCCTAGTCATTTCATAAACAAACATTGCGAATATGAAACCATGCAAATTCACTATGACAATTGATAAAGCACCTACTTTGATGTTCTAACCATCTTCTTTGAACTACCGTTCCTTCGGCATCCTTATTGTTGACCTTCTTCCTAACATCTTTCCTCGGATTTGCCTGATTATCCGTGAACACTTTGTAGGCGGCCAAATTGTCGAATACTTTCGCCGTCTTATCTAGAACTTCAATGCCGGGAGTTCGTAACGCCAAAAGCGGGTCGAATTTGTCACTGAAAAAGTCCAAACGTGGATCGCACTTTACGTTTTCGACGATTTCCACATCTCGTTCTTCGTTAACGTCGTCGGCCATTGTGTAAACAACTGAGCGATCGTAGCGGGGTTGCCGAGTTGACCATACGGAATATCCATAGGTATGAGTAATTTTTTGTATCGCTTGGAATATATGACAAGTCGATGATATAAAATGGTGTGAAAAATTTAAAGAAAATGATCTTGATGGATCGATAAATTTATTTACAAAACATGATAATTTTTCACGACATGAAACACCCTATCCTGACAATTGAAATAACTGGAAGTGGAATTTGAGGTTGGAGATAGGAAAAATATCATAAAGCCTTGCTACTACTGGATATAACAAAACAATCGATTTTCAAAAAATTGCTGACTGAAATCCTGATACGAATTCGATTCTGGCAAATCTACGTATGAATTTATGGAGCTGGCAACACAGTCCAACTTCGATAACAGCAGATATGTGATCAGTTAGTCAGCGTCCTTGATGGTTGGTTCGCATCCTTGCTAACACATAGGCGTCCTGAAAATTTCTTCAAGGAATTCATACGCGCTTAATGCATTCAATTTGAAATTTGAATAATGATTACTTTCAAGAATAATGGTTTGAGGAGAAGAAATTTCCATTTAATCTCAGAACGTTATTATAAGGAAAGCATTAGACCGTGAATGTGAAAGTAAAATGGACAATCACAACATTACTTTCTATTTCTAGACCAAGTGATGTTATTATTGAACGTAATAATATTCTTTAATAAACGAACATAATCGTTTTCCTGAGACTTGTGTTTATTGGACATTAGCAGAGCATTAATTTATATGAATCATAAGTTTTCTATTTTTAGGATATCATGTATTATTTCTCATTACACGACATACATAATCGATATATTTTGGTTGCATCAAAGTATTTCGACATTTATTTATAAATTAGGGATCAATGATTCGGAGTTCACTCTAATTTTCGTTGCATCATCTTGAGTCCCTGTATATATTTATTCTAAAACGAGTACCATTCGACCTTCCGACATTGTACGTGCTTTTTGTACATTTCGCTCTTACAGTTGACAAATAATGAATCAATGACATTCCAATTATAATGAATCCTCATTTTTCCCCGTTTATTCAACTTTCTCCGCATGCATTCCATCGACCTACGGAGAAATGAACTTTTCAATCGGAATAAGTGAAAGTGACGTAACAACAAAATTCGCTGCTTATTTATATGGATATTCCTTTCTTCGTTTCTACTGTTGTTACCTAATTGGTAATCAATAACATAACATGAATCAATTAGAGTGAAATTGGTTTTTGTATATGTGCAGCGAGTGAATCCAATACGGAGAGTTCATCGACCTTGAAGCTACTTTCACACAATAAATTTTCCCATTAAACATCAAAGCGAATGCAACTGAGATTTTCCTGATTGTTCCCAAACAAACTCTCCCACGAATAACCAAAATAAAAATTGATACACAACCAAAACAGCCATGGCTTAGCTCATGGATGTACGCAACCCAACATACGCAAACACGCATTGCTGGTTGTCTAGTCCTACAGGGGCATAATTCCAATTTCAATCGATTTGAATGGTCTTTCGTGATACCAAATTTCCTCTCTTTTTTCAGATTCGTATTGAAGCTGCGTTCATGTATTGGAAAACGTTCAATATTCATCACGATATTTCTAGGTGAGTAAAATTACCATCGTGCTTTCAATTGTTTCAATTTTTACAAGCTGTCAATTTTGAAACACTGTCATTCGAGTGGCATTTCGATCATCGAAGCATTTTTCTTTAATATCGTTGAGAACATCGAGGTCAATTTTAATCTCGAAACATATTCAATTCAGTTTTTAATGTTTTCTCTGAAATACAGCGACTTCGCCAAAAATTCGAATTGGAGCATTCGCCAAATCTTCAATTCAATTCCCTCGTGATAGAAAGCTTGCAGTCCTTGGGAAATAACCCCTAATTTTTCGTGCTAGATCTCTTTTGGGGTTGAGCACCGACCCGACATCTGTCGGGTAGTCATTTTGGCGGGTAGAGGCAGAAGTGGCGGCGAAGGAGGAAGAAGGCGAAGAGGAGGAGGAGGAAGAAGAGTCGGAGGAAAGCCCCGGCAGCAAGTTGGCGGGGACCGACGTCCTGCGCCTCGCGCCTACTACATCGCCAATGTCGCTGGCGATGCCCTTCATCGACAACGATCTACTTTGGAGTTCTGATCACGATGGCAAAATGGTAGACCTCACTTCTTGTCTGCAGGTAACGAAAATTCTAGTCGACATGCTAAATCTAACTTCGCTCAATCGGTGTTTATAAACAGACCATACTTAGCGCTGCACTTCCTGACTAATCGATTTTAAGGTTATGTAATGACTCATTCACTAAATCACTCACTGTCTTCACCAAATGTCTCTCTCGATTAACCACTTATTCCTAGTCACTTATTTACTTGTATACTCACTTGATTACTGATTTATAGTTTATTTATTTATGCTAGAAAGTGCTGTGTTGATGCTTGTCAACAGGAAGTTAGGTTAGGTTCATTCTAATATATTCTTTACAAGGAAGTATTGTGTACCTTCAATCGAGTTATCCCAAAGATAATGAATAAAAATGATATCAGCGCTTTCCACTGCTGTTTTTAACCATCATGATTTCCTCTTAAATCACTTGTAGTTGTTAGAATGTGCACCAACTAAACCCAACAATTTCTTATTTGTGAGATATAAAATGCTTGAAGACTGGACAATTAACTTGGAAATGCGTTATAATTTCTCACTGTTTCTCACCAGAAATAGTAACATGTAACACAAAAAACTCACTTCACAAGTGCACACAATCACAACACAACATCACAGATTTTCAATAAGATAAGAATAACCTTACAAATTTCTACAGCGCTTGTCCATCTAATGTGAACTCATCCAAACTGTAACCACAAATTAGTTACAGTGACCTGTAATTCTGAAAATTTCTGTAATTCTCTCACGACGACTCGACAATGTTATTTGATTTTGAGAATGTGTTTCAGGATGCCTCCGTGGCAATTGGCCAACAAAACATCGCGACGGAAGCATCCAGCGCTCTCGGCGAGCTGTCACAGTCCGACCTGAGCTCGTTGGGACCGACGCTGGGCACAGAAGGCCACATGGCCGACGCCGATGACATTTTCAATCACCTCTCCGACACTACGGCGATAGAGATTGAGCACATCCTCAGCGAAATCAACCAAACGCCGTACATCAAGGTAGGCAATGTTCATACATTCAGCGACGGATATTGTAGTTCTGTTGAGAATTGTTAGATGTCGTTAAAAGTTGTCAATATATGGTTCAGAATATCTACTTTTTTAAATTTGGTGCCTCAATATTTGAGAAGCTATTAACTGAAGTTGGAATGGAGCGATCAATAATCCTTACTGAACGGTTGCGAGCGCCATCTAGTTATCAGTAGTCATACCTCACTTCTCCTCTATTATTTATAGCAGGAGGAAGAGAACAATAACTGCGAGGAGGAATCTTCTTCTACGATGTTGGCCGCTTCGCTCGTTGGGCAAAAGAACGCGCTGGCTTTTCTCGAGTTGCGAAAATACACGATTGCGGCAGCCAATCCAATACTAGCAGAGAAGCTTTCTGCGCCAATCGCGAGAAGCGGTGACGCCGCTGCTAGTTCGAATGGTCGGCCAGAGGTGGCGCCGCTCGTGCCTAAAATCGAGAAAGGTTAGTGGTTATGTTATTACGTTTAATTCTGGTTGTGATTTGGTAACATTGCAAGTATGGTGCGTTTTTTATTACAACAACAATTTTGTTGGAACTTTGTGATGAATTGATATGTAATCAGTTGAATGTCATTCACTGGGATTTCTACTGAAGGAATTAATAGAGGAAATCTTATCGACAACAAACTCTATTTTGAGATATCTGAGAAGTAGACGAACATGTGTTTCTAGTTAAAAAGCTGTTACACCCCCATATTAATGTTGTCATTAAACGAGGGCGACCTCTAGCGATCACACGCTTCTACGGAATGTGACCCCATGGAAAAAAAAAGTAATAATTATTATTCGGAGGGTGTCACAGAACATTTTAGGGTCGAAAAGGGTTGAGATAGTTTTCCCAAAGCAAGTAAGTGAAATATAGGGATCATTAAGTAACCCGTTCCTTAGAAGTTTTCTATAATTTTGTCACCAGAGGCGTACCAGTTTTGATTAAACTGGAATCAACTTGAAATTCGCTTATTTCACTTTTAGATTTTTCGCTGGATTAATTTTTTAACGATGTATCACTATTCTATTTTAGATGAATTATAAATTGACTTCTACATTGATGAATTCAATTATTCAGTTTGTGTTCTGAATATGAATGAAAATCAGTATTAATTATTGTCATCTGATTTTTTTAAACAAAAACAGTTCCTGTCCAATTAATTATTTTTACCACTTTGATCTTGATTAAACATGAGTTTTTCCCTTTACATAACAATAATAAAGATGTAATTTGATTTCAATTCCTCAATTGACGAATTCAAAGACGAAAAAGAAGAATCAAATTGAGAAACGGACACCTGTTCTCTTCACCCTAAAATGTAGACATAATTTCGTTGAGGTGAAACCTCCCCTAATTACACGTTCAGAAAACATGCATCATCCCCTGTTTCCTACGTATCCATCCGACCATATTTTCTTAATGTGTTTATCATAACATCATTTTTTTTGCTGAAAAAATCACCGGCATCTAAGAATGTCGAACTCGCCTGCAAGCCTGGTGTCACAGGATGTTAAATATTTAGTTTTGGAATGATCCCGATTCGTCATAGTGACATTTTTCGAAAGAGGGGGGATTTTTATTTCTACTCGATTTGTTTTAGGGATAATTACGGATATATTTTCAGTTGTGCTGTCAATTTTGGCAGTGGTAGTGGATAATTTCGTGTTCAATCATTGCTATGTATCCATTTTTATTTCAATTCTCGATTCTTGAATTGAATTTTTCGTAATAATTCAGAATGGGTGTTTGTTCAATTCCGAACAAAATCTCAAAAAATAGATTTGCCTGATATTTCACGTTGGAAATTCCAAAAAACCTCGAAAAGTCGCAAAAACTCACGACAATCCCCAAAAAAACCCATATTTTACAACTATTATGTTAGGTTGGTGAAGAATGACATTTTTCTTTCACTGATTAGTACAAAACACATTTATGGTTGAAAAGTGAAAATGTCACCTCGAAAGGAACGACCAGAAAGCTTCCTAATGGAAAGTGAAGTCGGAACCTTATGCGTGGTTTTCGTACCAATTATCGAATTACTCCAACCTGGTTTCCGAGCACTTCACCTAGTTATAGATAATAATTACCAGCAAACTCATCGTATCGAGCCAATTAATGGCATTGTGACCATAAAAATGATGCGAAATGCTATTAGAGAGCATTTCTCCGAGTCGATTTCTTTCTTTCCTCATTTCACACAAATAATGCGAAAAGGAAATCTGCTGAAATTGAATTGCAAGCGATGCACTTTCATTGCTGCTCGCATGATCGTTGAAACTTTCATGTTATTGTGACTCATGGAAAATCTATCTCGACAGTATTTTGTTGTTGTCGATAGTCAAAATACAGATTCTCGAAAATGCCGCTACAGAGGGATATTTCAGATGGGGGTCCACATTAAACTATTTAGTACTAGATGCAAAAATTATATTTATATATCATAAAATTATCATTATGAAATTTCAATTCAATTTCATTTCGTGGATATGGCATATTGATATTTAATTAAAGAATATCATGGAAATTCGTGAAATCAGAACAATCAGGAATTAATTGAGAATATTTCAGAAAGTCTGACATAGAAACTGTAATTCACAATGTAGTATTCAATTAATTTTATTTTTTTCCTCATTATTCATATATTTGATTAGTTCAGTTAGACAAATTAATTACAATTACAAGAAAAAGTTATCAATTCTTCGAATTTTTAGATATTCTCAAATTAATCTGCTGATAATTTGTAGATACATCGATAATAAGTTAGTTTGTGTTGATTAATAATACATTAAAATAGTGAATTTTTCGTATTCCATAATATTTTCAAAAAATCTGAAAATTTGAAAGTAAATTCATCCATAATAAATTATTTTGTTTTGATTAACTCCAAATTGAAATAAAAAAAATAATTCCTTGAATTTTTCTTATTCCATAATATTCACAATTTAATCTTGGAAAAATCTAATCATTTGAATGTAAATTTATCGATAATAAATTAGTTTCTTTTGAATAATAATAAATTAAAAAAAAAAATTAATTCCTTGAATGTTTTTTATTCCATAATATTCTAGAATTAATCTAAAAAAAATAAGAAAATTTGTATATTGTGAAAAGTCTAACATACTTTTGATATTACAGCTAAAAACTGAGCAAATGAGTGTTAATGACGATACAAATTGTCTTCCAGACATCATCAAGTGTCTATAAACCCCCATAAATCATTAACATCCGAATACTATAAATCTCGAGTCTAGTCTATATTATGACCCATTGGTGGTGTACCATAAAAAGGCTTGTAAATAGGTTATAAAAGGCCTTTTGTCTATGCCACCCTCAAAGTCGAGTGAAAAAAATGTGTTTTGGCATGGCGTGCAATAAAAACCCAGGAAATGCTCGTCTTTGATACCTAATTTCATTCGAAAAACGGGTTTTATGATTCTACACAAAAAAGCAATGAAAAATTATCAAAATGTGGTGTGTTTTTTGATGTCAGGTCATGTTGGATTTGATTATTGACGTATTAGGAGCATCTGTGACGTCACACTGTCCCAAATATACCTTGATCTTTGATTAAATAATGATTTTCATCAGCCATGTGGTCGATTCTCATATCCTCCGAACGAGTCCACAGCTATTTACCTCGAAAATGGAATTATTTATTTCAACATGTCAATTCCCATTCCGTCGATCGTTTGCGGGGCATCCAAACAAGAGGATTTCCCTTTCTCAGCAGACATTCATGAGATTTCAAATCTTCCTTATGCAGAAAAGTGAAACTGACGCAATTATCGGATCGAAGTTAGCCGTGACCCGCTTATCGATAGTGTTTTCATTTCGTGGAACGAACAATCGCCGAAAGGCCATTCTTTTCAATTAATTATTTTTTCAGTACCTCCTGATTTTTCGGTGTAGCTTTCGTATTTTTTTCGAAGCAGAACCACGATTCTATAAGATAAGATACTATACAGGGTGTTCCAGAAGTCACGAGTAGAATTTGAGCGGGTTTCAAACCATCCTGTAGCTTTTTATTGTGAAATAGAAGACGATTTGTGTCCAATTGCAATTTAGTACGTGCAGAGAATAGAAAAAAAAATGCAGAAAAGACGATGTATTACATAACATCACCAATCTCATCGAAATTATTGACAAAGCTCTATTAGGAAGGCAATTACATGGGCTTAATTGGTGTCCCAACAGCGGTATCTGTGTTGATGTACAAGGTGTTTGTGAAATACGGTTAATAGATCGCTAGTGATGTCGTCATATGTCAGCTTTGAATCGACTGATCAACAAATCAATTTTATAAGATTATGTTCAATGTCGATAATCAATTTTGTGAATAAAATAAGGTCAGTATTTGTCGTTCTATTTTTGAGGATAATTATACAATAGGAGGGAGAATAATTTTTCTGTGGAGATCTATACCGGGTATCCAAATCATCGTACACATACAATATCTCGTTTATTTGACAAGATGATTTGAAAATTGAAAAAATAAAATAAATTGCACCTTTTTAATGACTAGAATATGACTAGAGATGAGAAAAAAAAAGAATTTCAAATATTGTCAAACACTATCTAGTGTAGCAATGACTCAATTGTTGTTAATAATAATTTTCTTTGCCTAAAAAATTAAATAGAAGACTATAACATTCCAGACTGAATTAATCAATATCCATTAATCATGATAAACTCTGGGACCGGAGATGGAAAAAACCATTTGACACTTGGACATCCTATGGTGATATTCACTTGTTTAGAAACGGTCTCTTTAATGACCCAAAATAACGCTTTTTGACAGGTGTGAACTGCGAATTGTGAAGTGTCCTTAATAGATTTTCTGGGTCTCTCTTGGCGTATTTTTTACAAGTGGAAACAGCTTTAGGTTTCGATTCTGACACGGTGAATCGTTTTTGGGGAATTTTTCGGCACTTCAACATAAGGAAACACATGCGAGAGGTGACAGATGAAATGTGTGAAGTTGTCAACAAAGTGTACCGGAACGAGTACGTCACTGCATTGACTCGAAGTTAATTCAGAGTTTTCTCTCGTCTAAATACAAAAAAAGAAATGTTGTTTATCTTGAATTTTATTTATTTTTTGTTCATCTTTTCATTAAACAACCAAAAGAAATAATATAAGGTACTACATCCAAATAAATTATATTTTATAGGAGGTCTAGTAATCCCGTGAATCTAGTGGGGTTAGATCAGGACATCTAGCTGCTCACTTTGAATCCTCCTTTAGATTTAATTGTACCCTAATTTCTGTAAAAAAATTGCACGTGCATGTATAAGAAGATGTTCTTCTCGATGGAATAACGAAAAAAATAAAATGACGTCAAAATAATGTCGACAAAAAAATCAAGCCCTCAATAAAACAACTGCTGTTGCCGTTGTTTTAATTTTCGATAATCAAAGTCGACTATGTCGATTATTCGTTTGTTTATTACCTGTCCTAGTGCGATAATCAAGTTGGCATTTGGCGCAACAGGTTGCGGCGCCCGTCTTACGTCACAGCGCGTTGCGTGTTCGAATGTCTTTAAGCGCGGGCATCTTTGATGCCGGTGCGGCGTACTAGTGTGCCGTAAGTAGAGGTACTCGGTATGGTACTCTATGCAGACGCTGGGTGTTGCCGTTGCGTAATCGTGAATTTCGGTTGGTCGCGACCGGCTTTCACTGGTGTCGACCTAGTGAGTACACAGGAAAAAAAAAATACGAAAGGAAAAACGGTTAATTCCGCCAGGTTTTAACGAGACCATGTTTTTAAGCTGAAAAATTGAAAAACAGTTCAACGATAATTCTCACTCGAACGTAATTGATTTTGTCATTATTATTATTATTATTGTTATTATAATAAATCGGTTTTCTACTGGCTGACCCCTTTTTTCGATTTTACAGTCGCATATTGGAAAACAAATGACAACTGGTGATTTTTGACAGAAGAATCCAACGTATTTTTCAATAACATCGTCAAATATCCTTTGATTCAGCTGAATCATCTCCAAAAAAAAATCACACAAGTATGAAAAAAAAAACAAAACAAAATACCGTTGTTGATTGAATAAAAATATCACGTTTGACCTAAAGATGTCAAGTGCCAATGCTCAACTTTCTGTAAAAATTGACCTCGCTTTGGCTTTTGCTTTTTTTTCGAATAATTTTTCGCGTATTCATATTACGCAACAATTAACGTGTAACCGCAACTAGTTGGACGTGAGATGCGTACCAAACTTCGAAAGAAATTGTTGTGGAAACAATTGAGTACGAGGCCAACAACACCTTGTTGTTTGGTTGTTAAGCAACAGGTGACGCGTCAGATTGGTTGAATAGTACGGGTGATGGCGTTACATTGCAATCAGTTATTTCCTCGACGTATTCAACACAATAAAAAACAGTTACAGCGAATCTAAACCTAGCGAGTAATTGAGGTTTGGTCAAGAATGAAATAGGTGTTCTTTTGTCAGAGGAAATACAGCTACAAAAAAAATATTCTTGCAATAATTTCACCTCATCTCCCGTACTATAATATCCGATTGATTTCGGTAGGATGGCTCGAGCGGAGATAAACTAGAAACGGAGGTGAACTATGAACGAAATAGTCATGTCGGTAACGATCGTTAATTGAGCTTGATTGAGATTATTTACCGAATTGAGAAAATGATGAGACCGTTTATCGGTGTCTGTTTTTTTAAGTAGGTTACCGATCGTTATCATACAGTGTGGCCCATTTTTAATGGAAACACCCCCCTGAAATTTGAAGTTGTAGACAGATTTTAATATATTTTTTTTGAAATGTTTATTCCAATTTTCAGGGCATACTGCGATATTTTTTCCTAGTCGAAAATACACCCTATATCAACCGATATAGTCATGAGGATAGTTTTTATGATTTCAACAATAAACTGCCGCCAGATGAAAAAAAAACGAATGACGTAGATTTTTTTAATGAATTCAAATAATAATGAGGGAAAAAAATTCAATTAACGTAACTATGAAAACTAATTATTGGAATGTTTCATTAAAAAATCTGAGCTATTTTTTTTATCTGGTGACACTTTACTTGTTGAAATCATAAAAAAAATATTCTCATGGCTATATCTTTTGATATAGGGTGTTTTTGTGACTGTTAGCTGTTTCAAATTTTGTCCCTGGGTAGATCTTTTACTACTTGACATTTCAAAAAAATATATTTATTCAAATTTTGGGGGGGTGTTTCCATTAAAAATGGGTCACACTGTAGGACAAATATTGAATACACACGAGTGCCAACTGAAGAAAAAACTGTTTGATACTTCACACCAAACCCATCGATTACGTGGTCTATCATACAGGGTGTCTAAGATAACGTGGGATGGATTCCGAAATGCGTGTTTTGGAACTTTCACAAGTAAACAGTTTTTGTAGGGAGGAAAGGGCGACCCAACAACAAAATGATCATCAATAATCTACCAAAGCACCCACATGTGGGCCCTTGTGGCACTTCCTCCGCGAAGAAAGAACCTTTTTGTAAACATCTCTTTCGGAACTCGTAAAAATACTCTAAAAAGGAAGCAAAAAAATGTACAGCCTCGTTCGGTGCGTGACTTTCGCATCCAAAGGGATGTTTGTGGATGTACGAAACAGTTGAGGGTCGGCGTTTTGCAAAGCACACTGCTACTTTGCCACACATGCTGGTTAAGTGGCGTTTATAGGGTGCTAATGATTTTTTTCTCGACAATTCTCTGGGGAAGATGGAAACAGAGGAATTGTAATACTGTCGTGATATGGTAAAAAAAATGAAACTGAGAGTAGAGCGGAGAAAAATATGACGATTGAGCGCAACATCGCTTATAGAAATGTTGATGGTTAAAAAGATACAGTACGTTTGAAGTTGGAATTTTATTTACAAATTTCTCAATAGCTTCGACAGTTTTTATGATATCGGTTTAAAAATTGGTACATTGGGGGTTTTTAGGACGGCAAACAAGAATATTTTATCAGTATTAACGTAGTTTTTAGAGGGCGCCACTTACCCACTTACAATTATTTAAAAATACGCACAACTTTTTTGTCCGTCACAAATCAACATTTTCGATCGAGCATTTATCGAACTACGTTACCTTTTGAACAAAAAAGTATTCTTGGAAAAAGTCGAAAAACCTTACCGTTTCTACGATAAACCCGATTTCAAGAATTGAGGACACAAATAAATTCAAATATTTTCACCATATTAATGAAACACCCTGTATACTGATAGTCGACGGATTCCACAATATTGCTTCGGGCACCTTGTATAATGAATTGTTGATAAAATTGGCACGGATATCAATATCGTAGTACGAAGATTTAGCAACAATTATACGGTTAGGCAATCGCCGTTTCAATGATCATAATAAATAATGGCAATAATGATAATATACGGCATCGGGTAACATTCATCCTTGACAACGGTGTTCACTAGACGGAATAATTCAAGCCCTCAAGGAACATTCTGTACACGATTTCGTTTTCTTTCTTCGGTATGAAGAATTTATTAATTTCACTTGATTTTCATCAGCAGTGTTGTTAGGAACTTTTTTCCTCATTTTGTACCAGAAAAAACGCACCTGAAATATTGCCGTGCGATTCTGAAACACCCTGTATTTTTTTAATGGAACACAGTTTGAACAATGAACCTAACCTTTCTTTCTGTTTCGGTGAAAAAATTGACAAACAGCAATACCGCATTTTCTGATCGATATCATGACGAATTAATCGGTTCCTTTTTTCGATTACACGGTGACTCAACATGAACCCGATTCGCCAGAGGTGTGTATGCGTGTGTGTGTTTGTATATGTCACGAATTACCGGTTGCTATTATAAAAAACTTGATGATAGTAATTCAAATTCGGAATTTCGTAACGTTCTCCTATCTCGTAAAAGGATAATGGGTGGGGCATACAACTATTTCGAGTACTAGTAAGTGTAAATGGAAACGACATTGATTAATGAGCTATTTGATTTTTTTGCTTGTTATTTTCATTCATCCATTTTCTTGTAATTTTGACGTTCCTGGCTTCCACTTTTCATGTTCATTTTTCGTTCTGGAAATATCTGGAAAAATATTGCCAACAACTTAGTTGATGATAGTCTTTATTTTGCAACGAATATTCACCAAATATGTCAGAAGTAGAACTCTTTATTTATTCAAGGAAGAAATTATTGTAGTTGTATTCCAAAAAGTTCAGCTGGTATAATGAAAACTGATGTAGGATTGATAGTATGAAGAAATCCAAACGTCAAAGTAGTGCATTGTCGACTAGACAGAGAATGTGAATGAATTTATCCAAACTTGAATTTTTGTGTTTTAGAGTTGAATGTATCAGTGACAGAAGTCACACCTCGTCGTTGAAACCTTTGAAAGTGAATTGCATTTAGAGTGGGCTTGGCAAGCGTAATATTTGTACGATAATTAGGTCACAAGTGCGAATGATACATTTTACATTTGGCAGAAAAACCAAACGTTCATTAAGGGGAACGCTACAATGCCGGATATTTATTTTGAATACAGTTGGTTTACTTAGTTTCAGAGGTTTTTGGAATAGTATTTCAGGTCAATGTTGGTGTGTTTTATATTTATTGAAATTTTGTCGCTTCAGAATTGGCATATGTTTAAAAATAATTTGAATAAAAAGAATGGAACATCGTTATTTTTATACTATTTTGATAATAGCCTCAAGAAAAACTTGCTCGTACACCACTGGTGAATTATAATATTCTCCTCATGTTCTTCAACCTATTACCCAAATTTTGTCCCTCTTGACTTTTGGGCGAATTCCATTCAGTTTCCTCAGAAATTAATAAATTTGTAAATTGTGTCAAAGTTACATACTCTGAAATGTTTATACCATTTTGATATTTGATATTAATTATTACCATTTTTATGCATCATGTAGTTATTATCACATTATACTTCATTATTTTCATTTATATTTATTGCATTTCCTTGTTTTATTTTTTCTAATATCATCACATGTCATTCTGACCTTTACGAAATCCAGTGCTTTTTAGGCTCGAACTGAATTTTGAGATGACAACTTATAAATGGAATCGTGAAGTGAAATTCAACCTAGTTACGTTGGTTATGGCCCGTTTATCTGTCAAATTATCCGCATTGCCAAATATCCATGACCCTCTTTCCTCTGCCTAATTCAAAACACATCAGCGAATCCTAAAAATATACTCACTCATCAACGAAAATTATACATTCGTAGTAGCTGAGGTATCATTTAGTTAATATTGATTTCGATAATCGACAAAATGGTAATTCAAAGATTGATTGTTCATTTTTACAGTTGCTCGAATTACAAGAACTGAGAGGTGTGAATGAGAGACGTTTCAGAATTGAAACCACAGTCCTTAGTGTGATTTGATGCAAATTTGATACTGATAAACAATTCGAAGGTTTTCAGATGTGTGCAGATTAATTTTTCCACACTCACAGACTTTTTCCATAGTCATGATCTCATTTGCTAAATACAGAAATAATATTAAAAGTCAAAAGTTTCTAGTTTGAACATTATTTTGAAAACGGTGACCTCATTTAGCGTTTGTTACTATTCAACAGCGAAAAATAAACAGAATTATTTAACCGAATTGTGAAACTTATTCACCTCAACGTGTGTTGTAAAGTTCCTTTACATTTCTCGAATACTAAGTAGCAAAATTTGTCAGCGTGGTCTTTGAGGGAATTTCCCACATTTATATCGCATGTAAAATATTTGTTGATATTGTGACTAAGCAAATATTGAAATGCATATCGGAATAACCGTACCCTTCGTATTTAGTATAAACATTAATGAAGATGAACAGATGAAGTGCCTTCCCATGTTACTTGATCAAAAACAAAACGATTTACACGATCCATGGCATTCTAGATCGAAATAAGGAAAAATATACAGGATGTCCCATTTAAAAATTGAAAGTTGGGGTCATTCCCGGTCAAACCGGTAGTACAGCAAAGCAAGTTAAAATGCCATAAAAAATGTAAATTGAACCATAATACACAACCCCCTAATTTCGTTCATCTATCTTGCCCACGAATAAAAGGGTTGATTAAAATAAACGGTTATTCATCATATAATCTGCTTGCTATAAATAGTAATTTACTCCTTTGATTGTAATTACGATGAAATGTGTGGATATGTTTGTCCATACCACATAGATGACTCGAAAGATGGTAATTTTCTGGATTTCATTGATTAATCAATGCAATGTACTATGAGTAATGATGATTTTGCCACTTTCAATGTTGATAAGCAATATCGAAACGGAAGATACGTGTGGTCAAAATACAAATCATCGGAATATACTGAATAAATATCAAATTATCTGTCATCTGCCACATGAAGGGTTTTTGTCAATATTTTCATTCCGTATAATAATATAATAATAATAATGTTTATTCACCATTTTTGGTGCACTTGGTATATATGGTATGTCAGTTGTAGAAATAAATATGAGGAAATGAAAATAAGAATCAAAATTGAACTAAATATAAAAATATACAGGGTGTTCCTTGAATACATGCTAATATTTGAAGGGGTTATTTTTTGACACGTTTCAAGAAAAAATCTTCTTATATAATCAAGACTTTTAGGACATACATTTATAGGAAGTTTTTTTCTCAAACTGTGTCAAATAATCACCTTTTCAAATATTAGGCTGTCTTTAAGGAACACCCTGTATACATATCACACGTATTTGTAAAAGTATGAGAATTTTACGACGTTCACAAAAATAAAACCTCTAACTGAAATTGTAAACAGTGGAATTGAAATTGTTCGTGAGATTGTCAATTAAAAAATCATTTCTGACACTTCTGACCACATTTGGTAACTTATTGCAAGTTGTTGTTTGATGTTGATGGATTCTCAAAAGATCACCATTTCTAGTATTATAGTTGCGTTCTCATATAATTCGGTGTTTCGCCTGATGAACAGGATACACTTGAGGATGAAGCTGAAGAGTATCGTGTTATTCAAAACTTTTTATTTCCAAATAGGCCACCCTCAAGCAAATCTGAATATTCTCAATGGAAAAACGCGTTTTACACACTCTACTTGGCCGTGTTGCATTTAGAGAAAGACGATACGCAGGATCACGTTACCTAAAAGGGATGTAAATTTTTGAACGTCATTTGATGCAACGTACCTAAGACGGTAGTGGCTCCTGAACCTTTCCGTACGTCAATATTTGCTCAAATCGGAGGAAGATTTGGTTGGTTAAATTTGTGTTACTTTTCCCAGGAATTATCATTAATTAATTATTTTTTTGTAGAGTAGAATTTTTTTTATTTTGACTTTGATTTTTTTTTTCATTTTTTCAATTTCAACCAAAAAAATAAAACATACTGCTTTGATATTGAAATATGGAAAGTGAGGTTATAAAGAAACGAAAAAGCGTCTCCAAATCCTAATAAGAAATCAAAGACTAAATTGAATAGTTGACACAAACCACAAATTTTCCCCGAAATACTGAACTCATACCCACAAAATCTACCACAAAACTTCAGCCCGGTGGTATCAGTAGCAACTCCCATCGAGAATGAGTTTGTTAGCGCCACCAGCGTGTGAACCTGTCCGATACGGCTCAGTTTCCTTAAGGACTCTAAATCAAAATGCCACTTTGTCATAACGATGCGAAATCATCACTAGGTGTCAAAAATTTGGCTTGTAAAATCGACTGGGCGTAGACGACAGCTAAGAAGGAATCGACAGCCAATTATGCCGTAGGCTATTTGGGAAATTGAGCGTGGGCATTTATACAGGGTGATTCAAAGTTTGCAGAAATAAAGATCGCATGATTCCGATTTTTTTTAGAGAATTCTTCGACGGTGAATGGATGTACAGGGTGTCAACTCAATTTGGCAGTATGGAAATGATGGAATCATTCTTCAGAAAAACACGAATAAATGGATGTTAGGGCAGTATACCAATTTTTTTTTTTTATTTCAATTAGGACGGAAACACCACGAAGTAAATATTTTTTATTCTTCCTGAAGTATCCTGGGGATAATATACAGGGTGGAATTTTTTATTAGAGAATTATTCGACGGCGAATGGATGTACAGGGTGTCCCATAAAAAAAAAGTCAACTCAACTTGGCAGTATGGAAATGATGAAAACATTCTTCAGAAAAACACGAATAAATGGATGTTAGGGCAGTATACCAATTTTTTTCATTTCAATTAGGACGGAAACACCACGAAGTAAATATTTTTTATTCTTCCTGAAGTATCCTGGGGATAATATACAGGGTGGAATTTTTCATTAGAGAATCATTCGACGGTGAATGGATGTACAGGGTGTCCCACAAAAAAAAGTCAACTCAACTTGGCATTTTATCGAAAAAATCCGATGTTTTTCCAATGCATCTAGCTCTATTATTATACCAAACTTTCATTCCACCCACACAAGACGTTTCCATCCTTCATTTTCCATTTTCCATAATTCTCGTTATGGAAAATATCGATTCCCAGTCCCGGCTTCACGCAGTAGACATTATTTTCTATAGGGGCGTTGGTCCTGGGGGCGGATTACGTGGGGGTATACGAGTGGGCGGCAGATATCGACTTTCCCCGCCGACTCGGTTGGGGTAGGTCGTTTCACGGTCAATGTCAAGGACACCAGACGGCGGTATCCATACCCCATTCCAGTTTCTCCGTTTTCCTACCGCTTCCAAACAATTCCCGTCTAGTAGGGTTGTTTATTGAGCTACGCCACGTCTTTTGGGGGTGGGTGTCTTGTAGACGACGGTTTCAGAACTTGACGTTTGGTTGTGTTATGGAAATAATTTGTTTATTATTCAGTCTAGCTCAATAAAAAATTTATGTGATGTTATAAATCGATGCCAAACAACTACACAGTGGATATCTTTCACAATGCCTGAAATATTCCAAAAAAAAACAAAACAAATTCGTCGATCCATGGAAAATGATGAAATCATTCTTCAGAAAAACACGAATAAATGGATGTTAAGGCAGTATACCAATTTTTTTAATCCAATTCAATCGAAAACACCACAGGGTGAATTTTTTTAATTCTTCCTGAAATATCCTGGAGATAATATACAGGATGGCCCAACGAAAACGTACCGGAAGGTATAACTACCAGGAAGAGATTTTATCGAGAAAAACCTGGAACACGTCAACTTTGTATATGAGGCAGACAACTTTTGACGCAAAAAGTATAGCCCAAACTTTACCCCCAAAGCAGGGGTAGCATCCCCAAAATTTTTCCAAATGGGAATGGGGTCGAATGATACCTCGTTGAAAAGCCCTTTTGATTCTCTATACATTGCTTTTTTATTTTTGAAATTTCGTCTACTCGTTGTGAAGAAATGGACCTTTAAAAAATAATCAAAAAATACAAAGAGTTAATCGATATCGCTCAGAAACTTACCGTATTGTTGAAATAAAGGTTGAGAATATTAACCTGAAAACAATTCCCTTTGTTTATTCCAGCTAGTTTCTCTATAAAATTTCTTCTTGGTACGTTTTCGTTAGGCCACCCTGTATAAACCATCCATTTTCGAGCATTCTTGCTGAAAACATTCACCAAAATTTCGATTTGGAGCATCCGCAAAAAATTTGATCTGGAGCATCCGCCAAAATTTCGATTTGGAGCATCCGCAAAAAATTTGATCTGGAGCATCCACCAAAATTTCCATTTGGAGCATCCGCAGAAAATTTGAGCTGGAGCATCCACCAAAATTTCCATTTGGAGCACCCGCCAAAAATTAAAACGTTCCGAAGGCTACCAACATTTCATCATTCATTGACCAATGAAACTCCAGTTCCAGACACGAACCATTCTCGATGTTTTGAATGGAAACCATCCTCGTCGATTCTGATTTCCGAGCACGGCTCCATCGTCCAATGTCATGGAAATCGAGAGTTTTCCATGCCCAGGCGACGTCGCGACGGCGTACTCGATTCGACGCCGCCCGTCGTCGAAGCTCCATCGATTTTTCATTTCGCTTTTTGCGGCCTTGAACCTCACTCAATGCGGTTTCTGTTAGATTTTCCTTACCGGCGCTCGCTTTTCCGTGAACGGAAAAGCCATTAAAATACGTATTTTTTGGAGGAGGTTGATTTGGATTAGGATTTCTATTCGATTTGGTGTCTTTTGGGGAAATCTCGCGTTCTACCAAATTACTCAACTATTTAGTTTGACATCTCTACTTTCTAGAATGACAATACAAATCATTCAACTCCATTCTATTTTCAAAATAAACCAATTTATAAATTTTGAGGCGGAAAACTGTGACGTACTCAGGGAGTTTAGAGTGAATATAGCTATCGTAAGTTATGTTATGGTGTAATCCGGATGATCGCGGAAGAAATCTACGAATGCATTTGCGCAATTGCCAGATCTACCTTTCTATTTTCATGAAAATAAATTGAAAGCTGTTCCGAAAATTCAAACACAAAATTATATTGGAATAATTCACTTCGAGAACAAATTTGATTCATTCAATTATTTTCTATTCAGCCATAGCCCTCGATTATATCATCGCATTCATATATTTTCGCATGTTATGTGCTAGTTATATTTCATAAGACGTATATGATATTATATCACGAAAGGTAAACAATCCATGATTTGGTATTGCAAAATCCACGACATATTTTACCAAGATATTCTGGTCAGTTTTTCCGCATATTTAGAATAAATTAGAAGCAGGGCAACACTGTACTTCCGCTCGCAAAATCTCAATTTGTTCCTGTGTGAACCCGGTTTTTCACTTGGTACGTCATCAGAATGGTGGAGGAGCCAAAACTAGTTTTTCAAAACGAAATTCTGGAGTCAAATTCGATCGCACAAAAAAAGAAAAAGTACGGGTGTAATAATTTTTCATACCTTTTATGGAAAAAATAAAATCTCAATATTGGAAACTTCCTCATTGCATTTGAAATATCTAAAATATCCAGAATCAAAGAACAGGTTCCGCATTTTCTTTTCCCTTTCCCCACGATTTCCAGAGGTTGTAGCGAGCCATTATTGTCTGCAAAGTTGTCTTCCCTGGAGATAAAACACCGACCCATGTATGGAGGCAACAAAACGAACAAAAGGTCTGGCTACATCTTGGATGCTGTTGTGTCTTTTTTCTTCCACAGAAAATTATTCCCTGAGGACTTCCTCAGAATTTTCCAGGCAATAACATTAGTTTGGCAACGTCGTTATCCTTCCGAAAAATGAATCGATAACAACACGAGAGATATTCGGGAAATGTTTAGCGAATGAGAAAGGACTGGCAGTATACAGGGTGTACCTCAAAGACATGCTGATATTTGACACAATTTGAGAAAAAAACTTCCTATAAACGTATGTCCTAAAAGTCTTACCTTTTGAGATACAGGGTGATATAGATTATTAAACGGTTGGTACTGCGATATGAAGCAATTTTAATTTAATTATTTCAATCAAGAAGAGAGCATCTGACAAGGGAAATATATTTTTTGGATTCTCATTCATTTTGGAACGAATTTGATCTCTTAATTTGCTCTCAGTTGATGCATAAACATTTTCACGCCGCATTAGATTTTTGAGGAATAGATCCTGAAGTAAAACGATATTTATTTTTTTAAGCGAAAACCATGCGTCGTACAAAGAAAATCCTTCAGATTGATTTTGCTCAATAATGAATGAGGATCTCAAAGTAATTCTTATTATGGAAGTAAGCAGTGGCGTAGTATTTTTTTCTTCAAAAATATTCAATGCAAAAACCGTACGGACGCCACTGGTAGAGAAAATGAAAAATTCCGTACATCACAAAATGCGCCTTGATGCATAGAAAACATGTATCAAATTTTTTAAAGATGTCTAAAATATTATCTCAGTTATTATTAAAAAACTGTTTTTTCTCTTTAATTCTACCACCCTGTATCTCAATAGTTAAGACTTTCAGGACATACGTTTATAGGAAGTTCTTTTTCCTAAAATGTGTCAAAAAATCACCCCTTCAAATATCAGCATGTCTTTAAGGAACACCCTGTATAGGATTGAATAGCCTCCAAGATCCCCCGATCAGATAGCTCTCGATCAATTCATACGAAGTTATTTCAAATCGAAAGTATCTCTCAGTAGACTTTGTCACATTAAACTGAAGCTTCTCCTAGTTATGATCGGACCGAATTTTTAAAACCCAAGAAGGTGACGTTGCATTACTCAAAATTGATTTTTGTTTGTTTGAGGTGAGTTTAATCTGTTGATGCAATTGATGCAATATATCATTTCCAACGCAGTGTAGATTTTTTTGCTTTGTAATTTCTATTAAATATTCTTGAAATTAATATCTCCGCAGGTCTCAGAAGCCATTTCTGAGATACAAACATTTCCATGAACGTTTTTGGTACGGTTTCTTCGTGGAATTTTCTAATACAGTGATATCAACATAACCTGTTTTCAACGTTCCTATTGGAGGAAAATTCCTAACACCAAGGACATGTACAGGGTCCTGCATCTAGGCTGTCCTCTTCCATCTGATTTCAATTGTATCAACTTCTAGAGAATTTTCCTTGGTATGCATTTTGGGCCATGAGTTTATCCTCGAAACTTTTTTTTTCCAATACGTCCAAGATGTCTGCCATGCGTTGAGAAATCTGTCCAAACAAGAGAAGAAATCTGCATAATGGCCAAAATCGCCTCACGTATTTGAGACAGGGAGTTACTTCGGGGAAAATCGTGTGGAAAATCGATATAAATATTTCATTTTCGACTCGCGATGCTCAAGACATCCATCCTCTTCTCGTTCTCTCTCCGTCTCTCTCTTCGTTCGCATCGTTTCCCACTCCTTTCCAGACTGGGAAAGTTCAAGGGAAATGGGTTTTCCCTTTCCAGGTCAACACGACGGAAAGGGCAGGTCAAGTTTAAGGAGTTAACAGGTTCTAGACACCACAAAAGTGAGTTATGGATGGTGATGTTCGGTATTGAGCTTGAGTAATTTGTTCGGTTGTAGACAATATTCAGAACAATGATAAATGACATATCTTTCGAATGGAAAATTTTGACAACTTGAAAACTCTGTTTTTGGATGAGGAATCTGGTTGAGGGGTTATATACAGTTAGAATTTTCAAAAAATCGTTTTTTCAATTTTTTTTCTTAATGTACATATATCTGGAAATACACACAGAAAATTTTATATCGTTCCGGTGAATACTTTCGAAGTTACACGCAAATTTCAAAAGACGTTTCAGAGTGCTTGGAAGTGCTTTTTAAATTTTTAATGCGTTTTTCTCAACCAACATTTCTCGAAAACGGATCAACCGAAATTTTAATACGAGCTTCTTGAATATATTTTTCAGTAATTAATCGCAGATTTTTTCTCACCAATGTATATTTTTTTATTAACAATTCAAGGCCGAAATGTTGGTCAAAAATCGATTTTTTTCTTTGAGACACCGACATTTTGTCAAAAAAAATTATTTAACTCATTCCTTCGATTAATTACTGGATTCAACATTACTTTAACAAAATCTGTTTGGTTTTTTAATTTCGGATGATCCAGTTCAGAGATATACCGAGTGGTCACCGCAAAACGTCTTTTTTGAGAGGAGCTCCCGGAGCTCAGCTGTAGCCCCTTCCCAAATAAATATTTTCACTAATACTTAGTCTTAAAATACTGTTTTTTTCGGCCTTCTAACTGTATATAACCCCTCAGGGCAGTCTGTTTCGACTTCTCTAATCTTAAACAATATCCAAATCCCTTTTGTGTTCTGCGAGAAATGAAAATCAGGCTATCAATTGATAATATCAAAGCTCTCTTGCATGATATCTTCGCAGTACGATTATTTTCATAGCTAAGCCATATGACTTAATGGAGAAGGAACATATCGATGTCAAGGAGTACTAGACTTACACCTAACCACTCTTTTACTCAGCAAGATATGAAACGACGATGAAATGAATGCTCACTCGCTTGCTAGGAACTGTGTTCTCTATCTGTAATGTAAATTATCGTCGTTCTAGAATTTTTCCACGTTTATTTGGGTCGAAACCATAGACCTTGGATCGGACGAGTTTTCAGCCTGAATTATAAGTCAAAATGGTGTCATTCGCAAACTATCTCTTATCACAAAAAATAAATAACTCACATTTTCATTATTATTATTAAGTAATTCCAGAACAACGAGCAATTTTCTCGAAATACAACAATAACAACGTAAAAAAATCCTTGCCAACCAAAAAAAAACAAAGTTCATGTGAGAAATAACATCAAAATAAATAGAAGCTACGCTTGGTTTTCGATTCCCCTCTCTGTATCCCTTAGTTTTCCACCATCCTTCTGGGTAGGTCTAGCAGCCTCGAGTCTGGCGCGTGCGCTGGCCTACCTCAATGTTCAGACGCTTGTCACTGTCGCTTTCCCTTTCCAGTATCGGGAACTTTCCTCACGAAAATATTTGTGGCTGCTATTGGAAATGTTCTGAGAATACAGTAGACGTATATGGAGAATGGGACGTAGGATTATTCTGAAAATTTGGTTTCTCGAGTCATCAGTTTTGTTCTACCGATCTAGAATGTTTTCAGCGTTGCGGCGTTGCCGCTTCTATCGAAAAGTAGCACCAACTTTGTTATTTTGAATGGAACACCCTGTATTTTATTCCATTTTTCGTTCCTCTAATACTTTTTAGTCATTTTCGTATGATACTTCCCTATACTTAACTCGAAAGGTTCTCGAGAAATTAATTGATTTCCTTATTTTTCGTGCAAAACATAGCTTCAATCAAATGTTTATTACTGCGGTTTTTGGATTCGTAGAAAGCTGAAATTTTGGGTACAGTTTACCGATGTCCTGTGTGTCAATTATGTCTGAGGAAATTCGTTCTTCATTGTACAGGGCCATTCTAATTTGATGACTTTATCGATAGATACAAAAATGGTGAAAAGTGCATTTTTTCGAATGGAATGCCCTGTATATCATTTAATATCCTGAAAGACAATTGGAATTCCTTCCAAATGATATATTATGTTCCTATACCTAAATGTACACATATGTATAAAAATCGGATTATTTTGCCATATTTTGTATTAGATAGCTGAGAAATGTCGAAGTTTCCATTCATTTTGAATATACAGGCAATGAGCATAAATTCGAGAATGACAGAATCGTCACGTGACCAAAAAACAACATTGAAAAAAATGCTTCATTATATTCAAAACGTTGAATAATCTATTCACAGTATACAGGGTGATTCACCTAAGTGGTTCATTAGAGGTTTATGGAGAACTGGAAGAGATATCAACTTGAAATTTTGGTGGATGCTATTACTCAATGTGTTCTATTTTCCTAAAATATTTTCAATACGCTGTTACTTCCGGTTAAACCGGAAGTGATATCAACTTCGTTTTTTCAAATGGAACATCCTGTTTATTTTTGCATTTTCGAATTCTACGAAGAATTCTGGGCCTGTTGGATTTCGAATTTTCTCCCTATCGTGATTCGTTTGCAAGATATTCCATTTTTTCGAAAAATTTTGACAGATGGACTGACTAACTAAAATGTCCATATAATCTTCAATTTTCAAGATTTAAGGTTCAATTTCCGTATACACATGAATGAAAGAGTGTTCTATCAGGTATCCTCAGAAGTGTTCCAAAATATTCAACAGGGTGTTTGATATTTCAGTTTACCTTTTGTAAATTTCAAATCGCAATAACTTTTTTATTTCAAATAGAATGACTATGCAATTTTCACACTATCCGACGTAAAATTTAATTTCCTATCGATTTGCATACGCATACCAAACCGATAAAATGGATATTTTCAGAGATATCAACAAAAATGTGGAAAAACGTTAATTTGTCTCGTGTGTATTTTCACAAGTGTGCTTTGTATGGTTCTGAATTTCATATTTGAAGAATAATATGAACATCAATCCATTATAGATATAGAAATCGAAACATCAAGTCATGTGACCTCGAAGGCAATCACCATGATCCACCCTTGCCGAATCCATCAGTCATCAATTTCTGTATAATGTTTCTAACACCATATGATGGTGCACCATATTTGTTTCTTTTCGTGTTAGGAATCAATTAATATTCATATTATTCGTCAAATATGAAATTTAGAACCATCCAAAGCACACTTGTGAAAATACACATGAGACAAATGAACGTTTTTCCACATTTTTGTTGATATCTCCGAAAATATCCATTTTATTGATATGGTATGCTTATGCAAATCGATAGAAAATTAAATTTTACGTCGGATAGTGTGAAAATTGCATAGTCATCCTATTTGAAATAAAAAAGTTATTGCGATTTGAAATTCACTAAAAGTAAACTGGAATATCAAACACCCTGTTGAATATTTTGAAACACTTCTAAGGATACCTGATAGAACACTCTTTCATTCATGTGTATACGGAAATTGAACCTCAAATCTTGAAAATTGAAGATTATATGGACATTTTAGTTAGTCAGTCGATCTGTCAAAATTTTTCGAAAAAATGGAATATCTTGCAAACGAATCACAATAGGAAGAAAATTCAAAAAGCAACAGGCCCAGAATTCTTCGTGGAATTCAAAAATGCAAAAATAAACAGGGTGTTCTATTTAAAAAAACGAAGTTGTTATCACTTCCGGTTTAACCGGAAGTAACAGCGTATTGAAAATATTTTAGGAAAATAGGACACATTGAGTAATAGCATCCACCAAAATTTCAAGTTGATATCTCTTCCAGTTCTCCATAAACCTCTAATGAACCAGTTAGGTGAATCACCCTGTATAAAAATCGTCAACATCGTGTAATGTTTCAACAATCCAATACATCATAATAACAAGAATTGCATGGAAATGTACTTTGTTGTTTCTAAATTTGGTTTTCGGGGAATCGTTGAAAAAAGAGACAACCGGCAACACCACAATTGCTGGCGGGCTGTCACTTCATTTCCACAAATAAGTAGGCTATGGCAATGTTTCGTGTACTCCTCAGTGCATACAAACTTCATTTCGAGCATTATTTGAAGAACGAATTTTTCACAAAATTTCCCAACCTTGGAAAATTAACCAGTCCTATGAACAACCCATGATTCGTCCTTGAAAATGAATAATCCTGCCGAGGGGAATCTCCTCGATCGTCGCAAAAAGCCCAGACGCGTTTTTTCTGCGTCGATTTGAACGAAATCACCGTTGACTTTTTGTCTGTAGTTCTCGAGGGGGTAGTAGAAGGGGGGATAGGAGGGGGGGGGGGGGTTTCAGTTCGAGGCTGCCTACGGTCTGCAACCCTTGACGACGACGCGACGCCCAGCGTCGTCTGGTGAACGAGGCGTCGCCGTATGAATGGCCGGGCACGCCGTGCTTCGGTTTTATTTTCGGAAAGGACCAGGAAATTCCGGGGGTGCGGGGAATTATTGAATTAATTCCAAGTATAGTTTGGTTATTTCAGGAAGGTGGCTGTGACAGGTCGCCAGCAACTGCGATGTTGCTGATCGTCTATTTTTTCAACGGTAGTCCGAAAGAGAAAGTTAGGTTAGGTTCATCATTCGAAATGTTTTCGAATCATAAAATATATACACCAGAACTGAAAAACTATTCACTGTGGAACAATTTTCATAATAATCTCAACTAGAATCCAAAAACTTCATTAGAGGCTCTAAGATTTTTCTCTAAACAAATTTGGCATCGTTGTGAAGTCATTATGATGACGTGTTTCATAATTATGGATGCCTAAAAGTTCCCAGCTGTGTCTCAACCAATAAGAAGTTCAATGGATACTTTTTATTTTGGACAGTTGGCATTGAAAAATAACCAAATCAGTCAGACCTATCTTTCACTTTCAGTTGTTATTTTAATGGCAATAAAATGAAGTATGAACATTGCGAAAACTTCTAAAATGTATTTCTCGAAACATTAAAATAAAACACTGCATCAGTAGTTGTTAACAAATTTGAATATAATTTATCTGTTCCCCATTGTCGTCACTCTTCATTGTTATGGGAAATAGTCTTGAAGAATATTAAATACAAAAGGCCTCTAGCATTGTCTGAGATTGCAATGCATGACCAGGGACGGACCTGCCGTTCTTGAGCTGGGATAATATTTTTAGGAGACCGATAAACTTATACAGGGGTTAAGGAACACCCTGTATAATTGCTGATAAGCAGACAGTTCCGACTATTACTTATGGAACAGTTTCGTTTTTCGATAAGTTGGTTAATAGAGCAAGGAAAAGTGATATTATGACATGCTTATGAGTATCGAATTCCAATTATTTATACTGATAAACAACGCTGAGGTGTCTAGAAATGTTGATAAGTACGTAGTAAAACTCCAAAGCTATCGAAATTATTTTTAGAGATGTTCAGATATTTATTAAATATCGAAAAATAGTGTTGATCGCCTAAAAATGGTCATATCCTTATTGAAACTATGTTTGTTTTAAGAATAAACAACTGAGAAAAGCAAAAATGAATAATCAGGAATATTTTAAAAATCAATATATGTTTCAGTATTGAAAAACAGAAAAATAATAAACACCACTTTATTCTAAGTAAAGAAATGTATCTGATACGGACCTGTTCAAGATGCTTGTCTTATTCTGAAAGAAATCACCAACCGGAAAATAATTACACTGTACGATGCAATTATTCATTTCCTGTTAGTCTACCTCACTTCCACAATTGTTGTTTCAAAAGAAATCGTATCTATAAGTAAAATATTCCGTCATAATCGAATTCGTATTCAACGTTATATGCATTTGGTCTTCTTATTTTTTATAGAATGAGAACATACAGGGTGTCCCATTAGTGTGTAGACGCAGAATAATTCACTTGGGAATGAGAATACTAGGAAGAATTCCAAAGAGTTGTGAGATTTGCGCGTCCTAAATATTTCGAGAGATACAGGATGTTCAGCCTACGCGAGACAACATTGAAGCTGATACTCAGCAAAAAATCAATATTTCAGGAGTTCTGAAGGAATTGTAGTTACATGACTCTTCTTAGACATCCTTCAACTTGAACCAACATAAAATCAAAAGCGTGAAAAACATTTCAGCTAGTACAAATATAGTTATTCTCGATAGAGTCACAGCCATGTCCTTGAACTACTTATTTTAATTTTGATTCTTTACATCGTCATGCATCATTGAATCAGACTGCCTTGGGTTGTTGTTTAAATAATTGAAAACGTTTTGGCTTCATGATTGGTCAAAAAATTCGCTAAAATATGACCTGTATAGTTTTTGTCAACTAAGAATTAAGGCTCATGCATTTTTGGGTTTCTTGGAGCATTTTGAGAACTGACAGGTTTGGTTCTCTTCCGATACCACTACTGCAAAATAAAAAGTATCTAGCTAATGAATAAGTATATTTTTGAAATTGTGGTAATGATTTTATTGTTCTTTTACTTTAACCACGTTGTATGACAGTTACAATATGTACAATGTACACTCAATTGAATTGAAAAGTGTCACAGCTATTTGAATGAGTAATAATATATATACAAGGTGTTTCATTAAAAGAAAACGGAGTTTCAGTCAGTTCCATGAGTCACCAAGAAGCACTCACTTCTGAGCATCCCTGTATGCTGAAATTGTTCTAGTTCATCGATGGAATACTTGATGGTCTTATGCAGCTATAACCCAAATTGCAATATTTCGTGGGTTTGTATAAGGAGAAAATTGATATTTTTCAATGGTCAGGTTTTGCACAAAAATTGGACAAAATAAATTTTACCTCGGAAATCGTCACAGATAGGTATAGGGAATTATGTGGGAAAGTTGTAAGGAACCTTACAAGGATTCCAAAAATGATATAATATACGAGGTGTTCCATTTGAAATAACAAAGTAGCTACTACTTTCTGATACAAGCGGCAACACTGTATCGATAAAAATATTTTAGACGGATAGAGCAAGTTTGATTATCCACACCCACAAATGTTCGAAATGATCTGTCTTTCTGTTCTCCAGATACTCCTAATGTTCCATCCACTGTGACACACCCGGTATATCAACAGCATCAAGTAGTGTTAGTTCTGGTTTGTTAACATTTACGTGAGATAACATTGTGTATTTTTTACGATAACCTATTAGAGAATGAGGGTACTAAGATTGTTGTTTGCCT
Source organism: Plagiodera versicolora (assembly GCA_037013635.1). Taxonomy (NCBI): domain Eukaryota; kingdom Metazoa; phylum Arthropoda; class Insecta; order Coleoptera; family Chrysomelidae; genus Plagiodera; species Plagiodera versicolora. The sequence goes on from CM072988.1 coordinate 1,449,833, forward strand.
ATGCCATTTCCTCACGATTATCGATCATTGTTTTGACTATGATTAGATAGTTATTATTAGAAAAAAAATAGATAATTCATGATTCTTCACTGAGAACATTTCATTTGCGATAGAAGCTTTTCACACTCGTTCACGTTGAACTTTTCTTCAATTTCAGCGGTTTCTAATCACGACTACTCGTCCTTGTCCGTAATTTCTCGTCTCAGAAACTCAACCAAAATAACGATTGGTGTCAAGTTTGGCGTGCTTACTGACCTTAACCACTTTTTAATTACCTCTCGGTACATTTCCGTTGGGTGTCATTTCCAGGCAGGTTTTTCACTATTTTCGTGGATTGGATCCTGTACTAGAATTCGCCACGCGATTATGTCGGTCGTTATTGCGTTGATGAACACCCTGTATAGGATGAATTCAACGGAGGCAGTTCAATAAACTTCCGGAAATGTTGCTCAATGATATTGGTGTGTCTCGATGATAACCATATCGAGAAACGAAGTTTTTTATCCATCATTGTATTATATGCAAGTTTTTCGTTCTCCACTGAGCCCATTCAATAAATTTCTGAGATACGTACAGACTCAGACACTATTGTTAATGAGTTGAAAATGAAATCAGTTTGTCGAGAGAAACTGGAAAAAATTATGGAGCACGGTTATTTTCGTTGGAACCTTATGATTCTTGGATCAAAAACGAAATTGAAACTTTACTCTAATTTAACTCTGAAACGTATTGAGTAAGTATACAGGGTGTCCCGTAAAGACCACGTCAAAGCGAGGGAGAATGTAGATCGGAGGATGACCCACCTGCTGTGACAAAATTCTTAAAAGTCTTGCCGTTTTATAATGGGAATTTTGTCATAGCAGGTGGGTCATCCTTTGATCTACATTCTCCCTCGATTTGACGTGGTCTTTAAGGGACACCCTGTATATTTATTTCATTAGACTTGTACAAGTATAGAAATCGTCAATAAGATGATAGTCGTGATTGCAATTAAAGCTATATTGAGCCTAAGAATATGTGAATATAAAAACATTAAATACAATAAGAACATTTGGATTGTTGATAAAATGAATAAAGTATAATAGAATATAATAAATCATCATCATAACTTCCAGTAATTCATTGGTACATGTAATTATTTGAAAAAATTAAACAAAAAATAGTGAAAATTTTTCGAACAAGTGTGACGTAACTGTCAATTCAAAATGAATGAAAAAAACGTATGACAAACATTGTTAATACCAATGAATGACTATTATGAATGTTATAACTCGCGACAAAAATATCAAAAAAAATATAAATCAATGGTTAGCTTCGTCTGTTCCATGATTTAGGAAATTTTGATCCCGTCTCACTGTCGCAACTTTGATTAACCAACTTAACAGCAATAAAGATAACCTTTGAAAAATCGTATCATCCTGTATTGCATTCAACAAGTGGTTTGACTTTGAAAATGTTGCGCGCGGAGTTTTTGGCGATAAGCTCGTGATTATGGTTGTTAAAAATAATTAATTATTTTTATTATGGTTGTTCTTTGAATTTTTTTGGAATCACCTCGATGACCTATCCGTGGATTACAAGACGAATAATGCGTAGTTTAGTATTTCTCGATAGTGTTGATGATTTTGGTTCAAAATTAACGGGGATTCGATTTTGATGATGGAGACTAAATTATGAATTTTTTAAATCCAGATATCTCATCTCAAAAAAACTTGCTCCAATCCATTCTCAATAATTTTTTTTTCACTTCTAGTGGGAGTCGTTTGAGAATTTTTGAAATTCAATTCAAAATGGAACGAGTGTTTTGTCACATATGTCAGTAGAAAATCATTTGCGGCATTTTTCAATTTGTAAATTTGAAACTAGAGTACTTACCACGAGCATATTAAAAAATACTTTTGAGTTTTTTTTCCTATTCAAATAATTATGTACATTTCCAAAAACGATTCAATTCCAAGTGCACCTAGAAATGAAAAAAAAACATTATTGAAAATCAATCAAAGCTATTCCTGATCTGAAATAATTGAGAATTATCATAGCCATCTAAACAAAAAAACAATTGAAAACGTAAGTATTCACTTGGTCTCTCTTATGTGTTTCTGAGATAAGATATTGAAAAAAATCTATCGTAAGGGGGACGATACTAACGCCGACTCCTCGACGATCCTTCCGATGAAGATGGCGAGAACCGCCGCGAGATTATTCAAGGCCATAGGTCTGGCTAACGTTGACCCCTCTTTGACAGCTTTGTGCGGGTAGCGGGGAGTAGGTCGATTGGGCTGATGGGAACACAAAATACTAATCTTTATCCCAAGTGAGCAACAACTGTTGCAGAATTTCATACGGGTTCTGAAGAAATAGCTCTGGGGTATAGACAGGAATCTTTGAGAGTGACAAGGAAAGCGAGTGCTATAATCCCACGCTATTCTTATCTCACCAACAAGTAGAATTGAGGTTATGTATGTATGATGTATGTATGTAAAACTACAAGTCGATGTTATTTACACTGATTTTCAAAAAGCCTTTGACCAAATTGACTTTCACATTCTCCTACATCGATTAAAGATATTTGGATTTTCCACGAACTTAATGAACTTATTCAAAACTTATCTGTTTGGTAGGAGACACTAAGTGGAGTACGAGGGCTTCCGGTCCCCTTTGTATACCCCTAGCTCCGGTGTTCCCCAGGGTTCAAACCTGGGGCCACTTTTATTCCTTCTATTCATTGATGATTTAACGAAAAAAATCAACTGCTCTAAACTGCTATATGCTGATGACCTGAAGTTATTCAGAGTTGTCAAAAACCATACAGACTGCGATAATCTACAACAGGATATAGACTTGGTATTCGACTGGTGCCTACGTAATCATCTACAACTGAATATTTCAAAATGTTTCATTCTGTCATTTTCAAGAAAAAAAGAGACGATGGAGTTTCCCTACCAAATAAATAATAAGATCATCAATAGGGTTACGGAGATAAAAGATCTTGGGGTTAGGTTTGACTGTGAATTTAAGTTTTCTCTGCAAATTGATGAAGTTGTTTCATCGGCAAATAGGATGATGGGTTTTGTTATGAGAAGTACCAGGGAGTTTCGCAATGTTAAGCCAATTATCGCGTTGTTCTATGCGTGTGTGAGGTCCAGGCTTGAGTGTGGGGCTTTGATATGGTATCCATTATATGACTCAGAAATTAAATCTGTAGAAGATGTTCAAAGGAAGTTCTTGAAATTCTTGTTATTTAAACAAACAGGAACGTATCCCCAAAGAGGGATCGACAATACAATCCTTTTGAATCACTTTGATATAATTTCGTTGAACACTCGTCGTCTCTATGGAACAATATCTTTCCTCTACAATTTACTACACAATAATATTACGTGTGCCTCTCTTTTACAAAAAGTCAACTTTCATATTCCTCGGCTGAGTTCTAGAAGTGAGACGACCTTTTATTGTGAAAATTCCCGAACCAATGTTATGCGTAGGGCACCCGTGTCCTTGATGTGTTCTAATTATAATATGATCTGTGGTATATGTGACATCAATGTAGACCCTATCAAATCTATTTTGGAATGTATAATCAATAGATTCTGAACTTCTCATTATCACTGTACTGTCGGGCGATTATATCGTTATTTTTTCAGCAGCAGCTTTCCTCCTATAATTGATTAGTATATGTATATGTATATAAATGTTTTCCGATTTATAATTTGTATGATAATATTACCTTGTAAGCATATCCTGTAATTGGGTGTATACCTGTTGGAAATAAAAAACCTATCTATCTATGACTGGACAATTGAAATGACTCGAAATTGATCTTTTGATATTTTGTGTAGTAAATAATCACGAAACTACTTTTCGCTTTCTTCGAAAACAACTCTCGATTGCGATCGTTAATCTCAAACCAGCCAACACTTGAACGATATCCACTTCTTCTCAGACAAAAACCATTGAAAAATTCATGAAAGAATAACGGTGAAATCTCCATACAAGTTGACGATATTCCCCGAGACAATGGTATATGTCGCAGCAGGTCCAAAAGAAGAAGAAGAAGAAGAACCTGTTGCTCGCTTCTCAGGCAAAGCACGTATTCCTGTAGCAGACGGACGTTATTTCTTCCGTTAAATTCGCTGGATTGGTTAGAGTTCGATTTAACGAGTGTGATCGAATGTCAATTGGGCCAGTTATTCTCCGCCAAAAAATCTGTAGGATGCTGATGGTCTCTCAGATAGATTTCTGAGATCATTTTGGGGCAATCCATTCAGTTGAGGTCGATAGTTTCGTCACATCAGCAACAGGTGCGATGTTGCCAGTACATAAAAAATCAATGAACAAAAAATGGTTTACAAAAAAAAACAAATCATAAGTCTTCTATTTCGTTCAGTTCTTTATTACAAAAATACATTATTATTATAGTTTTTAATGTGAAATAAATATAATCTAGATTCTAAGGCACAAATTGTTGTGGCATCACTTCATAACGTTGTTTAAATAATATTAAAACGTTATACAGGGTGATTCATTGGGAAATGGGCGTATAAGCGAGAAAATGTTTTATTTATTTCTCATATTTCTTCAATGGCTCATAACTTACGATTAACATTGTATATTTTATTCATTTTCACAACATAAACTCATTATCCTATATGCTATCGAATAACGAATGATTGAAACTAATAATCCAGGTACAGACTTGAAAAAATTAAAGGAACTTCATCAGTTCAATACAACACCTTGTAGGACGAAATTTCGGAAATTCGTTTGCAGTTATGGAAAAAGCAGAAAACAATATTCCTAAGAAAATGAGTTTGGTACTTCCGCATGCCATTCTTGTACCTGTTAATTTGAGTCAAAATTATTTTTTTCGATGAACAGGTGGTACGAAATTCGAAAAAATTCCTTTTTCGTCTCCAAAATGCTCTTCTTTCACTTTCAATCGATCGAATCACTCACCATTTCACGATATCCTGAATTTTGGATCACAACCTTGATGTAAAATAAGTCGACAGGTCCGTATTTAGGACAAAGTGCTATTTCACTAACCAGTTACAAACACCCCGTATGTGTGATGGAGATTGCATTTATTCATCATGCTACACTATACAAATGATAAAATCAGAAGAAATTACATCTCGGAAAGTATGACTTTGGTATGTATGACTGAGATTGAAAATAGAATGAATTTCATCCATTCCAAATAATTTTTTTTATTATAGCTTCTTGCAATATTCGATCATTTGTATAGTGTAGTTTTTTTTGTTTGTTCGATTTTTTTAAAGACGATTACTGTAAAAAAACAACGAACGGCAACAGTGCATATTCTGACAAGCTGTCAAAACTGTCATCCTCGAATAATTAAACTGTAACATTGAAAACCATCGAAAGTGAATCGTGTTCGGTCGCCATTCTTTCCATTCTCCTTTCGCGGATTCACAAGTGTCTGGGGGAGCTAGTCGTCGAGCAGGACGACCAGAATGTGGGGGGGAAAGTGGGGTAGAGGGGGGGAATGCATGCGGGAAGTGCAAGTGCAGCGAACGGATTCAAGGCCAGGCCGCATACCATACGTCGGAAGCGGTGTTGTCACATCTCGCACGATGGAAATTTGGGATTTTTCAATCAGAAAACAACTGAAACAGCTATGAGAAGCTGTGGTCCAGTTGGGATGAGAACAATGCGCTACAAAGCTTTATATCACGACAGAAATCTTCGAGAGTTGAAAGAAATTTCCGCCAAAACAGCATCTTCTTGTGTATCTCTTGTTTATAGGGGATCTACGGAAAAATCTCACGTCTTGGCAACACCGCCTCGGCGATAGTTAGAATCGCAGATATTCGATGAAGAAAGAGAGAAGGGTATGATTGTTTTGGAAAGAGAAGGAGCGAGAACATCTCGTTGCACACTGGTTTTAACCTAAAAACCCACTTGCACTATTCCGTTCTGAGTTTTCCAAGAGAAAAGAAAAGTTGTCCGAATAGAGATGAACGAAACCTTGGCTACGATTGAGTTTTTCTTCATTTCCTTGTTTGGAGTTCGGTGTAACCAGAAGTGCCTCCAACTTGAGAGTTCCCAGTGAAAAAAATATAATCAAGAGACTTGAAACTGTGACATCCCGTATATCCTCCTGTACGACCAATTGGAAATTCGCGAAGACGAAAATAGAAAGCTCATTACGAGTTGAACGTTTTTCTGACAGAAATGAGTTGCGTAAAAAATGTTCTTAAATTGCACTGTTCCTGCTTGGGGTATTTTTGTAACGAGCAGAATCTTATCTGGTACTTGTGAAGTCTGCAACATATGTTTCTAGATTTATTTTCGTAACAGTTGATATTCGGGAAATGTGTTTGTGTCGTAGTTTTCTTTTTCATGTTTTTAAATCAGAGAGAAAAATCATATGAATTTCGTTATGATTTGATCGAATCATGACTTTGTTGGCCATTGAACAATTTTGAAATTTTTCATAAAAAATAAATAAACGATGATTAACGAAATCTGATGTACATTTCTACAGGGTCACTCACGATCGATGGTAGGTTAGAAGTATATGGAGAACGGGACGTAGGATTATTCTGAAAATTTGGTTTCTTGAGTAATCAGTTTTCTTCTATCGACCTAAAATATTTTCAGCGGTGCGGCGTTGCCGCTTCTATCGAAAAGTAGCAACAATTTTGTTATTTCAAATGGAACACCCTGTATTTTATTCCATTTTTCGTTTCTCTGATACTTTTTAGTTATTTTCGTATGATACTTCCCTATACTTATCTCGAAAGGTTCTCGAGAAATTAATTGATTTCCTTATTTTTCGTGCAAAAAATAGCTTCAATTAAATGTTTATCACTGCGGTATTTGGATTCGTAGAATGCTGAAATTTTGGGTGTAGTTTACCAATGTCCTGTGTATCAACTATGTCTGAGGAAATTCGTTCTCCATTGTACAGGGCCGTTCTAATTTGATGACTTTGATGACAGATACAAAAATGGCGAAAAGTGCATTTTTCAAATGGAATACCCTGTATATTATTTAATATCCTGAAAGACAATTGAAGTTCCTACCATCGACCGTGAGTGACCCTGTATAATTACAGACAAAAATCGAATTTCGGGCATCTGCAAAATTTGAATCTTCAAAATCTTCCAAAAATACCCAAAAGAAAGTAAAAAATTGTCCATTAACCTATTCTGTCAATCTGTCAAAACTCTGTTCCCAAAAAACGTAAACTATATATAGTTATAAATCTTGAAAATCTTCCTGGTATATTCTGAAAAAAAAGATCAACGTTATATCACACGTGATCAATTTAGTTTGCAGTTTGTTTTCATAACCAACGAACGTGAAGTTGAATCTCCTACCAGTTAGGGTAAAAATAACATTGTAACTGCAAATGTGGATTAAACAGGGATAGACCGAACACATATTTCAAAATAGTCTGTTTCTAAGTTGGGGGTACATCAGACCAGCACGTGTGACCCAGCATTGTTCCAGATTTTGACTTACTAGCGGTGTCTGATTCGTTTTTCAAGTAAACATGATATTTACAAAAGATTACATTTCATAACATAGTAAAAATATTTTTATTGTCTTGGTAAATATTTTCAGGAATTGCAATGAAACAAACTTGAATTCGAAAATTACATCAATTATTTATATTAATATTTAATTATTTTAAAAACAATGGGAACGAAGGAAATATCCAAGGAAATTAATTCATAAATTTAATGTTCTAAATCAATGAATGCACTGTTGTTCTAGGAAAATGATTTTGGATATTTATGTTTGTAAATTGGGACGAAACAAACAACGATTAGAACTTGTTTCCTTGTTTATTTTAATTGATTAGTAGTAGCAAGCCTTGATATTACAATGAAACCAATGAGAATTCAGGTTAAGGACATTACAATAAAAAACTCTTCATCTAGCATGCTGTGAACTCTGGTCTATTGTTTAGTTATTTCAGTTGTTGACAGATGGCATAATCTCGAAAGTATTAGCCCGATTTGTTGGAGGAGTATATTTTTGAGTTACTTCAGACTAGCTAAACAGACAAGTTTTTTTTTGAATCATTAAAAACTGATATTTATTGAACGCGCTGCTTATGTTTAATTATCTGCAAGCTTGATTCGCTATGAGGCATGCGAAACTTTTATTTTTTCAATTTGGAACGTTCGAAGTGGTAATTTCGCTAATAACAGACAAATTGCAAGATGCAAGAGCAAGTTTGCTTTCGATTCATACAGGATGTGTGCGTTTTAGCGATTCATCGGAATTTTAAATTAACCGATTCCGGGAAGTAGAAATAAATGTTTTGAAAGGGAGGGACTAGTCTAGCAGCTCGGATTTTTCATTTTTCAAACCCGTTTAGACAGGAAAGGAGTTCCTGATTTTTTAATATTTTTTTCTTTGAGGTTTCATTCAATGTGCCACTGCAGTTTTTTTTAATATAAACTCTCGTAGGATTTTTTATAGTTTCTGGGAGATAATATATCGAAAATAATCATCCTGATATAACGAATTCTGAAAAAAAGCCCACGTGTCTGTATTACACGTGCTTATCTGAAACACTACTACAAAGTAAATATTTTTGTGACAATATATTATCCGAAATTTCGGCATCACTTCTTATCAAGCGATAACTTTTTTTTTACTTCATCGATTAGATCACAGAATGAATTTTTGATGGTATTTTTGTAGTGTTATTTTATTTACTGCGCCTTTACTAAAATTCTACAGCAAATTCATTTCATTATTGATATGTAATTTTTGGTTTATTTCATAATTTTATTGAATAATAAGTGTCATCAGTTTGATTTTGATTTGTGCTTGATTTCATTCAAGTTTCAAATTAAATAATTTCAAACATTATTTTTGCAATACCCCCAGAGAAAAAAATCTAGCGGAGTGATGTCCGGCGAACGAGGGGGCCACGAAACTAATAATAATAATGAACATTATTATCATTATTTTTGCAGAATAATATTGTGTTATACATAGTTGTATTTGTAATAAAATATGCTATTCAATACAGGGTATTTTTTTCCACGGGCCATATAAAAGAATAAAGTTGATGGTGGTTTCTCCGAAACGAAACGTCGTACGCAAAATCTCTCCACGCTGTTTTGTAGGCATTGAAAAATGACAATGAGAAAGTGTCTTTTGTTTTCTTGTATCTCTTCAAATAATGTCAGAAAAAAATAAAAAACGAAATCGGCAAATTTCGTTTTTCAGGCATATCTCTGGAACCAATTGGAATTTCAGAACTTTCCGAAGGGCACATTGTTAGACTTGGAAATACGCAACTTTTCTCTGATTTAACCATCTCCGTATCTCTTATAGTTTCCGAGATCCCCATGATAGACATCCTTATCTTGGACACACTGTATAAAATTCGATGATTTCTCAAGAGTAGGAAATAAAATATGTATAGAAATTTTTGTGTGTTATGACCAAAAATTCTCATTGGATAAAGTTCCATAATATTGACGCAAAATGGAAAACCAACTATTTGCATCAAATGAATTGTATATGATTTCAAATATCGTCTCAGATTAGATAAAATATTGGCGCGTGTAACTTTTTTCATACGAAAAGCTTGGAGAATTTTATTAAATCTTACGAGCGTCATAACTATATCTACTTATATTTCGAAGTGAATTATAATAGTTGTATCCTATTTTGTTGTTTTTCACGAACATTTTCAATTCAGTTCAACTCAATATTTATTCATCTTCATAGGTAGACCAAAAATTTTCTGATTTTTTGTTACTGACTTGTAACTGATTATATCGTGATTTTTCAATTCTTTACCGTAGATAAAGAAGTCGAGATAGTTTCATGGTATTTCTGATCACGACTACACATTCACAGGTATTTATGATAACCTAGTAATTCCCCAAAAAACCAAGAATATTACACAATTCCGTAAACATACGGTAAGTTTATCCTCGATAACCTTATCAGTTAATAATTTCCCGGAAGCGATTTCATTGTTTTTATGAATTGAAAAATGTGTGATCTCAATCGAATATAGTTGGGACGTTTTCAGAAGGCGCAATAGGTGGCGCAATCATCACCAAAAGTACTAAAAGTACAGTCAGGAACGTTACTGAGTAAGCTACGACTAACGTTACTTAACTAGAAAAGGAAGGACAATGAGACATGAGTACTTTTTATCGAATAGGACATAAAACGACATAAAACTTTGGAATACTATAATAATAGTAATAAAGTATAATAAATCAGGAACTGAATGCTGTCAAATATTTGACGTATCATTGACATAACCATAGATTAATAATTGAAACGGATTTGGGAAGAGTATTTGGTCAGCCAATTTTATACATTTTTTTCGATTCCATCGAATACAAAAATAAAAAAAAATCGACAGTAATAGTGAATACTTTTGTTATGACTGAATTATAATGTAGTGGCCAGCGAGTTTTCCAGATTTAACACCACTTATTTTATCCGAAAAAGCAATGGATAAATATTTTTTATCACTAATTAACATGTCTGTTAAAATTTACTTAATTTACCCAATTTATTCTAAGTTGAAAACTCGCATTGTATATTTGTATTACTACTTTCTAAATATGTGCATTCAATCTTTATTCTCGAACATTCTCTGTCGATGAAGTTATTAGAGAAATATCAGAAATCACACTCATTGTGATGAACACGATAGACATCCATAGACGTAGACAAAAAATATTTACACAGGGTTCTCAACCATGTCAAAGTTCTTTATGTCAATGAAGCTAATTCAAACAGATTTGGTTATATTATTATTTTTCCGTAGATGAAAACCTAAAAAAATTAACTGAATAAATATTGAAATAAAACAAAGATGGTCACCCAAAACGGAATTACTTCTTACAATTCAATGATCCGGCAACATCGCATATGTTGCATATGTGACGTAACCACCAATCTGAAATAAATTTTAGTTCATAGTGCTAGAGAAATTTACAGTTCCTGGATACATTTTTCTGATCTGATATCGCTTGTTTTGAAAATAAGGAAATTTTGGCATTCTGGTTTCGATTAAAAACAGTTCCAGCTACCTCAACGTATATCCGTTTCCGTTGCCGTCCGCGAATCTAGCAGGCCGTGCTCGGCTCACGACCAAAACAATATCGCATCTCCGTGGTCTATTTACGGAAAAAGAAATCGAATCGCTCTAACCAGCCGCCTTGACGAAAGAGAATTAAATGAACTGAGCATGCATACGTACATAAATGACGTTTCCTACTTAACGCGCATACCATAACTACTACTGTAGTGAACTTGACTCGGTTCTAATTTCTGTCGGATAACTATTCGCTGCTACTAGTCTACACGAGCCACAATTGAAGATTTTCGTGTCGAAAAATTTTAAAACTTGCTGTCATGCTTTCGGCAATAATCGAACCAAAATAAGGCGTGGTCAGTTTTAACACTATAAACTAGTCTGCTGAATGAAATAAATTAAATTCAGGAATTAATTAACGCCAATAACATTTCCTTATGTAACTTGAATGAACATGTTTCCAATATTTGTAGCAAAGCTTGATTTATTCGTCTAAAATCATCTTAACCTTTGAGATAATATAATTGAAAATATATTATTCTCAACTGAGAATATCTGTAATCGCATCATGAAAAAAACAGACGTAATTCTGTAATCCAAAAAAGCCTGACATCGATAAGGACATCACAATGACCTTGACCTTCCATAATGTCAACGTCGATAGAAACATCCCGCTTAGGAATCTATCCACAGCCACCTCGATAGCAGATCGAAGACCAGCAGCTAACACTATCCACTCCACCCACCATCTAGGAAGCCGCTTTGTTTACAACAAACAATTATTCTAACATTAGAATCTAACAGACGAACGTCGAATAGAGAACGGTAGACGTAGAAACGGGGAGCGAGAGAGAGACGGAGAGAGTCGCGGTACGAACCTAACCTAACCCAACTTTTCTAACTCTGCGCGCATCGGGACTATCATTTCACTTTCAATCACGATTCGAGCCGAACGTATTGGCGGGGTTGCCGATGTTAACGAAGATTGATTTACGTAGGTGGGAAATTATTCAACTCAACTGAGTGAACGTTGGTCGTTGTTGTTTTATCAAATACTACCAAAACGAATGTCCTAAAATACCACCCTTCTGAGATACAGGGTGTCTCAACTGGGAAAAAATTTAAATTATTTTTTTTTCTCCAAACTTGGTACACCAATCAAGGTTTACAAATATGATATTTTGAATTTATAATTTTCGTAAACCAGTGGCGTAGTTACGATGATATGTGGCCAAGCTGAAATTGCGAAAAAATAAAGAAATGTCGCGTCTTGAACACATACTGTTGTTGAATTATATTGAGGTCAAATAATATTGAATTTGTAGTTTCGAAAAAAAAATTTATCTGATGTTTTTTCGTATTTCTGACACCCTGTATCTCTGAAGAAGTGCAATTTAGGGGATAGCTTTATAGAAACTTTCCACCTCGAAATGAGTTGAGGAATCTATTATCGGTATTATTGAACTTCGTATTCGGTACTAATGTTTATTCTTCAAATCTTGCGATATTGAGATGTTTCCTTCATGTGAATGTGCCTATAAATCGTTAAATTCACGTGAACTGCATCTCGAGGCAAAACAGAAAATTCCGTCGATCTCCGTATCATCGCGCCGACCTGGCACCACCGCGGCACCGTTCAGCGGTTCGTTCTGAATCGCGTTCGCTGCCTCGATATGAGTCAGTGGGCCAATTCAGTCCTCACGACGATCTCGCCGCATCAAGTCTAGCTGGCAACTACCTACCAGACGCACTGACCGCGCTCGAGTATCGAAATTTCCTTACCCTAGGGATGTCCTAGAGACTGTGTCGACGCTGTTCGGTCTAGTTTCACGTTATGATATTGCTGAAGCGCAAAATGCCCGCCGCGGTCGCGGAACTCGCTCCTGTTGGCGCCAGAATCAAGGAAGAGTACGTGTGCAGCAGCAGCAGTGTGGAGGACGATGAGGAGGAGGAGGAAGACGGTCCTCTGGACTTGAGGGTGGCTTGCAGCAGCAGGATGAGTCCTGCGAGGGATTCGGGGACTGAGAGCGATGATACGGAGGATAAGATGATGCAGGAAAACGGGGATTATAAGCCGTTCAAGAAGAATTTGATTATGAGATGTGAGTCGAATTCTGAGTTTCTCGACGATATTAGGCAGTTTTGTTTTTATTCACTCGTTAACTTTGGTCCAAAAAACACTGATTTGGCGATATTATCGTGGGGAAATTAATACTCTTCGAGATATTTCACTTCAAAGTTGGAATTTCACATTCTTTTCCGTTCCACTTTTTAGACAAGATTGTTGGCAATTTTCTTCAATAACGTGACACATTGTATATTATTTATGTTTTCGAATCGAGGAAACATTAAAAATGCAGTATTTTTCGAATATTCAGATTCGTACACATAATTCCGTCAATCATTAATTAATTGTCAACTGTCAAATCACAGTAAAAGTCAAATGGATTTGACGTGCACGTTCATAATATGAAAAATACGACATTTCTATTGAGTAATTTATTCATTCGATGAATTGTTTTGTGAAATAAACATTTCAACTCTCAACAAATTCAGAAGTAAAATTTTATGTAATGTAAGCAAGTTATTTTTTCTGAAGAAAATTGATTCGATGTTGGTTTATCTTTCGTGAAGCATTTGTAACAGTCATTATTTTTTCGAAGATTCCAACTAAGATATAAATTCCCCCCAGTTACTTGATTTAACAATTTATCAACTCGAGATAAAAAATGTAACATGATCAGTAATTCACCTTGACCTTCGAAGTGTTATCTGAGGTTATAAAAAACATTTGAGAAAAAATGCAATTCGCAATCTCAATTCGTAAGCTAATAAGGCGCATTTTAGGATTTTTTTTTTCTCAGAGTGACATATCTGAATGTTTACCCAGATCCTTTGCCAACAAAATAGGAACAGCTACTATTAATACAATGTAGCAAAATATTTACAATAAGTGCTGAATTTTTGGCAGCGCATCACGAGAATTATTAAATCATCCAACATCCCGAAATTAGTGGGAGTTATAAAAGTGTTATTTCGAATTCAAACAGGAAGTAATTCCGTTAATTCTTGAAACAATTATCGCCTCACAAAATCTTGTTTTTTCTGGGAGAACATCCGAAACTCACCAAAAACTTGTAGGAATCAAACACGGATTATTATTATTTATATAATCATTGTAACGGTGAACGTTGAGTGTTTATGAAAATAAATCGTTACAAGACCATTTTGTAACCGCAACGCGGCACGCTTCATTCACTTTTTTCAAAAACAAAAAACTAACGTCCTCAATGTTGTATTCAATGCCGTCATATCTGATCTTGAAGAAATCGATTATAGTTTACTTTTTTCGCGCGAATTTGACTTCGAGCACGTTTAGATATTATTTCACAAGACCCTGACCCACCTAGGCTATTTGTATGAATCTATCTAACAGAGGATGAGATCGAAAAACTTCTTGAAAATCACTCGCATTACGTATTTTGTGTGAGTACATGAATGTTTATTTTTGACACATATTTTGAATAGAAGCATTCGATAGAGCGACACGATTACATGAAAAAGATGCTCCTGTCAAAATACAAAAAACTCAACCGTTTTCGAGATATTTGAGTTTTTGTAGTCACGTGATGTCAACGGATTCATCGGTGAAGATATTTTAGCAGGCCATGACTAATTTTGTTCTAAATTTTGACGTTTATGTAAACAACACTTGTTGCAGTCGATTTCTTCGTGTATTTTTTCTGCTACTGCGATTTTCAACAGAGATTTCAAGGAATAATAGGATGAGAAGGATTGAATTTGCATTTTCATGTTATACTAAAATTTCCTCAATGATTTAAGAGGAAAAAGTTGACCCTTAAGATCAAACAAAGTACCGTAAGATTAAAATGGAAACGTTTCCCATCCATCTACCCCATCAAAAGGACGATAGACGGTGTAGACGAAAATACATTAATATTAAAATCAGATGGGCAGGGCACAATTTTTATCGAAAAATACCGTACCTTGGAACAGGTAGAAACATTTGACCTATAAAACGTTGAAGGGCACGTGAGTTTACTAGTCATTCTATATATTTCCAGATTGTTTCCGATACTTTGTATAATAGGAAAATATCATACAAATCCATTGCGGAAATTGTGTTTCCACATTTAGCCCTCGTGTTTAACACTACTTTTTTATTGGTGTCCCATTTAAAGCACGCCTCTGTGTGTTTAGATCGAACTTCAAAAGACCCGCGTATTTTAAAGTTACCATGGCAACATCAACAAAGAAACGAGAAATGAATATCTGTTTTTCTCATTTCCATGACAACCAAAGGTATCCTGATGTCACATCACGAAGTCAACAATTTTGCATTAGTAGTAATAATACCAGTATATATGATTTCATGGTGCATCAATAAAAAAAATAGTGAAAAGTATTCGTGGCTAACTGGTTTTCACTATTATGTACTATTATTTGTAGCTAAGTAAATATCTATTTATTATTATTATTACATACAGAGCGTATACAATCCCCCGAAAGGTAACCAAGTCGTGACTTTATGAGAAAAAAATATGTGAATATATTCCGAATACTTTTTGAGAAGTTTTTCATTGAATATCTACCCATTAACGCAATAATTAATGATGTCACATGGTATTATTGATTATTTTTATCCACACAATAATTACAAAGTAGTAATTTGCTCCAAATTTAATTCCATCTTTCGACATTCCGTTGAAGACATGTTATAAAAAATCCCATCAGGTGAACCCATCACATGACCTATTTTCCTTCTCAACACCGTTAGAATCTCACCCCCAACACATGTTTTAATGATACAGGTAGTAGATTTCGGAAGGGATTTCTACCTGCCCCTTATTCACCTCCTAGAGGGCGGCATATTTTTATTATCAGACAAGTTAGCTGTTTTTTTGCACGGCTCTGAAACGGTACTTTTGCCGAATTTTATTGTTCCTAGAAAATACAATCTATCGGTTATAAAAACGTACGAGGAGGGTGTCAGATGAAGTACCGTTACGGGAAAAGGATGGTTATTCGAAACTAGCGAAATGGGGTTCATAGATTTGTAGCCGATTTCAATTTTCTTGGCGTGTAATTGAATCAGCTGAAATTCTCCATAACTGTTACGTTGAAATCAAAGTTAGTACCGTGTGTATGACATGAATTCACCATCTAGAGAACAGGACACGGCAATCGCATTGATGACGTCATTACTGTTTCGGGTATGAAATCGTTTACGTTCAGCTCTTAGACAGATAATTTGACACTTCCTGTCAGATCAATTTATTGGAATATAATAACCAGAATCACTACTGATTTTATTGTAGCCCTTGACATCCCCTATTGGTTTTTGCCCATTTTTACTGCACACTAAAATTTTTAGTACCGGAGAAATATCAACCAAAGAGTAGGGTTGATATTTGGTCGAGTACCGTTAACTTGTAAGGGCTGATAGACATTATGACGTGCAGGCTGTAAAATTCGGTAGTTAAAGTCTACTGTAAGAAAAACAGTTGATGAATTGACACTGAACACAGTAAGTGAGGTTATGTATGCGTTTCATTGGTTTCCTCCGAAATATCTGGGATAATTTTGGAAAAAACGATCTGGAAGCATCCTGTACGTGTACTTAGACATCAATTTATTCGTATCAATTATCACCTATATTCGTAGTTGATAACTCATGACGACTTCCTGATTACTCATTTCGGATACAGGCTGTACGTATAAAGTCTTCCGGGAAGCATTATATCGAAAATGTGTTATACAATGTGTTTTCCTCGAAATATTCATTAGAATTCTCGGCATGTAGTGATAAAATGTTGCTGCCTTAAACACAATAACGAATATTTCAAAACGCATTACGTACTGTAGGTATAAATATTTTCTTTAAACAACTACATGGTGAACGAAATTTCTAGCCAATGTCATCATTATACTCCGTTTTGATTTAATTCAGTAGATAGTTCATCATTGTTTTGCAGGAAGTGTCAGCTTTTATGAATTGACGCAATTCCAATGAGAGTTTGCGTACATTTGTGGTAAAATATTGGTGTCATTGACATTGAAATATAAATATTTAGAAATTTTCCAATGCGGAAAACAACCGCTTATCAAAAATGTTACAATTTCATGATGATAAACCCAATAACAAACATTAGAAACATCACACTAGATAAATAAATTTCGCTATTATAATCATCACGCTGTGCAGGTCTGTCCAATAAAAACTGACGACTTAGCCCACGGTCTAGCATATTAATTACACGGTTTTTATCCCCAGTGGTGATAAATTCGCAGTTCTTGTTGTGATTTGCATGGAGTCAACTACGGTGTTTGCCACATTTTTTATTTTTATTCGCCTGCTCGTAAATTCAGTGGACAAACTGTACGTTAACACGCTCCCTACGAAATATGTCGGTGGATAAAAACAGGACGACATGCAAAATAGGTGTATAACCTCAAACGGAGGCCCCTGAACTACGTTAGTCTAGCCGTATCGACCAAGAAATGGGCAATATCTGATGGGCAAGCAAATATTGTGCTTTATTTGGTCGTTTTGGTTTCGTGGTATGTACATTGAAACGAAGAAAATGCAACAATTTGCAGATATGAAAGAAGAATTGTTGGATTCATAAATTTACACAAAATAGATGTCACGTGATCTAAGCAAAAAAAATTGCAGTCTCGAAACTGCCTTCACCATTTTCTACTGTTTTTTTTATTTTGTGTTTTCAATAGCATATTTTCTACAGGGTGTTCCTTGAAGACATGCTAATATTTGAAGGGGTTATTCCTTGGCACATTTTAAGAAAAAAACTTCCTATGAACATATGTCCTAAAAGTCTTGACTTTTGAGATACAGGGTGATGAAATTTTGAAAAAAAAACACTTTTTTGATAATAACTGAGATGATATTTTAGACATCACTAAAAAATTTGGTAAATGTCTTCTATGCATCAAGGTGTATTTTGAAGTAAATTTGAACTCTTAATTTGCTTTCAGTCGATGCAGAAACATTTTCAAGCCGCATCAGATTTTTTAGGAATAGACCCTGAAGTAAAACGATTTTTATTTTCTTCATCGAAAACCATGCGTTGGACAAAGAAAATCCATGAGATTAATTTTGCTCAATAATGAATGAGGATCTTGAGAGTATGTTTTATTTTGGAAGTAAGCAGTGGCGTAGTACTTTTTTCTCCAAAAATATTCAATGCAAAACCCCTACGGACGCCACTGGTAGAGAAAATGAAAAATTTCGCGCATCACAAAATGCACCTTGCTGCTTAGAAGACATGTTCCAAATATTTCAAAGATGTCTCAAATAGTATCTCAGTTATTATCAAAAAACTGTTTTTTTTAATTCTATCACCCTGTATCTCGAAAATTAAGACTTTTAGGACATACGTTTATAGGAAGTTTATTGCTCAAAATGTATCAAAGAATCACCCCCTCAAATATTAGCATGTCTTTGAGGAACACCCTGTATAGGATTGTTCAGTTTTTGTTTAAAAAAATTACCAACTCGCGAGATATAGTCCGTTTTCGAATTCAAACAATTCTCTAAGCTTTACAAATCCATTTATATGTAATGTATTATATTTAAATATTTCACTACGATTCACTTCCTAACGTGAGAAAAAATTACTTTCAATAAAATTACCATATGGGTATTCCAAAATGATGAAATGAAAAAAATGAGTTCCGAATTCCATAGCCTCCCCTGTGAACTGCATTTTTTTTGGCCATTACTTGCCAAAGCCTACATTTAGAACGATCACTTTTATCTTTGGCGCCTTCGCCAAAATTTCAACCGGTTGAAAACCAGCAAAAACTTACTCATTCCTTCCATCCCTACTTGCTAATATTCTAACCTGAAACCAATCATCAACACAAATCTACTGACTTAGCAAAATATCATCGTAAACCGGAAATGGACTTGGCATGTGACGAAACAAACAAATCGATCGCTGGTTTTCTCGACGGAAATTCTGACTCGAGCTTCACCTTGGACGGAGCATCGCTTTCACTTGTTTTCGGCGAGCGTTTGGCAATTGTTTTGCAGGCGCACCGGCATCGGGGGGCCAGGGGGGCAAAGGGGGGGGGGGGAGTGACGAAAATTACGCGACCCAAATTCGATGTGCGGTGCGTGTACCGGTTATATAAGGTGTTCAGACTGATCTGGAACGATAAGGAGTTTTTCAGTTGAGTTTTTTTGTTTCAAGAGGTGGTTGCACAATTAAATGCCTGGGCCACGTGAAGTTTTAGAAGAATCATATATTTGTTTATAAAAACCCATGAAATTTTACATTCAGAATCAAAGAATAACTCTGGTGCTTTATTTTCGTCACATTTTTGCTGTTCCTTGTATAAAAACCATAATTATTTCATCAACAACAGTAGAATGTTCGCTCCATTCAATAAAAATGATTGTTAATGAGAAAAATTTAGCAAACTTTAAAGAAGCACCTAACTAATTTTGATTCTCGTCCAATAATAACGTTGTTTTTCTATGATTTCTCAACAACGTTAACCTAGATACGATCCTTTGATGAATATATAGAGACGTCCGTACGCTTTTGTAATTCCGTTTGGCAATTTTGACGATTGACACCTGATGAACTTAGTATTCCGTGAACAAATCTGATGATTTTTTTAGTGTGAGTGGCCCAAGGTTGATGAAGCTCAGAAGCGTTTGAAATAATACACTGCTGATTATTGAGTAACGTGATGAGAAATTTACGCAAAGTTGGGATTATTTTAGAAGATAATTTGCGTCTGATAGCTCAGCCATTATTTTTATCCCATTTATCGCTATTATTGTAATAATCGGTGATACAGAATTAAACTTAATTCCATTTGTGGAACGAGCCTTAGGCATGATTACTGTTTTTAGTTTTCGGAAATTAATTCACAATAATATATTTATTTTGTTTGTTTCTAATTTCGATAATGTGAAGCTCTTTCGTTCGTTTTGTTTTGACTATAATAAGCAACAAACAAATACAGTGAGATGACGAAATAGTTCAAAAAACAGCAGCTAGTCTTTCTGGTAAATAATTATAAGCATCAAGAACAAAATGAAAATATCCATAGATAGTAATGATTTAGAAAGGAATCTTCAAAGCTGTACAAAATCTTACAAAAACATCTTGATAAATCATTCACTTGTTCCAATCCGTTGAAACCGGAAGTGGGGAGGACCTACGAGGAAACAATTGAGGGTGGCGACTAGCATTTAATAAAGAAAAGACGGTTGTTTGTGTGTGAGGGCACATCCGGAAATGATTATTCGTATTCTCTTCACTGAATAATGGAAATGATAAAAATCACGGACAGTGCATTTAGCCATGCATATACAGTGTGGAACAGCCAAATGGAATAAATTCGAATTTAGAAAATGCATAATAACAAGTGCCACTAAACTCAACGAAATGAATATTCTTGTTTTTTTTTGCGATGTTTTCCACTATGATGCAGTTTTGAAATATCAACGTATAGTCGACAATTCATGAGTATGACCTCAATTTCAATCGAGAGATAAATTAATCGCAACAAATTATCCAGCCAGCTTGCCAACATTGTCAGAATCTGTGCCACAAATTCGCATTCATTTATAACAATTTATGATGTAGATACAATCATTCAAACATCGTGTCATCACTGTTTTGTAAAATTCACTATAAATTTCATATGAATCGTCAATCAATTACACAACTGAGACATTTTAAGGTTAAGAATCATAGAACGCAATGAAGACAGCTGTCAAAGTCAACAATTATATAATCTTTCATGGTGACGAAAAAAAAAAATTAAAAAGTGTGCATGAAAAAAAGTATCTCAAGTATTTCCATCCGTTATTGTGACAGACGCAAAGTAAACAAGTAACCATTCGAATTTAATTGGGTTATATCAATAAATAATGAAATCAATGATAAAATGGACGTATAATAGTTCGATCAGAGCACTGTTAAGTAATAAAAATGATTGTGAGTTTGTGTATGTTTTTATGGCTATCTCACGATCATTGACGTAGAATTAACGTCGCTGAAAAAAAAATTGGTGATTAATTTCCTGTATTTCGGAATGCTATTTGAAGAAAATAGGAGCAACTGCAACGCTGAATGATGGCTTCGTTTTGGCACCACTTCAAACCGTCAAAAAAAGCCATTGTTTTCTTCATTAATTTTTTTTTGGACGCTACTGTACAGCCGACATACCGTGCATTTTATTTTTTAAACGCCGGTCGTCCTTAACCTACATAGGAATCAACTTTAAGCAAGTTTTACTTACATAATGATCGGTACGAAATACCGACTTCCTTTATAAGTAAGGTACATTTTTCGACCTCAATACAAAATTTATGTGTATAACTTCGATTGGTTGTTCCAGATTTCATTTCACTCTCGATTTCGCGATGAAATACACAGTGGAACAGACAATCGGACTTTGAATCGTCAATTAGGCTTGTTTTTTTTTTATTTCGAAAATTAAACACGTGAACCAAAAAAGAAGCATGGCTCATGTTTATCACTTTTCACGAATTCAGGGCTACCATACTTTGAAAGTTTCTTCCCTACTATGATCGAGTGATGAATCAGGGTCGTAATTTCTCAGTCTAGTCCTACAGAATGTTAATGCGAAAAAACAGTATTATATTTCTCAATATCTACCAAGAATATTGAGGTTAATGGCTGTATTGTACTAACAACATTCGTATACAATTTGTTTCAGCTTTGTATCAACAATTATTGTGTAAATTGCAAAATACCTTCAAGAACGTCGTTGTCTACAATTTCGTGGTTATACAGGGTGTCCCAGAACTCAACGTCAATCCGAAAAGGAGTGACAGGATTGATCATTACCATCACGAGAAAAATCTGAAAAAATCTATTCCATGCAGTTCGATAATTATGGGCATTTTAAGAAAAACCTAGAAATTTGATCATTTTGCCTTGAAATCAAGAACCTACCTAGAGCTTGTGCGAATGAAAAACATTTAAGTGAGATAGTAAAAATCGGAAAACTTAAGGTTTTAATTTTTTCACTATTTTTTATTGTGTTGAACTAACAAGTTTTGTACCATTTTAGAATTCTGAGTTCTGGGACACCCTGTATACATTTATATACAGAAAACGCCGTCAAAAATACTACATTTGTTTTTTTTTCTCATTGATATCATCCACGAGACAAAAAGAATCCCCAGCCAATATAACTTCATTTATCAATATTAACGCTTAGAAATCACCAACAAGTGACGTTCGTTCGGATTATTATTATTTCATTAACCGGAAACGACAGAAATTGTTCCTTGACCTGAAAAGTTCATTCTAGACGATGAATGTTGTTGGTTGGTTACTTTGTTGCGACACCGTCTTTCAATACGGTAACAAGAATAGTAAAAGATTGCTTTTGAGGAAGCTCTCTACGAAATTTCAAAACTCTTCGTGGGATTCAGCTGCGTTAGGCAACCTCATCTTAGACGAAGTGATGAAATTATTAAATTTTATACTTTCGTACGTAACCTTCCTCGCAAAAAACAAATGATTTACAGCCAAACGTCCCAGGCTCTTTATTCACTTGTTTTTTGGTGAATTTCGAGCGAAATTTCAAACAATTTATTTGCCTGAAAACTCGTATACAGGGTGACCACTTTCTTATTGGGATTGTATTGGTAACTTTTGAACCATAAGATGTAGAGGATCGGTCGAATGGAGGAAAAGTTGCATTCGTAGAAGCATTGTCAAGCAGTTCAAACAAATCGAGATTATCAGGGCCGGTTATTGAGATATCATAAGCAAAGTGAATTCTGTCATTTTGATTTTTCTCCCACTTTATTTCGAACATTATCAAAAAATGTTACAGGAATTTTTTATTCGACTGTAAATGATTCTCAATTTGACGTAAGCAGATTTCGTATCCAACGTTTCGTACGCACTGTGCCACCCTCAACCACATTTTTTTCAATACGGACCTGCATATTTTATGAGTTGATTTTCAGGTGATTTCGACTCTTATCCGAATTTCTTGGGGTTTTCGAGAAATACTTCTCATTCACTGTCATCGAAGATATCAAAAAAGTATTATGCAAAAGCAACCAAAAACATTCGAAAAATCACTCAATTTCTAATAGTGATTTTTTTTACAGTCGACAAAGAACAAAACTACAACCAGCTACACCAACTGCTATCGAGACAAAGGACAGATATCCAGCATCAAAATTTGTGTGATTATGCCAGAAGAAAGTCTGTTTACCCCCCAACAACTGGTACGTATTTAGCTTCGAATTTAATAGCTAATTTAATTTATTCAAGCGATATAGTTGTTACACTCGGACAGAAAGTTGGGTTAAATTTATTTTCAAATAGACCTCACCAAAAATATTTCGAAAATTTGTTACTTGTCATTGCGTGCATTGTGTAATACGAAGCTTAAATCTGTTTACCCCCATATTGAGATCGCATATGCCGACATCTGATATTGTTATTATTTCGTCAAAATCCATCCTTCATAACATCCCCAAATCCACCCACGCCCTTACCCAATACTTGCACATTTTTCTGGCGCAGATGCTGGGACTGAATAAGGGTAGTCTGACGTGGAATTGACTAATCATAACGCAACCCCTTCAGGCCACGTGTCCGATTTTGGTGAAAAACACCGAAAACGCATAATCCTTTGCAATGTGTCACTCTTTCTTAACCTCTTTCGGTCATCGGAGGGTTGCAAATTCGCCAGAGTTTCGTGTCATTTATACAGCTGTCGATATCCACCCTTTCACTTTGCACAATGAAGTGTTTGAGTCGAGCATATGCAGCGTGTTTTTGATCGAAATGGTTTGAGCACGAAATCAGTGTCAACCGGTTGTTCGTATATTGACCCTAAATTATTATTCTTGGAATAATTCGTCGTGAAGTACATAATTTGTCCTTTTTTGATCAATGTTTATCAGAGAATGAATCATATTTGTGTCACGTTTAAATAAATTCAGCAAGAAACGGGACAATCTTGACCGAAACTGGACAACTCGTCTACAGGGTGTCCAAATGGCGCTGAACACGGCACTGAATTTAATTTTTCGATATCTATCATAGTATCATACGAACATTGAAGACTCTACCACGACTTTAAATTTTTTGAAAAATCCAAAGGGGGTACCTTTTGGTATATTTTCGATCAAAATTTCAAAAAATAAATTAGCCTATAAGTCTATAAGGTGTCTAAAAGGCGCTGAAAACGGTGGTGAAATCCGTTTTTCGATATCTACTATAGTTTTTGAGATAGTCTGTCAAACTTGTCAATTTGACAGCCAATGAAGAGAACCGGAAAAAAATCGTCTGGTCTCATGTTTTTCCCACAGTAAAGAGACCGAACTGAGGGTGCCTTAATTGATAAGCGCAAAGCAAATTTTTACCTGCAAAATCAAGTTCTTCATAGTGATGACCAGTATCGGAATAACGAAAACCTGTAGCGAGCCCTTTGGTGATTTTCCAGTGAAAAATTATTCGGCGACAAAAATATCTACCCATCCCCTTCGGACGAGAGAGACCCTTTATATTCCTGAAAAATTGCATGACAAAAGGGCCTATCGGAAAAACAACATCAAACCGAGCCGTGTACAGGGCGAAACTAGTTTAAGTGACCGCTTATTTAAGGAGAACCGACGGGAAATTTTTAGATATTTTTGTCGACTGACCAGTGGTCAATGCTTGGGGATGAAGTGACCTTTCGAATAGATAATCCTTGCAGTGTGGGAAACATTACAAGTCTAGGGTTGGCCATCCTGACAAAATTACAGTTAGGAATCCTCAACCGAGAGCGTGGATAATGTAATGAAAATTTCCATCACTATCCAGATTCTTGCTACCTCTAGTTATATACAGGGTGTTCCTTAAATACATGCTGATATTTTAAGAAAAACATTTCCTATAAACGTATGTCCTAAAAGTCTTAACTTTTGAGGTACAGGGTGATAGAATTAAAAAAAACAGTTTTTCGATAATAACTGAGATACTATTTGAGACATCTTTGAAATATTTGGTACATGTCTTCTATGCATCAAGGTGCATTTTGTGATGCGCGAAATTTTTCATTTTCTCTACCAGTGGCGTCCGTACGGGTTTTGCATTGAATATTTTTGAAGAAAAAAATACTACACCACTGATTACTTCCAAAATAAAAATTACTTTTGAGATCATCATTCATTATTGAGCAGAATTGATCTCATGGATTTTCTTTGTCCGACGCACGGTTTTCGCTTAAAAAAATAAAAATCGTTTTACTTCAGGGTTTATTCCTCAAAAAATTGTTGCGGCTTGAAAATGTTTGTGCATCGACTGAAAGCAATTTCAGAGATCAGATGAGTTCCAAAATGAACGAGAATCCAAAAAATATATTTTTCTTGTGAGATGCTCTGTTCTTGATTAAAATAATTGAATTAAAATTGCTTCATATCGCAGTACCAACTGTTTAATAATCTATGTCACCCTGTATCTCAAAAGTTAATACTTTTACGACATACGTTTATGGGAAGTTTTTTCTTTAAATGTGTCAAAGAATCACCCCTTCAAATATTAGCATGTCTTTAAGGAACACCCTGTATACAGGGTGTCCAACTATGAACTGCAGCAATCAAGTTCTCGTGAAAAACTTTCTGAATTATAACCTTAGATCGAAACTTCTGATAAAGTATCACTTCAGACGTCAATTTTTTACCTTCAAAGATGCCTATTGGGATTAGAGCAGTGTTGGTATGTAAAAGAGCTTAAGAAAGGTGTTAGATGTGGGGTCCCAGGTAAGAATCCAACATCTATTTGTCACACAATGCGATTACACAATGGCATCACCGTTCTAACAAAAGTTACAATACGAACTGGACCACTCGAACCAAAACAATGTCATGTATACGCAAGATGGTGTTGGGATAACAGAGGATAATGGACTGTGTTTCCATTCATTAGGGCTTTTCCAAGGTTTTTTGCATCGATAAACCCTTCCTAGTCAGATTTTCGATCCAGGAGAAGTAACCCAATGAATTATTTTGTAGGAATTACGGCGAATCAGTTTCACCAATATATCGCTTGAAATAAAAGTCAAAGATGGCTTGTCTTGTGGAAAAGGACACCCTGTATATCGTTGTTTGGATTCTACGTCACAACCCGAGTATAGGAAATTGGAAAGTCATTTTGGAATTTCGAACTAAGCGACGAAATTGTAATTTTCATGTTGATATGTTTTATACAGTGTGACCCATTTTTAATGGAAACACCCCCTTAAAATTCGAAATTGTAGACAAATTTTGATGATTTTTTTTTTGGAATGTCAAGTACTAAAAGGTCTACCTCGAGACAAAATTTGAAATGTTTATTCCAATTTTCAAGGCTTACTACGATATTTTTTCAGTTGAAAATCGAGATTTTTCATTAGCAATTTTTTATTGAAAAAATTACCACGCCACTGGATTTAGAGTATTTTTTTTTTATGAAAATAACGGAATAACATTCACACAATTCAACTAATAATGAAGGAAAACATTTTAATTAACGTAACTATTTATTGAAATGTTTCATTTGAAAAATTTACGCCATTTGTTTATTTTTTTTTTTTCATCTGGCGGCACTTTATTGTTGAAATCATAAAAAAATATTCTCATGGCTATATCTGTTGATATGGGGTGTTTTTTTGTGACTGTTAGCTGTGTGAGTTTTCGAGTTTTTGAGTTGTCATAACTTTGTTTTTAATGAATATTTCTTCATGAAATTTTGGTCACACCTGTTTAGAGGAACTCCAGTGGCGTAGTGATTTTCTTAATAAAAAATTGCTAATGAAAAATCTCGATTTTTGACTAAGAAAAAACATCGTAACATGCCCTGAAAATTATAATGAAAATTTCAAATTTAGCCCCAAGGTAGACCTTTTAGTACTTGACATTTAAAAAAAATATATCAAAATCTGTCCACAACTTGAAATTATAGGGGGGTGTTTCCATCAAAAATGGGTCACACTGTAGATAGTGAATCATTCTTTTTTTTCATAGAATTCGAGTAATCTAATTTCAGCTTATACTACTTTTGACACCAATATAGGGTGTGATTTCTCAGCATGAAAGTTGATTTCTTCAACTGATCACTGTCATATAAAAATATTTATTCCCATACCCCAAACAGGACTTCTAATCGTTACTAAAAGGTCAGTTATTTGATCCGGACACAAGAAAAAACGAAATTAATGTTTTCCTTAATAGTTTCGGGCTAGCCCCGAAAAAAGAAAAGGATTAATAACAAGTATTCTTGGGTTCCCAACGGGTATTGTGGCTTTCAAAGGAAGAGAGTTTGAATTCTTTCGGTCGACCTAGTGTTCTGGTAATCCTACCTTACGAACGTTGGACGGGTTGGAACTAGGAACACCATGAAGCGCCAGGTACATAGGCGGAGATGGGTGTTGGGAAACGGGATAATTAATTAAAAACAAATAGGATTATAATTGGAAATTGTTATCATCGTTATCACGTGAAAATAAAATTATATTTATGGATAAGGATTAATTGAAAATTAGGATTGTCATGATGACAAATATTCTCGGATATATTTCGCAACTTTTTCATCATCACATCACGTAGGAAAAAGTCATGCTTGGCATAAAATGTCAAAAAAATTTGTTATTCAGTGCGAAAATTCTTGCTGGTGCTTTTAAACTGGGAACACTTTAATAATAAATTAATAAGTAGATATTCCATAGAGCGTATGATAAACTTTAAGGGGTTATATACAGTTGGAAGGCCGAAAGAAAAAGCGAATTTTCCAGATTTTTTTCTGAGAAAACTTTCGGATTCATTGATCTAATAATTTGTACACATATTATGGTATCTTTTGACAGTATCTTAAGACTTGGTATTAGTAAAAATATTTATTTGGAAAGGAGCTACAGCAGAGCTCCGGGAGCTCCTCTCAAAAAAGACGTTTTGCGGTTACCACTCGGTATATCCCTGAACTGGATCATCCGAAATTAAAAAACCAAACAGATTTCGTTAAAGTTGTGTTTAATTCAGTAATTAATCGAAGGAATAGGCAAAATAATTTTTTTGACAATATGGCGGTTTCTCAAAGAAAAAAATCGATTTTTGACCAACATTTCGCCCTAAATTGTTTATAAAAAATTAAATATCCATCGGTGAGAGAAAATCTTCGATTGACTACTGAAAACCATATTCAAGAAGCTCGTGTTAAAATTTGAGACAAATCGGTTGATTTTTTGCGTGTAACTTTTAAAATATTCACGGAACGATATGAAATTTTTTTGTGTGTATTCTCAAATATATGTACACTAAGAAAAAATAAATAAAAAAATCGAATTTTCGGAAATTCTAACTGTATATAATCCCTTAGCCTTACTTTATCTTTTGGAATATCGTTGGGGAAAAAAGACAAGCAGCAAGCGAGATGTCGCAAATTTGTTTGCTTCAATAACTGGACTATATTCAAGTAGAAGAATTTGAGATTAATCACTGCTATTACAACATTCAAAAACCAAATTAGCTCACAATATTTCGCGTATGATATTTCGTTGTTAATAACTATACATGCCTTCAATTTCAATTCAAAGTCTGGGACTCGTACGAATCATACAATTCCTCGTCGTTTCACCCCCATGCTACGTCCATGCCCACGAAACGTCATTAGTAACGCAGGAGGGTAGTAAACAAACAGCACACCCCTCACCGTTCGCTGTCATCGAAAAAAGGAAGGAACGATCATCGAGCGAGCCGGCGAACAGGTTTTCCGATCCACCACCGTAGATGTCCTGTTCTGTCCATCCCTTGAATGTCCGGCCTGACCCGACGACCCGCGCGCCCATTAATCATCCCCATTATGTAGGGAGGGTCGTTCAGATTATGTCGTTACCTTCACAGTTGACCGTTGGTCGCTGCTCGGTTCGCTTTCTTCCTACCGAAAGACGCGCCTATCTTTTTCTTTCAACGTGAGAACTCTTGTCTTGCGATTTGCATAAGCATTCAACGCCGAGAAGGGTGTTTTGATTTATTTGATGGCTGCGAAACAGTCCTAGTGCTGCTATACGTGGATTTGCGATGAGTTATACCTGTCAAAACATGTGACACTTTGCTACTTTGTCGCACTTTACTGGCTCGCAATGCACGGCTTGTAAAATAACGGATATTTTATCAATCGAGAATAATTTGAGGGGTAAACTTAACCTAACTTTACGATTTCGGAGTATCGATGAAAAAAAGACAAGTGGCAACACCGCATTTAGGGCCTACCCTGCTCAAATAACTAGAATTTTCAACGATGTAAAGATGAAATTAAAGTTGATTGGTATAAAATCGAGAATATCTTGAGTTCCATACACAAGTAAACTAATTATTATTTGAAAATGACGACAAAAATGGCGCCTGCACTAAATTTGTCATTAGTCCGCAAGTTGAGTTAATTGGAGAATTAAAACGATGTTATCGTGATTAGTATTGTGGTATTAGGATGCAAGGCCCTGTACATTGAAATTAGAATTGATTCACAAGCAAGTTACTGTTTGTTTTTAGGGGTAGTTTTGCGCCCTTTTTTTTTAAACTGATCTGTCATTGTCAATGGAAGAAACTGCTTTCCACTCCATACTCAACTGTCACCTTGAATTTTCACGAGTTGAATAAATGCAGAGCAAAAAACGTTGAGAATGTGTTCGAATATCAGGCCCTAACCTAACCTAACCTCAATCTTCTGACCAATTTTCTGGAAGGAAGAGGCCAAATTAGGCAATCCAAACCACGTGACATTCAATGTGGCGGATGATGGCACACAATGCGATACCTTGGCTAGTAAACAGTGAATTTTATTTATTCTCGGAGTTTTTGTGGTGTTCAGAAATGGTATTCAGATAGAGAGTGAATATTTAAAGACGTTGATGTTGAATAGCAGAGACGTTGGTGAAAAGTATGCTTGAAACTATTCATTCAGTTCATTCTTGTCACAGCATTCGTTTTAGATATTAAATGAAGTAATTAATAGTCTAGATCCTTTCACATTGGATTCTGATGCTGATTTAGATTATTCAATTGATGCTGTTTCATTTGTAATATTCTGGTCAAAAAAATGTCTACTGCAGACTCTCTGATACTTCAGTTTGGAATCAGTGAGATCGTATCTCTTGATCGCAGCTAACCATAGGGACCTTAGCTTCCTAGTTAAATCGTTCTTACTCTCTAAGAACCTGCGATTAGTAACCGTAGGAACCGATTACATGCCGACTTTATTTCGGTTAGTACGAGATCCACAGCCAACCACAATGCATGTGATAGGCATTTTTCTTCAGTAAAAGAGTTAATAATTAGCCACAATTGAAAAAACGCAAAAAAACGCATTAGACATCACTAAATGTAACAGTTTTCAACTCAAGCCACATATTTAAACACCAAATGTGTGCCCTAAGCCGCCATATTGTTTTTCGATTTGACAGGTGGTTGGATTGCCTAATAAGAAAAAGAAGAAGATAACCTCAAACTTACTGCTGTTGAGCGGTGAAACCATGACGAAAAAACAAACGATATGGGTTCGAGGTGTGTTCCATTTTGAATATCAACCAAACAGTTGGGGTGCTCGCTGAATTATTATCGTCAAAATGCGGTGCAAGGTCATCATGCTGTAATAAAGAATGAGGAAGTTTCCAATATTGAGATTTTATTTTTTCCATAAAATGTATCAAAAATTATTACACCCGTGTTTTTTCTTTTTTTGTGCGATCGAATTTGACTCCAGAATTTCGTTTTGAAAAAGTAGTTTTGGCTCCTCCACCATTCTGATGACGTACCAAGTGAAAAACCGGGTTCACACAGGAACAAGTTGAGATTTTGCGTGCGGAAGTAAAGTGTTGCCCTGCTTCTAATTTATTCTTAATATTCGGAAAAACTGACCAGAATATCTTGGTAGTAAAATATGTCGTGGATTTTGCAATACCAAATCATGGATTGTTTACCTTTCGTGATATAATATCATATATTATGTCATATGGAATATAACTAGCACATAACATGCGAAAATATATGAATGCGATGATATAATCGAGGGCTATGGCTGAATAGAAAATAAATGAATGAATCGAATTTGTTCTTGAAGTGAATTATTTTAATATAATTTTGTGTTTGAATTTTCGGAACAGCTTTCAATTTATTTTCATGAAAATAGAAAGGTAGATCTGGCAATTGCGCAAATGCATTCGTAGATTTCGTCCGCGATCATCCGGATTACACCATAACATAACACGTTGACAGCTATATTCACTCTAAACTCACAAAGTACGTCACAGTTTCCCGCCTCAAAATTTATAAATTGGTTTATTTCGAAAATAGAATGGAGTTGAATGATTTGTATCGTCATTCTAGAAAGTAGAGATATCAACCTAAATAGTCGAGTACTTATTTGATGAGAATTCGTCATAAGGAAACTTCCTCATTGATAAAGCTCAAATCCAACGTTGATTCTCCTGAACTTGTTGCTGCTCGTCTAACACTTGTTGCTTCTCCTCAACCACCTGTTGCCGGACCCATCCGGCGTTTTCAACTTTTGAAGTGTCTCCCGGATTTCTTCCAGGTTCCTTGCCGCCCAGTCCGGCGGATTCCGGAGTGTCGGACGTGGACAGCTCGTCGAGCGGCCACACATCGACGGACGAACAGTTGAAGGCTAGATTGCAGCCTTCCATACATTCGCCCGTGGGATCATTGTTTCCCAGACACCATCCCTTGTCCTGGACGACGCACCAGCGGCAGACGAACGTGTCGCAGCAGTTCTACCAACCGTTTCCTACAAGTGAGTTTTTGTTTCGATCGAGCGCTTTTTGGAAGTGGCTGAATGGATTTTTTTATTGGTGCCCCGTTGTGTTCGAAAATTCGCGCATTTTTTAAAGACCTTTTTATCCACTTATACTTTAATATACTATTTTTTTATTGGTGCCCCATTTTACCCATTTAAAGCACGCCTCTGCGTGATTAAATAGAACTTTGAAAAACGCGCGTTTTTTAAAGTTACCATGGCAACGTCAACAAAGATACGAGGAACGTGAAGTCTAAATGACAAATTTCTGATTATTGATCTGACAGGAGTACCTTGTAAACGTCAAACAAAATATAACTGACAGATGCAAAACTTTATTCAAACGTGAAATGAGGCACCAATAAAAAAATAGCGTAAAGTATTCGTGGATCTAGTCTTTAAAAAAATCGCGCGTGTTTTAAAGACCTTTTTATCCACTTATACTTTAATGTACTATTATTTGAAACGAAATTCGGACAATATTAAGAATCAAATTGAAATTGATAAGCATACAAAATATCTGTTATTACTGTTCAGAATTGGAAAGAAAAAATAGGCTTATCTGTTCTCAAATTAGAATCACGTAAAATTTCCTAAAAAAATCCACAATTATTTTATAAATTACATCAAAACTTCATCTTTCAGCGATATATCTTTCCTTCGAAAATGTTACTTCATGCCTTATTTCTTTATGATCGTAATTATCCATGTTTTTTAACCTGTTTTGCTTCAACTGAAAAAAAAAATACAAAAAAAAAGTGTTGCGCGTTTAATAATTTGAACATGTATAAAAAATTCAGTACTTCTTACATAATACATTAAAAAATCCTCCAAAACTTATAAAAATACAGTACCTCATTCCAACAGAATAGTTCTTTATACAGGGTGTTTCAGAATTGCACGGCAATATTTCAAGTACGTATTCTTTAGTATGAAATAAGGAAAAAAGTTCCTATGAACGTGTTGCATTACAACAAAACGGAGGCTACTTTGAACAATTCTTGTTAATTTCTTTTTAATTTAATTTTGATGCTTTAATTAATATCAAATATCAAATTAGTTAAAACATTTCAGAGTATGTATGTAACTTTGAGCCAATTTACAAGTTGATTAAATTCTAAGGAAACTAAACGGAATTCGACCATAAGTCAAGAGGGACAAAATTTAGGTAGTAGGTTGAAGAACATAAAAAAAATATTGAAATCCACCAGTGGCGTACGAGCAAGTTTTTCTTGGGGCTTTTATGGATTGAGACCCCGGGAAATGCAACACCCTGTATGGTATTTGGGAAACATTTACTTTCATATCAAGCAGCACCTATTGCTTGATACTCATACAAAATTCGAAAGCTCTATCTGCAATAGATCAAGCACAATAAATTAAAAACCTAATTTTTCTTTAACTTTCAACACCCTGTAACTCCGCTAATAATCGAGATCGGACACACGTTCAACTTTTTTCCTCAATTCGTACCAGAGAATACGTTCCTGGAATATTGCCGTGCAATTCCGAAACACCCTGTATAATATGTTCATTTGAAGCAGAAAGTTGTGACGTTTTGTCAGAAATGCACTGTTGCCGCTTGTGAATTAACTCCATGTTGAATGGAAATCGAATTATTATTTCGAATCGAGCAAGTGACTTATTAATTTTCTATTCATGAATAATATAAAGTGGAATATTGATCATGCATTGTTATGGAATGTTGACAACGTAATAGTATTTCAAAGGTCGAGTCTCATTTTGTGATGTTGGGTAAATAACTAATGAATAGACAGATTGTGTGTATTTGTCACTAATTCGAATTACTTCTTCAGTGAATTGACCCATATTTTAGCTATGAAAAATATTCGAAAACTTCCATTTTGAACTATAGAAATTAGTACCATAAAATGGAAAATAAAACTCTATTCATACATTCTTCTTGTTATAATATGAAATAACTGAAAATGTTGAAGTCATGGTACAAAAAAATGGCACCAGTATTCGAATAAACCGAATAAAACGTAGTGAATTGAGAATCACATCAAAATGTTCGTTCTGAATCATTTTCCTAGCTGGCTCTACCCACAAATCTTCCGAAATAAAAACGTATTCATCTTTCGAAACGCATTTTTTTCTGGCTATTTTTAAACCGAGCTCCAGCTTCTCATATAAATGCTTTCTCCTATTTTGTGCCATTGGCAAAACTAACACTTCTCGTATTAAG
Organism: Plagiodera versicolora; assembly: GCA_037013635.1. Taxonomy (NCBI): domain Eukaryota; kingdom Metazoa; phylum Arthropoda; class Insecta; order Coleoptera; family Chrysomelidae; genus Plagiodera; species Plagiodera versicolora. Next base: position 1,483,932 of record CM072988.1, read on the forward strand.
GCAGGTCAAGTTGGAGTTGACGGCAACAATGCTATTGTGATAAAGATGATTGAGTTGTTTTTCTCGTTTCTGAATAATTGATAAGTCCAATAAAAAAATCCTTGAGAAAATTAAAACGAAATTCGCGATAACGGAGTACAAATGTATCTGCTGTAGCGATAAGATGATGGAATCTTGTATAATATTTTAATGGCGTGCCCACTTGAGAGATATTTATGGACCGAGAGCAGAAAAATAATTAGATTTATTAAAAAAAAACCCATATCTTCTCACTTGTTGCTTACTACGTTCCTATAAACAACAATATTTGAACAAGCATATACATTACATAAACATAATTAATTGCATTGCATCACTCTTTCGATGAAGGGGCCCTACAGCTTTTAGTGGAATCCGAACTACAAAAAACACCCTGAAACCACGTTGAAAATATCTTGAAATAATGTTTGATAATTTACCATTAATTATATCACAATAAACAGAAATCATCATCGAATAACTGAATATAAATGTATATGACAGTTTTGGTAATCTTTCAATACCAATAGTGCAAAATAAAAAGTAACTAAGTGGCTGAGACATAGCTTGAACGTTTAGGCATTGATATTGATGGCAACACTTCACAGTGACTTCACAACGTTGCCAAATTTATTTAAGCTAATAAAATTCGTTAATTATTGTCGAAGTTTTCATAAATATCGAAACAGCTTCTCGAAAATGTTGTATATTGCATATATTTTATAAATCGGAAACATTTCACAGTGACATAGACTATAGAATAATTGTAGTAGATGACATAATGAAGAAAAACCGAAAACGAAATTAGTGATTCTTGATTAATGTCTACGTTGTGTCACCCTGTATAAACGGCGGAGGTATTCGAAAAATATTTTGATTGACCTTGCGCCGATGCTAATCCAACAAACGATAAGGATATCATCGACTGACAACTTGTTGTTTTCTACGTGCCTCAAATCGCGAGTCGTACAAAAAAAAACGCGAATCTTCAACGAACGCGAATTTTTTATACGGATTACGTAAAACCTGACCTCAGTCAATGTCATGAGTATCGACCGAAATAGAACGCGCCTAGACTTTCGGTTTCTATGCTAAGCTCGTGTAGCTTGCAGGGCCGCTGTTGAGGCCCGAAATCGAGAGAATAAATCGCGAGGAACATATACGAGGTGTCACTGAAATTTTTCAATGTAATTTCCGTGATTTGGCACAGCTTTTACAGGGTTATATAGTATAGTTCAATTTACATTTTTTGACATATTTACTCGCGGTGCCGTACTTCCGGTTTGACCGGTTTGAACTATAGATTTTTAAATGGGACATATGACAGTCGTTTTAATAATTATTTAAAAGTCACAAACTTGATTTTTTCAAATGGGAAAAGGGTGGCTCGTCGTTTTTTTGTGAAAGATCATTTTCTTTCGAAATCAGTGTTGTTGGATTTAAAATGACAGCTTTCAATAAATGACATAACGTCAAAACCAAAATATGGTGGGTCTTCCTTTTCCAGAAACGAATTAAATACTGCAAAGCTACATTCAATTGTCAATGTCAATTCAGCGAGAACTATCTATAAATTTGTTATGCAAGAGTTGAAGACATTCGTGTTATTGTTCGCTGGCAGACATAAGGTAAACATTTCTATAAAAAAAAGTTGCCAATATATAAACATACACGACCGAGAAATGCAAACAGCACTACGATATCTGCGCCATATCGCCTAATCGTGAGAGCACTCGAATTGTATATATTAAAACTGACCTGCCTCTAGCGATAAAAAATGATAGACTTTGTATTGCGCATTGAATGTGTTTGATTTGAATAACGAACGCACGAAAACATTTTTTATCGCAATGCAAACATTTCAAGTGCGAGAATGGTTTCGTTGTCACCTCCAAATTTTCGAGGGCGCGACTGGTCGTCAAGCGAATTCAATTTTTTTCGCTCCCATGGAAGACTTCTGCTCTCTACCACTAGACGAGACGTACAACAACAATAGTTTGATAGTACTGACCTAGGCTAGACTTGCTCGTGATGATCATCTAGCGTGCCGTGACGAATAAACGCTCGGCCGTGTCTGTTGCCTAGCTACTAGATCACAACACAGAATAACGCGGAAAATAGTGCATTGTTTGTGATTGGTTTTTACGGGTGGTAAAATAATTGACGGTAAAAACAATTGACTCTACTTTGTTGTCACAGCCAAGAAGAATAAAAAATCGTGTTTTATCCGCTCTCGTTTGGTTGGAAATTCAATATGGATGCATTCGAAGCCTTTTTCAATAAACTTCCTATGCCAAAATTCAGGATGTGGTCACTAGAAAGGATATGCGTGATTGTCTTTTAATTTTATGCTCAAATAATCACTGCATTAAGTTTCATATTGTGTATAAGCCTCAAAGTGTGAACTGACGCTGTCTCTTGATTAAAAAAATAGTTCCATCCATCCATTTCCCAACATTTTCATAGTGCATCTGCACTTGACGTCACAGTTAATTACAGCCAATCACAGCTATCGAATATCGAACGATGCAAGACCGTTTTTTGCGGCCAGTAGTATCTCGACACAGTATTCCAGAAGCATCCACTCTCCGTCTCGATCTTTTTTTGTTGTTTTGCCGTCCAGTCCGAGTGAAACGGAAACGCAGTGTGCGGTGCATCGGCCATGTTGCGACTGGCCGACCTTGAATTTGCGGAAAGTTAGCCGACGGATCGGTGTCGATGAACTAGTGACCGTCCTACGGCCTGTTATGTGTATACGTATACAGGGCGAAGCGAAAATGTCTACTTTGAAAAAAAAAGCTGCAACATTGTTGTTGATTGTCAAAATTTCTGAAATGTCGTTTCTTAACTAAAATCGAAGTTTTCGTTGATTTTTCGACCAACAATTTGTTGTTTTTGAAGCATTGACAGAGCTTTGAGAAAAAAAAAACAGTTTGCCGTCACTAAAAAAAAATCTTGCAGAAGCCGCAGCTATTACTGTCATTTCCCTGCTAATAATCTCCTGCACATGATATAATAATAATTCTAAACGCCCTTTTTTCCGTGCGCAAAAAGCCAAACGCAGCCGAGCCATTTCCTGTCGTTACACACACGTTACGCCTCGTAAAATAAGAAGAAGAAACCGAAAGAGAGAAGAGGAGAGAGGAAAAAACAAACGAAAGCAAGAAGTGAGCATCAAGAGTGCGCTGTTTACGTCGAAGGCCAAGCAGCGTTGCGCATGCGCTTGTCTCTATAATTATATCACTGCACAAAACTGCAAACCTACTGAGGGCGGCATGGCGGGGAAAAGGGGGGAATTCTGCCGGGGTGGACGGCCGATTCAAGGTTCTCGATAAACGGTCTCGACGAATATTTCGTGCGTTTGGTGATTAGGTTAGGATAAGTTTGGTTGGGGTTCGATTTAATATTTTGTTCTGAGAGGAAAAAGCTTGACTGGCTTTGTGGAAGTCACCTGAAACTCGAGCTGTGCTATTTCGAAACGTATTAACGAAACAAGATTGGAATCAAAACCATATACAGGATCTTGCGCAATATATTATATCATAGGTCAGATAATTCGATAAAATTTCGATGTCGTAATCGCGGCTCACTTATAAACAGCGATTTCAAAATTGTATTCGTACGAGAGTAATGCGATTCGTACGTTTTTCAATGTATTTTAATGCGTACTGTATATTTTCGCAAGCGAAACTCATCGCCCAGTTATTTTCAGTGACGTCATCCCAACTTTGAAATGTGCTCTCTAAAATTGATTTTTATTTCAGGGAATTGCATTTTTATTTTACAATTTGGAAATTTCAATGATTTCATGAAGCAGTCATTGAAAGTAGTTGAAATACTTGATTTTTTCTCGTGACACCATCAATCATTGCGAAGTCTAACAACCATAAATAATCACCGACGAATCCACGATTATTTACTGATATTCCCTGATATATCCTCGATAGAAACGAATAGCATCTCTCTCTCTCTCTCGCGCTTCACCGTCTGGAGGGGAACAGAAGGGGGGAAAGTTTCCAAAGGCAGTTGACCAGGAAACGTCGGCTAACCTTCGAATGAGGTGTCCTTGAGCCGAAATAGATGCGACGATGCGCGGATGCAGAAGCTGATTTCGCTGCATTGAATTCGCTCGAGTAGATTGAAAGAGGTAGGGGGGAGTTGAGTCGCCATTTTCGGTTTCCTCGTTTTATAATTCAGTTTATATCAAGCCAAATCAATAGAAATTATTTTTCGCAAGCATGAATCCACTTCATTGTAGAGAAAAAAAAAAGATAAGTGCTGTCGTCTCAGACTTGATTGAGGTACCCCCAAAAATTGACGAGATAATAGAGAAATCACGTGACTGCCCGCGTCAGTTTCCGCTTTCTGGTTTCGTAATCGGTCTGGCGAGGAAGAAAGGCCCATTATGTGTCTGAGATTCGATCAAATTTAATGACATTTCCTACTTAAACCACCGAACTGGTGCGTGTTTATCATTGGTCGGGCCTTTTTTGACACTTGTTTCTATAAAGGTCATTGTAATGAACTTGATTCACGAGATTGTTCGGTCGCAGGCAATGTTTGACACAAATAATAAAATGTTGAACATTTTTAACACCCTGTATAGTTAAATCCGGACAATACCACCCTATAAATCAGATAAACGATGGCCAAAAGGCGATACATGGCGTACCTGGTTAAAAATCCAAAAAAATAACCAAGACCATCTGTGTGGTCATCCACTCGATCGCAGCAGACGTTGTTTGGCGTCAAAACAAGAGAGCAACGCACCGCCGACTTTGAGAAACTGACCAGGTAAATAAATATACGCGACCCGAAGATAAGCAGCAGCAGCAGCACCTGTTGTTATTTTATATGCGTGGGAATTATTGCCGCGATTGACAGGACTATAATTTGGTGATTTTTCAAAGACAAATTGGTCGCCTCCACCCTCTGTATAATTGATTTCCGGGTGAGCTGCACCCTTTCTTTCGCCTGTTGATCCTACCTGTAGTCGTGAATGCCTGGGCCCTCACACAAAAAGGGCCTCCTTCACATGACCTACTTTCCTATACGAGCCCTTTTTGTTCCGATTGTTTGGGTTTACATTTCTGAGGGAGCGTCAGAAGAATGTAGAGTGTAGATGAATTGATTGATTCTGATAATACGACAGAAAACAACTTTGGAAATTAAAGGAATTCACAAAAAATATCATAATTTGTCGATGAAACGTAATTTTCTCAATGAATTTTTCAAGCACCAATTGCCTTGAAGATTTTTTTCTGACGAAACAAAGTATCGTAGAGGAAAATTTATAGGAAGACTAATGTAGTGCTTGGAGTGTACTATACGATGGATATTCTTATTATATACCTTATCGATCAAAAATATTTTCGGGCTCGAATTTTTTTAGCCCCAATTGCCTTGAATATTTTTTTCTGGCAAAACGAAGTATCGTAGAGGAAAATTTATAGGAAGACTAATGTAGTGCTTGGAGTGTACTATACGACGGATATTCTTATTATATACCTCATCGATCAAAAATATTTTCGGGCGTGAATTTTTTTAGCCTCAATTGCCTTGAAGATTTTTTTCTGACGAAACAAAGTATCGTAGAGAAAAATTCATAGGAAGACTAATGTAGTGCTTGGAGTGTACTATACGATGGATATTCTTATTATATACCTCATCGATCAAAAATATTTTCGGGCGTGAATTTTTTTAGCCCCAATTGCCTTGAAGATTTTTTTCTGACGAAACAAAGTATCGTAGAGGAAAATTTATAGGAAGACTAATGTAGTGCTTGGAGTGTACTATATGACGGATATTCTTATTATATACCTCATCGATCAAAAATATTTTCGGGCTCGAATTTTTTTAGCCCCAAATACCTTGAAGATTTTTTTCTGACGAAACAAAGTATCGTAGAGGAAAATTTATAGGAAGACTAATGTAGTGCTTGGAGTGTACTATACGACGGATATTCTTATTATATACCTCATCGATCAAAAATATTTTCGGGCGTGTCTAACCCAAACTAAAATGTACGTTTTTCCCCCCCAGATCTGGACCCCTACAACACCTACCTGCTGCAACATCACCACCAAGCCCAGCAGCAGCAGCAGCAACAACAACAACCTCCCCACCACCATCTCCATCACCCCCACCACCAACTACCCCCCTCCCACCACGGCCAATCGCCGTTCACCACCCCCTCCCCGCCTTCCCCTCCGATGGCGCGCCAGCATTCCATCCCCACCTCCGTGATCCAGGCAGCCACCAGCAGCATGTACGACGACCCCTACATGTTGGGCTTCTCTCCCAGGAAGCTGAAGAAGACGAAGAAGCAGAAGATCGGGGAGGCTGGGGGGGCGATGAAGCGGAAGAGCAGGGAGGGGTCGACGACGTATTTGTGGGAGTTTTTGCTCAAGTTGCTGCAGGACAGGGAGTACTGCCCGAGGTATATCAAGTGGACCAATAGGTGAGTGGTAATTTCGAGGTGGTGCTTGAGTTAGCACCAGGTGAGTCTGGGGATTTCGAAGGGGCGGTTTTGGAGGGGGAAAAAGTTGTTGCAAGGATGGGTCACGCTGGTTTCAATGGAAGTTTCGCTGACAGTTCGGAATATAATGGGAAAAAACCCAATTGAGGAATAAATATTTTTTTTCAATAGTTTTCTGAGAATTCATCACTTTTGATCTTATAATCTCAATCACTTTTTTCTGACAGAGTTGGTTTTCTCTTAATACCATGAGTGCACAATAAAATAATAAAAATTATGAATTTGCACACTTTTGGAAAAAGAAAGTTGTTCCAAAGCTTTGCTCTTTTTTATTTCTTGGAGTTCTGAACTATTTTTGAATATACTAGTCATTCAAAAACCTTCAAGCAATTTTGTGAAAATTCTTCTAAAATGATTCGTGAAGTCAGAAATTTTTAAATTCCTGTATAGATGATCGTAATTTAATTTAATTTTTTTGTGGTTATAGTGAAAATATTTGAAAAATTATTATGCAGTATCAACCAGTCGTATTTTTTCTGCTGGCAAATTTTCTGAACTTGTAAAACAAAAAATAAAATCCCCCATATATTTATTGTTCTGACCTAATTCAATGTGAATTTCTATTTCTACAAGAATAATAAGTATGCAAACAAGAGTGGTCTGAACTGAGAATAATAATAATTAAAAATATCCCTTTCTGAATTTAACATAAGTGGTCTGAACTGAGAATAATAATAATTAAAAATATCCCTTTCTAAATTCAACAAATGATGGTAGTTCAATGTGAAATATTTCTGTTTGTGGTATAGTGAAAATATTTGAAAAATTATTATGTAGAATCAACCAGCTATATTTTATCTGCTGGCAAATTTTCTGAACTTATAAAACAAAAAATAAAATCCCCCATAAACATATATTTATTGTTCTGACCTAGTTCAATGTGAATTTCTATTTCTACAAGAATAATTAGTTCAAAAGTATGCAAACAAAAGTGGCCTGAACTGAAAATAATAATAATTAAAAAAATCCCTTTCTAAATTCAACAGAGTAAAATTTCTTGCAGAGAAAAAGGCGTCTTCAAGCTAGTGGACTCCAAGGCCGTGTCCAGACTGTGGGGCATGCACAAAAACAAACCGGACATGAACTACGAGACCATGGGCAGAGCCCTGAGATACTACTATCAGCGCGGCATTCTGGCCAAAGTGGACGGCCAGAGACTGGTCTACCAGTTCGTGGAGGTGCCGAAAGACATCGTCGAGATCGACTGCACCGGAGCCGCATGAGCTCCGCCAGCGGCCTCCTCAACGGCCGGGTTTTGATCCGCTCGACCGCTCCCCAAAGTACAACAAGTTATTTATTTGGTAGGCGGTGTTGACCTCCCTCGTGAGTTCTAAGGCATTTATTCGATACTGAACAGGACCAACAACCGTTTTTAGTTTGTTTCTGAAGGAATATACCTCGAGCTCTGTACGGTTCGAATTTTTCGTGTTGCGTTTTTGCAGGTGGTTTGTTATACAGGGTGTTCCAGAACGCAACGCCAAGTCGAAAGGGGGGGACAGGATTGGTCATAGTCAGCACGAGAAGAATGTGAGAAAAATCTGTCCCATGCAGTTTGAAAATTATGGGCTTGAAAAAAAAACTAGAAATTTGATCATTTTGGCTTGAAATTGAGAACCCACCTAGAGTTTGTGCGAATCAAAAACCTTTTAATTGAGATAGCAAAAATCGGGTTACTTGAGGTTTTAATTTTTTTACTCTGTTTTATTATATGGAACTGACAAGTATTGTACCATTTTGGAATTCTGATTGAATGCACCAACTTTTAATGCCACTTGCCAAGACACTCTAGGACATTTTTTTCAAGGAGGGCCTGTCAAAGTGGACGAATCTTGATCATTTTAACTTTGTAGTTTAACAAATAGTCTCAATTCTCGGAAACTTGAGGCAATTTTATCATTATTTTCCATTGGGATTCTAGAAATGTTATTTAGGATTACGTTTCCAAAGTTCAAATGAACAAAAATAAAAAAGAATAACCACAATAACCGAAAAATGGTACAGTTCGATCAAATTTCTAGGCATGTCTCAAAACGCCTCATAACTGCATGGGATAGATTTTTTTTTAAATTTTCCTCGTGATAGTCACGATCAATCCTGTCACCCCCTTTCGGCTTGACGTTGAGTTCTGAGACACCCTGTATACATACACGAGGCGAAAACAAGTTATAGATGAGAAGAGTTTATATCGACGACACGAAAATAGTTTATTTATTTAAGCAAGATAGGTGTGACAGCTCGCCAGAATTTTGCTGATTGTCAAACAAAAATTTAGACTAGAATCAACAAAAAATCAGATCGAAAATTCCTCTCTGAATAAATTTGGCAACGTAACATTTATCAATCATGTCAAATTGAAAATGAAAATAAAAACATAAATGAGTGAATTACATCCACATTGTACTATTATAGCACTTTTCAGACTAAATTAATTCACTTGATTATTTTTTTATCTTTATTTTCAATTTGCCAGAATTGATAAAGCTCAAAACAATGAGCGAAACGTCTCATATTAGAAATGTTACAGTATACAAAGTTTGACCTTGACTGAATCCAAATCCCAAGAAAATTAGAAGTTCCGTGGTTAGCTAGATACTTTTTATTTTGCACTATTGGCATCAAAAAAATAACCAAATCTGTCAGAACTATCTTCTTTAAATAAATAAACTATATCTCTGTTATTGTTTCTTTGTCTTGTATGAAATAGTACGGAAACGCTGAACGACGAGTTTTTGAGTAAAAAATGAAACACTGAAGTTGAATATCGATCATTTTTTCTCGAGTACATAAAAATGGAGCCACGTTGAAAAATTTCATTATCAACCAGGTTTCGAGGAAATGAAAAACTATTCAGAAGTCTTTCAGCGTTTTACGTAGCATAGGGTAACATGTTGAATTATAGATTTTTACGAATATTTCTAAAGATGAATAAAAAATTTATGATTATTACTGTTAAGTAGCGATAGAAGATGTACCGGAAACGAGCGTGATATGTGATAAGAAAAGACAAGGTATTTAAAAAAAAAATGTCTTTTTTTGACGACGTCATTTTGTTACCTATTCTAATAGAAAATGGAAGGTGCTTTATAAATAAATGGATAAGAAAAGACTGCGAGGTGCCTAGAGATTGACAGAAAACAAACAGTAGATTGTCAAAGGAAGCTCTCTCTTTTTTTTATCACAGACAGAACGAAAACTTGAAGCAAACTTCTGATCTCAGTATGTGTACAGAAAACTAGTGGGTGAATTTCCGAGGATTTTTCGCTCAGCTTTACGGGCAGTGAAGAGAAATATTCAGCAAAGAAGAAAATTGTAAATAAAAATAAGTCTACAATTCGTACTTATTTATTTTGGAGTAATTTTTCGAATGAGCCTTTTGAAATTTGTAATTTATTGATTAGTGTACATTCTGTATAGTATTTATTTAAATAATTTCGATTTATCACGATAAGAGTTTTCCGTTTGTAAATTTCTCGTAACTTTCTGTGATTCGTGTAATTTTAGTTGTTCCAAAATTTCATTCAACGTACGTACCTAAATGATAATGTGTCTTGAAGTCAAATTATCGCAAATCGGAAGGAAATTTATATATATAGTAAAAATAATCTAGCAGAAATCTAACCCAGGATTTTTCTCAGTGGAAATTTATACATATTATATCGTCTAAGAAATGAATTGTTGTCTATTTAAATCAATTAAATGTAATTCAATGTAAGCACAACAACAAAACAAAAATATTTGACTCGTCGTCCAAAACATGTGATATGTCTTTCTTGCATGATTGTTATATCTGTCACCCTTCCTTAGCAAATAACGATTATTAATTATCCATGTTCGATGTGTTATATTTGTTGTTGTTGTTTTTCTTTTCTTTTTTTCTCTGTAATATCCAACCACACTCGTTTGATTTCTCTGATTTACTGGGATACACATCAACATCACCCTGTAAGAATAATTTCACCACACAAAATGTTTTACAATCTTCAAAGATGAATTGAACCGTTTTTTTTTTTTGGTGATATTGCAATAGATTTGTTGAAACGATTTGTATATATAGATTAAGTGATGTTTTATTATCTAACAGAAAATACCTACCTTTAGTGATTAAGGATTTTATTGAATTTTAAATGATATTGTATAGTTTCTATTTAGTTTAAGACCAGGTACTTCTTTATTATATAGTTTATTGTAATATTTTGTCTTTACGAAAATATAATACCAATTAAAATATTCCAGAGTATGAATTCATGCATTCCTTCTATCATTAATTGAAGTGATTTCTTGTACAAATACCTGCTTACTGCCATTCAATTCAAAATTCAAGTAGAACTAAAATAACAACTTTAGTGTTGCGAAGGTCACGCATCTCTGAAATGTCAAATGTCTAAATTTCAGTTCGATATTGGGATTAGTACTGATGTATAGACAACTAACAATGCTCGTAAGTATCAATTAAGTTTGATAGATGACGCCAGTGCATTCTTGATACTTTAAAATTGATTTATTAGATGTGGCTAGTACTGAATGTATACTTTATTTGATTCCCATCACAATCAGATATTTGGGAATTATCTCACCTCATAGGCAGTAACGTCTATATTACAGAGAGTAACAAAAATTTATGTCATGTGTGAAACTAGCGCCATCTATACGTATATAGTGATACTAACACGTGTTGATAGTTGTCTATATTATTTGAACAATTGTCAATATTTTAATGCGTTATTTACCGCATAGGTAGCGATACTGTTTTCCATTCATATTCTGTTTCATTCATATCTCGGTAATCGAATACTGCAGGCGCGTTCGTAGTAAAAGCTCAGACTCCATTCATACTTTGATCCGATAGAATATCTGCATCGTCCTGGAAGGACGTTTTTATCAGGTGCTGAATTTTTTGGGGGTTTTAAAGATCGGGTTGTATGATATATCGAATCTACTGCCCACCTGTAAAACTCAGAAAAAATCAAGTACTTGGTTCGACAAAAGAAGAATCTCCACAAAGTCAGGTAAATGTTGTGATTGCTTCGATGTTGTTTTATTGCAAAGGTACGAATTCGTCTAATTTTTATACTCTATTCACTGTCATATACAGGATGTGTTCATATAGGTAGAAGATATGTATTCAGAAACTGATTGCAATTTTTTCAAGTTACTGCAGAATATTTCCGTTTTCGTTATTTTCAAACCATTTATTCTGTTAAATATCGCGGTTCTGACCTTACATAGTTTGAAGTCCATAAAACACCCTGTATGTTCAAGAGACCACTTGTGGGTTTTTAATAAATCCTGGAACTTTCGAATCGTCTATTCTGAGGATTACAAACCTGCATGTGTTTTCTTTGAATTTTTTCTTCATTACAATATAGACGTTATTTAAATTTCAAAATTTCTAGTTTTGTACAATTTATCTGAATTGAATGAAGTTACTTCTAACTTACGACGGGTATATTTTCACGATTATACCTTGTTTATTTTGAAGGTAACATCATTTCGCAACACCCTGTACTTTCAGGGGAGCTCTGTGTCTTCGGAATCGATAATACCGGGTTCCAAATCCGGCGTGGGTATTCTACCTACGCTACGTCTGTTCGTTTTGCGTTGGCGGATTCGAAACAAATTCAACTAATAAGGGCGGTATGAGGGGCTTTCGATTCCTCCCAAATATAAAATGAGTGGAGAGTGCTCAAAATATTCATATTTCAGTTGAATATATATTCGAACGCTTATTGGAAAAATATAACCCTACTTTGTGAACTTTGACATTTACAGAGTTGCTCTTTTGATTAGTGGAGTACAATGTGAAGTTGCAATGATAGTTGGCTTCGCCTTTCTTTCAGTGATTCTTTGAGAAAACAAGAAAAATTAAGGAGAAGAATTGTATGGTTAAATTCATGCAATATTGAAATACGTAAACATAATTTACAGTGAATTGTCACGAAGTTTATTTATTTCTAACTGGGTGAATAATTGAATATTTGTAAATGCATGGACATGTGTTAATTGGCTGTTAATTTCTCTATCAAAATAGCAATCAATCAGAGTATTTACTGTGGAATCCAGATGATGACTTGCCTATTTTTTTATCCACACGATAAGAAATAAAAATTACCTACTCTGAAATGTCCTTCATTTACCGATCGCTTCTATCGATACATATGCGCATACAACTAAACACTTGTCTGTGTTCAAGTACCATGATTGAAATAATCGAGAGGTTATCTGCTACTAGATAGATCAGGCCATAGGCGTACAGACGGGGTTTAGGGAGTTCAACATGAAGGAATAATCAAAATAGTTGCTGGAACGAGTTTTTTATGAATAGCTTTCAATGCGATAAGTATTTTGATTAAATGTGCGTATCAACGACATGAGAAGCTTAATTAAATTAAGGCTTCATTGGATACAAATGAAAAAATATTTCATTCATAAGGTACAATTTTTTTGTCAATGATTAGTTTTGATATTGATTTTTTTCTAAACTATTTATTGGTGTTCGTATTCATTCCCTAAAAATATCAACAAAAAATAATCATGCTATATTGTCAACATTCAATACGGTAGCTTTTGAATTGAAAAATATTCTAGTAAAAGCGGAAGAATGAAAATAAACGACACATCAAATTCAAAATATATTTTATTCCGTTATTGGTTATAAATTTCTGATATTGTTAACAAAAAATATAATTTCGCTACGCTCGCGTTATCTGATTGTATTATCCCCACCCATCACATTTTCTATATGTAAATACATGTCGGAAAAGACCATCGTTGCGTCTAGTTATCTGTGCTTCCCGAACAATTGCGTATCGCCATGACGCAACTCAAACCACAGCCTGCTGTTCTTTCAGCGCTGCTACTCTCTTTATTATCGTCAGTTTCGTGCGCCAACCTGTTGCTGGATTTGGAGAAATCCCTCCTAGATGACTCGTGCGATTTACCCGACAGTTTGGTGACGGAAATTCGGTCTTACGAGCCGACCGTCAACCGAATCATCGATTCGTTTACCAAAGGAAAATTCAAGGGAGCCGTTTACAATGAATTGGCCGTTTTCGTGGACAAATTCGGGCCCAGAGTGTCCGGTACACGCAACTTGGAGGACTCCATTGATCACGTGATGGAGTCGATGAGGAAGAACGGGTTGGAAAATGTACACGGCGAGAATGTGACGGTTCCCCATTGGGTCAGGTGAGTCACTAGTGACTAGTGATGGAATCCTTCTAAACCTTTCTCAATCGATGAATAATCAATCAAAATCGAAGCAAATAGATTCTACAGCGTTTTGAAATCAGCATTTTCATTCGAAATTTAAAAACGCCAGAAATAAGTGGGCGGTGCTATGAGGCTATGACGTACTACACCCTAAGTCTATCTCTGTCTGTTTGCATTATATACTTTTGCTCACACCACTGCAATGTTGCCAAGTTTTTCTGTGGATAACTCTTTATTTCTTCGATGTATTTTCTCAAAAACGTATCGATAAGTGATAACTATATCATTTCATGATATTTTGTTGGAAAAATATCATTTATATTGTATCCTTTTACATCTTTTATTCCGAGAATAAGTTGTGGTATTTTGGTGCGGCAACACAGCAAGATTTACCATGGAACAATTATCTATGATTTGACAGCTCAAGGTCGATGGGCGTGTAGGGTTAAGCACGTCACACTGCGTTACACCAATGAGAGCAACCTTTGAAAATGGCGCATGAAATTGTATCTTCGAAATCAATTTCGTATATTTCATCATTTTATTCGTGATATAGACCGAATAAAAAATAGAAAAATATAATGAATGGTACTTTTTCGACATACAGAAGACGATTATGCTGTTTTGAAAAATTAGTGGTCGCCCCCATTGTCACCTAACCTACATCTGAGCATCATGACAAGTACAGGGTGTTGAATTGTTGCATGTTGACTCGGTTTTAGGGGGAGTGAAAATGTCGAGATGTTAGAACCGAGATATTCGAAGCTGAGCGTGATATCTCTTGGTGGTTCTGTAGGAACCCCTGAAGAAGGTATCCAAGCTGAAGTATTAGTAGTTCGGTCTTTCGAGGAACTCGAACAAGCAAATTTTTCACAAGCAGCGAGAGGTAATACGAGCTAGAAAACTCCAATTAAGAGTCTTTATTTTTTCCAAAATTACACAGGCAAAATCGTCGTGTTTAATTTCCAATTCGAGAGTTACGGTAAATCAGTGAAATACCGATCCATGGGGGCGACGCGTGCCGCCCAACACGGGGCAGTGGCCGCCCTCATCAGATCCGTCACCCCTTTCTCGATGAATACGCCCCATACGGGGCACCAAGCCTACGGAGATGGTGTCACTAAAATACCAGCGATTTCTATCACCGTTGAAGATGCCAGAATGTTTCAGAGGTACCAAGTGAGTGTTTTTGAGGTATTATCGAGTTTTTCGTGCCAAAATTTATTTTTTTCTGATGCCCCACTTTTCTCGTTTATTTTTCGAACAAAAAATTTCAAATTTGGGGTATCCTATATACGTGATAAACAGCAACTTTTGACATATAAATGATTTTTTTTCCGCTTCCGGTTTCGCCGGAAGTACCTGTTGCTTTCGATTTTTTAATAGGACACCCTGTATTTCATCGGATTCTGTACAATTTTCTGAATTCAACGGTACCAAGCAAGTGACATTTTGTCAATATTTTTTTCGAAATATTTTTTTTATTTTCCATCTCAAGTTTGCCATGATGGTTCCAATTTATTACAAATAACACGTGTAGTGCTATAAAAATCTGATTATCATCGAAAATACTGGATTACATGATTTATAATCAGAGCAATGTTATAAAAATGGTTTTTCAACCATGTATTAGTACCCTCAAAAACATGATCATTAATATACCATATTTTTAATAAGACTGAACTATCCATGAGACAGAAAAAATAAAAAATTATTCAAAAAAATATTGACATTCAAAATGTCACTTGCTTGGTATCGTTGAATTCAGAAAATTGTACAGAATCCGAGAATTCGATAAAATACAGGGTGACCCATTTAAAAATCGAAAGCAACAGGTACTTCCGGTGAAACCGGAAGTGGAACAAAAATCATTTGGATGCCAAAAGTTGCTGTTGATTATGTATATAGGATACCCCAAGTTTTAAATTTTTAGTTTGAAAACTATAGGAGAAAAGTGGGGCATACCATAATCCTGTACACACGGAATATATTTTTTTTGTGTGCTGAATTTTAGTATTGAGTATTTTTTCTCAGTTTATGACAATAACGCACTACATTTTCTCATAGAACCGCATAATTTTTCTATCAATAAAGTAGAGCACCCTGTGCATACTTTTTAAGGACAGAGGAGACAAAATCGTGGTGAGATTGAGAACTAAAATCGAAACGCTACCGGACGAGACATCTAGGAACGTAGTGGCGGAAATAGTAGGTGCAGAAAAGCCGAAAAAAGTGGTCTTGGTGTCCGGCCATATTGACAGCTGGGACGTGGGAGTTGGAGCCATGGACGACGGCGGCGGCGCCTTCATCTCCTGGTACTCTTTGGCAGTACTGAACGCTTTGGGTCTCAGGGCTAAAAGGACTTTGAGGTGATGAACTACACCAAAAAAAAATTCCATAATGATTGGTGTTTTTTTTTTCAGAGCTGTTTTGTGGACGGCTGAAGAACCAGGCCTGGTGGGTTTCCAAGCCTATGACGCTGCCCACAAGGACGAACTGAAGGACATCACTTTCGCTATGGAGTCTGACGAAGGTACTTTCACCCCTCTTGGTCTCGAGTACGCCACTGGAGCCAAGGGCGGTTGCATTCTGAAGGAAATAATGCAGTAAGTAGGGGGATAATTGCAGATTTTTTTTCAAATACTCTCAAAATACGAAAACAAAAAATTTATTTTGAATTTTGTACTCATTGTGTAAACATTTTTTTTCAATTATTTTGAATTAAATTTATCGTATTTTGTATTGAATTTTTGAATTACATTTCTTATCAATATTTTGAATCAAGTTTTTATAAAAGTATTTTGAATTAAATCTCATAAGTATTTTGAATTGAATTATTATTTTCTTGAAGCATTTTGTACATGAATAATTGCTAATACTGAAATAATATAAGAATATGAAACAACCACGAATATACTTCTTTATTTATTTAGATTGTTGTCCCCGATAAACGCCACCCAAACCAAACCCGCCCAGTCCGTAGGCTCGGACATCTCCCTGTGGGCAGGCATAGTCCCCACGGGCAGCCTGCTGAACGCCAACGAGCGGTACTTTTGGTACCACCACACGCACGCCGACACCATGGACGTGCTCGATCCGGACAGTCTCGATAAAGCGGCGGCGCTGTGGGCGTCCGTCGCCTACGTCATCGCCGATCTGAAGGAGGAGTTTCCTAGGGATTTTCTGGAGGAGGAGCTCGAGGGCAGGTTGATCAGGGTGTTGAGTAGGGGTTCTTGAGGTTCTGGTTATAAAGTTTTATAAAAAAAAGAGTGTGTTGAGTGAATAAAAAAAAAACAGTTTGGAATTATGTGGTCTATTTTTTTCAAACTATAGTGACATTTGAAGAGTTCGTGAAAAGTGGGAAGGAGCTTCATTTTTTTTTTTTTTGAAAAATTGAAACCGATGAAGCTTTTATTCGATATACTGAGTGATTTTCAATTCCTTGAATAAAATCGCCTTTTAATAAAAGTTGAAAAATCTTGAGTTATACTTTTCGAAAAATATAACTCAAAATAGAATATCAATCGTTTTTATATTTTTAGATAAAGGGTATTTTCATAAAACCGTTCTATATTACACAGAATTAAATAATTAATTTATATAACATTTATATAATTCAACAAATAATAGTCAGTACTAGGCACCTACCATCGAGATCAATAAGTAACAAGGTGAAACGTAATCTAACGTAAATCAACGTGAATTGACGTAACGTTAACTAACGTAACCCAACGTTACGTAAATCAACGTAGGCCAACGTAACGTAATCTTACGTAAATGAACGTGAACTGACATAACGTAAACTAACGTGACCCAACGTAACGTAATCTAACGTAAATCAACGTGAACTGACGTAACGTGAACTAACGTAACGTAACGTAATCTTACGTAAATTAATTGTTAATTAAAAAATCAAAGAATAAGTGGTTGTTTTTCTAAACAGATTCTGGATCACAGTTGGGCCTCACCTATATAAAAAAAACACATATCTACCCCCTCCTTTCCTAAATCAGAGTATTCTCGTCTTGTCGATCGAACACCATGACGAGCGATTGTTGAGACTTGGACTTCTCGGTGGAGTCCAGAAGAGCCGTCTTCTCGCCGCTCTCGTTCAAAGAGCAATCCGGCGAGGAGTTGTCCACGAGAGAAAAGTTCTGGGTGGCCGTCGTGCTGGTGGCGCCACTGGAGGGTAAACTGTGCACGTCAGGCGAGGCTAGAGGAGGCGGGAAAGCCTTGGGGGACGATTCGAGGGGTTCCTTGAGGAGCATCACCGGGTAGGATTCTCTGGAAAAACCCAACGCAATCTTACGTAACGTAACCGAACCTGACCTTACGTAAACTGATATAACGTAAACTAACCTAACGTAAACTAACGCGACCCAACTCAACGTAACGTGACCCAACGCAACCTCACGTAACGTTACCAAACGTAACACGTAACGTAACCTCACGTAACGTTAACGTAACCTTACGTAACAGAAACTAACGTAACCCAACGTAACGTGATCTGACGTAAATCAACGTAAACTGACAACGTAGCCTAACCTTACGTAATGTAAACTCACGTAAATCAACGTGAACTGACGTAACGTAAACTAACCTAACGTAAACTAACGTGACCCAACTCAACCTGACCCAACGTAACGTTACCAAACGTAACCTCACGTAACGTAACCAAATGTAACCTTACGTAATGTGAAGCAATCTATTTTGAACCAACCTAACCTAACCTTACATAACGTTAATTAACGTAACCCAACGTAACGTAATCTGACGTAAATCAACGTAAACTGACAACGTAGCCTAACCTTACGTAATGTAAATTCACGTAAATCAACGTGAACTGACGTAACGTAAACTAACCTAACGTAAACTAACGTGACCCAACTCAACCTGACCCAACGTAACGTTACCAAACGTAACCTCACGTAACGTAACCAAATGTAACCTTACGTAATGTGAAGCAATCTATTTTGAACCAACGTAACCTAACCTTACATAACGTTAATTAACGTAACTCAACGTAACGTAATCTAAGGTGAATCAACGTAAACTGACGTAACCTAACCTAACGTAAACTAACGTGACCCAACGTGACGTAATCTAACGTAAACCAATGTAAACTGACGTAACGTAATATAACGTAACGTAAATTAACGTGACGTAAGCAAACGTAACGTAATCTAACGTGAATCAACGTAAACTAACGTAACCCAACGTAACGTAAATCAACGTAAACTGACAGAACGTAAACTAACGTAACCTAACGTAATCTAACGTGAATCAACGTAAACAAACGTAACCCAACGTAACGTAAATCAACGTAAACTGACAGAACGTAAACTAACGTAACCTAACGTAACGTAATCTAACGAAAATCAACGTAAACTACCTTAACGTAAACTAAAGTAACGTAATCTAACGTAAATCAACCTAACCTAACGTGAACTGACGTAACCGTACGTATCCTAACGTAAATTAACGTAACCTAACCTGTATCCGGACGTGCTAGAAGTCTGAGAGACCATGGAATCCTCGTCCCAAGAGCCTTCCGTCGCTTTAGCTCTCGTAGCGATTCTCAATCGATGCGGATCTGTCGGCGGCTCTTGTTTCTGCGCCTCCTTCTGAGCTTTCTGATCCCCGATTTCCCCGGTTTGTGAAACAGGCCGCGGAATAATGGTCGGAGTGAAAGGTGGCGATTCCAAGTCCTGCGATGTATGCTTGCCTATTTCCAAGTCCATCTTGGCGGGGCCCACCTCGAAGGAAAAACACCCGCGCTGAGAATCGCCATACAAAAGAATATTGGTATTTTTTTTAAGGGAAAGGCGACGTACAGAGTGAATACTATATGCTTTCAACAATACTTCGACACAGAAAGTTAAAGGTCAAGTTTATCATTCGAATTTCAATGACTCACCCTGTATACATAATCAACGTTAACGGAACCATCACTCACCTCTACTCTTCTGTTCTTCTTGCTCCTTCTCAAACGAAACGTCTTTCTGCTTTGCGGTTTGATTCTCTGCAGTCTCGACTTGTTTGGATATATTTCTCCGGAGCTATCGTCTACGGGGCTGTTAGGGCTCAGAGGAGTTGTCGAGGTTTCGCCTTGATTAAATTAGTGGAATTGAAATGGAGAATTAAAGTTGAAGAACTAAGGTTAGTTTAGACAGCAAATGAGGTAAAATAGGATAATAAAACGAAATTGAATAAAAAACGTTTGGAGAAAGTTTATACAGCGAATAAAATAAAATAACGTGATTTCACTGGTTAATTTTTTCTTTTAATTTATTCTTAATCTTATTTTTTTCTCAATTTCATTATATTTTAAATGTTTCCATTCCTAATTTCAATACATTCATTTTATTTTATTTTTCGTTGTTACGGCTTGAATAAAATATATTCGTTACAACTTTAACAAATTATTTGATGTCATTGATGCATTATTATTTAATTTTATTCTCAATTTTATTTCATTCCTAATTTTATTTTATTCGCTGTATAAACTATCCTGAGGCTTTTTTATTTCAGCTTATTTCTTGTATAGACGCTTCTACATAGATTTTATTGTTTCATGATAAAGTTGTGCAGTGACTTTCAGTCGAACAGGTGTCAAAAGTTCGTATTTTGTGTCTGAAACTTACCTGAAGAGTGTCTGAATTCCACGTTAGAAACGAAACGCAGTTTGTGAACTTTGTGCAAGGATTCTGATTTCGGCAGCTGTACACAGTGTTCGTCACTAACCGATGATCTTTGGGAAGAAAAATCTGAAAAATATGAGCAACAAAAAATCAACCTGGGGACACACAGTTTTTTATCTAAATTATCGAATTACCGGCTTGGAGGGGCAGAGGGGAGCAGCCATTCTCGTTCCCCTCTTGAACATCGCTCATGCTCACGTTAGTGCCTTGGTTCGGAGACGAAACATGGCTGGTACTCGTCGAAGACTCTGCGAAATCACAAATCAACAAAAACAATCCCATACACCCAGCAAACACTCACCTTTCGCTTGCGAGGGGGCTGATTTGGAACCGTGGTGACCCTCCCCAGTGAACAGACCAATCAGAGAGTGCCTCTGGTGGCGAGACTGTGACACCTCCGACGTCATTTGACAGGTGGCACCGCTGTCCTTCTTCCCCTCGCTCGTCGACTCTGACGCTGAGGAAAAAAATATACAATGAGGCATGTTTTCACGCTTGTAATTCGACACTCACTCTCCTCGAGCTCCTCCTTCAGAGTCTTCATTTCCTGCGCCAGTTCCATCAGAAGGGCCCCCCTGCTCTTCGGCAGGGGCAGACCCATACTGTGCATTTTCCTGCGGATTTTGGTGTGGAAGTTTCGTTCGAAATCCGAGATGGGGGGCTGCGCTAGCTTCTGGAAGATGAAGGGCTGCATGAGTATGTACAAGACTGTGCGGTGAGTGACAACGAAATCGAGGAAATCCCAGAGGTACGATGCTGCTTCGTTCCTCTTCCCCAGCTCCCTCATAGTCCGCCCTATTTTCAGCCAGTCGTTCATCAAATCCCCCTCGAAGCAAATAGCCATGATTTTCAAAGCTGCAACAAAAATTTAAAGCTCCTACTGCGCCTCCAAACTGCTCCAACTTACCCAGAAAGGAGACTTGGTACAAGGAGGTGTTGATTTTAGCCGAGGTCTTCGCATCCCTAGTCCCAGTGAAAGTCAGACTTCCCGTTCGAATTTCAGCAGTGGGTTTGACGTTAACACCAGAAGGACCCATGGTTTTGGTATTGGGCGGGCTCATAGCATGCAGTACCAGTGTCAGAGCGAAGGTTATGTCTGTCTGCTTCATTTGAGCCACATCTGGAAGAGGCACCAGCTGACCACCCACCTAGTCCAGCGAAACTCTTACCTTTCCTCCCAGACCCGACTCTCAGACACAGCGGCATTATGAGGTTCATGATGACGCTCTCGCTTTTGTCCTGCGAAGAGAAAACCGAGCTGCCACCACAAACTTGCTCCAAGGTGCAAGTATCCTGGTTGAAGAACAGCAGGAAGTCCGGTACGTTGAAAGGTCCCTACAGAAAAAAAAACTCCTGAAACTTCCAGACACTTTGCCCCGGGGGTGAACTACCTGGGTGTTTTGAATTTGCTGCCCAATCAAACGAACCACCATCGAGCAGAAATGAGCTGGGGGTGCTTGGCTCATGAGGGCTGCAGTCGATCCAGGAACACCCTCAGCAGAACAGGAATCGCTCACTATCAAACCCTGGGGAACAATCGAAGGATCAGCGAGGAAAAAGTGTGACAGCTTGGGAATAACCAACCTGGCAAGTACCGATCAGGGCTTTGATGTGCGACCAGTGGACTATGTAAGGGTACTTGACCATGGTGTCATAAATGCCCTTCAGTAGCCCAGCAGCAGCGTCCCAGTCAGTGTTTCTCTGGAAAGAAAAAGTTGTAGGTAGGCCAGTTGCACGATTGAAGGAGCGCCACTCACCCTTATCGATGGTTTTTTGGCTATCTTCTGGAAAACTTTGTCCAGTCTTCTGAGGATGGTCACCAGAGCTGGTCGCATAGCATCGTTGGACCAATCGGTGAAGGGCAAAATGTAGCTCATGTAGTGTTGTAAGCCACGACAACCCATCGACTCGGGGTCGTATGGGGATACTTTTAGTAGGGTGTGAGCAATGTCAGCCAATCTCTGCAATATACATTATCGGAGGAATTTGAATAATAGTCTCACGTCAATTTCAATTTTGTAACTTTATATATATATGAATACAAATGGCCTGTAAAAAAATCAACAAAAGCTTTTGTTTATAACACTGTTTTTTTTATAACATTTGAAGTTGTAACTCGACTCATCCTATTTATAATTATCGATAGCTGAAAGAATCAATAAACATTTTATTTTTTTCTTATTATTTTAGTCAATAGTGTTTGCGAAAAAAATTTTATATAAGGGATGAGGGATCGAAATCTATGATAAAATTCACCAAACAAACTCACCACTTGCGATTTGATATCTAGAAGCTCCACCTCCTTCCCTTCAGCTCCATTTTTCTTATTGAGCTCCACCAACCTAGCAGAAGCCCTACAAATAAACTCACCAACCAAGGACAGCAACACGTCTCGCGGCCTCCTACAACAATTCAACCCCTACCGCTCCAAAAATCCAGCTATTTAATTTTTTTTCCTACCTGTAGGCAGCCCTGAGGGCTTCCGAGTCCTCCACGTCGTGCTCGTACATGCTCTTGGCTCGCGAATGCTCGCTCATAAACTTCGAGTGGGAATCGTCCTCGAAATCGAAGCCGGGAGAGTAAGGGCCGCGGCTGTAGTTGCGCTGACTCGAGCCCTTGTGCTCCGGGCTGGACCTGTAAGGGCCATTGTAGCTCCTGGAAGAGGAAAAAACTGTACACTCAGCTCGCCTCCAAGCTGAAACTCTCACTTGGTCAGGGCTTCGCAATTATTCACCAAAGTCTTGACGGCGATCGAGAGCTGGTTCACAATCTCCTTCTCCTTTTTGCCCTCCTTGTTGTAGGTTGGCAGCTGGATTTGCTTCACGTAGCATGGAAGTATCGCCTCGAGGATGATCTGGAAGAAAAACCCCCTGAACGAGCCCCCCATTGCCACCATCTCCTTCACCTACCAGCATCTGGTAGCCCCTGACACTCTCCGATGAATAAGACACCACCATGACGCACATGGAGATGCAATCCAAGATGGTGACCATCTCGTTCTCGTCGTGGTAGCAGAAATCGATTGCCTTCAATGGCTTCTCCTCCTTCACCAGCTCAGCTATGTTGAGAGGATCAGGTGAGGGGGTTTCCAAGCTGAGCAGCAAATTGAACAAGCAGCTCGATTGGATCTTGTGGGCGTCCCCGAACGTGCCCTCCTCCTCGGTATCCAACATGGCCGACACAGAGCCGAACATTTGGAGGATAAACGGTTTCCTGTTCATCATGTAGAACTGCTTGACTGCGTACTCCACCTGTTGGGGAAAAAGTTTTGCGTTTGGGATTCTTTATGTGCAAGAATTTGTAATGGGAAGGCCTTCACGAGAAAGGGAATCTGCAGGAAACGAGATGAAGTCCGGACTCGTCTGGGAAAGTTAGATAGATCTTGGGTACTTGGGCACAGTGGATAGAAGACAATTTATTAGCTGACGAGCTAGCTCTAGCTCTACCTGTGCCCCAAAAAAAAACACACCAGGGAGCTGCATCGAAAGGAGGATCAAAATACTGGAAAAAGTAGCCTGGGATAAGACCAAGACAAGAAGTTTTTTCTAACAAACTGACGAGATACTTATGTCAAGTAGAGATCAGATAAAATTCGGAGGGCCTTCCAAGATATCAGTGTGAAGCCTTTGGCTTCAGTGCATCCGTTGGACCTGTTCAATAAAATAAAAAAAATCTGCTTCACGTTAAACAATCTCAAAACTCACCGTTGTGGTGACCAATTTGTTGGTCTGGTGATTAGAGTAAATCTTCAGCAGTGTAGGCATGATGAGCAAGTAGCCATTCGTCGAGAAAATATTCTTAAAGTGAAACGCTGCGTTGATATAAGTAGCCATGACGTATCTAAGTATGCAAGCATCTTCCGAGTGCAGGACCAAAGCTCCATTGAGCACGTTGACGAACAAATGAATATCCCCGGAGTAAGCGAAATTCCCCGCCATGGCCTCGAACATCCTGGCGATGAGCCTCACCCACATGAACTTGTGGAGGACGTCCAGGCCGAGCAGCTCTTTGCCCAAGGGGCCGCTCTTGTAGAGGTCCAGGTCGGACTCGAGGGCTTTCCTCGGGAAGGACGGTAGCTTCATCAGTTCTTCGTGGAGGTAGACCACTCGCTGGACCACCATGTCGACGTTTTTCAGGATGGCCCAGGTGAGGAGGACTTTGCCGATCTCCACGAACTTGTGGACGAGCTCTTGCTTTTGCAGGGCCGTGAAGGCCACCTCGGGTTTCATGTGTACTAGTTCTAGTTGGGGGTACTGGGATCTTTTGAAGAAGTAGAAGTCGCGGACGTGTGATGAGGGGTTCCTGATTTGGTCTGGAAACGAACCAATCATTGTACTAGTTGAGATTAGGGAAATTTTTTCGCAAAAAGTCACAATATTTAAATGAATTGAGAAGAAAATATAAACAATTAAAGTCAAACAATCAGAACTGCGATTTTTTTGCAAATAATCACAATATTTGATTAAATTGGGAAAAAAATAATGAAAATTATGAGGAGAAATTATAGGATACAATCAGATCTGGGAATTTTTCTAACAAATAATCAAAATATTTGATTAAATTGGTAAAAAAATAATGAAAATAATAATTTGACATTATCGGATTCAAATTCATTTTCAAGAATTTTTTCAGCAGACTTTTTTAATAAACAAATATTTTATGACAAACAACAACGAAAAGTAAAAAAAAAATTAAACTTATTATCTGAGTTGAATCACCTATCAAACTGAAATATTATTTTTATTTGAATAAAACTACAATCTTGTTAAAAAAGTTCACTTACGAGTCTTATAGTCGACCAAAAAAAACTCCTTGTGTTTACTCTCGTGTATGCCGAAAAAGTCCAAAGCTTCTCGCAATATTTGGCAAAACTGGGTGTCTTCTTGAACAGGAAACTGAGAAGGAATGCCGCAGTCATCAGGATCTGCAAGGAAAGTGATGCTGGCAGTGTTATTACCATTGAAAAAGGGGAAATTTACCTTGGGGGCCATGCACAATAATTTTTTTCGCCGATGGCACATTCGCAGTAAGCAGAATCGAAGCATCACATTGTTCCTTCCTCAAAATCTGCTTCAGATCCTTGAACATGATCCCGTGGACGCTGTGGACCACCTGCGAACAAAAAACCTCAACTCACCCCCAGCTATGTATGGTTATATTCACAACTACACTTACATATTCTTGTAAAAAAATCCCCGTAATATTTTCATAATATACAGGGTGTTTCAGAATTGCACGGCCATATTTCAGGTACGTATTCTTTGAAAAAAGTTCCTATGAACGTGTGTCCGATCTCGATTATTAGCGGAGTTACAACGTCCCTGAAATATTTCCGTGCATTTCTGAAACACCCTGTATATTATACACTGTTCTTTTTGGAAGGGCAATCCAGGAATGGCTTTTAAATACAAGTTACCCTATTTATTGGTTTCAATAACTTACTACACTTAATAAACAGTAAATTAAGACGAATAAA
The DNA here is from genome assembly GCA_037013635.1 of Plagiodera versicolora. Taxonomy (NCBI): domain Eukaryota; kingdom Metazoa; phylum Arthropoda; class Insecta; order Coleoptera; family Chrysomelidae; genus Plagiodera; species Plagiodera versicolora. The sequence continues at coordinate 1,509,874 of CM072988.1, forward strand.
ATGAAATAAAATTACATTATCGAACAAGACAAAAAATTCTTAAATATAAAATATATTGGCAAAAAATTGCAATCGTTCCCAACTCTACAAAAGTTTTTACCCAAAACCCAATTTGTCATTTTAGTGTACCTTTTATTCGTTAATAAAATAACTAACTTCGCACTTTTTTAATTTTGCCTTTTTGGCATCATTTTCCCTTCTCACAAAATAAATTCGAAAAAACAAAACCTTTCAAATTGTTACTTGCAGTTTTTTCACATTTCTTCAAAGCAATGGGTGGTGTTCCTTTTTTTTTTGTAAATCTGCATTGGAACTACCTATTTCAAATAAATATTATTATTATTATCATCCACATACCATCCAGAGTAGGGAAAGGGCCGCCCCGATCAGCTGCTGCCCCCCCTCGTGCGAGCTCCTCACATAAAACATCACATAACCAATGATGTAGTTGTACAGAGCGAACGCAGCTTGCTGGGGCAGCTTCGGGATGAAACGGATCAGGTGCCTGAGGATCTTGAACATCAGCTCCTGCTTGTCTCTGGTGAGCCTCTCGAGAATGTACCTGAGGAAGAGGGCGCTGTCCTCCACCAGGCATGTCCAGATGACCTGGGGAAGTGATGGTGAGCTGGATTTTTGGAGAAAGGGAGTATGAGAGTACCTGGTAGGCAACTTCGTAGACTGCGCAGCCGTCTGGTGAGACGGCAGCGTCGTCTAGGAGGTTGATGATCTGCACCACGGCCGAGCAGAGGCACGAGGGAAAAAGGGAGTGAGCTGAGTGGAGGTGGTGCATTGTGTTCCGCGTTTGTCCCTCCGCTTGGTCTTCGTCAGCTGAAAAAAAATATATAGAGATGTGACCTTCAGAAGGTGATTAAAAAAAATTTGAGGGGCTCAAACGCTTATCCTACAATATAAAAAATATTCCCAATAGATAACTCTTTTTCTTTGGGGGGCATGGTCATGAGACTTCATCATTAGTTTGACTCAAATCCCAAATAAAACATGAGGAAGAAAAGTTTCAATTTCAATACCTTCATTTTTTGTCTTGTCAAAATGCCTGATCCTTCAAATTGTTTTCTCTTACCAAAAAAAAATCAAGTTCAATTAAATGTTGATTTTTTATAAAAGTATTTTATGTTTAAGAAGTATTTGGAAGTACCTTTTCAGAAAAATATTTATAACTAGTATCTAAAATTATCATTTTTTTTTTAATTATCTTGCATCTTGTAATTTGAATATTTTGTATAGGATATCACTGAAAAATGGACGAATTATATTATGGAAATTCTCACCCTCTTCGTGTTCCTCACTAGTGTGATACAAACTGGGCTCGTGCGCAGCTTGTATAGTAATGGGAATAGTTGTTATCAAAAAATTCTCCCTCTCCTCCCTCTTCTTGTCATCCTGCGCCTGCAGCGCCATTTTGATCAGCTCAGTTTGCTGCTTCTTCCTGGTCTTGGTAGCAGTAACTAAAGACCTCTGAAAATGCAACATTAAAATCGTGACGATCAACACATTAACACGCTCACATGTCTCTCCTGGTTGATCGTCACTTCCTCGACTTTGGTCTTCACCAACAGCTTCCACGGGGAATCCACCACGTCCAGAGATTCTATGCCGATTTTGGGGGACGGTAGAGTGAATTCGATGCCTGGAGGTGGCACTTTGAAGAGCAGTTGGGCGTTTTCCTCCATCCTAGGCCACACCTGGTACCTCATCTTCCACAACACCTGGAATCTAGAGCACCAGAAGGGGTTATACAGGGTGTTTCTTGAAGACATGCTAATATTTGAAGGGGTTATTCTTTGACACATTTTGAGAAAAAAACTTCCTATAAACGTATGTCCCGAAGTCTTTGAGTAATGTTGGTCACAGACTTTGAAAACACCATTTCGACAAAAACGCGTTTGAAGTTTGAAAAGCACTTTGAAGCACTCTGAAACGCCTTCTCAAATTCGCGTGTAACTTCGAAAATATCGACCAGAACGATATGGAAATTTCTGTGTGCATTCTCGAATATATGTACATCAAGAAAAAATAAATGGAAAAATCGGATTCTTGAAAAATCTCACCTCAAAATTGCATTAATTCGCACCGCGCATTCCGTATGCGACAAACCATACTGCATGATCTGGGACACTTGCTGGGGAGCTTTGACAGCTGCTAAAATAAACAAGGAAGCTGCAGAAGCAACGACTTCCTGATTGGTCTCCAAGAGCAATTCCCAAGCCACTGGTATGATGTCTAAAAAATTTTCTTCCGTCATGATAACTGCTCCTTTCAGCAAAATGGCTAGAGGAGCATGGAAAGCGTCTTTCACCTGCAGAATCGAGTTGGTTTCATTCCCTCGGGGAAGGCAACGGGGCAGTTTTTACCTGTGTCTTGATGTACTTCAGTATGGGAGGGGCTTCTGAGGTTCTGCTCTCAGGAGATTTCGGGTCGTTCGTGGTTTCAGACTCGGCAATGTCCCTGGAGGATTCCTTGGAGGCCAGCTTCCCCAAGTGGATGCCATCCAAGTTTTTATCGATCCTGAAACGAAACCCTTGGACAGTCTGCCCACCTGCTGCCCCACTGCACTCACTTATCCTTTTTCCCCACACTATCCTTCCTTCTGATGGGCGACACAGTCGAGCTGGTCTGATCACTGACTTTCCTGTTCTGGTTCTTCTCCTTCTTGTTGCCCTTCTTCTTGCCGCCCAGATCCACCGAGAGCCGCCCGTCCAGCACCCCGAACTCCTCCCCGTACACCTTCCTCACGGCCTTCACCAGCCTGTTGCACCCTCGCATCACCTTCCTGTAGCAAAACGGGTGGCAGAAATGCTGGTGGGGGCAGAAGTAGTAGAAGGAGTTGGCCACTTGGACCATCACCTTCAGCCAGGGCATGTTTTTGGCCGTCTCGTCGGTGTCGTTGCTGTCACTGGGGCTTTCTGGAGGCTGATCGTCGCTCAACACCCCCGGGGATTCTTCGCCGCTCACTTCCCCGGCCGCCCCCGGCTCTGAGGTGTCGCTGCGGTCCGAAATCGAGCTCACTTTGCGTTTGGATTGGATGGAGTCGGTGCGTTTCACGGTGTCCGGGAGTTTCCCTGTCGAAATACAATGATTAGTGGCCAGGAATGTTTTTTTTGGAACTCTCACAGTCCAAGTCGGCCCCCTCCTTGGTGCCCCTTCTCAGTTTTAAGCTGCGCCTCTTGAAAGAGCCCCCGGAAGAGGCCCCAGCAGTGCCTCTCCGGAGTATGTAAGCCGGCCTAGTGGACTGCTGGCGTTTCGCGTCGTCTCCCTGTAAAAATGCCTGCGAAAAAATGAGCTACAGCTGGAACATTCAACTTAAAAAAATAAAAATCGTTTGACTATTTTTTTTTAATTTTATCACCCTGTATATAATATTTTTTATGTAAATATTTTTTTATAAACAATTTGAGGCCGGAGTTATGGTCAAGAATCGATTTTTTTCTTTGAGAAACCACCATTTTGCAAAAAAAAAAATATTTCACTTATTCCTTCGATCAATTACTGGGTTTAACATTACTTTGACAAAATCTGTTTGGTTTTTTAATTTCGGATGATCCAATTTAGAGATTACCTAGTGGTCTCCGCAAAACGTCTTTTTTGAGAGGAACTCCCGGAGCTCAGCTGTAACTCCTTTCCAAATAAATATTTTTATCAATACTAAAGTCTTGAAATACTGTTGAAAGATACCATAATATGTGTACTAATTTTTAGATCAATGATTCTTAAAGTTTTCTCAGAAAAAATTCTGGAAAATTCGCATTTTTATTTCAAAAAAGACGTTTTGCGGTGACCACTCGGTATATCTCTGAATTGGATAATCCGAAATTAAAAAACTAAACGGATTTCGTTAAAGTTATATTAAATCTAGTAATTAATCGAAGGAATAAGCGAAATATATATTCTTTTTTGGTAAAATGATGGTTTTTCAAAGGAAAAAATCGATTTTTGACCATAATTCCGTCCTTAACCTGTCTATAAAAAAATATTTATCGGCGAGAAAAAAACTCTCCTACCTGCATGGTCACTGTAGTGTTGCTGCTTCCTTCAGACTCGTTGTCTGGCTCGTGCAAAACGAAACTGATCTTCCTCTCCCCGGTCTGCCCCGAGTCCCTGTCCCCTGCTATGGACTGCAAGCTCTGGGCCGAGGTCTGCGAGTGCCCCATGGAAGACAACGCCATGCTCCATCTCCTGTTGGCCTCTCTGCTGTACAATTTATCCCAAGGCGTCGGTTTCCCCTTGTCCAAGTTCCTGGAGGACTTGGGCAAGGTCTGGTAGGTCTCTCGCAGGAAAGCCGTGATTTCTTGCAGCAAAACACAAGCCACGAGTCTCAAGGGCATCGGGCACGAAGACCCGAAGGAGTTGATGCTGGCCTCGTCCAGGAAGTCCTCTTCCTCGTCCTGCACCAGCAGGTCTTTTTGTTTCTGCTCGTCAGCCAGCATGGCGTTCACTTGCGGTCTGAGGTGCTTGTCCTCGTCGATGAGTTCTTCCAGTCTCTGGCCGATGGCTTCTGCCCACTGGTAGAACATTTTGCCGGCCGATCTCTGCATGAGGTGCGTTCTTCTGACCCCCGTGACGTTGCCTCGAGCAGGCAAAGGCCCGGAGGGTCTGTAGGCCGGCACGTTGAATTTCATCCAGGAGGGCCAGAGGCCTTTGTTGCAGGAATGGACGAAGTGGGCGCATTCCAGGAGCAGGGCGGCTCTGGCTACCACAGTGGAATGCGGCTGGAAATTCAAGATCGATAACTGTTTTTCCAGTGGGTTGATATCCAACTCACCAGATCCAGGGAGGATGCTAGGAGATGGGCATCGGGGACTGAACCTGGTGCACAGGTTTCCAGGAGAAACGATAGCCTCTTCATGCCTTGGTGCACTAGAGCTGTTGAAACTAGCTTCCTCTCCTTCAGAACCACAAACTCGGATTCTCTGGACGTCTCGCCGAATTCGAAGGAGTTCTTCCTGCTGAAAACTGCAACAAACCCATTAACAACCCCAAAAGTGCTTAGTTGACAAGACTTTCTTACATCCACCAGCAGATTCCTCCATGCTCCCATCTTTCTTTTTGCCTTTCTTCAGCACGAACTTGAACTTATCCTCCATTTTCCTCTTGGCCTTCTGAATGCTGTGCCCCACGTTGGTCTTGGTTGAATCTCTGTGCTTGGAGGATTGCCTAACAAAGCTCGATGTATCCGTGAAGGAATCCCCGTTGTCTTGCTCCATTTCATCAGTGGAGGAGTTCTCGCCTTTTTTGAACCAATTCACCAAACCCCCCAGCTTGGATTTCTTCGCTTTCACCGAGACGTTCGGCTCCAAGGCTATACCGAGTGCTCTCTCGCTTTGTCTTGGGGTGAGGATGTGTTTCTTCCTCAAGTTGCCCAGGGGGCTTTGGCTAGTTTTTGGTAGCTCCTCTGCTTCCGTTTCGAGAAGGCTCTAAGGCAATGGAAAGTAATGTTGGTTTGATTTTTTTTGGGAGAGGTTTTGTTGCGAAACTCACCGCGCATGTCGATGAAGTGCTCCGCTTTTTGAAGAGCGATTTTTTAGCACCTCTTTCATCGATGTTATAAGACTGGGAGTCTGTCACCCCGTCAGGTTCGTCCACTTCGGAAAGGTGCATGTGCCTCAAAAAACGAATTAATTGGTTCTAGTTTTTTCACATGGCTTGGCATTACCTACCTTATAACTCTAGTTGTTTGTATTTTGGGCTCTTTTTTCGTTGGTCTATCTGCTGTATCGATTAAAGCACTCAATGCCACTCGCCTGAATATACTTGCATGCCCTTCTTTGACATATGTCATGAATTGTCTTATTTCGCAGTAAAGAGGCTGAAAAGGTGGGTCAACTTTTTTTTTGGAAACAGTGCTTCATAATTCTATTGCCAGTTTACTGAAGTAGATAAAATCATTAAAGATGAAAAAACATTCTTGAAATATTCTTGTAGCTAGCTTTTTTTGAAAATATACCACAACATTCAAAATTATGAGAAATTAACTATTTTCTTATTCATCTTCTCGCAGAAGTTTTGCCAAAATAAATTCCCAAAATTGGGGTGCGTTTAGAAACTTTGATACACCGTAAAAAGCGAGTTTTTCCTTCCCAATCCCCAATATTTTTCACAGAAATTCAATATACACTATTTTTCATCATTACATTCGACCTTGAAGCATTTTTGAAGCAAATTCATGCTTTTCTGATCTACCCTATTATCCCCACTTTCTTTCAATGTCTCCTCAACTTTATCAGGCAATTATTTACCAAACTCTCTGGCGTTCTGATCTCTCTGCCGCACTCGACGAATCTGGTGACCAAAGGCTTGAAGCAGTGCGAGACAATCTGCCCCTCCACGCCTCTAATGCCGCCCGCGCCGCCGCCTGTGCCAAACGTGCGAGCATGACCGACTTGCCTAACCGTGTCCGGGGACTTATTGCTAGAACTCCTCTTCTGGTCTGAATAGAACATTCGCCAATATTTTTTTTTCGCAGCGAGTGACAGGCGGAATGCCGAATTTCTCGAAGAAATGACCACGAGTTTTTTGGGTTATACTAACAGCGAGATGGTGTGGGTTGATTTTCGTTTATTTTATTTTTCAATGAGTTCACAGGAGGAATTTTGGGACAGTTTGGTTCATTTTGAGGGGGTCTTGGGTCGCTAATCAATAGGAGAAAAAATCGTGTTCCATGGAATAATTCATTCCTATTGCTATTTTCGATTGAAAAAATATTCCTCAACGAAAAATTGCACGACCCCTCATGCTATTTGTAAAAATTGAGGGGGTAGCTGTCAAGGGGAGGGGGTTACAATTTTTGACGTTGAAACATACCACCTATGTAGAAAAGTTTACATGTCCGATTTTGTCGTTGAAATATTTAAATTGGAAAATAAATTAGTAAACAATAAGGAATTTTTCAAGAAATCCTGATGTGTATATTGAAAATTGTTCTTAGGATAACCCAAAAAGCTTTGTCATCAATCAAGAATGTATTGAGTAATTCATCTACTGATACTACTCTAATAAGGATGAAATTTCAGAAATGATGGAGGAGAAACCACTAAAGACCAGTTGGCTAAAGGAGCACAGCATAGCAATAAATATTACATTTCACATCTCAAAATTATGATAAATACACAGTTTGGGGCATCAAAATGACCAAAAATCTATTTCATCAAAAATCATTGTTAATTATTTTAACTTTTTAGGAAGTGATTTAAATATTCTCTTCAAGATATTCGATCTGTTTTGTAGCCTCACCCTATATATTGTTAATGTACAGTGATGTTTAAAACCATGTCAAATAATGAAATAATGAGAAAAGTCGCAAATAATCGCGAAGCATTCAATTATGTAGATCTTGGGTATTTTAAATGCAGCGAAAAAATTTACCTTTAAAAAAACATCAAACCAATGAAATTTCTCGAAACCAACTTTGAACGAATATTTGTATTTCTGAGGTGTAGATAAATTAGGTACAACATTAAAAAAGCAGGTGTAGTGTGTTTATGACAAGGTGTCAAAGATGTTCAACTACGGAGAATGCCCAGATCAGCTGAATCCGTGATCCAGCGCGTGATGTCAGAGTGTTTGCTCAATCCCGCGCTTTCCGTGACAGACAATGACAAATTTGACAGTGAAAACTCAAACGCATGACGTTTCGTAGTAGGATCACATTGCAGCTTACAAACTGACCCATTCCCCATAGTTTAGTCGATTCATTTTCTTACTCTGAGGTGACAGAAGGGAACTGGGATCGATGCAGTAGCCGAGGTAGCCGTGAAAAAAGTCCATTACGTCGGACAAGGATTGCCGTTTCACGAAATCCTTGAGGAAGCTCTTGAACTGCTTGGAGCTGGCTCGGTTCAGCTTCACCAGCACGTTTTGGCACTGAGTTCTCAAGAATTCCGCGGCTGGCCCTCTATGGCCGTCGGTGCAACCGTGAGGGCAGCCCAAATGCTTGGAAACCCTCGAATATCAAGAATAAAAATTATCAATTCGAAACAACAGTGATAATGACAATAATAGTACCTCACTATGGTGTTCATTATTAGCCAGTGAGAAGGCAAAGCCTTCTCAGGCTTTTCCGGTTCGACGTGCAGAGCCTGCGTGGAGCTAGGCATTTTACCGCCCTTTTTATCGGGGGTGCCGTCTTGGGTGCTGCTAGCCAGAGCCTCCTCTCTCAGGCACTGCTTCAGCACGCCCATGTCCATGAGGAGTTCTAGTAAGTTCAGTATAACTTCCAGAACTCGGAGCGTGCAGGAATGTTGCTCTCTAAGGGACGTTCTGTGAACGGCCTGAGAACGAAATTTGTGCAAATTTTATCTTGAAGTGCCTCAAAACAACGCGGGGTTTGAATTTGCCGCCATTTACACAGCTGAAAATAATTTTCATCGTGGTTTTGGAATCAACCACTAGATAGCTAGCTATAGCTTGCATCCACAACAATAAAGATAGCTCTCTTTGCTGCCAATTTGGCTGCCATTTGAATTAAAGAAAGAAGAAGATCCTAACGTTAACGTTCGTGGAACTACTTCAACTTTAATTCTCTAGAATAAAGTTGAAAAGAGCTCGAAACGTGTAGAGTTTGAATAATTCCAAGAATACGGCGTTTTAAAAAGGTTAAAAGTATACATTAACCTTTAAATGTCAATAGTGACAAGTCTGACAGCCTCTCTGCTCTAGCGAAGCCCTAGAGGCATCTCTGAATCAGTCAGAAGAGTCCAAGTTCTGACAATCTCCTAATATAGGAATTTAACTTGAAAATATTTCAATCATCCTGTACACACATTTCGGTATCACAGAGATGACTAGTTTCAATTATGCAACCCTATCAATCATGCGTAAAGGAATTGGCAGACTGATAAGACGACACATATTACTCAGTCGATTTTAAACCTCCGTTGGGTTCGGACGTGCGTGACGAAAAGACTTTCTCGTGCGGTGGAAAGTTTTCGCGAGTGTTTCCAGTGATACCGTGTGTTTGTGACTGTGTGTGTGTGCTTCTAGGACAGTTTGAGAGTGGGCATGTTGGGAAAAATTAATGGGTGAGTTTTTTTGCATGTCACTTCACACAACTGAACGATTTTGAAATTTTCCATGATGATTCGGCGAATTTTAATATTGAAATGTACTGATTTCTTGGTGAAATTGTATTTTCAAAGCGGCGTTTTCAACGTTTTCTCATGATGAATACATAATAAATGAACCCTTTCTTAATATTCAAGAAGAGAAGGTGAAATTTCAACTTAATATCAATACCGAATTCGTTTACTCGTACGAAAATACGAAGTACCAACAAAAATGTTCATAAAAAGTACAATTTTATAGATTCATTTTTAATTTTGTTATAGATGGCATGTGACGTAAACAGATGATGCACGGTGACGTCTGGAAACAAAGAACTAGGATAGAAGGTGTAACTACTACTACCAAATGGTGAGTGATTTTTTGATTTCTGTAACTTTTACAACCCCACATTCAGCTTTTGTCTTTTCACTTTCAAATATTTCACATTCCACTTCTAAGCTCCTCATAAAACCTATTTCTAACTTACTGACTTACTTTTTATTGTATCGATTTGTTAGGTTTTATTTTTTTTCTTTCAATTTGTGTAATCAATGGGCAGAAGGGCTTAGGTCGATAGCCTATTGGATTAGTGTAAATTGGTTCAATAAAGGACATTTATTATTACTATTGAAATTGTCCATTATGCTTTTTCGAATTCAGATATTTATTCTTGAGATTTAATGAATTTTTTCTGTTGTTACAGGTAGTAAGTAGTTCTTCTAGAAAAAGGTAAGTGATTTTTGGGTTATGCATGACTTTTTGCACGAATTTCAGCGGGTGCACCCACAATATTCCGACGAACTATGGAATTTGTAGGATTATAGAGAATCCTTACAGTCGAGATATACGTTCAGTTTTTCCAAATTTCAATTCTTTGATGTTAACTTCACTTTTCCAAATTACACAGGCCTACCATTTTTTTTCGTGAAAAAGTGTTTTCAAGTGACAGGTCGTTTAACACACAGTACATCAGAATACTGAATAGAACGTTCATTTTCGAATTGAAATCCTCGACATCGCAGTAGCAAAAGTAATAGTCGTCTCCAGTGCGATGGTACAAATCAAAACTACAATCGAAAATGCGCTTGAAGAAATCAAGCATGCCGTCAAGTGATTCACAGCTAGAAGTTCCATCGAAATTCAAATGCGGTGGGTCGAAAAGCGAATTTTCTGCCCGATCATTAACGACAGTTGACAACCTCACCCGATAACACGCGCGGTACCCTTACGAGGGGAGAGTATCGACTTTTGGTGTTTGTAAGTTTTCCTCTCTGCAAAAGAGGCCGTCACCTTAAGAAGTCGGTATGAGAGTGTTTTTCGTGGTCGTGGGAGTCTTCCTAGTTCTTGATGTAGGTAGAAATTAGCTATTCGACCCACCGCATTTGAATTTCGATGGAACTTCTAGCTGTGAATCACTTGACGGCATGCTCGATTTCTTCAAGCGCATTTTCGATTGTAGTTTTGATTCGTACCATCGCCCTGTAGACGACTGTTACTTTTGCTACTGCGATGTTGAGGATTTCAACTCGAAAATGAACATTCTTTTCAGTATTTTGATGTACTGTCTGTTAAACGACTTGTTACTTGAAACACTTTTTCGTGAAAAAGAAGGTAGGCCTGACGATTAAGATAACAAGTTTCCAAATTAAGTGCATTTTTCAATTTTGTAAAAATGCCAATGAACGAATTTCAGGAATTAATTCATTTCAGTTATCAATTCATATCAGCAATAAATTTATTTCAGGAATTATTCCATTTCAGGAATTATTCTCTTTCAGGAATTATTTTATTTCAGGAATTATTCTCTTTCAGGAATTATTTTATTTCTGGAATTATTCTCTTTCAGGAATTATTTCATTTCAGGAATTATTCTTTTTCAGGAATTATTCTTTTTCAGGAGTTATTCTTTCTCAGGAATTATTTCATTTTTTTTTCAGGAATCATTCTCTTTCAGGAATTATTTTATTTCAGGAATTACGTCATTTCAGGAATTGATTTATTTCAGGTAATAATTCATTTCAGGATTTATTTTTTTCAGGAGTTATTTATTTCAGATATTAAACAATAGAAAGTGCATTTTGCAATTTTGTATAAATGCCAGTGAACGAATTTCAGAAATTATTTTATTTCTGGAAGGGGTAAATGCAGTGAAATAACTGTAAAACGTGAAATAAGTGCCGCGTAGACTTTTCAGACACGAAATCTGAAACAATTAAGTGCGAGTGCATTTTGCAATTTTGTACAAATGCCAATAAACGAATTTCAGGAATTGATTTCAATTTCTGGAAGGGGTAAATGCTGTTCGACTATCATCTGGTGAATTCATTCAGATGATTAGTCCTTAGTGAAATAAGTGAAATCGTGAAATAAGTGCCGCGTAGACTTTTCAGAAACGTAATCTGAAACAACATACTATAAAGTGCATTTTGCGATTTCGTACAAATGCCAATAAACGAATTTCAGGAATTAATTTTAATTTCTGGAAGGGGTAAATATTTTCCACATTCATGGTTTGTAGGCCTACTGGGGATGCTTCCATTAAAAAAAGCAACGCATTGAGAACTCTACTTCTTGGGTGATGAAGGAAACGAGTTCAATTGTATTTTATTTTGCCTAAATACGCCTATAAAATAAGCCAATTACCATCACTTTTCTGTACCTTGCAAAAGTTTCATCTAGTAGCTTGCGCTTCTTCAGAATCTGTACTATTTTCTGACGGATTTTAAAATTTTTCAGTGATGTTTTCCAATGAATCAGCTCAGCAAAGGCAATTTGGAACTTGAAAAAAAAAGGGGGGGGGGTTCCATTTGAAAAAAATGGTGATGACGTCATTACACGAAAGTGGTTCACCCTGTATATTAGATTATGATTTGAAACAATAGTAAATTGAAATGAAAAATCGACCCGTTTTGGGAATTCCTAGTTTTATTGTTCATTTAGCCAATAATGAATTTATGCGTTACTTTATGGACGCACTATCTAGTTAGTAAAAAAACAACCTTCTCACAAAAATATTACAATTTGAAAACGCCTGTGGGGGAAAACTTTTCAAATGGTCAGCCTAAGTCTTGACGTCACAAGCTTAAAAACCTTTCCAAACAAAGCGTTCATTTCACGTAGTTGCTTCTTTCAGTTGAAACTAAGAATGACATTTTTTGTATATGGTGATATCAAGTTCTCATTGACTCATTCTTAAAAATTTCATTCAAGTTAGTCGCATGATGGATGTAATTTAATCGATTTAGCGAAGCCCTAGAGGCATCTCTGAATCAGTCAGAAGAGTCCGAGTTCTGACAATCTCCTAATATAGGCAGCAGAATTTAACTTGAAAATATTTCAATCATCCTGTACACACATTTCGGTATCACAGAGATGACTAGTTTCAATTATGCAACCCTATTAATCATGCGTAAAGGAATTGGCAGACTGATAAGACGACACATATTACTCAGTCGATTTTAAACCTCCGTTGGGTTCGGACGTGCGTGACGAAAAGACTTTCTCGTGCGGTGGAAAGTTTTCGCGAGTGTTTCCAGTGATACCGTGTGTTTGTGACTGTGTGTGTGTGCTTCTAGGACAGTTTGAGAGTGGGCATGTTGAGAAAAATTAATGGGTGAGTTTTTTTGCATGTCACTTCACACAACTGAACGATTTTGAAATTTTCCATGATGATTCGGCGAATTTTAATATTGAAATGTACTGATTTCTTGGTGAAATTGTATTTTCGAAGCGGTGTTTTCAACGTTTTCTCATGATGAATACATAATAAATGAACCCTTTCTTAATATTCAAGAAGAGAAGGTGAAATTTCAACTTTATATCAATACCGAATTCGTTTACTCGTACGAAAATACGAAGTACCAACAAAAATGTTCATAAAAAGTACAATTTTATAGATTCATTTTCAATTTTGTTATAGATGGCATGTGACGTAAACAGATGATGCACGGTGACGTCTGGAAACAAAGAACTAGGATAGAAGGTGTAACTACTACTACCAAATGGTGAGTGATTTTTTGATTTCTGTAACTTTTACAACCCCACATTCAGCTTTTGTCTTTTCACTTTCAAATATTCCACATTCCACTTCTAAGCTCCTCATAAAACCTATTTCTAACTTACTGACTTACTTTTTATTGTATCGATTTGCTAGGTTTTATTTTTTTTTTCTTTCAATTTGTGTAATCAATGGGCAGAAGGGCTTAGGTCGATAGCCTATTGGATCAGTGTGAATTGTTTCAATAATGGACATTTATTATTACTATTGAAATTTTCCATTATATGATTTCTCGAATTCAGATATTTATTCTTGAGATTTAATGAATTTTTTCTGTTGTTACAGGTAGTAAGTAGTTCTTCTAGAAAAAGGTAAGTGATTTTTGGGTTATGCATGACTTTTTGCACGAATTTCAGCGGGTGCACCCACAATATTCCGACGAACTATGGAATTCGTAGGATTATAGAGAATCCTTACAGTCGAGATATACGTTCAGTTTTTCCAAATTTCAATTCTTTGATGTTAACTTCACTTTTCCAAATTACACAGGCCTACCATTTTTTTTTCGTGAAAAAGTGTTTTCAAGTGACAGGTCGTTTAACACACAGTACATCAGAATACTGAATAGAACGTTCATTTTCGAATTGAAATCCTCGACATCGCAGTAGCAAAAGTAATAGTCGTCTCCAGTGCGATGGTACAAATCAAAACTACAATCGAAAATGCGCTTGAAGAAATCAAGCATGCCGTCAAGTGATTCACAGCTAGAAGTTCCATCGAAATTCAAATGCGGTGGGTCGAAAAGCGAATTTTCTGCCCGATCATTAACGACAGTTGACAACCTCACCCGATAACACGCGCGGTACCCTTACGAGGGGAGAGTATCGACTTTTGGTGTTTGTAAGTTTTCCTCTCTGCAAAAGAGGCTGTCACCTTAAGAAGTCGGTATGAGAGTGTTTTTCGTGGTCGTGGGAGTCTTCCTAGTTCTTGATGTAGGTAGAAATTCGCTTTTCGACCCACCGCATTTGAATTTCGATGGAACTTCTAGCTGTGAATCACTTGACGGCATGCTCGATTTCTTCAAGCGCATTTTCGATTGTAGTTTTGATTCGTACCATCGCCCTGTAGACGACTGTTACTTTTGCTACTGCGATGTTGAGGATTTCAACTCGAAAATGAACATTCTTTTCAGTATTTTGATGTACTGTCTGTTAAACGACTTGTTACTTGAAACACTTTTTCATGAAAAAGAAAGTAGGCCTTTATTTCAGAAATCATTCTCTTTCAGAAATTATTTTATTTCAGAAATCATTCTCTTTCAGGAATTATTTTATTTCAGGAATTATTCTCTTTCAGGAATTATTTTATTTCAGGAATTATTTCATTTCAGGAATTATTCTTTTTCAGGAATTATTCTTTTCCAGGAATTATTCTTTTTCAGGAGTTATTCTTTCTCAGGAATTATTTCATTTCAGGATTTTTTTTCAGGAATCATTCTCTTTCAGGAATTATTTTATTTCAGGAATTACTTCATTTCAGGATTTATTTTGTTCAGGAGTTATTTATTTCAGATATTAAATAATAGAAAGTGCATTTTGCAATTTTGTATAAATGCCAGAAAACGAATTTCAGAAATTATTTTATTTCTGGAAGGGGTAAATGCAGTGAAATAACTGTAAAACATGAAATAAGTGCCGCGTAGACTTTTCAGACACGAAATCTGAAACAATTAAGTGCGAGTGCATTTTGCAATTTTGTACAAATGCCAATAAACGAATTTCAGGAATTGATTTCAATTTCTGGAAGGGGTAAATGCTGTTCGACTATCATCTGGTGAATTCATTCAGATGATCAGTCCTTAGTGAAATAAGTGAAATCGTGAAATAAGTGCCGCGTAGACTTTTCAGAAACGTAATCTGAAACAACATACTATAAAGTGCATTTTGCGATTTCGTACAAATGCCAATAAACGAATTTCAGGAATTAATTTTAATTTCTGGAAGGGGTAAATATTTTCCACATTCATGGTTTGTAGGCCTACTGGGGATGCTTCCATTAAAAAAAGCAACGCATTGAGAACTCTACCTCTTGGGTGATGAAGGGAACGAGTTCAAATGTATTTAATTACGCAGGCGCTTAATTGAATCATTTTCAGATAGCACATCATCAGCAGAATTTGTTAAAAATGTGTTTGAATGTATTTGGAAAAAATAATATTTGGCATCTCCACAACAAAAAAATACAACAAAACAATTCAGATGGTAAGAATTCCCCTCACCTGGAGCACAACTTGAAAGTCGATATCGCCGTCTTTAGTGACGTAACAAAAAGCACCCGGCGCCTCAGGAACGTCTTCGCCGGTGTAAGTAATATTGGAATCCGTCAACGAGCGCATCAGATTGGCCGATTTCTCCTGCCAATTCCCCAATTTGCTCCCGCAAAGACTAGCCGCGTCCAATTGACTGTCCATCGAGCCCTGAACGCGAGAAAGCATCGGTTGGTTTTCGGTGGAAAGCAACTCCCGGGAGTTTCTCACCTGACGTCGGAAGTAATCGGGAGATGGCGTTGGGGTATGCTCGGTGACGGTTATAATTGGGTTCGCCATGGGTTGGGAGTGCCCGAATTTCGAGGTTTTTTTGTTTTCCCATTGATTTTCCTCGACATATCTGACGGGAAAAAAGTCAATCATGAAACAGGTTGGACAACAATTTCAGGTGGAGTGTTTTTTATTTTTTAGCTGTGCAAAGATATCAGAGAGCTAAGCTAAAGGAAAAAAGATGTATGTCAGACAATTTCTAGGCTAGACTTTTCAAGGACAGCTTTCCAATGAAATTGTCTGAAATACTCTTTGAAAGAAGTACCTCAAACTTACCCTTCTGCATTTAGTTCATCTAAAATACAGCTAAGAAAGACAGAAAAATAAAAACATTCCAGTGAGATGAAAAGACAGAAAAGAGTACAGTCATAAAAACAAATGATAGAACAACATTTAAAATATTATTTCAATTAATACCTGTAGATAATAAAACATCAATTAATTCTGCAACTTTTAAAACCCTCAAGCCCAACAAACTCTGCTAGTTTCAAAAATATTTTTACCAACAACAGGGCTACAACAATCACTATCGAATAAATCAACTTTTTATCCCCAGAATTATAATTCAAATTAAATTTCACCCACCTTAGACTCGGCATACTTTTTCCTTTAACCAAATTCGTTGGAGGCTCAAACATTTTGCCAAGAACACGCTGTGGTCTTGACAAGTGACAATCTCCTGTATCCAAACTCCTGTGGTATTCCTACAAAACAGCTTTGTCGTTCAATCACCGCGTTTCCATTGATCACAAATAGGAATGAAAGGAGAAGAAGAAGAGGAAAAGCGACAAGGAACGACTCACCGATACTTGTCCCAGAGAATTTTGGTCAGAATCTTGTCCGATCTTCTCCAAAGCCTTGTCAGATTTCGATAAGATTTTCGTTTCAACGAACGTTTTCAAATCTGTGATGCCTCGTTTCTTCTTTTTTATCTTCTCGCTGGACGCTCTTTTGTGCAAGGATTCTTCCGATTTCGTTTGAGTATGGACAAAAGGAGACTCTGAAATAGATGTGCAAATATGTAAAACGTAAATAAATAAAACTAAAGTAAAAATGTAGATAAAACATGTAGGTTAAAATAAAAATAAAACATGTAATGACAAATTTAAATAAAACATGTAAATAAAAATGCAAATGAAACATGTAAGTAGAAAAATTAAATAAAAACATGTAAATAGAAAAATTAAATAAAAATTAAATAAAAACATGTGAGTGAAAAATACAAATTAAACATGTATGTGAAACATTTGAGTGAAAATGTAAATAGAACATGTAAATAAAAATGCAAATAAAACATGTAAGTAGAAAAATTAATTAAAACATCTAAGTGAATAATGAGAAGAAAAATCATGTAAGTAAAACATTCAAGTGAAAATGTAAATAAAACATGTAAATAAAAATGCAAATAAAACATATGAGTAAAACATTTCATGAAACATTTATGTAGAACATGTGAATAAAAAATTTGAATGAAACATGTGAACAAAAATGCAAATAAAACATGTGAGTAGAAAAATTGAATAAAACATGAATAAAAAACTTCAAATAAAACATGTAATTAAAAAAGCAAATTGAACATTTAAGTAAAAAATTATAATAAAGCAGGTAAATAGACATAAAATTTAACGAAACTTGTATAAAATAATTTATGTAATTCAGGTACCTGCGTGGAGAGAAACGTCTTTGGGTTCGGGCACCTCGATGAAATCCTTCTGATTATCCTCACCCTTCCTGGCTTCGTTGCTCTGATACAGGGACACCTCAATTTTCGGGATGGGCAGCGAGTTGCTCCTTTTCCTCGGCTGCTGCTGACCAGCCAGCTCGTCGCTGATGTCTCTCAGCCTGCAACGAAACTATCGATTCGAATTCTCCTTCGTCCTGATGGAAATTCACTTGCCTATTGTACATGTAGTGTAACGCCCAGTAGATGCCGTCTTCTTGCCAGTGGGTGATGAAGAGGCATCTCAGGACTGCGACGTCCAGGAATGTGGCTGCCGATATGTCGTGGATGAGTTGTGTAGTTTTGTCAATTTCTTCTCGCTTGTCTTCGATGGATGGCAGCTTGCTGCTGTCCATTGAATCTTTATCGGTAGACGAGCTGGCCATTATGGGAAATCAATTAGTTTTCGTGTTGTCTTGAGTGTGAGATACTTTGGCATACCCAATTTTCTGCATTGGTGGTTTGGTGCTGGACTGCTTGGAGTCTGCAGATGTAGGGGTAGATACAGAGTGTTCGGCTTTCACGTTATTAGTTCTTCCATTCCTCCTCATCGCCAATTGGATGATGCTGGTTTCAGCCTTTAGAAAGACGACGAGAAGAATAATGGAGGAAAGTTGTTTCAGTTTTTCTCACCGTGTATATGGAAGGGTCTCGAATGAAACCATCAGATTCTTGCAGAGATGGTAAACGAAAAATAACAACGTGTTCTTCCTCTGTACTGGAACTTTCTTCCGGTATTGTTTCCGGGAATACAGTGTCTTTCGGAGAGGATACCCAGCCGGTCTGGAGAAACGAAATTGAATAGATATGAAGACGAAATTTGGGAATAAAACGTATTCACCTCATCGTCTATTTTGGTAATTGTTGCTGTGATAGTTACAGTGGTTGCTGATGAACAAGTCGTTGGAAAATACTGCTGATGTTCTGAGCTAGAAGCGCTGATACCCTGACTAATTGTTGGACTTTCCCGACCCATTGGGTTGTCTTGTGATGGTTTCCCTAATTATTGAAAAAAATTGTGACCCACCTATATTAATCAGTGATTTATTAAAAAACTTTTAATTTCTGAGCATATTCCAAACTAAGTAACTATCTCAGCTACATTTCTGAGGTCTGTTATGGATTTCTTCAAGAACGAATATTGAGGTTAAGTTTTTTATTCACTTCAAGAAGTTGTGGTAGTAAAATTAGGAAATCCAAGAGCTTGCCCATTACTTGAAATGTTCCAAATTGAAGTGAAGGCTAATTAACCCTACGCTGAGTGCCCATTAAGGAAAGTTTTGTACAAGGTGTCAAATATTTACCAAAGGTAAACGTCACTTTGAAGTTCATCAGTTCTCAGATGTATAAAAACACCATTTGTAGCAAGAAATAACCTAGGCAAAGCTCATGGAGAATATAATACCAGGACTATTACAAAAAATATTCGGATACATCTCCGTTTGCGTTGTTTACAACTCTTCCAGCTTCGATAGCTCCTTCAACGAAGCTTTATCCATCTCGAATATCTCGCTTACATCATTCTCTTTAGACTACTGGTTGACAACTGAAACCAGGGGAACTTGTTCGGCGTACTTAGTACAACTAGAGAACCCAATGCACTTGGAGTTTTCCGAAAAATTCTCTCCCTGGAGCAAAGTAGTGTTCACCTACCACTCCCCGACAATAAACCCCGAGGTATTCCAAGCAGTAATCGAAAACTACCCCCTAGAAGTTTTCCTTGTAGAGCTGCCCGAATCTGGACAAGTCTCTGTCAAGTACTTGAACGGTAACCAAACTCTATCGACGAGAGACTTTTCGAGCTGGTCCCTGAAAAAGTGGCACCCACGTTTCGAGCCGAAACGCTTCTTCAGGATCAGCGTTCAACATTGCCCACCCTACATCTACATTAGAAACGACACGGTGGTGGACGGGATCGAAGCTAGGATTATAGACGCAGCTACCAGCAGCTGGCCCGTGAAGTACACTTTGGAAGCTGCAAATCCACGAAGGGACTGGTGGGAGTACACCGAGAAGCTCATAGAGGCAGGAGGGGTTGATTTGGGGGTGTGCAGCCATTGGCAAGTCAATATTTTGAAGAGGAAGCTGGACTTGACGTATCCGCACAGCAGGAACTACAACAGTTTTTTGGTCAGGAAGGCTAGACCTCTGTCGGATCTGCTGTTTATATTCCGGATCTTCCAGCTGCAAGTCTATGTGGCGTTGTTGGTAGCTGTGGTTTTAATGGCGAGCTTGCTGGTATTTTTCAGGAGGGTGCAGGATTGGGGATCCAGCATCACTTTCACCGAGCTCTCAATCTATTTGCTGCGGTTACTCGCTGCTGGCTGTGTGGATTTAACGAAGCTGCCCCAATCCAGCTCGACCAGACTCTTGCTCATGTGGTGGATCCTCTTCAGCCAGTGGTACGCCACTTACAACTCGGCTGGCATCACCAGCTCACTCACCAAACCACCTCTGGGCCGAGCTATCAACACCGTGGAGGATATGGTGAAGTACCAAATTCCCTGGACCCTCCACAGCGACAGAATGCAAAAGGAGTTCCGAGCTAGCGAGAGCCCTGTGCTCCGAAAAATGGCGGATCTCTACCGAGCCGGAGGAACTCTAAAGGAAGCCCAAGCGATGGCCTTGTTCGTGAAACACCTGCAGAAGCTCGTGATCTACGATGTCGACAGCTCTTTGGCTCGCGAGGATTGGAAGCATTACAAGCTGTTGAGGGAGGATTTTATTAGCTACAGCTCTGGGTTTGTTTTGGCTAAGTTTTCGCCGTTCACGAGGGCGTTCAGTGAGGTTACGCAGAGGTTCGTGGAAAGCGGGATTGTGGGTCATTTGATTGGGAATTATTTCGCTGTGGAGAGGAAATACCAGGAAGCTTTCAGGGCGGATTACGAGCAGGGTTTGGTGCATTCGAAAATGGATTTATCCAATCTTCGAGGAGCTTTTGTGTTACTTATTTGTGGGCTAAGCTTAGCTCTTTTAGTGTTCGTTCTTGAATTTCATCGCTTGATATAGATTTGTATGGAAATTTTGTTTGAAGAAGGTAGTTCTGATAGATTTGGTTATCTTCCAATACCACTAGTGCAAAACAAAAAGTATCTAGCTACACCGATGCCAAATTTATTTGGAGAGAAATCTTCAATTCGCCAATAAAGTTTGGTAATTAAGGTAAATGTTAACAAATATTGAAAAAACCTGTTGATCCGCTGTCAATACTCACCCAAATAAGTAGAAAACATTGTTCAAAACAATTCAAATGATAAACTTAACCTAATTTTCGGCTTCGGAGTTTCGCTGAAAAAAAAACAACTTGCTGTCGAGCTGTCACAACTATCCCGCTCAAAATACACGATATTTGACAAGTGGCACTACACAGGGTGTTTCAACACTTACGTCCGACGAAAACGTCACCGAAGAATTGTTTGTTCTTCAGATGCTTCCCGTTCAGCAATTTAGGCTTCGGTTTACAGTGTGTTACGAAACATGGTGCTTCGGGATGTCTGAATTCCCACATTGCTTGCCAGATTTTCAGGCCGTTTTCCAGCCGGAAATTCTGGAAATCCGATTCTTTCAGGTTGTTGCAAATGGGGGCAAACAAATAAATGAATAGCTGAAAAAAAATCGAGACGACATTCTATGACGTTTATGGTTGAGAATCTCCACTCACTGTTATAGTTGGAATAGAAAAGAGGTAATAGAAAGGGGACGCGTGGATGATTCCTTTCTCGAAATCTTCATCAGCACATTCCTCAACTGCGTCCAGAATTATCCAGTGCAGAGTATACAGGAGCTTCGTTTCAACGGCGCCAAGGCTTTGAATATTTCCATCTTTCATACTAGAATACCAGCATGATCGTGAGTTTTTTGTTGGAATGTATGTGTTGAATTTCACAATTGAATTACCGGTTGTATAAAATCGAGGAAACAGCGTGCATAACATGAGGTAAAGAAGCCTGAATCAGCCGCCATCTTGGAATTGATTTGATGGCTTCTGTCAAGTCAGGTTTCAGACCTGACTTGATGTTTTGAACCAAAACTTTCTCGAAAGATTTGCAAGCTTCTTTCAGTTCCTGAAAATGGTTTACACAGCAGGGTTTATCTATAGATACAGGGCGAATAAGTCATTGGTTCAGTAAGATTTTTTTACAAAACTAATTTTCAATAGATTTTGCTTCGTATTAGCTTTCATAGAGGGTTTTAAAATTTTTGGATAATCATAGTTCTGTACTTACATGGTGACCACTGGCATCATGTTGACAAAACTGTAAAAAAATAATAAAATATTGAACACATTTCGGTTTCGTTATTTTTGTCGACCTCAAAATTCAAGTAATTTATAGAATGCCACTTCAAAAACAATCTCAAATGAATGAATTCGTAATACATTTTTTCGTCAATTAATTTTCGGTCTGTCTGACTTATTTTTCGATGTCAATCTCTTGTTTTGGGACACCCTCTATATCTGTTTTCCCCGTGGTAGAGAAAATGACTACAATACCTACCATACACGAAGCTTCATGTAGTTTCCCTAACTTGGGTCGTACAAATGGCCTAAAAACGAGCAATAATAAACACACTGTTTTTCCAACGAATTATTGAAGATTTCTCACCCCACTTGCTTCCATAAAAAAACCTGTATCGGTATGGGCAAGGCGTTATCAGCCAGATTTATTTCAGCTGAATTTTTTCGATCTGTGTTCGGCATTTTATTTTGTGAAAACAAATCACTGCGTTACGATGTTGTGAAGTGTCATTTCGCACTTGGGAAAACTAGAGTTTTCCAGATTCTGGATGCGCGAGATGAAGTTATATTGATTTTGATGATGTTGCGCAGATTCCGAAAGGATTTCTGCGTATCTTATAGTATGACCTCAAAACCTGGGAATAAATAGGAAGTGTTGTGAGTTGACATGAATTTTTGCATGTATACGCAACCAATTATCCAAATGTAAACTTTATTGATCTCTACGTGTTTTGTCAACGTTTAAACGAATCGTCTTTTTGTATTAACCGCCAGGTATTGTACCGCTCTTTTCGATCAATCACCGAAAGGAGAAGAATCTTGGGATCTCATTGGATATTTTCAAAACTGACATTGCTGTCAGTTTCGAATAACGAATTTTCTTACGTTCATTTTACATACACATTTCCGTCAAATCTTTTAAGGGAGTTGGACGT
Organism: Plagiodera versicolora; assembly: GCA_037013635.1. Lineage (NCBI taxonomy): Eukaryota > Metazoa > Arthropoda > Insecta > Coleoptera > Chrysomelidae > Plagiodera > Plagiodera versicolora. The sequence goes on from CM072988.1 coordinate 1,532,416, forward strand.
TCTTTGTTAATTTGTTAATTTTTAATTTGTTACCAGATAAATATTTTAACAGAACAAATGTAAGTATAGGCATTATATATCGACAAACAAAAGTTGAGCTGAACAAAATACATAACGAAGACATGTTTTTTACCATCATGTCCTAAAGTTTTTCAATTCAATTTTTTATGGATCACAGTGAACAATTCCTCAACCTCATTATTGTTTAATCTCAAAATCTCGTTTCAGAAAAATGGCCGATGAAAACAGAATCAGGTCTTTCAAAAACAAAGGCAAAGATTCAGAGGTTAGTATGTTCCTCATCACATTGACGAAAAATTGATCACATTTATTGCGTAGGAAATGAGGAGAAGACGTATAGGCCAAGCTGTAGAACTCCGAAAAGCCAGAAAGGAGGATCAATTGCTGAAGAGAAGGAACATATCAACTACAGATGAACCAACCTCCCCTCTCCAAGAAAACAATGTTTCCTCCCCAGTAACCATGACTGCTGAGGAGATCATGTATGGTAAGTTTGTCTCAACACAATATAGTGAGGTATTATAAACATATTCAATTTTCCTTTGAGGTATGATGAGCAATGACGAGGCTGTGCAGTTCCAAGCTACGTTATCTTGCAGAAAGATTTTAAGCAGGGAGAGAAGTCCACCAATCGATCACATGATTAGGCTAGGAGTAGTTCCAAGATGTGTGGAATTCTTGGGAAAAAACCACAAGTGAGTACTGGCCCTAATGGAAATTCCAGTGAAATATGAGCTTCTTGTAGCCCTGCTCTCCAATTCGAAGCTTGTTGGGCACTCACCAACATTGCTTCTGGGTCTTCCGACCAGACTGCTGCTGTGGTACATGAAGGGGCTATTCCACGTCTAGTGCAATTGTTGGCTTCCCCAAGGGTGGATATTTGTGAACAGGCTGTGTGGGCTTTGGGAAATATTGCTGGAGATGGGCCTGCCACCAGAGATATGGTAAGAAATCCATCCACCGAGTTTTTTCCAACTAATTTTCAATATACTTTTCCAGGTTCTCAACTGTGGTGTGTTAACAGAGCTATTGAAGCTCATCAAGCCTGATACCAATATATCTTTGCTGAGAAACACAGTTTGGGCCATATCAAACTTGTGCAGAAACAAAGTGAGTTCAAATGTCATTTTCCACTTCCAAATGTAATATAACCTTGGTTGAATTTAAGAATCCTGCTCCTGAATTCGAGTTGGTCAGGCCTGCTCTGCCGACTTTGGCTAGACTACTGCACAATCCTGATAAAGATGTGCAAGCCGACACTTGCTGGGCTCTCAGCTACCTCACGGACGGTCCCAACGAGAGAATCCAAGCTGTCCTCGCCACAGGCTTAATTACCAAGTGAGAATTGTGGTTTCATAAAAAACTGATTCAGCTTTAATCCATCCATTTTCACCAGGTTAGTGCAGATGCTTTATAGCGAGGAGAGTACCGTGTTGACGCCGGCTTTGAGGGCTGTTGGCAACATTGTGACCGGCAGCGATCAGCAAACTGATACAGTGATAAATGCTGGTTGTTTGATTGTTATGCCCAATTTGTTGCGACATCCTAGGTTGAATATTGTCAAGGAGGCAGCTTGGACTGTTTCTAACATAACTGCTGGTGAGTATTAGGTTGAAATTGTGATCTAGAATTCTCGATTTTATTTGTTGGGCAAGGATTTTTTGTGTGGAAAGTTGATTTTTTTATATTGCCAGACCCATAAAAAGTTTGGCGATTTTCGCGAATTTTTTCAAAAGAAAGTACTCGATAGAATGTTTCAAAGTTATTTGGGCATTATAAAGTAAATTCCGACTACATTTCAAGAAGTTTTCATGTAGAAATATTGAAAACCACGGAGGTGGCAAGAAAACACAAAAAACATACCTACAGAAATCGAATTTCCAACATTTAGGTAACAGCCAGCAGATCCAAAAGGTGCTGGACGCCGGCATAATGCAACCCCTTCTCAACGTCCTCCAAACCGGTGACTTCAAGAGCCAGAAGGAAGCCGCGTGGGCCGTCACGAACTTCACCAGCGGCGGTACCATCGGCCAGCTCGCCAAGCTGGTCGAGATGGGTGCCTTGAAGCCCATGTGCAACTTGCTCAACTCCAAGGACTTCAAGACCGTCGTTGTTGTCCTGGACGGACTCACCAACATATTGAACGTGAGTACTATAAGAAAGGGATTTTTTGGAATTGTCTGTTGGCTTGTTTCATTGTATAATTCAAACTGTTGTTTGTGTAGGCTGCAAATAAAATGGGAGAAGTGGAGAAAATCGCCATTATGATCGAGGAATGCGGCGGGTTAGATAGCATCGAGGCTCTCCAATCCCACGATAATGAAAAGATTTACGAGAAGGCTCTCAATGTCATAGAAAATTATTTCTCTGATGTAAGTTGTTTTTCGAAAATCGATTTTCAACAGTTTTACTGATGATTTTTTTCTAGACTTTGGTTGATGAACCTGCAAGTAACCCATCTGAGGGCCACATCCAGTTTTCTGCTACAAACCAGCAAGTGCCTAACGGTGGATTTTCTTTTTAAGTCCGTTCATTCCAAGGTCGCGTTGTTTTTAGAATGTTTTTACTTTTTTAAGTCCATTATCTTGAATGTTTTTAATCTCATTTATTTTTCTACTTGTTTTACATATTTCATAAACATTACTTTTTACATTACTGATTTTCGAAATAAATTATTCAATTATTCTGGTGAAATATCTTTTCAACCCAAGAATTCATTTAAATTTGGAGAAGGGACCGGTGGGTTTATCAAATTACTCAACACTTTCATAACAATCCTATAATTTTCAATTTGACCTCAAAACCAACAGTAGACTTGTAGTCGTTAAAAATAAAAAAAAACATTTCTCAAATAAAACAACAATTTTTCTCAATACTTTGAATAAAGTAATCTCCTGATTACAAAAGATTTTGCATTCTCTAATCATACTCATCATAAACTGTCATTCCTAAAGGCAAGGCTAATGGTACTTCAACTTTATTGATTGTCCTTACTTCACTACTAGGAAATAAAGGAAGGATCTCTTCCTTGGGCTCAGCCACACAAACATTATCAGGTAAAGGCTTCTTGGGGCCAGTTTTACCCACAGGGTCCCATGGCATCATGATTTTCACCTTGATTCCCAAAACCCCCTGCCTGAGAAGAACATGGCGAGTAGCTGTATCAACGTACTCCATGTAAGGGTTTCCTGAATGGATCATGAGACCATCAACAAATTTCATAGCTTTAGCTCTCTGACCACGAAGCTTGCCTGACACCACAACTTCACAGCCTGAAAACCAGAGCAACTTGGAGGATTAGTTATAGGGGTTGAAAGTAATCTTATACCTTTAGCCCCACATTCCATGATGTACCTGAGGACTCCATAACAGGCTCTTCGGACGGCAAGTCCTCCAATGAGCTTAAACCTCAAGGATTCTGCTTGAGCGATGGCGCACAACCCACGATTCGCTACTTTTTCACCATATAAAACTATAGAGCCTTCGGGGAAGTTGAAGCGTTTTTGTACCATCGATGTAAGCTCACGTATTCTGCGGTTTTTTTCTCCCAATACCCGGTCCGTCCTTGTTGCCATAATGATAATTTCCGTACGCGATGGTGTAACACGAACTTCCACACCTGAGTATCCATCCTCGGAGAGTTCTCTAGTGAGAAATTCGTTCAATTCGGCTTTGAAAACGCCATCACCTACAAATTTACGCTTTTTCGAAATTCTGGTTGTCATTTTGACGAAGGTTGAAATGGAAAAGAAGTTGTAACGGACACGAGAAACCGAAAAAAGAGTTTGACACTTTGAAAACGTTATTTTCAAAGGCCCCTGTCTTTCGCGGCATCAACGATTGTTTCGTTGGTATGTTCGCTACAATCAATGACCGTTTAGCACAGCACAACAAACTTTCTTAACCTTGATATTATGACAATGACGTTGACAGTTAATTGTACAATAACAAGTGAATTGAAAAAGTAAATTTGCAATAGTTCACTTGAATAGGCGTTTTTCATGAATTTAAATCCAAAATAGTGGCAAATCTGGATGAAAAAGAAGAAATAATGATTGCTGCGTCAGATCCACAGGTTCTTACACAATATTATCACGAAATTAACGCTAATAAAACGGTTTTGTAGGAATATGTTCCCAGTGGCCGGCAGCAAGCATTAAGACACCCAGGGCCACTGGAACCCCAGATCAAGAAAACCACCTTAGGATCAGATGAGTTCCTCTTGAATAAACTTGAGAAAGTCTCTCTGGTGGATTCTACAAGTAAGGAATGGTGGATTTTGCGTAAAGTTCTTCCCCAAGTTCAGTGTCCCCAACAAGACACCTTTCAACCTGATAAATATGAAGTGAATAAAAGTTATGTATATCAGGGACATAAAACTAATTACAGTGATGGCATTGATAAAACTACTAGTTTCAAAAGTACAGGAGATGGAAGTATCAACAAATTTATGAAAAGGTTGTCAGAGGCTAGTACCTCAAAAACAACCAACAAGAGATTATCTGTTGATAGTGATAAATCAGATATTGATAAATCTAGGTGCGCCAAATCAAAACCAACAGATTGCAGGGATTTCAAAGGCAAAACAAATCCAACTCATATGGAAGATGAGCTTTATGTGAAAGGTCACACTGTTATATGGTCTAGAGGTATCTTTAATTCAGAAAATTGTGATAATGGAAGAAAGACTATTTGTTGTTATACATCCCAACAACCTGTCAAACAGGCCCTATGGTGTACATTTTATAGTGAATGCCCAATGTTTGAGGAGAATATTTTTGATTTAGTCAGATCTGATGAGCCATCAGGTACCCCAATGGAAGCTGTCTGTATAAGTGATTCTCATAATATAAAAGTGTTCACTCCTAAAGGAGAGGATTATTCCATTGCAGTTCCTTTTGGAATTTGTAGATTGTGGAATACAAAGTATGGAATCTTTATTGAGAAAGATAGTGAATGTAAGTTTGAAGATTCTAATCAATCATCACCGAAAAATAATAATGTCTCATGTTTTAGCATTCTCCTCTGAGAGTTCATATGAATGTAGAGCTACTCTTTATTCTCTTTCTTATCCATTAGATGACATATGTCCAGTTTTGAGTCAATCAGGCTCTAGTATATCCACTTTATTGAACAACAGTTGTTTAAAAATTGTCTACACTAGTGAAAATCCTAGTATTTGTATGATATATGATTCAATTACCAAACAGCACAGTGTATATAGAATAAGAAAAGTGAAACCAGATGAAAGAGAAATGATTGATAAAACTACAAGTGGGTGTTTTTCACCTAGTCATTCTAGTAAGGTGAGTTTAAGTGTGTGCATGTATGTATTCTGTTTTATTATAATTATTCTAATGGATTTATAAATGAACTAATTTTATATCATATCAATGTGAAAACATCAAGTATTGAAATAAGGATATTAAATTTTTAACAATGAAAAACATTTTATATACATTATATTTTATTTTCTGTTGAATCACCCAGAATAACATTATCGTGAACTATGGAATCATTTAAGTTGAACGCTTCTAATAATTCCTATTTTATGCAGAGAAATCGCCTTTCAATGTGGGAAAACATTGTTAATTCTCGAAATACACCATCAAATAAACGATTGTATCATTCTAGATCACAGACTTCAATGGCAATGGTTAGGTGAGAAAAGCATAACTATATAAAACAACTGCTCTGAATTCAATTTATTACAGTCGTTGTCAGTCCCCATCTATAACTCCATGCAACAGCCCCTGGCCGGTACAGAATGAAAGATTGAGTACTTTCACGAAAAATTCAACCATGTCAAAGTCCTATTTTGATTACTCTAAAACAGCCTCGCATTTGAGAGCCAATCCTGCTGTTTGTATAGAATACTTATGGACAGACAACCATTCAATACAGTAAGGAACATTCAGTATTTTGGAGGTGTAGCTAGAAAATATCGAAACTGATGAAATTTAGTTCATAGCCAAACCTCGCAAAGCTTCATTTTCCATTTTTTTTTTGTAGAGATTCGTCTACAGCCACGCCTACATCAAAAGTCTTTTTCATTGACGACTTAGTGGGACAACAGTATCTTTGCTACCTGTTGCCATCTCGATGTCAATTGTCAATAGTCAAAGTGGATATATCTAGTTATAACATGAGCTTTGGTATTACAACGAGTATCAGTGCCAAAGATGCTATACCTGTACCGGTAAGTATGACCATCATTGACGTAAATCAGTTAAAAACGTTTTCACAATTAAGCGGCTATATCAGTGTCACTTTTCAGGATTTACACATGTTAGCCATATTGGAGCATAATGGAAATGTCACTTTGTATTCCGGACTGATGATCGTCGGTAAATTACACATAGGCGGTACTCTAGCTCAACACGTACCTTCTCCTTATGTGAAAAGGAAAACGCCACAGTTCAACTACTCTCCTTTTCCTCGGTAAATACTTTATTGTTGTCAATTCCCAACTGGAATTATCCTTGACGTGGGTGACTGTAACATTCGGTGTGTTGACCCTGTAGAAATGTTTCAGTCGCAGCAGTATGCTGCCTCATGTGAAGCCGGTGGATCCGAAATTCGAGGAACACTTGTTGTCTCCGGTACTGCCCAGTAGTCTCACCAGGAATCCAGTTCTCCAGGTGCCTTTCCAACAGTGTAAGAAATGATTTTGCTAGTGTAACACTCGTAGCTGAAATATACCTCGGAATTTCGACAGATGACAGTAACAAGGTGGTTTTGAACGGTCTGATGGACCCGTTAGAAAACAGAATTACCTTGAAGTACTCGGACGGCACCTTCTATCGGATAATTTTGCCCGATTTGACCTCCTCCAGCCTGGTGGAAAGCTGTTTGTTAACGCTGCGACAGATTCTACAGCGAGACGTCGCTATAGCGCTGCTGTGCAGGTGGTATACCACAAGGAACGTTCTCGGGACTCGAGATGTTACGGCCGAACAAGAGTGGACGATGTTTAGTGGATTGCTTTTTGGTAAAAATGTTTGATAATGGGCGAAGTACCGCGTTATTCAACTGTTTTTGTTGTTTTTCCTCAAGAACTTTTGGGTTACGAAGACGATCATTACGTCGAAACGTCTAAGGATATTCCAAACACCCCATCGAGCGTCAATAAAAAACAAAAATGTTCTGGCGGTTCGGACGAGGATTGGTTTTTCATGGAGAATTCATCGCACAGTCAAATCAAAGTGGATCTGATGAAAATACTCAAAATAAATCATGTCACAAATGATAATAAGGAGGAGGAATCGATCTCAGGTAAAATCTGAAAGCATTCATACACTCTCAAAATGCTTTTGTGGATTTGAATTGATATATTTCAGCGAAATATATATATGACATTTTCAGGGCACGTTAACACAAAGGCTCTCCTATTTCCGTATATAAGACAGGTAAGTACGTTTTTCAAGTGTTTTAATTTTGTTTTTTTATCGTTTGATTAAGTGGGGCAAATTCTAAAAAACACACACATCGAATATAACCAAATTAACCAAGAAATAATAGGAAGAAAATGAATAACTGTTATTCAGATACACTTTGGCCTACATTTGCTCTACGAAGACATCAAACTGAACACCCTGCGATCCGCAGACCGCCTACCCCTGATGACACTCTTGAACAGACTCTCGATCGATCTCCATCTCGTCGAGTACAACTTACACTACTGGTACGACTTCCCGGATAAAGCTGTTCTGAGCGGACGCTCGATCATACCGCAGAACGAGCTGAGAATCGTCCATGTGTGGCCGGCGATCACCGATAAACCTGTCAGTGTGTTCAGGTTCGTTTACGAGGTGTTAGATGGCGTGCCTGCTGAACCGTATCCCTTTTTGCCTAACACCAATGTCAGATCTAGAGATGTTGTGCAGGTAATTAGGCTATACTTGCAAACAACTCAAACTGTTGAATTTTCTTGCGCTTTAAGTTATGCGGCCTCATATCTCAGTATGAGAAATCCCAGTTGTCAGAAGTGACTTTGGACAGTTACGTGAGAGAAATTAATGGAAATCCTGAGGAAACTTGCGCTGGGAGTCGCTGCCAAAAATCCGCAAATACCAACGATTCCATTTCAGAACAAGTCGTTATGTTTATGGTCGACATGAAAATAACCACGAGGTAAGAATTAGGGAACATTGTCGGTTCTGTTGACTAAAATAATCACAAATTTCAGCTACCTCGATACGTTACCCAGCGCCATCTACTTCCTGTTTTACGATTCTCTTTGGAAGTGCCGGGAGAACCCTCCTTCTGATTGGCCAGCTGAGGCCTACTACTTGATTTACAGAGAGGATCTAGCAGCCAAAGCTTCGAAATCAGAGCAGGAAAAACAGGAATCTTGCCAAGGAATGTACAGCTGCACGCAACTTGAAGATATACTGCCTTGTAAGGGTTCGATTTTGTCGCCTACGACTGCGCCAAGTTTTCACCGTAACTCCTTCCAGCTATCAAAGCGGATTTCGAGCAAATCGACGGCATGGAGGACATCGAGAACGCCTTGATGAAGCTGAGGTTCAACGACGACATGCGAGTGAACGAAACCAGGAAAATGCTGCGAAGCTCCAAACCCGTTCCCATCGTGCTGACTCAAAGACCCGACGTGTCCGATCACGATTTCATCGAGGAACAAGAGAAACACTTGTTCGGGATTTGCATCAGAACCATGGCTTTGCCTGTGGGAAGGTATCAAAACCCAAAACCATTCCATTGCCGGTTGAATTGAATAACTCGGCGTTTCAGGGGAATGTTTACTTTGAGGACGGCTACGCCGGTGATTACGGAACCGCTTCCGGCTCCCCCGGTGTGTTTGACAGGTAGAGCTCCACCTAGGGGGACAACGGTGGATTTGAACCACATTGACACGCCGGCTAATATGAATTTGTGGCCGCTGTTCCACAATGGGGTTGCCAACGGGTTGAGGATCACTCCTGACGCTCATAACATCGATAATACTTGGATTATTTTCAACAAATCGAAAGGTACGATAGTTACATCTCATTAATTTAGTTTTTGGGTTCTAGACATTCTATGTTTCAACTTATGATTGAAAATTATCAAAAAATTATAGTAGTTTTGTACATGGCTTGATTATTGAGGCATGATAGTTGTGATTTTATTGAAATATAAGCGAATCTGTCATTTTCAGGAGGTAACGATTCGCTCATGGAGCATGCCGGCTTTTTGTTAGCCCTCGGCTTGAACGGCCATCTGAAAAATTTGTCCCTGAAGAGTACCTTCAGTTATTTGGAAAAGTTACACGAAATGACTAGCGTCGGCTTACTGTTAGGTAAGTTTCCATCATCCACTATATCATGGGGTTATTCCAGAGTAACCAATAAAAATTGAGTAATAACACAGTGAGGTATATTTTCAGCCATATTAAAAATTTTTTCATTGCAAAAATACTGAAAAATAAGGGAATCAGCTCTTGACACTCGGAATAAGCGACAGTTTTCGTAAAAATAAACAAGAATAAATGAAGAATCTCCCCCCAGGTCTTTCCGCGGCCTTCCGCGGCACTTGCGACTCCCACCTCACCAAAACGCTGGCCGTGCACGTGGAGGCCTTGCTGCCCCCCACCTCCATGGAGCTGGACGTGCCGCACAGTCTGCAAGTGGCCGGTTTGTTGGGCGTGGGCCTGGTCTACGAGGGGTCCGCCCACCGGCGCACGGCTGAGGTGTTGCTCGCCGAGATTGGGCGGCCTCCGGGGCCGGAAATGGAGAACAGCGTCGACAGAGAGAGCTACTCGCTAGCTGCGGGGTTCGCTTTGGGGTGAGAAAATAATATTCGGTGGTTTTTATAGTCTAGCGAGTGAAGTTACTTCGAAATTCTACTTTTTCGAAGCTGGGGAAAGCTTGACACTGGTGATTTATCTGTTTTAGGCTAGTCACTCTCAAACATGGCGGACATCCGGCTGGGCTGTCAGATTTGAATGTACCTGATACTCTACATTATTATATGATTGGTGGAAATAAAAGGCCGCTTACAGGTGATTATCGTTAGATTCTGACATTGACAGAGAATTATCTTCAAAAGCACAATGATTTTCAGGAAATTATGATCGAAAACATTGGAATTGAGTATCTTAGCATAGAAATATAACGACTTTGGAATTGTTCTTGATGGTGAAATCCATGATACTAGAAGATTTTTGTTACAGATATTCATGTGCACAAAAGAGAGATACAAAATATTATAAAAAACCGGTCGATGTAAATTTTTTGAAAGCTTGTTGTCAGTTGTCATCACTTTATAGAAGGCATAATTCCATTTTCAGTCACACATAAAAATCAAATAATGACTGACTGTATTCTACATTTAATTATAGTATAGAGGTATGTTATGCTTAAAATATCCAATGATATCTCAAGGTTCTCAAAAGGATAAGTACAAAACCCCGTCCTTCCAAATTCGCGAGGGCTCCTCCGTGAATTTGGACGTGACCGCCCCCGGCGCCACCCTCGCCTTGGGGTTGATGTACATGGGAACGGGCAATAAGGCAGTGGCGGACTGGATGGCCCCACCTGATACCCAGTATCTCTTGGATTTCGTCCGGCCGGATTTCCTTTTGCTAAGGATTTTATCTAGATGTGAGTTGTGACTTTTATTAATATTAAGGATCGAATCGTGTGTTTTATGCATGAAAAAAAAATTCGAAACGATTTGAACGATTTAACTTGACCTAATTTTATGTTTCGTAAAAAAAAACAAACGGGAATTGGCAATTGAACATAAGCGATACGCCACCTGATGGCAGTGAAAATAACTAGACGTGCGGACATAGTTCTTGTGTTCGGTATTATGTTTTGTTGAGTTTATACTGAATGTTTGAAATATTGTAAAACTCTGAATCGGTAAAATGAAACTTCCAATATTAATTCCCATGCTTTTCCTCAAGCTGGTGATAGAAATTGAGTGAGTAGATGGATGAAATTCTGTTTACATTAATGGTCACAGTCGAGCATAGTATTTTGTTCAGGTATCAACAAAATTGAAACGAGATCTCACATTATCCATTTTATTTAGCACTTCTCACCAAAAAACATCATAAAAAACAAATACTATAAATTCATAATTCATTCCATTACAAAAACAATTGACCACAGTTGCATATACCTTCATATTGTCAGTTTGAATTTATTGATTACAGATTTTTTTGCATTTCTAGCATTAATACTGTGGAACGAAGTAGAACCCAGCATAGAATGGGTAGAAAGCCAAGTTCCTGATACCATAAGACCTTATTGCATGGTCACGCCTTCGCATTCTCTGGATATCGATTATGAAGCTATGAAGTAAGCAAATGAAGTTTCTTGTAATAGTTATTTTTTGGTTGTGTTAATCGTATATCTAGATAAAAACCTACCTATCCAAATCTACCTTTGAGGTCACTACAGAACGTCAAAAAATTCTTCGTATTTGCTTATGGTATCGAAAGTGTGAAGTGAAGAAGCTTCTGAGTAAAAAAATCAAAGATGCTTGCATAAAAATAATAACATAGCCAGGAGACTTTTGAATTTGGTCGATAAATCATTGAAAACGATTTGTCTTCGAGATTAATTGAGAATCGTTATTTTCCAGCCAAGCCTATTGCAACATAGTGGCCGGCGCGTGCTTTGCTCTCGGTCTAAAATTCGCTGGAACAGCGGAAAAGGAAGCCTGCGACACCCTGATGCATTTCTGCCGCATGTTCACTTCGCTCACAGGCAAGTCCATCGCCGAATTGGCCGGCAAATCCACCATCGAAACGTGCCTGAACGTCGTACTCTTATCCGTCTCCATGGTAAGAAACCACCACTGGGTTACGCGAGTTTTCCTTTGAATTACATCGTTATTCTTGCAGGTTATGGCGGGCACCGGCGACCTGGAGATAATACGCCTGGTGCGCCATCTGCGTCGCAGAGTGGGCGTGTCTAATAGTCCGGTGGTGACGTACGGCAGTCACCTGGCTATTCACATGGCTTTGGGGTTGCTGTTTCTTGGGGGTGGCAGGTACACCCTGTCTAACTCGCCGTCTAGCGTCGCCGCCCTTATTTTCGCCTTTTATCCCAAATTCCCAACGCATAGTAACGATAACAGGTGAGTTTTCACCGAGGGGTGATTTTATTATCTAGGAAATTGGCCATGGATATTTTTTAAAAATTGTTACCGCTATTTTCGATTGAGCAAATTTCTCTGCATTTGGTTGGTGACTGATTTCTATCGTCCAGGTACCACTTGCAAGCCTTCCGGCACCTCTACGTCCTAGCAGTGGAACCTAGACTGATAATCCCGAAGGAGGTGCACTCCAACGAAATCTGCTACGCCAATCTGCGGGTGGTGAAGCTGAACGGCACCGAAACGCACATCAAAGGGCCGGGCATCGTGCCCGACCTGCGAACCCTAATGAAAGTCTCCGTCGACGACGAGAGATATTGGCCTGTCGTGTTCGAGCGGAGCCGGAATTGGCCCCTGCTAGAGTAAGTACCAGTGCCCCACTGTAGCATTTCCCTCATGCGACTCCCCGCAGGAAAATCCTCGCTACTACCGGCCACGTGGAGGTGAAACAACGCGCCGGTTGTCTCGACTACGTGACGGACAAGTTCGGGTATCGCAGCCAGCTGGCGCGCACGCTCACCCATTCGGCGGTGGTGCCTTGGGAGCCGACGCCCGCCGCCGTAGCCGCCTTTACTTCCGACAAGGCGGTCAAGCTGTTCTGCGAGAACTTCGTGACAGGTGACAACGTCACCGGCGAGGCTGAACGGAAGCTTGCGCAGGCGCTGGCTAGGGTTACCTACGACGCCGTCGTCAAGGATAAGCTGGTGGTCGTGGTGGTTTTTCTGTCGCTGGTCAAGGTTAGAAGCTAGAAAAAAAACTTGGAAAAAAAATCACAGTTTTGATCCTGATTTCCAGATGATAATGGATCTCGATACCTCTCCCGATACTTTCCTTGTTTGGCAGTACAAAATTATTGCCAGGCACGTTCTGGGTAGATCGACGGCTTTGCTATCCAAAGAGAATGTTTTGTCTCTGCGACAAGAAATGGAAAGCATTTTCGATAAGTGGAGGGGATCCCTGAAAGGGCAACTGAAGGAGTTTTTGTCTGGAGGAGATTTCAGAACGCATAGCAAGGATGATATGAAAAAGTTGGCAGTGTACGCACTCTTTTACGAATTTGCTTGGAGAAAAATTGATGTACAAGGGGATTATTTGGAAATGTTCATCAAACTCGCAGATAGGTCTCTTAATGTAGATACAATTGAAAATATTTTAGAAATCTTAGATGTACAGTGAGACTGAAATATCAAATTGTTATTGAAAAACTGAATTTTAAGATGAAATGAATATTTTATTGTATTGGGAACAATTAAAAATTGAATAGAATCAGAAACGCGTTTGAAGTTGATACCATCAGCGCGTTCTGCACACATAACTAAACTTTGAACGCGTTTTTCTCGAAAACACGTTTTTAAAAATGGCTGACATTCTCCTGTCCGCTTTAATTTACATATCGACCTGAAATTGGGAGAGCATACTCAGAAAATATGTCTTCACGGAATGACGAATCGTTTTTTCGATAGATAAATTTTTGCATTTATTATTTATCTTTTTATGCGAAAAAAAAAACGCAAAATTCGATTTTTTTGTATAAATTGCTGCCATTCTTCGAAATTTGTACTAAACGAAAAACCCATCCGTCATTCCATAGCCAAAGGGTCGCACTTTGATAATATTCTTTGATCTTATGTTTCGGATCAACAAAGAGGGGGCAGTGACGTCAGCCGTTTACCTCCCACGATTTGAGGACTTGTTTTTGCGGAGCTGCAACGGCCGCCATTTTTTTAAAGATTTTTTTACGTTCTATATATCATGAATAACCAAGAAACACCTGAAATATGGCACTCCAAGGAAGAAGTCTCCCTTAGTGTATTATTATTATAATATCAAATCAAATTCTGAATATTAAATATGAGACCTAACATTAATGTGCTTTAAAAATATCGTTTTACTTGATGAAGATATAGAATACCTTATTTACGTATTAATTTATACAATACAGTACAATATTTGGCGGTCCAAGGTTCGATCTTTCCGAAAACGGACCGCGGTCTGCCTGTCTATCTATCATCAATCTATATTTTATCCGCAGTCCGCATCCATATTTCGTATAAATTTCAATTCGATATCAGGATAGCAAAAAAGCGAAATGCTTCGTGTATTTCGTAGTGGGCACCGGTTTAAATCAGTCGTTTAGCGATGAATTGTCGGTTGCCCACTCTACAGTATTACATGATAGTATCTTCTGCACGACTCTGCGATCCTTATATTCGTAGAGATTTTCTGTCATGCTCAAACCCGGTACTTTCACTTCCATATAAATTTCGACTATCTGGCGCACGGCGAATAACAATCTGTAGGATAAGTTGAAAAGTACGAGGCTTTAAGTGGATGATAGGTCTCAACAACGGTATCGATATTTCGCATGAATTTCAATTTGGTACCAGGATCGCAGAAAAGATCAACGCATCAAAAGTTTGTATATACCAAAGTTGATAATGAATAAACCAACTACATTTTTAACGTCTCTGCGATCCTAATACTGATTCATGATTTCCTTAGACGTACTGGATTTTGTTTATTCATTCATCATTTACCAAGAATATGAAATTTGAATTGAATCAGATTTTCAGCAACTAACATAAACGAATTTGGGAATTTGATAAATATAAAAAAAACAGTCACCAACTTCATATTTTATTGACATTAAAAAAGAAATAAATACAACAATAAGTGCTAAATATATAGTTAGATGTTTAAACACTACTTATTATGACTAAATCAGTTTGTGGTGTTTGCTGCCTTGAAATGTACGAAAACATACCGAGTGTTGTTCGCGTTTCCATTCTTAAATAATTATCAGATTATAATAATTACCTACCATGTATTTTTTATAACAAAAATTATTAGTTTATTTTATAGTTGATATTAGGTGAGATTCTGTTATTATAATGTATATATATTAAATATACAGGGCGTTCATAAAAATATCACAAACTATGTAAAGGACAGACAATTTTCATTGATTGCGACGAAATAACAAAGAAAGAAAGACTACAAATACAATCACAGCAACGTTCTATCTATGTATTTTCCCTGGAACGTTGCTGTACAACCGGATCGCCCCCAACATTTTCATGACACCCTGTATGACAAATAAATATGAATAGATTCCGACTTCACATAATATTTCAGGTACTTTACAATCCAATTGAGACCGATTCAGCCTCGACATCAATCCAAGTATATCTTTCTCAGTTCAAGTGGCAGTTTTTACATTCCCAACAGCAACCGATTCGACCAGAACGGCTGCCGAAAATTCCCGAGTCCCGACGACTCGCAACAGGAAGAAATCCGCCGATTCGGCAGCCATCCTTTACATTAATAAAAAAAGGAAAATACTGGATCGAACTTTGCCCTTTATACTTGTCAATAATACGCTCTAGTCATTCAAATAAAAAAAAAAACACCAAATTGTACTGTAGGTACGCCTTTTTCCAGTAGCTTTCCAGTGAATGTGTAGGAGGCACTTGAGGGGGTTTGGGAGTTGAACGAAACCAAGCTCAAATCAATTTCGGGGGAGGTTTTCAGGTAATTCCAAATTATAGTTAAATTGTAAAATTACTCCGGGCTGGCTACAGAAATGGAATTGAGGTTAGGTTTCGTTGAATATCTGAACGATTAAATGCGTTTGAATGTTTAAGTACACGATTCGTGAATAAATAGGGGGCGTCCATAAATTACGTGAGGTGTTCAAGGGGGGGAGGGGGTCAAGCTTAATCTTTCCAAATCTCACTTAGGGGTGAGGGGGTTTTTAGCTAATATCACGTAATTTTTTTTCTAGTAGTAAACGATGTGAAATTGCGTGAAAGTAAAGTTGAATTAAAGTAAAAATTGATGCTAGAGTGAAAATATAATTGGAATAAATCTTTTATTAATTTTTGTTATTAATTTATTATTTAATATACTCTCGAATCTTTAATACTAGTCAAATAAAAAGTAATGAAACAAATCATGTTTTTGTTTTTATATTTGTTTATAATTCAACGCAATTACAGCCAGAACAGGAAATTTAAAAAAATCTCACGTAAGATTTGGGGAGGGGAAGAGCAAGTTGGGGAAAATCTTGCGAAATCTCACCAAGGGGGCGGGGGGGGGTGGTCAAAGAATCCTAAAAATGCCTCACGTAATTTATGGACGTCCCCATACCAGTAAAACTAATAACAATGAATTTCAACAATTGCACAATCAACAACATAATTCAATTTTTTTTAAATAAAACAAGGAAAAAAATATATGTAAATGTGTATATATATGTGTATATATGTATATCTTATCATACTGCCTCGTTAATTATTCCAAATGATGATTTTCAGTGGTAAAATAGTGATGTGTATGTAATGTATGTAGTAATTAATATCAATGGATAATAGACCGAGAAAAAATGTAATTACGAGAGAGGATAAAACCACGGATCACGTAATAAGTAGCAGCCATTATTCACACAGATATTAGAGGAACTTTACTTGCCTAACATAGCCTTGATCACCACTTTCACAAATCATACGAAAAAGTACACACAAATTCCTTACGACAAACTTCCAAAAAGCGAAACTCGTACCACCCTGTACCAACCGAACTCCCTGTAACACTGCAACGAGGAGAAAAAAAAGGAAGAACCGACTTCATGGACGATGAAAAACTCTGATAAAACACTCTTGGACAATGGATAAAATAATTTTTTTTGGGAAGCGTAATTCGTTTTGGAATTTCCCTGGATCGCGAAAGAGAGCTGCCTTAGTTGAAGAGAGCTGGCGGCCACCTCGC
The DNA here is from genome assembly GCA_037013635.1 of Plagiodera versicolora. NCBI lineage: Eukaryota > Metazoa > Arthropoda > Insecta > Coleoptera > Chrysomelidae > Plagiodera > Plagiodera versicolora. The sequence continues at coordinate 1,549,315 of CM072988.1, forward strand.
CTACCTGACTTTGCACCTCTCGATCGCGCACTGCACCGCTTCGGTGATGTTTTCGAATACCGGCACCTGTTTTCTGCCGGCTAGGTCTCGCAGATACACCCTTGCTCTGTTGTAGTCTTTGACGGCGTTTTTGGTTAGCTGAAAACACAAAAAACATTCGAAATATTCAACAAAAGATCACATACGAGAGGGAAAAAACAAAGAAAGAGATATATTTCATCATGAAATACTAGTTATATCAATATATTAATAATGTAAATGCATTTTAAATAGATTTTTGTGGCTTTGTTTGAAATCACCATGCAAAACCAAAGTTTTTCGTGCATAATTTCAGAATTTTGATTGAAACACCAGCCTCTTTTGAAGTTCAAAAAAAAATCAGTACAATGGGGAAGACCACTAAGTGATGAAATCCTTCCAAATCTCTCTCAATCGATGAATAATGGTATTGGTTCAGTGTACATCCAATATCAAGGATCAAAATCAAAGCGAATAGATTCTACAGCGTTTTGAAATCAGCATTTTCATTCAATATTTAAAAACGCCAGAAATAAGTGGGCGGTGCTATGAGGCTATGACGTACTACACCCTAAGTCTATCTCTGTCTGTTTCCATTATATACTTTTGCTCACACCACTGCAATGTTGCCAAGTTTGCTTGTGGATAACTATTCATTTCTTTGATGTATTTTCTCAAAAACGTACCGATAAGTGATAACTATATCATTACATGATAATTTGTGGAAAAATATCATTTATATTTTATTCTTTCACATCTTCTATTCCGAGAATGAGTTGTGGTATTTTGTTGCGGCAACACAGCAAGATCTACCATGGAACAATTATCTATGATTGGTCAGCTGAAGGTCGATGGGCGTGTAGGGTTAAGCACGTCACACTGCGTTACACCAATGAGAGCAACCTTTGAAAATGGCGCATGAAATTGTATGTTCGAAATCAATTCCGTTTATTTTATTATTCTATTCAAGATATATACCGAATAAAAAATAAAAAATAATGATTGGTAGTTTTTGGACATACAGAACACGATAAAGTTGTTTTGAAAAATTAGTGGTCTTCCCCATTATACTGGATTAAGATATGAAAAATATATAAAAGAGACAGCATAATCGTGTTCTGTATGTCAAAAAACTACCATTCATATTTTTTTTATTTCTTATCGAGGTGAATATGAGTAGGTGAAACAAAGGAAATTGTGGGGTATCAAAATATTTTGTTTTGTGTATGGTGAGTTATTACAATTTCCCTAAAAATGGTATAAAAAATCGAGATAAATATATGGTTTTCCCCATTACAAGAAGTCTTCCAAAAAATAGGGAAAACAGTATGTAATTGTGAATTATTCGAGAATTTCGATTAAAACACCAGCCCACCATTGCAGCTCGAAAAAAATCTGTACTCGAAAAAAACTATTGCAGATTAATTTCACCACACAAAATCCGAATCACAATAATGGAGTAAAAAGTGAAAAACGCTCACCGTCTCGTTACCAATGACGCATCCCTCGGCCGGCAAACTCTGTACGCACAGCACGACGTCCTTGTTGAGACCCATGTAGAAGGCGGCCAAAATAATGCTCGTCATCGAACGCGTGTCGGCCGTGATGACCATCAAAAGGACTCGGCTGCTGTCCAGGTCGCGTTTCCAAGCCAAAACGTCCACTTCTACAATCATTAAAAAAAAACACCCCACTCAATTATCAGTCACTGCTGATGACTCGAAAAATTCAACACACCAATTCTCCATGTATGTTACGGAATTCCGTTGAAGTGGTCGTGCCAGCGTAACATTTTTTTTTATATAATTCTCCATGAATTCGAAGCAAACCAATGATTTCGTGACTCACCGAAAGGATTGCTGTCTTCCACCCCCTCCCTCAACGTGGGGTTGTAGTAGCTGAGGCCGTGCTTTTCGAGCATCGGAATGGCGACGGCCGTCCTCCAGTCCCTCTCCGAGTAGAACGAACCGCCGAGGAAGACGTCCGCGGCGTCCGTCTTCGTGTCGTGGTCGAGCCGCGTCGCGACGCCGGCGTCGCTAATTGGCGACGACGAAGAGCCGTTGCCGTTGGTCGTGTTAGGGCATTGTCGGAAGGGTTGGGTGGCCCAAACTGGGGACACCAGAGAGAGGTTAGGTTTCTAAGATCGCAGAATTTTTTTGGTTCGATAACGTGACATTATATTGATTTAAGTTCGAATGGAAAAACAATCAAGAAGCTATTTCAGGTATGGTATAACTCTTGAGACTTTTGTAATTTGTAAAAAAAGATTTTTGAAGAAACTGAAAATCGCTCAATTCATACTTTTTCCAATGAATCAATAAATGTTACTTTGCTTTACTTATGAATCGCACTGTATATAAAGAACGAGTTGCTTCATCCTGAAAAACATTCATAATGCTATATTTTTCAAATAATCAGATTCCACAGCATGAAAACATAATTGATGATTGTCAACTATCAAACAATGTATGTATGTTAATAATTTAAAAAATACGGTATTTCGTTATTGAAGAAATTCGCATTCAACGTTCAAGAAACAAAGGTGAAATTCCAGACTCGAAAGTTGAATATCTTGAGAAGTATTGATTAAATTATAGTCGAAACTATGGAAAATCAAGCATGAAGATAGATTTGGTTATCTATCAATACCAATAGTGCAAAAAAAAAGTATCTAGCTAACCACTGAGCTTCTAATTGGTCGAGACAATTAAGCATCAATTATCAGCAAAATTTATTCGAAAAAGAAATCTTTCATCTTGGTGTATAAAATATATTTCATAAATTGTAAACATTTGAATGATTAACTCCACATTATTTTTTGTTTTCGGAGTATCGTTGAAAAAAAAGACAAGCAGCAACATCGCAGTTGCTGGCGAGCTGTCACAACTGTCATTGGCAATAATCGAAGAATGAAATTAATATCAAAGTTCGTAATGTTCATTCTCACAGTCGGAATTATTTTTTGATTTTTAGTTTGATCATTTGAAGGTGAAATTTCAGACTCGAAAGTCGAAAATCTAGTAAAGTATTAATTTCCCTGCGATAATATTATAAAGTTCATGTTTTTTTAGTCGAAATAGTGCAAATAAACGCAAAATTACCTTCACTGCAGCTGATCAGAGTAAAAATACAGGGGGGGGGGCAAAAAATAAAGTGCAAAAAAACAAGCTAACGTCATACGAAATGAACACTTTTGAAAACCAAAAAAGCTGTACAGAAAAATAAAAAAAAAGAAGCATGAGACGTCGATCGTGTTAGATCAGTACCTAGGGCGGCGTCGACCATCGACCTGAGCACGAATCTGGTCTTCAAAAATGCGCACTTCCAATAGAAAGCCGAATAATAAACCGTACCATCCGCGGTGCACATCTCGCATCCGTCTCGAGACGACAGCTCCGCCATCAAGGAGCAGAAGCGCTCGAAACTGACGGGAACGTTTTGCACGTTGCTGGAAAAGTTGTAGTTGAACGAGCGATTCGTCAGCTTCATGTACTCTTCTAGGGCGTTGAATAGCTTCATTTTGCCGCCGTACGAATCGTACACTTCTCGCAATTTCCTGGAAACACAGCGGTATCGATATCGTGTTGACATTTGATGTGGCATTGACATGACATTTGACATTACACTGACATGAATTCCAAACACCCAAATTTCAAATATGTTGAATTTCTCCCCAAAAAACATTGAAATAGTACCAATTTTTGCTAGAAAAACATGTTAAAATTATTCAGAATTTATTTATTCAACCAACTTCAACAATCATCAACCAAATATTGAGTAGAATACAAAGAGTAATAAATGCTAAGGAAATTTATTCCCATTCACAGACAATACACAAATAAAAATGGACTTTATACAACACAGATAAAGTGAATTGAAAACTTTCCAAAATAAAGCAATCTCACTTCCCAAGAGACTACTTTATTTTGGCAAGAAAAAACTAACCTGAGTTTATACCTGATTTGTTCCTCTGCACTAGTTCCATTCTTGAAACAATTCCTCAGAATTTTGGCTGTGCACTGCAAAGCAGTCGATAGACTAGTATGGATTTTCACTCCTTTGCTCTTCACTAGATCCAACAAAGTCTTTTGTCCATCCACCAAATCTTTATACTCCCTGAAAACACGTTACTCCATCAATAAAACTGTGAGAAATGGTGTTAGCTACAAACTTACCTATCACTGATGACTTCTCCCATAATAGTTTGCCCTCTTTCGTATGGCTGAGCAACTACAACCACACACCTTCCGGAAGCTACTAAATAGGCAACTTCTATCATGCCCACTGTACTTCTAGTCTGGCTATCAATCACAAACAACAATATGGAAGCTGCTTGCTTAGCATCATACTCTTGCGCCACCAGTTCTGGGGCCCACATTGACACTTGCTGCAAATAAAAACAGTTGTACAAGAGGGTTCCCAGAAGCAGCTAGGAGACCAACTAACAGGATTGTAGAATGTGATGCCATGCTTCTGTAGTTCAGGAATGGCTGTATCGGCTCGCCACGTCGTTGGATTGCAGGAGCCCCCCAAAAATACGTCACACTTGCCGTTGGGACATTCTGAAAAACACATAATGTTCAATGGTGACTTGAACCAATCAGACAAAGCCTTCAACTGACTAGTAACAGTTTTCGTTGTAGTTTTTCTTTCTTGCTTCGGGGTCGGATTTTGCATTTCCTTGATGAAAACGCAAAACTGCCGAAAAGTAACGTGTCTGGAGGCTGCCGTAGCCCCATTTCGTCTACCACCCTGTCTTGCACACTGGAGCATTTTTGACGGGGAATATTTTACATTTCTCAAAGAACATCGTCCGGACACGATTTCTCAATACATTTTCAACGGGATGCCCGAAATCTTTTCACTTTTTTTTCTTGGGTTAGGATTTGAACGAAACAATCGATATCCATTTGTTTACACGGTGCGTTTCTTTCTCTTTTATCGTGTTCTCTCTTCGACACAGGTGATGGCTGTAAAGGCTAAAGGCCTCTAGTTTAAGGGTCGCGCTGATAACAGGACCGGCTCCGCGAAATTTAAAAAAACAGGACCGTCGTTTCAGCTGGCTTTTCTTACCTTGTGATTTTTGTGGGTACAATTGCATATCATTAAATAGGGCCTCATCTGGTATCCGTATAGAATCGGTCAGGCGTACGCAAAGTGGCGCATTGTAGACCCCCCTGAAACAAAGAATGAACGAATCAGTTTGGCTGGTTGTAGTAATTTATTTATGACAGCACGATATGATTGGACAATTGCGAAATATCATCTTACTTGATATGGACAATCTGTTTGGATCTCAGAGGCCACGAATTATTGAATTGTTGAACCATTTCTATCGATAACTTTTCAACGTGGTGTCATTATACGAGAAACTTTCTCAGAATCTGTGCGCATTTCGAAACACAATGATGTGGTTTCTGTTCGCTTAGATACGTTTTTAATCTTCGCAACGAGATTATTATAGATATGAAGTGGATGTGAAACAATCGATAACAAATTCATTTGCTTTTTATCAGAATATATATGTTTATCCAGTTAGTAAGTAAACGAGGCGTCAGAACGTGTAAACCTAGCTTTTCGTTGCTTCTTTGTCGTCTAGAATTTGGTCACGTTCGCGAATAAAAACAAGGTTATTATTGAGGAAATTTAGTTGGTACTACCGCATTGCAACAGGTGCATAGCATAACAAGTTCAAAACACTCAAAAGTGTTTCCCTTAACAGGAAACAAAATTATTTATTGATTCAGTCAGACACAGGGTGTTCAGTTGAAAGGGAATTGATATAATACGAGGTTATGAAAAATTCAAAATATTTTACCCTAGTCCAACTTGAATATTCGAAAAAACAAAAATACTTATAACCTCAATTTCACAGAGTTTACGTTGTACAAAGTGAAATATTCAAATATCAGCTATAATACTATGAAATCAAAATATTCATTCAAATTTAGTAGTAAAATAAGTGGAAAAATTCTAAACACCAGCACCACAAATTCAAGTCACAGCTTTCGATTTTTGATTGTACCGAGTTATTCATTATATATTTTGACCCCCACCCTATTTTCTTTATTTTTGGTTCTACAGAAAAAAGTTCAGGTAACAAGTTGACGGGTTGCATCTAGATTTTTGTTATATACTGCAAAGAAAACAATTGACTGCATAGGTCACGTGATACAGGATTAAGAGTAAATTTTTAAATTGAACATCCTGTATATTTTTTCATTTTTGATTTCAGAAACCGTTGAAGATAGGTATAGGACATGCTTAATGAAAAAATGTCTAGAACCCATCGAATAAATCAAAAATGAAAAAATATACAGGGTGTTCTATTTAAAAAAATTACTTTTAATCCTGTATCACGTGACCTATGCAGTCAATTGTTTTCTTTGCAGTAAATAACCAAAGTCTAGATGTAACCCGTCAACTTTTTACTCAAACTTTTTTCTGTAAAACCAAAAATAAAGGAGGTAGGGTGGGGGTCAAAATATAATGAATAACCCTGTACAGTGTGATGATCAAACTAAGCAACGATTCGATTCGACGAAAGCATAAAATTGAAAACTTACAAACATACCAACACCAAAAACAGTCTAACATACTTTGTTTGCTGCACCATGATTTTCACACCCATATTCCGTTAAAAAACTTGGAAAATGGAAAATCACCGTGGACGCGGAAGAAAACCCGACTCGACACCATCAAAACACATAACCTACCAACAACTCGAACCGACCAAGACTAAATCATCAACAACGATAGCGTAGAGGCCAGAGAGAAAACAGAGTAGGCGCGAAATTGAAGCCGTCAGTCAGAATTTGTTTTATCTTCGTTTTGACTGAAATGTTACCGTTGCTCAACAATAATAATTACTAGTGAAACAAACAGCTAGAGATGAAAGTTTATTGCCGTGGAGTCAAGGATATTCAAATTTTCGCCAAGCGTAGCTATTTTTGAAAGTTTTGAAAATCAGTCGAAATACTCAATAATTAAAGCAGAAGAAGAATTGAATTATATCCAAAGTATTGAAATTAGAGTCGGAACTATGAAAAAACGGTCCATATAGTTTAATTGTTAAACAAAGACAGTTCTGACAGATTTGGTTATCTTTCAATACCAACAGTGCAAAATAAAAAGTATATAGTTCGAAATTGGTTGAGACAGAGCTGGGGACATTTAGGCATCGATAATTATGGCAACACTTCGTAGTGACTTCAAACAATGCCAAATTTATTCTCCTAATAGAATTGATTAATTCTACTCGAAATTTTTATAGATATTGAAAATACTGTCCAAAGTCTATTCACAATCAATATTTATTCAATTTCGATGTATGGGTATATTTAATAAATCGCAAACATTCGAATAACAAACCTAACCTATAACTTACTCTTTCGGAGAATTCTTGAAAAACAAGAGAAACAGCAACACCGCACATTCAGGCGAGCTGTCACAGCTTTCGTTTTTAAATAAATAGAATGGAATGAATTATAAAGGAAAAAAAAGGTTAAATTGAAGAATTATAGTAATACCAGAGTTTCAATTCCTTTAAACTGCGATTTATTCGTAAATGCTCACATGTCAGTTCTCTAGCTCTTGGGGCGTTCAGCATGAACAAAAGTACAGGTGAAACTAATAAAAGTGTGCTAAATTCGTCTGACTTGACGTCAGTGAATTTCCAGAGGTTTCCATTGAAAATGAATCACACTGTACATTAACAAACCTATGGGGATCTTGGAAGTGGATTCATCATTATATTCCGTCAAAGTTTCAGGAACGAAATTACATGAATCATTAGAAATAACAAGCATGTTTCGGAAGAGCCTTGATTGAAAACAATACCATGCATACTATTTAATCTGGAATGTCGTGTGGCAACTTCTATTCTGAAGTTAATAGCTTATGGATGACAAATGAGGCCGATTTGTATCGAATACGACTAGTGTAATTTAAATAATCCGCATTCATCATGACTAGCAATATTTCAGAATTCACTCATGGTGGACGTTAGATGAAAGTCAAGGTATCTACTGAAATCTACCATGTTCTTGTCCAGAAAGGAACAAAATAAAACGAACATGCATGTGCTGATCCGGCCCTGTCTTAAGGACAGTGACAGTAATAGAAGAAGAAGAAAATCATAACCTCTGTTAATCGTTCGTATTGACAACACTAATAAAAGTTTTCGTTTATAGAATTAAGCAGCAATTGACCGATGAGCTGTTTTGGTATGCAGTGTCGAACAAAACACCTTCTATTTTTGTAGAAAAACTTATTGGCAGGCCAAAGAGTGTGAGATCACTTCCCCAAAAAACGCTTATGTCATGGTTATGATATCCCCGTCTGCCAGGCAGGTAGCTTTTTCCCTTTTACTACTTTATATTTCTGACAGCATTGAAACAAGACGATCGAAGCATAAACAAAACAATAACCAGACAGATAAGGCCCAGTTTTATTGGCTGTAGATTACGAGGTATACCAAAGTTTACAATACGAAATGTCCACGAAATTATTTGAGGTAAGGTTAGAAATTCAAGCACTTCGACATCCTGTATATTTTATTATTTTTTAACTTGGGTAGTTTAGCAGTTTGACAGAATGCCATATGAACGATTTCTAATTAGTTTTTATCATTCAACAGTAACCATGAATTAGTAATGGCAATTAAGATTAACGTTGTATTTATTTAAGGAAGACTGAAAAACGATTCTCAATTAAATGTCAACATGTCTTATTCTTCGTATTGTATCTTTTTTTCAGTTCAAATATTGGTACAAAAAAGCAACGGCCTCTGATCTCTAAATCGAGTTGATTTTAGAATGTGTCTCAAGCAATCGCAATTTCTATAAATCTTGCAACAGCGCATCTGTATTTTGACAGGCTGTCACAGCTCTTCCCTTACTACGTCACTGTATTCACTTTTCATCATTTTTGTAGGAATTATCTTGGAACATTGTTAAAAAATGCTACCCACATCATTGCATTCTGTCTATTATTTTCCATTTTAATTGGTTTACATTAATTTTCTGTGTAGTGTCCAAAGCTCAACAGTTCTTTCTTCGTAAATATAGGGATGACATCAGGCACTTACGAAATGGTCAACAACTTGTGTTTGTACCCAATATCTCTCGAGACGAAAAACTTTGATACAGTCAATAAATCATTAGAAACGCGATTTTGATTACTTTCAATTTTATAGTGAGAACAAACATATCCTAAAAATGCAATTATCTACAGGTTTTTATAATAAAAAAAGAAAACCACGAAATAACTACGTCATTTTTGGTGGCTTCGTAATATTTATATATAAATAATTACAAATAGTGATAATTTGGTTTATGGTTTGCGATCAACAAAAAGATATCCATGTCAATAAATGGTGAAGAAATCATCAAAAATGATATATTATTGAAAGAAATAATTCACGAAAGAAAAATAATTCTGGTGTAAAATAACCTGAAATCCCTGTCAAATATCAAATGGACACCCTGTATAGACAGTGGTTAGGCAATTCGCGAAATGTTCGACCAAATCATTTCGCAATTTGACATTACAAAGGGTGCGTTCCATTAAGCGCTCACAACGATCACGCTCACGACCACGAATTTTGTCGTTCCACTTGGTTCTGTGCGTCATCGAAACGCTCACGCCGACCCACCTATTGAGATGGGTCGTCGTGAGCATGAATCATGACGTCATTCATGACATTTTCGCCACCACCCCAACGATCGTGGTCGCCATGTGGAACGTCTGAATGAGTGTTTTGGGCGTTGTGAGCGCTTAATGGAACGCACCCAAAAGAACATCGAAATGACATCATAGAAAGGTCGCATGTCCGCCTATCGACAATTATTGCAAATTTCACCTGAGCATGATGTCATTTTTATATCAATCACATTCGTCTCTGGTATCTATCGGATCTACACGAGCGATATTCAGAAAGAAATATTCATGTCACTTGTCATTTCACGAATAATTCTATGATTATGGTTGTGATGAATCGACCTACTGAGCCACTCTGTATGTGCTCATAGTTCCGATTATTAATCCAGTGTCATTAGGCATGATCTACGAAAACATGAGAATTAATAGTTTCGCGTGTTTTTCTCAATTTGCTTGGAAGTTGACCGAATGGCAACAACGTGGTTTCCATCCTCTCTATTACGTCAAACTCAATTGATGATTACTCCTTGTTGACGTTGAATACTGCTGAAAAACAATCGAGATCTCCGATAGATTCAGGTCTGGTAGTCCAGTTGGCCATTGGAAGACGTTTCTCTCGAAATGAAGTCCGCTCGCATCGAAATATTTTCATTATTTGAGGATTTCGCGATGACGATATACTTCGGCTAGGTCAAACAACTAAAAATAATTGCTTCACGTGGGCTTTATTTATTTTGAGTACGATACCGTTCCGACTGTTGTGGTCTCCTTCTCTTATTCAATGTACAGAGTATCCGAACGATAAAAATTGCTTTCGGTATTTAAAAATAGTAAATTCGAAGTTGTGAACTTGCATGCCAAGTCTGACAGCTTGTGTTGGTAAACTCAACCTAACTTTCGACAAGACTTTAGCAATTTCTGGGTCAATATACCAGGTGTTTCACAGTGGATGGAACATTGGAAGTATCTGGAGAACAGAAAGACAGATCATTTCGAAAATTTGTGGGCGTGGATAATCAAATACGCTCTATCCGTCTAAAATATTTTTACCGTTACAGTGTTGCCGCTTGTATCGGAAAGTAGTAGCTACTTTGTTATTTCAAATGGAACACCTCGTATATTATATCGTTTTTGGAATCGTTATTAGATTCCTCACAACTTTCCCACATAATTCCCTATACCTATCTTTGAAGATTTCCGAGATAAAAATTATTTTGTCCAATTTTTTTGCAAAACCTGAAAAATATCAATTTTTTCCCAATGCAAATTTACAAAATATTGCAATTGGTCTTATGCAGCTATAACCCAAATAAACAATGATATAATATACGAGGTGTTCCATTTGAAATAACAAACTACGGCAACACTGTATTAATACAAATACAACAAAATTGACACCCGGTATAACAAGAATAAAATGAAAAATTGCGCCTAGGTTAGTTTCGACTGACATTGCACTTTGTCATTCCCAAGCAGAATTGCATACTATACAAAAGTGGAATATTACTATGTGTCGTCTTCTTTCACGTTCCATTGATAAAAAAAACGCTGAGTATAATAAGCATCGGCGCTTTGATGGTATACACAAATCGGTTGTTCATTGAGAAAAGTTGGTATAAATAAACAAAAAATTATTTTCGTTGCTGATAGTGGATATTATTATCGACAAGTTATTTTTGTGGAAGTTGACAAGTTGGCAACTCTTACGTCATAATCTTCGACACCACATTTAGTTTGACATTGATAAAGAGGAAGTACCTACATAAAAAGTGAATTATTGATTTTAATTGATTTTTTTCGAAATGTTTGTGACTACTAACTCCTTATATGAGAAGTTTTTCGAAATATATCTTCATCTAACATTGGAGTTACTGTGATGAATTTCGATTGGTAGCAAAATTAGTTTAGTGATAATTTAATGAAAAATCATCGAAATATCAACACTTCCTGGATACCGAACACCATGACTTCCTGCTTGCACGGTCTCTGGTCTCACGACAAATCCTCGTTTCCTAAGAAAAAAAACCTATGGTGACTGCAAAAAGCAACTCGGTGAATGTGACACCGACCATCTCCCACGTCTTATCTCGAAAAAACGTGTTCACACAGTTAATTTTCTAATGAACATTGTTTTTAAGATCTGCCACATTTCGAATGAGACATTACATAGTACATATACAGCGTGTTACAAAAGAAACCGATTTTTTCAAATTGTTACTTGCAGTTTTCTTTCATTTCTTCTGAGCAATTGGGGGGGGGGGGGGGCGTTACGATCCCAATAACCCCCCTTGTTACGCCTATGATGCATATCAAGATTTGCGTTTTTCTGATTTTGCACCAGTACTAAAAAAACATCAAATCAGTGTTTGGAAGTGGAAAAAGATGTTGTAATCAGAAATATCCCCTTATCCATAGATTTGCCAAAAATGACGTTGGCTGATAACCATCAAGGCTCGACTTTCGATTATAATACTGAAAAAATCGATGTCAAATATTGAGAAAGCTACCGCAAATGTTTTTCGCAATTTGATTAAAAGGATGATAAAAATACATCATAGCTATTGATTCAGTGCTGTCATCCACATAAATACACTGCTATCTGGTACAGTCTACACTCTACATTACACAGGGTGATACACCGAAGTCAATTAAATATTTTTCAAGTGATTGTCAAACTACAAGTTCTGATGATTAAACGTTCAAAATTTGATAACAGTCCTGTCACCTTTGACAACCCATAAATTGGACCATTTAAACATTAAAAGTCAAATAATAATTAAAAACAATTGTTCAAATTGTGGCTTGTTCTACAATAAAAATATCTCGAAACGGTTGCACACCTTGTATACCCGGTGTATCCACGGATATTTCGCCGTTGTGGCAAACCTGCCGTCGATAAAAAATACCTTCACCGAAGTGTTATAAATAAAGGTGATCTCATCCTAACCGTATGTACGGCATAGCCAGACTGATAGGAAAACGTATGAAATGGTATAGCCAACGTTTACAGCATAAATATGAAGTTGCGGAACAGAAAGTACGAGTTGTCAAATAATTCGGATGAACCGAGATAAGAAATCATATCTGAGCTGAAACGTTGAATAAATTCGGTTTTGGCCCTAATTGGTTTGAAATAATGTTATGTTACTGTTCAATGATGTTCAATAAGTATCTCTGTTATCGCGAAATAGATTTGAATTGAATTGAATCTATTTTATGCAAGCTATTCTTTTCGCTCCCATTGAATTACTGTATAGAAGATAATTTTTTTCCGAAGCTGTATACCATGCATGTTATAGGAAACACAGAAAATGAAATAACTTCAATTTATTATGTAAACTTTTTTGAAGCGATGGCCGTTCGAGGTTGTCTGTAGAAGTCTCCGATCTGTGATCTCACTTCGGTATTCTTCTTCTGCTTTGCCATTTCTCGGAAGACGTACTATAATAATTAGATGTAATATTTAGTTCTTCTTCTCTTTTTCTACGATTAGAGTTTCGTCTAAATGTTGTGTCTGTGGCGTTCACGAGGAAATTTTTAAAGAGAACATCAGTTTTTGTCAGGAAATTATATTTCTCTTGAAAAATACTACCTGTTTTCGTTAAACCGTTCTTTGACCTCATGTACGTGCTCTTATCAAAACTGATATCGATAATTGTTGAATTTGTGTTGATAAACTCCTGCTAAATATATGCATTCGGGTTAAGGTCATTTTGACGTAGAATGACCCAAAATTGCAAACGAAATTGCGTACAGTAACCATTGACCATTAAAATCTCCAGACTCATTTCTATTGAATTGTGCACGTTAATTAATTTTGACATTTATTTTCTTCGTATCTCGACCTCAAAACAATATATTTTTTTTATTGTATGAACCACCTCAAATGTTAAGTTTGAGACACCCTGTAAATCACGTAAAAAAAACGAAATCAGTTGTCCGCTACGTAAAAAAGGTGGTTTATATACATTCGATGAATGGATTAAAACTTTCACTACACTCGCTACCGATGAATGACAGTGAGTTTCCCGCTAGAGCAATTCCTCGTTTTCCTAGAACCGTCGCTGAATTTCTTCGAAAAGCGAAGTGCAATCTTATCAAAACACGTCGTGGTTATCTAGTTGGCTGTGTTTACGTGAGCATTTTACAGTTCGCGCTAGCGCCGAGCAATTGTTTTCACATCGAAAACGATCTAACCATAAAAATTGACACATATAAACACTTCGGATTTCACATAGGAAACAATGGATTTTCATGCTGCAGATATTCTTCTGGATAGAGTTTTTATTTATCCTAGAGAAAACCGTGAAATGTTTGACACGTCAGCAAATGAATAACACTTTATAACTTAACATACAGTAGTCACTAACTGTCATCCCCTAGACAAATGAGTAGATAACCTTGCGGATCATTGCTCTGTTCGACCAATAATAAGCTCTCCCGCCAATGTCAAACTTTCACGGAATCAAACGCCAGGTCCGGCTTCAAAAAATTATAATCCCTACTTGATATTTTTCATCGAACCACGACAAAAATACCGTTTCCCGACAAATTCAAACTGATCAATATGTAATTACGTAGATTATCTTTTTAATGCATTCGAACAACTTCATAGTTATCACGCCTTTTGTCCCAATGAAAACATGTCCAAAACACAAAGAGCCTGTCCTGACTCACGAACGGACATGCGCATTACTTTGTAAATGAGCATTTCGTTGTACGCCACTGCGTTCGAGCAAGAGTGAGGTGAGGTCATCGCTGAGATTTATTAGGAAATAAAATAAAAGGCTGCATGGGGTCATTGAGTTGAGTTGGGTCTCTCGTCGTAAAAAAAGAATCTCATAATGATCGAGCTGACAGAACAAAAACGTATCGGCAAGGTCGACTCGAAATAGTCACTCGATGCATGATGGAAAATTGAAGAGCTCTAAATTGAGAATAATAAGTGCTGAGGAATTATGTTAAAAATATATTAGTTATGGTATTTTTGATTTGATTTGATCGCCAAAACTACCCCTTATGGAGTTTTGGGTTGGTATGAATTTTTACATCCTCAATCCTAGAGGAATTCTAACAATTATAACCGTTTATACTCCACACCTAAACGCCGTTGGCTGTCAATAAATTAATATGCCTACCGTACAGACTAAACATTATAATTAAGTATTAATAATTATTCGAGGAACTGGCGTCTGCATAAATTATAAATAATTCGATAAAATATCAACTCCCATTAATCAAAAACAACAAATTTCGTTATAATCGTCACCCCTGACTACGGCAATGGACAATGTGGTTAAGTTAAATGTTTTGATTGAATGAAACGGGTCTTCTCACGGCATTAAGGGCAATAATATTAATTTATTGCATAGTGAGAATGTGAGATTGGCAGAGAGCAGTGTCACAACTCAGGAAATTGAACGTAATTGAGTCATATTGTATCCGAAACGACGGTAGTACAGAGGCGGAGATGAGAAAATAGTGACGCAGTTTGGTTGTGAAGTGAAATGCATTTTTCACGTTTAGAATCAAGTTCTCGCAATGTGACATGTGAATATGACAAATTAAATAGTGAAGGCTAACCTGAAATCATGTGGAATAAAAAAAAAACAACATGAAAGTGTATACTTAGTTATATTTCCAGTACCTGTGAAACTACTATGGATTGTGATTTGCTGTCAAAAAAGTGAGGTTATGCGAAGCTGATTTTGTGTATCGTTCTATAATAATGTTGACAATTTTCTGTAAGTGGAGAATGAATATTTGCTGTGATGTGATGAATAAACTAAAACTATTTACAATTCATTTAATCTGACATAAATCACTCTTCATCTACGACACAGCTAACAAAGCTATCTTGTTATACACCGCAAATGTAGTCATCGTTTTAAATTCACAAATTATTTTGACACACGTGCAATGATACACATATATTTTTACGTCTCAGTTTTATTCCAACGCATTCGTTAATTTTTTTTCATTATATTTTTTATATTAGATAAATCATGTTGTGGAAATTTCAAACTGTGAAATGTGAAACGTAAAATATTTCCTTATGAACATGCAAACTCACTTCCACTTTCAACGATTTTTCCGATTGAATATCCAATCACCCTGTATCAATTAATTATCAAATCTTCCACAATTCAATGAAACTGATTCTACTGAAATATACATTTAAGTAGAATAGAAATTGATTTAAACATGTATCTAGAATTTGGCAACTGCAATAATTAGAATAAACTTCGGGTTCAACCGGAAGTGCTACGCTGCCAATATTTTAACCTCAACTCAATTTTAATTCAGACATGCATCAATTCTGACTTGAAACTCCACGTATTAGAATCCACTGTGCGAAATTTCATGTTCCAAAACCTGTGCAAGGCTTCACAAAATTAATATTCACGCGAGTTTTCCTCCTCATTGAAGTGATAGTTGATCCCAAGGTTTTTTTTCTCGTCCATGCTACACCCAATTATCTCTGCTCGAAAACAAAGCAACAATAATTACAACTGTTATCCTTGTTTAGTGAGGTGATGTCATTTATAAATTTAAACATGAGACGCCGATATTATTTATCAACTATTATCGATACATTAACGCAAATCGTATAGATAAATATTCAATATTGTTACCGCGGTCTCCGAATACTTGGGGAATAATTGAGAAAGTAAATAATCGTCGAAATTTGATGCAATATTAATCTTTACGAGTCAGACTGGGCTATTTTTCTTATCGTTTAGGGTCAAGTCTATGTCATCAATTGGAAACCCAATTATAGTCCAGTCAACCATTGAAAAAAGTGACGAACCTTTCAGTAGTTATTTAAATGTAAATGAGAACACGACAGGTGTACAATATTGTTGATGACAAACATACGAGGCAACTGATAACTCCCACACATCAAATAATTTGCATAATTTTATGAGATTTAAATCTTTGGAAGTGATTACAACATTGATAATGTAATTATTTGGGGAACCAGTTTATTTCTATGCCCATCACCGATTCTGTTTTGACAAAACATAGAAAATAAATCAAGCTTTTTCTGGGTAGGCTTTGAAAAAAAAAATGAACCGAAATTGGGGTTGCATAGAGATAAGGAACATGTCAATTAAAGGTGGATTCATGCAACAACCACTGAATCAAAAGGGTTCATGCAACATTAACCTATATGAATAAACATTACATCGCTTATTTGAATTCTAATTAGTATTCGCAAGGATCCACCAGTAAGTTGAAAAAAATTCCTTGAAGTGGCATGTATACCTAAAAAATATTGAAAAAATGGAATTTTCTAACTCATTGCCACAAAATAATACATGCCTTTTTATAATTTACGTCTTAGAAGTAAGTGTAATAAATCTCGAAAGACGTAGTCATTTGACTAAATGTTTTTGAAACAAATTATACAATGTATTACGAGTGCGTATTTGCATTTTATGAGGATATGATCTCATTGCGAAAAAATTACAAGCAAGTCGGAATGGTAATGAATCGAAATAACCACTTGAAAATATTCCATCCACGAATTTCAATTTCGACGATTTCTTTTTTCATTTTGGGCACTTGTAAGTCACAGAATGTGGTGGTTTTATATTTGCCTCGACTGAAGATTTATTCTTTTTTTTCCGGTGTTTTTCATGGATGCCTTTGGGAAATATAGTGACGTCAAATTGAATTGAAATCTTGAAACAATGCACGACTTTAACAAGCATTCATAATATTATCCAGTCACGATATTTCAACTCTTCTGAGAATATAATTACAACAAGTTTTAATCATGTCCACTATAGATAATCCAATGTGGAAAGTCGTGTACAAATATCAGATGAAAAACAATAATTAATGTTGCTGATTCATCACAAAAGAGTGAACATTGACTTGCCTATTTCAAGTACTCAATATCCTGGTTTTTGAAAAGAATTATGTCATGCCTACTGAACATGTAAAAATGTAAAAATGAATTATCTTTGTGAAGTTATATCAATACTAAAAATGACCAATTAGTTGCTGTTTGCAGACAAATTTTGACATGTGGCAACTATGAAATTACAGATTTCTCCTCATAAAGTTGTGACATCTGTCAAAATATTTTACAACTATGCCTCGTATTACAAATAGTGTAAGCCCTAATAGTGTTAAACCGTCTTTAATACAAACAAAGTTCCATTTGTTTATTTTCCTGAAATAATTCCTTACACTCTAGCTACAGTATGTTTAACCTACTAGTGAAATATGTGGTTGCATAAACTTGGTCACGTGCCGCCAGGAGCCTATCGAACTGTGTTTACTCAAACGAGATATTAAATCTGCCTCGAAACAATCCCTGTACTCTTCCTGTCTACATTTCGTCCCCATGCTGCCTGTCACTGTCAAGTGTCATTGACTCAGGGTGTCATCCATTCGAGATAAGGTGTATACATAATGGTGAAACCACTCTTCAATTGTTTGTGGGTCCAAAATTTCGATGGGAATTTCATGAAACACTTCCTAGACGGATACTTATCGCATCGTCGTGAGATGGCGACACAATCGCGTTCGGTAACATTGTTTTCTTCCACGCCAGTCTGAACTGGCGGGAAATCCAAACTTCTCTAGTTCATTAACCCACTTTTGAATTTATTGTAGTCGTTTATTTTTCGCTGTGTGGTGTTTTTTGGTTAAAAAGAAGTTTCGTATAGTTTGTGGACAAGCAGAAACCGTCTCTCGTCATTTTTATGGAAATCCGAAGGTAATTTGTTAGTTTTTGGAGTTGGAATCAATGATTTACTTTTTCGTTACTCACATATAGGACGAAACCGTTCGGAAAAAATGGA
This sequence comes from Plagiodera versicolora, assembly GCA_037013635.1. Taxonomy (NCBI): domain Eukaryota; kingdom Metazoa; phylum Arthropoda; class Insecta; order Coleoptera; family Chrysomelidae; genus Plagiodera; species Plagiodera versicolora. Next base: position 1,567,812 of record CM072988.1, read on the forward strand.
TTCTCGCATTGGGAAAACATTTACAAGTCTTTTGAAAACATCTTCTATTCAATTTTCCGACTGTGTGTATATACAGGAATGAATAAAAGCAAGTATTTTCACGAGAATTTGTCATTTTTAATCTGATTGACAACTAAACTGACGAGCATTAGCAGTCAGCGTTGCCGCTTCTAAAATAAATAATTCACTTTTTCTGCGCAAAACAAATAATCGCTTCCAATAAAGCCAAAGTTACATTTCTTCTTCAAAATACAATTCTACGTTCTTTTATCCCCACAGATTCGTGAAATACTGTCGAATCAAAACTTTGTAGACAAACTCCTGGTGTATTTCATTAACAATCAGCAACGTTGCATTTTGCATTATTAATATATGCGTTTTGATCACGGGTCGAGATAGGGACTGGTCTCACCATAGTTATAGGCATCTTGATTCGAGAGCACGTCACACTTTCACAGTGGAGAAGTACTGAAAGACGTGAAACTTCGATCTAAGATTCCGCCCAGGCTGTAGTAATCACCCACTATATGCTTTGATGAACCGTTATCTTATCTTGTTGGTATTCTAGCGCATATACAGTAACGTGTTTGTGAAGTATTACAGATTTAAATGCCCAGTGGCGGCACCATTTGAAAAGCCGAATCGACATCATTGATTTTCATTTTATTTGTGTTCACTTGTTTTTTCCCCATTGATTAATTATTATGGTTATAATTTATGGTTATCGAATGAATGCTTTCAGGAGAATGGGAATAACCATCCTTCAATAATGACGTCAGAGCTTTACGTTAATACGCTAAAAACATGGAAAAGGATCGAAAATCTAGTCACATTTCCTCACCTATTCAACTCTTCTGCCAAATTAGCCTCCCTCTGCGAATTCACCCTGTTGTGTTTGACAACCAACTGCTTGAAGGAATTCCTGAGACGCGATTGGTTCCTGTTGTGGTTCCCCACATGGTTCCTGTTGAAGCTTTTGGCCTTCGCGTACGGGATCTTTTTCTGTTTCATGCTCTTGGCGTTTGACGCCACTTCCATGACTAGTGACAGCTGTCAAGGGTCATCGTTCCGTCCATCTGATAGAGGAAAATGGGGATTTCCGTTTTTTTTTTTGTTTTATTATGTTGACCAGTTGGGTTCAGTGATGATGTCGTGTGCAGATGCTCTATTGTTTATTGGGATCACCCTGAATTTGAGACGGTCCAGCGAATGAGGTCATGCGAATTTTTGGCAAGGTTAAAAAACTCGATTATTTTTAAAGATAAATATGTCACGACTCACAGAGAATCGATAATATAAAGATATACATTAGAATATTCCATAATGTTACTTTTTGATGGTTGAATATAAAACTTATTCTTCAAAAAATTTTACTAGAATTATTATTCATTCTAATGCTTATTGTATTAATATTAAAAGAGCTTTAAATTCAAGATTGACTAACTGTAAAATCTAACCATAGGCGTAGTCTAAAAGATGGATATAATAACATTTATTCAGCCATATTGAAATTAAAATATGTTTTGTATTTTTTCCTTGAAATATTTGTCAACTTTCGGTATTTAAGGAAATTTTATCAAACACTTAGTATACGAGAATATTTTCAGATATTCCCAAACAAATTGAAATGAACAATTAGAAAATGAAGTTAGAGTGACAAATATACAAAGTGACAATATTCTCTTAAATACAGGGTGTTCCTCAAAGACATGCTAATATTTGAAGAGGTGATTCTTTGACGCGTTTTGGGAAAAAAAAACTTCCTAGTAATTTTTAATTTGGAAGTAAGCTGTGGCGTAGTATTTTTTTCTCCAAAAATATTCAATGCAAAACCCGTACGGACGCCACTGGTATAGAAAATGAAAAATTTCGTACATCACAAAATGCACCTTGATGCATAGAAGACATGTACCAAATTTTCTAAAGATATCTAGAATATTATCTCAGTTATTATCAAACAACTGATTTTTTTCCAAAACTGTATCACCCTGTATCTCAAAAGTTAAGTCTTCTAGGACATACGTTTATAGGAAGTTTTTTTCTCAGAATCAGAATTTGTCAAAGAATCACCCCTTCAAATATTAGCATGTCTTCAAGGAACACCCTGTATAAGTTATCTAGTATAGAATTAATGCTTACAAAAACAAAAGATTTACTTGGATACTTTCGAGATAATACAGATTACACAGATTGTTGTTTCTTTCAACTAATAGGCTTGTATACAAAGTGATATGAGTAAAGTGCATCAACGAAAATGATTTAGATCTTAGAAATTAATGAACATAACGTTAACAGCAGGTTGTCTTCAGTTATTTTCAGTACGTATTCCGTTTATACAGGACGATATTCTGAATTCCAATGAGTGTGTCAATTTGTGGGTTCATATTGAAAATTCTCCACAGGGTGATTCATGGTAGGAAAAACAAATCAATATTGAAATTGATTTTTTTAGCCAAAATTTACTGAATTGAAAATCTGATATTTCCAATTTATTAGTAGAACAAGTGATTAGATATTTCTGTCACAGAGATTATTTGGATTGATGCCCAAACGAACAAAAAAAGATTGCAGATTTTCAGAAACGTATTATTTGTGTTGGAAAACGTGAGATTGGTCCATTATACACACCATCTGATTGCAAATGCATTAGAATCCTCTCTTGCTCCAACGCTTCAAGTCAAATTAACAACCGACTTCACAGGTCTCGGTGCCGAATCCATTTTATCCCCCTGTAAATCGATTCGCACTCCGAGAGGGTTTCAAAGGAGACAATTCTAACCGGGAAAATCGCACAACAACGGAGGAACGACGCAAGCGATGAGAAGTCCGACACAGAACAGAAATGTCTCGCGTGTTGTTGGTTGTATTTTGGCTGGCTTACGAGGTTACGTCATCGTTCGAGTGTTGTTAGAAACGAACTGAACTAAACTCTCGTGCCGTCGTGTTCCACCCGGAAAGAAATGTTTATTTATAGGTGTTCGTCGTATACAGGGCGTACCAGTTGTACAGGCCCTCCCGAACTTCATCGTGGACGGTTTGAATGTAATTTCTTCCGAAGGGTTTTTGAACACGAAATGATTCGATGATGAATCATCGTGACATTTTTAATGTACTCGTTATAGCTCTTCCGGTTCCTGAAGATTCCAGCTAAAGTTCAACAAAATTAGCAGATAATTTATCCGGGAATTTTCGAATTCCTTAGTCATTCTGTTAGTCATTGGTGTTTCGTCGAAATAGTTATAGGTAATAGGTATTAATTATATTAACATGCAACTTTTTATGTCGAATCAATATTAATAATAATGTGAGGAAATATATTATACTTTTGTCAGCAATTTGGTCAGGCCTGTAAAAATTTGGGAATTTGTTCAACTTCGAAAAGAATTTTGAAAAATAGATTTGCCGGAATGTATCCAAGAGCTGCTGAGCACGGCACTGGACTCAGTTTTTCAATATCTGGTATAGTTTTCGAGGAATTCGTATATTTCTATCATATACAATATCTAAAAATTTCAAAAACACTCAGAAACATTCGGAAATTTACATGTTTAGGCAGAAACATTACTACAAAACGTCTTTGACGTGCTTTGGTAACATATCTAGAAAAACTAAAGACTCTACGACTATGAATTTTTTCAGTAAAATTTCGAATGATTAATTTGCCTGAAAACGTCTATTAGGAGTCTAAGAGGCGCTGAAAACGGTGGTGAAATCCGTTTTTTGATATCTAGTATAGTTTTCGAGATATTTCATGTTGAAAATTCCAAAAAACCTCAAAAAGTCGCAAAAACTCACGAAAATCCCCCAAACAACCCATATTCTCAACGAAAAAACACATGAATCTATCTAGTTGATGCTCTAGGAGTCTCCATACGAACATTGAAGACTCTACGACGACTTTGATTTTTGAAGAAATCCATCAAAGGTAAATCTGTGCTCTATTTTTTTTCTCAATGAGTAATGAATCGTAAACCGTTGATGCAACTACTATTCAAACACTCACCAAAATGAAACGGTACATAATAAACAATAACAACATCATTGTTTACCGTGTACCAACCCAATATAGTAAAAGTGTCGGGTCATTATTTTTTTATAGCGGTGACGGAACGTTTAATTACAGTATTGAGGTAGATGAGTATTTATCCAATTATGTTTGCGAAAAATTGGGCATAATTGGTTCAAGAAAATAATGAAGTCATCCAATGATTATCGCTCAAAACAATAGAAGATGCCTATGAGATGGCGTAGCCTATGACTATCCTCAAAATCGATCGAAAGATATCGGCTTTTGGTGAGGTTTTCGGAAATATACCCGTCAAACGCGATTGGCAAATGTTATAGACAGGCATACCAACCCAGGAAAAAAAACCTGCCATCTGTCATTGTCATTTCTCGGAAAATTCGAGATGACAAATTCAATCACCAGAATATCCCGCCTACGCATCACTTTGTTCCTGTTTTTCTTAACATTAATTTTCTGTTCGGCCTTGCAGTGTTTCCGACAAAACTGATCGAGCGTAAAGATAGCACGCATTTAAATCAAAGTTGAAAATAAACAAATAAAACATAATCTGTACGATTTTCACCTCCAAAAGTAAGGATATGTCCAAATATGGTGAGCGGAAGGCACTGTCACATATCTGTATGGGTGAATGGTAATGCCATGGTCGTCTCAACTTAGACCTTAATAAGCATACAATGATAATAGTTATTGTGGTTTGGTATCATTAGAATACATTTTATAACATAAATGATCATTCATCGAGTTATAATACATAGGGTGAAGAGCCCACAAAAAGAATACACAAAATACTACGACGAAATCAATAATTAAAAATCCATAGTAATTCATAAAATGTTTTTCATCGACCAAAACAATGTAATAACAAAGAAAAAATAATCAAAACCCAGATCCTTTCATATGTATACATTCACCCAATGTTATTCGCCACTAATGACTTTTCCAGATGAATAAATAAAAAAACAGTTCAACAACCCTTCGCCGTAGGTCCGGCCCTGGCGAATAAATTCGCCAACAAAGAATCGAATCTCGTGAAAACAGCTTACACAATTGATTTGCATTAATAATAAGCGATGACCATTACTTTTACATTTATTTCTAAATATATCAATGACTGTAGCGAGTGCTGTGTGATTTTTTTTTGTCACGGGTAAGATGTGTGATATTTTAATAGCAACTAAGTCAAGGGTACCAACACCGAAGAGAGAATTTTGGCGATTATTCACGATCATCGGCCTTCTAGCAAAGTGTGTGTGTGATTTAGGCACGGTCTTACAGATCAGCTGTGTGAAAATATTTCTCTCATTGATTTCATCCACCATTCAAGTCCTAACCATTTGTCATGTTTACAATACGAACTGTCAAAGATTAATCACGTGATCATACCCGTTTCGAAGGATTTTGAAATAGAACGAAGCATCGATAATATTATACAAAATGTTTCGTTTGGGATAGAGTAGAATCCCTTTATAACGACAAACACACAATGCTTTTCGTGCGAATGAATGTTTGTTCAAAATAACACATTCTAGTTGGACATCGTTATTGATATACCGAAGAAAGAAATCAAGATTACAATTCAACATCACGATTCGCGTGACTCATCTAGAATATCCAATTATTACACATTGAAATAGGAAAGTGTGTTGGTTTACGTTACCATTACCATCATTAACCTTCAAGTAAAATTGGATTTATCCATCATTAGCTCAAAAACCACTCCTGACCAGCAGGTGACTTCATGGCTAGTAAGGGTTTCACTCGAAACCAACTGATCATTCCTCTTGAATATAGAAATGAACACATCATTTTGGAGTTTCCTTTTCAACTATTTAACTTCAGCCCATTATTGATTCACGAATACGAAGATTCTATATAGAAAAAAGTTCGTTGTAGAATACAGCACATCATGCAAATCGAAGTCTAGGAAATATCAAATTTGTTTCACACTTCACAGACACGGTATGTTTTGAGTTTTAATGAAGATATTTTGAAGACATAATTGTGCGCATGTCAACTAATGAGTTATGTGCATAGACAGGGCAGGCTCTTTGTTTCCAGACCACATTTTAAATATTACAAAAGACTATGGAGTTCTTTGAATGCAATTGAAGTATTCAACTGATAATTTACGTAATCAAATATCAATCAATTTTGATTTTTCGGAAAGCAGTACTTTTGTCTCGATTTTATGTCGGATATTGCGCAGGGGTTATTTTGTTTGAAGCCTGACCTGGTCCTGTCATTTGATTCCATTTGACATTGGCGGGAGGGATCATCATTGGTAGAACAAAGCGGTGATTCGCAGGTCTGTACAATGTTCCCTGCGCCCCCTTCTTGTAAAAATGAAACTTGTGGATACCAACATCAAAGTGACTGACAGCAAATAAAACTACTGTATGTCAAGTTATAATGTGGTTCAATAAACCATGCTTACATTCCTGGGTTGTCTAATTCATTTTCTAGAATGCAACGTTCGATTTCGATCGGCCGATACATTCGCTAACGCTGCCCGCCAATAAAGTAATTCGCCTCCGCTTAATTTTCGCCGTCCACGCCATATAGAAAGTGTGCCCGATATACCATACGATGAACTTTATAAGGGCCTGCGAATTTTAATAATCGACCTACGCGATTACGTAATGCCACGGCCGTTGGTTCTTACGTTATTTGCATATTTTCTAATGCGTGAGTGCTCTCAGATTTTCACGTCTCGTGTACAGTGGTGCTCAAAAAAAGATCGTCTTTTGTTGAGGTCAAGTTGAATACTTTAACAAAAAATGGGAAGCTGAATCTTATCCGAGCAAAACTTTCAGGAAACCACAAACCACAATCCATAACAAAGATAATGGAGAGTCAAAATTTCAATGTCAACCGCTTACCACAACCAAAAATAAAAATGATGAACGAGAAAGTGACTTTGAGTTGAGGCACCAAAACTGCTATCAAAGTAAAATCAAACGCTGGGAACATTTGGGCATCCATAATTATTGTGTAAACACTTCACAGTGACAGATGACGATATCAAATTCATTTGAAGAAAACTCTTACAATAAAGTTTGTTAATTCTAGACGGAAAAAACTGTTCAACGGTTTTTCACAGTCAATAGTTATCCAAATTTAGTGAAGGTATATATTTTAATAGTCAAGAACATTTGGGATGATATACTTAACCTAACTTACTGTTTCGGAGTATCCTTGAAAAAAAAGACAAACAGCAACACTGCACTCTCTCGCAAGCTGTCACAACCTGTGTCACAACTATCTTGCATAAATATATAGTTGTCATATGCCAAAACAGATACTGTTTGCAATTGAAAATTATTGATATTGCATAGTTAGTTACAGGGCATTCTTTTGCAACGTCAATAGTATATTACATCAACGATACTCACGTATGATTCCCAACTCACGTCGTCCAGAAACAATTTCCGTTCAGTACTGGATATGAAACACTCAAATTCGCGAAAAAAACAATAATGTTGAATCACATTTATAAATAGCTTTCGAACAACACAATATAATCCGGCCCTGAATGAATGAAACTGCCAGATTATTCAGTAAAGCATAACAATAAATGAACAAAAAACAACATTGCTTTTACTGTAATAACGACTAATCGATAAAAATGAAATGTTGGTCTTGAAGCAACCTATGGAAATTGTTGCATTTTCTATCGTAATTTTCGGCCAACGCAAGTATTGCCATCTACAAGAATTCAACGAAACTAACCAGCAGGTTTCTGTTACCAGTCCATGCCATGTATCCAGTATTATCATACAGATGGCCTGGTGTTGAAAATGTGAAATCAGGTGACGTGTGTTGTGTGTTGTTTACATATTTTTAGAGGAAAATCAGTCAAATACTGATCCGTACCAGTGATTTATGTTTATTTTACTGGTGAAGTGAATAAAATCTATCCATCTACAAGAAAAAATGCTACATAATATCATATAATTCATTTGCAATAATTGTCTAACCATTCTTCAACGGACTACCTTCCGTCCTGTCAATTCAGGACAAGGAACCCCATCCTGAATCCGTTGGACGGCCTTCAAGAGATCGTAGCTGATTTTTTCCGACACAACAGAATCTTGCCTGGAAAATAACCAGTAAGTGAATTGTAATTTTTTCGATTGTCCATCTCTTACTTGTATTCCGGATGTGAGGTTACGAATTCCCTCATCCAAGCCGCCACGGTCATAATTTTTCCTGACGCTCTGCCTTCAAGCAAATCGAGGTATCCGTTCAGAGTCTCGGAGGTCTCAGCATCGACCTTCTGATCCTCCAAGTAGCTGCGCATCAGGGGAATCACCCCAGGGAATTCTTTTCCCTACAAAAAATTCCTGTTGACGTGTTGGGCTTCAATAGACCACATTAGTGTGACGTCACAATGTATGCAACCAACACTGCATTGAGTCCCAACAAAATATTTCTGAACGAAGATGCGCTAATATGAACCTTAAGTAACCATTATCTAAGGTTCAGAATCTGTGGTTAGAATCATGAAGTTATTTATTGAATTATTTCGCTGTTATAAGCAATATTTGAGAAATGTATCTGTTTGAATTCGATAGAAAAAGAATGAATACGTCGTATGGAATGGGTATCGTAAAGAAAGTTTTCTCAAATACTTTTGAATAAATTCCGAAAATCGTTTTACGAAAATATCGTTACTTCCATCCTTCATATCCAAGGTCCCTTAGATGCAATTCCTTAAATATCAACCTATTTCATGTGAGAGCATAAAACAAAAGGGCCTGTTACGATACTTCTATTATCGTTCTTATGTCATCTGTATTTAAGGTCGAGTATAAAGCATATCATTTCACGCCAAACGATTCAGGACTCAGTGTAATGTTGGTTGCATATTTGTGACGTCATCACTAATGCGGTCTATTGGACGTGAAATGGACGTTCGCTGGACGTCCAATAGACATCCATTTCACGTCCAAACGCCCATGGACTTTGTGCCATGTGGGTGTAAGTACTTTTCCATTCATTATCTCGTTGATGGTCATCTCTATGAAAACGTCATTCGGTTCTCCGCGGATATTCCGCCTGAACCAGAATTTGGCGTTTCGGACGGCGTCCCTCTTTTGGCAGTTCGAAAAGTTCTCGTCCACCTGTCAAAAATCGTATTAGAGAAGTTTTTGCACGTCATGTTGCGTTCTAACTTTGCTCATGGGCATCAAGAAGTTGAGGTTATAATGCAGGATCACTCTGGTCAAGAGAACGACGAAGCAGGCGTAAGCTGCGTTCTCGAAATCTGTCATTTGGACGTCCATCGGCCTGAATTCCACTCGCCAGCCGATATTTTCTTCGGGAATGGGCAATTTCAGCCGCATCGATCTCCAATTTGTCGATAGGATGTTCTGGAAACATAAATTATCCGTTGGACATTCCCTGGACATCCATTGGACATTTCCTGGACATCGATTGGATATTCACTGGACATCCATTGGATATTCCCTAGACATCCAATGGATATTCACTGGACATCCATTGGACATTCCCTGGACATCCACTGGACATTCCTTGGACATCCATTGGATATTCCCTGGATATCCATTGGACATTCCCTGGACATCTAATGGATATTCACTGGACATTCCCTGGACATCCATTGGACATTCCCTGGACATCCATTGGACATTCCCTGGACATCCACTGGATATTCACTGGACATCCACTGGACATTCCCTGGACATCCAATGGACATTCCCTGGACATCCAATGGACATTCCTTGGACATCCAATGGACATTCCCTGGACATCCAATGGACATCCATTGGATATTCACTGGACATCCAATGGACATTCCCTGGACATTCCTTGGACATTCCCTGGACATCCAATGGACATCCATTGGATATTCACTGGACATCCATTGGACATTCCCTGGACATCCAATGGACATCCATTGGATATTCACTGGACATCCATTGGACATTCCCTGGACATCCGTTGGACATCGTGTCCCCTACCTCGTAGTGATCTCGCTCCACCTCATCGTCCTGGTGCACTTTTTCCGAGAACAACGAAATCGTATCTCTGACGAACAAATTGGCGATATGGCGGGCCAACATGGCGTCCACTCCTTCGTCCTTCAATCGCTGGAAGTCCTCCTGGTGGTAGTCCACTGGAATGTCGTTGTATTGCTCCCCCTGGGGGGACAGATAACAATCGACGGAGCTGTAGCGAGGCTTCCTCAGCACTAGTTTGTTGTTCTTCAGCGGTTTCAGGCCTCTCTCTTCTTCTGTCCTGCAATCGGTGCAATGGCTGATGATGTCCCAGCGGGCGTCAACGTCGCTCAGGAACCCCCTGTATATGGGGGAGGCAGCTGCTAAAGCAACCTGGAATGGGGAGCGATGGATTGAGAGGGGTTTTTGAGGTTTTTCAGTTGGTAGTTTACCATAATGGGGCAAAACGGCGTCAGTTGATCGTAGAGAAACCTGGCTTGGGCCAGATCGCTGCCTTGGAAGGTCGCTTGGAGGCAACAAAACCCCCCTCCGAAGCCCATTGTGTCCATGTAGATGCCGTCCGGTCGCGCGTTTTTGTCCCGTTTGTAAGTGTCGTCTATTGGAATTTTCGTCTTCACGTCTTTGAATACTTGAAAAAATCATCGATATCAGACATATTTTCATGTCCATAAAACTGGCATAGTCTATAGTCTATTTCAGCTGATATCTGTGACGTGTCGCCAGATTTTGCCGTGATGCCACATGTTTTTCACTTTTTCAGCGATGCTCCGAATTAACTCCGAATTAACTTGGGTATATAATCATATTTCATAAAAACTATTGAACCATTGTGAGATTGTGGTGAATAAATATTTATGAAGATTTTTTACTTATCTTTCCAATAAAATCCAATGAAAATAAGGGGCTCCCGTTATCCATTTCGTGTTTAAAATGTTCTGATAAAGATGCAACCATTTTCTGGGCATCTCCACTCAATCCTCTCGACATTTTGATGAGAATACGATGATATCAAGCTCTCCAAAGAACAATTTAAAAAAATCGCAATTAAAGAACAATTCTTATGTAAACAAACGATTGTAGGGATTCGCTCCAAACAATTTGGCATCGTTGTGAAGTGAACGATGCCAAATCCTTACAATCGTTTGTTTACTGTACTACGTTAGTTTCCATCGTAATGGATCGAAATCTTGACGAAAACGCTTCTCGTGTTGTTTATTTTTTCCTGATTTCATATAACTGTATTGCACAGTTTTTCGAAACATTTACTCCAATGGGATAAAATAAGCCTTTCCTGTTAGTTAATATCTTCATTATCATAGATTATCGATCAATTCGTATGAGAAAACGTATTACCGAGATTTCATGAAATGTATGCAAGTTCGGCCCCCGTAGAATCTTCAGATTTGTTCGAAATCAAATTTACTAGTCGAGAGTTATTAAACAGTAGAAAATTTAGCATTTGAATCAACTTCGTAACTACTTTGAGTAAAAAGTTAAAACGCTTTACGTAAAGCTGGCACAACCCCGTTTTTTCGCAAACCGTTTGAGTTAGAAAATATTTATTAAATAGTTATCGAATACTGCATGATTTTCATTTGGTTGTGCCAAAACGGCTGTACCAGTTTTTCATGGACATCATATTTTCTTCAATAGACCGCATTAGTGATGACATCACAAATATGCAACCAACATTACACCGAGTCCTGAATCGTTTAACGATAATAGAAGTGTCGTAACAGGCCCTTTTGTTTTATGCTCTCACATGAAATAAGTTGATATTTAAGGAATTGCATCTAAGGGAAATTGGATATGAAGGATGGAAGTAACGATATTTTCGAAAAACGATTCTCTGGAATTTATTCAGAAGTGTTTGAGAAAACTTTCTTTACGTTACCTGTTCCATACGACGTATTCATTCTTTTTCTATCGAATTCAAACAGATACATTTCTTAAATATTGCTTATAACAGCGAAATAATTCAATAAATAACATCATGATTCCAACCACAGATTCTGAACCTTAGATAATGGTTACTTGAGGTTCATATTAGCGCGTCTTCGTTCAGAAATATTTCGTTGTGACTCAATGCACTGTTGGTTGCATACATTTTGACGTCACACTAATGTGGTCTATTGCTTTCAACTGGTGAGACCCTCACCTGGTAGATTAATGAAAGGCTTTTCCCCACGCCGTTCCATGATGTTATTGGTGGTATTTTTCCATCGCGGGTGAACCTGATTGATGGCCTCGTCCGGGTAGAAAAGCGACCCTGAAACCCCCTCCGAAGGGGTGGGTCGGTAAGGGGGATGCGTGAAATCATCGCAGCCGAGTCTGTGCAAGAAATCCGCTCATAATTTCAATGAGGAAGTTTCTTTATGACGAATTCTCATCGAATAAGTACTCAACTATTTAGTTTGATATCTCTACTTTCCAGAATGACAATACAAATCATTCAACTCCATTCTATTTTCAAAATAAACCAATTTATAAATTTTGAGGCGGAAAACTGTGACGTACTTAGTGAGTTTAGAGTGAATATAGCTATCGTAAGTTATGTTATGGTGTAATCCGGATGATCGCGGACGAAATCTACGAATGCATTTGCGCAATTGCCAGATCTACCTTTCTATTTTCATGAAAATAAATTGAAAGCTGTTCCGAAAATTCAAACACAAAATTATATTGGAATAATTCACTTCAAGAACAAATTCGATTCATTCATTTATTTTCTATTCAGCCATAGCCCTCGATTATATCATCGCATTCATATATTTTCGCATGTTATGTGCTAGTTATATTTCATAAGACATAAATGATATATTATATCACGAAAAGTAAACAATCCATGATTTGGTATTGCAAAATCCACGACATATTTTACTACCAAGATATTCTGGTCAGTTTTTCCGAATATTTAGAATAAATTAGAAGCAGGGCAACACTGTACTTCCGCACGCAAAATCTCAATTCGTTCCTGTGTGAACCCGGTTTTTCACTTGGTACGTCATCAGAATGGTGGAGGAGCCAAAACTAGTTTTTCAAAACGAAATTCTGGAGTCAAATTCGATCGCACAAAAAAAAGAAAAAATACGGGTGCAATAATTTTTCATATATTTTATGGAAAAAATAAAATCTCAATATTGGAAACTCCCTCATTCTCTCGCCGCCTAAATCTCACCCCACCTTGGGAAACACGTGACACACAAGATGGCTTCGTCCTCTCTCAAAAGCTGCCCGATTTCCTGCCGCCTAGCGCGCATGTTCGCCTCCACGGTGTTGAAGGTCTCCAGGCCCCCGAACGGCTTTGGCGGGGTGCCTTCGATCATGTACGCTCCGTATTCCGGCCTCCAAAGGGCTTTGATCGACTCCGGGCGAGTCCGTTCCTGCTCGTTCAACGTTGACAGGAAGTCGCCGTTTCTCAAGCAGAGTTTCGCTTCTTGGCGGTCTGACAATGAAAAATATGTTTGTTAATTTGGTACTGTTTGTAGGTCCCAGTTTATTCAAGGAATTTTTCATTTATTTATTCGTTTATCCATTTATTCGCCTATTCGTGATTTTCAATGATTCAATTAATTATTTCATGAATTCGTTAATTTATTATTTTATTCACTTATTAATTCAACAATTCATTAATTACCTAATTTATTACTCTATCAATTTATCAATTAATCATTCTATTAATCAATCAATTCATTAATTAATTTATCCATTTAAACATTTTTTCATTAATTTATCGATTCATCAATTTATTCCTTTATTTTTCAATTAATTGTGTAATCAATTAATTTATTTTATTTTATTCCTTCGTCAATTTACTAATTCAATAAGAATTGAAATCATTGTTAATTATACCTACTTGCACGAATCATTTTATTCTAGTATTATGCTAAGTAATCAATGAATATATTTAAATTACAATGATAGATATTGTTGAAACTCAAGGACGAGTATAAATTTTCCAATTCGGTATTCACGTTTTGAATTAAATTTCCAAGAACCGTGTTATATTCGATATCACAAACAAAAATACTGTTAGCTAAGATTCACGTTTTGATTACTAACCTAGCTTTATTTTTAATTAAACAATCTACAGGGTGATTCACCTAACTGGTTCATTAGAGGTCTATGGAGAACTGATAGAGATGTCAACTTAAAGTTTTGGTGGATGCTACAATTAAAATATTTTCAATACCCTGTTACTTCCGGTCAAACCAGAAGTGATATCAACTTTGTTTTTTCGAATGGAACACCCTGTTTATCTTCACATTTTCGAATTCTACGAAAAATTCTGTCAGTCATCAATTTCTGTATAACGTTTCTAACATCATATGATGGTGCACCATATTTGTTCTTTTTTATGTTAGGAATCAATTAATAATCATATTATTCGTCAGATATGAAATTTAGAACCATCCAAAGCACACTCTCATTCTATTTGAAATAAGAAAGTTATTGCGATTTGAAAATTCACAAAAAATAAACTGAAATATCAAACACCCTGTTGAATATTTTGGAACACTTCTAAGGATACCTGATAGAACACTCTTTAGAGAAATTTAGATTAGAACCATCCAAAGCACACTCTCATTCTATTTGAAATAAGAAAGTTATTGCGATTTGAAAATTTACAAAAAATAAACTGAAATATCAAACACCCTGTTGAATATTTTGGAACACTTCTGAGGATACCTGATAGAACACTCTTTCATTCATGTGTATACGGAGATTGGACCTTGAATCATGGAAATTGGGGATAATATGGACATTTTAGTTGATCAGTCAATCTGTCAAAATTTTTTGAAAAAATGAAATATCTTGAAAACAAATTACGATAGGAAGAAAATTCGAAATGCAACAGTTCCAGAATTTTTCGTAGAATTCGAAAATCTGGATATAAACAAAGTTGATATCACTTCCGGTTTAACCGGAAGTAACAGCGTATTGAAAATATGTTAGGAAGATAGATCACATTGAGTAGTAGCATCCGCCAAAATTTCAAGTTGATATCTCTCCCAGTTCTCCATAAACCTCTAATGAACCAGTTAGGTGAATCACCCTGTATATTCCACTGCTCAAACCTCCACAATTCGAAAACGCTTACCTTCGAAAAACTTGACGATCGTGTACTCGATTTCATCTCCCCATTTAAAAGGATCCCCTTGCCTATTCCTGAACCGCTTGAACTGATTCACGAATTGCACCAAGCCGTGTTTCCTAACGTGCTCAGCATACTTCATCGTTTCTTCGTGCGACAGTGATTTACCCTCGTTCAGTAAACCCATTTCGGCGTTTGTTTGTTTCCAACGCCTGCTGAGAAACTCCAAACCACTTTTTGTGCTGTTGTATCAAACCACTTGTTGACTATTCGATGTCAAAAGTGAGGATTTGTTTTGCAGAGAAGCGAGACTAGGAATGCACGATACGATCAACAAAAGCTGGCAGCGAAAGCACTGTCGGGAGTATGATTAGTCAATAACAAAATCGTACTGATTTCTGCACTGGTTCTGTGATGCAGTGGCGTGCACTTTGATACGTTTATTTACGTAACTTATGCATTATCATTTCTCATTTCGTAATGGAAGGTACGGCGTGTTTACTTGGAAAACACAACAGTGACAGCTTGTCATGCGCAGTTGCCATTCGTCTTTTATTTCAGCAATTCTCCAGAAAACAATATACCTAAGTGGAATAGAAGAGAACAAATTTGTCAAGGTGCCGTTTATTATTTTTTTTGCAACTGTGATATACAGTATGTACAAAAAAAAGTAATATATAATAAAATAATTTTTCAACATCAAACGGTGTTGAGATTTAAAAAAGTAACATCTTCCTTCTTCGAATGAATAGATTATGATTGAGAAATTTCATAATTATTGCGACAGATAGATATCGAGAATATGTTATTCATAACAGGATTCTGTATTAATTCTACGATATGGCCTACTGGATAATATAGATATCTTTCATCAAACATCGAGATAAGATATTTTTATAGTACATAATCAAACACTGCAAGGGAAAATGTATGGAGAAGAAATATAAGTTGTTCAAATATCTACACTGCAATTAAAGTATGAAAGCAAAATTTTCACCAATATAACAAAGGAATAAAATCACGAAATTAGAGAAAATATTTGAACAGACAAATCTCGGTACGTCTGTATTTTGGAACATTTTGATATGAGTATTTATAAAAGGATTTAGCAATAATATATATCGACATTGTATCGTTTTTTAAGTTCATAGTTTTTTCCAATTCTATCTCAATTTTCCTGGTAATTCAACTGAAATATTCTACGAGATGACTGTCCCAGGTTTTTCCCCTGTAAAATCCAACGCTAGTGAAGATATGATGACCTTATTTATTACGTAAAAACTCGTGGAAATTTATTTTAAATGTAGTGGGATTGACAAGTAAACAAGCTGTAGAACTCGTTTCGTGTGAATGGGAAAACATGCGATTATATATATATTTCCTCTTACTCAATGAATAAATCTAAAAGCATGGAAATACGCGGGAACTTTGAGAAGTACTGCTCGTTAAAATATTATTTACTTATATTATTAATTGTAAAAAGAATATTATGATGTAATTGAAAAATTATTAAAATGTGAACTATTCGAATGTTTCAATTATTATTTCGATTAAATGAAAATTCTAGATAAGAATTATTATTCTAACTACATAAAAATAAAATATTACCCCCAAAAACTATTTTATTTTTTAAAATGTGACAAAGTACAAATTTTCTCTCAACTTTCAGGGAATAATAAATCATATGAATAATTTTCTTGCTCCTTTTATAGACCAATAAACAAACGTCATCATTTCACGGATTATCATCAAAGTAGCAATACGTTGTAAGACTGCACAATACGAAATTGAAGTTTTTATTACTGCGGATTACAAACCGAACACTTTTATCTGGTTATCATCCAAAGTATTTAACCCATCAATGTTACTCATTCTTCCTCAAACGTCCTCACGTGTTCGCGATTCCAAAAAAAAAAAATTCCTCTGCGAAAATCCCTGAAAAAAATGGGTCTTCTCTCGCACAGTCTGACGCCGATGTCGCACGAAGAAACTAAAAAATACGCCGGGCATGTCCGAAAACACGGAATCCTGCAATTCATCAACTTGTACAACAGAGCTAAAGATAGAAAAGACGAACTGAAATGGGGGGATGAAATCGAGTACGTCATTGTCAAATTCGATCATGAAAAGAAACAAGTGAAGGCAAGTAGATATGGTTACAAATTGAAAAAAAACATGTGATTGTGTTGTCAGTAGATCACGACTAGGTATAATTCCTCTGTAATTAAGCTTAAATTGGCTTTAAGTGCGTTTAATAGTGATCAAAGTCTAATGCTGGATATGAAGAATCGTCAAGGAATAAATCCTATATTTTCAACAAAACCCGATTCCGTTTATTTGACTGAAAGTATCAAAAACAGTTCACAATTTAATAAGAATTATAAATGGACAATAAATAAATCGATTAATTCATTTATATAATAGACTACGTTGATTTAGGCTATTTAGCTCCCTAGTCCATAATTTATTGCTTTATTTCGCACGTGTTTTAAAGACCTTTTTATCCACTTATACTTTAATATACTATTTAAATTCTAACCACAAACTCAAAGTTGATCAATTATGTCGATATAATGCAATAAGTTGATATCTACATTCACTATGTAATCTCATGACGTCATAATTTCAATATTCAGATCTATCAACAGAATTAACTAGCATTAAAGTCATATGGCAAAAGCAAATAAAGTTGTCGTCAACCTCAAAATAAAGAACAAAAGAAAGTATCTCCTATTTCGAATATGCAAATAAATATAAATGACCAATTTGTCTTCAATGCGCAGCTTTCATTGAGAAGTCAAGACATTTTGAGGTCCCTGTATGACAACAAAGACGCAACAGAAGAAAGCGCTCGTTGGGGGTCAGAATACGGTGCCTTCATGCTAGAGGGTATCCCCAAGGAGCCCTTCGGGGGGCAGTTGTTCCATTTCAACGACGTAGAGGCGAATATGAAGAAGCGAAGAGAGCAAATAACGCGACATTTGGAAAAAGACGAAGCTTTGATGAGTCTCACGAGTTTTCCACGGTGAGCTCACGAATACTACTATACAGGGTGTCCCTATATGAACTAAACTCGATTGAGGAGGTGTGTAATGATATTGTTATAGGATGGGCTGTGAGAATTTCACGCATCCGATCAGTAACCCGACTCCTAATGAGGGGTTGACAGGGTCCTTGTTTTTCCCGGACCAAGCCATTTTTTCCGGGCATCCCAGATATTACAATACAACGAATAACGTGAGGAAGCGACGAGGAGAAAAACCTTTCATAAATGTACCAAGTTAGTACACCATTCGCAGGTTGTAACACCCTGTACAAAATAACGAATCTGACGATCCTGTATAAAAAAATCTCGTGGTATTATCGTTACAGTTTTTATGGACGAGAATACGAAAATTCCAGTCGACGATTGTTATAAAAAAGAAAAGAACGCGAAAGTTGACTGCGTTTACCTTGACGCCATGGGATTCGGCTGCGGATGCTGCTGTTTCCAGGTCACTTTCCAAGCCAGCAACATTTCCGAGGCTAGATTGCTTTATGACCAACTTGCTCCGTTTTGTCCCATAATGGTAAATACTCCCTTATTATAGCCCATTCAGCATCTTCCTGTGTACGGCCACGGTACAAAAACTTTTCCAAAAAAGTAACAAATTCTTCTTTCAAAAATTTTTATTGTAATTTCAAAACTGAATTATTTTCGATTCAATTCCAAAAACAAAAACAATCTATATTGAAATACAGGGTGTTTTAGAATTGCACGGAAATATTTCAGGTACGTATTCTTTGGTACAAAATAAGAAAAAAAGTTCCTATGAACGTGTGTCCGTACTCGATTATTAGCGGAGTTACAGGGTGTTGAAAATTATCCAAAAACAGGTTTTTATTTTTTTGTGGTTGATCCACTGCAGATAGAGCTTTCAAATTTTGTATGAGTATCAAGCAATAGGTGCTGCTCAATATGAAAGTGAAGGTTTTCCAAATACCATACAGGGTGTTGCATTTTCCGAGGTCTCAATCTATAAAAGCCTCAAGAAAAACTTGCTCGTACGCCACTGGTGAATTTTAATATTTTTCTCAAATTTTTCAACCTATTACCTAGATTTTGTTACTCCTGACTTTTGGTCGAATTCCGTTCAGTTTCCCCAGAAGTTAATTAATTTGTAAATTGACTCAAAGTTACATACTCTGAAATTTGGTTTTTATTTTATTATGCTTGAACTACTGCAGATAGAGCTTTCAAATTTCGTGTGAGAATCAAACAATAGGTGCTGCTTGGTATGGAAGTAAATGTTTTCCAAATACCATACAGGGTGTTGCATTTTTCGAGGTCTCAATCCATAAAAGCCTCAAGAAAAACTTGCTCGTACGCCACTGGTGAATTTTAATATTTTTCTCAAGTTTTTCAACCTATTACCTAGATTTTGTTACTCTTGACTTTTGGTCGAATTCCGTTCAGTTTCCTCAGAAATTAATTAATTTGTAAATTGGCTCAAAGTTACATTCTCTGAAATGTTTATACTATTTTGATATTTGATATTAATTGAAGCATCAAAATTTAATAAAAAAGAAACTTATTGGCAAATGTACAGATGAATTGTTCAATGTGGATCAAGCACAATAAAATAAAAAACTATTTTTTTTTTATTTTAAACACCCTGTAACTCCGCTAATAATCGATATCGGACACACGTTCATAGAAACTTTTTCTTTATTTTGTACCAGAGAATACGTACCTGAAATATTGACGTGCAATTCTGAAACTCCCTCTATATTACAATATCAATAACGGCCATGGACCTCAAATGGACGTAAAATGGACGTTCAATGGATATCATCATGTGCTATGAGTGTAAGTGTATTATTTTTATAGAAAATCAAAAAGTGCGATGCGAAACACCTTTAATTAAAAATAAACGGCTCATTTTCTGACAGCCCATTTTTGGCCTCCAAACGGAAAAGATTTCCTCAAAATCCCGAACCGCCCACCTGAAGCCCGTTGGAAATTCCAAATTCTCTTCCAGATGGCTTTGACAGCCGCCGCCCCCTTTCTCCGAGGCTTCGTCACCGACATCGACACCAGATGGAGCATCCTCCGCGCCACGTCGGATTGTCGCACGGAAGAGGAAAGGGGGCTGAAACCGCTCGAAAACCACCCCTTCGTCCTCGAAAAATCCCGCTACGATTCCATCGACTGCTACCTGTCCCCTAGCGGTGGAAATTTCAACGACGTGCCGGTGAGGTATCACGAGAAGGACTTGAAGAAGCTCGTCGATGGAGGGGTCGATAAGTTGCTGGCCCGGCATATAGCGCATTTGTTCGTGAGGGATACTATTTCTTTGTTCCGGGAGGATTTGGAGCAAAATGATGAAGGGGGCACTAATCATTTCGAGGTAAAAAAATTTAGGTCAGAAATAACGCTAGTTGGACCAGAATTGGACCAAAATTGGACGTACGTTCACAATTTCACCACCAGCTAGCTTCGAGGTTTTTTCCCCATTTTTTCAGAATATTCAATCCACGAATTGGCAGTCCATGAGGTTCAAACCCCCACCCCCTAATTCGGATATAGGGTGGAGGGTAGAATTCAGACCGTGCGACGTTCAAATCACCGATTTCGAAAATGCGGCTGTAGCTTGCTTTTTGATTCTCCTCACCAGAGTCATTCTTTCCTATGATCTCGATTTTCTCATACCAATCAGCAAGGTATCTTATTCAAATACATCCCTCACGTGCAGAACACAGTTGGGATTATTGCAGGTAGACGAAAATATTGAGAATGCTCAAAAAAGGAATGCTGTCATGGAAGAAAAATTCTGGTTTAGATCTGACATACGTGGTGGGGAAGATAAAAATCATCAAAAATCAACCAAGAGTGAAAATATGAGGGTAGAGAAAATGACAATAAATGAAATAATGAATGGAAAGGTGAGTTTTTTTTTAATTTATTTATTTATTCAGTCTCTAGGAAAAGTAATACAATGTTTACAAAATAAAAATCTCAAGAAATAATTAATTTATATTAAAAATAGCATATCTTTTAGCTATTTAAGCAATGTATATGGCCTATAAAGACTACTGAAGTTCATATAATTTCTACATTTTTGTACAATTACAGAAAGGCTCTATTATAACAATAAAAATTGTTCATAACAGACTAAAATAATGTACTTACCAAATCTAAAGCATACTAATTTGTTCATTGAAGAAACTATCTTGAAAAAGGTTTAAAGGTTGTTTTTTGGAGATTACATCAACAAAAAAACTTCTAAATCCAACAAAATGCTCGGTTTCATTATAAGAAATTGTCAACAATTCACAAATATAAATGCAGTGAAAAATACTGTATCATTCATATGTGAGATCAAAATTAGAATACTGCTCAGTAATTTGGAGTCCTCATACTATTTCTGCCATATAGTATATACAAAGGAAATTCTGAGGGTTTTTATATAAATGCTATTGGTATGGGTATTACAAACCTGAAATACTACATATTTAAATTTAATTATGTTTTGTAAGTGGGTGTAACCTGTTGGGCAATAAAGCATTATTATTATTATTGTTAAAACAAGTGAACTCTTAGTACAAGTTAAAAATTAGTCATCGACTCCTTGAGAGATAAGATTATTTTTTATTCATTCATAAGTGCTGACTAAGTTGACAAATCAAACAAATTGAAATAGTTATTTTTGCTAGAAAGGTGAATTTCCTGGAATAGTACCCCTAATGAACGATTACCTGAGTAACATGAACGTAGACCCAGACACACTATGTACTATAAAACGCTACCTTAAATTTATACAAGGGAGAGCTTCTGGAGAAATAGCTACGGAAGCATCGTGGATGAGAAAATTCGTAGCAAAACACCCAGAGTATAGGTAATTTTAAGCAACACCCAGCTTATGTGCTTCTGGAAGCCTCTTTCTCTCATAATTTTTGCTTGCTTTTAGGAAAGACTCCAGAATAACAGAAGCAATCAACTATGATCTCCTGATGACCATGAGGGCTATTCAGGAAGGGCGAATGGTTTGTCCAGAAATTTTAGGGGATCACAAGGAATCATTGACTGACTGAATAGCTCATTGTACAACATGAGATTTACAATGAGTGCAAAGTTTTTCTTCCTTTTGGTTATCTAATTCCATTCAGATCGAGATATAAGAATGCGTAGTTATATAAAGTACGAGCTGTGATGTCATTTGTCAATTATAACTGTCATTGCGATATCAAAATTCAATTAACATCCTTGACGAATCAATTTCAATTTTCAAATCGATTATTTCTCAAGAATAATTGTCTTATGAAGGCTTCAGATGTTATTAGAATCACCAAATAATTTGAATAAACAAATGAGAAGGTTCTTTTTTTTTCCATCACCATCATACCAAATCATAATGAATCATTATTTCAAGAAACGTAATGCTTATTTAATCGTTTTCTTAAAGTTTTTTTTTGACGAAACGTCCTTTTTTCGAACAATTATTCAATTGTTTTCTTGCAAGATATAGTCCATTGTAGAATTGCCTTTTTCTAACAATTCTTCTTTTTGGTACCGCGTAAAATTTTCTTCTATTAATTATTTTATCAACTGAATCTGCAACAAAACTGTCTTAATTATACTTATTTCTCCTTGATTTTGAGCTGATTTGTCTCAGAAAACAAATAAGAAAGTTCCTTTGTTCCACCACCATCACGTGATGAATCATTATTTCAAGAAACGTAATGCTTATTTTATCATTTTCTAAAGTTTTTTTTTGACGAAACGCCTTTTTTTCGAACAATTATTCAATTGTTTGACTTGCAAGATATAGTCCATTTTAGAATCGCCTTTTTCTAACAAGTCTTCTTTTTGGTACCGCGTAAAATTTTCTTCTATTAATTATCAACAAAACTGTCTTAATTATACTTATGTCTCCTTGTTTTTGAGCTGATTTGTCTCAGAAAACAAATGAGAAAGTTCCTTTGTTCCACCACCATTACCTGATGAATCATTATTTCAAGAAACGCAATGCTTATTTTATCATTTTCCAAAGTTTTTTTTTGACGAAACGCCTTTTTTTCGAACAGTTATTCAATTGTTTGACTTGCAAGATATAGTCCATTGTAGAATTGCCTTTTTCTAACAATTATTCTTTTTGGTACCGCGTAAAATTTTCTTCTATTAATTATTTTATCAACTGATTCTGCAACAAAACTGTCTTAATTATACTTATTTCTCCTTGATTTTGAGCTGATTTGTCTCAGAAAACAAATAAGAAAGTTCCTTTGTTCCACCACCATTACCTGATGAATCATTATTTCAAGAAACGCAATGCTTATTTTATCATTTTCTAAAGTTTTTTTTTTGACGAAACGCCATTTTTTTCGGATAATTATTCAATTGTTTGACTTGCAAGATATAGTCCATTTTAGTATCGTCTTTTTCTAACAATTCTTCTTTTTGTTACCGCGTAAAATTTTCTTCTATTAATTATTTTATCAACTGATTCTGCAACAAAACTGTCTTAATTATACTTATTTCTCCTTGATTTTGAGCTGATTTGTCTCAGAAAACAAATAAGAAAGTTCCTTTGTTCCACCACCATCACGTGATGAATCATTATTTCAAGAAACGTAATGCTTATTTTATCATTTTCTAAAGTTTTTTTTCGACGAAACGCCTTTTTTTCGAACAATTATTCAATTGTTTGACTTGCAAGATATAGTCCATTGTAGAATTGCCTTTTTCTAACAATTATTCTTTTTGGTACCGCGTAAAATTTTCTTCTATTAATTATTTTATCAACTGATTCTGCAACAAAACTGTCTTAATTATACTTATTTCTCCTTGTTTTTGAGCTGATTTGTCCCAGTTTCTAATCAAAGAATGAAACTCATTATTCCTAATGCTTTAATAATAAAAGTCAAATACAAAAAAATCCTCTCACACCCTCAAAACTTCCTCCTCTTGAGTATATCCGGCTTCCAATTGACCGGATGCGTCTCCTCGGTGGCCGTATCATCCTCCTTGTAGATCTTGATGGTCTTATCGGCCTCCGTCGTTATCAACCTGGACCCGGAATGGTCGAAAGTCATCGAAAACACGCCGGCCTCGCTGTCCATCGAACCGGGCTGCACCGGCGCCTGCAGCCGCTGGAAATTGTAGCCGGTGCGCCAGTCCCAGAAGTGCAACGTGCCGTTGTCGCCTCCCGACACAAGAACGCCCTCTGGATTGACAGCTAGACAGTTGATGATGGCGTTGTGACCGGAGAGGTTCTGGATGAACTTGCCCTCGGGGCATTTCCATTGTTTTATGTTGTCTGGGGAGCCCGAAGCGAACATATTCCTAGTCAGGGAAAAAAGAGGTGAAACCATGTCGATTGAATACACTTTTGCTTTTTTGTACTTACAATGTTGGGTGGAGAACCACGTCCCTGACACTTTTTTTGTGATTCGTCAATGTGCACATGGATTTCCCTGCTGCCAAGTCCCACAACCTTATAGTCGAATCGTGAGAGCCAGTTATAACCTAGAAAAAACATCGACACTAGAGCACGAGTACACAATGGGCAAGGGCGATGAGAGTTTTTTTTTTACCTGAGGTTCAGAGGCTTGAGCTAAAACAGTAGATACTGTATGAGTGTGACCAGTCAGAGTGTGGATATTAGCTTTAGTTCTCATGTCCCAAACTCTAGCAGTGGAATCTCTGCCAGCGCTCAAGAGAACGTCTATGGTAGGATGAAGAGCTAGGGAATACACAGCTGATAAATGGCCATGATAATGTCGAATTACCTGAAAACTTTTGCTCACAAAACATTGTTCAACTGCAACAGGCTGGATTTTACCTTGTTGTACTCCAAATCCCAACACTTCACTTGTCTATCTTCACCGCAACTGAACAAATAAGGATGGCGAGCACTCACAGCTAAGCCCCTAACTGTACTTACGTGTCCAGTGAGAGATACCTTGAGTTGCCCACTAGCCAAGTCCCAAATTTTAATGATACGATCCGCAGCACCGGTAGCAAACCACTGAAAACAATTGCATTCAAAATATTGTTATCTTCAAGTACTAGCCTGTATAAATACCTCATTTCCAGGTTCAACTGCTGCACACCTGACCCAACCTAAATGCCCTGCAATTACTCTGTACAGCTTCCAAGGAGCATGCCACTTTGGCTTGGGCATAGTAGGTGCCTTTTTCACCATGTTGGCCAGTTGGTTTTGGTTATTAGGCAATTGGTTTCTATTTGCCACACTGTTTTCTGCATAAGGCACTACAGCCCCTTCTGTCATTTCTACCTCTTCTGTTTCTGCGGTTCCAGGAGGTGGTGGATTTGGACCAGCCTCGGATTCTCTGAGGTGCTTCATGGCTTGCATTTTTTTCACATCGTCGAAGACTTGGCCGTAGCAGTCTCGAGCTTTGATTGCTTTTCTTATTTTCTCTCTAGAACCGAATATTACGATATTAAGTTGTGTTTATGCTAGGCAGATGGAGAATATTAGATACTTACGCTGTTTCATCTACCGGAGGCAATAATCCTTGATTCGATAAAAACATATCATGAGACCTTTTCAAAGATCTGAACACCAGAGTGTGAACAGAATGTCTTTGGACATCTTCAGCCATCGTTTGCACCATTACGATGTATGTAATATTCGAAGATTCCAATAATACTTTATTTACAAACGTTTCAACATCGTATTCGCAATCAGCTGTTGATCGAACCGGTCTGTCAAATTTCAAGTGTCTATGTCGCATTTTGTCAGTCAACTATCTCTTTTTGTTAAACGAGTGCAACAAAGATAACTAACTTCTATGCATAAACAAGTGTTAGATAACCCAGGTTATAATTATGTTCAGATAAATATGATCTTGTTGATTGATTGAAAAACGCGTTTATTTCAAGAGCACTATTATTTATGAAAAACTCAATGGAGCAATCATTTCAACTAATTTTGCAGATGAAAGATCCTGTATGAGTTCGTTAAACGTTCACTCGTCATCCTTCATATTTTTTACGTCCCGCAACTCCCGCAGCGCCCTCAACGCTACTAAAATGTAGTTGTCAAACACATTCGCCTAGCCAGTGGCGTATCATCACCTTGGGAAAATAATTGTCAAAACAAATGTAAAATTCAAAATAGCAATATTTATTTTCTTGTTTTATTATTACAATGTTACATATTCGACATTTTTCTATCTAACCAAAAATATGTCAAAATAAGTAGTACATAAGAAAAAAGTCAAAGGAATAATACGGGAAAACTTTGATACTTCTCCATCTCTAAAAGAACGTTAATTTGATTTAAAAAACTTTCAAAATGTGAGAAAAAAACATCACCAAAGTTCGAACTCATCAGAAACAGAAAACATCGTAACCTGGTTTGAAAAAATTACTGAATTGCGGGACATGGATGAATCCTCGATGAAAAATATCAATCTCTGCGCGTCAAGCGGCAGCATCCACCTCCATCGGCTGTGGCTCGGAGGCATTCTCAGACGTCTTTTTCTTCTTCTTGGCCGCCTTCGGATTCGCGGAACTATTCAGGATCGTCCTGAGGTCGGGATCAGTCACCGAATACTCGGACTGATACACATCCATGTCGAAAGGCAAGCCGGTTATTTTGTGGGGCCCGTTTGGCATGAGCAGTACCGTGAACTTGAAGTGCGCCACGAATTCGCCTGGGAAGAATTTGGACCAGCTCAGAATCGACCGTGGTATGTATGGGGGAGATTTGGGGAAGGGGTACGTATAATCAGAATAATAAGTGTGTTCATTGATAGCTCATAGGGATCAATTGGAATAGTATATTAATCATCATTTAATTCAATTCTGGTTATAGGGAGAGAGTGTGACACGGAATTGCTTCCCTTCCACTGTCCCCACCCTCCTCAGTCATCCCTCTGCTTTCAACTTGTGAATTATGAGAAGTATCAATTTAATATCTAGTACATAAATAAATGAAAAATAATTAATATAACTCAAATTGGAGACATGCTGTTTGGCATTATTTAACAGCAAAAAAGTGGCAATTTAAAACACTCACCTGGCTTCTCATACAGAACTTGGAAAGGTTCGATCAGCTTATTCTTCACACATTCAACAACACCCATTTTGGCTTTAGTCTCGTCCTGGAACGACCTCAAATTGAATGGCATGTTTCCATGTTTCGTCCTCACTTCAGTGTAAAACATTCTGGATGCCTTCAATTTCAACTGGTACGTTTCGTCTGTTTTTTTAAAGATGGACACTCTGGTATCAGTTTCTTTACCGACACCTTCCCCTGTGCTGATTATTACGTCCATGGCATATACTTCGTATTTGTCCAATTCGTATTTTTCGTGTTCCTTTTTCTGGGCATCATTTGGGTTTTGAATGATGGATTTATCTCCGTCGATTTTGAATTGTTTCAACTGATGGCTCAGCATTCCTGAAAATCAGCAAAAGCTGTGAAAAACTATTCAAGAACGATTTTAAACTCGCGCAATTAAATAGCCATCAGACAGTAATTTCCATTCATTTAATGATTCAGTAGGATCAATTGGTATTAACAAATCATCATAATTATCCAGGAATACAAGAATTGTGACAATAAAAGTTACTCACCCTCAACTGGCTTGCACTTGTAGGATTCAGCAACTTTTTGTACTGCATCTGTGATGGAATATGTCTCGTTGCCAGGTTTTAATAGCCTCAGAGCAGCTTGGGATGCGTAATGTGCTGCCATAATGGCATCAGCTTTCCTCCCAGTTACTTTTTTATCCTTGGAAGAACCCATCACAACAGTGTGTGCAACGACAGCAATGAATCCATCAACGTGTGCTCCCAAATCACTGAAATATGTTGTCTTTGAAACAGATGTACATTGAGTACTAATCAATTAGGAATGAGATTCATCTATCACTGACTTTCTAGAGGATATTTCATACTCACACTTTAACCATATCTCCATTTTTGATAATATAATCTGCTTCACTTGGGACAGGTGAAAAATGGCAAATGCAGTTGTTGATGCATACACATGTAGGGAAAGCAATGCCCTTCTTTAACTCTTTTTCCTTCTTGAATACTTTGCTTGTTTCATCTAACACTAACTGATCACCATATTCACAAATTTCTCTAACGGATGCACCAATCACACATTTATCTAAAACCTGCTTCAGTACTCCTGAAATTGTAAGTTAGTTTTCAACGCCAACTTCAAATGCAGGATACATCATTCAGATTCATATAATTTGGTGAAACAATTTCTCAGAACTATTCGAGTTTATGCTTTACATTCCTCGTGAATACAGGGTGTTAAAAACATTTCATATCAGGGACTCCGAAACCATGTGCTTTTGGTACCAGATTCGACGCGCCATATGGATTACCTGGTTAATAGCCGATTGGTGGGGCTAATATAAGCGGAACAATTACTTCAATATTCAACTTACTATTGACAATTTCTCCAGCCATTTTATATTTGGTGACCACCAAATCTTCAGCGATAGTTTTTTCGACCACATCTTTATCGTCAGCCATGTTTGCATCAACCGGACAACAACAGCACTGATTGGTACAGATCAATTTTCGTTTCACACAACTAGGGATGTGTCGTTAGTTGCGGAACAGTCTCGCTTCCACGCATTGGAATCGGTGTAGAGAGAGAACGCAATAAACTTTATGAATAATCGACATTGTGTTTGCATCGGTCGCATGGCAACATTCGCATTGTCCGCGTTTTTATGGGCGACAGTCAGACTATTCATAAAGTTTATTGCGCTCTCTCTCTACACCGTTTTCACGAGCGCAGAGTACAAAGACGGTCCATTTTATATGTCGATGAACATCAACTAATGAGAGTTGACCTGTGTTCATTTATTAAATTTATTTTCTTTATGAAAATACCAAATTAATGGTAGTGTCATGGTTGTTTCTACCAGAAATCTGTATACTATCTGATATATAATTATGGATGCTGGATTCGAATCGAAACTTCGTGTGAAAATAGCCGGTTTAATACATATCGAGCATTCATAATCCTATTGTTGACGTCATAGTTCGGTTGCTCAAGGAGAAATAATTCTTTTTTCCTTTGTTCCATAATAAACTGGAAAGTAAATCGAAAAGATGTGAAATAATACTTATTAGCGATTAAACAAATCTTAGTATGTTACCTTATTGAGTGAAATTATCGAACAAGTCATTATATATGTTTTGCTTGGGTAAATAATATTCACCAAATACTTGAACAATGTGGGAACACAACAAAAAACATCTGAATTAGCTTCGTGAAACGTTCATTGATTACGGTCTGTAGTGAAGTGAACATTGAGAAACTGGAACGGTTGAATCACAGTTGAATGTTTGTAGATGGAACGTTATTCCGACAGAATTTACCACACATCTTAGACATACCTGACAACTGACAACATAACTTGAGTTTATATATTTGTTTCCATGTTTGTTTCCGGTTTGGTAGATTTTCCCTCTTTCCTCACAGATTCACAGATTGAAGAAAAGAGAAAAAACTTATGACGTAGACATAAAAGCGAATGAAGGTTCTATGAATAATATTAAGTTTAACCTAAAATATACGCCAATCAAAATGGCGTCTTACGTAGGTGATAAAATTGTGAAGAAACTGTGTTTATCACAATAGTTTATCACAGTTATGCATGAAAATGATAATGTG
This sequence comes from Plagiodera versicolora, assembly GCA_037013635.1. Lineage (NCBI taxonomy): Eukaryota > Metazoa > Arthropoda > Insecta > Coleoptera > Chrysomelidae > Plagiodera > Plagiodera versicolora. Next base: position 1,597,575 of record CM072988.1, read on the forward strand.
AAAGTGGAAGAAATCGAATAATCGTGTAAAATGGATGCTGTGAAATCATTTAATCAGGAGGTATGATTAATATTTTCAACATTCATGTATCTATTTTATTTCGATAGACGCGTACATTCTTTAATAATTATAAACTTCTTTCTTACGTCTACCTTATAGTTTTTCGGATAGACAACACTAATATATTTATTGTTTCAGCTCTCCTCCCTCTATGAGGTGAAGCCTCCAATATCTAAGGCCAAAATGACCGCCTTGACAAGAGGAGCCATCAAAGCCATCAAATTTTATAAACATGTTGTGCAAAGTGTTGAAAAGTTTATATTAAAGTGCAAACCGGATTACAAAGTGCCTGGACTGTACGTTATAGACTCTATTGTGAGACAATCAAGACATCAGTTTGGGTCTGACAAAGATGTGTTTGCACCACGGTTCTCAAAGAATTTGCAGCAGACTTTTGTCAATCTTTATAAGTGTCCTGCTGAAGATAAAGTGAGATGAGTTTGTTATATTAATGTTTTTTAAATATTTGTGATGATTGTGGGCTTCTGTTACTTGTTCAAGAAAAGAAGTGAACTTCATGATATGAAGTTTATTTTCTTTGCTTGGACATTTAGTGACAAATGGAAACAAAATTTAGTTTTTGTCAATTTATTTGATTACCCAATTCATCAATTTTATGATTTGTTTTTGGAATATTTCACAGCAACAAGCATACATCACTTCAAAATTAATAACTATTGACTAATTATTACTCAACTGAAAAAATGCACTTCTTGACAGTAACTCTGAAATAAGTTGATTTTATACATAATTCATGATAAATTTTGTGTTTTTAGATAATATTTCACTCCAAAACATGATCTGTGTTCAAGAGTGAGTATTTTCAAGTTGTTTCAATGTTGAGATCATACTTCCTCTAGTTAACAGTCAGTTCTGTGATTCTGTATTAGATCTAACAACAACATTTTTAAATAATATCTGATTTTGAAAAATTTTTCAATTTTCAGAGTAAAATCATCAGGGTGTTGAACTTGTGGCAGAAAAATAACGTTTTCCAGCCAGATGTTATCCAACCTCTGTTTGATCTTGCTGACCCCAACCACCCAATATACAAAGAAATTGAAAACTCTACCCAGCAGCAGCAGCAGCAATCAACAAATGGACTGAATGCTTCTGCAGGAACCATCATCAAAGGTTTGTTGAGTATTTTCTTTTCAATGAAACCTCACAGGCGGCATGCCAATGTCTGTTCTCACTGAGAGCACTCTACTGGGTAATTTTCAACATATGTGATTCATATTTATATTTATCTGAACACCCTGTACCTTTAAAAAACCATATCAACTATAAAATTGTGAACAAATACAATCATATCTTGAATGATATAATCATTATATTTATCACTTCAAGCAAACAAGGAGTAGAAATATTGATACAACTTGTGGCAGTAGTGTGAAGTGCTTTGTAAATATGACAAGCATTTCTGTGTTGTGGCGCCCTCATGTGGAAGTTTTATTCAAGTTCAAAAAGATTTCTTCTGTATCCTTAAACCAGTGAGGAAAATTTAAGTTGGCAACACGATTGTATATAAAATTTGTACCTTTCTCGAGTTCTGATTTGTGAATATTCACTTTCTAGTGATGTAGGAATGAAGAACATGTCAGTTTTACCATATATTTTTCTTAGCGTTCACAATTTCATTATAACAATTATATTCTTGGATACCAAACACAAAAAACAGAAAAATATAAATAACATAAGTATGAAATTACCTTCTTTTATGGCATGCTGCGATGGGCTGGCATATGTCTAAATAAAATCTTCGTATTAGGTTCACCCGCTATGCAGCGTACACCAACCAGAGGAAATCAGCAAGGGAATGACAGTGTCCATGGAGCTACGCCTAATTTGGTACTTTATCGTTCCAAATTCAAAAATTTTTCGAGAAAGAATTGAATTCAAAGATTGTCTTCAGGTGCTGAGAATATCTAGGAAACATGGATTTAATTTTTGAGAAGATTCAAATTTTATTTAATTTGTATAAGTTTTTGGTTATACAAGTATTGTAATTATCAATTTTTAATTAATACATTGTGCCTTTCATCTAATTTATAATAACTGTTAGTTCTGTTGAAGAAAATAACAGAATCATTTTCAAACAGTTTTTATTTATAATTGTTAATGTTTTTCAGTTTTCCTTCATTTTGAATATGTATAACCAAGATTTGTGAATGAATTTGCATTATATAAAATTCGTGATAGATGTAAATGAATTATTTCATATCAGTTGAAGATATTGCAAAATGAGATCGATTTTCACCTTTAATTGTTGAATTAATCCAATGATTTGGAAGTTATTGTAATATTTTCAACTCCTGTAGAATAATATGAAATAAGTTTCTGATTTGTGATAGATTTTCATTATAATCTTGAACGAGATATTTACAAAACTAGAGATATCAATTCAACATTTGATTTCACTAAAACAAAAAAAAGTCAATATTAAGTAACAGCCTTTCGTAAATTCTCTGCAATCGTGAAATTATTTTTTTCAATTCTACCACCAAAAAATCAATTTCAAAATTAGTTCTTATATTTCCATGCATACAATTATCTTCACTATATTTTAATTATGTAAGGTTAATAATGAGTTATTTGCATCTCATCAATTGCCTTAATATAATATTAATATATTTTTTAATCCGGAAAGGAACAATTAATTTTTAATCAGTTTATTCAATCTGAAGCCTGATTAATTTATGAAACATCTCTAATAATTGTTAATATCTCGTTTGTCATCAAATCAATCATCTCTAATAGATTTAACATACGCCGAATATGAACCAGAAAAAAACAAACGAACCAAACCAAAACTCGAATCCTCTTAGATATACCTCAGCACATACCACAAATTATTTCGCGTGTATTTCTTATTTAGACATATGAGCAAGCCCATGCCGCCCAATTACCAATCAACGTCAATCTCGCCAGTCAACTAATAAAAACAACTTATTCGGTTTCAGAACTTCTCGGACCCCAACGTCATCCAACAGCTGCAGCAGCTGCAGAGACTCATCACGAAGAATGTGGAAAACTCTAGAGCCGAACAAGTTCACTTTGACAGGAAACTCTTGGACTTTGACTACGGCGATGATGAAGACGAGATGCACTCTTCTCCAAGACAACAACAAAACGAATCCATATTGCCGGTCACCAAGTAAGGAGAATCTGGGTTTCAAAAATATGTCAAGCACTGAACAATCAATTTTTTTATTAACAAATGTTATTTTCAGCCTACTTACGAATCCAGAAGTCTTGCGGCAGTTGCAAACATTACAACAGACGATGGCCAATGCTGTTCAACCGGAAGTCGATGTCGACAAAATGAGGAAATTGCAGGAAATGAAGCAACAGGAAGACGAGTTCGACAAGCATTTGGCTCAGACAGTACCGGTAAATATTGTTATTCGTCGACACAAGCCGAAACTGTTGTTTTGGCGATGAAAAATGAAAATAGCTCTAGTAGTTCAATCGATAAACAAGCCTGACATAACTTTCGTATTTCCCAGAACCTTCCTTTCGCCTCCGAATGCGACTTCCGCGCTAACCCGCAGTCGATGATGGGCGGCGCCACGAGCGGCCCCGCCTACTACTCGGACAACATGAACGCGCCGGCTCCCAACTACCAGCAGACCGAGTACGCGCCGCCCCCGCCGCCGCAAGCGCCGCTGATCACGTCGCAGGACAGCAGCGGCGACGTGGAGGTCATCACCTTGGACAACGACGATTCGCGCAGCCCCTCCCCCGAGGAGAAGTACAGGAAGAGGAGGCGCAGCCGGTCGAGGTCGAAGGACAGGAGAGGGCGGGATAGGGATAGGAGGAGGTCGCGGTCGAGATCGGGAAGTCGGAGGTACCGGTCGAGGTCGAGAGATCGCGCGGACAAGAGCAAGGGAAAGGATAAGGAGAAGAGGGAGGATAGCGAGAAGGAGAGGGAGAGGAAGAAGAGGGGGTTGCCGGTTATTAAGAAGGATCATCTGAGCGGTGAGTTGCGTAATTTTTGCATCAAAATAATCTAGAAGTAGCAACACAGGTGGTTAAAATGAAATGTATCGTCAATAATATCTTGAGTTCTGTCATTTTCCTGATTAAGAGGCATTTTTTTATAGTTTGCAGCACAACCTTGTGGGTGGGGCACTTGTCAAAGTTGGTCCATCAGGACGATTTGTCCAACACCTTCGGGGAATTCGGCGATGTCGTTAGCATAGATTTGATTCCTCCGAGAGGCTGCGCTTTCATCGTGATGCTGCGTAGGCAAGATGCTGCCCGCTGTCTAGGAAAGTTAAAAGGGCACATTCTGCATGGAAAAGCTATTTCGGTAAATTAAAATGAATGTTTAGAACTGAAAACAATGATTCGAGACAAATTTCTGTTCTTTTTCAGCTGGCCTGGGCCCCCGGCAAAGGCGTGAAAGGCAAACTCCTGAAAGACTACTGGGAGGGCGACCTCGGCGTCTCGTACGTTCCTTACAGCAAAATCAAAGAAGACATCGACCTGGACCTGCTCGAAGACGGCGGCATGATAGACGAGGACACCATGCCGGATTGGATGCGTGAAAAAGTCGAACGCTCCGGAAAGAAAATGTCGGAAATGCCGAGCTACCTTCTAGCCGACATGTCGAACTCCTCGGGCCACATCGACACCAGCCAGCCGCCGCCCATGGCCGGAGCGGGGATGTTGCAGCCGCCGCCCATGCTGCCCATGGTGTCGCCGTTTCAGTTCAACAATAGAATGTTGGGGTTGAACGTGCCCGCGGCCATGATGCACAATCTGCCCAGCATGCCCAATATCCCGTTGGGGGTGCCGCCACCCAATATGGGCGGCATGATGACCAACCAATTGATGGGAATCGGGTCACCGTTTCAAGGTACGGATTTGATCGAAAATAACGGACTATTTAGCTCAAAATTCCTTCATACGGCTTCCCTAATAATCGGCATTGATTCTGCAGCTCCTCCGGGCATGATCCCGCAGCAAATCCCGCAAATGGACAACAAAACCGTCGTCAGCACCGAAGCCAACATGCACACTTTGAGCAAATCGTTGATGAACCTGACGCAGTCTTTCGGGTTAGTCCAACACCCGCCGGCTCCACACGATGACGTCATGGATATCGAGATGGAGGACGCGGAAAAGTCGATGGACAAGCCGGTGGCGCTCAGCGAGGCCTCCGGGGGCGGCAGCGGCGGTTTCCATAGGTCGAGTCGCAGCGAGGAGATGAAAGATAGGAGAGATGATAGGGATAGGAGGGGTAGAAGCAGAGATAGAGATAGGTGAGTGTTTTTTTTCCAAATTATTTACTTACAGTAGGAGATTTAATGCATTTTGTTGTTTTTTTTTTTCAAATTTGAATTTTTTACGGAATTACTATACAGATACTTAGAGTTCATTACAGTTTCACTCAAGACACATTGTTCTTCTTCAAAATTGCTCAATTGTATTATTTAACCCTCAGAAACTGTCAATTATACCCTTCATAGAGTTCATTTGTTCGTGAATTTTGTGCAAAAACGTGAGTCCTTAGTTCCGTGACACTTTTTCACCAACCTCTTCGTTTTTTTTTTCAGGGACCGAGAAAGAGACCGCAGCGGACGCGATCGCAACGGCGGCCGCGGTGACCAAGACAGAGACCGTGACCGCAAAGACGCCAGAGACAGGGAGTTCAGTCGGGGCAGAGACCGCGACAGACGAGGCGACGATCGTCGTGACAGGAACAACAGGTGGAGCGACCGAGACCGCCGCGAGACCTCGGATGGGGGCGAACGGAAGGACCGCGAGAAGACGCTCAACGATAGATTGAGGGAGATGGCGGGCATGGGCGGCGGCGGCGGGTTCGAGGACAGGAACAGGGAGCGGTCGTTTAGGGATAGGAGGGATAACAGCTCGAGGTTCCAGGGTAATAGCAAGGCGGCGCGAGATGGAAACCAGTTTGCAGGTTAGAAGAGTGAAATGATTTACAATGCGTGGTCAAATTATTTTATTTTGTTCATTGAAGAATCTTCTGAGAAACAACGCGAGCAAGAGGACCCCCCAATTGAACCGGAACGCAAACCCGAGCCCGAACCCAACACCATCGAGGACGTTAGGGTCGAAAACGAAGCACCCCAACTGGATAACGGCTCCTTGGAGGCGGCCGACAGACAGATTCCTGATGAACAGCTAGAGGATCAATCGCTGAAGTTCGAACCGCCCACTGATATGTTCGATGGACCGCCCGAAATGTTCGATCATCCACCTGAAGGGCCTTACGATGGGCCGCCCGGTAGACTTTTCGATGGGCCTCCTGATAGGATGTTCGACGGTCCTCCGGACCGAATGTTTGGTGGCCCTCCTGACAGGATGTGAGTATTCAACGAGATTTTTGTGAAAAAAAAATATTCTTGATATTTTTCCCTGTCAGGATGTACGACGGCCCGCCCGAAATGTTCGACGGCCCGCCCGAAATGTTCGACGGCCCACCCGAAATGTTCGACGGCCCACCCGAGATGTTTGACGGCCCGCCCCGCATGTGGGGTCGCGGCAGGGGTAGGCGAGGCGGTCCGCCGCGCGACCTCATGGACGGCGCTCCGCCCATGCACTTTAGAGGCGAACGCGACGACAGGTTCATGAGGGGCGGCGCCAGACGGGGCTTCGGCGGCGTACGGGGCGGCCCGCCTGACGGAGAATTCTTCCCCAGGGAGGAATTCGGGCCGCGCGGCCCTCCCATGATGATGAGAGGCGGGAGGGGGCACCGAGGGCGGGGACAGTTCTTCCCGCCCAGGGGCAGAGGTAGAGGTGCGTTTGGAAGATCCCACTAGAAAAATTCGATGATTGTTCAACGCCTTTCTCTTTGCAGGACAATTCAGGGACGGGCCCAACTTCAACTCGCATTTCGACGGGCCTCCGTTCGAAGGCCCCTCGTTCAGAGGTCCCGGCCCGCGAATGCACCCGCCCTTCAACGACGGCCCGCCCATGAGGTTCAGAGGCCCGGCGTTCGAGGACGGCCCTCTCCTGTCTGCTGCCAACAGGGACGGGCGCAGGAGTCGATGGGGAGGCGAGGCGGAGTCCTCGAACCAATTCGGGGAGGAGCCGATCGAAGGTCCGCCCGGTGAAGGGGTAGTTGGCGACGAGGCCGCCCCAAGGGAGGAGACAGCCACGCCGGTAGCGGATGAACGGTCTCCACCGCAAACGGAAGGGGCGGGGACGAACAACGAGGAGGCGAAGGAAGATGGCGTGGGGGAACCGGAAGTCGAGTGAATTTATTGATTGTGCGGTAGGTAAGGATGTGTACCTAGCTAAATTATGTTATTTTTATTTGGTCCTGTTTGCGAATTGACTTGGATATTTTACATTAGCATTAATGTGAATACTTTATTGATGATCACACCTAACTAACCAAAATAAATTGAAAATAATTTTCCTCTACTTGAAATTTCGAAAGAATTTTTTTGTGTTGAGATCCGTTCGCAGATTGGACTGTTTTCCAACATTCTGCAATAACTGTAAAAATACGAGTTTTCATTTAGGTGCTTTCGAATTGTACATAGGTTTTAAAAATCAAAGATATTGTGAAACAAATATTATATTCGCATGTAATTAGAAAGTGGACACTTAGCTGTGATGTGGTGAGGTGAACACAGGTGAACTCAACATTGTTCGATTGTCATTATTATAGTGATTGATTATGAATAATAAATATTTTTTATTTATTGATTCTCGAGTTCTTTCTGCCACATTTCAACAGAGATGCTTCTCGTATCATAAGATCCATCTGTGTTCACAACAGCAGTGAAGAGGAGCTCAAGGTACAGTCCATTTTCCTTTCTCTACTAATTATCTTATTTTTGTAGTGTATATTTAGCAATACAATTCACTTTTAGTTTGGGTAGATTAAAGCTACATAGCTTAAGAGGGTTTTATTATTATCAGGGACAAAATGCTAAATGGATTTTATTTTTATTTTTCGACCAAACTCTGTCCAGTCCCACTTGAGTTTTGAAAAAACTAATGGAATACCTGATTTGGTGAAATAATGAAGCTTAAAAAACATATCTAGAACAATTTTTGTACGTTAATCCTAAATAGTCCGCATCAGATGAGACAATTTTGATTATTAACTCCCCGGATGGTCTCTGATCTATCATCGATTTCAATGACAAATGTTTATTCTTATCACAAAAACTGGGGAAAATATTTTTAATAATGGCCAATTCAAATAAAATTCCTCATGTGGTGTGGACTTTTAATATGGCTCATTTCGAAATTAGGAACTTGTTACTGAAGTACAAACTGCAGAGATTAAAGTCCAAGCAAGTTATGGTAAGTAAATTGTTCTTTGTGAAGTTACTAACTGGTACTATCAGATTTCACTGACTTAGGAAACGGTTGGTAACATTAGTCATTGAGAATGTTTTCTGGAATCACGTTTATATATGGCTACAGATGATATTTTTCTTCAAATACTGAGTATACTTGGTATTTAAGTGTTTCAATTTTGCCGCTAAATTGAATAACATAATTGAAATGCAGTTTGTCGTTGTAGCAAACTCTAGAATTTTGATGATGCAAAATCGTCTTGTATAACTATACCAAATAATAGGATATTGTATTGCTGAATATAATAGGCATATCAATCAAATAATTCTTCAAGAATTTTCCTTATCATGTTCTTTATTTATTCAGAACTAGTATGTAAATAAAAAATGTTTTTGAGGTGTGCCCTATTTTTATTTGAATTTATTAGTGAATTGTAAGACACCGTTATTGAAATATAATGATAATTTTGGTGTATATTGCAAGAAGATTTGTATTATCTGTAGCTGAATATGGCATTCGCTTTATTTTTTATTGTTTAGAAAATAAATCTATGGTATCGAAAATAATCTGAAGATTGTGTATTTGAACTGAAACAAACCCAGGACATTGTCAGATTCATTTTCTAAACATCGAATTTATAATAGTAGGTCAGTGTCTGAACACCATCCATACATATTCAATGTGTATCAAATATAACAGAGCTATAATTGATGAATGGGTTTAATTTCTTGGTTGTTTTGTTACTTCATTTATAGTATCAGTATATGTATGGAAATTATTCATGAATACAAATGTTTCAAAAATATATTTGAAATTCATTTCTCATCCATATTAATGAAAATTCCAGTTTCGAAAAACTATTGAGAAATAATATGCATACAGATTATTTTTTTATTGATTTTTGTGTTCAATTCAAATGAACAAAGTCACATTCTATATTGATCATTTTCAATGGAGTCAGCTCTTCAAGGCATTGTTTGGTATAGTTTTAGAGGCTCTGAAATAAATACATTGATGATATATCATACCAGGCTAGTCACTATGTGATTTACCCATACTTGAGACAATCATTGTGTGTTTTATATTCCATAGTGGCAGTTGGGGGTAAATTCAGTAATCGCTTGAGAGCATCTCTTATTCTAGATGTAGTGGCTTGATCAGAAGCAGTTCGATTCCAAATGCTCAAAAGAAAGTCTTGATATCTTGTTGATACCACTACACCGCATATTTCATTTCCAGCCTGAAGTAAAGTTGACTAATTTTTCTTTGAAAATGATTGAGCTGTCAGCTTACCATGAACTGTTCTCCTAGCATGGCCATGCACAAATTTTCCCATGCTCTACCTGCCTGCTCTTTTCGCAATCTTATGACCTATTCAAAGTGTTATTTTTGAATTCACAACTAGAAGGAAATGGGTCATAACATTGGCTTACCCATTTCCCCCCCTTTTTGTTTGCTGCATCTTCCCACATTGGCTTTATACCTTTCTTGAATAAATGTATGTCTCTGTGAGGGGGTATATCTTGGAGCCTTGCCATATGTGAATACATTCCCCACCATTGCTCTACAGTTCCTATTTGCCCTATCAATCTCAATGCTTGACTATAACCCTATAAGTACATTACTCAGATGAATAGACCACGGTAATTGAATTAATGATGCCAGTGAATACCTGAACACCTTGTATTTGAGAAGATCTTTTGGAAAACCAAAGACAATAAGGATGTTGCAATCTGTGTTCATTTGCTGGGTATTCAATAGGACCCAAATCGTCAGTTAAACTGGGATCGTTATCCTCGTCACCACTTCCACTATCTGAGTTGTCCTGTTGATGTTTCAGCCTAAAACGTGATTTGTAAGAGCCAACACGTGAATATTATTACCACTTTTCCGTACGATTCATATTTATTAGACATCTCGGTATTTTTGTTATCGGTAATGAAAACCATAAAAATCGTTTATCACAGTCAGAAAAGTATATTTTTTCAGTTTATTACTATTGTATTCTTTTATCCTACTTTACTTTTTAAAATACGTACTCAAGGTCGCTATACTTGACGATTGTCAAATGGCATTGTGACACATTGAAAATCATAGATGTATAATAAATAGATGCCGTGCTACGGCAAGTGATCCAATTCCATCATTTCCTGGTGGTTTTTCTAACATAAGAAACTATTTTTTAACGATTATGCAGAACTATTTTATTGTTTGGATATTTCTCTGTTTGATCGTTTATTTTTCAAAAAAAGCTATTTTGACGATTGATAGTGACAGTATGTTAATACCAGTTAATTAGGCAATCCAAACCACGTGACATTCAATGTGGCGGCTTGGGGCACACAATGCGATACCTTGGCTAGTAAACAGTGAATTTTATTTATTTTCGGAGTTTTTTGGTGTTTCGAAACGGTATTCAGATGGAGAGTGAATATTTGAAGACATTGATGTTGAATAGCAGAGACGTTGGGTGAAAAGTATGCTTGAAACTATTCATTCAGTTCATTCTTGCAGAGATAAGCTATAACTTATTGTAACTTATCTCTGATTCTTGTCACAGCATTCGTTTTCGATATTAAATTAAGTTGGGATTAATTAATAATCTAGATCCTTTCACATTGTGTACTGATGCTGATTTAGATTATTCAATTGATGTTCTTTTTGTAATATTCTGGTCAAAAAAAATGTCTACTGCAGACTCTCTGATACATCAGTTTGGAATCAGTGAGATCATATCTCTTGATCGCAGCTAACCATAGGGCCCTTCGCTTCCTAGTTAAATCGTTCTTACTCTATAACTGCTCTATAAGAACCTGTGATTAGTAACCGTAGAAACCGATTACATGCCGACTTTATTTCGGTTAGTACGAGATCTACAGCCAACCACAATGCATGTGATAGGCCTTTTCTTCAGTAAAAGAGTAAATAATTAGCCACAATTAAAAAAACACATAAAAAACGCACTAGAGATAACTAAATGTAACAGTTTTCAACTCAAGTCACATATGTAAACACCAAGTGTGTGCCCCAAGCCGCCACATTGGTTTTTCGCTTTGACAGATCGCTGGATTGCCTAATACTCTGTGGTGTTGACACTGTTGACTTGACTGTGTCCACGACTGTGTCTGACTGTGTTGACGATGTAAATTTTGAAGCAAAATGGCTGAATATTGAAAATAATTGAGATAAAACTCGAACAATAATTTATTTGATATAGTTGTTCTGTTTTTGTAATCCAACAGGTTATTTTTTTGTGATCTGATAATTTTCATTAGATCATTATTTAATCAGAAGTCAAGATGGGCGATGATGGTACAGAAAATCAAGACTTGCAGGAGAAAAGTGAACCTGCTCAAAAATCAAGATGTTTTTTTGATGTGTCTATTGGTGGTTTAAATAGTGGTAGAATTGTGTTTGAGCTCTTTTCGGATGTTGTACCGAAAACTTGTGAGAATTTCAGAGCCTTATGTACTGGAGAAAAAGGTGTTGGTGAGGAAACTCAAAAGCCTCTTCATTATAGGGTAGGTTGTTTCAAGTCTACTAGGAATTTGTTTATCACATTTCAATTTCAGGGAGTGATATTTCATAGAGTAGTTAAAGATTTCATAATCCAAGCTGGAGATTTTTCCAATGGGAATGGTACTGGAGGAGAAAGTATTTACGGAGGAACTTTTGAAGGTTATTTGAAGTTAGAAATGGTATATTTGAGACTAATTTCATTATTAATGTTACAGATGAAAATTTTAGTCTTAAACATGATTATCCTTTGCTCTTGTCAATGGCTAATAGAGGCAAAGATACAAATGGCTCCCAATTCTTTATGTAAGTGAATTTGCACATTGTCTTTGTTTACTAGGTGATTCATTGATTATTTGTTCACATATATTTATGATAATTACACTTTTCTTTTAGCAGCAGAGTTTTCTGTGTAACTTTTTCATGCATAATTTGTCTTATCTTATTAGTATCAGCCAAGGTTAAGTAGGTTTTAAAAATTTATTAATTTTGTCACTATATAGTGGTACCTGTTCTACCCATACCAGGCATCGCTGATCATATCTTGTCAATTTTTGTGTTATAGTACAACACAACCGGCCCCTCATCTGGACAAGTAAGCAAATTCAATTCATCTTGTTATGGATGTCACAGATTCTCTATAATTTCAGTGTTCATGTGGTATTTGGGAGAGTAGTCAGTGGAGTTGATGTCATTAGACAAATCGAAGGCCTACCTGTTGATGCCAATAGCAGACCTTTACAGGATGTTAAAATTGTGAAATGTGGTGAACTCATCAAGCAAGTTAAAGGTAACAGTATTTTTGTGATGAAGTTACCTGGAAAAGTATCCAATGAATGTTGGTTTTCAGTCAAGAGAGATAAGAAGAGAATTGAGGAAGAAGAACAAGAAAATTCTGATGATGAGAAGAAGTCCAAGAAAAAACATAAAAAGGACAAGAAAAAAGGGAAATGCAAAAAACACTCGTGAGTTTTCATCGCTAACAATTCATCAGTGAGTTGTGAATCCATCTATTATTTTCAAGGAAAAATCATGAGAAATCCGAGGATGAAGAAGGTGAGGTTCTGGAACCACATCCCTTAGTAACTATCAGCAATATCAATCCAGATGATATCCCAGAAGTTCCCAAAAATAAATTTTTGATGAGAGGTGGTGACGCCTCAGGATCTAATAATGATAAGAAAAACTTCAATAGAGGTACACATTTTCTTGTTCCTCATGGGACCACAAAATAACATCCCGATATTTTATAGACTTTGACAGAAACAGAGATTTTCATGATAGAGGACGTAGAGAGTGGGGAACAGGTTACAATAGAAGAACAAGACCTTTGACCTCGAAGAGTGGCAGAATAATCAAAGGTCGTGGCAAATTTGTGAGTACAAAGTATCTTTAAAAAACTGGTAATGAAAATAAACTTTCACCCGATTTTCAGTTTGAATATTGAAAAATCATCACTGAAAATTCTAGGATTATATATTCTCATTTGATATTTTTAATGTATGCATTTTTGTATTTATTTCTATGAACTTCAAAATGTTTCGAATTGAAACAATTTTTATTGATAAAGCGATACAAATAATTCAACATTTACAACAGAGATTCCGGACACCGTCCAGAAGCCGCTCAAGGAGCGCCACTCCCATCCACTGGAGGAAAGAGGAATCCAGAGTAATCAAGCTCTCAGAATTCGAAAAAATGGAAATGGAACGAAAGAAACAAGAAGAAAGAAGAGTTAGTAAAGCGTTGAGAGAAGCGAGAGATAGAAGCATGTCTCAAGAAAGGTATATAAAAACTGATTGATTTATTTCTGAATTAATGATTATTTTTGCCTTTTCAGTTCATCATTGAAGCATGTTCCCTAGTTTTTCAATTAAGCAATATTAATTTTTATGTAACTAATCAGTAGTAGTGAATACAAACTCGTATGACATTTGAACTACTCGGTGTATACTTGATCTATGCTTATACTTTATAACAATATTATTATCACAAGGTCTCATACGCCTCTGGGCAAACACCCTAACGATAGGGGCGTGGATTACAACGCCCTGGACTACGAAGATCACAGCGACGATGAGAATGGAGCGGCTAAGAAGAGGATACCCAGTTTGGTGCAGTATCCGCTTCCAGGAGCGTACAACAAGTTCAAAACTGTCGAAGAGGTCAACAAGGAGATGAAAATCGTGGAGCAAGAGCAAAAGGAAGCCGAGGCTCTTAATAAGAGGTCGGATTTCTTGGCCATGGCTTTAGGTAATTTTAATTGATTTCCATGTTACGAGATGCGTATGACGTGTAGATGTTTTTGAGCATTTTGACGGGAGATTGGTTTGTTTGAAAACTCGTCCGTTTTGCTCTGTCTGGAACAGTTTTCGAATTATTCGTGTTTGGAATTCATTGGAGTTCGAGAAACTCACTCAAACCCTCAAAAATCCTCCAAAAACCGAAATTTTGGACAGAAAAACTCATGGAATGTTTAAGTCTGGGAGCTTGTAAACGAATTTTGAGGTTTCTACGACGGCTTTGAAACTTTTTAAAGAAATCCATAAGCTGATAGTACCAAAAAAACCTCTCGAAAGTCATTAACATTCGAGAAACTCACTTAAACCCCCAAAAATCCCCCAAATAGCGAAATTTTGGACAGAAAACTCATGGAAAATCCGAGCTCTGGGAGCTTATACACGAATTTTGAAGTTTCTCCGACGGCTTTGAAACTTTTTAAAAAATCCATAAGCTGATAGTACCAAAAAAAACTCTCGGAAGTCATTACAATTTGAGAAACCCACTTAAACCCTCAAAAATCCCCCAAAAAGCTAAATTTTGGACAGAAAACTCATGGAAAATCCGAGCTCTGGGAGCTTGTACACGAATTTTGAAGTTTCTACGGCGGCTTTGAAACTTTTTAAAGAAATCCATAAGCTGATAGTACCAAAAAAAACCTTTCGAAAGTCATTGAAATTTGAGAAACCCACTTAAACCCTCAAAAATCCCCCAAAAAGTGAAATTTTGGACAGAAATACTGATGGAAAGTCCAAGCTCTGGGCGCTTGTAAACGAATTTTGAAGTTTCTACGACGACTTTGAAACTTAGTAGCTGGTAATACCAAAAAACCTCTCCCTTCTAGGTGTCCAGATAAAAACCGGCGAAGACCCCCCCACGGGCGAGATCCCCGGCGCCGGCTTCAACAACCCGCAGAACCGGTCCAAAACCTCCAAGTTCCCCGGCACTTCGGCCAACGACGGTGGCGCCTCCAACGGCCGATTCAACAAGGTCCACATGCGACTGCTGAAGTTGGCCGGCCACGAGAACGTCGAAGTGCCCGTCCAGGTGGCCAGCAAGGTGGAGGAGAAGCGCGGCGGCGGTCGCAATAAGTTCGAGATCGAGAAACCGAGCGCTCAGGAGGAGAGGGCGTACAGGAACGGGAGGTTCGAGGACGGGAAGAGGAAGGCGAGGAGCGACAAGGAGCAAGAGAGGGGAAGGTGAGTTTGCGTTATTACAATTGTATCACAATTTTTTTAGAATATACCGCTGAATATGGTGGTGAAATCCTTTTCTCGATATCTAGTATAGTTTTCGAGATATTTCATATTGAAAACTTAAAAAAAAAACCACAAAGTCGCAAAAACCACCAAAAACTCCCAAAATTCCCCAAATTTCAACGAAAAAACCCTTGAAGAGTCCATGTCGATGCTCTGGGAGCCTCCATACGAACATTGAAGACTCTACGACGACTTTTTTTGAAAAAATGCAAAGGGGGTACCCTTACGTCGATTTTTCGAAAGATTTCAAAAAAATTCGCCTGAAAACTCGTCTATAAGGTGACTAAGAGGCGCTGAAAACGGTGGTGAAATCCGTTTCTCGATATCTAGTATAGTTTTCGAGATATTTCATGTTGAAAACTCTAAAAAACTCCACAAAGTCGCAAAAACCACCAAAAACTCCCAAAATTCCCCAAATTTCAACGAAAAAACCCTTGAAGAGTCCATGTCGATGCTCTGGGAGCCTCCATATGAAAATTGAGACTCTACGACGACTTTGAATTTTTGAAAAAATGCAAAGGGGGTACCCTTACGTCGATTTTTCGAAAGATTTCAAAAAAATTCGCCTGAAAACTCGTCTATAAGGTGACTAAGAGGCGCTGAAAACGGTGGTGAAATCCGTTTCTCGATATCTAGTATAGTTTTCGAGATATTTCATGTTGAAAACTCTAAAAAACTCCACAAAGTCGCAAAAACCACCAAAAACTCCCAAAATTCCCCAAATTTCAACGAAAAAACCCTTGAAGAGTCCATGTCGATGCTCTGGGAGCCTCCATATGAAAATTGAGACTCTACGACAACTTTGAATTTTTGAAAAAATGCAAAGGGGGTACCCTTACGTCGATTTTTCGAAAGATTTCAAAAAAATTCGCCTGAAAACTCGTCTATAAGGTGACTAAGAGGCGCTGAAAACGGTGGTGAAATCCGTTTCTCGATATCTAGTATAGTTTTCGAGATATTTCATGTTGAAAACTCTAAAAAACTCCACAAAGTCGCAAAAACCACCAAAAACTCCCAAAATTCCCCCAATTATCAACGAAAAAACCCATACAAACATTGAAGACTCTACGACGACTTTGATTTTTGAAAATATTCACCGGAACGATATTAAATTTTCTGTGTATTCTTAAATATATGTATTTGTATAAAAAAATGAAATAAAAACATCGAATTTTTGGAAATTCCAACTGTATATAACACCTTAACACTCTTGACATTCGACAAATCAATTCAATCGCAGGGACAGAGAAAGAAGAACGCCGAGACGATCCAGGTCCAGAGACAGGACAAGCCACAAGAATTCGTCACCTCAGTCGAAGAGAAGGAGAAGCGATGAGAAATCGAGGAAGAAGTCCAAATCGAGATCCACTTCGAACACCAGAGAAGCAGGAAAATCCAGAGACGACGCGAAGACTAAAGATAAAGATCCACCGGTGAAATTCGACAAGGACGCCGAGGAGAAATACAGAAAACTGTTGATACTGAGGAAGAAAATGGAGCTGTTGGAGTTGAAGAAGAAGGAGGAACAGGTAGGGTGTAGAATGTGGGAAACATCCACTGTTTCAACGTTTGGATTTCTTCTTCAGAAGTTGATCGAGGAGAAACATCGGAAAGCCAAAGAGGAGAGTGAAATGTTGGAGAAGGCGAAGAAGGCAAAGAGAGATGCTATCGAGAAAGAAAAGCTGATGAAAACGTACAAGGTTCTACAGGAGTTGGATGGGAAAAAGGTGTCCAAGTCCAGGAAGAGGTCGAGCAGTAGCAGCAGCAGTAGTAGCACTAGCAGCTCTGAAAGTGAACGGGAAAGGTGAATATTCGATTTGTTTTGATGTTTCATGTCTTGACTGCCACTGATTTTTCTTGTTTTTTCTACAGAAGAAGACGCAGGAGGAGGTCTCGTTCCGGATCGAAATCGAGGTCTAAAAATAACCGGAAAAGTGTGTCGAGAAGTCGGTCCAGAGATAGAAGTCGCACTTCAAGAAGACACCATAGGTAAATCCAATGGTATCTTGAAATACTTTATTTTCAGGTTTGTGAATCGATGAATGTAAAAACAAGTTTATCTGACGTAATTTCAATTGAGCATTATTGTGGCAAAAGCAAAGTTGTTTTATTTTTTACCTTCCTGAGTGTGCTCCCTAATAAAAAATGGTCTAATGCATTTTCATTTCTGAGTATATGAAGTTTCATTGTGTACCTGTGATTGATTTTGGAGAAGTTTTCAACTTAACCAATATGGTTCAGTTTAACTTCGATCTGACTTATTCTCTATTGAAATTCTTAGTCACTAGGATTGTTTGAGTCACAACAATTATTATATTTTTGTCATTATATCATTTCATTTTGATTCAATTTATGGAGTAAAACTGAAACAAATTACAAATGTCCAATTTCAAATAAAAAGACTTGACGTTGACAATTCTTCAACCACAACATAAAGTCAATAGACCTCTTTGTTTTTAATAACATACTGTTCCAAAAAAAAAGGTTAAACGGTTTCAATATTGGTAATTCTCCAAATACAAACCTCAATCAATTGTTTGTAACCAAGTTTTTCATTTCAAGATTTCCGTAAAATCGGAAGTGCATCCATGTGGAACATTGCAATATATCCGAGGCTCATAGGCGTACCAATGTTCCTAAAATTGTTGATCAATGAATGAGTTGATGAAATTATTGTAACATTCGTCAACTTTTATATATTTGAGAATATTTCGTACCAATCTCTCTATAAACTTCAGACTCAAAAATATCACATTTACATTCGCAAAAGAAATTACTGGAATAGCAGGATACAGTTCATGAGAGAAAAGTGTGTGCCGCCCCTGGAGGAATGGCATCCGCTTCGCATAACGGAGTCAGTAGTCTTTGACCAGCGTTGCCAAACCACATAGAATATGTCCGTAGGTTTCAGTGTTTTACTAGAGGTTTTACGTTTATAGTAAAACGATTTCAAGGACAGAAAATATAGAAAACGTACATGTCTCTAAATGTTTGCAGTTACAGTATTTTAGAATTGAGTGCTTATGTATTTTCATTTTAGTTTTCTCATAATAGAATTGTGTAGGAAGGAAGAGTTATTCAATTACGAAAGTAGTTTAAAAGGTATTCTTCATTAACATTAATTTTTGCTACAATGAGTGAGGTAACTATTTTTTTATAAAATAATCCAAAACATGTTCATGTGATACGTACACAAGTCCTTGAAAAACAAAATGTGAAATTATTTTTTGTTCTGATGGTATACATAGATATTCATTCTGAAATAAACTCAATTTCAATGAATGAATCAATCTCCAATATGATTAGCGGATCCGACAACACTGTGTACGACAGAGTCGACTCGATTCGATATTAGAAAGAATTTACTCTCGGCTCCTGCGGCATTTTCGCGTTCGCGATTAGTCCAAGTTTGTGCGTGTTGATAGTGTAGTCGGTGATATTACGTGTTTTAATCCTTCCAAATGAATACTCATTTATGGCGTTGCGAATTCTCTTACTCAACGCCCTGTTCGCCGTAGGAATAACATTGGGTAAGTCAATCAATCAGTCTTGGGTATTTGCAACAAATGCGTTTAGGAAGCAGGAAACCACTGCGTGTTTTGGTTCTTGTATTATTCAATATGGCGGTTGTTTTGGTTTCGCTCGCCAATATTGACAATTTACTTTCGTTAGTGATTTCGATCAAACTTTCATTGACATTATTCGTGAGGTTGATGTTCAAGTGTTTCCAATTCTTTCGAGTGAGTAGTGGACACCTGACAACATTCGCTGTCGTTAGAATACTATGAGTAAGGCATTAATGCAAAGCCGTAATTCATTCATGAATGAATGTATTACTGAAATGTTCAGATGGAAAATTATGAGCGTAGAAAGTTTTTGTATTGCCCTATAATTGATATTTTTGTGATATATTACTCATAACAATTATTTACAATGATTTCCTTAACAAATACAGAGTTAACTAAAGGTTATTAGTGAAAAGTAACGGGTGGATAGGCAAATTGTAAGAACTACACCTTTTTTATACCTAATTTTTTTATGAAACTTGGTAAGCAAATAACAGATTCTCTTTATTTTACCGCTTTTTACCACATATGTTCTCATGTTATTTGTATAATTAGTGCATTGGGAAAATAATTGTTCACCAGGAAATAAATAATTCAGTGAATTCAGTTTAAATTCATTGAGGAAGTTCAATGTTTTGAATTTTTAGGAATTCAGACATGAACAAATATTTATTTCTTTAGCAAATGAGAAGAATTTCACTAGATTGAAACTGAAATATCGAAGAAAATATTTATACAGCACGGTTTTTCTGAAGAATAACCATGATAACCTCAAAAGTTGCTTGAAATCAGGTGTTTCCACATAAAGTAGAGGAATTCTCTCCCTTTCTATAACGCATCCATAATTTTCAAAGGCATTCCTCAACTGTTGTATCTGATCTTAGATTCTTATACAATAAGCTAGGATTTTTAGAAGAAACTCCATGAAATCCCAGCTACTTATACAAATGCAGTTACCCTTTCAAGGATACGTATACAGAGTAGAGAGAGAATCGGCTCCTCTTGACAACGGCCCAACAAAGAGATTTCGGGTTCGCATAGTTTTTTTTTGCTCAGAATATTTGAATGCGTGACCTTCTTCAAACTTCTATTCCGTGGCCGGGTCAGTAACGATGACTGAAAACACAAAGGGACCGGTTGCCAAGGCGGAACCGTACGCACTAAAAGCGATAATAAAAACGAGGCTCGAAAAATTTACAATATTCATGAGCACGAATTAGATTGGTCCCACAGTATTTAATTTGTTATTTTTCTTAGTTATAATTGGGTAGGAATCACAGGAATGAATGATCAGTTTGCAAGTGCCCCATGGAGGCTGTCATTGTTGGGTATGTCATCTTCGCAGTAGCGTAGCAATTCCAGTGGCATGCTTGCAATAGGGTTTGGGTATATTAAAAAATAATTACTTGATATAGTTCTTTCTTTAAGTGTATTACTTGATTTAATTAAATAATCAACACCAATTATTCGTTTATGGTAAGTGCAAAATTGACTTATTTTTCAATAATAACGAACAAAACAGTATGTTCTTCTTATGTGAAATTATATTGAATCCCACTTCTGAAATTTATCACTCCATAAAAATTTAGAGAGTCCTATAAGAATTGGATTTTTTTGCAGAAAAAAAGTTGATAAAAGATCTATATAAAAAAAAATCTGTAGCGTTTGACCTCTACATAAAACCATGAATCGAACACTGAGTTTGAGATATTGCCGAGAAGCATAAATTCGATTCCAGGAAGATACCAACCCATCACCCAACCGACCGGCTCGTCTAACAAAATCTCATTCAGCAACTCTCAAGACGACCGAGGGAAGCTCGAATTACGTTGGCGCAAAACGTGTAAACACTGTTTAGACACCGTTCTCATCACGCGGCTTTTTTATGCGTACGAATACGCCTCTTAACAACCGGCCCCTTTTTCGAGATTTCGACCATCGTTACTGACCCGGACACGGGAGACGATTTTGAAAGAGGTCGCGCACCAAAAACGCTTTTGTTGGTTGTGGAGGTTCTCCGGTTACCTCCCAGGGTTGAAATTATTCCATGCGAATATGTTTGGCGTTTCATCGAATCGATAGGAAATGAAATTTTGCGTCGGATGGTGTGAAAATTTTATGGTCATTCCAATTGAAATGAGGAATTTATTGCGATTCCAAATTTCCAAAAAGTAAACTGAAATATTAAACACCCTGTTGAATATTTTGGAACACTTTGAAGGTTACCTGATAGAACACTCTTTCATTGATGTGTATGCGGAGATTGAACCTTAAATCTTGAAAATTGAAGATAATATGGACATTTCGGTTAGTCAGTCCATCTGTCAAAATTTTTTGAAAAAATTGAATATTTTAAAAACGAATCACGATAGGAAGAAAATTCAAAATGTAACAGGTCCAGAATATTTAGTAGAATTCAAAAATCTAAAAATAAACAGGGTGTTTCATTTGAAAAAAAAAAACAAAGTTGATATCACTTCCGGTTTAACCGACAAAATAATTGAACCATCCTCTTCAGTCTATCATCCGTGAGTTGTAACAGCTCTCTAGGAAGTGCGGTGTTGCCGCTTCTTCTTCCTTTCAACGGTACTCCAAAATAAAGACCAGAATTCGATTATTGACTGATAACCGTTAACCGCATAGATAATTTTCGGAAAATAATCAACCAATTGGAGAGATTGTAAAAAATTTACAGACATCTGAAAAATGTTATATAAAACACCCCGCCCATAAATCATTGATTAATTGCAGAAAATTATTATAATCAAATGATTTACTTGTGATTTCAAGGCATTTTTATTAATTTCAAGCAATTTGAAAAAAAAAATATCAAGAAAATGTGATAGTGTATACATATTTTTCATTATTATTATTATTATTATTCCCTAGCTTATTTTTCCGCCTCAAATCGAAATAGTCAGTTTGTCAGTCGCATGCGAATATTGACCGAACTTCAAAGTAGGACACACTGCAATCGGGTTCAGCGTACTTTCAGGCACTGCATAGGGAGAAAGGGGGTGCGAGGGGTGGGGATAAATGGGTGGCTCGGCATGGCGTACTCGGAAAACAATAACCACTTGAAGCGGAGCCCAAACGTAAACGTATCCATGCGGCGTGAATACGATAGCGACACGTTTTCGTCGAAAGCTGGATCGGACTCGCCATGTGGCGAATAGTCAAATATTGTTTTTTGATAATGGTTGTGTGTACTCGTCCATAAGAGGCGCTGAAAACGGTGGTGAAATCCGTTTTTCGATATCTAGTATAGTTTTCGAGATATTTCATATTGAAAATTCCAAAAAACCCCAAAAAGTCGCGAAAACCACCAAAAACTCCCAAAATTCTCCCAATTGTCAATGAAAAACCCATGTTGATGCTCTGGGAGTCTCCATACGAACATTGAAGATTCTACGACGATTTTTTGCACATTGAAGAATTACTAAAATGAAAAAATAACAGAGATCTTTACCCATTGAATGAATTTTGGCAGAAAATATATATCAAAAATCATAATTGTAGCTTGGATTGCATAAAAAATAAATGGTAATTTTTTTTTTCACGACCATTTCCGTAAAGGTCGCCCGAAGCTACGAAAGAAACGGTACCAATATTGCGCATCAATATCACCAAGGAAATCGTAAATTCGCAATAGGTAAAGATTACGCGATCAGAGATCCGAATTTCGCGAGGGGGCCTCTCACGACCTTCGCTGCCGTACACGGCGGCGATGAAGTGGTCTTTACGCACTCTAGAAATCGAAATGCGTAGAAATTCTACGCGTTCGTCAACAACTCGCTTCGATTCGCTCTAGATGCTGCACTTGCCAAACGGTCCAGTTTCGTTTTCACTTTCGGCGCTATAGTTTCCGAGTTTATAATTCCAAAAAATCACAAAAAGTCTATTTATACTGGCAATTACCACGAAACAATCGAAATGATCGGTTCATAACATTTTCGATTGATGTTGCGTGAACCCTTACTTACATCCTTGGGTGTTGCATGAATCCGCACGATGAATTTATTGGTTCTCGATAAAACGCGACATTTCAATGAGGAAGCCGAATGAATTATTGATAAAATACGTCGGCGTTTGAAAAAATTTGAATCGAGATTTAAATAGCCGAACGTACAGATTATTTTCAATTCAAATGCCGGGCAACTTATCCCAACGAAAAGCTGTCCGCGCCAATCTTTCACTTCTTCTTGCTGGCGAATAACAATTTGCTCGGTCGTCGAAAACGTTGTTTTATTCAAAAAGTTGCAAGTATTGCAATAAGAAATCGTTTTTACATGATGGTAACGAGTTTAAAGACCGGGAAGTCTAGACTGGCCACATCAAAGAGATATTCAAATCAGGTGTTCGATAAGTGATGATTTATGAATGTGACAGAAACGTTTCCGTTCCGTTGAGACACCTACATACCGAGTGACCACAAAAAACGAGAGATATTTTCATTTCAGTCAGAGATTATTCTCCGAATAAATTTGGCATCGTTGTGAAGTCACTGAGACTGAATTTCTTTATTGTTTCGTTTCAGAATACAACCTCAGTACTCCAAAAATCGAGGTTTCTCTGAATCTAACCGATCCACAGGATGTGTTCGTCGAAAAGGGCCAAGAAGCAGTATTAAAGTGTCAGGCAGAATCGCTCGACGGAAAAATCCAGGTACGTACATGCAAAATTGGATTTTTCACCATTTGCCGGTGAAGCGGAATATCGAATTATCCTGTAAATTCTGCTCTCTTCCTTGCGTTACAAACGTGATGTCACGGTAATTGATTGAAAAATACTTTCCCAATATGACAGTTGTCAACAAATATGGGAATTCCTTTTGGGTCGTTTTGTAACTTTTATTTACATTGGAATAGTAATCTGGAACGGAATAATAGCATTCCTTTAAATGAATTGCTGATGAGAATGGTTTTCAATGAAATAACATAACCTAACTTAATGATTAAGATTTATGGATAATAATTAAGAAATGAAAAAAGTCTGGATATAAAGTAATTGCTAATTGAAAACAAGAGAAATTTTATATACAAGAATTTGAACTTTTACCCCAAACTATCGGAACAATCTTCAAAACAAATTCAACAATCGATTTACATTCAGGATTTTTTTCAAAGTCTCGCTTGAATCTCTCTGCAATTAATCTATGGGTGGTTCTGCAAAATCAATGTGCTTATTTCATTATCATATTTCTTTTCGTAGACAACCTGGCAACACAATAACAAAACCATACCCACCAACTCTACGAAGTGGGAAATTCGAGAAAATGGGGATCTTCACATACCCAAAGTCTTTGGTAAAAAGGCCAACGAAATTACAGGGGAATATCGCTGCTTGGTACGAAATCAAGCTGGATCCTTGCTCTCCAATGTGGCCAAGTTGAGCTTAATCTGTGAGTAGTACCACAATCGTTTGTTGAGGTTTTGTTATTTTTAGGCATTTACCAAAACCATTTCCTTTGATTCGTCTCAAAGAAAATGTACACATTTGAATACTTGAACTGATTTTTGCTCACCAAATGCTTACATGATTTTTGTTATTTCAGCAATGGAAAAAGAATTCTCAAGAAACCCAAAAAATTCAACAGTTTATGAATCTCAACCTGTAATACTCCAATGTGGAATACATTCCAGTCCTCCAGCAGATATTCAATTTGAATTTAATGATACCACTTCACTACCTCAAGATACAAGGTATATTTTGTCAAGTTTGGGAATATTGATGAGATTTTTTTCAAATATAGCAGCTTATTCCGATATTTTGAATCAGCATCATGAGTTTTCCTGTGAATTAATAATTTTTTCCTACCTGAACTACATTAATTTTATTGTACACTATCGAAAGAAATATATCTTTGGTAAAGCCAGAAATCTTTAACAATAACAGGAAACAGGATTATATCATATTACATAATCAAGAGAGATACAACCTTATTATTTAATTTTCACTGTAACTCTACTCGATCTATCACTTGAACATTGAATCACAATACTTCATTAAATATTTTTTCATATACTCAGGCAAATCAGGAAAAAACTGAAATTGTATATTGTATATTCCTAGCAAAGTACAGCTTTCTCGACATTAATCGCTGTATAGCGAAGAAAAAATGTATTTCAATCACTTTGTTATTTTTCAGATATGTTCCTTTGTCCAACGGGACTTTATTAATCCAAAACAGCCAAATTTCCGACTCGGGAATCTACAGGTAACCATCACAGACTTCGAGCAAATGATTGATAATATTATTCGAATTTCTCAGATGCAGAGCCAGAAACGATATACTCGATAAAGTGAAATATAGTAAAATAGCTGTATTAAATGTGTTGCCCAATCCAAACGAAATAGTGCCACCAAGTTTTCTACCTCTCGATGTGATCGACTATATCGCCAAGCTCGGTGAAAAAATCAGTTTGCATTGTGCTGTTACAGGGTGGCCCAAACCCACAGTACAATGGATTAGAGGTAATTCTATGAAAAACATCGAAAAGACTAACTAAAATGGTTCGGTTTGAAATTCTTATGAAGTCCACCAGCCAAAATTTTAAAACAATATAAAATTACCAATCATGATTACATATTTAGAAATCAACTTGCATGATTTTATCCTTCAAATAATAAAAAACGAAACTAATAATTTTTAGAATAGTGCAACTAATCGTTTTCATTAAAAACAACTCAATTTTGGGAAGTACAATGGAAAGTAGTTCGTTTGCACAACAATAAAAACGTAACTAATAATTCTTGTAATAGTGCAACAAATCATTTTCATTAAAAACAAGTCAATTTTGGGAAGTACACTGAAAAGTAGTTCGTTTGCACCTTTTGAAGTACAACTCTTTTTGACGTCTGTCAGTGTTGATGCTAATCGTTAATGTTCATTTTCATTTTAGTTCTCGAAGAAGAACATGTATAAATCGGGAAAAAAATGATTCAACCGTTTCCATTGAAATTATTCGATAAAAATCGTTACTGGAAAGGGAACTGTACATATTTTGACGTTACAGAGAGTTGTCGTTAAATCTTTATTAAAAAAAGAGAGAGTAGTGTTGGTGAATCCATTAGAAATATTTCTTTTTTGAAAGCTATTGCGTATTGTCTGTTATTTTTGTTGCACCAGTAATTTTGTTGAATTTTTTTATTCATTTTATACATATCTTGTGATATTGACACTTCAGGGACTTCACATGGATTTTACACTGTAATTAACTTTACGAAACGTGAATCCTCCTACAAATTATCTCCTCGCGCCTTACAGACGACAAAATAGTGAGCAACTGGACAACCCTAGAAATAGCAGCGACGGAAACCCGACATGACGGCGTCTACACCTGTCGAGCGTTCAACGAGGCCGGACAAATAAGCCGGGCGCACCGGCTCGAAGTGCAACAGAAACCGTTCTTCGAGGTGACTCCCACCTCCAAGTCCTACCTCTCCGGCATGACCGTGAGGATGACTTGCATCGCTGGCGGGCTCCCCGAACCCACGGTGACGTGGTTGAAGGACGGTGTTCCGCTGCGGTACGGCGCTCGTGTCAGACTTCACAATATGACGTTGATGTTCAGTCACACGTTTTCTACGGATTCCGGTAGGTTGGTTGATGGTGGATGGTGCGCAGTTAGATGCCTATAACTATGGTGGAACCAGTCTCTATCTCGACCCGTGACCGAAATTCCCTCCATCAAAACGCATATTTTCGAACCGAGACGTATGCTTGTTTAAATCGCCACGGATGGCGACACCGTCGGCGCTATAATAATGCAAAATGCAACGTTGCTAATTGTTAGTGAAATACACCAGGAGTTTGTCTACAACGTGTTGATTCGACGAATCTGTGGGGATAAAAGAACGTAGAATTGTATTTTGAAGAAGAAATGTAACTTTGGCTTTGTTGGAAGCGACTATTTGTTTGGCGCAGAAGACGTGAATCATTCATTTTAGAAGCGGCAACGCTGGCTTCTATGCTCGTCAGTTTAGTTGTCAATCAGATTAAAAATGACAAATTCTCGTGAAAATACTCTCTTTTATTCATTCCTGTATATACACACAGTCGGAAAATTGAATAGAAGATGTTTTCAAAAGACTTGTTAATGTTTTCCCAATGCGAGAATCCATTTTTTCCGAACGGTTTCGTCCTATATGTGAGTAACGAAAAAGTAAATTATTGATTCCAACTCCAAAAACTAACAAATTACCTTCGGAATTCCATAATGATGACGGGAGAAGGTTTCTGCTTGTCCACAAACTATACGAAACTCCATTTCAACTAAAAAACACCACACAGCAAAAAATAAACGACTACAACAAATTCAAAAGTAGGTCAATGAACTAGAGAAGTTTGGATTTCCCGCCAGTTCTGACTGACGTGGAAGAAAACAATGTTACCGAACGCGATTGTGTCGCCATCTCACGACGATTCGATAAGCATCCGTCTAGGACCTGTTCCATGAAATTCCCATCGACACTTATTTGGACCCAAAAACAATTGAAGAGTGGTTTCACCATTATGTAGACACCTTATGCAGCAGTTTCGAAGCAAATTTATGATTTTGGGATGAAAATGGGAAAATTTTTAGGTATATACCAATGCATCGCTACGAATTCTGCCGGGACTAATTGGACAGCTGCCCAAATTAAGGTGCCCGAACCTTCGAGTCCTCCTCATGGTCTGACTTGTCGTCCTCTGGATTCCCATAAAATTTGTCTCAGCTGGCTGCCTCCTATTGATGGCAATGCTCGCTACTATACCGTTCATTCATTTCATACAGGTATTTAATATCTCACACAACTATATCTCGATTAAAATTGCGTGTATATGTTGATTTTTGGAAGGAATATTGGTTTCTGAGAAATACTTCAATCAAGGTTCTATGCATTGGTGAAATCCAGTAACAGATTTCGTCTGAAAAATAATCGAATTATTTGGTTGATGAAAATTGATTTTTTGTTGTTATGTTTTGTTTTTTGGTTTTCAAGTGACAATCTTCATATTCATGGCCCATGTTCTGTTTGATTCGATTTTTCAATATCTCGAGTAGAGGGATTACAAGTCATTGGATTCCATGAGATTCATCACCAATTTATTTGGGTTTCTCACAATAAATCACTTGGATATTCATTCAATCTGATGCAATAAGGATTTTAGTAGACATTTTTGGTGCTTTGTTCGTTTTCAATCAGTATCCTCCATATCTTCTTCTTAATTCTAGGTACATGACTCATCATTTCATCTGAAAGATTCCTCTTTTTTTTTAGCAAATGGTATTGAGAAAGCTTCTCCAGAATACGTAACAAATCTGACCTACCAGGAGGCCAACGACTTGAAAAGCAATACCACTTACATGTTTTACGTTCGATCCTATTTCAACAAAACAGTCAGTGATCCAATAGAAACTGTCACTTGTACCACTGGTAAGTTTCTAGACGGATCAGCGTTTTATTTATTATTATTTTTTGTAAATGTTTTTTGCCTAGGTGTCGTGGGTGATCGAAATTTGCACGTCAAACAGTTGGGGGAAGATTCCGTTATTTTGGAATGGTCCGAGATTAGTAGCGATGAGACGTGCACCAACCTTAAAAAATCTTATGAAATACAATGGAAGACTATGAGTAGTAATATTCTTAATGGAAAAACCGATAACAGATCGTTTGTTGTTACCGGTAAGTTGAAATCATCAAATAGTCCCCGATGATTGAGTTGCGTTCAAATTAAGAATATTTTCAACTTAAAAAAAAAAATCGTATTTATCGTAGGCCTCCTTCCTGGAACGAAATACCTCTTCAAAGTCTCGTCGAGCGATGCAGCAGAAAAGGGTTCGTGGATTGCTTACACCATGTCGAATATTTCAATAAGCACCAGCCAAGAATCGAATGGATCTGAATCGTTACCGGCACAACCTCAGGGGATGACGTACTCGAATATTTCAGCGTATTCGGTTACTTTGAAGTGGACGCCGCTACATAAAAATGTGAAGTTTTACACGGCTTGTTATACGAAGGCCTCGCAGTTTTTCAAATGCGACCAGAAGAGGTGAGGTGCATGCCCCAAATTTGCGAAAAATAATTTCTTTATTACGGGTTTTTAATCTATATGTGAGTAGAAATAAATCTGTCGAAGCGTTTCCCGGATTTCGAACGTTTTCGATATTTTAAATGCGTTTATCTCGAAAACACGTTTTTAAAAATGGCCGACATTCTCCTGACCGCTGTAATTTACATATCGACCTGAAATTTGGGGAGCATTCTCAGAAAATATGTCTTCAAGGAATGACGGATCGTTTTTCCGATAGATACATTTTTGCATTTATTATTTATCTTTTTATGCGAAAAGAAAAAACGCGCAAATTCGATTTTTTTGTATGAATTGCTGCCATTCTTCGAAATTTGTACTAAACGAAAAACCCATCCGTCATTCCATGGCCAAAAGGGTTACACATTGATAATATGCTTTGAATTTATGTTTCGGATCAACAAAGAGGGGGCAGTGACGTCAGCCGTTTACCTCCCACAATTTGAGGACTTGTTATCTCGGAGCTGCAACGGTCGCCATTTTGTTTGTTTTTTTTTTTCAAAAAATAATATTTTTACGTTCTGTATATCATGAATAAAAGCAAGAAAAAAACCGCACTCAAAAAGCTTTACTAGTTTCCTTAAAAAAAAATAAAACGTAAACAACTGAAATATGGCACTCCAAGGACGAAGTCCCCCTTAAAATGTTTCGGTTGTTTTCAATGTAATAATGATAAGTTTGTTCAATAAGCATTTTACAAAAATAAAACAAAACAATATTCCATTCTGAAAACTTCTATTTAAATTTGCATCCAAGTGTGCATGAAATGTATGTTTGAATAAATTATTATTATTATTGTAACAATGCTTCCATTATCGAATTATTTATTTCAGTTTCACGAACTCCATCGAAGTCAACCGTTTATCACCAAATACTGAATACCAATTCAAAATCCGAGCACATAATTTTGAAGGAGTTGAAGGACCGTTTTCGGAAATATTGACAGTTCGTACGCCATCTGATGGTGAGTCATTGAAGCCACACTCGTGATTATCCATACTCATATGTTTTCACAAAAATAAGAAATTTTATTTGCCAAATTATACAAGTTCTGAAAGAATCTTTATTAGTTCTCTTTCACTGTCAAGTGAAGAAAGGAAATAATCTTTTACAAAAATTGTTTGTCGTTTTATTTCGTTAATTTCGAAAGATTTATCGGCGGAACATTTGAACTACTTATCGTGTCCATTGCGGTATATATTCAGTTATATAAGGATAGTTCTCTTCCAGTGCCCTCAAAGATCGACAATATAAAGTATACTTTGATAAACGAGAGCACAGTTTGGCTCCACTGGCAAGCTCCGTCCAACAACGGCGAAAAATTGATCCACTACAACATCTCCTACACGCCCAACATCAATTGGCCCTTCTCGAATTGGAGCTACGTCACCGTACCGGCGCTGAACGACAGCGTTTCCACCTTCCTCGGGAATCTTCAGTCGGGAGCTCACTACTACGTTTTAGTGAGAGCCGTTTCCAAAATAGGCCCTGGAAAGATCAACACCCCGTTGGAATTCAGTATGACGGTTTCCACTGCAGACAAGATTCGATACCATAAGAAAGTTGGTGAGTTTTCGATTCAGTTGCGATGAACAAATGTTAGGGGGATTCTGGTCTAGAGGCGTACTTTTTGGGTAGTTTTCAAACTTGGATAAAAAAAATAAAAACATTTTCACTATAAATTTTTTTATATAATGTTTATTGATCCTTTATGTGTGTAGAAAAAAATTCAGAAGAAAGAAATGTCAAAAATTCGTCAAATGACAGGCCGGTGAAGTGGGGGCTGCCAATCAAACAGGGCTCCCTGGTTGACATGATTCCAGCCCTTGTAGTGATCCAAATCGAACAAACAAAAAAAATTCTTAATTAGTAAAGATGTCGCTATCGTTTGAACTACGGCCATTCATTGTGTGATCACTCCGCTCGGCCGGTTCAAGTGCCGCCTCACAAAATCCACTGTATCTCTCAAAATAATTCGAATTTCGAAAAATCCTTTGGAGAGCATATTTTCGAAAGTCTAAGCTTTGAAAATATGCAAAAACAATTGATTTCTTCAATTTTCTAGACCAGAATACCCCCTTAATGTTATTTTTGCCCCCAGGTTTCATAATCGGCACGTTGAT
The DNA here is from genome assembly GCA_037013635.1 of Plagiodera versicolora. Taxonomy (NCBI): domain Eukaryota; kingdom Metazoa; phylum Arthropoda; class Insecta; order Coleoptera; family Chrysomelidae; genus Plagiodera; species Plagiodera versicolora. The sequence goes on from CM072988.1 coordinate 1,628,749, forward strand.
AGCCCTGCTGTGCATAATCTGCTGCGCCTTTTGCATCTTGATGAGGCGACGATGCGTGAAACGCCGGGCCATGGCCGAGCAGACGGCCGCGGAAGAGGCTTTCGGTTATCCGGCTGTGGCGCACTACGCCTCGGCGATGGGTTCCGTGCAGGTGAGGTTGCAGGAACCCTGCGCCGTGGAGGCGCGCGAAAGTGAACGGTTGATGGCCGAGGGTGCGTCGGCGCGTGGTCCGACTGTTTCCCATCGAATGGATAGCAAGGTGAGGGTTGGTTTGAGTTTGCGACGATGGATGCGAGTGAAGAGTTTTTTGATTTGTTGCGTACTTGCTATAGATGGTTCATGACGATGTTTATCGGTGAAGATGTGAATTAGCCCACTTGCAGAATTCAAATTCTGCTTTTTGTCAGTTGAATCAAAGTTTATTGTTTCACCTATTTGAAATTTCGAAATACTTGGCGTGGTGAATATTCTGAATTTTATAGAGAGAGAGAGTTGTGAGAGATATAAACAGGAGACAAATTCAAATAAACGATAAATGTGTTGGCTTTTTGTGAATTTAATGTTGTGAAACTGTTCTTTTGAATCATTATCCGGAGATCTGGATCATTATATGATATATTTGGGCCTCTATTATATCCAAGAACACTTTTTGCCCATTCTAACTCTTGAATTATGTAAAATTTTCACAAAAATGAGCTGGCAAACGCTGAAAAGCACCTAAATCTTTGTTATTTCAGAGAAACTTAGTCAAAAAAACTCCAAATAATATGTTAATAAATGATATACAGGGTGAAATATTCTTGTTTGCCATCCTAAAAACCTCCAATGTACCAATTTTTAAACCAATATCATAAAAACTCTCGAAGCTATCAAGAAATTTGCAAATAAAATTTTAACTTTGAACGCACTGTATCTTTTTAACCATGCGATGTTGCGCTCAATCGTCATATTTTGCTCCTCTCTACTCTCAATTAAATTTTTTCTCCATATTAATGAAACACCATGTATTTTGCAATTATAATAGATTGTTATATATTTTTTTTTATCATAGATAGTTCAGTGAAATACACCTAAATTCTGTATAAAAAATATATAAGACATTTATTTGCAATGGAAAAAATCTCGAACTTTATGATAATCACGAAGATAATTTATATTTTGTTTTGCAGGGAAGTGATAAAGTTAAAAATGGTTATTCAAGCGGTCTTAGGATACCACTGATGGAAGATTTCATTCGAATGAGAGATAATCCACAAGTAAGTTCACCATACTGTAGAAGGATGATCTTTATTTGTGATGAAATATGTACTAAGAAGTAATATTCAAAGTCGAATTTGATAAAAGCTGCATATTCATGTTATTGAAGAAATTTGCTGTACAATTTTGTTCGAAAACGTTCGAGAAAAGAAAGTGAAATTCCATACAGTGGAATATCTCGAAAATAATCAATTTCCCCATGATAGTATCATCGAATTCCTGGTTTTTCGACTAAAATACATCCACCGAAATCCAGATCGAGACGAGTTGAACTCTGATTTGTAATTCCAGTTCAATGGCAACGGCTGCAAATCCCCGAAACCGCCTGGCAGCTCCTTCACTTCACGATTCATCCACGACTCAAACTCCAACGTGAAGCCGTCGCGTTACCACAGATGCGACTTCCAGTCCGCGAGGGACGACAGCTTCTGCGACGACGTGCACTCTTCGGGATCGAGCAGAGAAACGTCGTTCAACACGACTCAGGAGACCGTCCTCGATGAGTTCTCCAAAAGCTCGACGAACAAACACAGGAGGAAGACCTTACTCGTGGGGCCCAACGGTTGAAATCGTAAGGATTTTTTTCGTCGTGATCATGCTGGTTAATCGGTTTTTTGTTGCGATTTTTTCGATTGTTTGTTGCTCCCAAGAGCGGTTGTCCAAAGTGTGAAGTAATAATTATCGTAGTTTTTTTCATTTGAGGTTCGCCCCTTTTTTTCACGTTCGGAAGTTTTTGGATTTTCATACATTATTATTGCTCAATTGTCTCAGTATCCACACCAACGCATTTAATTGTATTCGGGATAATTTGGAAGCTTCTGGAATACATTCGGCACACCAAAAACAAAAAAATAAAGATTAATCTCGTGACAATGTTGGTGTGAATATGTGTATTATTCATTATGACATTTACTACTAATAGTTGAAAAACCTGTACCTGAAAATATTAACGTAGTTCTAGTTATAATTAAGTGAACAATATTTGTATTATAGTAATTATTGGGTATCGTAAACAGAGCAAAATATTCATCAAATTGTTTCGCAATTTTTATTGACTTATTAAATTGGGTTGGATTTTAATATCCTGTTGAAATAAAAGCAGATAAATTGGACTTCAAATAATTCCATTGTCATTTCATAGACAATAATATTTTCTTGCGTCTTTTTCTATTCTTCAAAATTTTGCGTTTGAGACAAATGACATGGATCAGATTGAAAAAACGAAATTATACAGGGTGTTTCATTAATATGTTGAAAAAAATGAAACTGGGAGTAGAGATGAGCAAAATATGACCATTGAGCAAACATCGCTTATATTCAAATGTTGATGGTTAAAAAGATACAGGGCGTTCAAAGTTGAAATTTTATTTGCGAATTTATTGATAGCTTAGTCAGTTGGTTCAAAAATTGGTACATTGGGGGTTTTTAGGACGGTAAACAAGAATATTTTATCAGTATTAACGTAGTCTTTAGAGGGCGCCACTTACCCGCTTAGAATTATTTATAAATACGCACAACTTTTTTGTCCGTCAAAAATCAAAATTTTCGATCGAACATTCATTAAACTACGTTATTTAAAAAAAAGTATTCTTAGAAAAGGTCCAAAAACCTCACCATTTTTTCACGATAAACCCGATTTTAAGTATTGAAATAGTTAGTTTTCTGCTTCAACAATGATTTATTTTTGACAAACAACAAAGTTTTAAAAAATGTTGCAAGTTAAAATTTTAACTTTGAACGCACTGTATCTTTTTAACCATCAACATTTGAATAAGCGATGTTGCGCTCAATTTTAATCCTCTCTCCTCTCACTTTCATTTTTTTACCATATTAATGAAACACCCTATATTGATAGTTTTGAGGCATGAAACTGAAATTTATGCTGTTTCTAAAATATTACGGTCTTCCTCATTGTTTCCAAACAACAATAAGTTTCGGATATGTCGAAAACTTGATCAATTATCTGTATATTTACGAATTTCACCGATTTTTGCTCTGTTGTTGGTGTGTGCTCGTGTTTGTGTGTATGAATGTACGCGAATTCTCGAATTCGTTTTTCGAGGCGTTTTCAATTTCCTGCGAATATAATAACGCGTATTCAACAATGTATATAAAAAGTACTTGTTATTATGATGTTGAATGTTACATATAAGATGGAAACAGTGTTGTTTATTATCTATTACATGTTACCACAGATATTTATCTATTGAAATATCCAAAGAATAAATCTACACGTTCGAGGAAAATGCAGCATGTACAAAATCCACGAATGAATTCAGAAGCGCTGTTTTTGTCAGGTTGGTGTGGTATGTGCCTTTTAGATTGTACAAAATCATCGATTATTTCTTTTTTCTTTCGCTAGTAGCTAACGTAGTTACCAATGTGTTTCAATTCATTAATATTTCAACTAAAATGCTCAAGTAATATTAACGATCTGACAAAATTGGTGAAAAACTCTGTAAAAATCAATATTGATATTATTTTTGTTCGTTAACGTATTTGTGGTCACTACTTAATATTGACGGATTGAAAGTATTATTGTACCTCGAAATAAAAACATACATTCCTCATACGGGATGTTTCACGTGGTTCGATCATCGGAAATTCGATTTAGATTCATCTCAAATGTGTATTCATGGATATCGATATCGATATCTTCGAAATAATTCACATAACTTTGATGAATCATTCATTTATCAAAAGCAATGATTGTATACGTGAAATTTCCCTCAATACAAGACACTTGAGGCAAAGTAGTTCATTTTTTAACCAGAAATTATACATTTGAGATTGAGATAACCTGGACCGTGCATGAATTTTTACACATACTTTAGATTTCGTCGATATGCAGCCTCAAGTGTCTATCGAAAGTCTTGTGGAATGAGTTGAGTTTTCAATTAGTCCATCTCTGTAACTACTACTAGGGAAAACATCAAGTCAATTCATCAGTCGGTCCAATTGGAGACTGAACACATTCTCAAGAAACAGTTACCTTCTTTTTTCATCACGATTTACCAACAGCATTCCAGAATGACAAATGTACAAATATTGAAAATTAATATGCAATAGTTTCTCAGTCATTTTTCTTACAAATATTACTTACTGTTGATCCATTGTTGCGCTATTTTATTGTATACTTCTTTGATTCATAAAGACGTTCAACCTTTACGTTTATATGCGAACAGGTGTTCAAATACTTAAAACTGTTTCGTCAGTTTGAATATCTACCTCATTATATTTTATTATGCATACCTATTATTGTCCTAATATTATTAATGTTATTGTAGAAAATCTGCGTAAGATGGTTTCATTTTTTTTTTGTTGAAATAGGAAACGTTTTAGTTTTAATATAAGATGTAAGTTGATCTACTTGATCGCTGATAAGTTCCATCTGTACCGAAAGTCTGATGTGTGAGGCTGCTATTTATATTTTTGCAAGCAAACAGACAACGCGTTCAACTCTAATTTCGAATAATGTTTCTCAAGAGTTCATCGAATTCTCTACTGGGTGATCCTAGAAGATCGAATATTAAGAATTTTAAATCTAATAGGCTTTTTTGTCAAACTTGAAGTATTTTTAATGAAATCTGATTTGACATCTGAAGTTGACATTTGGCCTACATGGGAATTCAAACGAATATATTTCCGATGAGCTATCGTCGAAGATTACTTTGTATAAAATTAGTTTTTACAATGAATATTGCACGTACAAGTCTAGTATGTAACCCTAGTTTGATGACGTGTCAACTTTTATTATCTCAAATAATAAAATGTTACAAGTATTTTGACACTTTTAAGAACGTCTTGTTCATAAATTTTTGAATCGAAATAATTATAAATGTTGTACACGATTCGAACTTATAGTATGAATGTGTTTAAATATATTTTTGTACGCTTGAATGAATGCGACGTTGAAATGTATTTTCAAAAATAAATAAGTATTCACGAAGGTGTTTTTACTCAACGTATAGGACATTCTGAAACAGGTATAATACTTTTTCCATATAAAGATTACCTTACGAAAACACTTGACCAAATTTCATTCAGAAGGTTCTGTATGTACAACCTTATCTATCCTTTTTTTTTCTGAGAATGTTTAATTGCCTCCGGGTGTCCGGGACCTCTAAAAGAAGCTAAATTCAAGGTAGAGAATTATATATATCACTACAATAGTTTTGATTTACTCTACTATTTAGTATGTCTCTCTCAAAAATTAACTCTTCCTACATCAAGATTTTATTTTCGATAGTATGACGATTTTCAATTCTGTCATTTCAGTTCAAAGCCATCAAGAAAAGATTATTTTGTTTCGAATTTGAGGTTATAAAATAATCAACTTGAGATTCTGTGGAATTGCTTTGTCAACAGTGTCATCAGATTATCGATGCAGTTTTGTCTTTTTTATCAAGGTTACGTTAACTTAATACGCCGAATTGAGGTCTGAACGTACTGTAGGTGAATCTAGATTCTACCACATTCTACTGCAAGTCATTCCGTAATTAATAAGCGCTGGATTATAATCTAAGTTCACAGGTCACTCATTCTTTTCCAAATTGTTACGTATCCGGTAATTTCAGACATCACAAACCAAAATGCCTGGTACTAAAGCAGTATGCGTTCTCAACGGAGAAGTCCAAGGAACTGTATTTTTCAACCAAGCAGTAAGTCGATACATGTTTCAGGAATTATTCGTGTATTTCATTGATTTGCTCACTACCTAGAATGAAGGAAGTCCTGTAGAAGTAACGGGAGAGATAACCGGTCTCAAAAAAGGACTTCACGGTTTCCATGTTCACGAGTTCGGAGATAATACAAACGGGTGCATTTCTGCTGGGCCCCATTTCAATCCACGTAATTTGGAACATGGCGGTCCAGACCATGAGGTTCGTCATGTCGGGGACCTGGGGAATGTCGAAGCTGGAGATAATGGGGTAGCAAAGGTTAACATCAAAGACAAACAAATTTCTTTGGTAGGAGAAAACAGCATTATCGGACGTACTGTAGTTGTTCATGCTGATCCTGATGATTTAGGACAAGGAGGGCATGAACTCAGTAAAACTACTGGTAATGCAGGAGGAAGATTGGCGTGTGGAGTTATCGGTTTGGCCAAGATGTAGATAACCTAACTTTTGTTATTTGGTACAATATTATCTTTGGGAAATATAAATTTAGCTTATGTTCAAACATTGTTTTTTTACCCATATTGTTTATTCTTTATTAGAATATATTCAGAATATTTAACAGTGGCGTACCTACATCATCTAGGGCACGTCACAAATTATCCAGAAAATAAATGTTTGGATGACAGTAGGAAAACATACATTTGGTAACATAATATTTAATAACGAATAAAAATCTACATATAGTCCATATGTAATTTCAAATGAGAATAAAATAAATACAATATCAGAATACATAAAAGGAGTAAATACCATATTGCATAAAACCCATGGTACTATCAACTCTAAACCCATCAAGCGATTTATTTGTTAGTCCAATTTATTCACAAATATGTCAATTGCTGATTCCTGTACAAATTTAGTCAAATTAAAATGTCAAAAATATGTTCATGTAACTTTACCTACATACTATAATTATGGACAAAAGTTTCACTCAATCATATAATGGAGTTATGGTGGGTCCTCTTCGAGGGTATGGCAGTCCTCTAGTGTAATAATTGTTATATCTCTCTTTATAATCTGGTAAGGTACTTTGTGGATCTAAGGTTATATAAGAATTATACACAGGTTGAGCTGGTGGTGGTGTACCTCTGAACAACATCAGAATCATATAATAAAATCCGAAAATTGCCTTTGTTACCAAATTCATTAAATTTATTATTATTGGGGTAGAAACTTTAATCAGGGAAGTTAATTCTCTGAGAAGTTTGAGTATGTATTCCAACAGATACTGGATGATGTTGAAACAGCCAGCAATACATGTGCTGATAAAGAGAGAAATGAATATCACAGAAGTCTTGATGTTGTGGAAAGTGAGAACATCCTGTCTGAAGGCAAGTAAATGGTTTCTCAGATCGTTGATGGTGTTGCCTAAATAATCTTTGAAATCAATTTCATTGGAATCATTTGCATGGACGAAAGATACATTTTTAGAAGCAATACACTCTTTTTGGTAAGGACGAATAATATCTAATTTTAACCTGATTTCATCATCTAAAAATTCAACAGTTTTAACTCGATACCAATGCATTCCAAACACCTCCTCGGGTAGAATTACCCACAAGCTATAACTAGCGGGAGCTCCAATATCTTCTGGATATGTAATACCAATCCATGGCATTTTCAAATAATGATCCACTAATCTTCTTTTTACCGCTTTCAAATTTTCAATGAATTTGTCTTCTTCCTGACAAATGTTGATCACATCTCGATACGACTTGACAGGTTCAACAAAACGTTTTTCTTGAAAGACTCCTAGGAAAACTGTGTTTTTCAACATTTGTTTAGCGAATTTCTTTATATACGTCGTATCCATTGGATCGACCAGAGATTCTGTTATTTTAGTCATCTTATATGAGAGCTAAGAGCAATGTAGGATTTAAATATAACTACTGTTTCCACTGTTTATTAGTTTATGTTGTATCATTTTCGAAGTACTTCACTGGGAATCACCAAAGACAAGTGATTGGTGAGTGCCAAGGATGATAGACAGTAGACAGACAGTCCAGTGTTGCCAACATACGTACATTGTCTAGGGTGTGTGTGACAGTTTAATAATGGACCATAGCCAGATAATGAGTAACACGATACACTATATGCAAAAAACTAAAAAAAAAAAGTGTCGTTGTTTGCTGAGTATGTCGGTTAAACTTGAATTGGAAAATTTGAAATCAAACAATTTTTAGAAACACTTCTGTTTTATGGTCTACGGTTACGATGCTTGTGTGAACAAGGTAATAAGTTTTTTTATAAAATTTCTCTTCCTACAGTGTTCCATATGTATATCATAGGTCCACCGCAGTACAATATGGAACCAGAAAAGAGAATTGCGATGATCAACGAAATTGGTAGATTTTATCATGAAAAGGAATATTGGTTGGAATTTCATGCCCGCTTAGAAATGTGTTTTGATGAGAACTTGATATCGTCTGATTCTGTTAAAAAAGAATTTTTTTTTGGTGCCATTCCAAAAATGACTATAAAAACTATAAATAATCTAGTCAGGCCTCAAAACATCAGGGACGTGACATATGAAGTAATTGTTGCGAAACTTGATACTTATTTTTTCCCTAAACCAAATAGGCAATACTTCTTGAAAAAGTTCGAATTGAGGAAACAAAGAAGAAAGGAATCATTTTTCAATTACGTGTCTGCTTTACGCAAGCTGTTGGTTAAATGTACAGGTCAACGAGGTAAATTAAGAAGTCAACTGCTAGTAGGTTGTAGGGTCGAACTCAAGAAGAAATTCAACCCACACGCAATGTCTCTAGCTCAAGTATTGGAAATAGGAATTTTATGGGATCAGCTGCGTTATCCCCATCCTCTGAGTTATGGACCAAAGAAAAATAAAACTCCAAAATGTTTTCGTTGCAAACTTGTCATCCAAGACATTCACAAAGGGGAACCATGTCCGTTCGAATGGACGGTTTGCTCAGGTTGTGGTGTTAAAGGACACATTGTTGCAGCTTGCAAGTACAAGGAAAAGTCATGTTATACATGCCAGAAAATGGGACATATTGAGAAACTTTGTGGGCATCAGAAAACTCATAAAGCTAGCGTGCCACAGATGTAGATTTAAAATGACAATTAGTATTTTTATACCAAAGATGTAACTTTACAAATATTATATTTTATTTATATTGAGAAATTTTATATTTGAGATACAGCATTTCTTTTTTATTATTGTGAAATAAAATGCAATATTTACAATGTCGACTGTTCTGATTAGATCACATTTATTTCCTGAAATTCAACATTTTGTGGAAGAAAACTTCAACTCGATCAGATTTTTTAAATATATTATGTATAATAATATTCGATTATAGCTGGATTCTAGAGATCAGAACCTTCACATCCGAGCATTATATGAACCAAAAATCACATCACCGATTTCTCCAATTTTGAATAGTTAATAATTCATTTTTGTTGTGCCTCACAAGGGCGCATACAACATTTTGAAAAAGTCCTTTTCATCACACTTCTTCACAAAGTTGTGATACAATTCTTCAAATTTATTCCGGATCAATAAATTTTTAATCGAATATTCCAATAATAATTCGTGCTTCAGTCTTCTATAAACTCCTTAAAATGACCTAATTTCAGATGATTCATTAACCAACCATTGAGAATATATAATATATGAGAAAGAAGATAACATATTTTACAGTTCTAATTATGATCTCACACTGTTTTCAAGTCTGTTCAGTTGACATTCATATATTTATTAAGATTATTCCAGCTACGAGAATAATCGATTTTCAGATGACCATATTTGTTGAGACTGAAATTCTTTGGTTTCTTTCGACTAGTATTTTTTTCTACATTGTCATATACAGGTGGTGTCGAATTTCTTGTATCCAGACTTCTTTCATCGTACATCATCGAACTACCAGGATCGTACCTAAAAATAACGAGAACACGATTGAAAAGGAACCGATTGGCGAATTAATTTAAGATTGCAGCGCCAAAGTGGGCAGTCACAGACTCACACACGTGCTGACATTGGATAGTTTCATGGCATTAGGTAATAATATGTGTTTTTTCGTTGATAAAGTGTGGGTTCATAATGAAAATAAAGACGAGGTTCGAATCCTGTTGTGAATGAGAATTATTCGATCAAAATATATACAGGTTTCTGATGATTTGTTTTGTTTTTTGATTCGAATGGCAAGATTTAGTTTGGGTTACTTTGAAGGCACAAACACTTTTAGAAGTGTTCATGAAGGTGAAGAAGTTTTGAGTGCTGGACATCAAAATATCATGATGACAAGAAAATTGTTTTTGTAATGGAATGAGTTATGAATTTATAGTATTTGTTTTTCCTGATGTTTTTTGGCGAGAAGTGCTAAATAAAATGGATAATGTGAGATCTCGTTTCAATTTTGTTGATACCTGAACAAAATACTATGCTCGACTGTGACCATTAATGTAAACAGAATTTCATCTATCTACTCACTCAATTTCTATCACCAGCTTGAGGAAAAGCATGGGAATTAATATTGAAAGTCTGATTTGACCGATTCAGAGTTTCCCAATATTTCAAATATTCAAATTCAGTATAAACTCAACAAAACATAAGAACTATGTCGTCTCGTCTAGTCATTTTTAGTGCCACCAGGTGGCGTATCGCTTATGTTCATTTGCCAATAACACTGTGATGAATGAAGAGCTAGAGAAAGTATTCTTTATTTGCTGTATAAACTAGTCATTACGAAGTTTGTTAACAATTTTTCAATAGAATTTCCTATCGGTTGAATATATTGTATACTGATCCAAAAAGTGGATGATTGTGAAAAACAGTGTATGACAAAGTTTCACTCACTCATAATCACCATATGTAAAGCTCAAACTTCTGTCTTTTTGACTTCTAGCTAGAGTCATCGGCAGAGCGACCTTTCGAAAGACACCGTCTTCATCGTAGATCCCGAATACAGGATTTTCCTGGACGGATCCTTCTGCGTATGGGCTAACTTCCTCTACGTCTGAAAGTAATACGTCTCAAAAAAGGTCTCTAGAGTAGAATCCACCCGGTGTTATAAGTCGGGAGAATTATTTTAAACGGGGCTCATTTTCAGTTTGTAGATTCTTTTACGAAAATTACAAATTAAATTTAAGAATAGTTACGAAGACTTCCTTGAACATTTCGTAAGACACTTTTACTTCGTGGTGGACTATGCAGCACTGTTATTGTCTGTAATTTATCTGCGAGATGATTAGTAAGTGCACCGGATAAAATGAGCTATTAAAGTGGCAATTAAATGTATGTTACAGTCTGATTATGGTTTCTACTTTCAACGTGCCTAGTAATTTTACATTAGCATACATAACGTAATGCTGGGTAGGTACCCTAGGTGCAATTTTTAACTTCGCGAATGCGCCATACATTATCCACGTATAGTCCAATTTATTTCAGCAGGATGTTGTGACAGCTCGCCAGAAAGTGCGGCGTTATTACATGAAGTTAGGTCAAAATAATCATGTTTACAATTCATAAAATATATACATCAAAATTAGATCGATAAAGCGTCGATAAAAAAGACCGAGAAGGTTACATCAATCAACGGTGATACCAACCTTGTACAGGGAGATGAGAAAATGGAAATAGGCGAAAATGTTGCAATGGTATTTTGTTTTCAATTTTTGTGTCTAAAAATTGAAATTTTCGACTTTAAGGCAGATACGAAATCCAGTGGCGTAGAGAAAATAAAAAAGTTTGATTTCAAGTTTCAATAGCAAATAAACACATGATAACATGGTATATTATTATTACTTGGTTTATGAAAGTGAATATGAGGATATGAATTGAAGAAATACTTCATGTACGAAATTATAGCTTTTAGACACGGAATGCAATATTATTTCAATAATTGAAAGATCCCATTATCTGTATTATGATCAACTTTCGAATCGAGTTAAAACCTCATGTATCTATTTCAAAATTGTTTAAATTTCTATGATTGTGATTGCCTCTGTTATTATTCTTCATTACAAAGTTATTCTGCTATAGATCAAGATTATCGATGCATTATTTTATAATAATTGAGTTTATTCTGCTATTTCCATGCTTCACTGATCATTCGAGATATACAAGGTGTCCTATAACTGACTTCCTTTCCTCTCTATAGTTGGATGTGAAATCTGTTAACGATGACTGTATCCAATGGGAAAAATTCAGTAACGTATCATGGTGTAATTAATGCTGTAACAATTCCTGATGCAGTTATACGTTACACCATCATTGTCGAACATAAACAGAGTCGTAAACATCGTGTAGGTCTAGTAATAATGCCTCGTAGAATAAATTGGAATTATCGAAAATGGATTCAAGACGAACCGTAAAATATTATTTATGTGAAGTAATGCCAAACCTCCTTATCTATGCAACCGTTTTCGCAATAGATTTATGAACTGAGTCCACGAATAGGAATACACGACAATAAACCGACTTGATGGTTATACCTATGGGGAAGTTAAGTGAATGTTTACTGAGTGCTTTAAGCATCCTGGACATTTGAACTACTCACTATCGATTGGGCGACTGGACCGAATTTTCAACAATTGATCACTGCGGTTATAACTCTAAAAGAACTTAGCCTCAATCTGAATGCATTTTTGTGACGTATGACATTGACATGCTTTGTTCAGAATACCAGAATTCCAGAGTGTATTTGAAACGAAGTCAAATTCAAATGGAATTAGAATAAAAATAATCCGTAGGTGATTTCGTTGCTGTTGCAATATATTTCCAGTAATTCAGCAGCAAGAATCATGAGAATTTCAATACTTTCTCACCAGAATAATTATTACTTACTACTGATTAAGGTGAATAAATTATCACGCTAATGCAATATTGAATTGAGCGTGTATCAAATGTAGCGAGACATGATATTTCTGTTTAATGGACTGTGAAAAAACCACCTTTCTTATGAATAAAAAATTCAATGGGTGATTGATTCCCAAAATTTCATCAATTAGAAATAGAATAAACGTTATGGTGAGTCTATACTTTTTATAAATATTATGTAAACAGTAATATCCATCTAAACTTGATCGATTTCAATTGTTTCGGAAATAAATACCTCTGGCCATGGTAAATTGAATATTTCTGTCAAATTATAAATGCAATTAAAAGAACTGTCAAAGTGTATGGGCATTTGGAAATTGTATCGTATAAATCACAGAAACTTGAATTTCTAAACAAACTGGAGAGATAATGTATGGGATATAAATTATGTAGGATTTGAATTAATTTACAGTTCCTGTGTTCGAGGTCAAAGTTGATGCTTATGGTAACTTTGATGAGACATCTCTAATTTGTTTTTGTGATTATCATTCATTCGATTATAATCAATTCGTTTGCCTACAATGACATCTTTAATTCGAGGTCGAATGAAAATTTTATTTCACAATACACTGGCACCTCGCCTTCTAAGTTTAAAGAATAATTTACACTTCTCTTGGTGAGTTTGTTTTTTTTTTCGGGTAGATATAGAAAGTGATTGAGAAACGGATTTCCAAAGAAGAAATAATATTTTGCTGAATCCTATTTGAATACATTTATTTTTTTATAAAAAGAAAACACATTAGAAAGCTGAATGTCAAATTGAAAATCATTAAAGCTACCAAAAAAATGAACAACCAATGAGAATTTAATTCTTAGAAAGATGGATACATATGATTTATTTTTATCGGCAAATCCGTAGAAGAAACAATATACAGGGTATTTTATACAAAAAATAGGAAACCTTGTATATCATGAGAAATATTTTTGATGCAGTCCATGTTAAGTTATAATAAATGGCCGCTGAATCTACTGAGGAAATAAGTCACAATATAAATATCAGATCACATCAGTAGTTCTGTAAAATGAATTATTCATCATTTCGATGGACATTCAGCATACAAAAACTAATTTCCATACCAGTTCGGATTCCATCAATGTTAAATGATATTGTAAACTAATTAACGTTACACAACAATCACAAATACCGATATCTTATCATGTTAGTTCATCCACTTTCACTGCTATTTTATAAGGCTTGGAACATCGAACTTTGGCGTCTCAAAAATTTGAATAACCAGCTTATTTACTTTCTCTCTCGAGTATTTTGTGATTTGTGATGAACCTGCTTCTTCCTTTTAAAGGTCGAGTTGTACATCTTGAGTTTCTTCAGCGAACCGAATAAGAAAAGAGAAAAACTAGTGTTTGAGTAAATCATGAAATTCAAATGAAACAAACTTGAATTGACAATTGTTGAGACGACTTTTTAGTTATCACTCATTATTTGTATCATACTCAGGGGGAATGGAAATAAACGTGAAATTTTTTCTGCAATTTCACAATTTTAGTTCATTTCTAAGAAGCCACACTGACATGATTTCTGTTAATTATTAAATCATCAGAGAATTTGTAGCAACTCTGTCTGTGAATCGTGTTGCAAACATCCTATTACAAAAAAAATAATTACTCATATTATGTTATTACAAATCATTTCGAACAATAGTATTTATAATTAACATTTCTTCTGCTGTATTCTAAGGCAAATCTACATTAAATTAATTATGGGCATTTGTGAAAAATAATGATTATAATGAAGTGAAATATAGATGTGAAATTGATGGTTATACATGTCACTGATTTAGTATTTTGAATATTAATGAATATTTTTCTATTAAAACCTCATCTATTCTATATCATATTTTCATATAATAGATACAAAATTAATACCTTGGTCATGAAATTTCATTGAACCAGACCTTTTAATGAGATAATGATAAAAAATAATTAAATCATGAAAATTAATGAGCTGAAGTCACAACAACTTTGCTGGAATACTTTTAGCCAAAAAAAAAAATCAAATTCATTCAAATTTCAACGTCGATATCACCCTAAAAAATCGACTGGTTTTAAAGGATACCACATAACAATCAATCGATCGATCAAAACAAGACTCACCAGATTCACTTTCTTCAACAATCCTTCTTCGACTCGGCCAATATGTTTCGCTTCTGGTTCTCCTATCTTTCACTTCGTTCTGATGGATTTCATCGATTGCAACGTAGTTTCCTTGATCGCTCATCAGAGAATCGAATCTAGACTCCTCTCTTGCATTTAACATGTGAGGAGGACCTAGAAATTCAATTCTGTGATAATAATAATGTTTTCATTGATTTTTACCATGTTCAATACAAGAGAAAACAATTTATAAATTTTTTCTAGAGAATGAAAGGTGCTGAATATTACTGAGAAAAAAAATTAAATACAAAATAAATTGTTCACTGTGTTGACATGGCTTGTAGTCAAAATGGATGTGGACCAGAGTTATTCAAACTTTAATTTGACTCATCTTCTTCAAAGATCTTGTATATCATAATGACACCTAATAAAAGATGACATCATTGCAAATTATTGGAAAAAGTAATGTAACAGTGAGTTCCTGGTATCGTAAGTTGTATATCCAAAAATAAAGAGCTATAAAGTGAACGATTCTAATGTGAATATGGAAGAAGAGCTCATTAGGAAGTTCTTTCAAACATGGATAAAATGAAATACCTGTCACTCTGTTAGCAGAAGAAGAAGAATATCGCTTTCAAGAAACAAAAATCAGAGCCATTATACGTTTGAAATGTGGGTTCTATTTGGTCCAAAGAAACAATTGAAGAGTAGGCCCATGAGTGGGTGTTATCCTCATAGCTGTTTCGCAATTATTGCGAGCGAATTGAATAATACATTTATGATTTATTGTTTTGTCTTCGATTGAAACAGAACCAGAACAAAGCCTTCCAAAATGCTTCTGGTGAGGTCATTTAAAAAGTAGAATTTATGTTGCTTCACGTCTGAAGAGTATTCAGCGAGATTTACCAATATTCCTGGATTTGTTTTACCTGATTTTTTTCTGGTAGGGATGAAATCGAAGCTTTGTGAAGGTTCAGCGAATTCCCCACTGCTTCCACTGGGATTCGAGCTCAGCTCCATCGACTCCAAGTGTTCTTTGATGTAGGCATAATTTTCTAGGTCCCAAGGGTCTATGTATGGTTCCTTTTCTTGAAATGACTCATCTGTTTCGTTTTCTGTGGGACTCCAATAGAGGGAATCTCCAGGCATTTTTTTCTAACGAAGAATTATATTCGTGAAAAAAATTGTTTTTGACATTGACACATGACATGGTGTTGTTAGTTTTGATAAACCCCTTTAAAATTGAAAAAATGCTACTCAATGCAAATATTCATCCAAAAACATAGTTTTCCAAAACAAAAATGTTGAGCTATTATTTTTTCAATTCAGTTAACATTTGAATAATAGATCATGGGATGGTTTTGAATGCAGAAAAAGTGACATTGAAGGTAATCCCAATGCAAATGTTTTCTGTAGAAATGACCTTGAATAAAAAAAATGCCAGCTACGAAATGATTCAATCCAAACACACTGTACCATTTTATGAAATATTGTTGAATTTCTGTGTTTTTGGGTCCATTTTAATTGGACAGTCACTCAACGAATTGTAACATGACCAAAAAAAGACTTCAGACACAAAGCCTTCTGGGTTATTCCCAAGTGTTTCCACACTTCACGAACCAGTAGGAATGTCTCATTGCATAAGACCCAGCGGTAAGAGCCAGCGAAACAGGAATAGAAAGATATAACCATTTTTGAGTCCACTTCTCGCCAGGAGATTTATCTTGAACCACTTTCCTAAAGCGATACATGTAGAACTATGGTCATCGGAACGAGAACAATCGATAACCATAAACTTCAATTACGCTTGGGTATACAGGGTGTCACAGCTTTGAAAAATTCAAAAATAAAGCGCGTGTTGCTGTTTGTCTTATTTTCCATATCAACAGGTGCGATGTTGCCGGATTTTGAATTGAACTGAAATAATTTCGAAACAGAAAATCGATTTCATATCATTTTCAAAATGATTCCAACTTTGGAATGATAACGACATGTCATGGGAAAATTTGTCAATGAATATGATAAACTTGTTACTTGAAAATACGTTCTAGAAACTAGATTAAGAGCTACTTAACTTTCAATAATTTAGGCAAGTTTTCAGTTGGCATTGAAGTGGTTTTTATTTATCGATAAAATAACGAAAACTATGATGTAACTACCCGTAGCAGCCTTTTTTTGAAATCTCAATGGAGGCTCTTATAATAAACGATGTGAATGAGTTGGGCATTCTTTAGGATAATAGAATGATGTAAGAAAATCAGAAATATCTCGTGGAGAGCTGATGAATCATCGCATTTTCAAATGACAGTTGATTCGAATAGTCATCTTCAAGTATTGTTTACAATTGACGAAGAATGAAAAAACAGATATAGCAACCATATGCTGGCAAAAAAATGTATATTGTGATTACGAATGAATTATTCGAATATTCAAAAAATATTCCGACGATAAAAATTATTGGGCATCCTTACAAAATGCTGAATACAGATTATTGATATGCAAGGCATGAACAATGAGAACATCTTTTCGAAAACAATAGTTATGCATTGGAAGATACATTTGTTATACCTGAAGACAAGAATTTGTGTTGAGAACTCAGAATTAAAGAACATAGAGGCATTATGTTGTAGAGTTTCCTCTTATTTTATTAATAATTACTGAAGGGGTCCGCGGAATGCAAAAGTAGTGCAAGAATCCAGACCCATCGAGTATCTTTCCTTGACCATAAATAAGAAAAATGTTCATTCAGGGGTCACTATTTCAATAATAAACCCGTAAAAGTGTCGTGAACCGTTCATTTTCTGTTCTGAATATTTATTGAAACGCATTTTGACTCGGTAATTCTTTAAGTTAGCATATTTGGAAGACACGAAATGGTAACGGGTTTTGAACGATTTAAACAGTGCAGAATCTAGATTCTTGACGCAGTTGACAGATATTTACTCGATTTTTTCCAACTGTACACGTCATTCAACGGGAATGAGTATGAATCGCAATGATTGGACGAAAACTCCTGCTGGAAAACGCTTTAGATGACATTGTGGTTTCAACTAATTAATTTTGTGTTTCGAATTCCAAGATGAAAATTGTCAAGTTCGGTACTGACCTCTTCCTGTCATGAAATCATCCAAGAATTTAATATGGAGGCAAACAATAACTCGCAAGTTCCTGCAACTTGTAGGTTATGGACAGAATATTAAATGAAACGCCGTATACGTGGGGTTGAATAACAAACATTGAAAGTCAACGTAGACGACCATTTCGAATTACGAAGTATTTCAATCAAAGTGATGCCTTAATTAAGAATCAATTACTTCACCGAATTTAGCTCATTAGGACAGACAATATACAAATCCCCAACCCTGTATAAAGCACAGAAATACATGTAAAACTGTGAAAGATAAACCAGGATTACCTTGTGATATATAAGACGCCAATGCTATTCTCACTCATTCTTTTGGTCAAGGTAATAAATACCGAAATCATCTTCGGAAATTGACCAATTCACTCTAGGGGAAATCCGACAACAGGGTTATAGAAAAAATTCGCGGATTTCAACAAAAATTTTGTCATAATTTTGGACTGATTCTTCCGAGAACTGCTTTATGGTGTGGGAGTGACTTTGAAACACTCGGTGTGGTGCGAAAACCAGTATTCGTAATGTTCGCGATCTTCTTCAAAGTCGATTTCTTTATTTGGCAAAGTGCTTCACAGTAAAGATGAATATCGGCCTTCGAATTGCATAATATGCGTGTAGAGGATACCATCAATGGAACGATGGTATGGTAATGTTATGTTGGGTATTTTACAATTTCTATGCATAATAATTCCTGAATTGTCAATGTTTACACTCAAGGGCAAGCTAATGATGATTGTCAATAGTAAAAATTATTAAAATAAAGTTAATCTACTGAAAATTATATGCGAATTAAAACAAGAATATATCAGACATTTGCTGTCATTAAAATGTGTTAACAAGTAATAGAAAATTATAATTTTTGGCAATTATAAATATTAGATTTATAATAAACTGTCTTGGATTTAAAAACAAACTTCTCATTATATGGACTTCACCTAACCTAACCTTGAAAAAAATCCAATGACAGTTTTCATTAGATTTCTTTATAGAGATGACTTCTCAATATTTAAATGGCTCATATAATACATATAAATGAATATGAACTTTCTGCCCAAGTTGATATACACATATACACTCACCTTTTTTCGTGCTGACCCTTGGCTTCGAATAAAATTCAAAATACACTTTGCACCAAAAATATGAAATTCCTCGGAGCTTCGTACAATTAATAACCGCAGCACCGAATCAAAACAAAAAAATCGCGTGCGACACACTAGACCCCTCACTTTCTCCTAAGAAAGTCTGCGATATTCACTCATACGAAAAAATAACAAACGAGACATTTGATCGGCGACAGCCCGAAGCCGAATGCACCGACTGCTAGATTTAGCCGACAGTGTTTGTTTGGTGCTCACAATACAACGAAGAGCGGAGAAAGCACATGGGCTCTCTCTCGTAACGAGCAGGGTAATGAGATCGTTAGGGGGTTTTCCGCCAGTGGTGGGAGTACGGAAGAAATGGGTACATTGGAATAATCAGTTATTGTTTTGCCGAATATTGGTAGTTTGTTCGAACATTTGATGAAATAATTTCATGAGACTAACTTTTCGGATTGTCAGACTAGTCTAAAAGCACTTGATGGGTACAGACTTACTTGGGAATAAATCAAGAAACTTCTGACACTTACAAGGTCAGATGTACACAGAATATCATTTTCGAGCTGTAAAAATTGTTTGGAGCCAAATAAGAAGTCGCTGGTGGTTACGCTCTTCTTTAGAATTCGAGCTGTTAATGAATGTGCGTGTTACTGAGAGGCAACTGTAAATCACTGATTGTAATTTATTACCCCTCAAGAGATTCAAGTTTGGTAAGATAAAGAAATCAAAAGACGATTCGCTGATCAACCGAACACGCGAACTGTATGCAACGTTATACAGTGTGTCCTATCAGTATGTAACACCTCGAATTTTTTGTGTGGATTCCTGTTTCGACTTCTTATTTCTCATTTTATTTGTTATTCAGTTCAATTTGTTTCATAAACACTCTTAAAAATTTACGTAAATAACGTAGAAGAAAAATCTAAAAGAATATATTTCAAAGCTTTGAACTTTTGTGCTTGATTGGTTGAAGCCGGCACTGGCTATCACACGCATATACAACAAAGTTGTTTACAGATACACAGTTATAACTTGCTTATCTTTCATACAAATATATTTGTATAAACAGTGAGTATAAGTGAATAGGTGCTCATAACCAACTCTGTCCCTGTCAATAGTGTCAATTCTCATTCATTTATTTTTTTCTCCTAGAGGAAATGAAAAATGACATTATGAACTGACTAAACATGACACACCCCGTAACGATACCTGTACAAATATACCGATAAGATAATATGTTAATGAAAATAGGTAACCATTCGCTTTTCGTTTACTATGATTAAAGACAGGTTGGGTGAGTTGGAAAAGGTGATTATTCAAATGTAATATACAAATACTTTCGAATAAGTTGTTTCTTCTTTTAGGCACAGAATGGAAAGAGTAAAGATGTCACAATTGAAGTGGATACTGTGAGTATGATCTCAATTTAAACTATCTGCCTTACCTAGTTACCTATAACCTATAAAATTTATAATAATAATGTAATGGCAAGATTGTATTTATAGCCTGAGTAGAATTATGATATGATGGTTGGAACTTACGTATTTTGGTGCAAAAAAACACGATCACTTTCAGAGATATTCCACTTTGAATTCCGAAATTCCACCTTATTTTTGAATGTTTTCGAACGAGATTGTACTCGTATAGTTTCATTGCAAATTTATTTATCAGCGAGGCACATAACATATTTTGAATATATTCACCATCCATTCACTATTACAATTAGATAATCATTAAAAACGCAATATTTTTCATGTTACAAACGTACAAATCCATTCGACATTTACTGTGGTTTGACAGTTGTTAAGGTTGACGGAATGATGTTTACATGCTGTCAAATTTGAATATTCAAAAATTTCAGGACGAATACATGATGGATCCACTGAATAAAAAGAATTTGAAAAATCATTGTTGACATGATATAAACTTTATTTCACTAGTCAACCAAGTTCAGTTGGAATATTGATATGATACGTTTGGTTATATATGATTTCCGAGCAAACGGTTGTATCCAGAATATTTAAGAGTATGACAACAAAGACATGGCATCAAATTTTAAAGACTATCGTTTCAATTACGAAATTTGGGATGATGAAACTGAAGATCCATATCAATGTCTGGAAGTACCTTTTAGCATAAAATGAGCTTGAATGTCGTATGATACTATATTCTGCAGTTTTTGTTGCATTACTCTCATAGTAGAATATTAATTTTGAATAGGTTCGAATTAGGTAATGTTTTTATTTATTTTATCAAACTACATGAGAATTCGGATGTGGTGGGTTTTTTTGAATGATAATACTGCGATAATAGGAACAACAACGCAAAATAGAAATTCGTAATCGCAATGTAACGACAGTAAATTCTTCATAAAAAAAATACTGCAAATTTAGATTCATAAAAAATTACTTTACAATGGGCCGATCTTATTTTATCGATTTCGTCAGGATACACAAGGTGAAAGTGACAAAAAAGAGTTGAGGAAAACATTCGAGAGAGCTGAAGTTTTCACACAATGGCTAGAAAGTATGGAGGAGAATGACAAAAATATCAATATTTACCTACATAAATTAGATTCTAATATCAACCAGAAAGGTGAGTGGTGAGTTAATTTGTGAAAGTCAGGGTACAAAATGAAACTAAAACGAATATGTAAAATTTATTAGGTTTTGATGAATGTATCCAGAACAGTAATAATCTCAATAATGTTTGCATGTGAAAAATTCACCCTAATTCTAGATATAGCAGACAAATTACAGGACCTGTTTCAAAACAACACCAGCATATCGCATAGAATTAACACAAAGCTTAAAGCATTCGAAGAAGAATTGAAATCCATAAATAGTGAAACAGCAGAAGGTCGAATAAAAAAAATTCAGTACACCACTTTGAAGGCTAGGTACATCAACATCTTCAAAAGAAATAATGAAGCTCTGGAAAATTACAAAACCATTCAAAAAAATCACTTGGATGGACAACTAAGAGCTAAAGGTATCAGAACTACTGATGAGGAATTAGAGTCACTATTGCAAAATCAAACCGATATCCAGCTTTTCACAGACAACGTAAGAAAAACTATTTTGTCTAATTAATTGTGTCCATATATGTTGACAACACTTGTTAGAATTTTATTGTTCTAAGACTGTTCTGATGATTTTTTGAGGATCTCTTAATATCAAAGTTGCACAGGGTGTGACTAATTTATGACATCCACAGTTTCATCATAAAAAACACATCAAGTGACTTAATCTTCCTAAAAGCATCCAATATTCACAATATCGATTATTAAACTCTTTCAATTAAGTTGAACCTTTGACTTGATGAATAAATAATCCAGATGGTTTTATTTTTTACTTTCTTAACACATTGTAAATTTGATTCAAATGAAGAGATTGTTCAAAAACCATCACAGAACAA
Organism: Plagiodera versicolora; assembly: GCA_037013635.1. NCBI lineage: Eukaryota > Metazoa > Arthropoda > Insecta > Coleoptera > Chrysomelidae > Plagiodera > Plagiodera versicolora. The sequence continues at coordinate 1,651,294 of CM072988.1, forward strand.
ATTGTTCTGAAAATTCCTCAAGACATAACCATTCAAATGTTTGCCACTAATTCAACAAACACCCTGTATATTCATAACATATGATGAGGTTGCTTAGGACTATCTTGATAATATTTTTGGAGAAGATTTTTTTGGGATTCAGATAAATGAATAAAAGAATCATGCAACATTATTTTATTATTCAATCATCACTTTGAAAATTTTAGATAATTGCAGAAACACGCGAGGCTAAACGCGCTTTGGCAGACATCGAAGAAAGGCACCAGCAGTTGCTCAAAATCGAGAGAATGCTTGTAGAAGTCAGAGATTTATTCCTGCAAATGGCTATTTTAATCGACGAACAGGTACATTCATTTGGACTCCTAGAAAAACCGAATTCCATTTGATTATTTATAGTTGTCACAATTTATTTTGAAGCCTCATGATATAATATTAAATGTGTATTAAATTTTTCATACTGTTGTTTGGGGATAATTCTTTGATGAACATACATGATAAACTATTTTCAGCAAGATTTGGTAGACCGTATAGAATACCAAGCACAATTAGCAAAAGAACATGTTGGTAAAGTACCAAAACTCACCCAGGAAGCTGCAACAAAGAAAATAAAATATCTGAAGGTATACGAACAATTATTCTGAGACCGTCCAAATAGTGTTAATGTGGATCGAGTATCTTATGCAACCAAAAATACATTAAATGAAATCCACAATGGATGAAATTCTTTTGAGTTGATGAATCACTGAATACTCATCATTTTGGACGATCACAAACTGAGTGTTTTTTTCATTACCTAATTAATATTACAGACGGTGGTACTCAATTATTTTCTCAAATATTTTTATCAACATCGAGCCTATAACATTCAATATTGTTTTTTTTTCAGTGCAAAATTTACACGGGGATTGTTGTCGCAGTTTTAATTCTTATTCTCCTTGTTTCGCTTTTCAGATGATATCCTTCAAAACGTATTTGTATTATATAAATTTTATAGATGGCATACATATCTCAAAACTAAACAGAATTTCATACGAACATTGAGTAAAGGAAATTTGTTACCTGTGTTCAACTGTTTTTTATTTCTCTTCGAATAATTCTAAATCTGAATCACTTCATGGATACAAAAACACGGATTTACCTCAGTAGAAAAAAGTTATTTGACTGAAACAAAGCAATCTCAAATTATTCACTAATATATTTTGGACGCCCTTTTTTACACAAATGTGATGATCATTATCTTGTTTATGCAATTTTAAAATTCAAGTTCCAAATAAAACATATATAGATAATTAGAGAAGTTGATGGGTTTTTCATTTGTTTTTAATTGTCAACTGCAAGTTGAATATCCAATCAAAGATGTGCGGTCACATAAATTATAATAATAATTTATAATGTCAATAATTTATTGTTCATCAGCCAAGATATTTTGAGGTGAAAATAGGCTAGTAAATATGTTTCACCCACTGTTTTTCTGAAATTGTTTGGATTGAGGCAATTTTTTCACATTAAAGACAGCCTGATTCAGTTCAGATCATTCTAGATAGTGGGTATCCAATTCTTACTGCATGCAATTGAGTCTATTCTAACTTAATTCAAGTTAAAATGTTTTCATTGTTGTATTTCAACATCAGTTCGACATCCACTGGACTATGTCGATGAATTTGCTTCCTTGTTATAAATTCATGAATCCAACATAAAAGTATATTAGTTATTTCAAACTCAACGAACATAAGACTTATAAAAGACATCTATCTATTTTTCATGACCTTGTTGCATTTAATCATTCACCAACGAATATTATTCAGTAAACAAACATTCAGGCATCGTTATGTCAGTCTTGTTAGTTGTATGTATTATTGCTGTGGTAATTTTCATTTATTACCTATGGGGTAGTCAAAAATTCTTCAAGTATTTCGTGGTTATGCCTGGACCAGCGTCTTATCCTATCATAGGAAACGCTAACGAGTTTTTCAAAGATCCCGGTAAGTGAAATCATGATATCTATATTGGTGCATGCTTATATTCAATGAAGTGAAAAATAATAATACCTATTGCTCATGCAAGAATTAAGATAGAAGAAACTTGATTATTTGAATAATTCATCATCTCAAATAAAGACCGAAAATTCCATAACAAATATTAAAAATGTGCTCAGACAGAACATAAAAATGGGAAAATGCTGAAAACAATTTCCAAACGAAGCAAAACAACTCAGAACAAAAATAAGCGCCATTAGTCCGGTCAAGATTGAAATTCTTTAATATTGTTCAACCAAAATATGTTACAATGTTATGTTATCATGTTATAACAATTCAAAAAATTGCCATTCATAACATGCAAAAATTCCTACGCCATCTATGGGCTATCCAGCACATTTGTACGAATTTTCAACTCCATGAGATTTTTTGCAAGCTTATATACCAAATTTGGCCGGGCTATATATGATATCTGACTTTGATTTCATCATTTGTTTTCTATACTTCTGCTTTTAATTTCAATTCAATGTTTTCATCGTTAATGTTATTGTAAATAATTTATTTGAATTATTCGTACTTTGCTACGAAGCCATTTATATCTGTCGAAAAGATGAAGTGGTTCTGAAACATAATTGCTCATTTGTAACAACCGGTTATAGAACAGATAAAGATATCTTCTCATTTGAATAGTTCGATTTTAAAATGTTGGTTCTGATAGTGCTTGTGGTTACGCTATGTTTATATTTCTATTTGAATTCGAAATGGAAAATGATCAATGAACATTGGCATTACATCCAGGACATACCAAATCCGAAAAGTTACCCTATTATTGGAACTTTACAATCTGCAGATAGTGGTTAGTCATTATTGATGGGGTTTGTATTTTTGAATAAAGCAGATAGTTTTGTGTGCAACTCAAAAAATAATTTCATTACACAAAATAAACTTTTCTCAAGTACACATGGAGAAGGAGAATATATGAGGTTATGTATTGTTATGCGGTTCAATTTATCAGTAAAATTTTATTTTAGCGATATCAGTTCTTGATAGAAGTGCCATGAGTAAATGAATGATGTCAATCAACATTCCATTGTTTGTAATCTATTCTAATAGTACTATATTTATGAGAGTTATTTCAACCAAAATAAATACTGTTTTTGTTTTATATATCATTCATTTCAGTGGGACTTTTCAAGAGAGATAGACAGAGAGCCAATGAGTTTTATCCAATCTATAAACTGTGGAGTTTAAATTTTTATTTTGTTTGTCTCATTTCACCAGAAGATATTGAGGTAAGTAAGAAAATATGAAAAAATGCCATATTTCTTACGAATTGACATGACATGTGTAATTTCATTGGTGCATTCTTATTTATTCTTTTCTTATTTGCTGTATGAATAAAATTCGAACATAATTTCAGCTAGTCCTGAATAATGTTCAACACATTACAAAGAGTACAATCTACGATTTCTTGCATGGTTGGTTAGGAACTGGTTTACTGACAAGTTCTGGTGATATAAAAAAGAGCATTCTGTGACGAAATCCCGTGAACTGTTTTGTTTCTGCAGGTTCAAAATGGCACAGGAGGAGGAAGATTCTGACACCTGCATTTCACTTTAGTATTTTACAACAATTCATTGACATATTCAATCAAGAAACAAATCATTTGGTGAATGTTCTAGAAGGCAAATGCCACAAATCTTATATTGATGTGGTGAAACCAATTACGGATTATACTTTGAACTCTATAGGAGGTAAAGTAGAGAATCCAAGCATAATCATCCATTAATTTTCTCACAGTCTCCATAAATATTTCTACTCATTATATCATAACACATCAGCAAATATGTCTCTTATTTCCATACACAATTTGAGCATGATGTTTTTAATCAAGGTCAAATACTATTAATTGTAATTTATATCTACTGTTCAATGTTATAACAGAAACATCTTTGGGAGTGAATCTCAACAAAGAATCCAGTGCTAACACCTACAAAAAGGCAATTCATGAATATGGACACATTATGGTCTACAGAGTTGTGAGACCATGGCTCTACCCATCATTGATCTACAATCTCACCAAAAAGTATGTTAGATTCAAAGTGGTGAAATTCGAAAAACAAAACTACAATTCTTTTTTTCCTGATTATATCAAACTTGATTGATTGAATCTTTTATTTTTTGAACACAAAAATTCACCAATAATAATTCAAAGCGATGGTAGAGTTCAATGAATTGAATACTACATGGTTATATTTTCAATTTTTCTCAAAATCATGCTTTTTTTATTGTGCCCCATTTTACCCATTTAAAGTACGCACGTTTTTTTAAGTTACCATGGCAACATCATCGATTAAACGAGAAACGTGAAGTCCAAAGGACAAATTTTTGATTATTGATTTGACAGGATTGCCTTGTAAACGTCAAATGAAATATTACTGATGAATGCAAAACTTCATTCAAACGTAAAATGTGGCACCAATAAAAAAATAGCGTAAAGTATTCGTGGATCTAGTCTTTGGCCTTTTCATTCACTTATACTTTAATAAACCATTTTCTGATTATTACAAATGTCCGAATAGGTCCAAATCTGACAACGCTATTATTAAAATTCTACATGACTTTTCAACCAATGTCATCGAAGAGAGGAAAAAAATTGGTTCGGATAGTAAAAAAATCTCAAGTGTTTCATACTCTGGGAAGAAGAGGTTAGCTATGCTAGATCTGATGCTAGCTGCTAAAAATGAAGGCGCTGATATTGATGATGAAGGTATCAGAGAAGAAGTGGATACTTTTATGTTTGAGGTGATTGTTAATTCATTGTCTTTTAGTATGAATAATGATGAATAGTTTAATGGTGTAATTGTATTTTTTGATAGGGTCATGATACCACTTCAATGGCAATTTGCTATTCTTTAATGGCCTTAGCTAACGAACCTGAAATACAGGTGAGTTTCAAATTTATTCGTGAATATTTCAAACATCTGTTATCTAACAAATCCTCTTCTAGAATAGACTTATTTTTTATGTTTCAAAGTCACTATCCTACTTAGATAAATAGATGCATGATTCAACATTGTTATGAAAATTGTAAAAGAAGTGATTGAATCAAAAAATTGATATTACCCAGATTTAAGCTAGACAGTGATTTATACTTTCTTACTATAGGAAAAAGCCCGCGAGGAAATTTTAAGAATAGTAGGCAAATACCCAAAAAATCCCTCCTACTCAGATTTGGTAGAACTGAAATATACAGAACGTTGCATTAAAGAATGCCTGAGGCTTTATCCAAGCGTGCCTTTCATATCCAGAACTACCGGCGAAGAATTCAGAACATATACAGGGTACACGGTTCCAAAAGGGGCCAATGTGAACATTTATATTTTCGATATGCACAGAAGTGCGCATGTTTGGGAAGACCCACTGAAATTCGATCCAGACAGATTTTTGCCGGAGAATATCTCGAAAAGACATCCGTTCGCCTATTTGCCTTTCAGTGCTGGTCCCCGAAATTGTATTGGTTAGTAATTAGTCATAAATAATCACCATTATTCACCTTTCTGTCGCTGAAATTTAGCCATTTCAATTTTATTTTCCACAGAGTGAATTTTCAAGGGTGGTTTGAATATTTGATAGTTTTCGTGATTTCAAATTGTGAATATTGAATTGATTTATTTGCGTAGGACAAAAATTCGCGATATTGGAAATCAAGGCAGCCTTATGTGGTATACTGAGGAAATTCAATCTCGAAGCAGTCGATGAACCTGAAGATATGGTGTTTAAGGCCGATTTAGTTTTGAGACCAGCTGGAGAGATTCGAGTGAAATTCGTGAGAAGAGAATAAATGAAATTTCTATAAATTATTAATTAGAAAAAACTTGATGTAAAAACTGCAAACTTTATAGTTTCACTGCCATCCTGTAGATAACTCAGAAAATAATATTACTGTTGAACAGAATGAGGAAAATTATAAAAAAAAGATATTTATAAGAAACTGGTAACTGTATATGTATGTATATCATAATGTTTGTGATGATTATTTGTGATATTGTTTCGTCCTTGATGAATAAATTGTGCAAGGAAATGATTGTTTTATCACCTCAAATAACCTAGTTTGGGTTACATCATTGGTAATTGGTCGAAATTCGTCAATTAATGTTTCACTACAACAGACGAGTAATAACGATACGAAATGGGCATAGTTGACAAGAAAAATGGACTAGGGATGTAAAAAAAAAAATTCAATTTTGACAGAATAAATCTATTTAATAGTCACCGCTTCAATTCGCTACAGATTCACAGAATTTCAAAGATAACCAAAAAATCTAAACACGTGTCAAGAATCCAACATTGAAATCAAGTGAAATAATGCTAAATAAAATCGATATTGTTACCGTCTCTAATTCAATTAAATATTTTACAATTCCACGATTCAAAACGATCAAGAAATCTACACCAATAATATTTTATAAATACAAAAGTTTACAAAACCGTGAACAAACAACTAAGAATTTCAATCCAGTGAATTCGCATCTACTAATTGGAGGCCTATAATAAATAATTCATCATCTCACCAATAAAATACTATGTGTAGACAGATAATACATAAAAATTCTTGGTTTGAAAATATAATAGAGTTCTCGGCGCGTAATGCACTCACAACAAAAAAATCATTTCTTCAAACTTAAAAAAAATATTTAATCGAAACTTCTAAAATTCATTGTGTACATTGTAAAATAATAATCAACCTCATAAACGTTTCAAGTTCTTTTTCTTATCTTTCAGAATTTTTTTCTTTTCAGCTGACAATTTTTTGTCACCTGCGTGTTTTTTAGCCAACGGTCCTTCCCCTGGCAAACCTTTACATTTATGTTGCTGAAAAAAATTACGAAACTATCAATGAAAAATCAGTAAACTATTTTCATCCTGACCATAAAAAAGAAATTCGACAATAAATCTGTAGAAATTGAAACATAAATTAATTTTATCTTTATCAATATCTGGGAACTAATTTCATCAAACATGTTAACATAAGATCATTGATATAATCCCTAGAGATTGAAGTTTTTGTCCCCAATAGTTCATATCAATCATCATTTAAGCTGGCAGTGTGCATGTCCAAAAGTTCTAGTTTTAAATGTTAGTCATTATCAATGTTTGATTAGGTTGATTTGATGTTGACTTCTCAAATGAAATCAAATATGTTTGTTTGTTCTTTTCCATTAGTAGACAGTAAATAGAGATCCTAAAATTAGAGCTGATTTTGTCAAATTAAGAAATAATCAACTTTAAAACATTCAAAGATAGTTTCAGAAGCTGAAGAATATGAAGAAAGATGAATTTTTTCATATTTATTCATAATCTGTTTCAACTAGTCAATTTCATTTGGTTATGAAGTTTCATGGATTCCATAATTCAGCTGTATTTCCGGTTTACAACAAAAAAAATCATAGACCTACCTGTGCATGAATCTCAGTCATCATTTTTGCTCTTTGTGAATAATCATCATAATGTTCCAATAATAGCTTACCAGCTTCTTCATTCAATGCAGATTCAGCATTGGGAACAATTAAAAGGCATTTTATAGTCTGAAAAAGTGAAAATTGATCATTGGAATATTTGCTATAATATGTAGGATTGGTGATATATTATTATACCAAAATCTACATCAAGAGGTGTACAGCAGAGTTGAAATTTTATATTATTATATATGATCATGACAGTGTATAACTCACAAGTAAAATATGTTTGATTCCGAGATCAGATTTCCAATCCTTTTTTAGTGTATTAACACAAATTTCTCCATTAGATGCTACATTGGGGTGAAATATTTTAGTAGTAAAGTAGGCTTTTGGAGGTTCTGCAGGAAATCCTTTACCAAGGGTAAGTTTCACCTTGAACATCCCTCCTACATAAGGTGTACCTGCACCAAGAACAAGGTTGGTTAGAACATTGTAATTTTTTATGGATTATTATATACCAGCAGGTCCATCTATAAAAGCTTGTATATCAGTCACATCCTCATCATTTATTTGAACTTTGATTCCTTCAGGTGGGTTCGAGACTAGGTCCTGCATTTCCTTTACGACTCCTCTAATTATTTGTGGGGAGAGGTTTTCTACATTGTTAGACATCTAAAAGTTAATATTTCAATAGTAATTGGGTTAATTATCAAGAATATTTTGAATAACTTACGTTTGCAGTAGAAGTCAGTATATAAAATATCTCATAAATACCTCAATCAAAACGTAAACGTAAGACCTAAACGCCTAATAAATCAACATAGCAACGATCTCGGCTTCTAAGGGACGTATAAGTCGGACATATTTTGAATTTTCGATTTTACGGACCAATCAAGTGAATTGAATTCCTATTTCATGTCATCTTTCATATCTTTATTGTTTGTGCCACAGAACATATACTGGTAATTGATCCGGTATAACGTGAATGAAATTCGCTTGAATGCGTTCTTCTCTCACGTCAACCGATCAAGAGATTGAATATCGAATAATTTCCGAACAGCAGGGCGGCTTTGAGATTCTACCATTCATAGATGTGTTCGTCTTATGGAAAAATTAGAAATATGCAGGATATAATACAACAATTTTGAAATTTAGAAATATTTTTCATCATTGTTTTGGAATCAACCACTAGATAGAGCTAGTTTTCTTGCATCCACAACAAAGAAGATAGTTTTTTCTGCTGCCAACTTGGCTGCCACGCTATTCATTTAAATTAAAGATAGAAGAAGATCCTAACGTTAACGTTCGTGGAACTACTTCAACTTTAATTATCTAGAATAAAGTTGAAAAGAGCTCGAAACGTATAGTTTGAATAATCCCAAGAATACGGCGTATAACATTGATCTTAATAGTAGATTTATCTATAGAATTTATGGAGATAAAAATGAGAAATGATGGAAAGAAAGAATAGATGAATGCTCTTTTGATACAAAAATCAAATTTTGGTTCGTAAAAATACAATCATATAACAGAAAAAAGGTAGAAACTACTTACTAACCTTTAGAAGTCAATAGTGACAAGTCTGACAGTCTTTCTGCTCCAGCGGAGCCCTAGAGGCATCTTTCAATCAGTCAGAGGAGTCCGAGTTCTGACGATCTTCTAATAGCCAGCAAAATTTTATTTGAAAATATTTCAATCATCCTGTACACACATTTCGGTATCACAGAGATGACTAGTTTAATTATGCAACCCTATTAATCATGCGTAAAGGAATTGGCAGACTGATAAGAAGACACATATTACTCAGTCGATTTTAAACCTCCGTTGGGTTCGGACGTGCGTGACGAAAAGACTTTCTCGTGCGGTGGAAAGTTTTCGCGAGTGTTTCCAGTGATACCGTGTGTTTGTGACTGTGTGTGTGTGCTTCTAGGACAGTGGGCATGTTGAGAAAAATTAATGGGTGAGTTTTTTTGCATGTCACTTCACACAACTGAACGATTTTGAAATTTTCCATGATGATTCGGCGAATTTTAATATTGAAATGTACTGATTTCTTGGTGAAATTATATTTTCAAAGCGGCGTTTTCAACGTTTTCTCATGATGAATACATAATAAATGAACCCTTTCTTAACATTCAAGAAAAGAAGGTGAAATTTCAACTTTATATCAATACGAATTCGTTTACTTGTACGAAAATACGAAGTACCAACAAAAATGTTCATAAAAAGTACAATTTTATAGATTCATTTTTAATTTTGTTATAGATGGCATGTGTAAACAAATGATGCACGGTGACGTCTGAAAACAAAAATAGGATAGAAGGTGTAACTACTACTACCAAATGGTGAGTGATTTTTTGATTCCTGTAACTTTTACAACCCCACATTGAGCTTTTGTCTTTTCACTTTCAAATATTTCACATTCCACTTCTTAGCTCCTCATAAAACCTATTTCTAACTTACTGACTTTCTTTTTATTGTATCGATTTGTTAGGTTTTATTTTTTTTTCTTTCAATTTGTGTAATCAATGGGCAGAAGGGCTTAGGTCGATAGCCTATTGGATCAGTGTAAATTGTTTCAATAATGGACATTTATTATTATTATTGAAATTTTCCATTATATGATTTCTCGAATTCAGATATTTATTCTTGAGATTTAATGAATTTTTTCTGTTGTTACAGGTAGTAAGTAGTTCTTCTAGAAAAAGGTAAGTGATTTTTGGGTTATGCATGACTTTTTGCACGAATTTCAGCGGGTGCACCCACAATATTTCGACGAACTATGGAATTTGTAGGATTATAGAGAATCCTTACAGTCGAGATATACGTTAAGTTTTTCCAAATTTCAATTCTTTGATGTTAACTTCACTTTTCCAAATTACACAGGCCTACCATTTTTTTTTTCGTGAAAAAGTGTTTTCAAGTGACAGGTCGTTTAACACACAGTACATCAGAATACTGATTAGAACGTTTATTTTCGAATTGAAATCCTCGACATCGCAGTAGCAAAAGTAACAGTCGTCTCCAGTGCGATGGTACAAATCAAAACTACAATCGAAAATGCGCTTGACGAAATCAAGCATGCCGTCAAGTGATTCACAGCTAGAAGTTCCATCGAAATTCAAATGCGGTGGGTCGAAAAGCGAATTTTCTGCCCGATCATTAACGACAGTTGACAACCTCACCCGATAACACGCGCGGTACCCTTACGAGGGGAGAGTATCGACTTTTGGTGTTTGTAAGTTTTCCTCTCTGCAAAAGAGGCCGTCACCTTAAGAAGTCGGTATGAGAGTGTTTTTCGTGGTCGTGGGAGTCTTCCTAGTTCTTGATGTAGGTAGAAAATTCGCTTTTCGACCGAACGCATTTGAATTTCGATGGAACTTCTAGCTGTGATTCACTTGACGGCATGCTCGATTTCTTCAAGCGCATTTTCGATTGTAGTTTTGATTCGTACCATCGCACTGGAGACGACTGTTACTTTTGCTACTGCGATGTTGAGGATTTCAACTCGAAAATGAACATTCTTTTCAGTATTTTGATGTACTGTCTGTTAAACGACTTGTTACTTGAAACACTTCTTCATGAAAAAGAAGGTAGGCCTGACGATTAAGATGACAAGTTTCCAAATGAAGTGCATTTCATTTCAGGAATTATTTCATTTCAGGAATTATTCTTTTTCAGGAATTATTCTTTTTCAGGAATTATTCTTTCTCAGGAATTATTCTTTTTCAGGAATCATTCTTTTTCAGGAATTATTCTTTTTCAGGAATTATTCTTCTCAGGAATTATTCTTTCTCAGGAATTATTTCATTTCAGGATTTTTTTTCAGGAATCATTCTCTTTCAGGAATTATTTTATTTCAGGAATTACTTCATTTCAGGAATTGATTTATTTCAGGTATAAATTCATTTCAGGATTTATTTTTTTCAGGAGTTATTTATTTCAGATATTAAACAATAGAAAGTGCATTTTGCAATTTTGTATGAATGCCAGTAAACGAATTTCAGAAATTATTTTATTTCTGGAAGGGGTAAATGCAGTGAAATAACTGTAAAACATGAAATAAGTGCCGCATAGACTTTTCAGACACGAAATCTGAAACAATTAAGTGCGAGTGCATTTTGCAATTTTGTACAAATGCCAATAAACGAATTTCAGGAATTGATTTCAATTTCTGGAAGGGGTAAATGCTGTTCGACTATCATCTGGTTAATTCATTCAGATGATCAGTCCTTAGTGAAATAAGTGAAATCGTGGAATAAGTGCCGCTTAGACTTTTCAGAAACATAATCTGAAACAATACGAAATGCATTTTGCAATTTTGTACATTCGCCAATGAACGAATTTCAGGAATTAATTTTAATTTCTGGAAGGGGTAAATGCTTTTCGACTATCATCTGGTGATTTCATTCAGATGATAGTTCTTAGTGAAATACGTGAAAAAAGTGAAATAAGTGCCGCGTATACTCTTCAGAGACGTAATCTGAGACAATATGAAGTGCATTTTGCTATTTTGTATAAATGCCAATGAACGAATTTCAGAAATTATTTTATTTCTGGAAGGGGTGAATGCAGTGAAATAATTGAAAAACGTGAAATAAGTGCCGCGTAGACTTTTCAGATGCGTAATCTGGAACAATAATATATATGAAGTGCATTTTGCAATTTTGTACAAATGCCACTGAACGAATTCCAAGAATTAATTTTAATTTCTGGAAGGGGTAAATGCAGTGAAATATTTGAAAAACGTGAAATAAGTGCCGCGTAGACTTTTCAGAGAGGTAATCTGAAACAATAATATATGAAGTGCATTTTGCAATTTTGTACAAATGCCACTGAACGAATTTCAGGAATTAATTTTAGTTTCTGGAAGGGGTAAATATGTGAATATTTTTGAAAAACATGGTTTGTAGGCCTACTGGGGATGCTTCCATTAAAAAAAGCAACGCATTGAGAACTCTACCTCTTGGGTAATGACGGAAACGAGTTCAAATGTATTTTATTTCGCAGGCGCTTATTATAATTGAATCATTTTCAGATAGCACATCATCAGCGCAGATTTTGGTGAAAATGTGTTCGAGGAGAACGGGTACCTGAAAGGTGATTTGTCCTCGCAATAACCTGTACATTTGTTATCAACAAATAAAATTCAACAATACACTGAGTTGATAGTTAATAAATATTATTCACCACATTTCACTTTATTTCTCCTTCGTCTTGTACTATTGAAATTAGCTGCTAGCTGCCAACTTCACATTGCCAAAAATAGATATTCATGCATTATGCGACATCTATGATATCACATTGAAACGAAAATTAATCGCATTCTATCACAGAACAATAATTCGGCGTTCAAGGCTACATTTATTTTCTTTGTGTAGCGCTTCTGTTTATTGTTTGATTTGGTTGAGGAGTGGAATAAAAAATTCGAAAACTTCAATCACTGTCGGTTGCATTCAGCGTTGTCAAAGTGAAGAACTTTTGAGTAGGTATTTAATATTTTCAATATGTCTGAAACCGTAAGTGAATATAGTATCATACCAACATTTTGTTTGTTTAATGCTTCTCCATTGAAGGAAACAGATTCATTTATCTCCAAGACATACGAAAGTAACTTCATTGGAGATACTCCTTACGGAAATTTCCTCAGATCATATGATGAATCCTTGTCAATTCCTCAAATTCCCAATGAATACAAGTTATCCTATGCACCAACAATGGTAAATCTTTTGTACACCTAATATCCCACTCTTATACAGTATAATCAATAAATCTTTGTGTTAATGTCATGTTATTCATTAAATAATTCACAGGAATCTCAAATACGCAGACTGAGATTATCAATGGAGGCTTACAGAGAGTTGATGCTGCATATCAATAGCTTTCTCTTATGGGAAAAACATTGGCACCCTACAGCAATTTTCGGAGGTAGGAGCTTGTGTTTAGGTTATAAATGAAGAATTCTATTTCACATGAGTATGGAAACATAAAAATAATATATGAGAAGTAGGAACAATAGTGATTATTTATGTTTCACGTTATTTTTTGTCCATTTATTGTCTGAAAACTATGTGAAATACTTCTCTTTCTAGGATGTACAGCAGTGTTTATTATGCTCTGGGTCAGTGACCCAACCATTTTGACTGTTGTCTCCTCTCTTGGACTGATAGTGACAATTGCAGACTACATGCTACCCACTATTGTATCCTCAATCTTCAAATCAGACACTTGGACCACTGAGAAACAGAGACAATATGAAGACATCTGTACCAACATCATTCTATACAAAACCAAGTTTGAATTGTTGGTTACTTCTTATTATAGAATGAGAGTTACAAACCCAAAAATGGTGAGTCTTTTCATTATATAACTCTGATTAATAATACATACTCAATAATGAACAATTTGTTTCAGTACTTCAGCATGACAATCTTTGGACTTGCTTTTCTTACTTGGATTGGCAGTGTTTTTAACAATTTATTACTAACTTACCTGTTTGTTCTTGGTGTCCTCATGCTGCCTGGCATGATTAACAAAGGATTCTTGAACAAAGGACAAGATTTTATTTCTAAAATCTTTTCCAATTTGGTGGAAAATGCCAAATCCAAAGTTTGCCAGAAAAAGGTACAATAAGGAGTTCTTCCCTAATTTATATTAATTTTCTGAAGTTCATCCAAAGGGATACACTTTGCTCAAATCCTTTTGGCATTCTTTGAAGTAATGTTTTTTTTCAATTGATAAACTACAAGTGATACTTAGACTGATTTTATGTACTGAGAAATGTAGGTATTTTATAGAAAATTAAAAACTTGTCAAAACTCGTGCTTTGTTGATTTTTCAATTTATTTATATAAAATTGGTGGATATCAGTTTTAATTGTCATCAGTCTCGTCTTCTGCCAAATGCGTATCGTCTGAATCACTTCCTAACACGTGTTCTCTGTCCATGTCAATGCCCAGAATATCTTCGAACAAGGTATCAAACGTCATTGTCTAAAAATAATGAATTGTAGCAAAAATTTTTTCACGATGCTGAAGAAAGTGACACCTTTGGTAAAAAATCAAAGACATTATCTTCGGCATTTTCGCACCTCATCAACGTTTTGAAGCACTTGAATAAATTAGAGCGACTCATAGTTTCACCTGAAATAAAGATTTGATTATTGCATTATTTCGTCGGAATAGTTGAGGATTGATGTTGAATTCATACTAAGCGAATGCACTTTATTCTGAACAAATTGAGTAATGGCTGACTTGACATATGACACACCTGAGGATTGCAACAATTCGATCAATTCTTCTGTATCAATTTCTTCACTTCCATCGTACTCTCCCGAACATAATATTAGTGAATCGAAAGCTTCTTTCAAGTCTTGTTTAGAATACCCATAAACTGGCTTGTGGTTACAGAAAAGTTTGACAAAATCAATAAAGTTTACCTCTTCGTTTATTTTTTGGGATTCATCCATGTTCCTGAATTTCACATCAATCATTATATTTTCTAACTGAAAATGAGCATGAAGAAGTTAATTTATTTATTCGGAATTATTGATGAACCCTGGAAAAATTTGGCTCGAATGTATTTAATCCAAAAATCATAGAAAATAAAATATAACGATGTGAAAACAAAAGTCAACCTTTGAAATAGAATACAGGTAAAGACAAAAAGGAAAAGAATGACTCCCAAACACTGAAATCTTTGTCAGAAATATTCTTTTCATGAGTTGTTATTGAAAAATTTTAATAATTGTTGATCAAGATCATTTCAGGAATTCTAAGAATGAAGTCCTAAGACCTAACCTCAAACTCTGAAGGATAGAACCCACAAGTCCTAAACAAATCTGGAATCTCCGTGATGGATATGCTATCTGACACTCTCCGAGGCAAGTCTATATTTTCCTGTTGCAAAATCTGCATGTAGTAGAACTGATCCTTAATCTCTTTGAATAGCCAGCCATTATAGCCTCCTTCAATGAGGCAATAGTAGGGCTCCAGTTCTTTTCCGCCAAGAACTTTCATGATCTCCACTGCTTTGGTGTTAATTTTCCATTTTAGTACGCAGCGGTCGTTCGTACCGAATGTGAAGATGTAGCTACCGTCAAAGGAAATATCGAAATCTTGGAGCTGTAAGCGTTCAATGACAAGATTTTTTTTGGGGGAAATAATGAGTTTGAAAAGGAACTCACCCCTTCAGGGTGTGCCAAATATCCGACGTACTTATACGGATTTCCGTCAGGTGGCAATATGTGTATACCGAAATGTTTGTCAGTTGAGAATATCATGTATTTGGACTCGCATTGGGGCATTATCTACAAGAAAAATCAACTCACAATAGACTTTTCAGAGGAAATTATTGTAAATAGGCGGGCAGGTATTGAATTTTTAAGAAATAGTCACTATACTGTGTAGTTATAGCTCTAAAATAATTTTCATGATATTTTTATTGATACACCCTTTTACTTGAATTTGTGGCTGCAATATCAAATGTCCTTGGTATGATTCGATGCATATTCTGAGCATGGTAAAAAAATTGCGTTGAATATTGAGAAATTGAAATTTTATGATTTCTGTACAGATTGATAATTTTTATTTTCGAATAGTTTCTGTGAGAATAATTTGCACTGGAATATAAAGCGTTTACCATCATTTTGTTTATCATCTGATTCTTGAAGCATCCAAACGCCGGAGCCAAAACCAATGATTTAGGGACCTTCGACGATTGATACAACAATTTCAGTTTATGCTGCAAAAATTACAAGTTCATTAGGAGATTTAAATAACCAGAGATATTCATAACAATATTTGTAGAATCAAAAATAATGGAGAGTTGATAAGGTAGTTTTTTTCTACTTCCTGATATTATTCTAGTTATCTGTTTCATTATTTATTATCATAAAAATTGTTACCGATTTTGAATCATAACGAATTTCAACATTGATTACATGAGTAATTGACAGGAAATGCGTTTAATGACGTTTTAATTGATATTACAAGGTGCGCCTGTCATTGATGAAGTTGACAAGTTTCAAACTTTGGAGTCATTGAAAAATTTATGCATTTACCTGCAGGCCTACATAAATAAATAACACAAAAATATTGTAATTCGTATTAAAGTAATGAAATCTGAAATATAATATTGTGAATGACTTTTTTATAAAAACATTCACCTTATTATCTGCGATGAGGATATACCCCAGCTGTCTATCCGGACCTGTAGACACCCAATAAGTAAAACACATCGGTATGGCGGATTGTTCTATTCGATCTCTACTTGTTATGCCGAACTCCTCGATTCTGAAAACCAAATTTCAGATCAGCAATGTGGATTTTATGCTATCCACTAATTTCTTACTCGAGATTATCGTTGTTGTATTCTACGAGATGCCTGTCTTTGGAAATCGTGTACAGCTTCAAGCACACATCTCCTGGTACGAACATGAGATCGTGGATTTCCGCATAGTGAGGCCTTATTTTTCCTTGAAACTCCCATTCGCCCTTTTCGATGATGTAACTGAAAATTACTACAGCTTGATTGTCATCCTGAAAAAAAAAGGGTGCATGCATGAATGTCTTCAATTTATAATGATACTTTTTCTTTCGAGTGGGTAGACGAAATTATACAAAATTGCTTTTTATTTCCAATGTTTATAGGTGAAAATACAGGGTGACTTCTTTGGAGCATCCTATTAGGGGTATTTTGAAAAGAAAAAGAAACTTTCTTAAAAACATACAGGAGTAGTAGGAATATATTTTTGGTGTTCCCTTTGATATGATATACTTAAAAAATTATTATTGTTTATACATGACAAATGAATATTTTCAAATACCAATTCTGATCAAAATAAAATTCACTTTGAATATATGAACGAAAATCTTACAAAGTAGGCGAATTGTATGGGTCTGTGTGAAAATTCGATCTTCATTACTTTACGTTTTGTAATCTTGTATGGAGTCGATATTTTTGGATTCAGTAAAACTGATTCCAAAATCCAAATTTCACCGTTGCTTCTACCACAAACCAAATGAAATGCTGGAAAAATTTCAGTATGAAGACCTTTTCTTTATCACATGAAAATTCGATATTGATAGGGCACTTTCATTTGTTTATTACTATACGTACATTCTGGACTGTACTTGATGCAGGTAATGACAGCTTTTTCACCATTTTCATTGGTAGCAGGTGGAAGGATGGTGCTTCTTATAAGTTCGTATGTTTCGTAATCCACCATTGATATTTTGCCACTTGCATAGGCAATCACTAGATAGTTCCTGAAATGATCAAGAATAATAAATCACTAAATTAAACTCGTTACGAGATCAATTGGAAATGTTTTAGTTCCCAGTAGTGTACATGTTTTGGATTGGAATATACAGGAAGTTTAGTATTTAGAATTTTTAGCAAACTGTCTGAAAACTTACAATTCACGATGGGTTGTTATAGCAGACACAAAATCATCTGCGATTTGGAATATTGGTGTACATATGTTTCTGATGCAATCAATTGCATAAACATTTCCATCTACTGTTCCTGAAATCAGAAGAAATTCACAATGAGTGAAATGTGAATGTGAACCAAAAAACCGTACTGTGCATTAAATATGTATATTCATCATATTCAAAGATAATATCTTGTGATTTATTTTGATTGAATCCAAATTACTCACCAACAATAAAATCTTTGATGATGAAAGGTGCTGTTTTCAAACTTGCATCTTTAGGTAAATCTCTTTGAAATAATACCTCCATTTCTTCTATCATATCCTCCAACTCGCAATTGAAAACTCGATCGTCAGTATTGGCTACAAAACGAAACGTTTTTGAAATTGAACTACAAAATAGTTCAAAGTTGCGGAAATGTTCAATTTTTCAAACGGCTCAAATACCTGCCTTGATTGATAAATATTAAATTGTGACAGATAATGATTTACTTGGAAACGGACCGAGCCAGCATGGTACTTGTATCGAATTCAAGAATTCAATAAGCTTGATAAAATTATTTAATAGTTTAATATCAAGAAAAATATTTCGAGACTCCAATGGCCATAAATGCATGTTTACACTACGTGAAGGCATGTCTACATTGAATATTTAGGCTGGCTCACACTTAGTATGAAGGTTAGTTTACACTGAATATTAGGGCTGGTTTACACTAAATATAAAGGTCATTTTACACTAAGCATAATGGCTGACTTACACTTAGTATAAAGGCCAGTTTACACTGAGCGTTAAGGCTAGTTTACATTGAGCATTAGGCCTAGTCTACATTGATCATAAAGGACAGTTTATACTGAATGTTAAGGCTAGTTTACATTGAGCATTAGGCCTAGTCTACACTGATCATAAAGGCTAGTTTACATTTTCCATAAAGGTTAGTCTACACTGATCATTAGGGCTAGTCTACACTGATCATAAAGGATGGCTCACACCATAAGTATACGTACAGGCGAAAAATATGTTCCCTTCTTGAAACGCGAACTTGGGAGCTAAGCTGAAGCTGATCGATTTTATCGGACCTAATCCAAAATCACATAACCAGTACAAAAGCCTGACCCTTTTATCGAAAAATAAAATGTAGCCCCTGTTGTCTCCTGTTACTAAGGCTCTGGAAAAATGTCAATATCGAAAATTTCGAATTGTTCGTCCGGAACTCTGAAAAACTCACTCATCAGTCCCGGAACAGGCGTGGACGGGTACAGGAGATATTTTGACACCGTTTCGGAAAATCTTTGCGTTATCCAGCTCGCCTTCTTCGAACGGTTTCGCATACAAAGTGTTGCCGAATACCAAGACGTAACCCTTGTTGGTCGTGACGTAACACTCGTGACATTTCTTCATGTACGTTCCGTCAGTGAAGTGTCCTATTTTGTTGGCGTGCAACAATTGGGGTGATACTGGATTGTTGAACTTTTTTTGTTCATTATCCTGAGAAATTACTTTGGTAATTTGTGCATTTTTTTGTATCTTATTTGAAAGAAAACTTACCCAAACAAAAAAAAATACTCGTTTGGGAAATATCACCATGATGTGTTCTTCTATGTCAGGGTTTGTTCTTACGCATACGGGAAGTCCGTAACTATTCGGAATCAAATAGGAACCTACCAAGTGGAATGGAATATGTAGAAAAATATTGATGACAAAAAAGTAATCTGTTTTTTTTTCAACCCGGAAAATCACATCTCCTACCGTCCGGCTTATCATTTCCCAGTGTCCACATCCAAAAATCTATCGAATATTGTTGATTGTTGGGTGATCCAATGGTGATGATGAATTTAGCACTGTCACTGAAGCGCACTGTGAGAATTCCTGATTCCGAATATATTCCATAGAGCGATCGTACAGGACCGCTGAAGAAAATCAACAAATCAAATATCAATTCAAAATATGCTAATCCAACTATAATAGTAGCATGATCATTTCGAAAATGCCAAATTCACTGTTGGTCCATCAATCCAGAGAGATCTGAATGATTTTTAGTTTATACCAAACTGAAAACTTGAAGGTAAATGTCCTGATATTTTCTTGACTATGAAAAATACCCAGTTACCTTTTCGTAACATCGTTTTCATTATCCCAAATATGCAAAAATCCATTCGCATTATCATCTGATGTCATCAACCATCTTCCCGTTAAATCAGCAGATATATCCGTTATAACATTATGCTGAAACGATATTCTGAACTGTCATTACATTCAAATGATTATAAAATAACTTACATGGCCTTCCAAATGTTTAATTGTTTTTGAGCAGTAATCATACACAATTGGAAAATGTGAACTGGCGAAAAAAATTTCTCGCCGACTTTTCGTGGTTAAATTTCGGACTTTAACTTTCGCATTTATTCCAAAAGACCACTGTAAATCCTAAAAAGAACAGGATAAAGAATAGCATATCTCGATTATGTGCTGTAATGATTGATACCTAAGATATCTTCATTCTGATACTGAAAACTTACAAAAGGTTTTGTTTTCTGAACAACCTCAGGATCCTTGAATATTTTCGGACCTAGCTTAGACTTGCTCACCGCAAATTCTATCTCTGATTCGGTCTTGGATGGAGAGAAAACTGTAGATGCAGAAAGTAAAGACTCTCTGACATAGTCATGGTCACCTTCGTAGGAGAAATCTTCCAAATTTATTTTTCTTGCGATGTACAGCAAGTTTTCCTTGTCTTCTTTGTGAGTGATACTCTCATCAGACATTTTCAAAGTATTGAATATCGTAGAATATCTTAGAGCAGTCGTCAATATTTTTGAAATCTGTCAATCTGTAGAAACGTCTACAGTCTGGATATAAAGGTGATTCACCTCAATATTGATCAAAAGTTCATGTAAATGTGAAGACACTTGACAAAAAAAAGCAGATTTACTCAACATGTAATTTTATTTGCATTACAACGGACACAACAATCATTGGATTTAACATCGAATTGTTGAGACTCATTAATTATATTCACTTTCGATGAATCAATACTGTTGATACAATTAATACAGGGTGAATACTCAGATAATTGATTACGTTTACATTTAGCTTTGTACCAACACCGTATTTTGAACTGGTTGAATTACAATAAAAGCACACACTGTTTGAATTTCTTAAATAATTGAGTAGGTATGCAATTTTTCTTCCTATAAAGGCTATTATTTCCCACTCGATAATTTTTGTCACGTACAAAAAAGACCAAGTTTAGGGATAATAAATATTTCTAATACGTATTCTTAAAATGTACAACAACAACGAATAGCTAAAATATATACAATAAGGTTGAAAAGTTAAAACTAATACTATCTTTGACAAATTGACAATATCATAATTTCATCAATAAAATGTGGATAATCTGTTGGGAATCCAATTCACGACGTCAATGGAGTGCTAGGTCTCGAACCAACAGTGAAATCTTTGTATTGCGAAAAAACACAGATCTGAAATCAATCAACAAGACAATAAAGTTTGTTCAATAATTATTCGATACAGAGTTGATTTACGAGTATGTGTCCTACCTATTATTTACACGACAAATTGTGTCAAGCGTTAACTTCATCAATATTTATTCATTTTTGTATATCGATTAGATAATTGCTTGTGATTTGGTTCTAGGAATTCTATAAACTAGACCCAAGACTCCACTAAACAACAATGATGAAACGCTACATTAAAATTAATGAGACAACAAATTTCGAACGTAAAACATTTTTTAAAAAATCATCGATGATATTCTAATATTACATTCAAGGATTTATTCGTTTATTAAAAGACAAAGAACAAAATACCAAATTAAACAATAACTGTCTCAATCACCATGAAGATAAACTTGCTGGACTATACTAGACTTTGAACTAAAATAATTGATAAAAGATATTGCCCTGTGTATTCTTTCGAGGAATAATTACCGATTGTAAATTGTGTCCAGTTTAATTCCTTCATCAATGAAAACGACTTGAAAAGTGCTGAAGCTGAAATGTTTAATGTTAAGAAGTATCATCTGATAATCAAAAAAATACATCAGTACTCATAATAATGAGTTTTTCATTGTTTAAACAAATAGTCAACTACCTGTTTGGAAACCTACATGTACGTAAAGTATACACTTCTCTTTTCAATATATTATGATGCCCTATAAAAAATTGAAGCCGACCTTGGTTAATTGGATTTTCTCACCTTATCTTTGAGCTGTTGACAAAGCTGAAGTCCTACTGTGAACAGAACCAGCACTTCATTAAGCCAGGGTACTGAACATTCTGCCGGAGTCGGATCAGGGTTGATAACGCCTTGATGATTCATCAATTGATACATAACGAACACCAACTTGTGGCTCTGTATGTAAAAACTAATTGCTAGATCTTCTGCCAAAAGAGGTTTTAATGACTTCTGAAACCAGAAAATATTCTTTGGAATCACGTGGATAACAATTAAATGAAATTCAATTCAATTAAATATCAAAATGAAGGAATGAATCTGTAATAATTTCGTTTATGAACTAGGATAATGATTATGTCATAGTTTTCGTACCATATTTCGGCTCTTTAAAAGGTCATAAATGCTCTTTTTCTTAGGAACTATAAGACTAGTGCGACCTCTTTGCAAGCTTCCTAGTATATTTCCTAATATATGCAGAACTTCATCAGAGGATCTGTAAATTAATAAAATGAAAAAGGTCTATCCATAAAGGTTATGTAATGTTTTATCAATGAAGTGTATATTTTTGTTACAATGACCTAATAGTGGAATATTTGAAAGTTTACTAGTTCTTACTTAAAATTATAATGTTTTCCTACATCGTCAATATGATAAATTGCTTGTTGAAGATGATTTGCAGCATCTTGAACTTGTTGTAACTTCCAGGGACGATCACTTTGAATGGCTGTTTTGACTGTGGTTGTACTTGTTGGTCTAGAAACTTTGAGGGTGATATCCTGCAAGTTCATCAAATGAATGAAACAACTCTGAATGGTTGATAGAAAACATACTGCAAAAGTGATACTATCTCCTGTTAGAGTAACAGCACATTTCAGTTGTTCAGTTGGAACTGAAAGATAGAAATTGTCTTGTTTTTGTGAATTATCATGTCCATAAAGTGCTACAGGAAACCTTCTTGCACATTCCTGAAAATATTGCGTTATTATTTCATCACCTTTCTAATTTCAGAAAGTTCATTACCACAAGTATTTCATGAATTTGATCCAATCCTTTATGAACTTCTTGGTTCAACACCCATTCGAATTCCTTTTGCTGAAAAATCATTGAAAATGAATCAATACACAATTGACCTGAAAATAAATTAAAAATATGCTTTCGAGTGCTTACCAAATTGGAAGCCTCCTCTTTTTCGAAGTCCACAGTGTTCATAGCTAATAAATAATTCGACTAACTGGAACTGTATCGCCAATGTTATAATGTTAATTGATTCAATTAAATAAGTCCATCAGACTAAATTTGAAAATAATATCAATTTATGACGGCTGAAGTGTTGGTGACTGTCAGGCCAAGGCCAAGACCTGTCAAAATTCTTGACATTACGACCATAGAAAAACATACGATTTGGTATCGTAGGCAAACATGCATACGTTCAAAAATATTTTATCAAAGCACCTGTTAATCAAGGAAACTCGTGCTACCGATTGGTGATTTTTTGAACAGACTCAAATATCTTGACGCTTCCTCAGTTCCTACTCCCAGTGCGTACATAATTTATGTTATCTATTGAAGGAATAAATTTAGGTTGTACACATTTCTTCTATATCGAAATAATTGATATTTAGCACATATGAAAAATTGATTATTTTCCAAGAGAAAATCTAATTATCCTACATAGTTACAGTTAGAGAAAATATCGATCTATGATGTATCTAGTGAATTTATCTTATCTCATTTTTGTATAATCTTATCACAACATTTCTGAGATTCTTTCTTTACTTATTCATATCATTCTGTACGATTTGTGGAATAATCACTTTTTATAGAGTTACCCACATGTGTAACATCTATATTTTGAATTTAACATGAGTGTAAATGGGCAGTAAGTTAATTAAATATCTGAATAATATAGTGGACGTATCCAAAATTGAAGTAATTTTTCAGCCAGATCGTTCAAGTCTGTGATTTATTTTCAGGAACAACAAAGAATCTATAAAGATTGTACCAGATATAAGAGATAGTTACTACATCACCTATGGAGTGTTTTATCTTATGGGGATGTTGGTATATGTAC
This sequence comes from Plagiodera versicolora, assembly GCA_037013635.1. NCBI lineage: Eukaryota > Metazoa > Arthropoda > Insecta > Coleoptera > Chrysomelidae > Plagiodera > Plagiodera versicolora. The sequence continues at coordinate 1,675,436 of CM072988.1, forward strand.
CATTTCATATTTCCGTTAACGCATACATGGTATGTATAAGACATTTTTATTTAATTTTATTCACATTCAAATTTCACAACCAAAAATAAAAATACATATCAATTTTTTCAGTACTGGAACTTCAAATTTCAAGACCCTTGTGAAAAGCCGTGCCCATCGAACGATGGACCTCCTCCTCCGGACCCGCGACCGCCTCCGGGACCTCCGAGGCCCCCGGATCATCCTACCAATACGACTCCAACCGAACGCAACGAATATCAGATGTTTTTTTCGTCTAGTTTCTACCTGACAACGCATATGACCCTCTTCGTGTTTCTAGTGTTGTCCGTGCTGTTTTCCAAGCAAATGCCGCCACCTGTCAAACGGATATCCGGAGCGTTGCTCGCCATGTGTATCTTGAGCGCCATCTCCACGGTTTTCACGCAAATCGACTTAGGTGAGGTTTTTCATTACATGGCTGCAACGAAATGATGAACATTTATAATTGTTTTTGCAACCCATGAAAAATTAGGCGATTTTTGCGATTTTTCTAAAGAAAGTATTCGAAAAAAAAAAGTTTTTGGGCATAATAAGATATATTTTCAGCTTTATTTCATTTTTTGACAAAAATATAAAAAAAAAATACATGGGTATGTCCTGTCTTCCTTCGGCTGAATGAATATATAAAACAAAGAATTTCCAAAAAGTTATTAAAGTTCAAGGTATTTCCCATACAAATGAACCATTATTTTTGGAAAATATCCAAAATCAATGTGATGGCGTAATTCTGAAAAACCAAATCTTTTTTTGGGGTGAAAATTGCCGATTTTTGGGGCCAAACTGACAAATGGTCAAGAAAGTCTAAATTAGCTTGTGCAGAAATTATCACTAACGAATCCATGATTTTTCACTAAGAATATCCTTAGTATTTCAGTGTACTGATGTGACTATGGCATCATTTACTTCCACTCTAACAGAATTTCAATTTTTAATTCACAGGTGTACAGTTGTTTTTCGGGATATCCATTCTACTGGTCATCATAACCAATCGTAAGTATAAAAAATGTTATGGAGATGAATACAGGCGATATTTACTGAATGATTTCATTTTCAATTGTTATTCGTATGAATCCACCTTAAAGGACACCAGAGATATTCAGAATATACATATTGTCTCAATACTTTCATTTAGAAATATGCCAGAAAAGTCCCAGGATGTCCACATCACAAATTTTAGATTTTCTCTTCATACATTTCAAAATTGGTATTGCTGGTATGCTATATGAATAATTTTCAGTGTGCAGTGCCATCAGTATAATGAGCCTCTACGAACTAGTGACCATATTCCCAGTTTCCTACTATGCTTCAATCATGTCAGGCCAATCAATCTGCGGCATCGTCGCAGTTTTGATTCAGCTGATTCTCATCTCTGCCCGGTTACGTCCAGAGACCAACGGCAGCGTGTTTTTTGCTCTGGGCACCGCCATTATGCTTGCTACAACCGTCTTTTATCTTTTTCTGATGCGCAGATCGAAGTTTTTCATTTATACAATTCAGGGTAGGTAGAGAAAGATGGGTAGGCCCATGCCCTCTGGTGACAGAATTTAGTGTTTCTTCAAAGGAAGTTGATTTTCCAAACGAACCATTTATAATTTATTCAAATTGATTTGAACTTTTCATTTCAGCCTTATCTTGGAATATTACCAATACAAACAATGGAAGCATATACATACAGCATTATAAATCACAAATTGCATAATACTCTCACAAATAGACGTATTTAGGGTTCCCCAAATGACATTAATACGAAAATTTTCGGTTATATTTTCAGAAATTCACTCGTATAGAAACATTGATATCTTCCACCTTGTTTTCAATAGAACTGCTTTTTTCGTCGTTAAATTATTTTCTTACACTCACCGACTCAATGTTTTTAGATCACAGAGGGGTCAGCAAGTCCAGGATAGGGGGTGACGTGAATATTTTCAGCCGAGACAAGATAGCGAATGCCCTACATAGAATGAAGTGGTATTACGCTTCCCTAGTTTTTGTTCAAGGTTCCACTTCCATGGTTCATCCTGGATTCACATCTTTGGTTATTTCTGATACCATTGGCACCACCTGGAGTGGTAAGTACTGGGTAGGTACCATTGTTATACTTCAATACAATGAAATGTGAAGAAAAAGTAGTTTTGTGTTTCAAATATTTGTATTTTGTGTTTTAATACTTTCTTGAAATTGTTTTGAAGATCTCTGCAAGTAATGTATACAGCTATATTCAAAATAGAAAACTAACAACGTACACCTTGTGTAATTAAAAGAAATTTGATAATGGTGGATATTCATGAAATTTTCTATGCAAATGTGTTAAGGTGAATATCAATATATTGAATTTACTCACATCATTTTCTTTGATTCCAGATCACTATTTTGCACCAGTCACCTGTTATCTTCTATTCCATGTCTGTAACCTAATTGGAAGAGAATCTGCAAAAATAGTGAAAACAGTGAGTATCTAAAATCTTCTAGAAATTGTATAAATTTTCAAGTGAGACCATCAGCAGATCTGGTGACGATTATTTACACATACAATGGGGATTATTTCATCTTTACAGCCTAAAAATGGTCTAGTGATTATGGTAGTTTCTGTGATGAGATTAGCGCTGGTTCCATTTATTCTATTTTGCAATGCTCAACCCAGGACCCATTTGCCAGTTTACTTTGGAGATTCCACATTCATAATGCTGATAGCAATAATAGCTTTCTCAGAGGGTGTTCTGATCAATGTCAACATTTTGGCAATACCATCGTGAGTATTATTATATATTGAGTATGTTTGAAATAAATGGAATTTTTCAGAGTTGTCCCTAAAGAAGAAATTGAAACAACCATGGTTTTAGTCCCATGTTTTTCTTTGGTAACAGTATCTTTATGTTCTGGTATGAACATGGTAATAAATGCCTTGATATAATATTTTTCATGTTTCGTCATATTGAAGCTTGTATACATGACTTATTTTGATAATAAAATGGAATTGTACAATAGTATTATTCAATCAAAATGTTACGCCTATAGAAATTACTACCTTCGATTATTAGTTATTAAAAATGGTTCTTCGTTTTGAGCAGTTTATTTTTAGTTATTGTATATTATTTTGAAAATTGATATATAAAGCTCCATAGTGATGGTTTTCTAGAATAATAAGATTAATCAAGGCCTCAATCCATTTTCGATCTTGAAACCAAATTATCATGAGTAACCTATACTTCTCTTCTTCTTCTTCTAAGCACCATATATTTCTTATCTAGTACCGAAAGAAGAGAAATGTCGATTTTGTCAAAAAACATTTGTCACATAACCTCAACATCCATAATTTGTGTAATTATATAATTTGAATCCAAGTTATAGAATCATCTAATCTAGAAACTTGTTGATCAACCAACACCATGGTGAAGGCCTCACAGACCGGAGGCGTCAAGCCTATGTCCATCGCAGGACGACTTGTTAGTGAAAGGGAACGTCTTCTTGGAATGAGCGATGCTGAAAGGGCTTTCAGAAAACAATGGCTCAAAGACCAAGAACTATCTCCAAACGAGCCGAGAAAGATTCCCGAGATGTACAAAGCTACTTACAATCCAATACGTAGAGCATACAGATGGCCTCTGGATCAGTTAGCAAAGCTCATGGAACCTGCCTTGGGTGCAAAAACAGCTTACATTGTGAGATATTTCACTGGTAAAGCACTGCTTGGAATTGTAGGTGTATATGCCTTGACATATTACTTCAAGTATAACAAAAGTGACTGGACCAGGAAAGGGGGATGGAGAATTATTGAATCTGGTAAAACTGTAGTTGAAGGAGATCCTGGATACCCTTGGGTGTCTCCTAAATCCAAGGGAGCAGACTATGCCAGTAGAGGATTCAATGAATTCAAAATGGATTTGTGAAATTAGTGTTATTCAAAGCAATGAAATAGATGATTGTATTTATAACTAGTATATGTGCTTTATCCATCTTCAGATTCTACTATAATGGGAGTTCTTTAATAAGTACTCAATTAATTTGACCATTCAATGTCCCAGATTTGCTTTTATTCATTTATATAATACAGAATTCATAACATATATTACAGTACATTGGGCAAAATGAACAGGGTAGATCATCCTGTTGATAAATAATAGCCAATGTTATTCTAGAAAAATCTCACAGATATAAATCCCACCTTTGGAATGAGTGTATACAATAATTATTTTGCACCAATGTCAATTATTTCACCTAAACTTTAGCACTAGATACAAAACAAAAAATACAAACACAGAAAATATGACCATATATAAAATATAATAATTATGAGACCCCTTGGATAGTCTCAGAACCTTATTCATTGTCGTCCCTAGAAAACCTCCAGTTCTATCCATATCATCATCCACATCTCGGAGAAGCCTTTGCTGATTCTTCACCTCATCACCTATATCAATGGTTAGAGATTTTAAGACACCAATTTTTTCTTGCAGATCGTTTGTCATCCGATCATTTTCATCTTCAATCTCGGAGTTTTGAGGTAATGTCTCGTAACTGTAACCTGAATTACTTGCATGAGAGCGTCTCATTTTATGTGATGCCAGATTTGAGGTTTTTGATAGTATGTTTTTTCGAAGAAGGAATAAACTGCATTCAAGTTTTCTATATTATCGTGACGTGTACTGAACTGACGTGTATATGTCAACTGTCACAATATTGCCAGAGGCGCAGAAATCAGACATTCGAATATTTTGTTTGTCTGGCATCAGCGTAAATTGTTGACATCGTTGCCGTGGTAGGACAAGAAAAATAATACATGAACTATACATACTTGTATCTTTGATATGGATAAAGAACTGTAACAAATGTCAGTAGTTTAGATAACTGTAATTAAAAAACCTCGTCTCGATCATTCCAAATTTGATATTATGAATTTTGATGACATTTGATGAAAACAAAATCTTCATCATGAGAGGATATACGTATTAGTGTTGAAACATGGCAACCCTGTTCATAGTCGCAGGAAAAGTGGGGTATATAGCCTCGCTCAACCTGCTGAATGCGCACAGCTTCGCACGATATTTATGCCGTGATACGCCAATCCAAAACAATACCCATTCACATTTCAGTACCTATTGATTATTGAGTAGTAGTACGTCGGAATTATTATTGGTAACCGAACTTTAACGCAAGTATCGAACTACTGAACTACTCTGCAAGACGTGATACCGAGGACAACAAGAATATAATTGAGAGTTGAAATTGTTATGTTGGTCGTGTAATGGAATATATGTCTAGGGACAACTTTCTCCTTTAGTGTTGTTAGTTGATTGGGTACGCGTGTGATATGTGACATTCTTGTCACGTTTGTGATCGTTTTATTCGTTCATATTATCAGTAGGAAAAGCTTGTTGTGTGGACGTATTTACAAACTTAAAAAAGTGTTGTGGTGAGAATCTTCGAAATCTTCAATCGATAACACTCGTCAACGCTGCTGCCAAGTGTACTGAAGGAAAAACTGATCTGTGACAACATCGCACCAGCTGAGCAGAGCAACAAACGGGATTACAAAAGAAATTCACAGTTCACGTTTTACCCATTCATTTTGTAAGTATTTGAATCAAGGAGTTCTCTGATCCTTAATCCGAAGCACAACCTTTTCCAATTTTATGTATCGAGAACAAATATACAGCGACAGCTGAAATAATCATCTCTTCATTTTACGTGCATGGGTTCAGTAGAAAAAAGTTGCAAGAGGAATTATAAATTCCCCTTAATGGAGTAAATGATCGAATTAACAGTGGAAAAATTGAAATTATACAAGCACTATTATGATGAAAAATGATTCATGAATCTACATGTGAATACCCGCATTTCTTAGTGAATCCCTGAAATTATTTATAATACACAATACATGTATAAGAACCAAAAGTAGTGACATGACCTTGCTGTGACTGACAAAATATTGTGTCATTGTGTGTTTACTAGAACTCTATAGAATGAATAATGAAAAAATAATATAACACCTTGATTATTGAGTCGTTTCGATAGTATTATTAGTGATATAATATCACAAACCGAATCACGATTCGGACGAATGGTTCTATTATTTATTTCTCTGTTCACTCCTACGGAAAATATTTCATTATGAATGAGAGGTATCCATGAAATCATCAACGTAAACGGAGGTAAACATAGGGATTGACATCTATTGAATTGGGGATTGAATTTTAACGTCGTTTCATCAAACTACTTGATATGCATTCAATTTATAGAACCTATTTATCAAGATACGTCAAAAGATATTATAGTTTGAGATATTGCATTGAAACACGATATTTTCGTTCTTTGGCTGAAAAAATAAAATAAGTACTAGCGATTTTCCCAACATAAAAAGGGAAATAAAATCATTGAACTTTTGATCAGTCAATAACGAATTATATGCGTGGTTTTTGTATGGTTCCACTGCAATTAAAACGTGACAATATTGGATTTACGTTTCTTTTATGTTTCACTATCCATTCAGAGTTCACGGTGAATACTTATATATCAAATACGACTTGATATTTCCTTCATTTTCCTCGATGAGAACTCAGAGTAGTCTTTTCTTTCATCGCTATTTATTGTCTCATATTATAATATATATCATTTTATTGAAAATGTCTCATGCTTCAGTAGTATTTCAAAATAGAGAGTTGTTTTCACATTACTGCCCTACTTTTTTTTATTCAACGAAAAATACCGTCAACAGAATTCACGTGATACAATTACTTTGGTTATTAAAAGAAGAAGAAGAAGAAGAAGGTTTATGGATTGAAAACAAAAAACAAATGACCATAAGCCATTTTCCGACAAGCTGTCAAAACTCCCTTTCTGAAATTACTAGTTAGGTGCAGTTTTTCACCTACCGACTAAATTTATTGTATTTGTTATAGTACATATTGTTATCGTACCTTGTATTATCGTTTCAATTTGTTTTGAAACTATATTGACGTAGCCCATTGTTTAGTCTATATAAATTAATTTGTCATAGGGATAATTTCCCGGTTCAACTCGGTAGCCTTGACGATAGCGATGCATGAAATTGCTGATAAGATTTTAATGGTTTTTGCAACACCTTGAAACGCCTTCGATTCATGTATGTAATTCGTTAATATTCGTTATTCGCAAAAGAAATAGATGCCTACTCTTAGTCATACAATATTTAAATTGAATTACTGCGCTATGATTTGAATTGAACCAGACGAAATTGTGAACAATCTTGGAACCACTTAAAACGTTTATTACCGCTCACTTATTACCAATTTAACGCATTTTAAGCGCACTGAGAATTCAGAGGAATAATGATCTATGACGTCAACGTAAGAACAATCTTGAATCGAAAATAACCCTGAAATTGAGATGACAAGGCAGGTAAAAAAATGTCATTCACTGTAAATTGAAATAATGAAGGGTAACCGCAAAAATAATGGTTTATTGGTCGGTCATTAAATCAAATATCTTCTTGATATATGCTCGAGGTTGTGGTTGATTCGTGGTGGGGTAGCGAAATGCCACGTGTCAAGGCCAATGCCACTTTATATTTCGAAAAAGTCAAAAATAATTAAGTATCACAATTGCATCCTTATATTTATGTATTCAATGAATGAATGTATTCACCAATGCACTATTTATAACAGCAAAAATAATATAGGTAAAAACAATTCAAGTAAACGATTTATTCTCAAAACAAAGATGTGGGTTCTTTTTTCATAACAAATATTTGCTTTACAGTATGCACGAAGCTTATTCGCGTCATTTAGATATTATTGTTTCACATGAGAAATATTGATGATAAGAAATGCAATAATAAACACACTTTCTTAGTAGTCGACTAGGTAGATTTATCCTTCGATATCAACCAATTTTGATTTAATATTCGATATCTCATTTCCTTGAATTTCGATATGGTGATTTTGGAACAAAAGTTATCGCCCCTAAATGTTGACAACACATTATACAATTTGTTTTGAAATCCCATTCTCTTAGAAACGTCATTTTGTCAACTCTTTCAACAGAACTGCGATTTTCTTTATCCAAAAAATAAAACGTACTTTACGTTAATTACAATTCTTGTTACGAAATATACTATTTCCAATTTATACTATTCCAAAGTAAATATTTTTTATAGACTGGTTAGTTCTTTGCCATAAAAACTTATTTTATACGCGTTCAGATCACATTACCCAAGCAATATTGACATGTTGAAACGTCAGATGAAACAAACATATTTCCTCATTGATAATAAAATGCGTCTCCTCATTTATAAAAATAGCAAATCTCAAGTATATTAAAAATAGATCATCCTCTTTATTCTTCGGCGCACATTTCAATCGTAACTCAAAAATAATCGGGAAATAACGTGTAGGCGTTAAAATACTCAGAATAATGTGGAGGTCAGGTTCCGAGGTTTTTGAACGCATTTTTCTTTTGTGTGCATTCTGATTATTCATTTTAAGATTTCAGTATCGAGTGATCCAATAGAGGGATGGTCTATCTTCTAGCCGATTGGGGAATGGGAGATAATGATACTGCGAAACAGGATTTGAAAAATTCGAATGCTATCCCGTGTAGACGTCAGGAACAAAATGGATGTGTCAATAAAGAAGTTGATTTGTTTCCACTTAGTAATCAGGTAAGAAACTTTGCAATGATATTATCATATACCGTCATTTTTTTCTCTAATAAATTTACTACATCGCATAACTTCAAATTCTAAAATTACATGAATCATCAATTGTTATTGTTATTTTTATTTCTGGTTCGAATTGTTGATTTTGCAGTCATGCAAACTATGTTTTGATGACACAAAGTCTAACCTAAAAATGAACACGAATTTGATATTTTGTGACTAACCCAATAATTTCTGAGATGATTCATTTCAAAGCACGTTCTTGGTCAAGACTATACAGAAACCTGGCAATTTTTATAAATGAATCAATGACATGGCCTGGACATTTGAGGACGAAATTCTGACCATCAAATCAATGTTATCTTGAATATTAAACAGATGTTCTTTGTCCAACATGATGTTTGTTGAGATTGTTTGTTTCTTGTTTTACTAAATTACTTTTTTTGTGTTGAGAAATATTCTATAATCAACATTCGATGCAGTATTTCATAATTTATTTATGTAGCATATTGGGTTGCATAATTTCAATACTGATACTGCATGTACAGGGTGGAATAATAAAAGAAAATTGTAAATAGTTCTTGAAATGTCCTTCTGTGAGTTTTGATTTGTTGTTTCTTTTTAGGTTGGTGGCCACACGAGACTGATGGTTTTAAATTCGACGACAATAGTGAAGCCACTGAATTTCAGGGAGTTGGATTTCTATCAAAATATTCAGGAACAGGACATTAAAAATTTCGTACCCACATACAAAGGTAAGCTGAGTAACTTATAAGAAAAGTGCTAAGGAAAAGACTCTAGTTTCGATAAGTGCTTTCAATGAAATATGTGTATTTTTCCACAAGACTTGATACCTGAAGCTTCAATAGTTAAGTTACAGTGTAATGTTTTTCGGTAATAAAACATTCTCAACTTCATCTGCATGCTTTGATTTTTTGATTTTGATATGGAATATCAAACTCAAAAGCTCATCATTTCATCATGTTTTGATTTAATGTGACTTGTTTGTTTTTTGTTGTATTCAAAATATACAATCCATACCAATTGAACCACTCATTCTTATTATTTATAATTTTTGTGTGTAAAAGAGAGAATGAATGAAAACAGTGTCTTGTTTAATGCATTCAAGTAAGTTTTTCCAACGAAAACATGCATTTTGTGCTATATCTCGTCCAATAATAGTTCTCAAACTACCAAATCAAACAATGCCAGGGATTATTCAGAATTTCACAAATATAATAATAGACATATTGCTAAATAGTATTCGACATTACAGTGCATACTAAAAATACGTAAGTAATATGAAATATCCCGAGGTAAGTGTGATTCATTGAATCATTATTTCTACGCTTTATAAAGGAGTTGGCAAAAGTGATTGGGAAACCATTCCTCGAAGACTATTTATATTGGTGCGTATTTGATTATGCTGCAAATGTACATTCTAACGAGTACTCTGTGATATCACGCGTTTTTTTCTGGAATATACGCGGAAATGAGTTTAAATATTACTCAACTCAAAGCTTGAAGGCTGGACGGAAATAGACGACTAGCTTGAATATAAGTGAAACACGTTTTCCGTGCACCAAAAATAACAGGAAATAAATGATACCTGTAAGGAAAGAAATATTTTTAAACATAGAAGATATTTTTTGTTTTTATACCATCATAGGTCAAAATATGCAGTCTTCACGAAAATTCAATTGGTGTTTTACAGTTGTGAATAGTGTATCCTGTATTACATAGGTTCTAATATTTCTTCGACTATTTTCTGCTAATTATTCATCCCAAATCTCTAGTATTGTCTAGTGATCCAGAAAATGTAGATTGAGGATGCCAATAAAAAAACAGTGTGCTCCATTTCCATTGTTAAAATCCCCTATTGAATTCTACTCATTCAATTTCCTATGTATAACTAGATTAATGGAATGCCTGTGTTTATCTAAAACCTTGACACTAAAGTGGAATGGATAATTTCAGATATATCCTGATTGGATGACTAAAATAAATAGATAATTTGTATAATATCAAGCAATTCAGACATTCACACTTATAGTCCCACTAAAAATCGATTACAAATTAATTAATTCCATACTGATATGATGTCATTGGGAAGGGTGCTTAATAAAAATGTTATGAAGATGAATTTAGACCTCATTTAAAATGAACCGGTTACCCTGAATTGGAACTAAAACTAACCAGATCCAACCAAATGAATTGGAACCAAAACTATCCAGATACAACCAAATAATATTCACACTATAATATCGTGCAAATTTGCATTTATAAATTGAAAGAATATACAACAGGTCAGAAGCGTACACGTCAGGGATTTTTGTTATTGACAAATTCCTTTTCTTATCAATATAAGTCAATAATCACATTTTGACGTGATAACAATTCTAATGCATTATTTTTCTCAGGCATTCAGATAAACTTGAATTATGGATAGTGATTCTTTCTGCGACTCCTTTAACAATACCATATTTTATGAAGTTGAAGATAACATTGAGAATAATAGTTTTATTGGATTAATTAAAATTATATAGACGATGACTTCGACACATTTCAATCAATTCATCTATATAATAAAATTATTTTGAGATCCTTTCAATCGAACTGCATATACTAATTCTCTGAATTAAAAGATATAATCTTCTGCCAAGATCCCTCTGCTGTCTTGGATGCTGAAAGTTTTCTTTTCATTTCAATTGTGACCTTTCAAAAAATAGCAACAGATGAATCATCCAATCTCGTCATTGGAAGAGGCCAAAAAGTTCAAGAGAAAGAAACGTTTATAGCTGTGGAGAAAATAAAAGACTATAATGAATGTCACAACGTTTAGATCAGTATTATTAATAAAATGTCGATTTTAAAATCGTTTCTATTGGAGATTTGATGCCTCAAACCTAACAAAAAAAAATTGTTTTACGCCTCATTGAAGTAGTCTCGTGGAACGAATGTCGGATTAAAATAAACTGACTGTTTTTAGCTATATGAAGGCAACGATGAGTAGGAAGAAAATCTTGTTGTTAAAACATTATGGTGAGTTATTTTTTTTATCAGCTACAAAAAATTATTGTAAGTATATATTATAAAAACAATAACGATTCATTCTCGATGGATTCACATAACAAATAATACAATATGTAATCAATGAATCACACAGAGGGCGCATGGAAATGCCCACGTCATAAGTACTCGTTAGAAATGTTGCAAGCTTTCGTCGCCTGCCCAATTTTGCCATCTCTTTTCCCCAAAGTCCGTGTGATTGCCTGTACGAATGCATTAACAACATTTTTGCAAACGAAACAACCGTTTAATTGTTTTATTGAGGGCCGTGATCATCTCCTGATGGACATGCAGACACAGACAGACACGGATCTCCGTGGGGCGTTCTGCCTTGCCTGGTTCAGAGAATTTCCACCGTCCATTTTCGAGGGTTTGTATGGACGTTCTCCATAATTTAAGTGGGTTGGAAAGCCATTTTTTTAATCATTGTTTGCCTCGTTACGTTCGTTGCGTTCGACGTTGTACAGTACAAAAGTTTGATAGACAAAGTTGATTTCGCGGTTTTTAAATGATTTTTTTCATATGCCATGTGTCGATTAATTTCTCCAAGTATTAAATCAAGTGCTTTTTATTGTGTAACAAATCGTAATTTCGGTGCGGTGATTCAGCTGTTTTTATGATTAGTTTTCATTACCTTTTCACATGTTGAAATATCAAATTGCACTAAACGATGGATGTTACTTATTCCCACACTGTTTAAAATATCCTGCATCACAGATATTGTAATGAATGAATCATTCCTAAATGTTGGCGATTTTAGTAAATGATCAACAGAAAATGATTAATAAATAATAAATTAAATTCAATTCATTCCATATCAGACAAATTCTCTGAATGTAATAAATTAATTCGATATAATTCAATTGTATTGGGTATGTACTCAATACAACTAGGGCCATCTAGTGAGAAAACTAAATAGATATGCAAAAAATCATTGTTGATAAGCATAAAATTAAACGTTTGGTAACTTTGAATGAAGCATTTTAATGGTTTTGATTAGATACCCCTAACTTCTTGAATGAATAATAAACTAAAATGTCCTTCCACAACCTTCCACTGATGCAGTTGTTTCCAATTTTTCAAAATGCAAAGCTGTCCCCAACATTCAGTTTGAATATCATTCACTTCGTTTAAAAAAACAACTAGTATTCCTGTGATTTTTATTCTTCTTCATAAGCTTCATCGGATTTTTCCACCAGTCAAAAAACAAAAATTCACACATTGTGCAATCTCATATTTCATTATGTGGTACTTGTTCAGAACGAATTCCCACTCAGCCCGTTGTTTCAATCTCGAACGAAATAATGCGATGGTACATTTCGAACATGTCCAAGCCCTTCCAACCACCTCAAAGATGTATCGAACCGAAACGGGTATCCTGTAGATCCAGCTACATGGTTCGGCGACTTGTTTCAGGTGTCATGCAAGCGGCCATGTGTAGCGGAGCCAAAATGGAGAAACGATACAGTCCGAGCTTCAGGGACCACGAAAGCAAAGGCAAAAGTGACCGCAAGAGAAAAAGAGAAGAAGCGTTCAAGTTAGTCTACAATATTGTTTTTATTAGTTTTTAAGATGGTTTATTCTTTTATTCTCAAGAAATTACATTTTCTTTCCTCGCATACATTGTTCAAAGTGCACAATTAAACAATCTGGACTTTGGTGAATTTTTTGTTACAAACTAGTTGATTTTGGGAAGAAAATTCAAGAATAATTTTTTGTTTAGAGTGAAACAAGCTATTGAAAATGTATTTTTTAATATTGAACAAATAAGTAGACAAAAAGTTGTATTGAATTTAAATTTTTGCATTTTCGCCCATTGCAACCATGGAGTAAACAAAATAAATTACTGTCTTTTCGATAGTAGAAAATGTCACGTTGATTTCAGTTTTGTAACTCTATTAGTGTTCATGATAAAAATTGTGAAACAAATTTTATGTCCCCCCTTTAAGGGGCTGAATATTAACGAGTGATGTTCCAATGAAGTTTCTGTACATAAAAACTCTTTCGATGGGGAATCACCCCCTGAAATGTTCCACACTTATTTTGTTACACCCTGTACATCCCCCATTTTTCAATGCTGATTTCTCTCACTCTTTCATCACGAACTCTTAATTTGGACGTGCAGGATGCGGGTTCACCATACCGGAACCCCGAAGGACGTCCTGAAGAGTATCTCGCAAGCTGACAACACCAACAAGCAATACTTCCTGATGCTCGAGAACATAACGTCGAGGTACTCGCGTCCGTGCATCCTGGACCTCAAAATGGGAACGAGGCAGCACGGGGACGATGCCTCGGCTGATAAACGCAGGAAACAGATGGCCAAATGCGCGGCGAGCACTTCCGCTTCGTTGGGAGTCAGGTTAGAAGAATTTTTGTTTTCAGCTTAGTACTTGTGTTGTTTGTTTCAAAAATCAATTTTTTTCAATAACGGGACAAACTACAGACAAAGAAATAATTCATCATAAATTCCTGACAGGTAAACAATGAAAATACTGTTTTTTTTTCAAATTATTTACAGTGACGATCATTTCATTTGCTTTTTTTTCTTCCTCAACTTCCAACGATTTTCAATAGGATTGAGGTCTGCTGATTCACTAGGCAAATCCGGCACCTTCACGTGGTTTTCATACATGAGATTTGTAATAGATTTCACCTAATGCACAGAAAATAATAATTAGAACAATTTCTGATGTTTTCAAACAACATAATTGTAAGGATCTGTTTGTTAAATTGAATATTTTGCCTTCTCTCTATATTCTAGAATTATGCATGTATATTTTCAAAAACAAAGATGAATATCCAAAAAGGTCTGAAATACATAATAACAATACAAGGTTCAAAGACAATTTCCAAATACCATCGACAGTTTCGTATTGATCACCAGATAGTGCTGGCTTGATCTTTTTCAATGCTTTGCCCAACGATTTGAAAAGCTGTTCTTCTCTCACATTATTCAAGAGAAAGAGTTGTTCTTGATTGAAAGATGTCTGTGTTCAACAAATTTGATTTCATCCTTTCAAGGCCTTATATATTTTACATTGTCGATTATATAACTTTATTTGTAATTTTGGTGTTGTGTTTCTGACTATTCCTATACAATTAAGATTGTCAAAAAGGAAAATAAAGTATATTATCATTATTATTATCAATAAATTTTGTATAACTATAGCAAAATGTTATGTAGCTCCATCACAAGCCATTCTTAAAGAAATTGTTCAATTTCCAAAGGTGTCCTCCCAACTTATATCAATCAGCCATTTGTATGAATAGTATGACAGTTATTTGACAGTCAGCAATCACCACTTGTTTTGCAATTTCAAGGTTGTGTGGTATGCAAGTGTATAAAGCAGACGCAGACAGTTACTTTAAAATGGACAAGTATTCTGGCAGAGCTTTGAAAGAGGAGGGATTGAAAAACGCGCTGTGCAAGTTCTTCGACAACGGGGCAGGCCTCAATGGCACCGTCATTCGCAAAGTTTTAGCCAAGCTGAAGCAGCTCAGGAGGGTTATAGAGAAGCAGAGCTGCTACAGGTTTTATTCCTGGTTGGTATTTGATTTTTATGAAGCTATTTAATTCAGGGATTGTATTTATACACTTTCGGATTTAATCTATTTTCCATAAAGAATTTTTACCTATAAGCAACAAATCCAAAAAATTCTCATTTGATTTTTTTTCAAATGAATAAAATTATCATTAACTTATGCTCGTCTTAAAACCAACTTGGCCCCTTTCAAATATATTTAGTGATTTTCAGTTTCTTCTAGAATCGCATTTTTCAAAATTAGAAAAATCTTGAAAGTTATATTTTTTTAAGAGTGAGTTGAAATTCTTGAAATTTTAAGAGAAATTAAAAATTTTCTCACCTTTGCATTGTTCAATGAGCTTGGGCGATTTTTGAAGAAACTGAAAATTACTCAGTATATCTCTTATCTAATCTATATACAGGGTGTCCCAGAACTCAAAGTCAAGCCGAAATGGGGTGACAGGATTGATCATAACCATCATGAGAAAAATCTGAAAAAAAAAATCTATCCCATGCAGTTTGAAAATTATGGGCATTTAAAAAAAAACTAGAAATTTGATAATTTGCCTTAAAATTAAGAACCTACCTAGAGCTTGTGCGAATCAAAAACATTTTAACTGAGATAGCAAAAATCGGATTACTTGAGGTTTTAATTTTTTTACTCTTCTTTATTGAATGGAACTAACAAGTATTGTTCCATTTTAGAATTCTGATTAAATGCGCCAACTTTTAATGCCACTTGCCAAGGCACTCTAGTACATTTTTTTAAGGAGGGCCTGTCAAAGTCGACGAATCTTGAAAATTTTAAATTCGTAGTTTAACAAATAGTCTCTATTCTCGAAAACTTGAGGCAATTGTGTATTTATTTTTCATTGGGATTCTAGAAATGTTATTCAGGATTACGTTTCCAAAGTTAAAATGAACAAATATAAAAAAGAATAACCACAGTAACCGAAAAATGGTACATTTTGATCAAATTTCTAGGTTTTTCTTTAAATGCCCATAATTTCCAAACTGCATGGGATAGATTTTTTTTCAGATTTTTCTCGTGATCAATTCTGTCACCCCGTCTCGGCTTGACGTTGAGTTCTGGGACACCTTGTATATCTAATTTAGTTTCAAGACGAGCCTAAGTTGATGACAATTTTAATTCTCCCGA
This sequence comes from Plagiodera versicolora, assembly GCA_037013635.1. NCBI lineage: Eukaryota > Metazoa > Arthropoda > Insecta > Coleoptera > Chrysomelidae > Plagiodera > Plagiodera versicolora. The sequence continues at coordinate 1,691,862 of CM072988.1, forward strand.
AAAAATACATACCAAGATTTGATCCATTTGTTGCTTACTTTATAATAAACGTCACTGTATTCTCAATGAATTATTTCCGAAGCTGTATATCACACAACAACGCTTTTCGTGCTTCCAGCTCCCTCCTCATCGTCTACGAAGGCACCCCCGAACCGACCAGCATCCCCAGATCCACCAGCACCCCCCTGCCCATACCAACCCCACCCGAAAGACTGACACCCTTCCCTCGCGAAGACCCCAATCCGTACGACGCCGACACGTCCAACTCCTCCATGGACGCCACCCCCTTCTACGACGATTCCTCCCGAGATTTCTCCGGCCCTTTCGTGCCCATCTCCGAGGAGACGGTGTTTTTGAACTCGTCGCCGCGACAGCAGGAGGTCGGGACGTCGGCCAGTCCGGCTTCGGAAGCTAGTTGGATGACGTACGCTAACAGTACGGGGGATTATTCGCTGCCCTGCAGGTCCAGCTCGAGCTCCGAGGACGATAGCGATTTCGATCCGTGTGGGAAGTACGATTTGCAGTTTGGGGTTATTGAGAAGGAGGAGGAGGAGGAGGAGGAGCGGCCGACGCCCAGCAAGTTACCGAGAAGGTGAGGTGATTTTTTATCTCGAAAGTTATATTTTTTGAAAGATTATAACATCCTTATTGAGGGTGAGAAAAAAATTGATTAGCAAAGCTGACGTTTGAAATAATTTCATTAAATTATTTCAATAAATAATTTATTTAATTACAGCAAAAGTTCAAATTGCCCCCACACTTGGACAGATATCAATAAGTCTCAAATTTTAATTAATTTTATTGAATTAGCTATCACATTGATTAGTAATAATTTATTTAATTACAGCAAAAGTTAAAATTGCCCCCACACTTGGACATATATCAAGTCTCAAATTTGAATTAATTTTATTTAATTAGATATCACATTGATTAGTAATAATTTATTTAATTACAAAAAAAGTTAAAATTGCCTCACACTTGGACAGATGTCAAGTCTCACGTTTAAATTAATTTTATTAAATTATATATAACATTGATTAGTAATAATTTATTTAATTACAAAAAAAGTTCAAATTGCCCCCACACTTGGACAGATATCAATAAGTCTCAAATTCTAATTAATTTTATTGAATCACATTGATTAGTAATAATTTATTTAATTACAGCAAAAGTTAAAATTGTCCCCACTTTTGGACAGATGTCAAGTCTCACGTTGGAATCAATTTTATTAAATTTAATTCTCAATAATCACCCAATGCAGTTTAATTCAAGTTGATTTTTCGGCAAGTAAATAATTTCATTGAAAATTGGATTTCTTTGCAAATGAAGAATTTGTCTATTACAAGTAAAAAAATATTTTAGGAAGTATCATACAATTTTGGAGTCCTTATTGAATGCGCCAACTTCAAATGTCACTTGCCAAACTAGCATTTTTTTCTCAGTACAGCCAGTCAAAGTTGGGCAAAATGTTAATTTCGAATATTTGGTTGGAGAAAAAGTGACATTTTCTTCCAAACTGGACTAGTGGGATTCACATTTCAAGCTAGAATTCACAGCCACAATATTCAGCATCCCATAACACAAAAAAATAATTGGAAAGCCAGCGTTTGTAGCGACAGGATTTTTTCTCGATTTTTTTGTGTATTATAACTTGGTCAATTGTCCGATTCCATTTTGACGTCGATTATTAATGCGACTATCGTTCCAAAGGTTGTGTGTAGAAGACGCCTCTTCCAGTTTTCACAACGCAGATATACCGAGCGACGTAGACGTGAGAATCATCGATTTCGCGCATACCACTTTCGGATCGCAATTCGACGCTAAAAATGTGCACCAAGGGCCGGACGGTGGGTTTTTGACAGGTCTCGACAGTTTGCAGCGACTCCTATCGGAAATTCTATTGGAAGATTGACGTTTCGGTTTGTAGGTTACAACATAGGAAATAAACGAGGCAGAACTAAGATAAATGATGCTCATTTTATTTCGCAACGAGTGCGAATTTGCTTGGCCAGGGATCATGCAATTTTTAATATAGATAACAGACAAACTCGATAATAATTGGTGCTCAATTTTTTCCAGTGTTTCGATTACTGTTTAATCGATTTTTATATCAGAAACCCTTCTAGTGATTCCATAATATTTGTTTTGGTGTAACTATGTTGTTATTTAAGTAAATAATCGCAAGGTTCTTGCAGGTTTACAATTGTGCAATCAAACTTAATAACCCTGGAAGGAGCATTACCCAGTATTAGTCGCATTTCAATGATCAGGTCAATAAAATAGATAATAATTTTATTAATCTTTATTTTAAATAGAGATTCCAACTCAAACTGATAAAAAATCTCTCATGCTGCCAATTTTGTGATTTTTTGATTGTAAGAGTAATTATTTGACTATATCAACAGAAAGTATTCCGTGAAAAGATTATTAAAATTGAACTTGTTTATAATTAGGAAAAAAAATTGTTATTTTGTTTCTAAGAAGAAGTCTTAGAGTCGAAACTTTCGATAAATCCATTGAACGTCATGAAGTAGGAGTTTCCTCCATCCAGCAATAACCAGTTATTATTATATCAAATTAGAGAATTTGAGTTTTATTGTCTCGCTTTAAATCCTTATTCTGAAATGTGAAAATTTAGTATCAATTCTTGAAGAACCAGTAGTCTTTTTTCAATATTTTATGTGTAATAGTTGAATGCTATTGCCTTTTTCGAATGTTTTATTATTTACTTCATATTATAGTTTCAAATTGGAAAGCATGATCAAACTATATATATTTTAATGTGAGTATATTCATAAGGAATTGAATATTTATTTGCAATCTGTGATTTTTATTCGAAGTGTTTATAAGTGATAAGTGTGAATGCAATTCTCAGACATTCCCTCGTTTTGGATCCCCACAAAAATTCCAAAATACAGGTTCAAGGTTTTATTGAGAAGACAATATGTAAATTTCATTTTGTACAGAATTGTGTAGTATGTATAAAAGTGACTGTTCACGTTCAAGTGATAACATACATGTTTTATTTGTACAGTATTATTGGAACTTGGTTCACCTTCATTGTAAGATATCTAGTTCAAGAAATTCACTAGTACCTGCTTTAAAAATTAAAAATGCAGTGTTCAAGTTCCCTTTGATTGTACATTTTTCGAATTAAAATGATTGAGAATCGTTTTTTTTTCCTCTATTTTTCATTCAAGCTTCGTGACCGATTCGAAGCTCATTTGAATTGACTTCAGCTTGTCCCAGAACACCATGCATAAAACAGTGTGTGGGCCTAACCTCAGATACATGGGTCCTAATCCTTTATAAAATGCCGAGAGTCCCTCAGTTCTATAGATCTTCAACATGCAATCAAAGTAATTGCTATAATATTTTCCATTTCCGTATTTGTCAGTCGCTGAAAGATAATAATCAGTTAGGCAACGATTTTTTCATGTAATTCGAGTCTTCTTGCTGCTGGGATTGAATCGAGAAATGTATCACGAATAATAAAAACTCACGTTGATTATAAGTTCTAATAAGAATGAGATCAAAAGGTGTCATAGACACTGACACTGCAAGACCTCCTACCATGCTACCTAAGAAAGACATCAGTATTGGTTTGTCCCCAAAATAGCTGTATGTTTGCAAGTACTGCTTCATGTATTCAAAAGAACCCAACTGAAAGACGGATCCAACAGTTGTTCTTGGAATTGAAGCCGAAGCACCTCTATAAAGTCCTTTAATCTGAAATTAGTTTACTGTGAAAACAGTTATAATAATAATATGAATAATTTCTCGTGATTCTTACACCGAATTGCTTGTAAATTTTCTTGAAGGCATTCCAAGTTCCTTGGTGAGAATGTTGAAAGCCAACAGCAACTGCTTCAGCAGCTTGGGACTGCAATTGAGTCTTCAACATGAACAGAGGGCTGGATAAAAACTGGCCCAGGCAACCTCCGATTGCTCCAAATATAACCATGTTATGGAAAATCACTTTTCCATCCTTGGTTTTTATGTAGCCCCTGTTATCTGCCATCTGAAATATTCCTAGATGGAAACATGAAATTGCCTTGAAAACTCTTGATCGGTTCATTATTTTCTAGTTGCATGATGGGTTCCAATGCGAAATAAAATAAAGTATCTAGCTAATCACTTGACTTTTTCATCGGAGTATGGTTGCAAAAAAAAAACTAGCAGCAACACCACACTTTTTGACGACTGTACCTATCAATGTTTCTTACCCAGCCGTGCTCCGTTCAAAAAAAGTTGTGTTCCCATCGCTGGTGCGAACCCTTTTTGTAGAGCCAATATTCCCTCATTTTTCACTATGGAAAACCCAGCGTGTACCACGTTTCTATAATAAATGGCGTGTTGGCCTCTCGCTTTCAACTCCCCTTGCAACTGCATGCGAGTTTTCACTACTTCAAGGGGGTTTGTGAAAAATACCGCCCCCATTGCCGCCACACCGCCGATCAGGAATTCCATGGTAAGGTTTTATTTGCGACTGAAATCGGTTCTGTGTTTCGTTGAATATTCATTTGTATTCATTCTAATGTTAATAATGAACTAATCCTGTGTTTGATTACGTACACGCTAATAGATGGAAATTATTTTCGTTGGGTTATTATAACGAACTAATTCGACGCTTATCTTAGATAAATAATCCCGACCATATGTATTCAAATTTTGTTTTGTAATCAGATTATTGTATTATTGATACAAAAAATATTGGTTTCACCTTCCCGAAAAAAATCAAGGATTCAGGTGTATTTTTAGAACGACTAAGAGTCCAAATCGACCACTAGTGATGACTTAATGATCAATTTCAGTTATGAACGGAAAATGTTGAAAAAGGGTGGCTCTCATTCAATGAATTGCGTGCACTAAACAAATAAAATCTTTTTATTTAATACATTCAATAGACAGAAAGTATACATGTTTTTTTTTTATCTAATGAAAAAATATCAATTTAAATGTGTCATGTATAAGTGGTCATTATATAGTGAGAATAACAATCAGGCGAAATGAAATGATCTGTTGATAATATATAAAACAAATGTGACTCAATATTGGTGTATGATATCAAAAATTTAAAAAAATAATTAGTTGAATGTGGAGACATCAACATTTTTGAATTCTTCACGAACAATCAAAATCAACAATAGTGATAACAAACAATACCTGTGCTTGAGAAACGAGTACCAATAATAACAATAAAATATTTCAGATGTAAAAATATAACAAAAAAAATACACATAAAATTGTCATATTCATTAGTTTTATTAACTTTCAACAATAATACATGTTTCGATGCTGTAATTTTTTTTTTCAATCTGACTATTGTTATTTGCTGATGGAGCTAGGCTTAAATCCAGTGAATTTATTATATAAATCATTCAATCCATCCCAGAAAACCAGACACAATACAGTGTGTGGACCTAACCTCAAATACATAGGACCTACACCTTTGTAAAATGCAGCAACTCCTTCAGTTCTGTAAATCTTACCGACACAGTCCATGTAGCTAGAATAGAGTTTACCTTTTCCAGCAGCATCAGTAGCTAATGTCAAAAAATCAATAAATAAATACAAATTCTCCTTCAGAAATGTTGAAATAACTTACGTTGATTGTATAATCTAGTCATTATCAAATCAAAAGGTGTCATGGCTATGCTTATTGTCACACCACCCACCATACTGCCCAAAAATGCTGTGAGAATTGTCTTGTCTCTGAAGTATTCATATCTGAGCAGCAATTGCTTGGCATAATCAAAACCAATCAGCTGGGAAACAGAGCCAACAAATGATCTTGGTATTGAAGAAACTACCCCTCTGAAAAGGCCTCTAATCTGAAGAAAAAAATGTATGCATTTTTATACAGTGTGCAACATAAACAATATATTTTTTGGGTCCTCAATTGCACATTTTTTGTTCATTTGACCTACTGTATAATTCTGATGTGCTTTTGTATCTTGAACACACTGTATACTGTAACTATCAATCAGTAAACTCAGCCAGTGTATCATCAAGTGAATTAATCATCTCCTGTTTCAATTTTGACCTCAGGTTCAAGGATGAGTAGAGAGATAAGAAAAAGTATATAATTTCAAATCAAAAAATATTTTCCTGTTCCTATATTTGAAAATATTCCCACAGATGTTGACTGTTTTAGTTTTGATCAATCTTGAAATGAAAAAGATGAAAAAAAAGATCATTAATCATAAACAAGAAATGTCATTAAAATAGTCATAATAATTTACATCAGTTATTGACTTTACTCACCCCATTTTGTTTGTAAATTGTCAGTAGAGCTTTTGTTAGCCCCTCATGATTGTGCTGGTGTCCAACAGCAATGGAAGATGAAGCTTGAGTTTGAAGATGTGTCTTTATCAAGAAAAAAGGACTACAGGAAATTCCTCCAAGAGTCCCACCTATACCAGCAACTAAAGCACTTTTATATAAAATGAGATTGCCATCTTTATCTTTCATAATTCCTTTATTATGAGCGAATTGGTAGGTCCCTGAAATCAGGAGATATTATTTTTAATTGCTGCATTGAGAAGAATTAAGAAAATAAATCACTCACTCACCTACCTAGTCTCATGCCATTCAAGAATAACTGTACCCATAGAGCTGGAACAAGTCCTTTCTGAAGGGCTAGAATCCCATCATTTTTGGCAACAGTATACCCAGCATGCAAGACATTTTTGTAATGAACAGCATGTTGTCCTTTTGCTTTCAGTTCGCCTTGCAGCTGCATCCGAGTTTTCAAAACTTCCAGGGGGTTTGTAAAGCAACAAGCCCCCATTGCTGCAGCACCAGCAATTGCAAATTCCATATTCAATGCGCTATGTATTCGCTATTATACAATCAAATACTGATTTAAATCATAACTTGTGATGGATACTCGTATTCATGTCGATAATAATTATTATATAATTACCAATATAGTAATATTTCATCATACTGTGACGTAACGAAGAAAACAATAATATCTTAAAGATAACATTTGAAATAAATACAAACAACATAACGTCATACTTCAATAAGGTTAAACCGAGTTAAAAATTATTCTTCTGGTTTTCCTGAAATGAGGATTACTGCCAAACAGCTCAGAATTTAGAAGCTACTTTCAAAGAAGAAATGCCAGATCTTCTTATTTTACGGCCTTAGAGGTTATGTTTTGAATTATCATCATAGATGTAGAAAAACCCAATGGAAAAAAACTCGTTCAGTATATCAGTTTATTCTACATCGTGGAAAAAAAATTGTGTTAATGTGCTTTTAGAATAATCAATAATGGACGCAAAAATAGAAATCAGACGACTATTACCAAGTCATCTAAAAGAACTCTCCTCAAGATTAGAAGATAATGAATGTTGGAAACACCTGATGAAAATAATACCATCAAAGTTAGATCCAAATGACTTCAAGTGTGATATTGGGACTCAGAATCAATACAAGTACCAAGCAGAACATTTCAGGTAGGATATTCATTTTGTTTCATTCTGATATTGATGAGGAGCTCTACTATTATTATGAGAAAGTTATAAGAAATTATGAACAGTTTCTTTTATGAACCGATATTCAGTTTTAATTGACAACTTATTACAAAATCTTTTCAGATTGATTGAGAGGCATTCTGTGAAATCTAAAAGAACTTGTACTGAAATACTTTTTGATGAATGGGGAACCTCAGGAAGAATACGACCCACCCTGGGGCACCTATTGTATCTTTTAATCAAAGCAAAACTATACAAAGCAGCTGATTATGTGGCAGTAGAGCTTCTGCATCAACCTAAACCACAACGTCCCAAGAGTGGTCCAGAAGCTGCAATAACAGTTGATCTAGAGAAAATCATGAAGCTACAGGAAGATGACAAAAAACAGCTGAACAATGCTGCAAGTTTGGTAAACCAAGTATCATCAAAAATTATTAACGTGGTCCCAGAAATTGTTGTTACACCTGATGCTGATGTTTTCTGTTCACCAGTTGTTCCTCAGAGAGGAGTAAATGGTCAAGATGGAGTAGGGTTAGTTTCAGACATGATAGAGTTTTCAGGAGTTGAGGAAAGTCAAAGATTGAATTCAGATATGATGCAGTTTTCAGAAGTTGAAGTTGACAAGGAGCACGAAAGATCACCTTCAGATATCATGAAATTTTCCACTGAAAGTGAAACAAGTTTTAGTACAACAGGTTCCATTACAGATACATATACTTCAGAAGAAACTAATAGTTTCAGCAGTATTCCTGCTCTGAGCCTGGTTATGGGTTCTGATGAATCAAATGATCCTCTTACAATGAATGCTGATTACATTCCTGCATTTAGTGAAATCGCAAATTCAGTTCCCAACATTCCCCACCTCAGTGTATTAAATCTAGGACAATCCACACAGTCCAATTCCAAGTCACTTGAAGACACCAACTCTTGTATGCCAGATCTAGAAGCACTACAAAATGATTCCATCGAATCGAACAATACAGCCAGCAGAACTTTGAATGTTTCTTCACAAATCTCCCCAAGCAAACCTTGTTCCTCGCCTCTTCCAGCACTGTCACTTGTCACTGAACTACCGCACATCAGCTACTCAAACCTAATAGTCGCAACTAACGACTTCAACGAGGAACCCTACAAAAACAAAAATGCTCCCGGTCGATTCTTGGGTTCTGGAGAATTCGGTAGAGTTTTTCTTGCCCTGAATCTCATGGACAAGCCAGTGGCTGTTAAGAAGCTGTCTCTAGGAGGCTTGGAGGTGGTTGATGAAGATGACAAAGTTACTGTACAGTTTCGTAATGAAGTGGAGGTGTTGAGCAAATATAGTCATCAGAATTTGGTGAAGCTACTTGGGTTTTCGTGCGATGGCTCTACGTATTGCTTGTTATATGAGTTTGTACCAGGAGGAGCACTGCGAGATAGATTACAGGTTATTAGAAATTTTGATATGATTATATAAGGTTTGAGTTCTCTGATTCTGTTTTTCAGTGAAATTTTGTCAATTAGTTCAGTTACAACTTATAAAATACACTTAATATTACTATACCAGAACTCTACAGTGTCTTGAAATTTTCAGATTGACGAAAGTCTTCAATGGAAACAACGACTAAATATTGCTGTAGGTACATCAAAAGCTATCGCCTATTTGCACACTGCATTTTCGAGTCCACTAATTCACAGGGATGTAAAATCCGCAAATATTTTACTTGATGCAAATAACAATTCCAAGGTATGAGTTGTGGTAGATTTGATTATTTTTCATTACCACAGTTACGAAACAAAAGAGCATTGCTGAAAAACATGACAAGTGACAACATTGCTTTGTAGTGCCTAGCTGTCAAGTCTTAGTGAAACTTCACATTTTCGAAGAAGTTGCTATGATTAATCGGTCTTGTTGAATTTCAGTTATGCGACTTTGGTTTGATCAAGTTAATACCGAACCAAAACGTTCAAGTGGCTACTTCCGTTATCGGGACTTCCGCCTACATGCCACGAGAAGCCTTCGCCGGAGATATTTCCGTAAAACTCGACACTTTCAGTTTTGGTGTGGTTCTCTTGGAATTGATAACGTCTTTGCCACCCTTGGATGCTAACGGAGAAGGATCAGATTTGGTGAGTAATTGACGGGTGCATCACGTGACTATTACTAATATTATCGATTCTGTGATTAGGTGACTCATATACAAGAAACAGTCGATGATGATGACATTCTGCCTCTGGTAGACTTCGGAGCGGGCATTTGGTCTGAGAAGGGCGTGAATTATGCTCAAAGTTTGTATACGATAGCCATGAAATGTTTGGCCGAAAAGAAAAAGCGACCTACTATGGTTGAGGTGAAAATGAATCTAGATGAACTCACGAAAAATATTGACATAATCTAAATTATATTCAAGAGTTTATTGTTATATATTTCAAATGCCATATGAATTTGTATATTTCTTAGCATAGTGACAATTGTATATTTTTTTACTATATGTGTATAAAGAAATCTATATTTTAATGATGTTTTATTTCCGAAAAAATATTGCTAGGAATCCTTTCTCTAAGAGAATGGCGATCACGGAATTCCTTCAACTAAATTGAATTGAATTCAACCACCTTCGTTTGACGACTGTTGTCAGAAAATCATTCAATCATAATGAAAATTCATGAGTTTTGCTTAATTGAAGAATTCACCACTGAAAAATAAATAAAGAATATTGCTTTGCATCACTATTTCCGCTTCTAATTTTGAAAGTAGATAAGTAGTACTTGTACTTATCTTCCAGATAAGAGTTTTTTTTTGTAATTATAGCCATAATGACTAGTTTGTGTACTGTGGCACAGTGCACACCTTTGAAAGTGCTAAATTTAGAAATTTAATCCACTTTTTTACATTCTGTTAAATTCTTTTCACGGGATAAATTAAAGAAGTTAGTTTACATATTACAACATAAAAAAGAGAAGATGAAGAAGTGAGGTAAAGTCTAAGCAAAGCCACAAAATCAAATCGACGATTTGTTTATTTTTGTTTAGTTCATATTATTTCAGTATTTTGCATTCTCTTGTTTATCAGAAATGAATTATTAATGAATGCTTAATTAAAAGAGCGCTTCATAATGAGGTGTTTTGAATGAAATCTAGGTAAGTAGATACTTTTCATCCTTAAAACTGACAATTTGTTTCAATTTTGTATTAAAAACAAATCAATAAATCACAAAGGAGTTATAGTTCGTCTTTCTATTAGTACACTCACTCATTTCTCCCCTTTTATTTGAATAACAATGTTTGTATCGTGCATATGCACGTATTTAAACTTTTTTGTGTTTGTATCTGAGTGTTGAAACAAGACTCGTTTTTTTTGTATTACATGAAAATCATCTTTTTATGAGAAAAGCAATCCAATACAACGTAAGTACTTGAAATGGATATAAATTCTCGATTGATTGATTTTCATTGTAAATGCAAATTGTTTACTACTACTTTTAATTTGAATATCAAGTCATTTAATGATAACATGAATTGACCACAGACGTCCTTATATTTGTTTGAGATATTTTACAATAATAATTGAATTATGCGATGAAAATAATATTCATTCAGCTTATATAATAACATGTGATCAATAAAACACATTGTTATTAAGTCTAACTATACTTGTTTGTTAGATTGAAATAGTGTACAGTTTGTTATAAGAGACGAATCTTCAAATGTAATTTTATAACATCAATATAATAGGTACGCCCATGGCAATGACATAAATCGGTTACGTTAATTCAAACATAATATTATTACAGATTATGTTGAACAACTGCGGCCTTATTCCTGCTAGATTCTTGATCTTGGTCGGCCATTTGATTATTTGTATTGTTTTGATATGGAATCACGAGACGAGCGTGAGAACTTGTTCAACGGAAACAGAGATAAGCGAGGACTTATTGGACAGTCACCATACACAGTAAGTAAATGTCAGTGAATATATGCATCCAATAAAATAATCTTTGTGACATACCAAAGAAAACTCGCCCATAAGACACATGTGTGTGACACATTTCGAGAGACAGTTCTTGGAATTCAATAGTTATAGATTTCTGAAAATATTCTTTACAGCAAAGTCCGAAATGAACGTTTCAGCAAATGATTCGTCAAGCAGGGAAAATCTTAGTATTTTTCATTGCACAGAAAATATTTCAGGGGGTTTGCTATTATATATATTTTCGCCCTCTTATGCCTGCTGTAAATTGCTTGTGTTTTTTATTGCAGGTGGTTGACTGGTTTCAGCCTAATGATAATGTTTTTGTGTTTTGAAATGCTAGCTTTTGTGTGTGGTCTAACCATGTTTCATAATGATTCTGCTTTGCTGTGTATCCTTTACATTACAGGAATATACATTTATTATTTCATAAAATATCATCTGAAATGACGTTTCGATTGAATTATTAAATGGAAATGCGTCACGTTTAATTTAAAAAGAGTGTAAAACAAAACCATCGACATAAATATTTTACGCAATTTTTCCTTATCTGGAGCGATGTAGTGGAAAAAATGTTGATTATATTGCAACATTTCATAGCAAAAGTCTAGCTATTTGAAGAAAGGTCAAAAACTCAAGGTTATCCAATTTTGCAGCTACTGGTAGATGATAATTTATCTATCTTCCTTTGATATCTTCAGTTAAATTTATATATATTTTATAACAGCCTAAGTTGCAAGCAATACATATCGAATTAGTATCATTTTTTGAAAGTTCATTGATTAATATTAGTTTTTACGTGCTTATTGATTTATAACTTACTACAAAAACGTGCATGTCATACAAACAATTTTACTTTTAATGACAACAAATAGTGGCGTTACAAATTTGGTCTGGTTTGGTCATTCAAGTATTATATATATCTTATCTAAATAAAAAATCCGCTACTCGTTGAAGAAATCTCACCCCAATTACGACACTATGAAGTCCAGTAAGTGCACTGGAATCACTACCCTAACTGAGAAAAATATAGAGAACGCATTACACTATAGCGTGGTAGGTGTACAATATTGTTTAAATTCTTTTCATGTTATCACATCCAGATATTTAATCCTTAATTCACTAACAGCTATTGGCAGTCATTTTTTGTCTAGTATTCTTCTAACCAATATGGTTCTGCATGGTTGGCATTGTCAATGGTTTTGGTGGATTTTCAGCTTTGGATCTGCTGTGCCGTTCGTACACGATTTTGTTATTGTGGCTGATGTTCTCATCAATAGAAAATATTGAGCTTAGGCTCTGCATATTTTTATAATATAAGTTATGTGTAATAAAAATCAGTTGAAAAGATCAAGATTATATGTGTTTTCATCATCATCCTCAAACTATTTTGCATCATAAACTGTCACATCCAATTTGGTATTTTTTTAAGGATATTTCTGTAGAAACTCCAGGATGGTCCAAACTTCTGATATTAGCCGGAGTTTCCACCACTGTAGGCCTATCTGTCCCTGTCGGTTACAACATAGGCGTTGTGAATACCCCAGCCGAGGTAAATACACTTCCTACCACTCTAGCACAGTAGTCCATCCAGTTTTTTCCCAGATCATAAAGGCGTTTTGCAATGACAGCTTGCACACGAGGTTCGACACCGAACTGTCAAAAAATAGTCTGGAACTGATATGGTCCTCAATTGTCTCTGTCTTTTTGGTGGGTGCCGCTGTAGGCTCTCTAGGCGGTTCCATATTGGCCGACAAAATAGGCAGGAAAGGAGTTGTCATTTTGTGTACCCTTCTCGCTGCTGCTGGTGCTGCTGCTTTTTGGATAACCAAAGTAGCCAACAGCCTTGAGTTGTTGTTCTTGGGAAGAATTCTAGTGGGATTGTCTGCGGGTAAGCAATAATATCAACGTTTGTGGATGGTTGTCAGACGTGTATTTTCCAGGCCTGACAACCAGTGTTGTTCCGATGTACTTAACAGAATTGGCTCCGCTTCGTTTGAGGGGTGCCACAGGGGTGTTGTGCCCTTTAGGGGTTACTATAGGCGTGTTACTTGGACAAATCGTGTCTTTACACGATATATTAGGTGAGTAAAACATTGATAATGTTGAAAACCACCTTCAATGTTGTCTGATGATCTGGTATTTTGTAGGCAATGAAGACTTTTGGCCATATTGCTTAGCAGCTGTTATAGTTCCTGTGTCAGTATCTGCACTGGCGTTGCCATTTTTGCCAGAAAGTCCAAAATATTTGTTTGTAACCAAAAAGCAGCCACACATTGCCCTACAACGTAAGTGATTTGTCTTACAAAAAAAGACTCATGAGGAAAACTTGAAATAACAAATTTGATATATACAGTAAGATAATTTGGAGTGCCGCCATATTGAACATATTTTCATTGGATTGGGCGTAAAATGTTCAGATCAGTGTCATTTTGGTCAGACCAATACTCGATTGATTACTTCAATTGATAATTTGTAGAACTGCAGAAAATCAGGAACATCAAAGAGGAGTACCTCAACCAAGAAATCGAGGAGTTGAAGTTAGAGCAACAAGAGAATGACAGAAACGCTGGGAACGCGTGGAATATACTCAGAGTCCTCTCCGACAAATCCCTCCTATTGCCATTAGTATTAGTTTGCTCTTTACAGGGTGGACAACAGCTCAGTGGCATCAATGCTGTTAGTATTTCCTTTAAAAAAAAACGATGTGTGCTCTAAGTGTTGCATTTTCCAGGTTTTTTTGTACTCGAATATAATTTTCAAAGAGGCAGGATTGAGCAATTATGAGAATGAGCTGGCCACTATTGGAACTGGTATTTGCAATATGTTCATGGGAATAGTTTCGATATATGTCATGTCAAGATTCAATAGAAGACTGTGCATTCAAATCAGCTTATTGAGCTCAGCATTTTTCTTGGTCATGCTTGGAATAGCAATCATTTACATCGTGAGTGTTCTTATTTTATTCAAAACATTGTTTGAAAACAAAAATTCACCCAAAATTCAATTTGTTCATAAATTGTCAATTTGCAATTATTTTGTTTTTCTTCAAGAAATCATACACTTGGGTGCCTTACTTGAGCATCGTCGGAGTTTTGGGGTACGTCCTCTGTTACGGTTTCGGTTTAGGACCTATACCGTACTTCGTGGGGTCTGAATTGTTCGAAGTCGGTCCTAGACCGAGTGCGATGGCTTTGGGAAGCATGTCGAACTGGGGATTTAATTTCGTCGTGGGATTAACGTTTCCCCTTTTACAGTCCTGCATTGGGGCTTCCTCGTTTTTCATATTCGCCAGTTTGGTTATTTTGCTCTTCGTTTTAGTCAGGTAAGAGAATCGTTTATTATCTTAGCTATCTTGTGGAAAAAAACCTCGTATTGGGTTGAAGGTATCCAGAAAATAAGACACTGATTCCGTAAAAATTCATTGGGTATTTAGGGAGAAATCTATGAGACTCGTGGGAAAATGCAACAATTTGCAATGATTCATGTAAAATATGTATCAAAATTGCAATCGAATTATTATTTTGTGACATTCAAGTATGATCTTATGCATTTATGAGAAATACTAGTTGTTTATAAATATCATACAGGAGCGTCATGTCAAACAGGATTTATAATTGAGATGATTGATGACTGATATTTGAGAGACGAAAGTTAAATAACCATTGAAACAACACGTGATATTATTTGTTTATGAAAATATTTCCGACTGATTTGTATCTGATATTCACATGCTCAGTTTGTTATCTGATAAATATCAACAACTTTTTCCTAGTCATATAATTCAACTAGATCTCAAGGACGTCTTTTCAATGACGATTTTGGTATTTATTTATTTAAGGGATTGTTGAACGTTGAACAATTCTTACAACAAAAAACTAAATTCGACTGTTTATTCACCGGGTAATTGTTGCTAATTCATCTAAAATTACTCATTCTTAGTCACCCTGCTTAGTGATATTTCTGAAATAATCCCGGAATGACGCTGTCAATCAACTAACTTGAAGGATTTACTGTGATGATGACATTGTGAATCATTTCTGAAACAACGAAATTCCTTTAAATGGTATATTTATAAAACTTTAATCTTTCACGTTAAATTATTTTTATAAATAAACGACTCGGTAATGTCATTTATCATATGAATATTACCTCTATTTCTTGTTCAGAAGGAGGTTTTTTTGTGGTTGATGATGATGAGTATGGTACAAATCCTAAATATTATCATTGAATGTTTTCAACGTCATACGTTTATACGTCATCAATCAATCAGACTCTTGTGTCAAGACCAATCACTGACACTCACTGTCAACTATTGAAAAAATTTGAGGCTCTTTTTGAAGGTTCTGACAATTGAATAAGCTTGATCTACCATTACTTTGTCCTTCTGAATGAAGTTCGAAGATACTGGTCTTTTTAGGTTTTGTTTTCAAAGCAGACTATTCTTTTTAGATTTTACCTACCCGAGACTAGAGGAAGGGATGTGACGGAGATTGTGGAGTCATGTCGAGATGGTTTTTCCTCAAGACCACTAAAAAAACGTGAAACCATCAGACAAAATACTGATAATGCTGAAAAAACGTATGCGTCACTGACAGTTTGACGGATGTTCGTCATTGTCTACAGTTCATTCCAGATTTCTCGTGCAATGCCAAAAATTAATTTAAATTTTTTATTCTCTCTGAAATTTATTTATTTACTTAACCGTGACAATATTACTTAATCTTTATGGTGCAATTTGATAATAGTGTATCTCGAATATTGTATTGATTTTCAATTTTTTTAGTATTATACAATGAATTTTTGATTTACCGTTTATTGAACTAGTCCATTCAGAACAGAACTAGAACATTGGGTCGGCTTAGTTTATAACAAAAATGACCACAAAAATAACAACCCAAACCAAAATAATTTTTTTATTTACAACAATAATTCAAAATTAATTCAGTTTGACCCAATTACATACCTCTTGAAAGAAATTAATATTGTTCTTTCCTTATCTCTTCGGGAATGTAGTATCTTATCTTCAAATTAACTAATAATGGAAAATTTTCCTTAAATGTAGCAGCTGCTTCAATTTCTGTTACTGGAATTTTGAAAAATCACCCACATTAATTATTTATCGTTGTAATAAACCTTATCATGAAGTCATGACGAAAAATCGAATAATGTTTCTTTTCATGAGTTTCGATTTGATTTCATCATCAATAATGGAAAAAATTATTAATTATTGCTATTAATACTGTATTCTTTAACGAAGCAAATTCTATAAATATTAGGGATTTTTCATATGAATAAGGTTATTATTATTTGTAGTTGAAAACTGATTTTATTGTCGATGGCCCAAAGTTGTTCTATTCCTTTTCAAAAATATTTAGAGTCGCAAACTTCACTTTCTACAACTGCAAAAATATATCAAGATAAAAAATTATCAATATCATCGCTGGCCTACTTTTTCGAGTGGTGTCTCAACCACATATTCGTAGAGATAATATTTGACAGTTTTGTGTAGGATGAGAGTTTATTGAACTCGTGTCAAAAAGCATTATTCTTGGTATGAAATTAGTCACCAATTTATTCGGTTATGAAAATTTTTATGATTTTACTATTATTTGGGAAATTTTGGCTAATAAAAAATTACATACAAACATAAAAAATACAAAATTGAGGTACTGCGAACATCTATATATTTCTACTGGGAATTAGAAATTTGCAATTTGTAGGCCTAGTAGATTCAAATCTTGGTTATTCTTTCATCTCTTTATTTGTTTTGATTACTTCTAGTCAATAATTTCACATAAGAACCAATTTATGTTTCATTTTCTTGGGTTTAAGATCCTGATTTACAAAAAACTGTAAAATTCCATATATCTGAACAATTCGAACAAATCCAGAGCATAACCTGGATAATGTTAATTAATTCTGTTAATAATTCAGTTTACGTATATCGATATCAACTATTCTAATCCATATTATTGATAAAAAATGACATTGCACATTGTCTTGAGATAAAAAAAATTCGCGAAAATTTTAATCCCACTTTCGATCACACACCCCACTCCTATAACCGGAATATAAAAGCAGGCAATCACAAAGAAAAAGCATAATCGAATATTCGATACTAAGAAGCTTGGAATGTTTCCATAAAAATCCATCCGATGGAGTTCGTAATAGGTGGTCTGGCAGCTACAAGCGCCGGGTTTTTCACGAATCCTCTGGAGGTAGTGAAACACCACATGGAATTGAGCAAGAAAAGTCAGTTCCAGAACAAGTGCGCTAAATTCTTACACACCGGGTATCGGGTAGCCAAGTCGGACGGGTTGAAAAGCCTCCAAAAGGGGCTATCGCCAGCCCTTGGGGCACACCTTGTCAGTTACGGAATGAAATTGGGTAAGATGCATTTTTATATATCCCCAATTCGAAATTTGTTGAAGAAGAATCAAGAAAATTTATCTATCTCAGAAGTTGTACTTTATATTTTTTTCATTCATGGTCTTCCCATGATCTCTAATATTTATTTTTCTTAATAAAATTATCTCTCATTACTTTTCCTGAGTCTTATAAATGTTGGAAATTCAGTGGTTAGTTTTTATTTTCTAATTTTGGTATTGAAAGATAATCAAAGCTATCAGAACTATCTTCCTCAAATAAATGGACAATTCCTTTGTCCTTTTATTCTCAAATCCTCCATATCCTTCAGGTACCTATGATTTCGGCAGAAACAGAGGGTTCACCACCGACGAAAATGGAAAAGTCAATATTGGCAAAAGCGTTCTAACTAGCAGTGTCGGTGGTATATTGGGCCAGTACATGTCCAACCCTTTTTATTTGGTGAAAACGAAACACGAAATCGATGCGATGCAAAATAATGATAAAAACACCGAGAAAAAGTCATCAGGATATATGGAAACAATCAAGAAAATCTACAGAGAACACGGGGTGAGCTCATTACTAAGTAGCATTAGGAAATAATGTCATTAGATAAACAATTATACAAATGGAATTGATAAGAAATTTTCAATTTCTTATCGAAAATCAGTCGCCAAAATTTCCTTTGATGACTATGGAATGTGGCACTCAAGATGAAAAAAAGGCATTGTTTAGCTCTCAAATGTTATATCTATTTTATCCCAAAATATGTATTAGTATTGGTACAATTACTGATGATACTGCAACTTTAATATTGTGAATACATAATTGATGAACTCAATAAATAACGTTATCTGGACATGATTATAGGCGGAATTCCTGTTATAATCTCCAAATTTGAATGTCTCAAGTGGAAATACTTGAACTTTGTCTCATATAAAACGCAGAAATTACTTTTTCAATTGCCCAATAAAAAAACAAAATATTATTTTAGGATATCCTAGAATTAAAATCAAATAGTTGAAGACAAAAACACAACGGAAAACCCAAATAATAATGTCATAAATATATTATATTCGCAATGAAAAGAAAAACAACTAAATCTATCATAGACTAGTTTTGGATACCCAATTCTAAATCAATCAATTATTTTTGTAGATTCGCGGATTCTTCAGAGGAGCAACAGCTTCCCTGCCAAGAGCCTTCATAGGAACGTCTCAGTTGACTTCTTTTGCTGTAGCAAAAGAGAGCCTCAACAAATTCGAGATGTTCCAACAAAACCCGATCATCAGCACAGCCCTAGCCGGTACAGTAGCTGGAGTAGTGCTCAGCATGGCGACTACTCCCTTCGATATGGTCCTCACAAACATGTATAAACAAGGTAAATTGGTGTTTGTTCGATGATAAAACATTTTGAATTTGATCATAAACGAAAGTGCCATAATTTGCAAAAATATGTGTCTTTCTACAATACAGGGGGTTTCATTAATATGGTAAAAAAATTAAACTGAGAGTAGAGAGGAACAAAATATGACGATTGAGCGCAACATCGCTTATGCAAATGTGCGTTCAAAGTAAAAATTTTATTTGCAAAGGTATTTTCAGTAATAAATGCTTCTACACTTGAATGTGATCGGGTTTTATATAATTTTAATGTTACTCTTTGACAACTCTAAATCTAACATGGCTGATTTTTCACATACCTCGACACCTGTCAATGATATAAGAGATAGAACATTTCGTTTCAGTATTGCCAACTTCAAATGATTCAACAATCGATGTCTACAATCTGCAGTCATATCAAAACTGTCCTAAATATATATTTTTTTATTTTCAGCTATTGGTGCCAAACCGAACGGCCCTGTATACACCGGCTACATGGACTGTATGAGAAAAACCTACTCCAAAAATGGCCTTCGCCCCTTCTACAAAGGCATGGGGCCACTTTATCTGAAAATCGGACCGCACACGATGCTGTGTCTTCTCTTCTGGGAGGAGTTCAAGGGACTGTACAAGAACTACAATCAGGACACCGATACTTCCTATCGCCCTGTACCTGTCAATGGATTCTACGAAAAAATTGGATTCATGAATAGGGCAGTCGAAAAAGTTGAACCGAATTATTTTAATGATAATTTTGATGCAGATCACAAGCTTAATGTTTATTGGAGTTGAGCAGTAGTTGCAACTAGAAGGGAGAGAAGAAGAAACAGTTATTTTGAAAATTGCAAATATAGAACTAAAAATAAAATATTGTTAGCAGGTATTACTATTACTGTGATAATAAGAAACATGTCAACGTTTATAAGATATTAATAATATAACTTTCAAAAATGATATCAGTTATTTCAAAAGGTGCAAACTTTGTAGAAAAGGATAAGTAACGACACACTTTTCAATGTAAAAAAAATGTATTCGTCAAATGTTTCAAAATATAATACTCTTCAATAAATAAGTTATGATAAGGTTCATTCAAGGTACGTAAGTATTTAGAAATCTAACAAATTCTTTTTGGTACTGCCGCCACACCCTAATGAAGGAATCTGTTCCCGTTTACCGTCCACACTGTCTTGAATGTCTGAAAAAAAAAACAGTATAATTATTCATGTGTCACTTGTCTGACTTGTCATACGAAGAAGAAACTATTGACAGGGAAAGAGATGAAAAATATAATAATAATATACTTCGTTTTCCTTTTCGACAATGTAAATTGTATAGAAATAGTCAAAAACACAACAAAATTACAAAAAAATACATACAAACACATCCAAACCCAGTTATATAATCGACAATGTAAAATATATAAGGCCTTGAAAGGATGAAATCAAATTTGTTGAATCACTGCAAAACATATAATGCTAAGAGTAATATATTGAGAGAAAAACATCGGCAGAGGTTATAACCAAATTTGCGTGATTTTAGGCTATCCAGTAATTATAAAGAGTGTCTATGAAATTTCATATTTTCTCAAGTATGTAAACATTATGTTAGTGTTGGTTTTGCTATCAGTGTATCTAAATATTCTACGAAAAATGGCAACAATGTTGACCATATTAGATATTGAAAAGGTGTGGAAATAATAAAAGCACATGTTACACCATATTCATTAACTAAAATAGTAGTTTTATATTATGCAACGAAATTTAAACGTGAAGAATCGAGACCGAAAATTAAATAATACACCGAATATGTAGGCATATGTAGACCTTGTAGGCAAACGATTTTTGGTTTATAATTTGCAACACACGGGAGGAACTATCATGAACTTGAATCTTATCGTCAGTGTGGCGGCCATTTCTCAATGGATAGGTCAAAAATTAGATTATTATACGAATTTTACCTTCCAATCCATTGAAGAAATGGTGAAATTGTGTACAGGTAAATTTCAGTTTCTTTTCTCAAGGAGTCATTACTACCTGTGCCTTGCTCTACCTTTATTATCAAATTGCTGACTAATTTGTAGTTTTAGTTTTGCATTGTGATGTTCATGAATCAATTGTTGAGGTGGATGGTGTTGTTGTAAATACTAAATGAAATTATTCCTGTGATGTTTGAACAAAGACAATTTTTCTTCCCTAATAATTTTTACAAACATAGCATTGTTTTAGTTTGGTTTGTTGAAATCAGGTTTTGGGTACTATATTCGAAAAGAAAAACATCTAAATGCCGGGTCGTTGTTAATAAGCACCAACTAAAATTGCAATGGAAGAATTCTATTCATATTCACAAATAATGGCTGATGTAATAACTGTCAAAATGAAATGCTTAAGATATATTTCATAAGTTCTGATTATTTTTTGAATCGTTTCGAGGTAGAGAGAGTTAGTTGTAAACCACTCATTCAACCTTCTCAGAATATCACTGCATTAACGAAAATCAACTCACCGGGCGGTAAATGCAAGACATCTATTGAAAACTTTTTCCTCCTCAACTTGAAAGCGTATTCCACTGAGCCAGGATGTCGAGACGCCAACGAGTTAATGGCGGCCAACTTGGTCAGGTAGAAGAATCCGTGGTACTCCGACAAACTTTGATTGTTTTCCAACTCGGTCCCGCCAAACGCTTGAAGCCTCATAGCGATATCGCTCGAATGAATACACCTGTCTAGAGATATCTGAAAAAAAAAAACAAACAGTAGTTGTCAAATTAATATATAAATAAATGCTTCTACACTTGAATGTGATCGGGTTTTATATAATATAATTCGAATGTTTCTCTTTGACAACTCTAAAACTAACATGGCTGATTTTTCACATACCTTGACACCTGTCAATGATAAAAGAGATAGAACATTTCGTTTCAGTATTGCAAAACTTCAAATGATTCAAAAATCGATGTCTTCAATCTGCAGTCATATCAAAACTGTCCTAAATATGTAGTTGTCAAATTTGTCAATGTCATTGAGGAAAAAATCGAGCATATTCTCTCACTCACCTCGTGGTACAAATGCGTCGGAATGGTGATGACGGCTACCGCGAACGCCGACCTCACCAGCGCCCTCAGACAGAAGATGAACATGTCGAGGTCCCTGGTCGAGTCTATCGAGTGCAGCGACTTGCGATGGGGCAGCCACATCGGCGAGCCCAACGAGTGGACGCCTATCCGCAGCACGGACCGTCGCTCAGGCCGGTCTTTCAGGAAGAACTTGCCCTCCTTGATTTTGTTCTTGATGGATTTCAACAGCTCGTTGTAGGCTGGATTCGAGTATGTTTTTGTACCTGGTGGGTGGTGAATTTGGTTACTAGAGAAGACGTGCATGGAGAAGTAGGTCAATTGGGTGTCAGATATTTTTTTTATTCACGATGACTCGTAGTTCAATAAGTAGAATGGGGAAGACCACTAAGTGATGAAATCCTTGAGAAACCTCTCTTAATCAAAGAAAATAGATTTTACAGCGTTTTTAAATCAGCATTTTCATTCGAAATTTAAAAACGCCAGAAATAAGTGGGCGGTGCTATGAGCGTATGACGTGCTACACCCTAAGTATATCTTTGTCTGTTTCCATATATCTTTTGCCCACACCATATGACATGTTGTCAAGTTTACTTGTGGATGACTCCTTATTCCTTTGATATATTTCCTCAAAAACGTATCGAAGAGTGATAACTATATCATTTCATGATAATTTATGGAAAAAGTATCATTTATATTGTATTCTTTTACATCTTTTATTCCGAGAATAAGTTGTGGTTTTTTGGTGCGGCAACACAGCAAGATTTACCATGGAACAATTATCTATGATTGGTCAGCTCAAGGTCGATGGGCGTGTAGGGTTAAGCACGTCACACTGCGTCACACCAATGAGAGCAACTTTTGAAAATGGCACGTGTAATTGTATGTTCGAAATCAATTTCGTTTATTTCCTCATTTTATTCACGACATAGACCGAATAAAAAATCGAAAAAATAATGAATGGTAGTTTTTGGATATACAAAACATATGCTGTTTTGAAAAATTGGTGGTCTCCCCCATTGATATCAAGGTAAGCACAATATATATTCAATTTATGACTTATAATCA
This sequence comes from Plagiodera versicolora, assembly GCA_037013635.1. NCBI lineage: Eukaryota > Metazoa > Arthropoda > Insecta > Coleoptera > Chrysomelidae > Plagiodera > Plagiodera versicolora. The sequence continues at coordinate 1,715,184 of CM072988.1, forward strand.
AGATTATCAAAGGTTATTTTATTTTTCACATAATACAATAATATTTGATTAAATTATGAGATATTTATAGATCCCTGTATCAGCTGTTTTATTAATAGCTATACGTATACATATTAAAAACTGAGAATTGCTAGTTTGTAAGTTCTAGTGTAATCAAACTAATTACTCACCATTTTCAATTCTTTGGCCTGTCCAATAACTAATGTCTGAGTTCTCAATATCACTGAATGACATATTCTTGGACAAGTCATACATATGTCCTAAATTATTGATATTACTATTCGAGCTATCTGTTGGTAGATTTTGATATCTGAAAGCTATTCGCATCTTATCACTTGCACTGGTTTTTGAAACCTTTTCTGGTTCAAGATCACTTTCAATCACAGCAGGTAATTCTTTGATCTACAAAACAAACACATTTTAGTGAAAAATGGATTTTAATGAATTTGTTCAGTTCAATCTTGTTTTTTGGTTCACAATTAGAAACAAATGTCAAGGTCAAATGTTTGTTTTGATAAAAATCTAACTCATATTTGCTTTGTTAATTTTGTACTTTGTAATTTTTACAAAAATGGTTGTTTGTGCATCATATTTTGATCTAATTGACACCAAATCGATAATTTAGTCTCACTAGTTTTCCGTCATTACTAGTAGCGATTTTAAGAAAACATTAATGTATCTTTATGTTTTTAGTTTTGCAATTGTATTTTTTGAAATATATACTCACAATATTGGAAGGATTCACATCTTGACTAGCTATCAATGTAGAATGTTTGGATACAATACCCTCGGCAAGAAAATATTTAAGTACTATTTTGGAGTATGATCCATGAAAATCCTCCTCTGTAAAAGAACAATATACTCATGAATTCCTATAAGAAATAACAGTATGGCAAACGTATTTTGAGAAGATAGCATTTGATTGATTTTTTTATGATAATGGCACAAGAATGACATGAAACCTCTCATCATGTTAAGAAAGGGGGTGATTGGATTGAGTAGCGCCACCTACCGAGAGCTTTCGACGATCGAATTCAATCATTTTACTCGACGTGACCATTGATGAAACTATATGAAAAACTAGCCCATACTTAGGTGTAATTGGAATGTTATCTGTTTCTCTCCACAAAAAAAATAATTACAACAACTTTGAATGAAATTAAGCGAATATATTATTTGTGATAATATTTGAAATAATAGAGTCATGAGTCACCTTTTCAAGGGCAAGGAGTTCTGATAAACACAGTATTATTTTACAACCTGAAATGCAATATTTTTATGCAAGCTCATATTATTAGGTGACTAATCCAATTATGAGCTATGGTATCAATAGGGACTTATCTAGAAGCACTTTGCTTTTATATATCTTGTGGGCATTCTTGATGTGCCGATTTTAATCAGATAATGCGAGGGAAATCCTGATGATTTCACGAAATAATGTGATTAATACAAATGTGGTTAGATAAAAATAACTACTAACATCGGCAGAGATTATAACTCCAAATTTACGTAATTTTAAGCTGTCCAGTAATTATAAAGGGTGTCTATAAAATTTCATATTTTCTCAAGTATGTAAACATTATATTAGTGTTGGTTTTGCTAACAGTGTATCCAAATATTCTACGAAAAAATGGTAACAATGCTGGCAAAATCAGATATCAAAAATGTGTGGAAATAATAAAAGCACATGTTACACCATATTCATTAACTAAAATAGTAGTTTTATATTATGCAACGAAATTAAAACATGGAGAATAAACACCGAAAATTAAATAATACAAGGAATATGACCTTGTAGGCAAACGATTTTTGGTTTATAATTTGCAACATGCGAGAGGAACTTGAATCTTATCGTCAGTGTGGCGGCCATTTCTCAATGGATAGGTCAAAAATTAGATTATTTTGCGAATTTTACCTTCCAATCCATTGAAGAAATGGTGAAATTGTGTACAGGTAAATTTCAGTTCCTTTTCTCAAGGAGTTATTACTACCTGTGCCTTGCTCCACCTTTATTATCAAATTGCTGACTAATTTGTTAGTTTTAGTTTTGCATTGTGATGTTCATAAATCAATTGTTGAGGTGGATGGTTTTGTTGCAAATAATAAATGAAATTATTCCTGTGATGTTTGAACAAAGACAATTTTTCTTCCCTAATATTTTTTTCAAATATAGCATTGTTTTAGTTTGGTTTGTTGAAATCAGGTTTTGGGTACTATATTCGAAAAGAAAAACATCTAAGTGCCGGGTCGTTGTTAATAAGCACCAACTAAAATTGCAATGGAAGAATTCTATTCATATTCACAAATAATGGCTGATGTAATAACTGTCAAAATGAAATGAAATGCTTAAGATATATTTCATAAGTTCAGAATAAAAATATATGATTTGTAAATCATCATTCTGTTCATAATCAATCAATATCGCGATAAAATTAGTGGTAAAATTTTCGTACGATTTTGTATTCAAAAGCAAAAGCAATAATGTGTATATAAAACTTACCTATTAGGACTACTGTACCGATTGGAATGCCTCCCCCTGTGAAAATTAAAAAAAAAGCTATAGCGAAACTCAAATTTCTATTTTCTACTTCATCAAATGTATTAAAATTTGCGTAAATTTCAGACCATTAAATGAATATCTACTATTATCTAAAACCTTTTTTCAAGCTAAGATACCGTGAAGTTATTAGCTAATACATTCGTAATTAATAACTCAGATTTCGAAATTATTTTATACCGACCAAAAAGAACAAAGGAAAATTAGGGATAACCTAAAAATGTCTCACCTAAAAGGTTATCCAGGGAAGGAATTCCAGAAGAAATTAACAAATGTCCATTTTGGGTACTGTATGTAGTCCCTGGAATGATTTTGTGGCTTTTCTTTTCCATCAATATGCAGTTCTATTTATTATATCCTAACAAATACCGAGTTTTTAGCCCACTTCACTGTTCACAATTTGTAGATGTTCTATCGTTTGATGTTCGATTTCGCACGTACCCGTTCTATCAGCTGTTTTTTCAGTGTTGCCAGTTACTCAATGAAATACATTTGCTTGATATCGAACTATATCAAACTCAAGAGCAAATTCGTCCACTTTTTGTAGGTATATTACGCAATACGTATAAAAAAGTTCCTAATTTCAATTTTCCTTTACACAAAGTACGTTGATATGATGTATCATCATAGAATATTTTAAAATTATAACTTAATAAATTACTATTCCAATCTATATGTGGAGATTACGCATGCGCGCAATATAGCGATCGCCGCGTGTGATTATTCTCAAGAAATCAGGACCGGCTCGACATTCATTTCTGAACAAACTAATCAATCATATTGGGTGCTATTCTATACGAGTTCTATGAGGTTTTCATCGAGCATATCGAGTGTAGTAATTTTTTGATACAAGATGAGCTACCTAATTGAAAATGAGCGGTCGTTGCTTCTAATCTAACATTTGACAAAGTGGCTGATACGCCTATGATACAAATCACACACGCGCATTTCTCACGATTTCACTCTGATAATCGTTCCGTGCTATACCGGCAAGCGATCTACGGTTTGGCTTTCCCTGGCATAGCTCGGACATCTGCTACCTGTCACCTGATCAGATGGAATCTGTCATTTGCCTGTCTAGTGTCAGTGTTGTGCTGGTGGTGTTGGGAGGTTGTTGGTCGTACGATGGCTGCTGGTTGTTGTGGTACAAAGAAACAAAAACTCAATAACTCAACCAGTGTACCATCATGTAATGGTTCATCACTCGTACCGAACGGAATGAGCAACGGCTTAGGAATGGTGGCTATGCCAGAGATGTGTTTCTTTTGTTTCGACGTCCTTTATTGTCATCTGTATAACTTAGCCCCACCGAAAATTCCTTCATTCAGTAATGATGCATAGTGAGTAAATATTCTAGTCTATTTTGGTACGTAGGCACACTTCAACGTTCATGTTCACCCACTTTCCTGAAATAAAACACTTTGTTGAAGGTAGGAGAAGGTTATTGAACCATTTAGTTTATTCCTTTGTTTGCTTGTCATATCCCATCATCTGTGCAAAGTCATTTCATTTATTCATTTTGTTACAGTCCGTTGTTTGTGACATGGAAAATAGGCAGAGACAAAAGACTCAGAGGTTGCATAGGAACATTCAATGCTATGAATTTGCAGTCTGGATTGAGAGAGTATGCAATCACAAGTGCTATCAAGGACTCCAGATTCAGTCCCATTGTAAGGGACGAATTCCCAAAGCTGAGTGTTTCAGTATCAATACTGAGACATTTTGAGGAAGGGGACGATTACATGGATTGGACAGTTGGAGTGCATGGAATAAGGATTGAGTTTATCAATGAGAAGGGGAACAAAAGGACAGCTACTTATCTACCAGAAGTTGCTTCTGAACAAGGTAAGCAATAAGGTCAATGAATATTATTGAGATGAATTTAATTATCAATTTAGTTTCCTTATACTCAAAAAAGTTATATAAGGTGTGCATTATTCATCTAGGTTCTAAAGAATCTGAAACATCTGTTGTTTTCACTTCCTTTGTGTCATGCTCCTTTTATGGTTTGACCTTTGAAGGTTAATTATCAGTCTCTTTCAGTTTATTCATTTGAATACTTAATGCTTTTGTTATTAAGATACACATCTCACATTTATCTATAGTTATTGAATATTATTCCATTTTCCTATTGGATTTTATTTCTGTGCTGTTTCATAAGTTGTTCAGTTGTTAAATTTCAAAATGTAGTATCAATTTTATTAAAAAATTCGACATAATATTCCAGAATTATTTCTTTTCAGTGTTTAATTCATGACCCGGCAACACCGCACCTGTTGCTTACGTGACTACCAACATAAAATGAGTAGCTTGTAACGCGTTTTTTAGGTTGGGACCAGCTCCAAACGATCGATTCCCTCCTGCGCAAAGGCGGCTACAAATCGGCGATATCCAGCGACGTCCGTCGCACCATAAAATTGACGCGTTACCAAAGCGAAAAAGTAACGGTGACCTATCAGGAGTACATGAACCATTGGAACAGCCAGCGATGCTAGCAGATGATGTGGGGGCGGCACGCTTTCTCGCTGCCCCCACAGCCCTACGTGCCCCCCTGTCAGTTCGTCATGGTGCAGCCGCCCGGTCGCGTGCCGCCCGTGTGGTGGGCGGACGGCTACCCGGCGCCGTCTTATCAGCAGGACTTTTCGCCGGCTGCCGTGTCTTCGCCGGAAACGCGTTTCGACGTCTATCAGGATTTTTATTGCAGGCAAAAGTAACGTGCGAGTTGTAGTGAGAGTTTTTGCAGTTGTGCCACAGGATATGCGGTCTGGTAACGGTGATTTCGCTTGTTGTTTCGCGCAGAGGTATGTCCACGATGATTATTTCTTTTGTTTGGATGAAAATTGCTGTATGTTGTTTCCAAATCCAAAAGGCTATCCGGAAACCATGTAGTACTCATTGATCACACATCAAGACTCCATATTTGTCAGTGAATTATCCTTAGAAAGTACCTTTCTTGAAATTTGACTACTTTGATTCTCCTTTCAGAACTCTCGATGATTTTTAAATAGTTCAAAAAGACAATAAAGTGTCGTTTTTTTGTAAGAATTATCAATATTTTTGATACTGTGCCTACTTTTTTCAAGTCTCTTAGATGTATTATAGAATAATTTTCAAATAATCATACTATGACCCAGCAATACTAGCTTTATTATTGATTTTTCTTTGTTCACTTCACGGTTTTCATTGTTGTTGCATTGATCATTTACCTGAATGACATTTGAAGAAAATAAGGTGCCTATACCTTATTTATTTGACGAAAGAGGTTCTGACAGCTTGTCAGAATATGCATTGTTGCCAGCTCTACAGAAATTACTGGATATGTCCACTAAACAATTGTGAGAATTTTTTTAGCAGAAACATTACACAGAAATTAGCTAATGGATGAAATTTATCCTCAAAAGCAACAAATAAATTCAGCATTGTTGTAGGCTGTCAGAATCATAACCTTTTCTTGTTGCATCATTGTCATAAAATATAATCATGGTGGACATAGTCACAGCAGAACTAAATGAAATCAAGTTGTTCTGAGTCAATTTTACTGTTTCCCAGACGTATATACTGATGTTGTCCTAAGCTGGTAGGTTCTTTGGTAGAAATACATCATAAAAATCTCAGAGATGAATGCTTTCCTTGTAATTCCTCGAATTTATGTTGTTTAATAATAACAACTCAAATTTGGGCTCTTCATTGAATAATTTTCTTCAAGCCAAAGTGATCTTTAATTAATTGGAACAATCATCTTTGAGATGGAAAGGAATAAATTCACTTTGAGATGGTTTTCAGTCTTGAAGTGATCATTTCCCTATTTCATTGAATTTTTGGTTGATTCAGTGATAAATGTGCGTCTTTAATGTTATGCTTGATGCAAAGTTGGAACTAGGAGTATAAGAACTGGTTTGGTTTTATTTTGCAAACTTCGGAATTACAAAAGATTATCACTATGTGCCTAACCATCACACATTGGTGTTGAATCTCTGTGCTATGTGAAACAAGTACAGAAGATCTTAGTATAAAGAGTTGAAATAGCATCACCTAACTTTTTAATCATGGTCTTCGGTTTTTGTTCTGTGCAAAGTTTAGGGTGCTTTTTGCAATTGTCAAAATGTTGTAGGATTCAGATTTCATTAATTATTTATTCGATCTCTTTGGAATCAGACAAATGACAATAAAACATTAAAATTATGCGATATTGTTGAAAAATTTGGGAAAATTAATTGAAAACAAACACATTCTAATTTTTACTTTTGTTGGCCAAATGCCACATAATGCTTTTTCTGTAAGTATTTGTTGCAACACGTCAACATTCTAGAAATATTTTTTTGTTTATTCAAGTGTAATTCTAATAAAAAAGTATGAGGTACCATGAATAAATACTCGAAATTGCTTAATCCGATGAATTTTTTTGGTGGTACCTGCAAGTTTTCATAACTACAAAAATAGTTTTTTAATTTAAATTCATTTTATGACTTGCCATTATCAATGGATGAAGAATGATCATTCTTAGCAAAGTGAATTCTCATTTTAAATCGAATAGGCTTCAGAATAAACTAATCCATTGTTATGGAAATGTTTAACTTAATATCACTGCCAACATTAGTCACTCATTTTACAATTAACATCATCTATAGGGATGCTCAAAACTACTTCGACTGTTCAGCACTAAAATCTAGATTATTTCATTATCAACATAAAAAACAAAGATTTTCCACACATGAATTCTGTCCCAATCTTGAATTAATGGACAGTCGTAGTAGAAAGTATGATAAATGTATTTCAATATCTCGGTGTGAACAAAATTTGGCCTTGTAATCAATGCTTTTATATCTTGATAATGAATCCCGGTTAATTCAATTATATCTCAGCCAAAAATACCGGAAACGATTCTGTGGAAGGTTGAAATCAAGGTATATTGGCAAGTGAAGATTGAATAATCACCTGAAATCGTCTGCCAATATAAAACGATACGTATTCGAGTACATTTACAGGTATCAAGAATGAAGCAGAGGAGAAAAAGTTGCTAGTTGTCAAAATGTACTCGAAATGACTTATTTGGCATTCTATTTTAGTACCCTATGTCCCACTCAGGTGTACCAGAGCTTAGACTGTTTAGGTACTCGTATAGAATCTACATCACTTGAAAAACTGCATTTAACGTTAAGGGGTTTCAAAACATATTTTATTTTTATGTTAGGTTGTTATTGCGATTATATATTGTTATTTTTGACATGGCGAAAATATTCCACTTAATATTGTTGCGAATAATTGACTCTCATTCGATTCTACCTGTAAAGAAATACTGGAAAATCCATCAACGTAATTGTGCCTAAAACTGGATATAGCTGAATTCCAGTGTCGCCATATATTTACTCACTTGGATATGATTTAATTATGATTTCGACATATATGATATAGCATTTTAATATCAAGTGTATTGTAGTAGTGGGGTTCAAAGGTTTAATAAAAAATACGTTTTGTACAACAGATTTTCATTTAATACTACTCGCATTATTATACGGTTTCGGAAATATCTTCCGTATAAAAATCTAATTGGTATCTACGTCGTGTTTAAGGAGTTGGCAACAGCGTATATGTAAACCAGGTAAGCTGACACTAATCTCAACGAACAAAACGACAATGTTCTGTGATTGCTACACGGAATCATCAGTCTGAAATAGTAGGAGAATAGTAGGCGTTGAAAGTTAAACGTATTCGTTTCGAAAACGAGTCAGACTATGCGTGACTTTTATAAATACGTACATAATCACATGTGACAATGACCTAACAAATTAATCAATCATGAAACAGATTTCTCGTGCTTACTGATATGTATATTCGAGATAAGTTAACGTATAGTACATGAAATATCTAGTTTTCCTTGAAAAAACCCAAGGACACATCTGATCAACCTCATTGGTCTATGAAAATATGCATGTAATCCATTCCATTATAATAAAACAAATCATTAAATAGTCACATGGTCGCGTGAGCTCTTTTTTGTGTTTGTCAGGGTAATTTATGGTGAGTACTTGGAAATTTGAGAAAATAATAGATATATAGTCAAGTGAAATTAGTCTATTTATACCCTGTGTTTGAAATAACAAAGATAAATCAATGTATCACCGTGGATTGAATCGAAGATAGTGTGACTGGCACCCTGTAATTTGGGAATAACATTGCTCAAAACGTTTTCGTCTACCACTAACTATAATTAAGATTTTCTGGAAAGTGGTTGTTAATAGGTTAGAAATTGAAAACGGAAAATGTTTATTTTGAAACTAGGTATGTGATTGCTTTCATTCCTTCTATCTCAAATATATTCAACGCTGCAGCGTTGCCGGTTATATCGATCTGTCATATCCAACGTTGATTACATATACAGGGTGATTCGCTAGCACCATTTCTTCTCGGATAATCGAAAACCAAACAAAAACCATGGATTTCGTCACCGGTGGCTTGGCTGCATGCGGTGCATCCCTTTTCAGCAACCCTTTCGATGTCGTCAAAACCCGCATGCAGTTACAGGGTGAATTATCAGCCAGGGGTACACACAGGGTGTTCTATAAAAACGTAGCGCACGCCGGCTGGGTCATATTCAAAAACGAGGGTTTCAGGGGACTACAAAAAGGGTTGTCCACAGCCCTAGTCATGCACATGGTCAGGAACAGCACACGTTTGGGTGCGTAAGTATTTAATTTCGATTGTACAGGGTGGTTCGGCGAAGATGTTTGAATCGGCTGTTTTTTCTTGAAGGTATCTACCAAATGTTACATAAAAACGGTTATTTGACCAACGAGAGTGGAAAAACGATTGTGTATAGAAGCGCATGCGCAAGTGCACTTTCTGGGGCTGCTGGGGCGTTTTTGGGCAGCCCATTTTTTCTTGTCAAAACCCAATTGCAGTCACAGTCAGCTGAAAGTATCAAAGTGGGAACGCAGCATGGACACAAGGGGGCAGTAGCTGCGTTCAAAAAAATTTACATCAACGAAGGGGTAAAAAAATGTTTATACAATTTTCAGCCCAAGAATTAACACTTCAAATTTGTTCCATTAATAATTTTGAAACCTTCAAACAGAAATCCCACCATTTCGAAACATTTACAGCTAACTTTTTTTAGTTCTTCGGTTTATGGCGAGGTGTCAGCGCAGTCGTAATGCGCGCCATAATCGGCTCCTCGGCCCAGCTGACTTCCTTCGCGATATGCAAAGACATCCTCGCCGAAAACGACCTCTTGCAGACCGTCCCTTTGCTGGACTCGTTCTTTTCGAGCATCGTCAGTGGCGTATTTCAGTGTCTGATGATCAACCCGGTGGATTTGGTGACCGTTCGGCTTTACAATCAAAAAGTCGACAAATTCGGCAAGGGGGTGATGTACGATGGACTGCTGCATGCCTGCGTTAAAATATACAAAACGGAGGGGGTGATGGCGTTCTACAAGGGGGTGGGGGCGAATTACATGCGGTTGGCCCCACACGGGGCTCTGTGTTTGGTGTTCTGGGATTTGCTCAAGGAGGTTCAGGCCAAGTATTGGGATGAACCAGATGGAGCACCTTGAAAGGCGTCGATATTTTTTTTGAGGATCATTTCTTAACTGTCCTGTCAAAGTTATCTGTAACTCTCACTTTTACATTAGAAATTATTGAACAAAGTAAGACTACAACTGAAAATTACATAATATTCATCTATGAAAGATAGTTTTGACAGATTTGGTTATCTTTCACTACCAACATTGCAAAACAAAAAGTAGCTAGCCAACCACTGAACTTCTAATTAATTGAGACTTAGTTGAAAATATTTAGGCACCAATAATTATGGCTATTTTTTTGATAATGAAAACAATGTTCAACGGTTTTTACGGTCAAGAATTCATTTTCAAATTGAGAATTTGAGGGTTTTAAATTGTGCAAAGCGAATCTTCTAGTCACTAATCACCTGCAATGAATGTGATCTTTGTTATACCTCATAATATTAATTATATATCGAGAATACGTTTAAAATCTAGAAAAATGCTGCCATTGATAGTTTTTGTTAGTATTATATTTATTTCACAATGAAATCAGGGATTAATGAATGAATTAAAGAGATTTCATCAACTCATTAACATCGATTTTATTTACTGTTATCAACTCCCAGCTAATGACATACATAAGTAAATATAAATTAGTGGAATGCTAAAACTTGCCAACATTAAAAACAATATTTTATTTAAATGAAAAATTAAACCTATTGCTATCATAAAATGAGTGTGTATACATAAACATAATCTTAATTTCGTCAACATATAAGTATCAACAGTGCGTAAATATAATTGAAATAACATCACTTAAAATATTCCATTCTTCTTTATACTTCAGTATATTATGACATAATCATTCACTGGATTATGATTATGAGAAACTACGAAATAACAATGACTCATAATGAATTTTCAACTAAGCATTAACAGGAACTTTTTGGCTAGTGGTTTTTTCAGCAGGTTAGAGATATTCAGAGAGCACATAATCAAACAGAAATCTATTTATCCACAAAATATTGTATAAAAACCAACTTGAAGCAAGAATAAAGAAATAGGTGATTAAAGTTTCTCTATTAATAAATAAATAATAAAACCACTGGCTGTGTTATACAATTCCCAGAAGTAGGAGATGAGTTTGCACATTTCACCCATAATTTTTCAAAACAAAAAGCATAATCTCGTCGGTCTCAATATTAATAACGATTATAACAAATTTGATAAAAATAAGGTGATTTTTCTTTATATTTGTATAATAGTTATCAAGCTGTTTCTTAATCTTCAGATTTGGTATCCTAATCTAAATATTTCTGAGTATGATTTCACATCTAATATTCTGTCTAGAAAAATTTCATTAATATGTATTGAAGAAATAATGATAATTTTGATAAGATATTTATTCTGTATGCCATTAATGGCATTATTTTGAGCTTCTTCTCCTAAACTCTGCTAATGATTGAAATCAAATCCAAATTTAAATAAACTCTTTAGATTTCAATATCATATTTTTTCTCCTTTATATGATAGTGAGAAAAACATTCATAAACAAATTAAAATTGTACCCAATTGGTATTTGTTGGAGTTTGGGATTGCGTTGAAGTACTGAAAAATAAAATCCATGCTTAAAAATGATCATATTTCCAGTAATTAGTCAATCATATTCAATTGTAGTTTGTGAACTTTCAGAAATAGCATTATGAGCAATAGCAATTGACATAATTGCTTCTTGAATATCATGATAATATTACTCTATTTTTGTAATATTGTGATTCATGCTTTACTACAAAAATGTTCAACATGTACTCACCTGTTTGTTGCTGATGTAAATTCACCCCATGATTCTCCTGTAGTACTGCTATTTTTAGGTGCATGTGCAGGTGAAACTGCAGGAGAGCCCCCAGGAGGTGGGGGTAGCTTACCTCCAGGAGGAGGTGGCAGTAATCCAACACCCCCATTACCAGATTTAAGTTTTGTCTTTGAACTACCTTCAGCACCATCTTTCTTTGTTATTTTCATATTTATTTTGATGGTTTCTCCTTCTTTAAACCCAAGATCCAAAGCTGGACCACTAGCTGGCTCTTCACTTCTTTGTTTCTCTTTTTTCACCCATTTGAAGTGATCTTGCAGTGCTACATTCAAGTCAAAAGAGTCTGATCTGTCTCCAAATCCAACACCAATGTATGCACTTCGACCTAAAATAAACAAAGTAGTTGAAAAATGTCCAATTGAAGAGGAAATCATTACATACCATTATCATCCATGATACGGAGTACAAAATACCTTGAAGAATCACTCACAGATTCTATTGCTACTCCAGGATAAGAATCGACAGGACAGTTGGCAAAGAGTTCTCCTGAATTTTTGTCTTCTAGTTTTATACTCAGTTCATTTCCTCTGGTTATCAAACGCATTCTGCCTGTCCAAGAAGGTTCAGCTAGATTCCAGTCTGCAGCCCTATGAAGTTCAATCATAGCATAAATATGTTGACGGAAGTGGGTGGATTTTCTTTGAGATGAAGAAGAGCCTAGACTGATAAATACCTGTATCCTCTATTTGAGGTTCTAGGGGGAATGTTGAAAACAAACACTTCAGGTTTAACTAACACTACACTTTCATAGGAATCCATTGAGATTTTTTTGTACCAGAATGTAAAATAGATTTCGTAAAAGTAAATGAACTGTCTTTGAAACTACAAAAACAAATATGCTATCACTGCACTTGACGTTGAGGTGCTTGAAACCTAAAAAGCAGACAAAAGTTACCAACAAGATATGTACGTCAATGTTAAAATTCGGAAATATTTTTCATCATGGTTTCGAATCCAACCACTAGATGTAGCTAGTGTCCTTGAATCTAGGAGTGGGCGACATCTACTTTTGATTGTTTGAAATACTCGAGGTGTGACCAACAATCTAACTTGTTCGTATTTGTACAGGTCAGAGCACAGAGTGGTCAGAGACAACATACGGGTGAAGTGCGATCTGTTCCTCAATGTTCATCATATGGTACTTCAGATACCTCTTTACACAAATTTCCTTCCCAAGGCAGTTGGGAAATGGCAGACAATCTTGAATATAGGGAAACCTATTTATTAACTTGATTCATTTCAGTGATTTGAAGAATCGTACTGAATAGTGAGGTTATTTCACTGAATTCATATTATTTGTTGATGAGAAATGTGCAGGTTGTTGCGAGGACGAATCATCTTCAGGTACTCATTCAAACACATTTTCAAAAAATTCTGCTGATTATGTACTATCTAAAAATGGTATTTAGGCGTCTGCAAAATGAAATACATTTTTGAACTCGTTTCCGTCATTACCCAGGAGGTAGAGTTCTCAATGCGTTGCATTTTTTAATGGAAGCATCCCCAGTAGGCCTACAAACCATGTTTTTCAAAATATTCACCCCTTCCAGAAATTAAAATTAATTCCTGAAATTCGTTCAATGGCATTTGTACAAAATTGCAAAATGCACCTAATGTATTGTTTCAGATTACGTTTCTGAAAAATCTACGCGGCACTTATTTCACGTTTTTCAATTATTACACTGCATTTACCCCTTCCAGAAATAAAATAATTTCTGAAATTCGTTTATTGGCATTTGTACAAAATAGCTAAATGCACTTCATATTGTCTCAGATTACGTCTCTGAAGAGTATATACGCGGCACTTATTTCCCTTTTTTCACGTATTCTACTAAGAACTATCATCTGAATGAAATCACCAGATGATAGTCGGAAAGCATTTACCCCTTCCAGAAATAAGAATTAATTCCTGAAATTCGTTTTGATTGGCATTTTCACAAAATTGCAAAATGCACTTCATATTGTTTCAGATTATGTGTGTGTCTAGAAATCCACCATAAGAACCATTCATAAAAAAATATTCAAGCTCAAAATGAAACGAATTCGTTTCATTTTTCAAATCTGTAATTAATCTCAAGAATAAATATCTGAATCCGGAAAATCATAATGGGCCATTTGAAAAGAACGAAGAACTGATCATCTGAATGAATTCACCAGATGATAGTTACTCGAACACCATGAACCCTCTTCTGAAAAAAAAATCCTGAAAACAGAAAATAATTCCTGAAAATGAATAATAAATGAAATAATTCCTGAAAAAAATATTCCTGAAAAAGAATAATTCCTGCAAGAGAATAATTCCTGCAAGAGAATAATTCCTGAAATGAAATAATTCCTGAAATGAAATAATTCCTGAAATGAAATAATTCCTGAAATAAAATAATTCCTGAAAGAGAATAATTCCTGAAAGAGAATAATTCCTGAAATGAAATAATTCCTGAAATAAAATAATTCCTGAAATAAAATAATTCCTGAAAGAGAATGAATTCTGAAAGAGAATGATTTCTGAAATAAAATAATTCCTGAAATGAAATGCACTTCATTTGGAAACTTGTCATCTTAATCGTCAGGCCTACCTTCTTTTTCATGAAAAAGTGTTTCAAGTAACAAGTCGTTTAACAGACAGTACATCAAAATACTGAAAAGGATGTTCATCTTCGAGTTGAAATCCTCAACATCGCAGTAGCAAAAGTAACAGTCGTCTACAGGGCGATGGTACGAATCAAAACTACAATCGAAAATGCGCTTGAAGAAATCGAGCATGTCGTCAAGTGATTCACAGCTAGAAGTTCCATCGAAATTCAAATGCGGTGGGTCGAAAAGCGAATTTCTACCTACATCAAGAACTAGGAAGACTCCCACGACCACGAAAAACACTGTCATACCGACTTCTTAAGGTGACAGCCTCTTTTGCAGAGAGGAAAACTTACAAACACCAAAAGTCGATACTCTCCCCTCGTAAGGGTACCGCGCGTGTTATCGGGTGAGGTTGTCAACTGTCGTTAATGATCGGGTAGAAAATTCGCTTTTCGACCCACCGCATTTGAATTTCGATGGAACTTCTAGCTGTGAATCACTTGACAGCATGCTTGATTTCTTCAAGCGCATTTTCGATTGTAGTTTTGATTTGTACCATCGCACTGGAGACGACTGTTACTTTTGCTACTGCGATGTCGAGGATTTCAATTCGAAAATAAACGTTCTAATCAGTATTCTGATGTACTGTGTGTTAAACGACCTGTCACTTGAAAACACTTTTTCACGAAAAAAAAAAGGCAGGCCTGTGTAATTTGGAAAAGTGAAGTAAACATCAAAGAATTGAAATTTGGAGGAACTGAACGTATATCTCGACTGTAAGGATTCTCTATAATCCTACAAATTCCATAGTTCGTCGGAATATTGTGGGTGCACCCGCTGAAATTCGTGCAAAGATTCATGCATAACCCAAAAATCACTTACCTTTTTCTAGAAGAACTACTTACTACCTGTAACAACAGAAAAAATCATTAAATCTCAAGAATAAATATCTGAATTCGAGAAATCATATAATGGAAAATTTCAATAATAATAATAAATGTCCATTATTGAAACAATTTACAGTGATCCAATAGGCTATCGACCTAAGCCCTTCTGCCCATTGATTACACAAATTGAAAGAAAAAAAATAAAACCTAACAAATCGATACAATAAAAAGAAAGTCAGTAAGTTAGAAATAGGTTTTATGAGGAGCTTAGAAGTGGAATGTGAAATATTTGAAAGTGAGGAGACAAAAGCTGAATGTGAGGTTGTAAAAGTTACAGGAATCAAAAAATCACTCACCGATTGGTAATAGTAGTTACACCTTCTATCCTAGTTCTTTGTTTTCCAGACGTCACATGCCATCTATAACAAAATTAAAAATGAATCTATAAAATTGCATACTTTATTTTATTGCATCTTTTCTTAAATATCAAGAAAGGGTTCATTTATCATGTATTCATCATGAGAAAACATTGAAAACAATTTCACCAAGAAATTAGCAAATTTCAACAAAAAAACCCGATGTATCATGATGGAAAATTTGGAAATCGTTCAGTTGTGTAAAGGGACATGCAAAAAAAAACTCACCCATTAATTTTTCTCAAACTGTCCTAGAAGCACACACACACAGTCACAAACACACGGTATCACTGGAAACACTCGCGAAAACTTTCCACCGCACGAGAAAGTCTTTTCGTCACGCACGTCCGAACCCAACGGAGGTTTAAAATGACTGAGTAATATGTGTCGTCTTATCAGTCTGCCAATTCCTTCACGCATGATTAATAGGGTTGCATAATTGAAACTAGTCATCTCTGTGATACCGAAATGTGTGTACAGGATGATTGAAATATTTTTAAGTTAAATTAAATTCTGCTACCTGTATTAGGAGATTGTCAGAACTCGGACTCTTCTGACTGATTCAGAGATGCCTCTAGGGCCTCGCTGAATCGATGAAATTACATCCATCATGCGACTAACTTGATTGAAAATGTTAAGAATGAGTCAATGAGAACTTGATATCACCATATACAAAAAATGTAATTCTTAGTTTCAACTGAAAGAAGCAAAAACGTGAAATGAACGCTTTGTTTGGAAAGGTTTTTAAGCTTGTGACGTCAAGACTTAGGCTGTCCATTTGAAAAGTTTCCCCCCACAGGCGTTTTCCAATTAAAACTAAGAATAAAATTGTTTGTATATGGTGATATTGAGTTTTTATTGACTCATTCATATAAAAATTCTTATGGGGAAAACAATGCAAATATTTCTTTGTTTGGAAACTTAGGTAGTCCATTCGGCTTATTTTAAAGGCGTCTTTAGGCAAAATAAAATACATTTGAACTCGTTTCCTTCATCACCCAAGAGGTAGAGTTCTCAATGCGTTGCTTTTTTTAATGGAAGCATCCCCAGTAGGCCTACAAACCATGAATGTGGAAAATATTTACCCCTTCCAGAAATTAAAATTAATTCCTGAAATTCGTTTATTGGCATTTGTACGAATTCGCAAAATGCACTTTATAATATGTTGTTTCAGATTACGTTTCTGAAAAGTCTACGCGGCACTTTTTTCACGATTTCACTTATTTCACTAAGGACTAATCATCTGAATGAATTCACCAGATGATAGTCGAACAGCATTTACCCCTCCCAGAAATTGAAATCAATTCCTGAAATTCGTTTATTGGCATTTGTACAAAATTGCAAAATGCACTCGCACTTAATTGTTTCAGATTTCGTGTCTGCAAAAGTCTACGCGGCACTTATTTCACGTTTTACAGTTATTTCACTGCATTTACCCCTTCCAGAAATAAAATTTCTGGAATTCGTTTTCTGGCATTTATACAAAATTGCAAAATGCACTTTCTATTGTTTAATATTTGAAATAAATACCTCCTGAAAAAAATAAATACTGAAATGAATTAATACCTGAAATAAATCAATTCCTGAAATGAAGTAATTCCTGAAATAAAATAATTCCTGAAAGAGAATGATTCCTGAAAAAAAAATCCTGAAATGAAATAATTCCTGAGAAAGAATAATTCCTGATAAAGAATAATTCCTGAAATGAAATAATTCCTGAGAAAGAATAATTCCTGAAATGAAATAATTCCTGAAAAAGAATAATTCCTGAAAAAGAATAATTCCTGAAATGAAATAATTCCTGAAATGAAATAATTCCTGAAAGAGAATAATTCCTGAAATAAAATAATTCCTGAAAGAGAATAATTCCTGAAATAAAATAATTTCTGAAATGAAATAATTCCTGAAATAAAGTAATTCCTGAAAGAGAATAATTCCTGAAATGAAATAATTCCTGAAAGAGAATAATTCCTGAAATAAAATAATTCCTGAAATAAAATGCACTTCATTTGAAAACTTGTCATCTTAATCGTCAGGCCTACCTTCTTTTTCATGAAAAAGTGTTTCAAGTAACAAGTCGTTCAACAGACGGTACATCAAAATACTGAATAGAATGTTCATTTTCGAGTTGAAATCCTCAACATCGCAGTAGCAAAAGCAACAGTCGTCTACAGTGCGATGGTACAAATCGAATCTACAAACGAAAATGCTCTTGAAGAAATCGAAGACGCCGTCAAGTGATTCACAGCTAGAAGTTCCACCGAAATTCAAATGCGGTGGGTCGAAAAGCGAATTTCTACCTACATCAAGAACTAAGAAGACTCCCACGACCACGAAAAACACTGTCATACCGACTTCTTAAGGTGACGGCCTCTTTTGCAAAGAGGAAAACTTACAAACACCAAAAGTCGATACTCTCCCCTCGTAAGGGTACCGCGCGTGTTATCGGGTGAGGTTGTCAACTGTCGTTAATGATCGGGTAGAAAACTCGCTTTTCGACCCACCGCATTTGAATTTCGATGGAACTTCTAGTTGTGAATCACTTTTGACGACGTACTTGATTTCTTCAAGCACATCTCTGATTGTAGAGTCGACTTGTACCAACGCCCTGTAGACGACTATTACTTCTGCTACTGCGATGTCAAGGATTTCAATTCGAAAATAAACATTCTAATCAGTATCCTGATGTACTGTGTGTTAAACGACCTGTCACGTGAAAACACTTTTGCATGATAAAAAAGGTAGGCCTGTGTAATTTGGAAAAGTGAGTTTAAAATCGAGAAACTACAATTTGGACATACTGTACGTATATCCAGGCTATAAGGATTCTTTGGAATCCTACGAATTCCATAGTTCGTCGGAGTATTGTGGGTGCACCCGCTGTAATTCGTGCAAAGAGTCATGCATAACCCAAAAATCACTTACCTTTCTCTAGAAGAAACTACTTACTACCTGTAAGAATGAAAAAAATCATTAAAACTCAAGAATAAATATCGGAATTCGAAAAATCATAATGGACAATTTCAATTATAATAATAATAAATATCCTTTATTGAACCAATTTACACTAATAGGCAATCGGTCTAAGTCCTTCTGCCCTTTGAGATACTCAAATATGTACACAAATTGAAAGAACAAAAAAAAAAACAAATCGATACAAAAAAAAATACATCAGTGAGTTAGAAAAAGGTTTTATTTCCAACTAAGAAGTGGAATGTGAAATATTTGAAAGTGAATTCAATCGATTGAGTCATAGATGTTTTCCAGAATTGTCTGCTGACTGATTTTTTGAACAATTTTTGAGTGAGGAGACAAAAGCTCAATGTGGAGTTGTAAAAGTAACAGGAATCAGAAAAAATCACTCACCGATTGGTAGTAGTAGTTTACACCTTCTATCCTAGTTCTTTGTTTTCCAGACGTCACATGCCATATCTATAACAAAATTAAAAATGAATCTATAAAATTGCATATTTTATTGCATCTTTTCTTGAATGTTGAGAAAGAGTTCATTTATCATGTATTCATCATGAGAAAACATTGAAAACGGCGCTTTAAAAGAACAATTTCACCAATAAATCAGTAAATTTCAATAAAAAAACCCGATGTATCATCATGATGGAAAATTTCGAAATCGTTCAGTTGTGTGAAGGGACGTGCAAAAAAACTCACCCATTAATTTTTCTCAACATGCCCACTCTCAAACTGTCTTTGAAGCACACACACACACACACACGAAATCACTGGAAACACCCGCGAAAACTTTCCACCGCACGAGAAAGTCTTTTTGTCACGCACGTCCGAACCCAACGGAGGTTTAAAATCGACTGAGTAATATGCGTCGTCTTATCAGTCTGCCAATTCCTTTACGCATGACTAAGAGGGTTGTATAATCGAAACTTGGTCATCTCTGCCGTACCGAAATGTGTGTACAGGGTGATTGAAATATTTTCAAATTAATTTTTGCTGCCTATATTAGGAGATTGTCAGAACAGAACTCGGACTCCTCTGACTGATTCAAAGATGCCTCTAGGGCTTCGCTAAATCAATACTATTACTTTCATCATGCGACTAACTTGATGTACTGTATGTTAGACGACCTGCCACTTGAAAACACTTTTGCATAAAAAAAAGGTAGGCCTGAGTAATTTGGAAAAGTGAGTTTAAAATCGAGAAACTGCAATTTGGACATAATGTACGTATATCCCTGCTATAAGGATTCTCTGGAATCCTACGAATTCCATAGTTCGTCGGAATATTGTGGGTGCACCCGCTGAAATTCGTGCAAAGAGTCATGCATAACCCAAAAATCACTTACCATTTTCTAGAAGAAACTACTTACTACCTGTAAGAATGAAAAAAATCATTAAAACTCAAGAATAAATATCAGAATTCGAAAAATCATAATGAACAATTTCAATAATATTAATAATAAATGTCCTTTATTGAACCAATTTACACTGATCCGATAGGCTATCGACCAATGTCCTTCTGCCCATTGAGATACTCAAATATGTACACAAATTGAAAGAAAAACAAATCGATACAAAAAAAATACATCAGTTAGTTAGAAATAGGTTTTATGTGGAGCTAAGAAGTGGAATGTGAAATATTTGAGAGTGAATTCAATTGATTAAATCATATAGATGTTTTCCAGAATTTTTTGCTGACTGGTTTTATGAATAATTTTTGAGTGAGGAGACAAAAGCTCAATGTGGAGTTGTAAAAGTTACAGGAATCAGAAAAAATCACTCACCGATTGGTAGTAGTAGTTTACACCTTCTATCCTAGTTCTTTGTTTTTCAGACGTCACATGCCATATCTATAACAAAATTAAAAATGAATCTATAGAATTGCATATTTTATTGCATCTTTTCTTGAATGTTAAGAAAGGGTTCATTTATCATGTATTCATTATGAGAAAACATTGAAAACGCCGCTCTAAAAGTACAATTTCACCAAAATATCAGTAAATTTCAATAAAAAAACTCGATGTCTCATGATGGAAAATTTCGAAATCGTTCAGTTGTGTGAAGGGACGTGCAGAAAAACTCACCCATTAATTTTTCTCAACATGCCCACTCTCAAACTGTCTTTGAAGCACACACACACACACGAAGTCACTGGAAACACCCGCGAAAACTTTCCACCGCACTAGAAAGTCTTTTTGTCACGCACGTCCGAACCCAACGGAGGTTTAAAATCGACTGAGTAATATGTGTCGTCTTATCAGTCTGCCAATTCCTTTACGCATGATTAATAGAGTTGCATAATTGAAACTAGTCATCTCTGTGATACCGAAATGTGTGTACAGGATGATTGAAATATTTTCAAGTTAAATTCCTATATTAGGAGATTGTCAGAAATCGGACTCTTCTGACTGATTCAGAGATGCCTCTAGGGCTTCGCTAGATCAATAAAATTACATTCATCATGCCACCAACTTTGATGAAATTGTTTGTTGGTATTTACGTATTCCGGTACGAAAACACGAATTCCAAATTTCCAAAACGAATCTGTTATTATTTTTCACACCTCAATTCGACATTTTGTCATTCGCAGCGCCATCTCGCGGAACGTTCCTATACATGTTCTTAAAATAAGCTGTTAACTGCCAATTTCACATTGCTAAAAATTCATGGATTATGCGACATCTATGATATCACATTATAACGCAAATTGACCACGTGACCATATCACAGATGAATAACTTGGTTTGATCTGTGACCAATTCAAATTAATTCAGTCAATACTTCTATCGGTGTTATTGTTGCGTTTGTATCATAGTGATATATGATATTCAAAATTTCATTATGTGCATGGATCAATAATTGAGTTTATCATTTGCCGCTCAGGCTTTCAATTAATTTGACAGTTGACAGTGACGCAGTCAAAGTGGGCAAATGTGATGTTAATGTCAAACAATTATTTTACGTGTACAAAAATGGATTGAAACTGATTCAGGAAAATATTGAATTAATATTTTAATCTCCAATTAAAACTATTGTTCATATAACTAGGTGTGTACCAAAATATCTCATTTTCGGAATGCAAGAACAGATTCATGGATTCAATAGAAACTTGTCTTCAAAAAATTTGAAACTGTAACTATATTTATATGGAATATTTCAGGTCAATTTATTTAAAATCATGGAAGAGGAACTTTTGTCGTCTGGAAATAATAAAAGTGCGATGTCACAGTTCTTCACCAGAATCTCCCAGGTAAATTTTATTCATCAGTCTGATATTTCAAAACCCACTTCTCAAATTGAGGAAATAACTTTAATTTCATGAATCTAGATTCTCCAAAGTACTCTGGATAAGTGGACCCCACATACTTATGCGAGATGGGGTGGCACAATCCTTCTCCTCATACTATTTGGTTTGCGTATTGTTACCAAGCAGGTATAAGGCAAATTGTTTTATGTTCTAGTGGTACCAAGGAGTGGTGGACAGGACAGTACCTTGGCGAAAACTCCGATGGTTAGCTTCAATTCTGCTCATTCTAGGTTTTCTGGCCAGAGTGCTTTATGCACAGGTATTATAAGAAAATAACTCTTGTTTAATTGTTATGCTTGGGGTATGTGGTTACATGAATTTCTGTAAGCAAGGAGTGATGATTAAAGAAATGCAGTTCCTTTAATTAACCAAAAGGTTATGTTGATACCCCTTTTTAATTTCATTATTTTTGAGGAGTACTTGTATTATTGAAGTGAGTTTGCTTTCAGAAATTCAATATGCATAATGGGGTTATTTCTGCCTTTCCACCACTTCACCATTACAATAATATGAAGGTTCCATAAGTCAGATACATGTGAATTATTTTTCAGGGATGGTATATAGTCACTTATGCTTTAGGTATTTACCATTTAAACCTATTTATAGCATTTCTTACACCAAAAATTGATCCAGCAATGGATTTTGATGGTGAGTTCATGTCTTGAGTATTTTATTGCTTTCTAGTACAATAACTGAAATATCTTCAGTTTCATTATTCAGTAATTTATTATTTTTCCAGCTGATGAAAATGGTCCTGAGCTTCCAACAAGAGCAAATGAAGAATTCAGACCATTCATCAGAAGGCTACCTGAATTTAAATTTTGGTATTCAGTTACAAAAAGTTCTGTGATTGGGTTTATATGTACATTTTTTGAATGCTTCAATATTCCTGTGTTTTGGCCAATATTAGTGATGTATTTCATCACTCTCTTCTGTATTACCATGAAGAGACAAATTCGGGTAAGTTTGTAAGTTTTTTTTGCAGTACAAAGTTGACAATTATCATTTTCAGCATATGATTAAGTATCGTTACTTACCATTCACACATGGAAAACCAAAGTACCAAAATCATGAAGAAAATACAGGAAAAATCAATATACCTCCGAAGTGACCCAGAAACAATTTTTAGTTTTACTTACACCAAAAATATCCTGATTTTTTTAAATGAAAGTCAAATTTGGGAGTGAATAAGAGCAAATTTGCCATATATTATTAAATTTTTTATGTTGAGCAGTATTTTGTTTTCTCGGTAAACATATTCACCATTCCCAATGAATAACTGATTTATAATTGAATGTAAATGAAATAGTTTTTATAAATTTAGTCTTAGTTAACAATTTATCTCCTTATTGCCTCATGCCTCTAAACATTGACTATGTACAAAGATTAATAAAACTCACTACTCATGTGTCTAGTTCAATATTTCAATAAATACTTGTTTAATGGAAATTTAATCTTTGATGATGCAATATAACTATTAATAATAGCTGATTTTTCATCCATTCGGGTATTGTCAACTTTGTAATCACTAGTAAGGAAGGATTTTTAGATGGTAACCAATTGGCATACAAGACACTAATTACTATCCTGTTTTGTTTTCAAAAATTAAACCCACGATTGTGACAAAACCGTTTTATATTTTTCTTTGCCTAAAAGAAAGAACCATTTTAAATCACGAATGCTCATATGCACAATCTTCTCTAGTATTAAAACACCCAGTGGGATGGTGTTTCTGAAACCAACACGGTTTTTTCTTATATTTGCACCCAATCTGTTCCAAAGTAGGTGGTTTTCTGAGACTTACAATGCCTTTGACCACCTCAAATACATAACGATGATTCCTGAAAAGAGTTTGTAGACCACCACATTGATTCTTGAGATTCCTCAGATCAGCAGCAGACAATCTCTTGGATATTTCAAGGATGGATAGTTCTGATCCTTTATTCCAGACCTCTCCGCTCTGCTTGGGAATTGAATTATTTTTCTCCAACAGAAAATTCACACACGCAACCACAATTGAATGGAGAAATTGTCTATCCAGCTGGGTACAATTTCTCACTGTTTCAATAGTACTTCTTGGTTTGAACTCGTTTCTCATTTGACTTTCTATATAACTGTCCACTTGGCTTTTCAGGAGGTCAAAATCGATTTCATTCCCCATTCTTGTACCTATTAAACAGTTTTTTCTGGTTGAGGGTATCCTCAATTTATCGAATTTTGTTTCAAAACCACACTTTTCACAAACTTCTTTGATGTACAAAATGTAATCAGCGTAAGTGCTCAGTGAGGTATTCTTCCTGATGAATTTTTGACCACTGAAATCAAATGGACAACAGGGAAGCACAAAGAAATTAGTTTTGGGGGAGCTCCTCAAAGCTATGACAGGCAGCCAGGGTGTTAGTTCATCTGAGTGATTACCAATAAGCCAAGTGGCTTCTGGGAATGTAGATTCTGGCATGACAGTTCCAACCTGTAGAATAAAAGTGATTAAATTCACAATTGGGGATGTTTTTCAATATTACCTCTAATCTGGTCTCGGGAGGATACAAATCCCAAATCTCTCTCCTCCTTAAATCGATCCCATACCCCTTGAAGCCTTCCTGATTCAGGAGATACACCAGGAGACCATTTCCACAACCACAATCTACAAAGTTGACCGTCGAGAAGCCATTTTGCCGCCAAAAACAAATCAAATATGCAGCTATTCCTAAATCTTCATGAATATATTTTTGAGGATCTGTGCCAGTTTTGGAATGCCAATCCTTGAAAATTAATGATCAATTCTTCGAATGAAATGAATGTATATAATTACTTTATGAAGGTCATCAGCATATTTCCTTTTCAGTTCAGCATACAAAATGCAGTATTCATCAATAGGTATCAGTGATAGACATTTCACAGTACTGGTGCATTCAGTATCGATTTTGACCCATTTGAGAAGTTTAGGAAAGAGTTTATCAGCCAGCCACTCTGAGTGACAGCTTTCAGCATTTTCAAAATCACCTATATTCAACCGAAAATTAGAAGAATGTATTTCCAATTCGTAACTGAAAGGGGGTGCTAAAATAGATTCACCAGGCTCACATATTGCTGTGAAGATTACAGAGTTTTCATTCTTGTCAAGTACTACCACTTCAAGGGATTTATGATCAATGTTTTTTTTACATAATAAAATTCGTACAGAAACAAACAACCCTGATGATTCTTCTCTAAACTGTTTTTCATTATAAGGTGTCAAAGTAACACTTTTGTTGTAGTGTCCTATTATATTTCTAATGAAATCTCCACTGATAGTCTTCAAATTTCTTATTTTGCTTTTCTCATAGAGAATTGATGTTGGGGTTATTGATTTTTTCAATTGACTTGCTGAAATGTCTTGGGATTCTATTTTGAAAAAAAGAAGTTGTGTAACAGCTGTTATTGAACGATTCACTAAAAATGGCCTATTATGATAAAGCCAAACTACTTCCCAAAATGCAGTGGGTTTAAAATCTTCACTAGTTGCTAAAGGTACAGGAAGCATTTTAATGTTTCTCTTTCAGATACTGAAATAAAAATATATTACATTTCAGACTATCTTGTTCTCTCACTCACTTTGTTCAAAATCCACTCGGAATCTTCATATGCTCTTTGTATAATTTGTTTTATTCTTTCTTGATCTTTCTCATTCACATGCTGCTTGAAACTCTGTAAAACACTGAGTTAGCAGCACAGATACTCTGTGTTAGCAGTCTTAGAAGCTAAGAATTGTATTCAATGTTTCAATGATACATAGATTTAATACACGAACCTGCTTGATCATGAAACGATAATGTTCCTTAGGAGCCTTCGGTAATTTATTACATTGCTTTAAGAGATACCTGAATAAAATTATCGAGTCGTTTTTCAAATGAGCGCTTGTTACAAGATTTCTAAACATAATTGGATTTTGAACTTGGTTAAACGCTTCATCTTCCTTAAAGTTTTGTTAACATGTCTCTAGGTATATTTGTACATTGGATTGAGAGTCGTCAGTTACAAAAAAAAACTAATGTCCTGTTGACATATAAAACTTCATTTTGAGTGTAATATGGAAAATATTCCAAAGTGCCGAACGAAAAACAATACAGAATCACTAACATTTTGATTCAAGATTTCATTAAAATTCAAAAATGTTCAGGACGTTATTACAACCCCGTCAGCTGAGTCAAATACGAACGTATTGTGAAAAAATAAAGTGGGTACCGTGAAAATTTCGGAAATCGAAATATCTATTGATAATTAAATTCCAGGGGGACAGAAAAATCTGAAACTATCGAGACTTTTAGTCGATTGGGAGATGATGGAACCTCTAGAACAATAAACAAAGAAAAGTTGCCAAAGGATAGCGAAGTTTTTCATGCCATTGGAGCTACAGAAGAGTTACTCAGTTCTATAGGGTGAATATTCAATGTTTATCATCTCTCTTTGTTTCACATGATCATCCTACAGATTAGCAAGAGAACATGCTAATGAGTCTGAGCAGTTATATACAGACAAACTGAAGAGAATTCAGACCATTATCATTGATTTAAGTACAGCAATATCTCGCTCAACTACTTCAAATAAATCAGCTATACCTGCCACATACACAAAAGAATTGGAGGACTGGATACAAGAATATTCTAAGCAGTTACCCCCACCTGAACAGTATATAATTCCTGTAAGTCCTGAATAGGGTCCAGTTTCTATAAGAATTTTGCAAATTTAACATTTTTTATGTTGTTTTCAGGGTGGTGGTATAGCTAGTGCTTCACTACATGTAGCAAGAGCCATATGTAGAAGAACTGAGAGGACCATTGTGACTTTGGTTCGACAAGGCACTTTGGATAAAGAAGCTCAAATTTACTTGAATAGATTATCAGATTTTTTGTTGACTGTTTCTCGAATAGCTGCTAAGCATGATCAACGTGCAGAGAGCATTTATATCCCTAAACCCGATGAGAAAGTACAGGCTCAATGAAAATTTGTTCTGGAGGTCAATGATCAAAGAACAGAGGCTGCATACAAAGTTTTTACATAACAAAAATTCGTAATTTGTAACAGTTTTTATAGAAATTGGAGAACAGCCAATGCAAACTTCCTTATGGCGTCAATAATTTTATTGTGAGAACTTTGTTGTAGTCCTTTTTCATTAGTATAGCTTGTCTTTTGATGATGAGACTGACTTGCGTTAAGTAGTTGTATTTTTTGTGTTTACCAATTTGTTACTTCTCCAGATCCTAGTACAATCCACAAAATACTTTGAACTGTTCAAACCTGTACTAGAATGTATATGGATATGTGAATTTATTTTATTCTGTAGTGATTCTCAGTGTTTGCCTTCAAACTATACTTGTTGAAGCTGTTTTAGATATTATGCAAAGTTGGTATGTAAATAAAATTGGATTCAGTCAATTTAGTTTTAGAATTTTAATTATAACAATTCATTATTTACAAATGTTCATTTCAAAAAGCTATATCTCCATTGGAAAGCACCTCAAGAAAAGCAGTGCCTCTTTGTTGTGATTTAACCAACAACTCTACTTCTTTGTACACTCCTGGATCTACTGAAAATACAAAAGTAATCCCATCACCATCTTTTTCTTCAGTCTCGAATTCTAGGCTTCTAATTTTCTCCAAACTTTCCTTGATTTTTTCAGACTCTTTACCCCTGAAGTTTGCTTTCAGTTGCATCTTGGCTCTTTCTATGGGAATACTTTGTTGGAGTAGTTTGATGACCTGTAGAGCCTGTTGTTTGGTGGATTTGTTGGGCTTCACTGAATAATGTACATCTTTCATTGCTTTTTCAATTATAGTTACAGGATAAGGGCGATTAATTTCAGGATTCAAAGATATGCGAGCAACAGTGGTAGCTATATCTTTCATTTGTTGGTCAAGTTGGCTTCGCCTTTCTTTATCTGATACTTGCAGTTCACCCTCAGCCAAAATCTTTTGGCATATTTGCGTGTGGTTATCATTTCCAAAAGCTTTGATCAAATCTTCTTTTTTCGCAACTTGACCTTTAGAAACATTGGAAAAAACTGAATGTGACTGTAACACCTCATCTATATTTTTTTCACTAGAAGAAACATAGAAAATTGTCTGATGAAACAACAAAAAGTGGTTATACTTACACTTGGTTTCTCCATGACACTACTTTGTTACGATAACACGCTATTTCGAATCTTTTGCCACCTTTTTTCAGTCTTACCACAGCAATGTTCGTCAAACGTATTTGGTTTGTAGGAGTAAATATTTTTGAAGACATGATTCTTTCTAGAGATTGGTTATGCTTTTAATGCCTGAGAAAGTGATTGCTTCTCAAGTATTCAACAACATTCTAAAGTTATTTCTTTATCTTTGTCTGGTTTACTTGATGACTAATTTTCAGGTTAAATAATGCTTCTTCTCTCTTGATATACTCATGTCCATTATTTTCTTCTGAACAGTGTCATATACAATATACAGCCACTAGCATCGTACGTACATACACGACAAAGACGCATCTAGTACAATGCCGTGCCTTGAAGTCTGGAATTTGTATTTCAAGATGGAGCCACATGCCACGAATTTAGAAATTTTGATGTTAAATTCATTGCCAGTGGTAGAAATGAATAGTAATTCGATGAAATCCTCCTGATTGGTCGAAAAATTGAAGTATTGACGTCTGTCGTATGCAAAACAAGATCAAAATAAATTGTCGAAAATAATGTAGCTGTTTGCTTTATGAATTATTCGTGAAATTTATGTTGAAGTGTTTATTGAACTTATTGAAGTGGTGATAAAATTGTGTAGTATTAAGATGGCCCTAGTGACAGTGTTAAGGAGTCCCAGTGCCAATAATTCCCCTAGTCATGTAAGTACGTTGATTTGAAATAATTTTCCTCATGAATTCCGATCAAGTATTGTTATTCAATTGAATTGGTTTTCAAAAGGTGGTCAATGATACTTATTCTTGACAGTATAGTGAGTAATGGGAATAGACCTTCAAGTGAAATGTAAAAAATGGAATTGTAGTTATACCTACTTGTAGGTACATCAAATAGGGTTTAAACCCTTCATTCCGAATATAGTTTCTGTCACAACTGTTTTCCTTCAATGAATATGCTATACTTTACATTACTAATAAAAAATAGGACAGATGTCTATTCGAGCAGTTCAACTGGGACCCATCCAATGTTATTTATACCATGTAACAATTTGGGTTAAATATCATTGCATACGAATAAGGCTTCTGATATTCTTATCATCTTGAGAGTAAGTCATTAAATTAATGCATGCATGCGGGATTTGAGTATCCATTTCATTAAGTTGGGCATTTTCTTTGAACTGTTGAATAAAAAGTACAGATGGTGATGTTTTTTAATCACATTGAGTTCAATTAGAACTGACAGTTAATCGACCAGAAAATACAATATGACAATGGTGATATCTCAAAATAATTCGTTCTCTACTGGCCTGTGGAAAAATCTGTATCATGATTTTGGCAGCGATTATATCAATGTCGAATATTTTTGAAAATGTAAATACGCAAAAATAAGTTCAACCTTGAACTAAGCAGGTCTTTCAACCCAAAAATAGAAAATGAATTATTGTCTCATCATTTTCAACAGTGTCGCGAAAATACGTTCGTTATAAGTGAAGGTTAATATGATTTAAATAGCTAAGCATCACTGATTTTTATTGCCTAGCTCTATTTCGCTCCAATTGAGAGGAAGCCAGATATTTTAATTATGTATTCCGTAATGTTTGACAATATCCAATTCTTGCTTGTTCGCTAGAACGTCTTGATCGATGCCTGGAAACACGCTTTCTATTCATCATCAGTCCCACAATTTATTACTGATCGAATCAACAATAGAGTTAGCGATAAATCAGTGGTACCAATCGAAGTTAGAAACAACGACAATGAAAAAGAAATACCGATTTCAAAGACGTCAGTATTCGAACGGAGATGAAGAATGACATAATTAACGAACCATTATGGAATTATTAATCGAAAAGAAATGCCATTGTCTATTGTCAATTTTCACGGTTTGGATTTACAGAAGTCACTCTACTGCACTTTCTACTATTTTTTATAGAAGTGGAAGTCATGAAGAAAACTCGACAGACGTCCTGTATACACATATTTTTATCAAAAACGATCTCCACTAAATTTCCGATGTCTTTTCACTCAACTTAACTCGGCTGACCTTTTGTCGGTCCATTTGAACGTGGGCCAACAAAAAAATCTAGACACGGAGCCCTTCGAACGAAAAGAATGGAAAGCCCTATCGATTTTCTATCTTTTAGTAAAGCAAGGGTGATTTTTCGTGTGTTGCAACGACTTTTTTGAGTGTATTGTTGAAACAAGAGATATTTGCGAAATTATGTGCATCAGTAATGAATGAATGATAACTTTCTTTCCTCGCTTTGTTCATTTTACCCTGTAGAATAAAATTAGAGGAGTGAGAAATCTTACTGATATGACGAAATAACTCACTTTTAATTTAATTTAGGAACGATTTTTTGATTTTGAACTAGTCCGAATCTACTTATTGTTGAACTCTCGTTAGAAGCGAATTGTTTTCATCTTGCATTCAGTGATACTTTTTTCCTATTATACAGGATGGTGCTCCTAGATTTCCAGATCAGACAGATGCTGATTCATACCCCAGAAGGTGAGTCCTTTATTATTCATTAATTTCAGGATTATTAATTCAGAATGGTTAGTTTATTAGACATAACCTATAATTCTTATTGGAATTATATTTCGCGAAGGTGATTTGGCCTTGTACGGCAAGATTACAATCTCAACATCTATCTCTTCAAGATCGACATACAATAAATAAGTGTCAACCGGTGATTAGAATTTCAGATTCATTTTTTTCCCGGCTCACCTCTTTCGCGGTTGAAAAAGCAAGGCAAAAAGGTTCGGCTTGTCATTGCGAAATCTATTTGATTTCATTGCTAAATGAATGTCAGGTCTCGACAGAGGACTTTCCCTTTATATGTCGTTGTTTTTTTTTCTTGTATATTTTCAAAAATATAGTGAATTGTACTTTGTGTGGGGCAGTGGAAAATCCAAACTCAACTTTCAAGGTTAAATTTTGAATATAGTTGGATTACTTGGCTCTCGTTACTTTAATTGAAACGGTAAAAAAAATCATTCCAGCGGCTAGATCAATGAAGTAACAACGAGATGTCAAAATAAAAGTGTCCCACATAATTTCCGAGAGAATTACACAAAGCTTTGAAGTTGCGTCAACCGACGAATCGCAAGCGGACAATGAATTAGGTTTAGAATCGAAAACCAACCTCATTATGGTTTCGTATTCACGGTGTGAAATGAACGGTTCTGCATCGTGATGTATGTACGATATTGTGCAATCCGATCGAGTGGATCGAGCTAAGCCATTTACAAGGTTACTTAATAATTTAGTTTTTCGACTGTAAATTTTGTAAGAACTTGAAATTAATGTACAGGGTAAGTTCTGCTTTTATGTTTATAACTTTGTTATTTACTTTCGTGGAAACTTCAAATTTGGGGTGTAGTATAAAAAAGGTCTGTGTATCAGCTCTGTGAAAAAAAAATGTGCTGCATTATACAGGGCCCCTAAAAATTCGTGATTCAACCGGGAGACAAAAAATTGGGTCAACTCGTTTTTTTCAAAAGGAACACCCTGTATATTACAGCGTTTTTTGATTCGTTGTTTCTTTCTCAACATTTTTGCTTAATGCTTCCCCATAGCTATCTCCAACTGTTTTCGAGATATTAATTATTTTCCGAAATTTGCGTTCAAAACATGGTTCTGCTTTTATGTTTATAACTTTGTTATTTACTTTCGTGGAAACTTCAAATTTGGGGTGTAGTATAAAAAAGGTCTGTGTATCAGCTCTGTGAAAAAAAATTGTGCTGCATTATACAGGGCCCCTAAAAATTCGTGATTCAACCGGGAGACAAAAAATTGGGTCAACTCGTTTTTTTCAAAAGGAACACCCTGTATATTACAGCGTTTTTTGATTCGTTGTTTCTTTCTCAACATTTTTGCTTAATGCTTCCCCATAGCTATCTCCAACTGTTTTCGAGATATTAATTATTTTCCGAAATTTGCGTTCAAAACATGGTTCTGCTTTTATGTTTATAACTTTGTTATTTACTTTCGTGGAAACTTCAAATTTGGGGTGTAGTATAAAAAAGGTCTGTGTATCAGCTCAGCTGAAAAAAAATTGTGCTGCATTATACAGGGCCCCTAAAAATTCGTGATTCAACCGGGAGACAAAAAATTGGGTCAACTCGTTTTTTTCAAAAGGAACACCCTGTATATTACAGCGTTTTTTGATTCGTTGTTTCTTTCTCAACATTTTTGCTTAATGCTTCCCCATAGCTATCTCCAACTGTTTTCGAGATATTAATTATTTTCCGAAATTTGCGTTCAAAACATGGTTCTGCTTTTATGTTTATAACTTTGTTATTTACTTTCGTGGATACTTCAAATTTGGGGTGTAGTATAGCAAAGGTCTGTGCATCGGTTCTGTACAGAGAAGTTTGTTCTGCATTATACAGGGTCGCTAAAAATTCGTCCGTTCACCGGTGGACATAAACATTGGGAAAATTCATGTTTTCAAACGGAAGGCCCTGTATATTATTTGATTATCTGTGAGATGATTCAAATCCCGTATAATTCATCATAATTTTCATGAAAACATCCGACTTCTTTCTTGTAGGAGGTACCACGTCGTTGTCTCGATTTCCTTGAGAAAAAAAAAGGAAGTTAACGTTTGATTGTTGAACGTGTCCTTTCCTATAGCATTGTCATGTCGTCAGTTTGCTTATCTTACATTCATCCATCTATCTATGTGCATATCTGGAGTAAATAATAGACGATTATTATAAAGCAGGAAACTATGATCTGTGAGAAAGCTATGACTCACCGAACAGTTCGAATGAATTCCATCTTGACAGGACGATGTTTAATACAGAAACAAACGGTTTGTTTACGAGCCGTTCTACAATGTATGGGATATCTTCCGGATTATTATGAAACAGTTGGGAATGATGTGAGAAACGAGGTGTTCCACGTAAACATTACTAGAATCTCTACACAAGTTTCAATTTAGTCGAGAAGTTTCGTACTAAAGAAGCTAGCAAAGCCACACACGAATTACGACCGCGGATTAGTCTCATAATTTTAGGCTCATTCATTACCCTCATCCCGAATTTTTTGCTTTTTTCCTTCATAGAAAAATTCGTGGATTTGCTAGCTTCGATCTGCTAATAATCGAGATCGGACACACGTTCATAGGAACTTTTTTCCTTATTCTGTACTAGAGAATACGTACCTGAAATATTGCCGTGCAATTTCCAAACAGCCCTTAGAGTATGCGAATTGGATTTCAATTATCCTAAATTTCGATGGCGTCTGTTCATCGTGGGACACCCCGTATATGAACCCTTGTGATTAGTACGTAAAAACTAGACGAACAAAACAAAATACCAAAACTGACATTTACGATTTAATAATTGCCGAATATGTTGCAATATTCCGGTGTTATTAGTTTTAGATGAATTGTTTAATGAGAATATGGTGAAATATTCGTTCGCCGTTTGAGCAATTCGAATTTAAATTAAATGAAAATCACAAGAAGCCTTGGAGGCAAGAAGATACATATCTTGATGATTATTGTTACGCGCTTTCAGTATCCTGTAACCTCAATTTTGACAGTGGACCGTGTTATTATTTCATTAGTTTAACCCAATTCGGGGGAAAGTTCAATCAACAAACTGTCATTAACAAATTTTTCGCGTAATATACAGCGTGGAACAGCCAAATGGAAAAATAATCGATAACGAATAAATGAGAGCGTCGATTTTTATTTTTAGTTGCGCATTTTTTTTTCAAAAATATTATGTAGGGTGTGTCATGTGACGTGGCCGATACCAATTTTCTTATTTTAAATACAACCCCCTGTATATTGTTAGATTTTTAGATTCATCAGAAAAATCTAGACATAATTCATGTACAATCTCTCATACATAATATATCTTCAACTGTTTCGGAAATATTTAGTGTTTTCAGAAGAATTACAAAAATTAACATTAAAAAAAATATTTTATTTCAGAAATAATATCAAAAAACCAAAAAAAACATTTATTTCAATGTAAGAGATTCTCCATGAGCATTATATTAATTTTTTCCCTCAATTTCTTTCAATGATTTTTTTTACCATATTTTTTAGATCTCTCAATTTCAATCCCGATGCTCCAAATAGTCCAAATCACCCAAAACATCCCTCATACCCACCCCCTGCAAATTCCTATTCACCCTCCCCTTGTTTTCTACGCTAATGACTTGGAATCCAACGCAATTCGAAAATGCACCCTGTTCCCCCCTGCTACCCCATTCAACCCTGCCACGTGCGCCCCAATTTTACGAGAACAAAACAACGTTCGAGAGGAAGGAAAATTGGACAGACGAAATCGCGATATCTATCGCCGATATCGCTGCACTCTCACCCTTTTCGAAACCGAATTGAAAAATAGCTTTTCGTCCTTGAGACGAAAGGGTGAAAAAGGACTCGGTAGCGATTTTTTTTCAAAGGTTTATGAGTGTCAACGGGAAATTAAATGATATTTTGGAGTTTTTGTCTGTAAATCGATTTTTATTTAGCGAAATTCGTCATACAGGGTGTCCCAGGAGTCGACGCCAAGCTGAAATCGGCCAATATTTATCAGAAGAATATTCAAGAAATCTAAATAGCATATTGAAAACAATACAGACGAGAGAATTTGCACTCTGTGATAGTTTTTTTTTTATAATAAATCTCAATATTTTTTTTATTTAATTGTTATGTTCTCTAGAATTAATACCCTGTACGTTAACATGAAAGTGCATACGGATTATCGAGCCGCTTATATCACTGTGGCGGAAACGAAACCGGCCGATGGATTCGTTTATTTATTTTCTTTTTCAGTTCCTAATGAAATCTAGAACACGGATTAACGTAATATCTGCAACGGTTAATTGTTACGTAATTTACGCGCTCCAAGTAAACGCCGTTACGATATATTTTCCAAAATAAAAAAAAAACATTCCGTTTATGTAATCGAGTAGAAAATTTATCTCGAGCCTGCTCTTATTATGGACGAGAGTAATAGAAAATGGACATGTCCGGATGAGCTTGCGAAAAATATTACGTCAAACAATCCAGACAAACTGACAAGACGAAGAAGACAAGTGAAAAAGTTCAACTCGTACGATGGGGACTCTTTGTGATGATGTTTCTATTGATTTTCATCTGAAAGGGAAACTCTCCTTGACCTACTTCTGGAACACAGCGTTAGACCCTGACATAATAATAGTTATAATAATAATAATAAAAATCTTTGTTTAGCTAATTTGCTACAAAGAAACACAGCAATGGAAGGTGTAAATACATGGAGTAAAAATCTATCGATAAACAAATAAAATCAGGAATTCAAAAAAATCCTTGACATTAAAATGACATAAAAATCTCTCAAATGTTTCTTGAAAATATTGAGGCTGTTGAACACTTATAGGCCCTTATGTAAAATTGAGTTCTGCAGATGACTAGAATAACATTTTCTCAGTATGAAATCATCACATTTTCTTGTATCATAGGGGTGTACATCTCTAAAATACGTTAAACATATTTCTGTTTAATTTTGAAAATAAATATACAAACACTGGACATTATTTTCTGCTTCACAGATAGAAAATTCAGTATATTTAACATTCAGTCAAATAAAAAAAGGAACCATCCATGCATCAAGTCATACTAAAGACATTTGTTGTCTTTATCATTCCAAGGGTGAAAATTCTATACATTTTTCTTGACTTTCATAACTTTCAACACCCTGTAACTCCGCTAATAATCGAGATCGGACACACGCTCATAGGAACTTCTTTCCTTATTCTGCACCAGAGAATACGTGCCTGAAATATTGCCGTGCAATTCCGGAACACCCTGTATACGGGGTATCTTCTGAGTCTGAAGTCATATCCCGAACACCCTGTACTTGAACTCCAGCCGTAACGTTCAGTTTCAATTTCTAATAATGAAATACAGCTACCTCGTGACAGCCGTTTTGACGTCGTCATAATAAATGTTTGGATTCTCGGTAACACTAATCGCAAACACGCTTTAGGCGAGACTATTTTGATAGAATATTAATATTGTTGTTGTATGCCCCTACCTGTCCTCGGGGATCTCGAAGAATAATAATAATATTAATCTGAGGTCAATGTGAATGCCAAGTGGAAAAGATACGTAGTGACAGGTATCTCGTTTCGATTGTTTGTTACGTCACGTAAGCAACAGGTGGCTTATCATTGAACTAAAACTCATTTATCGAATTGTCATGCACCTTATAGACAAACAACGTAATGTTAAGGAAAAATCTAAAGAAAAAAGTCAAAAATTCGTCAAATGATGACAGACTGGTGGCTCAAACGGTGCCCCCTGGTTGACGTAATTACAACCCTTGTAGTGATTCAAATCAAACAAATGAAAAACATTCTCAATCAGTAAAGATGTCGCTATCGCTTGGACCTCGGCCAGAAAATTTAAAAAAATAATTCACAAAATGGCGTCCACTTGAAAAAAAAAAACATTTTAACCACTGTTTTTCCACCTTTACGAATTTTTTAAAAATACTTGGGATTGAAATTTTTCGAAATTCGAGGTCCAGGCGATGGGGAGATGTGTAAAGAAGATCCTCACAAAATTTCGAAGGAATCGGTCAGATAGAACTTGAGATATCGTGTCAACCACCTCAACAAAAGGAGTTTTGAGAAAAACACGATTGAAGTTTAGATGCTACGTCACAAAATCCGCTGTGTCTCCCAAAATGATTCAAATTTTGATAAATCCGTTCGGTAGCATATTTTTCCAACCATTTTTTGCAATTTTTCAGACCAGATTACCATCTCAATGACAACTCTTGATAAATTCATAAATCCCCAAGTGCCCATTACTACGAAACTAGCATTTTTCTGTGTGTAGATACATGGAAATGAACTTGTCATCGTGGAAACCGTTGTGAGAAGTTAGAAAGTGCTCCCGACATTATAATTTGTTGCGAAACGAAACGTACGAAAATCGAGCGTGTAATTCGAGCGGAAATTTTCTTTTTCTGTATGCAATTTCATTGTTCACACACACGTTACGGAACTTCTTTCTGGCCTAGCAGGAGGAAAGTTCCAGGCCCGTTGTTAGATTAATCATCACGTATTCCAGTCCGTAATCGAATGCGTGGAGCAGGGTTTGATTGCTTCTCGGCACGCGAAGCCGCAGACCGATTTTTTTTTTCGGAAAGCAAGTGCGATGAACCGTTCGGATGTTTTGCGCAAATCGAAGAATTATTGACAATTGCTTGCTTTCTTCGAGATGCTAATTTCACGGGTTATTTACTCTTTCAATTTCGGAATTGGAAGAAATCGTTCATTCCAACATCCTGTATGATACATTTTCACCTTGAGTAGACCCCTATTGCGAGAGATGTGGACACCCGTCCGACATGACATGACACATGCGGACCTCCTTTTTTTAATTGCCAACACTAATTCATTTATGCCAACAGGTGGTTCTGTCTTTTCTGAAATCCTACTGAACGGTCAAGATTTTTTGTGTTCTGGGTCTGTATTAATAAAAGCAATATAACTAGTTTATGTAAATCTTTATCTCGATCTGGAGTTAATTAATTCTTGTGCTGAATTCGCATAGATTCATTATAGTAGTTGCACTGTTCTATTTGCGGGGAAATTAAAGCCTTAAAGATCCCTCAATTGAAAGAAACAATCAGTCCAGTCGCGTATAATTTGAATAACTATCAAGTTATAGTGAATTCAAAGAAATCTCACTTCTCACAATGACATTTGTCGGGCATCACTGTACAAGAAAGGGGACAAATAGTTTTAAAAAATTCCACCAATCTCATTGTATGTAAATCTCTCGTTCAATTACTTATTATTCGCAATGCTCATTCCGAAAAATGTATTATTTATTAAAATGAGGTTAATGAGTTCTCTTTCGACCTACTACTTGAAAGGTATCTTATGCAAATGCTTTTGAAAATCGGAGATATATTGAAATTCTTATTTTGCTTAAATGTCGTTGAACCCCTTGTTGATTTATATTTAGGTTAATGAAAATGGGTGATGGTTTGTTTTAGTTTTATCCATTTGTTAAGGATTGGTGGATCGAAAAATGCAACTAACGAGTATACAGGGTGGCCCAATTGGTCATTATTGGAATTTTTTAAGTATACAGTGTGGAATATTGGTTATCGAATTTATTCCATTTGGCTGTTCCACACTGTATAACAACTGATTTGAATTTATCACAAAAATTACCAAAAGTGGGAGGCTTGTTTTTTTAAAACAGGAGAATTGTCGAATGCATTTCGAACTCATTGATTGAAAATATGAAATTATCAAATCAAAACTCTGTTCAGGAAACGGATTGTTGTACTTCCTGTCCATTAGGATAAAATCATCAATGCTACATTACGGTTATCATTTTTTGCAGGAAATAATTTTCAATTGTATGTAATCTCTATCGCTTTCAACCGAGAAATAAATGTCATAGGTATCAGCATTCCCTTTTTATTCAGATTTTGGAAATCGTACACTGCACACTGATTGCATCAAAAAACTTGAACCGATAAAAATGTTGAAGACGTAATTTTCAAACTATGGTCGGTGCGTCTTCAACAAGCTCAATTTCAGCCACTTTATTTTGTTGATGCGATCGTAATTGCTCAATTCAACGATGGATGAATATTCCTTGAAGGTTAACACAATCGGCGTACTCGTGACATACGAGGCATTGGAAATTGACAGACAAATTGAAGACTACGTTCTCCATCACCATTATTTACAGAGAAAATTACAATCTGCTTTCGTTCTACTCACAATTTATTCTGATCAACTTGAAGTAGATACTATTTTGTTTTTCATTGTTGAGTATCTCAAAGACCAAATGAATGAAATTGTAATGGCAAATACAACATACTGTGCTATTGTCGGGTTACGTGATTCACCCTGTATATCAGCTTGATTCACCATTCATTCTTGATAGTAAAGTTTCTCAATATAACGTCTAGACTTTTAAATACTTCGAAATAATTTTTGATCTTCAATTTTGATGAAAACCCAATTTGTAAACATTCTTATAACTCCCATGATCACATGTACTGGGTGTTTGGTTTCATTGAAACATTCAATATCATCTATTCAGGTTGATAATAACCACATATTCTCATAAGTCATTATTTTTTCACTCATTATGTCAAGTGGAGTATGTTGTTGTAACCGATAATTAATTGAAATTAATGCAAATATATTCCGCAATAAGTGTATCCAATCCATATAATTACCGGGCATTATGACTCATTCTTGCACACACTGAAAAATTGTAACAAATATCTGAAATTGTTTTCGAAAAGAAAACACCTCTTGGCAATAATTTACAATGTTTTTTTTTCAGGCTTGTATATTCAATGTATCGGCCATTGTTATACCGTGAAGTGATTTAAATTTTTTTTGTTAAAACCATGTTTTTTGAATTTTTGTAAATATTTCTACTAGATTTAATAATTAATGCACGTACCCTGCACCCCTTTTCGGGATACGCCACTGTGTCACGGTGAAAGCATACGGAAGACCCGTCGAACGAAAAACGGCATCAAGTTCAATAGGCCGACCGTCTATCATCCGAATAATGTACCACGTGACGATGTGACAGTTACGAAACAATCGAAAGTCGAGTCGAGTGTTTGTGTTCGACGTGCGATCCGATTTTGTTTTTTTTTTGTTCACACTGCTGCGTATGATGAGTAGTAACATGGAATGCGTAGATAGGTTTAGATGTTTTTTTTTGGGACTGTTCCTACTTTAGTTTATACCCATCTACGTCACGACAACTGAATAACATGTGTTTTCCATCCGAAGACACACCTGGTCGATGATAGGTGCACGTTTTTTTTTTGGTCTCGTCTGTATCTTTGTTCGTTTTAAGGTCGTTCGGAGATGCATGAGAAAAAGGGCTGTTTACGAGCACAGAATCCCTTTTTGTGAGTTCAGCTATCCATACACGTAAGGCAACTTTTCGTTGCTATCTGGTGGTTTTGTTTGTTTGTTATCAACAGGAAATATTACGGGAAGGGGCTACCTCAAATTTATTGATACTATGTTAGAAATTTTCAGTTCCTCTGTATTCCAACGTTCTAGGTCGTAACTCGAACATTATTTTTTTTTTAATTTGCTCTACGCCACTGGGTTGAACGAAAAAAACTGCACAAAGAATGTAGAAGATGGTTTCCTTAAACTTCAATAACAAACTTTTGTCATTACTCGAAAACAAAAGACGATAATGAGTGGTTATAAACTATGGAACTCGAGGTTATAAATTAAAATAGATTGAGAATGCTATGTAAATTTTATCGTATCTCCTTTATTTACCCTATACAAACATAAAAATTAACCCACCCTGTACAATCTCCAAAAACTGCCCACTAAAAGTCGATCGTATTCCGCTCGAAATAAAGATCGATTTGACGTCCACGGCCAGCTTAACCGACTGACTCGCCTCTCCACTCGTTCGCAGTGTTGTTCTCAAGGATCGGTCATGCGTACCACTTCGAGTGGCCAAATTGTAACATAATGTAACATGGCGGGAATTTCAAAATAAAATCATAAAATGATAGTTAACAGGTGATTTGGAGGGTTGTTGGTAATAAAATACTGGTTGAATTAACAAGTATAATAATCAAAAGTAAAAATAAAACAGGATAATAAATATAAAATAAATATGAAACACTCAAACATTAAAAAAGTACAAATATAGGAACAAAAAATAATAAATCACAAAACCAAAATAATCAAAAACTGATATTTTCCATTTCGGTCAACATTTTGCTTCGCTCTTGTGAAGTATTTTTCGAAACTAGTTGCGCCGAAGGCTGAAAAGTGTAACATTTATTATTCCCCAGAAGTTCTTTGGTGTGGATTAGGGATTCACACGTTTCCACGAGCAAATTATTTCTCGTTTTTGACTTGATTAGGCACAGCTGACTGAAAACACGTTCTGTTGTAGCCGATGAATGGGGCAATGCCAGAAGTCCTTTAATGAATATAGTGAGATTTGGAAACACACATTCGTTCAATCCATCTTTTAGCTCGAAAACAATTCGCCAAAAATCCTCGAATGTAGATTCCCTTACATTCTTCAAATCATCACAATCCAACAGGTGACGCCATTCTGCATCTACCTTTTCTAAATTGGTGACAATCGAAGGAAATCGTTTCATAAGGAGTACCAATGAAATTATACTCCCAGACATTGCAACTTGGGGATCTAGTATGGTTAAACCTTTCAAAACTGGGTCACCAAATGGAAAACGTTCCCTTATTTGGTTACATAATTCAATATAAAAAGACAAACATTTCACTTTGAAATTTTTCAAGTCTTCCTTCGATATTGTTTCCTCCGAAATGATAAGTTGACAATTTGCACCACAATATACTAAATCTATGCTAACATAATTATCTGGAAGAAACTTTACATCCCTGACATCTTTTCCTTCCTTTTCCAATTCTTCCAAATATTTTGTTTTCATAAAATTTCGAAGAAGTGTTTTGTAGAGACTTGAAATTCTTGTTAATAATACATGAATTTTTGGCGATTCACTCTGAAATTCTACATTGATTTTATTCACAATACCTAATACGTATGAAAGAAAACTGAAATATAATTTAAAAAGGTCATTTTTGAGTGCGGTTAATATGGTTGATGGATTCAAAGATGATGGTTCGTCAAATGTTTCATTAGTGAAAAAGAGCATTAGTGCTGACCACTGCTCAATTATTCTGTCAACCACTGCCTGGAGAGACAGCCAGCGTGTTTGGCTTGGTTTTAA
This sequence comes from Plagiodera versicolora, assembly GCA_037013635.1. NCBI lineage: Eukaryota > Metazoa > Arthropoda > Insecta > Coleoptera > Chrysomelidae > Plagiodera > Plagiodera versicolora. The sequence goes on from CM072988.1 coordinate 1,757,198, forward strand.
TAATCTGTGTGGTTTCAAATTCACAAATATTTGACACTCCTTCAGTTGTCCTATTCTTTTGGAGCTATGAGCAAAATAAGATACAATATCTCTGGCTAGCTGTTCCACAGATTTAGGAAGTTTTTTACATGCTGCACTAGAACACAAGTGCACCGAATGACACACACACCCCAGTAGGAAAATATCAGGTGAAACAGTTTTGAATCTGCTGGCCAATCCTTTCATATTACCCTGCATGACCGATGCGTTATCTGCAGCAAAACCTATCATGTTGTCCATAGGAATGTTATTTTTTTCGAAAAATGAATTTATGCTGTTGAAGAGACCTTCACCTGTTCCTGTCTCAACTTCAATCAAACCCAAAAATTTATCAACAACCTTGTTTATTTTATAATATCGCACCACCATTGCTAAACTTTTCTTGCTACTGATGTCCGTTGTTTCGTCCACAATGAGAGAGTACTTATTATGCTCTAGGTCACTCACAACCTGATTAACATTTTCTCGAGCTAATAATTTTGAACAAATGTTGGTTCCTTTTTTTCGTCCACATTTCAGGCGCTTGGCAATTTCCGAATCTGGACAAACAGATGATATAAACTGCGGCAAATGATCCAATAACAGAAACGGCAAATTATGTTCTGCCAAGAACATTACCATTTTGATTTCTGCTTCTTTCACCCTGTCCATTGTTTCTTTTTCTTTTGATGAGTGGACGAAATCAGTTACCTTATGACAACTTTTGGCAAAACGTATTTTATTTTTATGTCCCACTGACTCGGCATGTCTCTTGACATGAGTAAATCCACCTTCAAGGGTCTTTTTACAAAACTTACAATAAGGTTTATTGACTTTATTTTCTAGCCAAAGTGACAAATCTGGATTTTCTGCTGTCCATTCCGTTTTGAATTCACGTTTGGGTTTTTTTTTACTGCTCTTGGCACTTTCTAGTTTTTGCACTTCTGAAGATTTTTCACTGGTATTTATTGAACCAATATCACATTCCATCTCCATGTCTTCATCTTCATCTGAACTCAGTGATTCAGCGACCCTTACATGTTGGTCTTGTTTGCTAGATGAAGCTTCATTTTTCTTTGGCAGTGTTTTGAAATATCTACAAAATTATTAACATATTCATCACACTCAAAACATTCATAATCCAATGCGAATTACCTGTTCAAATCCATTTTAAAAAGATACACACATTCAAGATAAGAATACTTTGCTCAAACTAACCAGAACCACCTAACTTACTGAAATCAGAGTATCAAGTTTCGGTACGAACGATATGCAGACTATGCAGTACGCAATATTAAACATATATCAGTTTTTAGTGCTGGCAGGGTAATACCCGAATAACCCGAATGAATAGTACTGTCATCTGCCGTCATAATTTTGTAAAAACAAGCGACCGGTACAATAACGAATAGCCTGGGAACAAATAAACAAGTAGAAACCTTTGTAGTACGCTTATTTAGTAATATTCTTGCTTCATAGATGTCGCATCTTGCTAAATAGGAAATGTAACATATTAGGCATATTTTAGGAGATGTAGTAACACCGTAACACGACATGCCGATTGTACCATAAATGTTACAATTGTAACACTTAGCACAACACTGCTCGTTCGAACTGTTCACAGCTGTGCGTGTATCGAAGGCAATGGCCCGGCGCGCGCGTCCGAACTCCGAATACGCGCTCAGTTCAGTTCGGTCCTTCGATCTAAGTGGGCGGGACGGTGTTCCGTTCCGCGTTTGTTTCGACACAACACACATCGAAGCTTTTAAAGTGTGTTCGATCGCGCTTCGGTGGAAATGTTTGGTGTCGATGTGTTTTTCTCTAACTTTGTGAATAATTGAGTGGTATGGAGGTGGTACTGGGATTTTACATGGCTTGTCCTGGGTGAGTACATTGTTTGAGGGTGTTTTTGACAAAGGCTTTGGTAGTGGAATTACTGTTGAGATCGGTTGAAGTTATTTAGTTTCTCGGGTGCGGACAAATAGACAACCTTCTTCTGTTTTTTTAGGTTAGGTAATGGAATAGTGTGAAATAGTGCTTTTTATTGTGAATAGGAATGATCTTTTTGACTCATTTCGAGAATATCGTGGTCACTTGATTTAAACATAACCTGATAACAGTTTATCATCGATGAATACATGGATTCATTTGGTTTCTTCGTTTTTATTGTGCTATTCCAACAATGAATAATTGCTTAAATCAAAGGTGAGAAAGAGCACACAATTTCACAGGTTTGATAATTCTTTTTCCTAATTTTGAAACAACAAAACCATCTTCAGTGAAACAAACAATTGTATTCGTATTGAATAAGTTGACTCGGTTCAATAGTAATGAAATTTATAGGGTGATACATCGAAATCTTAACAAAATGAATATTTTGAAGTGTTGAGATGTGAAATATGCAAGGCAACTTGCATTATCATGTTTAGTAATTGAGAGAAAACTGAATGTTTACTTCATAAATACGATCTGAACATTCTTTATTTAATTGACAGTGCTATGACGTAGTAACCCCTAGCTCCAAAGCAATACATCATACATTCCGGAACGACTAAAATATCGTTTCATGGTAGTTTTGGGGCATAAATTAATGGTCGTTTGGTTGTTGAGTCCGCTTAAGACAAGAGTGACTGCACGTTACGCCGATACACTAGTCTAATTCTTTATTTTTCTTGTCTTTTGCTGGTGCGTCTGAGAAGAACTACCTTGGGAGTAAACGTGAGAGGCAAGGTCGGTGATTGTTCTCGACGAAAAGGTTACTTACTTCTTTGTTTTTGGTAGACATCTTTCCGCCTTTGACGTCATGTTGTGCCAAAATCGGTATACAGTATGAGGACGATGTCAGTTCGTTTCGTTTTCCTGCAGTTGAGAACAGAATTTAGGAAAACTAATTTTCAGATTTATTAGTCTCAGTTCCGGGATTTTTCAAACTGTCGTATCGAATTTTCGTGACGATTCGCCTTGGGAAAATTAACAAAGCATTTATAACACAAGGGGTTTGTAATGAATTTTCAATAACCAGCTCAGAGATTGTAGGTATTGCAAAAAAACTAGTTTCAGCTAAAAATCGTTCAGAAAATTATCATCATACGGGTATAATTTATACTTTATATAAACGATCAACTAAAATTTATTTGCACAGCGTAGAACAGTTGGTAATTTTTCGAATATAGCCGAGATTATAATTAGGTTGAACGAGACGACTATTTTTACTTATTAGGTAATATGGTGAGCTTGTAATAGCAATTTATTTCCAACCAGTTTTGAAGAACTAAGTATTTTGTCTACCCATGAGTTACACGCGATCTAAACGATTGATTTTGATAATGAAACTCCTATTTTTTTGTAGAGATAAGTAAAAAAAAAAGAATTATCCTACATAATGTACAGTGAGGTTTATAACTCATGTATTAACGAACGAAATTCATCGCATTGAGATCCTCTATAACCCCAAAAATTGCAAAAAAAATGTTGAGGTAGGACAATTCAGACTTTGATATGATTTTTTTTTTCGATTCATACAGATTTTTGCTCCAAATATAATAACAAAGTTGAAAACTTCTATTATTTTTCCCAAAAATATTTGTTTAGATACGAAAAAATTTTATTGACATTAAATATTTTGGCATTTGTTGAGAGTGTTTTCGACATTGTTTTGATACTTAAAAAATTTCGAAATCGCTTGGGAACCACCGAGAATTTCCTTTCTGAGTGTAGCCATTCAATGTCACAAGATATCATGATGCATACAGAGCGAACTCAATTAAGAAAATCATTTTTTTCTCTACTCCTGACCTATCGTGCCACTTTTGAAGAGTGCCTTTAATTTTAGGACGCATTGTGTAGTATATAATCGTGAACACCGTTATAATACCTTTAGCATCGTGTCGGGAACTCCGTTTGGAAGAATTTGGACTCATGTGGGTCACGGCCGTGAGTCATTAGGCTAAACAGATACACAAAATCGGCCAAATTGACGAATTAAGAATGTAATTTATTCACAACGACCTGTTTGAGCTGTTATGAGACAGATGTTTTTATTGGCTGCGATGTTTTCAAGGTCCAATAATTCTGTTTTTGGACTGTTTAGTCTATGCTTCTGTAATTGAAAGTTTGGGGACAAGTTTGATTATTGCTAGGCAATAAATGTTAGTTATGGAAAACCATAAATTTCAAGAAACTACGTATTTAGTTATATTTGAGCTACCAGCGTCAGTATCACTCTGTATATCTGTGCTAAATAGCTAACAATGAAGTGAATTTATTTCAATTTGATACGTGCTTGCCCATACCATTTCCTCAAATAGTTATTTTCAGGAAACAAAAAAAGTTACTGTAAAATTTCAATACTATTTCGTAAGACGTAAGTCTGTGAAGAAATGTTTGTTTATATCCACTTATAGAGTGTATAGTAGTTGGTAACCTTCTGTTTCTTTACGTTTATATTTGTATTTAAATTTAAACAGTGACTATTGTGAACAAGGTTCAATGCGTCTGAAATTCTCCTACGAATTATTTCAGAATATAATATTTACGAATTTAAGATTGCTTTATTAGAATGCTCGGTGCACATATTTGACTCACCCTGTATAGTTAGGCAGACAGGTAGTTAGTCATCAATTGATAACTATTCGATATTTATTTATTTAAATACACCGTTCAACAGCTGAAGCCTTTTACATATTACGAAAATTAGCATTAGAGAAAGAAAATTATTTTATTCCACAAATAATGCAAAAAAAAAACATTTTGAACATCTCTTACATTGGAATTTATTTTTTTTTACGTTATTCATGAAATGAAATAATTTTCTTTTTTCAATGTTAATTTTTGTAATGAATCTGAAAACACTTGAAGATAGGTATAAGACATTGTACATGAATTATGTCTAGAATTTTCTGAATAATTTAAAAAACTAATAATATACAGGGGGTTGTATTTGAAATAAGGAAGTTGTTATCGGCCACTGTCACATGACACACCCTATATAATAATTTTTTTTTTCGAATAAAATGCGCGTCTAAAAATGCAAATCGACGTGATGATTATTCTTCCCAACTTCGCCATATTGATTTCTGACGTTATTGATTGCCTAGAAAACACGTAAATCCCCCCCTACAACATTTTTATTTGTATGCACACTAGCAACATACCCGAGTCGTTGTCAAAAAGGGGTGAATAACTCCACGCCTGGTGCGATTTATCGATAACACTGTCATTACTAGGACGTTGGCCTTTTGTTTTCAATGCTGAACGACACACATACAAGGAATACCTGCGCCACTTGCATTTTACGAGGGAAAGAATGTATCATTGAGCGACTTTCTTAGACGAGGTCCAGCTCCAGCTGCCGAGGCGGCTCTTTAAAATTTTTTATGTTTACGCCATTATCGCCTGTTAGTTGTCATTTTGTTATTGCGTTGTCGACAGAATACATTTATTGTGGGTCCGTTTGGAAAAATCGTGCTATCGTATTTTTGACAAGCAAAGCAAAAATTAATTACCCCAAAAACCTTTCGAGTATCACTTGTATATTGAAATTACCATGCTATGAAAAAGACTTTGTCTTTTCAGCCAATTTGCCTCAAGATTGAATAATTAAATATTTCAAACTTCAAATATACTTGAATGAAAACTGTCTATCGAAAAATTCAACATATCACCATGACATTTATATATTTTTTTCATATAGAATCGGAATTCCTAATTGTAAAAGAAATGAAGTCAGATATTTTTGTGAGCCATTGTATACAGGGTGATTGACGACGAATTGTACATAGTCCAACCGTAAGTGCTATGGACTGAGACCATTCCATATCTGGTATAAAAAATGTCTTGTTGCGTTTTTGACGGATATACAGGGTGGTATTTGAAAATATGTGAATTATTCTACGTGTAATATCTCTAAAAGTGGAAAACTCAGACACATGAAATTTGGTACACTGAGTATGTTTCATGAGCTCAATTGTAAAATTCCAATATCAGGTCCGGACTCTTAAAACAGTACCCTGTAAGACAGATCGGTCAATTTTTTTTTTACATTTTCATTGATTACCAGATATGGTCCCAGTTCATATAGCACTTATATTTGGACTATGTACAATTCGTCGTGAATCACCCTGTATTCACTCGTTATTCGATACTGTTCAGGTCTGGAAGCCTTGCAATCTGAGTGAGCTAATTTTCCAGATGACTCATCGAATGCATTCATCAGCATGTGCAGCTTGTAAACTACCTTTTGCTTTCAGGTTTTGCTACTATTTCAGTGGTTTAATCTTGTAGTGATTCACAAGGACTGAAATTCCAACAGTGAGGATATTCATGTTTGTGTTCGTCTGTGGGTAGTTGTAATTCCAAACCAGATTTTCCAGATTGATTCTCGGAATCAGATTTTTACCAAAAATTGTTTCGGGATTTCGAAAAGCTAATAATATGACATTAACTAGTTGCTAACGAGTTTGTAATGCCTAATTGTTTGTCAAGTACACCAGAAATTACACTACAGTAGAAACAAACTTATTCTCTCAATCTTACGAGATGAAATTTCCACAACTGAATACTACGAAATAAATAACCTTGAGTCAGTCTTCCAAGTGTAAACACTCGAGACCAATTTACCATTCCGTAATTTCAAATGTTTATTCGACACTTCTTCGCTTTGACACTTTCGATTTCGTAAGAAACCATTACCTCAACTCACATAGTCACATAACTTATTTTCTTCAGCCATCTTTAGCAACTATCTGATAATGAAAACGACAAACACTACGACCGGAGGTTCTCAATGAATTTCTATTGAAGACGATGGAAGAGGAATACGAATTATGTGTTATATGAATTATTTTATTTTGGATAGACAGCTGAATTCACATTAGTTTGTTGAAAAGTTGATATTTGCAATGGGTAATTTGATCGACTAAAGAACTTGCATCAAATTTAAGTTATCTCAAAAAGCTAACGTGGGGACTGGAAAGATATGAAGAAGAAATAAGGAATTCACACTTTATAAACAAATTTACTAAAATATAAAAATAAAATTCAATTCAAAATAAAAAATAACGTTCTTTAGAAGCGTACATGCCCTGAGACCTCCAATTTGGATTGTTTATTTTATATAAAAAAGTTATGTGAGCAACTCAATCTTAAAGTTAGAGTCCTCAAAACATAGTCAACTTGTTAATCTCTTCCTGTTTACAAACCCGTCAATTTCCGCACCAGAAACATATAGCTAGGCATCCAAAAAAAAAAACGAAAAAGTGCACGTACTGCATTATTTGAACAGTTAGACCGAGCCAGGTGAACGGCCATCGCAATATTATCAGCACGGCTAGCGTTCACGCTCGAATAACGCCAACACTAATGCATACACACGCCGAGTTTCCATTTTTCCTGCGCATTTTTTCGCCGAAAGGAACGCCACGCTGCAAGTGCTAGGCTAGTGGAAGTTTATCGCGCGAAACTTTGTTTTGTCTGAACGACGGTGGAACAACAGAAGCCAGTGAAAATAATAGTAATCGTTGCGGGAGAGTTCAAGGAACTTGTCGGGCGATTTCGATGCTGCGATAACGCGTGATATTCACGCGACGCACCGTCAACATCAACTAGGAATTGGACGATAAATAATAATGAAAACATAACCTAGTTTTAAGCAATTTTTAATTCCACTATTCTTATGATTATTCTTGTGAAAATACTACGAATTTGTGTATTAAACATTTGATAAATTATTATTTCTAATCGACATGGTAGAAACAAGAATCGATTTCTCATGAGAATCTATGATTAAAAATAATTTCTTTGGATTTGACTCCATGAAAAACTGCCTGAATAAACTTTCAGTCTGAAATGTACAGTACGATTAGTTCATTTCAGATTATTATTCAGTGCAACTTTGCCCCAAAATAACCAACTTCGTATCTCTTGAGAAACACGCCTGTATATACAGGGTGTTTCGGAATTGCACGGCAATATTTCAGGGACGTATTTTCTGGTACAAAATAAGGAAAAAAGTTCCTAATGAAACGGAGACCACTTGGAACAATTCTTCCAAACATTTGTTAATGAATTTCAATTTTATTCAATTTTAATGCTTCAATATCGAAATAGTATAAACATTTCAGAGTACGTAACTCTGAACCAATTCACAAATTATTTAATTTCTGAGGAAACTCAATGGAATTCGACCGAAAGTCAAAAGGGACAAAATTTAGGTAATAGGTTGAAGAACTTGAAAAAAATATTAAAATTCACCAGTGGCGTACGAGCAATTTTTTCTTGAGACTTTTATGGATTGAGACCTCGGAAAATGCAACACCCTGTATGGTATTTGAAAAACATTTACTTTAATATCAAGCAGCACCTATTGCTTGATACTCATACAAAATTTGAAAGCTCTATCTGCGATAGATCAAGCACAATAAAATAAAAAGGTAATTTTATTGTAACTTTCAACACCCTGTAACTCCGCTAATAATCGAGATCGAACACATGTCCATGGGAACTTTTTTCCTTATTTTGTAAAAGAGAATACGCACCTGAAATTCTGAAACACCCTGTATATTTCTGTAGTTTCAAACGCCGATTCACACTACTATTTCTCGAAATGTACGTTGTCTCGACTTCCTGCTTCACAATAACGCCAATAGATGAAGATGCATGTCCAAATAAAGTCAGGATAATCACGTGACACGTACCTGTCGACATTGACGATCAAAGTAATTAGGAAATATCGTGGAACTCTGCAAGGACGAAGTCGTGAGATTTTATCAGAAAATATCTTGCAGAACCCAACAAATGAGCAAAAAACGATAGATTATAACCTGACGCGACGAAATGTAGACAATATACAGGATGGGTCGGAAAGAGAACGCCAAACTTTTGAATAGAGAACACTGAAGGATAGAGAATCGGAATAGAATGAGAGAAATTTGAAAAATACCGAAATTTTTGCATTGCTCTTCATGTAGGAAGGGTCTCGAAAATACAAAAAAAAACAATCTACTATGATTTGAGTTTTCGAAATTGGTGCACCAGTAGCGAATTTCGCCACTTTGCTAAAACATATACCATCGAAGAAGTAGATCAAAGGATAGCCCACTTGCTATGATAAAATTCCCATTATGAAAATCTTACCGTTCTCGAGATTATTCATTTATCGAGACAATTAAACGACAATGGAAAGCCTGTATGAATGCTGTATTGTAGATTACAAATTTCTAATGAAAGTTTCATCAAGGTCAAGAAACCTCCGTTATTGTACCTTAAATGTTGAGGTTAGGTTCATAACAAAGTTCCATTTAATGTTTTACAAATAAAGACATCGCACTCAAAAGCACATTTCAAAGTGAAGTATAATTATTAAAATTCACAATACAAACAATAGGTCAATTAACAAGGCGAAATATGTCAAAAAAGTGAAAAATCGATGACAATTTCACGTTTTTTCCTGGTCTACACACTTTCAGGTTGTAATGAAATAATAAACTCAAAATAATTCAACTTGTCAATGAGTTGAAACTCCTAACTGACATCAGAAACTTTGGCAGATTTCTAGTACCCTTCGAAACGGATATAGGATCCGCATCCGTATACCGTGTCGTAGATTTTCATCGTCCAAAACCGGATTTCGATTTACGATCGTGCTACATCTCTGTTTGGACAAGGCAGGAGAGAAAAAAAAAACGTAAAACTAAGTACGAGAAATCCGCAACGAGATGACTCAGAGTATTATGTGCGTGTGTTTGACACAGAAACGGAATGAACGAATCCTTTGTACCTTTTATGTACTATAATTGGACGAGCGAATTCTGCTAATGTGTTTTGAGTTCAGTGGCGGGTTCCATGAGTGGGAAATGGTTCAGACTTTATTTATTATGACAATTCTCCAACCTAAAGTGTACTAAGTTTATACATAGAGAAAAGAAAGAAATCATTAAAAGAGAGTTGTGATCGATAGTCTTATTTGATGGTTCTTGAATAAAATTCTAGAAATGTTTTGGATAAATAAAAACTAAAATCTCTCTTGTTTGGATGATTTTTTTTTGAGAAATTTCATTATAAAAAGCTCATTCGTTCTGAAAGATGTTGAGATAGTGTTATTGATGATCCTCTCGAGCAGAAAAAATGACTTTTATTAAGCTAGCCTAACCACTTCCTTCGGCCATAATTTAAGGCTAATTTATTACTCTATTGCCGAATTTATTGCTCTTTGTTTTATGAGAAAAATACTGTGTTTTGCTAGCTTAACTATCAAGCTAGCCATAATTTAAATTATGGTAAAATCAGTTCATGCAAAAATCTTATGTATAAAAGGTGGTTAAGCTAGCAAAACCTGATTTTTCTAATAAAAAAGAGCGATAAATTCGGCAATAGGGTGATGAATTCGCCTTGAATTATGGTCAAAGAATTTTTTCTGCTAGTTCTGCTAGCTTAATGGAGGTGAAAAAATGCTCTATTGTGACTGTGCTTTCCAGAATTCACGGCACGATATTCTGACATTAAACTGTCAATCTGTCAAGTGTCAGAAGATACCTTCATAATTATCAACTGTCTATGTCGCAGCCTGTCGCTGGCTGGGACGAAATTTCAGTTACTAATTCTATAGTTAAACTAAAAATAGTCAATCTTTTGTGGCTTTGTATAATTTCGAAGCGAAACATACACTTCAAACACGATGTTAGTTGGCAGAAAGCCAAGGTTGGAATCACGAATTATTTCCTTTGAATGTTTGTCGAAAATGAATTCAAAATATAAGAAACGTGTCAAGCAACAGAAAACTGCAACTTGCAATTATTGGATGATAGAAAATTGACGTAAAAATTGCACATACAATGAAACAGATTGAACTGTATAGGAAATGCAGCATATTTGGAATACTAGTTTGTTTTTTGAGGATAAATTTAAATACGAAAGGGGTGGATCTATAAAAATACATTGAATGAACCACAAATTATTAAACTTATGTAATAAAAAAATCAAACATAACAAAAACCAAAAAGCTTATCAAAATGTCTTTCAAACTAAAAAACTCCAAAATCGAGATTTGACTTAGAGTGCAGGTAATTTGGAATATATTATAGTATTCCAAATTATATAATAGATTTCCCCTTTTTTATATTTGATAACAATTTTCCTTAGGAACTAATTGATTTCTTATCTTTGCAATAGTTTTATAGTATTAAGACCTTTGGTAATCAAACTTTTCTGAACAAAATAAACTAAAATAACATCTAATTAAGTAAGCAGTCGAAATAATCACAGATTAGTCCTTACTTTTAACTTATAGTTTATTATTCTTAGTTACTATTCTTGCAGTAATCACAAATATACACACCCGACTCATAACCACTACAAGAGCCTCCTTTTGTTATGTTCTCTTTCGGTATTCCAAATTAAAAACATACCTTCCTTAGCTAAAATTCTTTGACACTTTTTTAATTACAGATATATTTACAAAATCATAGTAACATCACAAACTAACAAGGTCACTTAACACTTTAAATAATTACAATGAAGATTAAAAGAATTACACTAAATGATTATCACCGGTTGTATTCTAACCGATTTTTTCTTCCCTTGTCGCTGGCAGTCGGAATTTGAAGATGGCGTCCTGTTTTCAATACTCGATGGCTTCGTGTGACGTATGGAATTATGTTTACGGCAAAAAAATACGGATGGCCTTTATACTTATTTAGATATCTAAGTATTCCAAGTTACCTGCAGTATCCCAAATATGCGGCATTTCCTCTATTATTTATTTATTTATTTATTTATTTATTTATCAGTCAAGTACACTACAGGATCGTAATAAAATCCCAAATGGTACAACAAGGCAGCATCCACAAAAAAAAACATAAAACATTGTAAAAAACAAGCAAACACCAGAAGTGCCTTATAAAACAAAACATAAATATCTCTAGTAGACTACATAGTAAAATCATAACCTGAAAATAAATAAATGTTTTCATTTTCATTAGTCAATAAATAAAATACGTAATTGTAATAAAATCACAAATGTTAAACCAATTATAATTATTATTATTGTAGTAATAAATGTCCGTATTAATTTCTCTTATTTTTTTTGCGTTTCCAGCCTCAGCGAGTGTTATTTCGCTGGCAAGGGCACCGCCTTGGTACTGCCGGACGCCGACGCGTCCACCAAGTCGTCGTCGACGTCGTCCTCGTCGTCGAGCGGCGGCGACGCCTCGGCTGCGGGTCGTTTCGGGACGGCGAGCGAGCGAGAAGCCGCCGCCGTCACGGCGGCCGCCCGTGGAAGCGGCAACATCCAGAAGCACCTGCAGTCGATGTTCTATTTGCTCGGCCCGGAGGAGACTCTCAAAATGGTGAGTTTCCTGTTTTTTTTTCGTGTTTTTCACGTTTTTTTTTCAAGATAGTACTAGAAAGAATGTATTTTTCATTTTTTTATCAAAAAAAGTCTTCATGAGCAGCTAAAACGAAAAAATCCAAAAGGTTTTCGAAAAGTTGAATGTATTTTCGAATAATATCATAATTTTTCACGTGTTTTTTACGTTTTTCTTTGCGTTTGTTTTAAGAAAGTACTCGATAGAATGTATTTTTCATTTTTTTTATCAAAAAAAGTCTTCATGAGCAGCTAAAACGAAAAAATCCAAAAGGTTTTCGAAAAGTTGAATGTATTTTCGAATAATATCATAATTTTTCACGTGTTTTTTACGTTTTTCTTTGCGTTTTTTTCAAGAAAATACTCGATAGAATGTATATTTCATTTTTTTTATAAAAAAAGTCTTCATGAACAGCTAAAACGAAAAAATCCAAAAGGTTTTCGAAAAGGTGAATGTATTTTCGAATAATATCATAATTTTTTACGTGTTTTTTACGTTTTTCTTTGCGTTTGTTTTAAGAAAGTACTCGATACATTCTGTATTTTTCATTTTTTTATAAAAGAAAGTCTTCATGATCAGCTAAAACGAAAAAATCCAAAAGGTTTTTGGAAAGTTGAATGTATTTTCTGTACAATGACCTACGATTTCAGAATAATATCATAATTTTTTACGTGTTTTTTACGTGTTTCTTTGCGTTTTTTTCAAGAAAATACTCGATAGAATGTATATTTAATTTTTTTTATGAAAAAAGGGTTTTCATGAGCAGCTAAAACGAAAAAATCCAAAAAGTTATTAATATTTAATGTATTTTCTGTACAATGACCTACGATTTCAGAATAATATAATTTTTTACGTGTTTTTTACGTATTTCTTTGCGTATTTTTTTACGTTTTTTTTTAAGAAAGTACTCGATAGAATGTATATTCATTTTTTTTTTTAAAGGTCTTCATGAGCAGCTAAACCTAAAAGATCCAAAAGGTTATTAGAGTTGAATATATTTTCTGTACAATGATCTACGCTTTTAGAATAGTATCAAAAAGAAACAAAATGGCCTGATTCTGAAAAAAAAAAATCGTTTTTTGGGAAGGAAAAATCGGTCGAGAGTACAAACTATCGAATAAGCCAAAAAAATGGAATTTTCGAAAGTGTCACACTAGTATAACCATCCAATATTCTTGTAGACGAAACTGAATAGAATCATCTCGGATGCCCCGAAAAATAATACCTACAGATTGCAAACTTTGAAATACGCTCAATATAAGCAGTTATGACGTCACAAGGAGCGTTGTTCTTACACAAAATTTGAGTCTTTTAGTGGAACTTTTCGGATATTACATTGTATTATTCATATAAATGAATTATTTTTCATTATATTCAATCTCGAAGCAGGTTTGAAGCAAATCTACAATTTTGAAATCTGACCCATTGTAATGATGCACCAAAATTTATTATAAATAATTTCTGTAATATTCTCATCATTATTTTATAGTTTAACTTGAAACTGAAGAAAATATTTGATATTGAATTATTGTTAAACATAATTCTGATTCGAAATATTCAGTGATAAATCCGGCAACATCGCACCTGTTGCATTTTGCACTTGTGGCATTGAAAAATCACGAAATCTGTCACTACTCTCTTCCTTTTACAAATAAACTATACCTATACCTCTACGTATAGGTATCTTGGTACTTAGGCTCATCGTTATTTTCATAATCGTGCATCGAATTCATCGATTAGTCTTCGATAAGGCCAAAGCACGTAACCTTTCGACGATCTCGTCGTTCTTCGGCATATTTTATTGTTCACCGGTAAACTGCATACGTTCGCTATGAATTCGTTCCGAGAAAAGTAGGTCGGAGATTCAAATGTGAAAATACTCGAAAAATGTTGCTCTTGGGATATATCTTGTGCTTTTTCGAATTGGGCTTCAATTTTGACATTCTGTCTTTTCTCGAACCGAAATATCGCAGATATTTCCAGCGATAATACTTCTAAATGAATTTGTAACTCACTGTGTTGAAAAATTATTGACTGCGAATCTACTGGGTGTTACCAGATGGCTATATACGCCCATTATTTTCCATCGTTTTGGGGGATTCAAGTTTCAAAATTGGTGTTTAATAATTTTGATTACACGATTGTTCCTGAAATCCCGGAAGCAGTCGTAAAATAGCGTAAATAGATGAACACAAATTATTTTTACCACGAATTAGAAATATTTGTACAGCAAATTCAGTGCTAACGTAAACATTATCGAATTTTTTCCTGTTATACTTTCATTGCAAACGCTGTTTTCGGACTCCGTTCTGTGAATTATCATCACATGTAATTATGTTGTTTACAAACGAACATTATGTAAATGTTTACGAATCGGGTACTGATAACAAAGAGAGTTTCCTGAAACATTATTATAACCCAATAACGTATCGATAGCATAAATAGATAAGTTAATCATTGTATATCCACAAAAACCAGCTAAACTGACGATGTCAGTGTCACATTACATGACAGGCGTTCAAACAGCCACCATATCAGCCTGACCTGACACCATGTGAAGTCGCCGCGGTGACTAAGTGAACAACGGAATTCTCGAATCTGTTCTTTAATACGCCCCAATCAAATGTTTATTTTCATATGCAACAACCAAACTTGATATTTCAATTCCATGACTATGTAATGGTTAATTATAGAATCAAACCACGAGTTCAACTGTACGCCTTTCTTTTCATGAATAGAAATAAAGATGACCTTTTCGTTTAAATGTCAAATTGAAGACAATACATCACGTCTGACGCACCCTGTGTATATGGCGTCACGGGTTTATGCTTTGGTATATTCTCGAGCAAAATTTCAAAAAATAAATTCGCCTGTTGGGTGTCTAAAAGGCGCTGAAAACGGTGGTGAAATCCGTTTTTTGATATCTAGTATAGTTTTCGAGATATTTCATGTTGAAAATTCCAAAAAACCCCAAAAAGTCGCCAAAATCTCCGAAAACCCTCAAAATCCTCAATTTCCGACAGATAAAACCTTCAAAAGTCCTTCATGCAATACATATTTCAAATGTACATACTATAAAAATACGAGATATTACGTTATCGATAATCGATATCTAATTTTCGAAATTGCTTAGCTCGTATCTTAAATAATAAAAAAAAACCTATCGTTACACACGAAGAGTGCTAATCTTTCCAACACTTCCTGTCTAATAAAGTTTAAATTACGAAATTAATCCCATTACCCGCTAATTACGCTCACACTCTGTATAATGGCATCCAGCCACGCCACACATCTATGGCAAATCCGCCTTTCACTGTCATTACGCCAAATTGATAATGCCGTATTCGCTTCTTCATCCAGTAATTCATTTTTTCACGTTTGGTGCTTCACGAAAATGTTTGAGTACGAATATTCAGCATTCATTCAAATTTTCAGGGAAATATCCTAGACTCCAAGATAAAATTGAGTTTGAGGCAACGTCGCATTCATATTTCCACCAAAAAACAACGTGGTTTCTGCTTTATACCTGTGGAAAATCAAGCGAGACATGATGAATCTGAAGGAACAGAATTTGTTATGAATTATCTATACACAGCTCGTTTTCATTCTCGTTTTTTTTGTTGTTCTTTGTTCTGATGTTGAGACCAATGAACTTCACGGAATAATTTCATGCTGGTGTGAATCATTATCATTCTAGACCTGCCATCGACTTCACTGAATCTCCGTTTTACCACGAATTGAATTTTATCATCAGCGAGAACAACTTTGAATGTTCGAAATGAATACATTTCCTGCGAAATATTCACCGAGATGAATTTGTTCAAGAAAAAAATTCAAGAGATGCCGAAATCGTTAAAAATAACTAGACTAAAATACAGGGTGTATGATGTGAGATCACCAACAGTGAAAATCATTTTCACTAATTGATTATGCATGATGTTGTAACTGAAAATTCATTGTAGAAATGGCATTGCTAGTAAAAACATAAAACCCACTTGGATATTCAAAATATCAGGAATATGTCAGAGGCGTACTAGGAAAATTTTAGATGGGCTGAATATTTATAATGATCAAATCATCACAATAATGGCATAGAAAGTATTTTCAAATTTAATGTCTTCGAGTAGTTCACTGAATCACCCCGTATATTAGTGCTGCAAACTATATACTGAGAAGTCGGATCTGATTCAATTAACGCGAGGATAAATTCTGTTACCCAATACGAATGCACGTTGAATTGGCAAATATTGCCAATCAGGTGAAAATTGCATCAGAACTGAATTATTGCCTCGATGTATTTGAAATCAGGGGCATTAATTGACCGAATGCCCATTTGCAGTTCACATCTGTCATTATGGTGGGTCTGAAACTCTCAGTGAAAATTAATTTGAAACGACTTTTTTGGTGATTGGATTTTTCTTATGAGGAAGTATGAACGTCATCACAATATTGATAAACCAATAATTTAATCCATACGGAAACTGAAGCTTTCAAAAACTAGTCATAACGTTTATAGTTCCTTCATTTTATTGAAAAGAAATGATTGAGGTTTAATTGAAGAAACGCATTTTGAAGATAAATTTCCAATTCCAATCGCATTCACTTTATTGCTAGAATTTCTCCAATTAATTTCGAGAATAATAAATGAATAAAAGAAAGAAATATCCTAAATCGAATACATCCATGAAATTTGCAATATTTCAGTGAAATAAATACGAAAATGGAATATTCGATATGGACCCTGTAAAACAATAACTGTCATTGAATAAATCCAGCGGTGACTTGACTTTCTAGTCTACATCATCACTCGGAATATTGCTCAGAATTTTATGTTATGAATCACATCAAACGGAATTTATTTCTAATGTAAAAATTTGCTTGATTACAGAACCGTGGCATGGCTTGGTATTTAAATTGTTTATCGAATAGTTATATTTATAATGACTAGAAAACGACACTGACTACTATTAAATAATTTGTTTATTACACATTAATCAATTACTTGAGTATGATCATGTAAATTGTGGTAATTGTGCATTAATTCTTCAATAAACTATGCTTTTATATGGGTGTGATACAAAATTGTACAGTTTCAGGTGTTTTCTTTGTGCTTATCACTATTCAAAAGAATTACTTAGAAATGGTGGATTTTTATACTGAATTAAGGATATGTTGGAATTATTTTCTGCACATTTATTGCAAAAAGGTCAAAGAATAATACATATTTGATGACGATGATAACGAAATAAGTACTAATTTCCATCCATTCTTTGTCATCTTCCTATGAAAAAAAGTCCATACGTAATTTTGTTTGAGCTTCATTTTCACGGGATCGCTATATCTATCTAGAAACCGATCGATGATGCCTTTTATCCAATATTAGTTTACTCAGCGCTATTCGAAGTGTTCAAGGCCTTCGATAATCCTCTCGTTATATTCCGCGTTATGTCTATAAACGATGATAGAATCCACAAACGCACCCATCAAGTTGTTTACTATGCAAAGTGTTCAACCCTCTTTATGTGTTTCCAATAAAAAAATATATCTACTGGCCTTGAATCCTATTCATCAGAATTAGATTAGTGGGCAGATGGTGTCATGTGTCATTAGTTTGTTGAAGTGGACTCATGACATAAATTACGGATATTTTGAGATGTACAGGGTGTTTGGTCTAAGCGAGTCGTGACCACTAATTTTTAAAAACAGCATAATCGTGTTCTGTATGTCCAAAAACTACCATCCATTATTTTTAAATTTTTTATTCGGTCTATATCATGAATGAAATAATAAAATAAACGGAATTGATTTCGAACATACAATTTCATGCGCCATTTTCAAAGGATACTCTTATTGGTGTAACGCAGTGTGACGTGCTTAACCTTACACGCCCATCGACCTTGAGCTGACCAATCATAGATAATTGTTCCATGGTGAATCTTGCTGTGTTGCCGCAACAAAATACCACAATTTATTCTCGGAATGAAAGATGTGAAAAAACACAATATGAATGATATTTTTTAAATTTATAATGGAAATGCTGATTTCAAAACGCTGTAGAATCTATTCGCTTTGATTTTGATCCTTAATATTGGATGTAAACTGAATCAATATCATTATTCATCGATTAAGAGAGGTTTGGAAGAATCTCATCACTTAGTGGTCTTCCCATTGTAAACAGGCTCAAATGATCCTCGATCGATGTCAACGGCCTCTGACGATAATCTGACGGTTTATCGCGAATGACACTTAATGATGTCGGATATAATGATTTCTATCCCTGGGTGCAGCGATCATTAACATACAAACTCGATGATGGATTGCGCATTTTTACATAATAATGCACAGCGAAAACAATGCAATGTCATAATAATTCAAAGGAAACATTGTGTTGACGTGATTTTTATTTCTGTTGTCATCATCGGACACACTTTCACCGGTTCGTGCTTATACCGTATCAAACAATGAAGTTATCGAATTGGAATGAACATTTTAATGGATTTGAAGTGCAATTTTGTTGAATTTACTACAGCTGTTCAAAAGCTGTGTGACAAAAGTCACGTTAATTTAAATTTTGTAACTTTTTTGGTATGTGTAGAAAATTTTTATTTGTTCCACCCTGTATACAGGAGTTTCATCAATATGGTAAAAAAAATGGAAGTGAGAGTAGACAGTTTTCATGATATCGGTTTCTTTGATACTAAAAAACTAACTATTTGCTTATCTGACAGCAATTGTTTTTTCTTGATAAAATTATTTGAATTTATTTGTGGCTTCAAAGCGGTAAGGTTTTTCGACTTTTTCCAAGGATACTTTTTTGGTCAAAAGACGACGTTATTTTGAATGTTCAATCGAAAATGTTGATTTTTGACGGACAAAAAAGTTGTGCGTATTTTTAAATAATTGTGAGCGGGTAAGTGGCGCCCTCTAGAGACTACGTTAATACTGAAAAAATATTCTTGTTTGCCGTCCTAAAAACCCCCAAGGTACCAATTTTTGAACCGATATCATAAAAACCGTCGAAACTATTAAGAAAATTGCAAATAAAATGTCTGAAGGAATAACCAGAACGACAAGTCGGTCGACATTCCTAGTTTCCCGTTTTGGAAAAATCGTCGCTCGTTCGGATTCGAAAAAGGCAAACCTCGACTTAAATCATACACCATATAACTGTAACTTTCCTAGGCGTAAAAATTCCCTCTAATTGCCTCGCAAATATCGGATATTGCAAGCGAATGCATCAATAATTCATGCGATAGAATAATGTTTATTTATAGTTGCTTGTGTATAAATAATAAGCAGTGGCAATTTTTTGCGATCGGCGTATCTGTTAGCCAGACGTGGTTTAACAGATTTAAAGACAGATATTTAGATACGAATCGATCGGTATCGCGTTCGAAATTGTAAAACTTGAAGTGGAACGCGCGGAGCTAGGAATAGCCTTTGATTGACAGACATTAGGTGGTTTCAATATCAAACCACACCTGCTAGTGCACAAATAATAGCTGATTTGATCGTTGGAAATTCTGTTTCCAACTGGAGTTCACTAATACAATGATTTGCTAATGCAAGATTTTTTGTTTAGATTAGAGCTCTTTCCAAATGTTTTAGCACTCAAGACTTGACGCATTTGAGACGTAAAATATTCTTCGACATTGTTTAGACTGAGCTAATACTACCAGCGATTTTTCTGATTGTTAATTGGCTATTTTTTAAGCACCACATCTGTGATTTTGGTAGTCGTCAATGGCCGTCCGAAGCGCCCTCTTTGAACACGTTTTAAGGGGTTGATTACAGTTAGAATTTCCCAGGAAATCGATTTTTTTTATTTTATTCTCTTGATGAACATATATTTGAGAATACACACAGAAAATTTCAAATCGTTCCGGTGAGTATTACACACAAATTTGAAAAGACGTTTCAGTGAAAGACAATAGAATCGTATCAATCGTACTCAACGATCGTTGTTGAAGCAGCCAATACGAATGACTTTTGACGACGAACATAATATGCCCGGAAACGTTCTCCCGCATAGCTATAGACGTGAAAACATGCCCGCACTTTCGTACTCATAACTTAAAATAACATCTACAGCATTTGTTCGCGATAATGGTGTGCCAATAAATTCAACTATTCCACGTTCGATCGGTTGCCAAAACGATTTCTGAGTATCGATTGCCAAAATCAAAATTGACATGTCACTAAGACAGATACCCAGCTAATCACTTTTGCAAGTTCGAGCCATAAGCCAGTGCACCTCATAGGAAATGAATTATTCAGAATTAATTTGTAGGTGCTCAGAGAAGCATTTTTTTTTCAACTTAAGGGAGACTTCGTCCTTGGAATTTTCAAAAAATAATTTTTTTCATTACGGATTTTCAATCTATATGAAAGTAGAAATAAATCTGTCGAAGCGTTTCCCGGATTTCGAACGTTTACGATATTTAAACGCGTCTTTCTTGAGAACACTTTTTAAAAAATGGCTGACATTCTCCTGACCGCTGTAATTCAAATATCGACCTGAAATTTGGAAAGGATACTCAGAAAATATGTCTTCGCGGAATGACGGATCGTTTTTTCGATAGATACATTTTTGCATCTATTATTTATCTTTTTATGCGAAAAATAACGCGAAAAATCGTGTTTTTTTTTTTTTTCAAATTGCCACCATTTTTCGAAATTTGCACTAAACGAAAAACCCATCCGTCATTCCATGGCCAAAGAGTCACACATTGATAATATGCTTTGAATTTAAGTTTCGGATCAATAAAGAGGGTGCAGTGACGTCAGCCGTTTACCTCCCACGATTTGAGAACTTTTTTTTCACGGAGCTACAACGGCCGCCATTTTGTGTTTTTTTTTTCTCAAAAAATATTATTTGACGTTCTGTATATCATGAATAAAAGCAAGAAAAAAACCGCACTCAAAAAGCTTTACTCGTTTCCTTTTAAAAAAATAAAACGTCAACACCTGAAATATACGTATATATGTTATGTCCCTCAGACGAAACACCCTGTATATATATTTTTCATATATTTTTATTTTTTGTCCTAATATTCCTATACTCTAATGGGCCATCCTGTGAATATAGACGTGACGACGAGTACGTGATGATATCTCTCGTTTTTTTTTGGGATTGCAGGCAGTAAAATTGGAAAGCGTTCACCCGACGAGAACGAGGTACTTGGTGGTAGTTTCGAGGATGGGCACCAGGGGCGAGGAATGCTGTCTTTTGGGCATCGATTGCAACGAAAGGACCACCGTCGGTCTGGTCCTGAGAGTCTTGGCCAGCACCAAGATCACTCTCGACGGAGATGGGTTAGTATTACGTCACGATTTACAGGTTGGAATTATTTAGATTGTGGTAGAGGCACTTTTCATGATATTTTTGATATTTTCTAGGGTGGTATATTTTCGAATTTGCTTCAAGTTTTGCGGTTATGTCCCGCAAACCCAAATTTGATGATTTTTTTGAAAATATCTTTTTTGAAACCTACAATTTCACCATATTTTTGTCGATCGTTTTTCGTTGTCAAATTTCTTTCATAACTTTACAGCTTTTTTATATTTTCATTTCAGGATTATTTCAAAAATTATTCAAAATCCACGGTATTCAAACCCAATTATGTAGCCAACCATAAATATGACTGTCAACTGTCAAAATGTTATACTATTTATCCGAACGTCTGATTTATACAGGGTGGCCCAACGATAACGTACCGAAAGGTATAACTACCAGGAAGAGATTTTATCGAGAAAATCCTGAAACACGTCCACTTTGTATATGAGGGGGACAACTTTTGACGCAAAAAGTATAGCCCAAACTTCACCCTCCTAAGCGGGGGTAGCATCCCCTAAATTTTTTCAAATGGGAATGGGTCGAATGATACCTCGTTGAAAAGCCCTTTTGATTCCCTATACGTTGTTTTTTTATTTTTGAAATTCCGTCTACTTGTTGCAAAGATATGAAACTTTGAAATGTCGCTAGTGCATTTCTCAAAAAAATACAAACAGTAAATCGATTTCGCTTAAAACCTTACCGTTTTGTTGAGTTTCTCGATAAAATCTCTTCCTGGTACGTTTTCGTTGGGCCACCCTGTATATACATAGTTTGTAAATAAAAGTTTTATCAAGGAATTAAATTAATTACGGAAAACATTATAATTGTAAAAAAAAGTGTGTGCGCTTTAAAAAATTGATCTTTCAGTACCCCGTGATATATTTCCGAAAAATTTATCTCACTCATTATTTTATTGACGTGTTCAAAGTCGTGATCGCTCGGTATAACGGCAGTGCTATCGCATTCTGCCTGTCCTCTTTCGTTAATTTTGTTTCGAACGTTTTTTATCTCTTGGTACCGCCTCGTAAAAAAAACAGACTTGAAAACTGGACCGGGCGCAAGAAATGTCGTAATAAGGAATCTGAAATTAATTCATTATAAAATGTAAACATTCGTTCTTCGATTTAATTTATTCCTCGGCCCGTTACTGCAGTGTACCGCAATACAGATAACAACGTTAACAAACGCAAAGTCATTGTTCCAAGTCCAGTAATACCAACCGTTTATCCGGCAGATGACTTTCGACTGTGTTTATTTTGTATACAGGATGTACAACATCGCTCCGACCTACGTTGTGTATGGTTTGATTGGAATGCGTATGCGTAGTGAATTTTGTGTCTGATAAACACCCTGTATGTTTTTTTTTGTGAATATTTTCGAAGTTCAGACTTTCACAAAGATTCTCTTGAGCGGAGTTTTCAAAGTCCGAATTATTTTGGTAGATTCAGATCAAACTCCAAACGCGTTTTCTCAAAACTTTTTTTTTGAGGTGGTTGACACGATATCTCAAGTTCTATCTGACCGATTCCTTTGAAATTTTGTGAGAATCTTCTTCACACATCTCTCTATTGCCTGGACAGTGGATTTTGAAAATTTTCTATTCCAAGTATTTTTTAAAAATTCGTAGGAGTCATAAAACAGGGTTGGGAAAATGTTTTTTTTTTTCAAAGGGGCGCCATTTTGTGAATTATTTTTTATAATTTTCTGGCCGAAGTCCAAGCGATAGAAACATCTTTACTGATTAAGAATTTGTTTTACGTGTTTGATTTGAATCACTACAAGGGTTGGAATCATGTCAACCAGGAAGCACCGTTTTATTGGCAAATTCTGGCGAATTTTTCACCTTTCTTCTGCATTGTTTTGCCCACTTTAAAAAATACCAAAAAAGTATGCCTCCAGACCAAAATACCTCTTACTTTTTCGTGTCTCCTAATATTCTTCCAAAAATCAATTTCGGAAATCTGGTGACGCGCGATATGATCCGGCAACGCCGCCCCTAATTCGCGGTGATTCGCTGCCGTACTGTCTGGCAGTTGCGTTGCGTTTTCTTGGATTCGTTCGCTTCACGAAAACACGATCGGCTTGGAGGTCGCGATTTCAGCACAAATGAGCGATTACGATCTTGTGAGCAGGTGCGAAATCATCATCGGCAAGCATGGCTGAAGTTGTCGTCGAATAATATTTTGTTCAGGAGTTGATTTACGAGCGATCGGCGATTCGCGGTTGGGAAACTAGTGAAGATGCTAGTTTGCGTTGCTCGCATGTTTTTTAACGGTGTTGCCGGATCATAAATTAATCATTGAACCGAAAGAAATATATTTTTTTTATATTTTTCAAATGTATTCAGTTGCAGACAAACAATTATACAATGAAATGTGAAAAATAGACAACCAACACACACAGGTGCTTCAAAAATCGTCTTTAAAAAAAATATATTATAAAATTTATACAAGGTATTTCAGAATTGCACGGCAATCAATATCAAATATCAAAATAGTATAAACATTTCAGAGTATGTAACTCTGAGCCAATTCACAAATTGATTAATTTCTGAGGAACCTGAACGGAATTCGACCAAAAGTCAAGAGGGACAAAATTTAGGTAATAGGTTGAAGAACTTATTAGAAATATTGAAATTCACCAGTGGCGTACGAGCAAGTTTTTCTTGAGGCTTTTATGGATTAAGACCTCGGAAAATGCAACACCCTGTATGGTATTTGGAAAACATTTACTGTCATATTGAGCAGCACCTATTGCTTGATACTCATACAAAATTTGAAAGCTCCATCTGCAGTAAATCAGGCACAATAAAATAAAAACCAAATTTTTCAAACTTTCAACACCTTGTAACTCCGCTAATAATCGAGATGGGACACATGTTCATAGGAACTTTTTTCCTTATTTCGTACCAGAGAATACGTACCTGAAATATTGCCGTGCAATTCTGAAACACCCTGTGTATTTAAAAAAATGACCAACATTCTGGATGGAATTCTTCAAGATCATCTTCGTTGAAGCTCGTTGAGAAATGGGAAGATGAAAACAAATTGAGTTTTTTGTGAAATAATTTGATCATAATCGATTTAAATTTTTTTTTATCAATTACAAATATCGTACATCAGGACATGATTTGAAAACTCCGTTTGTTTTCTAGGATGACCCCCAGTGATGTAATTATTAATAAAAACCATTGAAAACTATCGATTATTCCGTACTTTTCATAGAAATCGTTTTGTGCATAAAACGTTCGACAAAATACCTTTCAACACTGACCGATTCTCATCCAAAAATCGGTGATACGTCGCGCAGATACGTGCTCAGCCTCAAGTGTCTACCATCTCCGACTTTACCGACTCGAAAAACGGTGAACGTATCGTGTTTCTGTCATGTAGTTCGATTTAAGTCGAAACGTGGTTGGGAAAGGTACTCTTACTTACCAAACCGAGGTCGTATGAACACAACCTGGATTTATCGAACACTCATCGGATAGATTCAGATACGATCTGCATAAATAATACGGGTACGGTGCACGATAATTACTGCGATGTGGGTTAGGAGGAACCGAAAGTAGGAGAGGTTACGTCTTTAGGAAGAGTCTATGCGAGCAGGAGGAGCATTTTTTTAACGATTTATTGTTACGTTCTCTTCGAGAGAGACGATTTGGACTTTCAGTTGGTGTGACGAGGTTAAACTATTCCGCTGAACACTGTTACTAACACGCTTATATTAGTTTCACCTGTATTTGTTTGTTGTGCTTCTGGGAATTGATGGATTTGATCGAGAATTTCAGCTGACGTGTTTTTGAAATGAAGCATAATGAAATGGCAACGCTGAAATCATTTTTCAAATGACCAAAACGTCCTCATAGATACCATCAAGCGTGAGACACCCTGTATATGAATGTACAAGATAAAAAATTCTACACGAAGAAGATAGTCAGTTTTTGTGATTGGTATAATTCACCCAATACGAAAAAAAAATCTATGATGTCTCCCTGGATTGAAATTTATTTTCTTTTCAGCGGTTTCAGTGTTAGTGTCTGCGAGAGTCACCACATCTTCAAGCCGGTTTCAGTTCAAGCTATGTGGTGAGTACAAACATGCTTAATTTTGTTTCGAGTTGATGAAATAGTGAATTTTCATTTCCAAACAGTTTCTGATGTCTACTGATGAATTTCGGCATGTGGCAACAATGCTATTGCAGATTTCTTCTCATGCAGTTGAAATGTACGCGTAAATATCGTGACGTTTGATAGCAAATTTGGGATCTCGAATCAAAATATCCTGGAAGTTGATCATGAATAAAAAAAAAATACGTAACACCATGAATTTACGGTTAAATCGTAACATGCGCGTGTTACAATTAAGATTGTAGCAGCGGAAAGATGTGAGTATAGAGCTGTTTGTCGATTATTTATTATGTGGAGATTTACGGCTAAACGCCTCCACGCAATTTTTTGTTTGGGTATTTCGCGCGTCTAACGAGTTGCAAGGCATAGTAGTAGGTAGTAGGTGTGTCGATAGAATCGAAGCAGTCAATAGGAACAACGATAATCGTACTATTATTCATTCATTGTTGCTTTTATAGGTTATTTATGTAACCACTTAGACAAGACGCATCTTTTTATGTGCCTGATGATGGTGAAACGATTTTCACTTTGAATTTTGAGCATTAGGAGGTATTCTGGTGATTTCAAATTGTCAGTCACTGCTGATGAATCAAAGAGAACATTCTGGCAACGCCTCTTACTCACATTTTGGAATAAGACAGTTTGGACTGAATCACCCTGTATATTATTCGAGAATACTTGAATGAGGAAAAAAAATCACTCAGTTGCCATAGATAGTACTTGTGACGTAACAAGAAGCGTTCAAATCGGTTTTAAAGTGTTTTAAAGTGACGTGAATTTTATAGAAACAAAAAAACATGGACAATTTTGTATCGCTATGTTCAATTTCGAGGTTCTGTCGAATAAAAATCATTGAAGCATTTTGTTTTCGATTTGGTATTTGACCGTACGCGCTTGTTATTAATTATACGCCGTCGGCCGATTCCGATTGGCCGATCGGGACGCAGGACCCCTTAAATGGAGACGCAACGCGTCTCGACGCCTACCGCCGTCTTTTTATAGAAGCGTCGTCGTAGGAGCCCCAGCGCGACTTTTTAAGGTTTTACGGTGAAAGTCCAACAATTCCAGTTTACAGGACCGTCGGGGATAGAATACAGGGTGATGCCATCTACGTCATACAAGAGAATAGATATTTTTGGGAAGATTTTATAAATGTGTTTTGTTTTTGAGACTAAAATTAATGGACTTCTCGAGGAATTTTGACTTTGAACTCATTAAAGATGAGGAAAATTTGAATTGTTGAAAAAACGATCATTGAAACAAACTTATCTAAAAAAAAAGAATACAGTTTGACGCAATTCTCAATTGAGTCGACAACAATTGTTTTCTGTCAGATATTTAGCACGTAGGATGACGAATACTTTTTGGATCTTCTGCCGAATCGGTCGAGAGCAGAATTATTTATTTGGCGGTCTTGCCATAACAGATTTTAAGATTGACAGCAAATCTCGAAACTTTTCTTAATTCATCCACGTTTCTAATATGGACACGGTTGGAGAAAAAAATACCCGCCCATATTCGGCAGTGGTTTGATTACCTGCGAATGTAATACGGGGTGATATATGGTAGTTGTTTAGAAAGAAACGTGATTTATAGTGAGATATCCAATGCCATAATTATCTTATGTACGTAAAGAGTATTGATGCAAGGTTTGCTATACAGGATGTTCCTTAAGGACATGCTAATATTTGAAGGGGTTAAGAAAAAAACTTCCTATAAACGTATGACCTAAAAGTAAAATGAAAAATTTCGAATATCACAAAATGCACCTTGATGCATAGAAGACATTTATTATTAATAAAGAACTGTTTTTTTAATTCCATCACCCTGTATCTCAAAAGTTAAGACTTTTAGGACATTCGTTTATAGGAAGTTTTTTCTAAAGATGTATCGAAGAATAACCTCTTCAAATATCAGCATATCTTCAAGGAACACCCTGTAGAAAATATTGCACCTAGGAGTAGGCATTTTTTTCTATCTGCTGAAGAATTGTCACTTGTCAGTTTTCATTTTTCTGTCGGATGTTAGAGAGTTCCCAAAATGCACTAGTTTGGAATTCGCCCTGTATCAATATTTCGTTACTGAACAAACAAAAAAAATGGAATAAAGCAAATTTTATAGTGGACCTCATCATTCTGTAATTATCTGGAGAAAAATCGCGTAAATTATAAAATATTGAAGAAGACTTCGTCACGATGGAGGGGATGAATAAGGGTTTTCTACGTCACAGTGTTTCTTCTAGAAAATAAATCTAAATGTTCAGTATTTTGAACGCTGGCATAAATGAGAGAAAGCCATTTATTGTGACGCATGTAAATTAATATAAATTGGTCTGCTCTTCATGAAAGAATAATTGATGTTCGCATATCCAAACCAGCCATCTCGATCCAATTATCACGGACATTGTTGTCACAATAATCTCGAAATAATTACCGGATTACCATAAATCAATGCTACGACGAATTTACCTTTTATCGAATTTCGAATGCTCCTGTGCGCCTTGGAACTTTTTGTTGTACTCGTTTTCTTACTATATCCTAATATGGCGTCTTTCAGTTAGTGAACAGTTGCAGTGGTCGGGATAACCTCAATGAGAACGGATTTATTAGAGGTACGCAAGCAGTTCCGGTGACATGAGAAAAATAATTGTTGACTAGCTCAACCTGTTTGATTGTGAATTTTTTTCTCTATGAAAGGGAGGAAGAGACTTTTTTAGTGGCATTTGATAGGATTGAGAAAAATTAAATGAAAACTCATAAAACAATTCAATTCATTTCATTTTAACAAAATTACATGTTGAAAATTCAATTGATAAAATTTATTCTATCTATGGTAAATCAGAATCCAACAATCTTAGGATTAACCGATAAAAATTATCGATTCGTATGGCATCGTCGTCAAGTGTTACCAACTGTAGAGAAATTCCAACGTTTATATAGGAATAATCCAAAACTTGCAGTACTTCATTCGTTTATTTTGAAAAAGTAGTGCATTCAGTCATCTTGAGGGGGTATTCTTGAGGGTATTCTTCAGCAAAATTTTACTGAAAAAACTAACCAAAAAGGTGTAAAATTGTACCAACCGCAAAGACAAAACAATTGAAAAGTCGTTATTTTCCAAAAAAATTATCTCGAAAACGGTAAGACTTTTGTAATGGGAATTTTGTCATAGCAAGTGGGTTATCCTTTCATCTACATTCTCCCTCGGTTTGACGTGGTCTTTACGGGACACCCTGTATAACTCCAATATTTAAAAAAGGTTCTTAAAATAAAGTATTCATTTGGACAGAAGGTGTTCTTGACAAATCCTACAAATGCTTGTCCGATATTGTTCATGTGTTTGTTGAACCTACAATCCCTTTTCCAATAAGAAATCGCCCTGTACCAAAAAAAACTCTTAGTTTTGATACGAAAGTAGTATTCCATGCTCAAAGTGGAAGACCAAGTTTATTGAAGAAAACACACACAAAGTCGTCTCCATATACAGGGTGATTCGCATAAGAACCGACATAGAGCAGGGGCATATAGGGGGTCCCAAAATACTTACCTCTATACCAAGTTGCTTCCCTAAGGAGTTATAGGCTTTGAAAGTGAAGTTATAGATTATCTGTACTTACTTCAAGTATTTTGTTACGTATCTAAATAATAATTTGCCAGCCAATTCCTACTGATCACATTAAATGACCTACTTTCTTGTTTGACGTTTATTTTCATAGTCAACTTTTGAATTTTCGATGATTTTAAATAACACACCTAGAGCGCGCGTTTCAAGTTATTCGAGTTTTTGATGAAAATGATGAGGTTTTTCGAAAAATTACTGGAGTAAGAAACGTTTTAGAATTGAATTGCCCACAAAACGAAGCAAAGATGCTTGAAATCCATCAAGGGTTAACAAAATTCTGTTGAATATTAATGGTGCGCCACCCGGTATACCCCCTTTACAAATTTCAATTAAACTCTAGTTACTCTCAAGTAACGCCCTAAATACATCCACAAAGTGTACCAAATTTGGTTGCTTCAAGTCCAAGAATATCGGAGATATTGATTTTTTTCAAAATTTATAACTCCACTTTCAAAGCCTATAACTCCTTAGGGAAGCAACTTGGTATAGAGGTAAGTTGCGTCGGTGCTTTTGTGAATCACCCTGTATATTTTGTTAGTTTTGAGGTGACCGTAAACGAGGGGAGGACGTAAACGGTGTCGGTATCTGGTCCAATTCCTATTTCGAAAATCGCCGATGCGTTTATAAGGAAAACGAGCGTTGGTTTTTCGTGTTGGTGTCGGCGATATGCAGAGAGACAGCGATCACCATCTTGGGCACCCAATGACTTCACATCGCCGACCAGTCGATTCGGTTTCAGTCTCCTCCGACGACGAAGAGGTCGAGAAAGTGTTTGCGATTCGTTCGATGTGGTGATAATTCGCTATGATCGACCGAGAGCGATCATAAGTTCGAGTTTTGGAGTTTTTTTGGTGTTTTTTGGAAACTTGTGTCCGTTCGTGGAACGCGCGAATAGACTCAACTGTTTTTTTTGTGATAATGGTGGTTAGCAGATTCATCGATCGGATACGGAATTCTGACAGGTGACACTTTTCACTTCGCAAACTTCCACGAATATTTTCTGGATAAAAAAGTCTTTAAAACACGCGCGAGAGAAATAAAGCAAGTGTTTTAAAGACCAGATCCACGAATACTTTACGCTATTTTTTTTATTGGTGCCATATTTTACGTTTGAATAAAGTTTCGCAACTGTCAGTTATGATTTATTTGACGTTTACAAGGTACTTATTTTTTTTATTTCTGACAGTGACATTATAAGCTTATATCGTCATAGTTACGATATCTATAATGAGGGTCATAACTCCCTTGGGATATTAAGGTTCATAAACTCCCTCTTACCTTTTACAGGTGAAAATGATACAAGAAATTTGATGACATCTTAAGGAGATAAGACAGCAGACTTTTTCGGCTTATACCCCTTACTTTTCAGTTT
Organism: Plagiodera versicolora; assembly: GCA_037013635.1. Lineage (NCBI taxonomy): Eukaryota > Metazoa > Arthropoda > Insecta > Coleoptera > Chrysomelidae > Plagiodera > Plagiodera versicolora. The sequence continues at coordinate 1,788,034 of CM072988.1, forward strand.
CAAAAAATCCTCTAGTTCGTTGAACTTGGTGATATCTCTTTTCTCATATATGGTCACTATCGATTTGAGCATTGACCATTTAGTCCATAACAAATTTGGGCTAAACGTTTCTGACTGCAACGAATAATTACAATTATTACCAAATCTACCAGAAAATACTGAAAATTCTTTACCAGTTCTTGAAAATATGCCAGAAAGACAGTTTCGTCGGCATCTTTTGACATAACATTTCTCTGTGTCAGATTTATTGCGTTCTAAATACCACGGGAATTATAGAGCCTTAATAACCTCTGGCAATTGCTATGCCATCGGTAGTTGAGGCCCTCATAATTCCCTTAATACATAAATAACTATTTCGTCGCCAGATTATGCTCAGAACGAATTTACTACAAAACAACAAAGGCTATGTGGAATTTTGATTGGATGATGTGTCATACTTTCACTCTTCTCATGTCTATTTATATTTTTACATGATATTTTAGAAAACTTTCGGTGCCCACTGAACATTTCACCTCTTCAAAATTCGCACTTGACCTCGTTTCCAGTGAGTTTTTTTGCAAGATTAATTTTGGACTTTACCGAGTCATAACTCGTCATGTTTCAGAATAACGTTAAGTGGATTGTTACGTTTATTTCAAGGTCATGATGGATTTGACGAAACATCAATTCAATATTAACAATTGCCAGTTTTTGGCCCATTTAAGATATCAACAAATATCGAACGAATAACGTTTGTATACTCGGAGTTGTGGCACCACGTCCTTTGGATGCATATCTAATAATTATGACAAAATTTAATCAGACTTAACCTTCTGATGAAATGATATGAAAGAATTCGTGGATGGTCGGTAGTTTCATCCTGTAGCAATCATACTTGAAATAACTGAACAAATAATTACAATGATAGCTAATTGATTTTATTGAACAGAAACGCGGATGAATTCAACATGCAAATTACTTGTCGGCCTTGACTAGAGAGAAAATGTGCGACGTTTCTTACCTTTCATTTGAAACTGACAAAACGTTTGGTGTGTTGTTGGAATCTTGTTTGGACTTGCTATTGATAGAAATGACGTTTTAAGATACGAATGAGCGTATAATTTTTTTATTTGTTTGTCACATCATTATCATACCGACAACCCTGAGGAACAAACGAACAAAAATACGTTTCAATTATATGTGAAAATAATTTCGAAAGTTTGACCTTGAACATGAAGTCTGAAGACATATTTTGACTCGCCCTGTATGTGATGATGCTCATTCGTTCAATCATAGATGTTCTGCATAAAAGTGAATTTGTAAAAATATCGAATCTCGAATTGATATAAATTCAAATCAAAAATTGAAACTAAGCTTGTCCAGTTAGCTTTATCGTTGGAAAACTATTTCTATGTAGGCGCCATAACATAGATTATATTCGTGAACCTAATGGGTAATGGCTTCATAACTATAAACACATTGTTTATAGTCTGATAACCTCTGGCTCATTCTAGGAATAATCTAATTCTATGCAGTCCGTCATTATTATTTATACGGGGCATATTTAATGCACGTTTCTGAACGAATGTGGGTGGTAAATAAGAGGAAGGTCATTATCAGAGCTAATTATGCATGAATTACAAAGAAATTCTCCATTATATTAAGTGTGAATAGAAAGGAACTGAAAATTAACTCACAAATACCATTTCCAGTTGGAGTCAATATGCAGACTCTCACAAGACACCCTGTATAATACTTCGAAATTCATGTTACATCCTCAGTATTTCATTATATCAAACTGAATTTCTTTTATGTATTGAATTCTTTCCGTTATAAACAAAGAAATTTCGCAGCTCACCCTGTATATGGGTGAGCAACAAGTATCGAAATTGAACCACATCCGTTTCAGAAAGAATCCTCAGTAGTCGGTCGATATGGAAGTTGTATAACCTCAAAGATAAACAAATATTTGCTTCTAGTGAAAAAAAAATCATTGAAACGTAGTGTGATTGCTGCGTCTGTATTGTGTTGTGTGTTAAAATTATGAAACAGATTGGTAATATATTTTTTTTATACTCCCCCTACAGATAATGACGAAATTTCTACAACTCGCCAACTTTGTAATGTAAAAAGAGAGCACGATCAAGAACCAATACAGTAGCATCTGTGAAGTAAATCGCACGACATATAACCAATGAGATAGAGTCTTCAGTAGTTGCCATGGAAACGAATAACAAGCCGCGTGGTCGATAACATTTTGATGTTTCATAACTGCTATGAAAAATACGCTACTCGAGTTGTAAGACAATTACGCACTTTTAGAATTACCTTTTTCTAGTCGTGCGTAACACGATTCTTACAACTGTTGTTATGTAATATACCTTTTTTTTTAATCCGTCCCTGTACCGTGTGCTCGTTGCTAATTCTCATTCAATTAGGCAATCCAACGACCTGTCAAATAAATTCAATATGGCGCTTGGTTGGCAAATAGTAGAGTAACACGTTTGATTACTTGTGGAATTTGGAAGTTTTTATGAACTATTTGGGCATAATTTCGTTTATGTCTTGTCGGATTTGTAGTAAATAGTGAAAACTAAGTTGATCTTCGAAAGAAACATGCCTGTAACGTGTATTGTGGTTAATTGTGGAAGCCGTGCAGATCGGGACCATTTGCTCAGTTTTTTTCGCATACCTGCTGTGAATTTTTGTGATTATATTAAACCTGGTGATGTGGTTTAAGCTGACAGAGTATTTGTAATTGAAGAAACATTAGGTATATTTGGGGCAAAATTAGTTATTCCTGCATTTACAAAGGGCAAAAGCCAGTTACATCCTCTGGAAATTGAAGCAACAAGACACATTGCAAATGTGAGAGTTCATGTTGAAAGAATTATTGGAGTCATCAAAAACAAATTTCGAATTTTTAAAGGACCTTTACCAATAAGCATGCTAAAAGTAGGAAATGATGAAATATGTATTCTTGATAAAATAGTTACAGTTTGCAGTGCATTTATTAACATTCTTCCTTCAATAGTTCCTCAATAATTTTCACAATTATATACTTAATTAAGAATATACGATCAACCAATACTGGAATTTTCGTTTTATTTTATTATGTTAAGATGTTTTGTAGGGCATTCAGTAACCAAAAAATTGTCAAATAGTAATAAGTACATACATAGAATTAGAATTTAAATATTACATTTACAACAGAATTCTGACTAGGTTCTGACTAAATTAAAGTCATCAACGATATCACAAAGCTCCTTAATTAAACTAAAAAAATAAAATCACCTAATTATTCACAAAATTCACATAACCATTGTGACTTTGGAGTATCCAAAAGGCCTACACATTTAAAATGGAACCATTTAATTTGGCACTCATCGTTATCACAGCTAATCATTGGGGTTCCATCATCAACACCATTACATTTGCACCAATAGTTAATTTTTGCAGTTCCACTATCCTCATAATACTAGCAGTACGATTCAAACTTTTGATTCTTTTCAATAAATTTACAATACCATCTTTGGACATTGTGGGTATATCAATATTGTGTTGGAATGGATCAGCTGCAGTATCAAATTCCATTTCTGCTATTGGCACAATGGGTACAATTGTAGAGAGCGACGGCATGGGCCACAAAGCAGCTACATCAGTACATGAAACTGTACCTTTATTTCTGTTTGCATATTCAGCGGCAAAAAGCAAAGCACCAATGTGGCTACACACTTCACTATTTCCTGCCATACATGTACAGTGGCAGCTTGAAACTGAACCATCTTCAGTGATGATACACCAAACCTCAAGTGGCTTAGCACTGGCTTTCATTGAATGTTTTACCTGAAAAACAGACTGTATAAGACTCCAATGAATATGATCTATGAAAGATTCATCAAAACAGATCATCATATCTTTTAGGATCAACAATGAATTTGATTACAAAAAAATATAAAAACAAAAATTTACCTTCCCAACCATGACATAAAAATCATTTATGATCTTTGTTCCTATTTTCAAGACAAATCCAGCAGAAAAATACTTGTGAGCATCAAGGGTTTTGTAGGCTTTCATCTGCTCATGTGTGTAAAAGCTGTGAGTTGACACAATATACGAAAATATATCAGGATATGTGACTGGTGGAATGCCACCAACACTGTAGTCTAGATCAGCGGATGTAAATGTAAAAGGGTCTAGATCCTTGATTAATTTCAGCTTCATTAGATACCTACAAACACATTAAGTATTTTAAGCACACAAGTTTAGTATAGCTGAGAAAAATGCACAAATTATCATTTTCTTATTTACCTCTGACCAACGTCTGGATGTTGCTTCAATAACTTCTTCAAATATGAACTTTCCATATTGAAGCAACGTGAATACTTAATAAATATTCCTCTCAACCCGTAGGACTTCTTCAAACAACTCGAAATGGCAACTAACACGACAAAAATACCTTAACAACTCACGAAACAAAGTAAACATATGAATCTATAACCTTTGCTTGCCAGCCAGTCGCCATCTTGACATATAGAAAGTCACGTGGTTTGGATTGCCTAATTAGGCAATCCAGCGATCTGTCAAAGCGAAAAACCAATGTGGCGGCTTGGGGCACACACTTGGTGTTTACATATGTGACTTGAGTTGAAAACTGTTACATTTAGTTATCTCTAGTGCGTTTTTTATGTGTTTTTTTTAATTGTGGCTAATTATTTACTCTTTTACTGAAGAAAAGGCCTATCACATGCATTGTGGTTGGCTGTAGATCACGTACTAACCGAAATAAAGTCGACATGTAATCGGTTTCTACGGTTACTAATCACAGGTTCTTATAGAGCAGTTATAGAGTAAGAACGATTTAACTAGGAAGCGAAGGGCCCTATGGTTAGCTGCGATCAAGAGATATGATCTCACTGATTCCAAACTGATGTATCAGAGAGTCTGCAGTAGACATTTGTTTTGACCAGAATATTACAAAAAGAACAACATCAATTGAATAATCTAAATCAGCATCAGTATACAATGTGAAAGGATCTAGATTATTAATTAATCCCAACTTAATTTAATATCGAAAACGAATGCTGTGACAAGAATCAGAGATAAGTTACAATAAGTTATAGCTTATCTCTGCAAGAATGAACTGAATGAATAGTTCCCAGTATACTTTTCACCAACGTCTCTGCTATTCAACATCAATGTCTTCAAATATTCACTCTCCATCTGAATACCGTTTCGAAACAACAAAAAACTCCGAAAATAAATAAAATACACTGTTTACTAGCCAAGGTATCGCATTGTGTGCCCCAAGCCGCCACATTGAATGTCACGTGGTTTGGATTGCCTAATTCAGTTCGCTACATAACCCCACTTCTAGCTCTTGAAACTTCATTCAATCAAAACCGTCTTCTTCCTCGTTTAATCAATTGTCATCATCTTCTTCTTTTTCTTCGTAGGTCAGCCCTACAGACTTTGCACAAGGAAAGCGCGAAAGCTCGCGAGCACAACTATTTCAGGGGCGGCCTGACCCATTTGTGGGTCGAGTACTATGAGAACCGCATCGAATCCGACAGATCCTGTCTCAACGAGTGGCACGCCATGGACGATCTCGAATCGAAGAGGCCGCCGTCGCCCGACTCCGTCCGAACGAAGCCGACCGCACGCGAAGAGACCGAAACGGTGAGTTGCCTAGAAAACGTCAAAAAATGCATAATGACAAACACCAATTTCGATGTGAGATGTAGAATTTTTTTTTTCACATTATTTGTGGAATAAAATAATTTTCTTATTTCAATGTTAATTTTTGTAATACATTTGAAAACACTTAACATTTTCGAAAAAGTTGAAGATAGGTATGGGACATTGTACATGAATTATGTCTAGAATTTTCTTGAGAATCCAAAAAACTAATAATTTACAGGGGGTTGTATTTACAATAAAAAAGTTGGTATCGGCCATTGTCACATGACACACCCTATATATATTTTTTTTTAAATGCGCATCTGAAAATTTTTCCCAACACGCTTTCATTTATTCGTTATCGAAATTATTCCATTTGGCTGTTCCACACTGTATAACATTAATTTCACCATTGTTAGATTTATTTCTATATTTTACTTCATTTCAATCACAGGCAGAAGAACTTCGCTCAATAGCTTGTTGAATTGAATTTGTTTCAGTTCACTATAGTTCCTTTATTATTATTATTTAATCACAAATTTTTCTGATTTATTTAAGATTTTACAACAAACTCCTCGAAAAGAGCATCAACCTAGGTATTGAAACAAAACAATTAATAAAATAACCAACATAAAAAATGCATAAACCTTAATTTTTTTCCTCATATTTCGTATGAACTATTTGCATTTTTAATAAAAGTATTTTAAAGGAGTCACAACTTAACATTTTTTTTTTAGTCTGAATGCATGACTCTACAAACTTTATTCAAGCAGTTCATCTCGACATGAACCAATTCATCACAAAATAATTTTTCATGTGGAACTCAAACATTCCATAAGAATCCCCCATCAAAATTCAACCGTTTCCTTCTTTCAGGTGATCCGTTCGACACTGAAAGAGATAATGATGTCGGTGGACTTGGACGAGGTGACCAGCAAGACGATCAGGAGCAAATTGGAAGAGGAACTCGACATGGATCTGGGCGAGTACAAATCCTTCATCGACGAAGAGATGTTGATTATCCTCGGTCAAATGGACGCACCTACCGAGATATTCGATCATGTGTACCTCGGCTCCGAATGGAATGCTTCCAACTATGACGAATTACAGAAGAACCAGTAAGACAGAAATTCGTTTCTCTAAAAAAAAAAAGACTTGATTGTTCTTAATGTTTTGATATAATTTTATTGGTGGATAATAGTAACACTTGGTGGAGCTCTAAATGTCACAACAGTTTGACAGTGAAGGAATGAATAGATGAACAAAATATCAACTTGATCGAGATGAAATTCCGGCTTTTTTTCTTTAAAATTCAAAGCTTTATAATTCTCAGACTATCCAGACGTTTTGAATCTGTTTTATTTGCAATGATATCCCTAACTCATTTTGACAAGTCTTCATTGAGCAATTCCTCCAATTCTTCATCATCAGAAACTCCCAATTTTCCATCATTATACAGCAATTTTCCATTGACAAACCTACACAAAAAACTTTGATTTGAAACCCAAAAATCAAACGTCTATAAAGAGACAGCTGTCAGTACAAATAACTCAACTGTCACTGAGTTTTTTTTTCACAAGCAAAGTTTTATCATTCTCAGACTATCCAGACGATTTCAACCTGTTTTATTTGCAATGATATTCGTAACTCATTTTGAGTTAGACAGTTAGAAGTCTTCATTGAGCAATTTCTCCGATTCTTCATAATCAAAAACTCCTAATTTTCCATCATTATACACCAATTTTCCATTGACAAACCTACACAAAAAACTTTGATTTGAAACCCAAAAATCAAACGTCTATAAAAAGACAGCTGTCAGTACAAATAACTCAACTGTCACTGAGTTTTTTTTCACAAGCAAAGCTTAATCATTCCCAGACTATCCAGACGATTTTAACCTGTTTTATTTGCAATGATATTCCCAACTCATTTTGAGTTAGACACAAGTCTTCATTGAGCAATTCGTCTAATTCTTCATCATCAGAAACTCCCAATTTTCCATCATTATACAGCAATTTTCCATTGACAATCCTACACAAAAAACTTTGATTTAAAACCCAAAAATCAAACGTCTATAAAGAGACAGCTGTCAGTACAAGAGTTTTTTTTTTTTTGTTACAGGGTAGGTCACATCTTGAACGTTACAAGAGAGATCGACAATTTTTTTCCGGGAACATTCGACTACCTCAACGTGCGAGTATACGACGATGAAAAAACGGACCTGCTCAAGCATTGGGACGACACATACAAGTACATCACGAAAGCCAAAGACAAGGTGAGTCGACGCGTTTCATTGAGTATTATTTAATCAACGATGCCTCATGGTGATAGCTGCAATTAATTTTTCTCTTCAAGTTGGACAGGGGATGTTTAGGTGTGAAGTAGAAAGTTACATGTTCTCAAGCATAGAAATTTATATTTTTTATCCGGAACAAATTATGAAACTTACTTGTATATATCCGTGTAGAAATTATATTTTGACAAATAACAATTTCAATTATTCACTTGAAACTTAATTAACTGTTTTCGATTTCAACGATTCTATTTATTTTTTCCCATTCCTAATCTGAAAATTTATTAATTATTGATCTGGCAATATAGAAGTAGGAAAAAAGTTTCAAAATGGATATTTCACTGTCAAGAACTAAGTGGATATTGATTTTTAAATAAATATACTGAATGGAATTCAAGTTCTCATGTTTATCAATGAGTCTTTAAATCTGTCATAAATACAAACAAAATTAGTATCATTGAATTTTTTTTTCAATATTTTTTGAAATTGGTATCGCTTGTGGTAGGGTTCCATTTTGAAATGGCCTTGTGACGTCATCTTTGCTGATTTGTCTTCAATCATCAGCAGTAGGAAATTTTACAACCTTCAATATTTATATAATCGTTCCGAAGACGAGTGGGGGGCATCAAAAATTCGAACTGAATATTTTCAATTTTCCAATTTCTAATGGTGATTTTCCGAAGGGTTCCAAAGTGCTGGTGCACTGTAAAATGGGCGTCAGCCGATCGGCGTCCGTCGTCATAGCGTACGCCATGAAAGCCAACAACTGGGACTTTAAAACCGCGTTGAAGCACGTGAAAGAGAAGAGGACGTGCATCAAGCCGAACACGAGTTTTCTGCTGCAATTGGAGACCTATCAGGGAATATTGGATGCCATGAAGAACAGGGAGAAACTGCAGAGATCAAAGTCTGAAACTAACCTGAAATCGCCGGGATCTGCCACCGAAAAAAGTGAAAAAGCTGTGGTCAGTATGATTTTTTTGAAGTTTTTCATTGGTGAGTTAGAACTTAGAGTTTCTATCTGTCGTGTCTTCCTTATTGAAAAAACTCTGTTATTTCATTAGAATAATAATTTTTTGACGTTCAAACAAGTGAAGAATTGAAATTATCCACACTCAAGATCAAATTTAATGATGAAAAATAATGTATATAAAATTTCTTTGGGAAATGTTTTGTATCGTTGGAAAAACTCCACTTTAAATCTCTTAAATTTGGCAACACTTGAAAAAAATGACGCTTTGTGACGTCATAACTGCTAATATTAGGCTCATGGTTTAATATGAATGCTTATCAATGCTATCTGACTCATAGAATCTATACGACAAGTTATTGTGATTTTATATCTCTATTGCTTTTATCAAAAAAATCACTATCGCTGCCCTTTTTTTAGCAGTTGTGACGTCACATCACTTCATGAAGTACTGCAAAAAATAATTGAGTAAAAAAAAAGGGGTACGTTTCGCAATGTTCTCGAAACATTTTGGCATTTTTTTCAAGAGTTCTCAAGCCTATAGTTGGAAATAATCATGTTATTTTGGATGTTAAATTCGACAGGGAAATTAATACAGGTCGAAACATCTGATTATGGCTTGAAAATAATGTTTTTTTGCAATTTTTCGTACTATTTGACACTCCTTGGCGTTGTCACCTGATGATATTTGAAATGCATTCGCCTACTAGATACGAATTTTCGTGTGTGTGACCCTCGAAACAAAAACTAACAACTCCAATTGAATCTTTCAATAGATAAATGAACCTGCTCCGAAAGTGGAAGCCACCGAGAATCAGAGGATCCTACCCGGAACCACGCCATCCGGGCAGGACCTGCGACAGTTCGGCGCGAGACCCAAGTCTTGGTCGCCCGACAACCTGCAGACACGAGAATTGGCGGCCGCCGTCAAATCTTCGCCGTTGTCGGTTTCGCTCGAAGACCTCGGCCAAAAGTCGCCGAAAAAGACCTCGGAGGAACCAGCCAAAACGACAGAGACGAGGTAAGTTCGCTATTTATGAGGGTTCATGATGATTCACGATGGTTCATGATGATTCACGATGGTTCATGATGATTTGTGTCGTCGCTAAGCGGTTTGACAGCTGATTTTATGGAATTCTCACGCAGGTTGGAAGCGAAAATCCCGCCTCTAGCCAGACACGTGTTGATGCCGTGCGACAACGGCGAATCGTACAGCGTGTCGCCCAATCAGATCGTGCATTTGCCGGGCCACGACGCCGCCACATCGACCGACGGCAAGCGGCGGAAACTCGTGCTGAATCTGGCGACGAGGTTCGAAAAGGCGGACGAGGCCGTGCAGGAGACGTGGGACCCCGGCGAAGCACAGGCAGGACGGGAAAAAGCTTCGTCGAAGTAGGTTCATTTGCTTCTTGGCACAACTCGATAATCACCGTCGAAAATTCGTTGTTTTGCAGGGACTTTGACGTTGAAAGCGAAACCTGTGATCCGAAAGACGGCAGCGCCACCGTGTGGACGGCTTCCATGACAGTGAAGAGCGAGAGTGCTGTGTCGCTTAGTGATAGTTTAGTGAAAGTTCCTGAAGCTGCTCGATCGAGACTGGCTTGTGATCCGTTTTCCAATCAGCTAGACAGGGTGTTCGATCGCGAAGAGGAGCGGCAAAATCGCAACGCCTTTTCGTCCAGTTGTCCTCCGGACTTGACCAACAGGTGAGGGGATTTTTTCTTTATTTCGACAATAATTTTAGAATTTTTAGATGATTTTCTACAGGCTGTAGTTTGATGAAAAATAGTCGTACAGGGAATGAAAAAAAAGTTTCTCGAAGCTTGAATATTCTAGTTTTCAGATATCAATCCACGTTCTTAAGATTTTATCAGATATACTGAGTGATTTTCAGTTTTTCCAACAATCGCTTTTTCCAAATTTATATTTTTACCAAGCAATTGTAAAACAGATTTGACGATCTTTGTGATGGTAATTAATTTGCCAAAATTGATTAGGAGATATTGAAAGCCATTTGAATGAGAATTAGTCAGTTATGAAAGGTATTTTGACAAGTGAGTGTCATGCAACAAAAACTTCACGTTTTTGCATAAAATTTAATCGCAAATTATATTAAATGTAAAAATTAATTGACAAGTTTTGTCCTTATTTCAACAGGGGCTTCGGAGAATATTGGCGTGTTGAATAACTTTTCGGTTCTTTTCTGCGTTTTTTTTTGTATTTTATTCATCAAATCGTTCGTGACTTCAACAAAAGTCATTTTTATAAAACAGCTCTCAACATATCGTGAATATTAACACTAGATTTACCAGACCAGTCATTTAGACTTTAGAACCTGAAGTTTCCATCTGTTGTGTATTCCTTATTTAAAAAAGTCTGATGTTTCATTAGAATAATTATTTTTCGACGTTCAAACAAGTGAAGAATTGAAATTATTCACACTCATTCCAAGAAATACACAATTGACAAAATCACAACTTGAAAATTGCTTGGAAACTATCTCGAGATCAAATTTAATGATGAAAAATAATGTATATAAAATTTCTCTGGGAAATGTTTTGTATCGTTCGAAAAACTCCACTTTGAATCTATTAAATTTGGCAACACTTGAAAAAAATGTCGCTTTGTGAAGTCATAACTGCTAATATTAGGCTCATGGTTGAATATGAATGCTTATCAATGCTATCTGACTCATAGATCTATACGACAACTTATTGTGATTTTATATCTCTATTGCTTTCATCCAAAAATTTACTATCGCTGCCCTCTTTCGTTCAGCAGTTGTGACGTCACATCACTTCACGAAGTACTGCAAAAAATAATTGAATAAAAAAAACAGGGTACGTTTTGCAATGTTCTCGAAACATTTTGTTTTTTTTTGTCGAGAGTTCTCTAGCCTATAGTTGGAAATAATCATGTTCTTTTGGATGTTAAATTCGTCAGGGAAATTAATACAGGTCGACACATCTGATTATGGCTTGAAAATAATGTTTTTCTGCGTTTTTTTTTTCTGTATTTTATTCCCCAAATCGTTCGTGACTCCAACAAAAGTCATTTTTATAAAACAGCAGCTCAACATATCGTGAATATTAATTTCCAGGAGGGATTCCCCATCGCGCCAAAGTTCTTGGAGCTCGTACGACTCCGCCGTGGCGTTGAGATTTCCCACCTCGACCTCGGAGCTGTCGCGCAACAGCTCTTGGGGTTCGGGGGACGCCCGGACGCTGCCCAGCCGCAACAGCTCGTGGGGCTCGTACGACATGCGGCCGAGGAGTCTCGTGCACTACGTCAACGAGCAGGGCGAGAAGGTGGCGCATAGTAACTCGGATCTGTTCGAGACGACGTCGAGCGGCATCTTCCCCTACGACAAGGAGGATATTCCTTGGCATCCGGGAACTGTGCGAAGGTGAGTTTCCGTCGTTTCTCTTCTTAGTTTGGGGGATATTTTCAGACAGGGAATGTTCACCATTGAAAAAAAAAAAACAATAAATACTTGCCTTTGTGTTTATTTTATTATCAAGAGCGAGGAATCCGAATAAAAAATCTACTCTCTTGTGGGAATTAAAGGAACAGAAATAATTTTAGAATTTTTAGGTGATTTTCTACAAGGGTTGTATTTTGATGAAAATAGTCGTACAGGGAATGAAAAGAAAGTTTCTCGAAGCTTGAATATTCTAGTTTTCAGATATCAATCCACCTTCTTAAGATTTCATCAGATATACTGAAAGATTTTCAGTTTTCTCAACAATCGCTTTTTCCAAATTTATATATTTACCAAGCAATTGTAAAGCAGATTTGCCGATTTTTGTGATGGTAATTAATTTGCAAAAATCGATTAGGAGAATTTAAAAGCCATTTGAATGAGAATTGGTCAGTTATGAAAGGGATTTTGACAAATGAGTGTCATGCAACAAAAACTCTACGTTTTTGCACAAAATTGAATCGCAAATAAATTATATCAAATGTAAAAATTAATTGACAAGTTTTGTCATCAATTACATTGTTGAGGTCATCTTAAAAAATAAAAGGAGTTTTCAAATCAATTACTGATGAACGATATTTGTAATTAATTAATTTTACAAAAATTGGAAATTTTCTTGCATTTACCTTGTTCACTGAGCCTCAACAAAGATGTTTTTGAAGATTTCCATCCGAAATGTTACTTATTCCTCGGAAAATGTATAACTTATTGTGATTTTGAGAAACGCGATTTTTTAAGAAACTGAAAAGCATTCAGTTTATCTGATAGGAGCTAAGTTGGTTTCAAGACGAGCCTGAGTTGATGATAATTTTCATTTTCCCGAAAAATACAATTAAATATATTTTTTCTGTGACGGGAAAAAAGTTTGACATTTTATCTCGACTATCTTGACAGGTAAAAAAATATCCCTTTTTTAAATTGCTTTTTTCCCGGAAAAAAGTGAGTACTTTCTTCCCGGATATATATATATAGACATTTTTTCAATATTGAATCGTTGTTTTTCGCGTCACAGAAAAAAAAAGTGTATTATACACGGGAAAATATTAGATTTTAGCTCTCGCTTTTATGCAACACAACCTCGAGCTAAAATCTAATACTTTTTTCCCTTGTATAATAAATAACTATTTTTCTGTAACAAAACACTTTGACATTTTATCTTTGTTGACAGGTAAAAAAATATTACTTTTTGAAATTACACAATCTCGAGCTAAAATCTTATAATTTTCCCTTGTATAATAAATAATTTTTTTTTTGTACCCCATTTTACCCATTTTAAACGCCTCAGCGTGTTTAAATCGAACTTCAAAAAACGTGCAATATCAACAAAGAAACGAGAATTGTGAAGTCTAAAAGACAGATTTTTGATTATTGATGTGGCAGGAGTACCTTGTAAACGTCAAATAAAATATTACTGACAAATGCAAAACTTTATTCAAACGTAAAATGGGGCACCAATAAAAAATTTGCGTAAAGTAATCGTGGATCTGGTCTTCAAAACACTTGCTTTATTTCGATACTTTAATATACTATTTTCTATTCGTTACTTATTTTATAAATGTCATTGTAAAAGTAGGGATTTTTTGCACATGGAGATGATCCTCTCGAGTTCAAGAATTGTTATTCTCTTCTGATCAGGTCCAAACAAAGACTGGAAGAAAACTCGACCAGGAAAACCCCGAGTTCAGAAACGCTCCAGTTCGATTTCGTCCACGACCCCGTCGAGGCCGTCAACCCAGTGCTGGTCGCCTCTTCCGACGAATCCGTCACCTCCAGTGCCATATCGGACAAGATAGACATTCCACCCGGCGACGAGCCGCCCCCATCGACCTCGGGACTGTCGCTGAGCGCGCCCGAGCCCTCCTCCATGGAGCTGGTGACTCACGGCACCTCCCTCTCGCGATCCGCCTCCAGCGTCTGCTCGTCCGTGAGGCAGCACGCGAGCTTCCTCGAGGGCGTGCGACGCCGCGACGTCCGACGGCAGGAGAAGAAGAAGACGGACGATTTGTTGGAGGGGAAGGTGCGCCATCTGAAGGAGGAGTTCGAGGCCAAGACGTCGAAGCAGAAGGTGTCGAGTTTGCCGTCGTCGCCGGTTAGCCAGCACGTGCCGAAAGCGAACGCTGTGGAGGAGAAAGCTGCCTCGGACGATCTCAATCTCAAGAACCTCATCGGGATGTTTGAGAATAGGAAAGAGGGGGCGGTTAATCGAAGGCAGAGGTCGAATACGTCGAGGCCGTTCGCGCAGAATCGCAACACGCGCCACTCTTGCATCGAGGTTAGATTTCTTATTATTTATTATTATGATATCAACGTTCATCGTTAATTTTTGACGTCTCTATGTCTCTATTCGAGTTGAAAATTTGGAATACTAAATGGGCCAAGATCGTAAGTTATTATATATTTTATTCCATTCATAAAATCTAGAATTTATTTTAAATAATTTATGAATAATACAGGTCTCTCAGTTTTCTTGCCAAAAATGATTGTTTTTTGTGTTTTTTGGTTTTCATAATCATTTTATAATGTACTTATCTTGTAAAAAGTCACAAAAATCATCGAGCCACTGTACAAGTATTCGATCACTATCTCTAAAAGAAATGAATAACTACTTAGGAGGTCTCATCAAGTAAAAGGTGAATTTTGTTTATTTTTTGTTGAAAGTTTTTTGTCTCCTTCAAAGTAATCCCCCTCAGATACAATGCACTTATGCTATCTCATCCTCCAATCCTCAAAGTACTTCTGAAAAACGTTTTTCGGTCGCAAGGGGCCAAATCTGGTGAATAGGGTGATTGAGGTGAAAAAATCATTTTGCTTTTGCTCGAAAGTTAGAAATTTCGGAACAAACTTTGCTGCCACACGTTTCATGCTTGAAGCTTCGAGAAAATTGGGTGGCATGAGCCGATTACCTATTACATGATTATTGGAAATAATATTTTTCACTGGGCAACTCCAGGACGCCCATCGTCTTCTCGGACTTCTGTAAGGCGCTTCCCAGGCAGCAAGCTGACGTCATAATGACGTCTCTTTTTGGTATTTATTGGTCCGCAACGTCATATTACCAAAAAATGACGTGAATACTGACGTCATTTTTTGAATGTACTGTAGACGTCATAACCAGGACGTTAGTTTGACGATATTTTCACGTCATTATAAAACGTTAAATCATTGTTTTATATTTTTGCATTTTGATGATTATTCCAATGATCCTTATAGGTTCCTAAATATTTTTCATCGAAATGCAAAAGTTAATCGAAAGTTTACCATAGATACCTTAAAGTGTGTATAGGCAAGTGTACATTGTAGGTACAGAATGGAATCAAATTTCTCTTTAGGCGAATAAACAGACGCAATATAGGTATTATTATTCAACCACAGCCCATCTTTTATGAGGTTCGTATGATTATCAACTCATTGAAAAACAGTTTGAATTTGGCGCTTCAAAACAAAACGTTCATTATTTGTTTGGCGTTCGGCAATCTCCGGAGTCATCGGTATCGGACAAGTTCGGCCACAAGCCAACACGCAACGTTGACGACGCACACGGCCACACGCCATTATCACAAAAATTTTGAGGTTGTTATGTATTCGATTTCGATTGAAATTTCCTATTGATTACAGAAGTCGATTTCCGACCGTCGGTTGTGAATTGTGCATTTCCTTTACTAGTGATTTGTAAGGTAAGTTTAATATTTGGTCTATTGCATGTATTGGATTTGATGTCATGTACTCACCACTTACTATGATTCCTGTACCTATATCATGATGCTACGTTATTTTAAGGCTTTTTCCTTTTTGTGAAAATAATTGTATCCTTAAGGTTAGTGTGCTGATTAAACTCACTAGGATTTTTTGTCGAGATACTGAAATAATTTGATGAAAAATCAAGAAACATATGATGAGAGTCCAAATTAATGTGTTAATACTGGTGAAAAGAAGCTTCTTATCAGTGAATCTACCTATAGAAAAAGAAAGAATCTTAGTTATATATACACAATTCACTTATTTTGGTTAACTGTATAATGAATAGAGTCGACTCTTCTAAGCTATGAAAGATCTTGAGATGAGTCTGCACAAATAACTTTCTGTTCTGACAACTCAAGGTAATTCTTTCTTTCTTACTTTTCCAATGGTTTTTTCATACATATCTGTTATAACTGGTGGTAATCTAGAAGACAGAACTTTCAACAATTTGTTCGACCAAATGAAATTTTTAAAATACTATCACATCTGTATATTTTTGAAATTTGTTGTTTTAATAGTTTGTGAATAATAGTAGAGTTTTCATTTATCTATTGGTCATTAACCATTAAATTATATATATTTTTTAACAATAATTTTTTATTTCTAGAAAGTTCCTGTGCCTTGGGGATTTCTACTCTTCTCACATCCCCAACAAGTGGAGTCGACTCTTCTAAGCTATGAAAGATCTTGAGATGAGTCTGCACAAATAACTTTCTGTTCTGACAACTCAAGGTACTTCTTTCTTTCTTACTTTTCCAATGGTTTTTTCCTACATATCTGTTATAACTGATGGTAATCTAGAAGACAGAACTTTCAACAATTTGTTCGACCAAATGAAATTTTTAAAATACTATCACATCTGTATATTCTTGAAATTTGTTGTTTTAATAGTTTGTGAATAATAGTAGAGTTTTCATTTATCTATTGGTCATTAACCATTAAATTATATATATTTTTTAACAATAATTTTTTATTTCTAGAAAGTTCCTGTGCCTTGGGGATTTCTACTCTTCTCACATCCCCAACAAGTGGAACAAGTACCCCTACATCAACTATTCACAATAAAATTTGGCATTTTTTCTTCCTAATGAGCTAATCAATTTTTGGTTTAATTCAAATGTTCTGAGTTAACAATTTTACTCTTGATAATTGTGATCCTCATAGTTCAAAAAAATAACTCCCTCTACTCAAACTGTTATTTTATATATATAATATAAATATATATATTATATTTCATTATATCTTTATTATATCCTTTGATGCCGATGGAACATATAGATTTTCGTTCTCTAATTGTGATTTTATTTACAGACCTTATAACATCATAGATAGGATATTGATTTGTATATGCACTAACATCCAAATAATATGAGCTTGAGACTAGCAAGTGAATACAAATAATTTTGAACCAATATCAATATATATATATAATAAATAGGGACGGCCCATTAACGTCGAAATATAACGTCATAATGACGTTACAGAATGACGTCTTTGGTCTGTGACATATTCACGTCATCCTACCGTCTTTATGGCGTCATTCTTTTCGTCAGCAGGACGTGTCTGGTGTCGAAAAAATGACGATAAAATCACGTCAGCTTGCTGCCTGGGTTGTACCACTTATAAACACTTTTTTGAGACAAAGTGGACTCGCCGAATGCCACAGTCAACATTTCAAGTGTCTTGGAGCATTTCACTCCAGTTTGATCACAAAATTCGATACATATTCTGTGATCCCATTTTTTTCTACAGTTCAAATCGAATAACCCACCTTTTTAGTTGTCAACAACAAACTACAAAATTTAAATTGGCTGAAAAATATCAATATTTTCACAATACAAACTTATAAAAAATTGCAATTCGGGTTATAGCTGCAAAAGACCATCAAGTATTTTGTCGATGAACTGGATCTCAGTTCCAGCATACAGGGAGGCTCAGAAGTGAGTGCCTTTCGGGGACTCATGAAAATGACTGAAACTCCTTTTTTTTTAATTGGGCACCTTGTATATTATTACTTATTTGAAAAGCTATAACATTTTTCAATTCAATTGGGTATACTCACCCTATACCTATCTCGTACAGTTTTTTAGTTATGACCACTTATGTTACGAATTCGTCTTGAATAAAATAAATATTCCAGATGTCCCCGCGTATCACCCAGACGCCCCTCATCAACAACCTGTCGAAAACCACCAACACCTTGGAGGAAAAGCGACCGCCCATGGTGCCGGTGGTACGCAACACGTCGCCCTGCATGGTGGTGGCCTCCACCGTCATCTCGGCGGCCAAGAAGAAGCAGCAACAGTACGGTAAGAGCCACCCGTTGGCGAGGCTGAACGTCGAGCCACGTCACAATAATCCGGTTTACAACACCATGTAACGCTCAAATTAGAGGAGAGGCTGTGACCGCCCATTTTGTTGTTTGTTTTTTGTTGGGGGCGGCTCGTAGATTTGGGGCGGTTGAGTTGTTCGTATTTTGTTCGCTCTCTAGTGATCTTAGTTTAGATAATCGTTATATCTAAATTGTTTTTGAAGTAGTTTTGCATTGCTGGTCAGGAATAAATAAGTTTGCAGTTTGAGATCAGGAATTTTCGGCGTTTTTTAACCTAACCTAATTACCTTAATTTTAAAATTAATTCCATAACATTCGAAGAAGAGCTATGACTATGAATAATTTGATAACAAAATATTTCTGTGCTCGTTGTGAATCTCAAGAATTTTTTTACCAGTACAATTCAAACAAGAAACCTGACTTGGAGGATAAGTAATGTACTCAGTCATTTATCAGCCGATTCACTAATAAGACCTGTCAAATTGTGTCACTCTCGTTTGGACTTGCATGAAACGTTATTTGTGGAAAGAAAAAAAATAAAAGGATTGATTTGGTCTAACAAAGAAGTCTTTTCATCTATTCGGGTAAAAACTAACCTAACCTAACGAATTTCGTGGTAGCTGGAACTTCACAACTCTACAGCTAAAACAAGTTACGTTAGGAAATGTAAACGAAATGACAACCGTTACTCGATCTATGGGCCGCGATGTAAAACTAGTTCGCCAGATGAGCTATATTGTGTGATAAATTGCGTGAGGTATAATATAGTTATAGCAAAATCCCATGAATTTCTATTACTGTAAGCGGTAGGTCATTTCTCGAATACACATTTTTTTAATCAATTGATGGTCTTTATTTTGATTCCAGTTTTCAAATCTCGAATAAAAGAATTTGCATTTTCGATATTCTTGCTGAATTCTAGATCTGTAAGTTATTTGTGTAATATTCTTCAATTCAATCAAAATCTTCAAAGATTACTTTTCTCATGCTCATTATCCATTGTATCGACAAATGACCTACTTTTTAGTGCCTCCATTATTCATTTTAAAATCGATTTTGTGATGTGTTGGTATGCCCTGTGCAACATTTATTTTACAAATTATTCCTCGAAGGAATACTGGCTGCTCACAACTAAAATAATTACTCAATTAATAATTTGCCTATGGCACTATGAAACTTGGAAAGCACAAAATGTTGAAATAGAGCACAGCTTGTAAATAATCCACAAAATAATCAGCTCATGCGCTGAAAAAATAGTGCAAAATATTGTTGTACGTGTTAGCTTCTTGTATATAAACCCAAATGTATTTTTCGATCTTGTTGAATATGTACATTTTTAATTAGTCTTCTACGCGTTGCTCTCAACTTATCGTGATTTAGGCTTCGTTATTGAATATCGATAAGGACAACCTCAATTTTCTTACTGCCAAATATTCAACTGTGGACCACAATAACAATAACGATGAAGGACAAAATAAATCAAACGTGATTTATGAATGATGGAGGTTCCTGAAATGAGAAGTGACAAGAATAATTTTTAGGTTTTTTTATTGGTCAAAAGTACTCCATTTCAATTTTGTTAGCTCAGAAAGAAAATCTGTCAAATAAAACTGACAGACTCTTTAGGCTGTTAAGAATTCTAGTCGAAGGATGTGATTGGAGAATGTGGGGTGTAAAAGAATGAGTTATGGTGATATTTGAATTCTATGTTCAAGATAAATTGGGATTACTTACGCTCAGTCAGGTCATACTGAAATGTTTACTACTCTATCACTATCTCTAGAGATGTTTCAATGTTCGTTTGGAATATGAATACTAGTTTTAAGATATCTCATTTATTCACTGATGATTTCCTTCTCACAACAGGAATTTCGAAAACTAATTGGACTTTACCATGTATTGAGATATCTAAAGTAGTTTTCATGTTGCATTTCGTATAGAATTTAAGAAGAAACTGAGGTGCTTGAGAAATAAAGCTCACAAATATTGTCAACAAAAGTTGCTTTGAATGTCTTAGCCTGTCCTTGGTTTCGGATCCAAGTTTGACATGTATATAGTGCGTATGGTTATTCTGAAATCTGATGACATTACATAAAATATAAATATAATCCAGAAGTGATACTCTGTGAATGAATATTTATTTCTCGTAGTTGTCATACAAGTTGATTTTAAACTTTTTTAGTAGCATGTATCCCCGTTTTTCGGGAACGTGCACATTTTTTATGGCTCTTTTGATAAGATCTTACGTTTCGGAATATTATGTTATGTTAACATGCTGTCCTTATGCTTTCGTGTGTATTTGTGTGATAGACTTTTTTGTACAATAGATGTAAATTATATTATGTAATGCTTGAAAAATGTTCTCGGTAAGAAAAATATAAAAGCGATTGTTTAACACTTGTTTTATTTTCCCTACACTCGTTTCAAGAGAATTCGACTTGGTATAATTTTTTTGTGGAAACGAAAGCTATCCTCGGTACCAAAGAAATGTCGCTCTTCATTCTAACCGTTTCTTTCTCTTTCTCCTTTTCCTTCTTTTTTGCTTGTCCAATGTCAAGTGAATATACTGCTCCGGGAAGAAAATTGATGGAAGCTGCAGTCTAAGTGGAAAAAATGTCATCTCTAAGTTCATATACAGTGTGGTTTTAATTCAGTTTACATTTACTCTTTGGCTATTAATATGAACGCTAATAAACAATTGGAATGTAAACAACCGATTGTAAGGACCTCTGTGATAGATTTATTGAACCTTTGTCATAACCCCTTGAAACGTCATTGATAAGATTGTTTGTGCAATACGATTGGGCCAGTCTCAGTTGAGTGATAAGTAAAAGTATGACGTAACGTTTTAATTGACAGTTGGACCAGGGTGGTTAAGAGAAACCTGTAACATTGTCATAAGAAGATACCTGTATACATTACAATTTCTTTGAAGAGATGACGCTAGTCGATGTCAGTCTAGTTGAAAAATGAAAAAAAGAATGCATCGGCCGGGAATCGAACCCGGGCCGCCCGCGTGGCAGGCGAGCATTCTACCACTGAACCACCGATGCTACATATAATTTTGTAGTATAAGTATTGATTGATTGTACGCTATTATTTGTGTTTTTTAATTAATGAAAACTTACTGCTGTTGTTTGAAGATCTACAACTCGGAACATGTTCGGATCAGTGCCTCCAGTAACTATAAAGTCTTTTGTAACATATTTGCCACAATATAGCTGTAAGAATAACGAAATGTCATGAAACGTTTTGTCATCTAACTACCCTTGATACAACTTTGGTATTGAAAATGTCAGGTTCCAAGCAGCAAATCCTTTTACCACTACCATAATCCCACAGCTGAAGATTATCGGTACTTTGAAAACCACAAGTCAACACCTACAATGATATTTGTCGTAACAAATCCAAAAGTAGGATTCATCATTCATCCGCATATATGCATCGACTTTCGACAGTCTCATTATAACCAAATATTACACAGGCCACAATCACACCTCGGTTCCTTTGTAGTTGATGTCCAATCCTTCCCCGCACACGTGTATGCCAGACAAGTGCCTGATGGCGTAGGGCTGTCGCAGGTCCCAAAATTGGACGACGTCGTCCCAGCCGCCCGTGATTAGCTCGTAGTTGTTTCGCGGATGGAAGCAGGCGGCGAAAACACGCGACATGTGACCGTCGTGCCTTTCCGGATCTTCGCTAGAAAACTTCTTACGTCACAATAGTACGGATTCCGTGCTCCGATTTGATAAAATGACACTTCAATCTATAGGAGTGTTGAATTTGAATACAATTGATGTTAGTTTGATCAAGTCACCTGGACATCAGCACACGTTCTTGCGTTTTACTTTCCTCATCATAAAAATAGACTTTCAAATCATCCCCGTAAGTGACGAATTTAGGGAAACGAGGATGATAGGTAATCCCGAATGTCTGTCGTTTTTCTTTTATGGTATAAAGACACTGGTTGAAATGGTAGCTCCAACATTTTACACAACCATTTGCATCTAAAAGGAAAATTATACGCAGAGTTGAGTTAGGTTGGTAAAACGTCTTATTCCCGATTTGTAATAATTAATCTCATTCAATTAACGTAAAACTAATAAATCGACGGTAAAACTGAGCGGTGATATCAATATCAACATCACATTATTCAATGCACAATAAAATACATCGAACTTCATTGATATTATGGAATTTATTGATAATAGTATTTTTAAACGAATCTATAATAGAGTATTCGATTTCAGTATCATTATTTGACATGATTGGGAAAATCAAGAGAGTTTCACTCTGCATTATCAGAATGTTTTGTGGAATTACTATTTTTCAAAGTGAAGGAAATCAAATTTTTACTTCCATGAGATGTTTTATCTAAAAATTTGTCAAAAAAATATACAAAACGACTTGTTTCTTAAAAATATAATGATTGAAAAAAATTTTTAGAATGTTTCAACAAATATATAAGTAAAATTTTCATTCTGCTGCAGCTTCTTCATCCTGCTTCTTCTTCTTTTTCTTCTTTTTGTCTTTCTTTTTCTCAGTTTCACTGCCATTTTCTCCCATAGAAACATCTGGCTCAGTACCCTCTGCTTCCATTACTTCAGTAGTACTTTCTTCAGCACTCTCTTTTGACTTCTTCTTCTTCTTTTTCTTCGGGACGGGGCTATCCTCGACAGTCTCAGTTTTTACTACAGCTTGAACAGGAGCAACGGGAGCTGGGACAGCAGCAGCTGCACCATCTTTGCTCTGTTTAGCAGCGTAGTCCACATAGCTGTGTAACCATTCCTTAGGAGTGTTCTCATTGGGTTTCCCGTATTTGTCGAGCTGTCCTTGGGCAATGAGTACCTTCTTTTGGCTTGCCCTTTGACCAAGTCCCCATTTCCTAGGGTATGTGTCTCTCTCCATGATGACTCTCTTGATTTTCGCTACGACTCCATGATCGCAGCTCGCCATCGTAGCAGTAGTCATCATAGCAATAGCAAGTGCTATGGCTTCACCCTTTGTGGTGACAATAACAATTTCTTCGTTCAATTCGATGTTATCTTCGTATCTCAATACTCCAGGAAGGAGAATCTTTGCACCATAACAGACAGCATTAACAGAACTGTCCTTCATTATGATCCTTTTATGGTTGACCAAGAGGCCTTCCAGTGGTTTGATTACTCTTCTCAAGTAACTTTCATCTCCGTGGTTGTCATATAGCCACTGTGCGTCCAGTACATCATGTAACGTAGCTGTGTCATCTCCTTCACCAGTTATTCCAGATTGAACTCTTCTCAATTCCAACATCTGTCCTCCAGTTCCTACCATCAAGCCTAAATGGACACACATTGTACGAATGTAAGAACCAGCTTCACATTTCACCCAGAAAATACCCATATTTCTGGTCTCATCATATTCCAACAGCTTGCTATCATATACTTTTCTGACTCTCAGCTGCCTTTTGACAGCTGAAATCAAAGGCGGTCTCTGGAATAAGGCTCCTTTCAATCGCTCCAAGCCTTGAGTCACTGTTTTGATGGAATCAACAGCAGAATGCAGTTTGAAAACAGCTACATACTGTTTGCCGGCAGATTGTTGGGATTTTACTAACCTTGTGGCTCTTTCAATGCACACTATGAGACATCCTGTAACTTTTGGATCCAGGGTACCGGAATGGCCGGTTTTTTCCACTTTGAGAATGCGTTTGATCCAAGCCACAACTTCATGACTACTAGGATTGCTGGGCTTATCCAAGTTGATGTATCCAGATCGCACATAATCGCTGATATTTCGTCTCAGGGGTGATGAACCGGTAGGAATTGGAACATAATGGTTTGTTCTCACGTTCAATCGATCGTAATTTTTCAATAATAACGGCCACTGGGATGTGTCTAACTTTGCTATTTTTTCAGAAGGTTCGATTGAAAACGAAACTTCCTTCTGTATTTTGGAAAGTTCCTCGGACTTCTTTTTTTTCTTCGTCTTCAGTCCAACATTTTCCGCGTCCCCCATTTTCACAACACACGTGTTTTGCTTCAAAATGATACTTTGAATGTAGGTTAGATACTGGCACAAAACCACGCACAAAACATACTCTGTGGTACCGACATGACATTGAAGTTGAAACACAGAACACAGAGTAAATAGAAATAAACTACGTCTAAACCATCTGCACCTGTCACAGTTTATTACAAACGGTTTGGAGGCGAGCAATAACCGAAAATCCGAAATGGCACATTAGATTGAGAATGTTTTCTCAAACATCCTATAAATGTGCTATAAACTACTACGGCGAAATACAATACGAATCATCAACTTGAACATCCAACGTAACCTTAATTTTCCCGCGCTCTTTTTGTGTCAAAAATACATGAATTGTATGAAAATATTTTCACGACAAAAAAAAATTATATATACATATTTACATGTTCCCGTGAAGCAGTTTGTTATAGGATAGATTTTTGAAACAGGCCTATGCTGAATGCAGGTAACTGGCGCTCTATTATCTTTAACATCCATATCAGTCAACGTGAAAATTTGTTCTCCCGTACTACTTTGAAACACTCTGATGATTCCATCAGAATATCCAGCAGCTAAATAATCGAATTCCTCGTTGTACTTGCAACATAGCACTTCTCTTGGTCCATCTCTGTAAGTTGTATATTCATTGTAGTATTCAGTAGACTTTGGTGAGTAGATTTACATTTGAGATACTATATTGATTTTTCCATCGATCGCGGTATTATCTTTAGCTGCTTTTTTGGCTGACACCATCATTCGTTTTTCCTTTTCTGGGTCCTCCATATTCATTTCGGTCGGACCACTTGTTGGGATGAAGTTGTCTTCATCTTGTTTTTTTACTTTATTAACATAGGATCTTCTGGCTGTGGGGCCAGGAGTAGAATGTCTCTGGATTTGAGATGTTGCAGTGATGAAAACATCTTCCGTCACTTCTTCTTTCTCTTCGAAATAATTCTTTGGTTTCTTGTTCATTTTTCAAATTTCGCGCTCCTACAACCCATTCGAAATGTGAATTGCTCAAGGCCGGAGAACTGATAATTTTGTTGGGTTAGCAAAAAATCTTTCAGGTGAGTCGTCCGTTTTATTTTATGTCAATTTGATGTCTGTATTTACCCGGATAGTTCGAATCCTTCATTGTGAAAAGTTATATTTTTTATGAAAAGTCAAAAAGTGTCATGGCGAATATGGAAGATTTGAATGACGATTCTGGTGGGTTTCACAAAATTTACCTTCACATAATTTCTGGTATTTCCCCTAACATTTCTCATGATTCACTTGCATAACCACTTACTCTGATTTTATGAAGAAAAAAAAAGTGAGTGAGTGACATAACCTCAACAAACAGAATAGATCATAACGCATGTTTATAAACAAAGACGATTATCCAACAGCCATTATAGTTTCTTATCATTTTCTGTTCTGCAGATTATATTTTAGTGCGAAGGAAGAGTACTATGAGACGAGGAAAACCACAGCAACAATTATACAGACCAGGAAGTGGACCTCTCAAGAAATCAAATACATTAGAAGAATCTGAGTCTGATACCAATATTTCTCTGAGATCTAGAAACAATCAAATCAAAAAAGGACCTCTAGGTGATTCAAGGTTTAAAAGTGAGGGTAGTTCTCCTAGAGAGAGACCATCATCTGAAGCAGATGAAGTAACAGCTCATTCAGAAGCCATGTCTAATAGTGAGACCTTCAGACGTCAGAAGAAGCCAGAGAAGGAAATCTATGTGCCACGAGCAGTTGCTCAAGCTAGAGAAGTCAATTCTCATAATTCCAGAAATGATTCATATCATCATTCCAATGGTAATGAATTTACTGATAGAAGTACTTCGAATACTGCCTCAAATAGTGATCAGCATAGAAGAACCAATACAGGAGTTCCTGATGGAAGGCATGAATGGAGAGAACAGACAAATCCCAGAAATAGGCACAAGCAACCAATTGAACAACAGAGAGGTGAGTAATATGTTTTTATTATTTTAATTTGTGTTATCTCTCAAGGGCCTGAGTATGATTTATGGATTTTAGATATATTTGATACACTTGTGCTTCTAATATACCCACAAACAATGCTCTATTACAGATAATGATTATGAAAGCATATAATTTTTTGTACTGTTATCTGACTAGGATTTATAATGATAATGTCACAGTTATATTCATGTGATTCCCTCAACCTTTTATATTTGAAATAATAAATATTATTGGATTTGTTATACTGATATTAGTTGGTTGGGATATATCCAAGATTAAATCTTTTTTGTTCAAATCCAAGATAAAATATTGGACAGCATCCAGTTTTTCTATGAGTATGCTAAAATGAGTCATTCAATTTTAAATAAACCATGAGTTCCACTCACCACTTGGAAACAGCTCATCATGTCACATAACTGAATTTACAAGAGCTCATATACAGGATGTCTATCTTTAGAGACCAGTAAGGGAATCTGCTTATATCAATGTAATATATAATCTCCAAAATGGGAGTAAAAAGCTTGTTAACTATGTTTTCTTTATTATTGGCATTCAGAAATACGTATAATGAAGTACCAGATGAAGTTTCAGAAAAAGTATGATTCTCAGGGTGTTCTATTTTGGTTCCCAACTAGTTCGCCTATTTTTTAGCGAGCGTTAGCCCTGTTTCCGTTAATCTAATGACTCTCGCGTTCACCAGACGTTAACAACGGTCGTGGCCGAAACTGGCCGCGCTCCCGCGACACCCGCAGCGTAGAACCCACCGCCCCCGGTGCCCCTGTCGGCCGCCCCTACAACGAGAAGTTGCCCTCGAAACCGCCGAGCGGTCGCCGACACAGCACGGTTGGAATCGAGCACGATAAGCGCCGCGGCAAACTGCCCAATATCGATCACTTGCCGCCCCGGCTGCAGAAGAAATTCCTCGCCGATAATAACATCAGGACCGCGGAGGACAATTGGGACGGATCGAGTGTCACCTTTCAGTCGCAGACGGTGGCGAGAAATCCCAGTTTCCATCCCGTGGTAGGGAATTATGCGTTCACGAATCGCGCGTATCCCGATGTCGGGGTGGCTGGGTATAACACTCTGCCCAGTAAGCCTAGAGGGCGTGGCAGGTAAGTCGAAAAAAATTGATCTACCCTGTAGGAATTCAATGAGAACGAAAATAATTGAAGAAATAATTTCCCCACTACCAATTCAGGCCAAACAATAACCAAATTCATTAAAAAAACTGTCATTTCTTCCTCATACTTCTACAGGCATATTAACGAAAACGAAAGTTTGCCGGTGCACATGCAGACATGTAGAACTCCGGATGTCCTCCGGAGTCCTGCGAGTTCTAGGCCTTCTTCTCCGGTCTGCAGACCTGATAGCAGGCCGCACACGCCTACCAACCATTCGGACTTCAGAGGACACAGAAACGAGTATTACGGTGGCAGGCCTGACAGCAGACCGCAGACGCCTGTCAACGTCAATAGGGATTACCAGGATAGGAGGGGACCGATCGGGAAATCTGGGTGGGTGTTTTTTTCGATGAAATTATTGGTTTTTCTGGGAATCGAATGAAATTAGAATATTTTTTTGGTACCCTTGTGAAGAGTTGCAAAACTGTTTGATATGAATGAGAAAATCTCAATGTACAGGGTGATAACTGGTTCATTAGAGGTTTATGGAGAACTGGAAGAGATATCAACTTGAAATTCTGGTGGATGCTACTATCAATAAATATTTTCAATACGCTGTTACTTCCGGTTGAAACGGAAGTTATATGAACTTTGTTTTTTTTTTTCAAATGGAACACCCTGTTTATTTTTACATTTTCGAATTCTTCAAAGCATTCTAGACCTTTTGCATTTTGAATTTTCTTCCTATCGTGATTCGTTTTCAAGATATTCCATTTTTACGAAAAATTTTGACAGGTGCACTGACGAACTAAAATGTCCATATTATCTTCAATTTTCAAGATTTGAGGTTCAATCTCCGCATACACATCGATGAAAGAGTGTTCTATCAGGTATCTTTCAAAGTGTTTCAAAATATTCAACAGTGTGTTTGAGATTTCAGTTTACTTTTTGGAAATTTCAAATCCCAATAACTTTCTTATTTCAAATAGGATGATCATGAAATTTTCACACTATCCGACGATGGTTCTAAATTTCATATTTGACCAATAATGTGAACATAGGAGAATAGAACAAATTGAGTAGTAGCATCCACCAAAATTTCAAGTTGATATCTCTATCAGTTCTCCATAAACTTCTAATGAACCAGTTGGGTGAATCACCCTGTATATGCACTTGCTTTCACTTGAAAGATTACCCAGTATATCACAACTCTCTTTCTAAAATACTTATTGAGATATATTTCAATTCGGAATCTCAAAATTTGTCAAAACATGCTGTATTTTCTTGATAAGACTTTTTCTATTGACGTCAAGTGTCATAATCGTTGAATTGGAGCGTCACTTTGGAAAATCATAATCGATTTGCGATTACAGGCACCAAGAAAGAAGAGGCAATAATCGAAGAAATAACGGCAATAGGAGATTCAACGATTACGATTTCAATAATAAGGATAGCCGCAGGGACAATTGGGAGACGGAATCGCACGATTCCTATAACACCAGAACTCGGGATAGAGATATCGGTAACAGGTACGTAGGTTTAAAGTTCTCGACATTGAAGAAAATTCACTACTCTCGACTCACGGAATTTCATGATATTTCCCGAAAAAACTAGAGTGTTTTCTTCAGATTTTCAGTTTCTTTGACAAAAACTATATTTGAGATATAGATCATTTTGAGTCACATGACTTTGACAGAGCGGCCATCCGCAGTTTTGAGTTGTTTAGTTCTATATTCAATGCAGTATTTCCAACGTTATCCTAGAGAAAATGAAGAATTGATTGGGGATTACAACTTTTTTAAATAACACTAATAATGACCATTTTAAGACGTTTCGTTTGATGTTTAACCAATCTAACATGCTCATCCTGTGTTTTGATGCTAGTGTATCCCAATCTGGGCCATCTCTATCTTCCAGTTTGGTTGGTTCTCCTAAAAAGTTGAACAAAAAAAGTTTACTCCAGCACCATATTTAACTATAAATTCAAACATTTTGGACCATCATTTTTGTATTTCTTATGTATTAATATTATCCACCTACCTGATATAAAATGATCTGCACAAATTCGTGCATGATTAAGGAGTGAATCGCTCAAATTGCCCCGTCTTGAAGCCCTAACACATTCTCGACGTTCTTTTGATAAAGCGTCCAGCATTTCTCCTCTGTTTTGTAAGGCTTTGGGGATTCTAAAATAACGATTTTGATCCCTTTCTGCATTTTAAATAATTCACACTTGAAAAAATCGATCTTCTCTATTGTTTACAATGACAGGAACGTTTTTTGTGCCCTACCGGTAATATGGCGGAGGTGCCGTCACCTCAAAATAATCTATTGCATGCAGCATGAACCAACATCGGGGGATTTCCACATGATTTTCCATTAATTTCAGAATGGAAAACCATGGTAGCATGGATAAAGACATAGATAACTGGGATGCAAATCTCGGAGACCAGAACAGAGATTTGAGAAACCGAAATAGAGACACAGGCAATAGGGAAATGGGCAACAGATTTTACGAGAATAGGGACAGAGATGCAGGGTACAGGGAAGCAGACGTCGGTAGGAGAGGCAGGGGAAGTTTCAGAGAAAAAAGGAGGGATACCAGGAAGGACAGGGATAGGAGGCGCGGTGCTAGGAATTTCGAGGCGCCTCAGGAGGAGAACTGGGACGATGAGGTAGCGGGAAGTCGGAACAACGAGCTTACACCGAATGAGGAAAGTCAGACGTCTCCGGTGGTTTCCGAGATGAAAGTGCCGGCGACTTTACAAATTGATACGCAAATTTTGGTGAGTACCTTCAATTGCACCTTTCCCTTAATCGATTGAGAGAATTTCTACAACGAAGTTGCACAACTTTCACTAATTAATTAATCCTCAAATGTTTGTTTCAGGATTGGAGTGAAGAAGTAGAATTGAATGACAGGCTAGAGGCTGAATATCACAGTGAAGCGATGACGAGAAGCTCCTCTGTCGTGAGCTTGCAGGAAGTTAGCACACAGTCTCTTCCTTCTAATATGAACAACACGCCATCTTCAAGAAAGAACAAGAGGTAAGTGTCAATAGTGACAGGGCATCGAACTATTGTCAAATGTCAACCAAAAATCATTCAATTACCTCACCGAATATTGAATAAGGATTACTGTGTTGTGATGAAAGTAGATAATTCTTGACGAATTTTTGTGTAAAACACGCAACTCTTATGTAATGTCTGACATGACGTAATTGCATGTCATTTTAATTTTGGAGGAATAAATGGAATTAATGAAAACACAATTTCTTGTAGGCGAAACAGGAAAAGAAGCAAAAATAGGTGAGTTCTCAGAGTGTTCATGGTCTTGCTTCAGTTTTCTTTCGGTTATGGTTTATTTCTCAGATTACAATAATGTATTTGAATAACTTCCCGCATGAAACTGGGAACTTGATCCTAACTCACTCCTGTATGATAGTGAAACTTCAATAATCGCTTCAACAGTTATAGAAAGGCTGTAACTCAGTTATAGAATTTATCTCTGCTGTGTACTAATTTCTGTATGCTAAACTGCAAGCACCATTTCCTGTTATGACAGTTTACTTCACTTCAGTAATGGATAGTCCTGCTTATACAGCGATATTATTGTGACATCAATTTGGAGCCAGACATTCCAAAATTTCGAGATTTTTCAAATTCAAAGGAAAACTGTGATATGATGAACTAATTTCGCTGATCAGTTCATTTTAATTTCAAGGAATGATGCGAGAGAAAACAAGAGAGATCAAAGAAGCCGACAGAACTCAACAACCAGCATTGACAGCCGAGATAGCTTCAAAGCACCTTACGACTCGTTCAATCGCAGGAATTCCCGAGACAGAAGAGGTAAATTAATATGCAAAATTGTCCAATCGCTGTTTCGATAACTCTCCTGTCGACCGCTCATAATTTCTACACCGACTCGACAAATGAACTACTTTGTAGAGACGAGCTACGATCGCCATCACAGCAACTCGCGAAACATAAGCAGAGACAGCAGTTGGGACAGACAGCAGCAGCAGCAGCAGCACGGTTCAGGAAATTGGAGAGACGAAATGGTGAGGAAGGATGCTGACCACGAAGATACATTGAAACGTTTGATAGAAATCGACAACATGGACTCGGCGACAAGGAAGGGCGGCTTGCTTGTTTTGCCGCAGCAGAAAACCAACAGCGGTCCGCCCAAGTTGAATGCAGAAGACCAGCCCAGGTAAAAATTAGATGAATAATTTTTTGCATGTCTGGACCTTGGAAAATATGCCCTCAGACGGAATTTTCTGAATTATTTTCGCAGATGCAAAGGATTTTGTGGAATTGGAAGTGTTTCTCAAACGCCAAACAATTTTTTCGGGGTGGTTGTCACGATATCTCGAGTTTTACTTCACCGATTCCTTTCAAGTTTGATGAGAACCAAAAAACAGAACCTACTCTTCCTTTTATTAATAATTTTTCCAGATCAACTATCAATTTATGATGATGGCAGCTGTTGTACCTCATTATCGCCCTCGTACTTTTCAGATACCCAGATTCTCGTAAATCTCCCGGGCAACAGAAGACTTTGTTCGATCCGAACAATCCGTCCAAACCCATCCTGATCAAATCGTCGAGCTCGAGAGTGAGCGCTCCCGGGTTCTCGGACCAAACCGACGTGACGCCGCCGCAGCTTTACACGACCGACCAGTTCGGCAATTGGCTGCCCAAGTGGTACGACGAATCCAGCAGAGAATTCCGGTCGTGCCATCATCCCGACCTCATCAGGGACGTGCGAAGGGCGGACTGCGATTTGCAGGTGAGATTCGTGGGGTTATTGAAGTGCGGGGCGGGGAAAGGGCGGCAAAAATTACCCTTCGTTTCGTTGTGAGTAGGTTATACTGAAAAACGGGCTGCTTTTGGTGAACTGGGACATGGTCGATAAACTGCGCCAATTCCTCAAAGAAGCTCTCCAATTTTTGATTTGCAAGGAGATCAAATTCTGCGAATTGGGAAACATCGAGCAACATTTCTGGAAAATTTTATACCACAATATCATCGAGGTGACGAGGAAGGCTTTGAAGGACGATCCAGAGAATAAAGCCAAGTACAAGGTGAGACATCACTGGATATATTCATGGTAATTCTTAAGCTTGCGTCTTGAAATTTCTCGTAGAACTTTCTCTTGTACTTGATCGACGAGGGCAGCAAGTATTACGAGGGGTTGCTGCCCATCCTCGAGGAGACTTTCAACTTCAAACTGAACAACTATTTGAAGGAGAACAGCATGGCGTCGCATAAAGACTTGAAATTGGTGGGTTTGGCTTTGGTTTCGGCACAGAAAATCTGTTTGTGTTTGGGCGATTTGGGAAGGTACAGGGAGGAGGTGAACGAGACGTCCAACTATGGAATGTGTAGACAGTGAGTAGAAATTAATTATTTCCAACACTGTATGAAATTTTCTTTGATTTTGGTGCACTGTTTTTATGAACATCTGAATATATTTCCTCAATCATAAAATCATTTTTTCCAGGTGGTATATAAAATCGCATGAAATCAACCCTAAAAATGGCAGGCCTTATAATCAATTAGCCATTTTAGCTGTTTACGCAGTAAGTATATTGTTTCTTGAGAGTTTTATAAATTTTAACAATGAGCTTGAAATAAACTTCAAAGTCAAACTTTTTCTGTAGATTCAACTTGTTTTTGAAGGTTATCAATAACATTTCCGGCTTCTGTTGATGAATGAAAATGTCTAGTTAATTTAGGAGGTGTCTTCAATGAAATTGTTCTCATTTTTACAGAGAAGGAAACTTGATGCTGTTTATTATTACATGAGGAGTTTAATGTCGACTAACCCTGTCCCTTCTGCGAGAGAAAATCTCACCTCACTATTTGACGAGAATAGAAAAAAGGTGAGTACAATTTAATTGTGACTCATGTCATTATCTAATACTGATATTGGTGATTTTTTTTTCATGTCTGATCAGCGAGAGGTCAGTAAAATCGCTTTGTTTAGCATTTCATTTCTCAATTGTTTCGCCAAACTAATTTTTTATTCAAGAAGTCATAGAATTGAGATGTTTCCTGCTTTTATCTACGATTCTCTATCAATACCTGTTGGATTTATGAATGATTTAAACTTCCTCAAATTATTATTTCGAAGATTACATTTTATGGACCATAAATTTAATCGGGCCAAAGTAGGACATCTAGTGTCTTCATGACATCTAAACTGGTAGCAATAAAACTTAATTCTTCTTCTCTGTTTCTGTCCATGCTGGCCGGACTGCCAACAGTATCTCCATCAAATGTTGTGTGTACGTATTCATACATATGTTTATGATTTATATTTTTGCGTACACCGTCTCGAGGTCATTTTACTGTTATTACAAGTTCAACGTGGGACATTATTATTGCTATTGCGATTTTGCGCCCGTTTAGATGGATTCTAATGGCGGCTAATCTTGACACTGAGTGAATGGCAAACGCGGTCATATAGTATGACCAACATTTATTCAGTAACTCTGCAAAATTGTATTTTTTTAATAACTGTATTTGTCGAAATGATAAATACTTCTCGGTTTTCAGAATCTCATTGTTTTTTCATAGACAATCTATAATGAAAAAATCAATGTTTCATTCCAAGAAATTCTAAATTCTTTTCACATTTAAGTAGATCTCGATTTTTGAACACTCCGTATTGATTATCAAAATTTGAGCCAATGAAATCGATCTAATGAACAGGTTGTTGAATTTAATGAAAAACTCTCTATATGAAATGATGCTTTTGTAAAAACCTGCAGAGAGGATTAATCAAAATACAAACATGAGAAAATAATAATTCTATATTGATTGATTATTTTATTTTGAATGATCGAACTTGGCATGGCAGTTGCATGGGCGTTACTTTTCTCGTAACCCCAACTATGCAAATTATACTGTGTATTCGAGTAGAAAAGCTTGGATTCCAATTTGATCCATGATAATATTACGCAATGACGATTCATGAGGTTTAGTTGTCATTATAATAAATCTATTTGATTGCCGTCGTAACCGTACCGCGAATTCTCATTTATTTTGACGCCATTATCCGGTATACGACTGAAAAATGTCAAAACGCATCGTTCGACACATGTAGAGGAAATTGTCCATCTTTGAGTACCCACCTAATTGAAATTCCTTTGCTGAATATCAATGTATTCAAATTAGGTTAACGGAGATTTCCTTGTGAGTATTTTTATCTCTTCCGTACTCCCTGATTCACAGGAATTTGCTCAGAATAACAAATATTCCATTCCATATGTGCATTCTATCTGTAATAGATTTATTCAATTCAAGTATCGGCAGATTTAAAATGGTCAATTTTGCTTAGTATATAGTTTTTTTCGTTTTGTTAATGTTTGAAGTATGAAATTTTTTGTTTCGATTTTTTTTCACGTTGATTTAATCATACCTGAATTATGATGCTGATTTTTTGTTTTTTTAACCGTTAATTATTTCATATTTTAATTTTCTGTATTTATAGAAACTATAATTTGTGTACGTCTGTGAGAAATTTTGTTTGTAAGCTGTGTATTCTAAATTTGGTGGGTAGCAACTATATGATATTATTCATTTTTTGAAAAAAAAATCTCCAAGGTGTAATGTGATGTATTTTTTGTGACGCAGTACGAGCAAGGCGAACGGAAACGCAGGGAGGAGCGCCTCGAGCGCCAGCGCTCGCAAATGAAGCGCAAGGAATCGGAGGAGGAGAAGGAAGACGCTCGCTCGACGGCCGGGTCTTTGCGCAAGGAGACGTGGATCCACCCCGAGGGCGGACGTCGCGTTCACAGGACGACGTCGGCGCATCCGGAGCGCAAGGACTCCGACGAGGAGGACCTCGCAGGACTCACCAGTGTGGAGGTGAGCAGGAACACTAAAAAATCGGCTATGTGTCAGTTCTCTTGTCAAAAGTCATATGTCAAGAGTCAAAAGTCATATCACAGCATTGAGGAGGAATTGTAAAGCGATAAATACTTCATTGATTTTTTCAATTCACAATAAATTTAACACAAAAAAATGGTAAAGGGGGTGTTTCTGATTGAGACACAAAATAGGTCTTTTGGAAATGTTGAGACAACTTTTTTTTACAGGTCAATAAGCGATTCGTGATAAGTTATCTTCACGTACATGGGAAGCTTATAACTAATATTGGGTAAGTTTTTCAGTTCCAACTTGGCTAATAAAAAAAAATAAATCGCAATTGATGGGCACTTTTTCTCGAGACGTCATTAATTAAATAAAAAATAATCTGAGTTGAATGCTGAAATTAAAAATGGCTCTTATAAGAATTCAATTATTTTTTCCTTTTTTTATAGATATCTTCTGATTTTTTTGAGATTTTTGAATTTTTATGATTATTTTTCTACAAGAAAATGCACAGCTCTGCCCGAATAGGCACTCAATAACTAACATCCTGTATGGCTATTCCTGTTCTTAAAGCATCGTAGCTAATTAGCGTGGTGAAATGGAAAGCACCGAGATCTAACGCCACCAAAAAAAAAACCAGTGACATTTGTTGGAATTACGTGTTTGTCTATGTTTCCATTTAATAAGGTGCTTCGTTAAAACACTGCAGATGTGTTGGAACAGATAGCGAACAATCTAACGCCGTCCAGTAGTGGCGAGAAAAAATCGCCGGTCGCAATCCGGCCCTAATATCTCACGCGAAGCACTACACCGGGGAAAAAAGTTGAGGATTGCAGCAAAGGCAGATATTATTTCGTCTAATTACGGTAAAGCTACGCGAGACGCATACGAAACGAAGTTCGTGTCGTGAGTTTCAATGTTATTACAGATTATGTGCTCGGCTTCCTATGAATTATTGACTAATTGGTAATTCGCAAGTACGAATGTCATAATCGAGGTGTTTTTTTTTACACCCTGTAGCTAACTTAATCAAAAAATCTTCCCGGAACTTTTTTCTTTTTATTTTACCCACTAAATGATTGAATTTTGGAATCGTCCAGTTGTGCGAAGAACTTGATTGAAAAAATTACACCAAACAATGAAAACTTCTCTTAACAATCTCACTTTTAATTTCGATGCAGAGTTCATCGTCTGATGGCCGTAAAATTTGCATTTAGGCGATACCCTGTTCGCATTGAATATCGTATATCCCATTTCGATAACTGTAAAGAAGCAATCTGACATCCTAGCGGTTCCATCGATGTAATTTGGCTCGTAGCTGATACTGATAACATAATTAACAATCAAAAAATTATACTCGGGTGTGTTTTTTTTTTCGTTAATAAATCCAATAGATGATCGCCTCAAGCTGATCTATTTCGAACATATTAAATTATTCACCGCCTCGATATATAAGGTGTTGTCAGTTGAATCACTTCGAAGAAAATTGTAACTTTATTGGATAAATGATCTGTCACATTTATTTTTGAATAATAAACATTCGGAAACACTGAAAATGTAGCAACATTGACGATGCCATCTTCAAAATCACACTTTAATAATAATATAGAGAGATGGAATTTTTGCAAATACTGTAAATTTCAGAATGGAAAGTTTCCAAGAGACAGCCATGCAGATGCTGAAAGAGTTCCGGGTTCTTCTTCAACATTCCCCGGTTCCCTTGCCCTGTAATAGGTTCCTGCAGCTTTTGGCACTGAACATGTTCGCCATTGACAGTACGCAACTGAAAGGTGAGTCCCATTCTCATGTACCCCGTTTTTCCTGAATTCTATTGCTCCAATGGAACACTCGGTTGTAAATGACAATTGAAGCAAAACTTCAATATCAATTCCCCATCAGCTTTCCCCCCATTTCTCGATGTTCAACGACAACCTACACTCATACAGGTTGTGTCTTTAATGGATCCAGCAGTCGATTAATAAAGTAATATTCGAATGAATGTAACTTGGCTGGAGAGAGAACAGTTATCTCTCGGGACTTCAGGAAACAATAATTGAAATGGTACCTGCGAATGGTTGTTGCATGAAACTTCGTAGTAGTCGTTTATCTACCTTAGGCCGTATATTTAAATCACATTTATTTAATGGACAATGTTTTAGTGGGAATAATTAAATTTTACGAGGCCCTGAGGTGTGCCATTCTAACTGACGAATGCACTGCCAGTCTAAGTCTTGGTATGATGGTCTATGTATGATATTACCTTTCAGTGCTTTCTAGTGATATTCATGTGGAAAATCTTTCTACAGAGGTGTGCACAAAAAACGGCCAAAGCTGTATTTTCTGAATCATTCGAGATAAAAATTTTGTGGGTGGCAACTATATGATGTTATTTTTTTTTTAAGAGGAAAATTGTATTCCTCAACCCCAACTTTTGATTTTCAAGTGGAACTCTCTTTATATTTTTCCATTTTCAGATTCAGGTCAGTATCATTTTACATACAGTAGTAGTTTTTCCAGATCAAAATGTCAAAAAAAATTCCAAAATTTGATTTAATGTTTTAACATTGTGCCCATTAATTTATACCCCAAGCATTTTTACATAACGCAACTTTCAGTGAAGCTAGAAGGTGTCAGCAATGCATCGCACAAAATGGGGGTCAATTTGGGTGTTTTTTATAATCAATTTTTTATCGCCCCTCTTTCTATGCTACTGAAAATAATAAAGATTGATGTGGAGTTCATTTTGTTGTTCTTTCTGTTTCACACAAAATGATCCGGAAAAACTACTGGTGTATGTAAAATGATACCCTGAATCTGAAAATGGAAAAATATACAGGGGGTTCCATTTGAAAATCAAAAGTTGGGGTCACTTCCGGTTAGATCGATAGTTGCTACCCACCAAATTTCGAATTCCGATCTCCGAGCTCAGGCCGATTTTTGTGCACACCTCTGTATATTTATTATTAGAAAAACGAAAAAAAAAACATACAGAGACAACAGGGAATACAAAAATCAATAACAAGACACAGTTTTCTTTTGTCGATAAAAAATTAACTGTGCCTATGGACTGATAATAAACGGTCTCAGCTTTGCGATGAATTTTACGACTTTCTTGGGGCGTCCGTCATGAAAATTAATGCAGCGTCGCCTGCTACGCCTCGATCCGTTCTTAAATCACGGCTACCGAGAAGAAGAGACGCTGTCTGTCACATCCGTCTTGCGGAACGTCTTCGGCGTCCGAAGAACTATAAAACGATGATAAATCCGAACGACGTGTGACGGACGTGACACTAGCACGTGATTATTCATACTGTACAGGGTACACTTCGAGTATCATTTTTTTGTGCCTGTTGTAGACATACGTAGACATTGTTATGTGTTTTTTTCTTCAGATTTTGTAATCGAATGATAATTTATTTTGCTTAACCAGTATCTGTAGGCAAATACTTTCTTCATTTGACGGATAGTTGGTTCAGGATCTAACGATGCTTCTTTCTTGTGCTATTTTCACGTCACTCTCTATTTTATTTAGTATGTAACAAGCAAAACGAACGTGAAATGTAACAGCCATAGCTTGAGAGATATATTATGCAGGATACTTTGTGTTACTGGAGTTCAATTTAATAAATTTAACGGTACAGAGGGGGCAAATTATGGATATTCTGCGGTGCTAGTGAAAGCAGACTTATTTTATGGATACTTTGTACATTATGTAATACCTCAAAATATTCAAAATTCAAGTTTGGATTATTGACTCAAGGACGATAAAAATTCAACGGTAGTATTGAAATGTCCATTCCATGGTACTTCTCATGTTTTTAAATAACGCAAAAGAACCCTCCATAAAAATTTTATTGTTCTAATTTTTGCTTTAGTTCAATCAATGAGAAATTTGATGTATCCAGCGAATCATTTTATGAATCAAAAAAGTGGATGAAAATGCACTATTGATTTGAAACTGGTATATTGAAATATGACGTCATTGAATAATTCTAATTTTAATGTATAGGTGTATTTCTTGTCTTCTAATAAATATTTGACAAGCACAAAAATTAAGAGAATTTTAAAAATAGTTTTGTTCTGTGTCACAGATCAAGTATTTCTGTCCATATAAAATTTGATTGGTTGAAGTCAACAGTCATCCATAAGTATCCATTTCCTGGGTGGTATTTTCATTAAATATTCAAATAAGTAACGTTATACCCATTAAAAAACCATTTAGTCACAGAAATATGATACATGCGGCCATTATCGTTCGCGAATTTCATGTCGATTTATGTTATTTCTCGAAATTTTAATACTCATTTATTTTATTAATTATCTCTCAGCTGTTTTGTATTCTGAATGTCGTTCTTACCGTTGTGTTAATTTGAATGAATATTCATTAGAGATAATTGATTTCCACTATACATCTTCTCATCTATTGAAACATGATTTTGATATTTTGACTTGATAAACGAAATTAATGATATGTGATGATGGGAAAAGGTTTAAAAGATAATACACAAATTATTATATAATACATACTCAACAAAATGATATCATTCCATACTTTTCACAAAAAAAGCAAAAACATTATTGAAAATGAATACAATAAAGGAAGAACAGTGCCACTTTGGAACACCAGATGACAATACAATTTCAAATATATTATATAAATACAAAAGCAGATAGCAATGAATAGAGAAAAAAATTAAACAATACAAAAGAAACAGAAACATTTACAAATCAACAAAATGAAATAATTTTCCCCACTCAATATCTTAGCTGTTCCTGAGTCCTAGCTCGTTATCGATGACGAATCTGTCCAAAAATATCCCGGAACGAAAAACGATTTCGCCAGATCTTCTCCAACTAGACAGGTTTTACGGCCAGTAAGTAACTACTGCTGTAACGAGTTCTGCTCTTTGAATTTAATATTCGTCGAGCAGCACCGCTCTAAAGACATCTCTGCCGATGATAATGTCAATAAAAGTTGTCATAAAAAGTTATTAGACTCTCGTTTTCGTCTCACACACGTTCGAATTATTACTCTAGATTCAACTTTTTGTCGCTAGTTTCAAGCTATAAAGCGTTATGCTCACGTTTGCATGGTTTGATCTGCCGGGATAAGAGGCTCGACAAGAAAATAGTTGGTGTGGCTATTAATATTCAGGATTAATAAAAGTAAATCCTCTGCTAACGAGTCGAGTTGCATATTTACAATTACACTGGAGGTGCAACAGTTCCAGAAGGCACTGGTACTAACAAACTTTCCCAGCACCATTGGAAGCGTTCTCACTAAACTTCATTGGTAGCCACCAAAAAGTTTTTTGGGCAAAACTCCATACGAACATTGATCAATGCTGCTTTCATTATAGACACCTTAAAACCTATCTGGGAGCGATTTAAAAACTCTTGGACTGTCTCTAGCTGGAGAACCTGACCACGAAAGATATGGGCGATAAAGAGACTGATGCACTATCCTGAGATGAAGTACCTGGTGATCTAATTGGTCCAGGAACTACCAGGGGTGATAGGTTGATGAAGTGAGATTAAAATTTGTTGATATCTCCCAATCAGAGACTCAACATTCAACCACTTTCTTGAAAACAGTGGAAGCTGTTGATACAGAAGAAGAAGATCCAAACTGTTACAATTATTGGGCAGAAATTGACTTAAGATATGTTTGAAAACATCAAAGTAATGATTTTTGTTTGAACTGTTATTATTGAAGACGAGGGAACTCAAGGTTTACTTCAATATTTTGTTCGATCAACTAGACGAGCTATAATTTGAATTTTTCCATCCGATGACTACCTATTAGTTTTTTTATATAAAATTTCCATCCGTTCATGAAATCAATTAGACCAATAATGCGTATCGAAAAAATCCCCTCCAATTGATGATACAATGTTCTTTGGGTTCTTATCGATCACATCTCGATTGAAACCGGTGATCTGCCCGTGAGATGCGTGCGTGTTATTGACGTGATGTGCACTTTACCGGACGATTTTCTCTGTCGATTTCGAACGTATACGATTTTTTCTGGATCTGGTAGATCGTGATGGGGCACCGTCCTTTATCGTCGATATCGATCCACTCATTGATAATTAGTTAATAAATAAATCGATCGTATTAGGCTTCCAAGCGAGACGTGCCTTTTAAAGTATGGCAGATTGTTCTGTGAGGAGTAAGAAAGAAATCGAATTAGCTAGTCGTCCTGTCAGCAATTCCAGACAATTCGAGGGATTACAGATGACAGATGACATGGAACCCGAAAAAAAGATGACAGATGACATAGAACCCGAGAAAAAAGATGACAGATGACATGGAACCCGAAAAAAAGATGACAGATGACATGGAACCCGAAAAAAAGATGACAGATGACATGGAACCCGAAAAAAAGATGACAGATAACATGGAACCCGAAAAAAAAAAGATGATCGTTGACGTGTATGATTAGAGGATGTGCTCGTATCCATCAGCGCTGGCAATGTGTGATTAGACAACGGCCAGAACAGATGAAGCGTCGGCGATCTATCATTTCGTGCGATTCACTTGGAAATGGTAAGAGGAAAATTGCCGCTGTCTCAGATGCTCATCGCAGTCGAAATGCGCTTTCGAATCGGAAATTTATACTATTGTCTTTGTGTTCTTTTTCGATTCTAACTGTATCTCTAATTGAACGGACACGACAGGTAATAGACTTGCGTATTTCCATAATAGTAGGAGAGGTATCTTGGTAGGCAGGCAATAGAAGAGGAGTTTCGCGATTTATTAATTTTTCGTTCACTGAAAAAAAAACTTGGGAATAAATAAATAATAGAAATGAATGGTAATGATTTTGGTAGGTACAACTAAATAATGGGATTTTTTTCTTCCATAAATTGATGACGCTATCCTCTTTTCATTGA
The DNA here is from genome assembly GCA_037013635.1 of Plagiodera versicolora. Lineage (NCBI taxonomy): Eukaryota > Metazoa > Arthropoda > Insecta > Coleoptera > Chrysomelidae > Plagiodera > Plagiodera versicolora. The sequence goes on from CM072988.1 coordinate 1,830,402, forward strand.
AAATATACAGGGTTGTCCATTATTGTGTGGACGTAGAATATCTCACTCAGGAATGAGAATACAAAAAAATGTTTCGGATAGAAGTTGTTTTATTTGCGCGGATACACAATTTTGAATAGGACAACCTGTATATTCGGTTACCATCGAATTCAGCATAAAATTTTGCATCTAGCCCCATCTGTTTTTTTTTTCATAAAGTGCAACATTGTCAAACTCTAGGTATAAAATTGAAATACTAAAAACTAAATAGAGTAGAGTTGAGAAATAAAAAAAATGCTTTCGCAAAAACGATTAAATTAATATAATTAAATTAATTTAGAAATATATTATTATTGTGAGAAAAGTGTGGGGCGCTTTATATAAAAAGTGATTTTTGTAGCACCCCACGCTTTTTTTATAATGATAAAATTGCTTTTGAATGATTGATTTCTTTTTTAATATCATTATCATATTATCAATATTAATTATCAATATAATATAATTATTTTTGTCTTTTAACTGTGTTGTTCAGTTTTTCAAACTGAATTTATTATTTTTGATTTGCACCAAGTGTTAAATATTTTACTTGATTGATTAATTTCTTTTTTAATTTTAATATCATGATATCAATATTGATAATCGATATATTATAATTATTTTAGTGTTTTTATTGTGTTTTTCAGTTTTTCCAACTGAATTTATTATTTTTGGTTTGCCTTAAGTGTTCGGTTGTCGGATTGTAACTATAACAGTGATTTAAAACTGATTCCGGCACATTAGTTGGTCCTGGAAAAAAAATCATGAGGTCGAATACGGGATGTTAACGTAAAGCGTACCGAATAACAATATAATGAACATGTTTGTTCAATTCGCACCATATTGTATAGCCATTGTACGAAACAATAACAGAAAGATACAATCGATCGCATATATTAGCCTTAATATTCGCTATCAAAACCTAATCTAGAATTCCACGTGGTCGTATTCTCTCTCGACTTAACTTCATTATAGATGATGAAATAACAAAAATGCTGTTACAATAGAACTAATCACCTATTCAGCCATTTACAGCGCACTGAAAAAAAAAACGCACCTTCGGAGAGCTGCAGGCGCCTGACTTAACGGTTATTCCAGATTTACAAGTAAAATGTCCGATCGGTATTGAAGCGAGGGACGAATAAACGGCGGCCACGGAATCTCACGAAAAACACTCATATTTTAATTCAGTGGCTGGGCTTATCGCCCATCGAGAATTATTCTTCAATTTAGGTGATTTATTTCAAAAAAGGATACGTCAATTTGAGAACGAGATATCGATATGAGGTTTCTACTACATTATCAAGAAGAGAAATTCAATTATGGACTGTTTATTTTGTAACAGGATTTCAAAAAGTAGAATTAAAAAATAGCTATTTTATTTTATTTTGTAATAAAATACAAACAAAAATGAAACAAATAATATTGAATAATTTGATTATAATAATTTATCCAGTAGATTTATTTTTGAAGATTCAATTTAATATTATTTGTATTTGTTTATTTTTTATTTCAAGAAGTCAATAATAATTATTATTGATTTCTACTTTTGAATTCCTTTTAGGCAACGTATCGTATGACCCCCTTGCTTTAAAAAAAATGAGGGGGTAGCTGTCAATAGGAGGGGTTGAAAGAAGTGACTTTTTTTTTTCGTTGAAAAACCCCGTTTGAAATGAAAATTGACGTGTCTGAGCGTTGTTCAATTTTGCCTACTTAGTGGATATTGTAGGGGGTAACACTTATTTCAGCGCACTGTATGAATAGGTATGTGAATATTTCAATTTTCATTCGAATTATGAAGCATTAAAAATGATTTTTCAAAAATTTGTTGCAGTTTTATTGAGCAAGTGCAGTATTCTAGTTAATTTTGAATGAATTCTCATAATTCCATAAATATTTTGAATGATTTTAATAAATTGGTCGTGTTCACTAAATCCAACAAATTATTTCGATGACGTACCTATCACTTTGAAAAAAATCATTGACGTAGTAGTTGATTTTGACGAAACATGGAAATATCGGCAACATCGCCATGGAAGTTGTTCAACTCGCCTCAACAACCTTGGCAAGGTTACGGATACACTCTTACGAATCCCCTTCCCTTCCCTGCTATTATCATCATCATCATCATCGTCATCATCTTCGTCGACCGTTCCGCGGATGCACAATTACTCTCGAAAAATATCGTCGCTCGGAATGAGTGTAGTTTTTGTGGCCGCTTTCGCCAAATTTACGGTTATGTCAAAGTTGGTATCGTACCTATCGCCGTGGTACGACCATGGGCGGTACTTTTGGGTTTTTTTTGGGAGGGGGGGAAATATGTGGTCTTTATGTGAACGTTTGTCAGTCAAATGTTGCGTCAATGAATCTTTCATGTAATAATTTCATTCTTGAAAATTGTCAGCAGGGAATTTATCGTAATGATTATAATAATAAGAATAACAATAATAATATTTATTCATTCCGTTCAGATCGATATAAGTGTAGTTAGTATATTTTGAGAATAAATATCAGTCATGTTTAGGTTTACTTCAGACAAAGCTAGACTGTGTTCCTAAAATATAAAAATATAAGAATATAAGAATATAAAAATATAGAAATATAGAAATATAGAAATATAGAAATATAGAAATATAGAAATATAGAAATATAGCAATATAGAAATATAGAAATATAGAAATATAAAAATATAAAAATATAGAAATATGAAAATATAAAAATTTTTTATACAAAGATAGTTTATTAATATTTATTTTTTAGCATTATTTTTTATACTTCAGAGTTGCGATTTTGAGGCCTTAATGGATCGTTTTTTATTTTTTTTAATTGTTGAATAGCTCAAAAAGCATAAATCGGGCCCATTTCAAATTAGAAAAATAAAAAATGGATATGCTTTGTTCTCTATGTGTATATTCAGGTTTTCAGAGGAATTTCAAAAAGAACAAAATTGACTTTTCGAAAATCCTAACTTCTAAAAATCCCCTGAAAAATACCTGAAAATATCCAACTGAAAGTTGATCCGCATAATTTTTTTTTTTTTGAATAATCGTAAAGAATGTTTCTTTTTTTTTTTATCAAGCGTACAACTAGATTCTAGCAGATTCGACGAACAACTCGATTTTTTTTGACCTCATAACTGTCGATGCCTTAGTCTGATACGATTTCCACTGCCGAAACAACAAAATTATATGCGTTAGGCCGTTAGGCAATCATTAAATCACTTCCATTTGAATTTGGTTTGAATTTACGCGCGTGTGGCCGTGCTCCAAGAAAAATTATCCCTGATTATATAGTAGGAACGTTGTATGTGTTTATGATCTGTCGGAATTCATTACTTTACTGATTTTTTCTCGGGAGATATTGCTTCATCGCTTCTCGATTACTGCAGCTGTAAATGTTTTTTCGTCTACTGTTTTCATTGAATTTAAATTTTTTGCGGAAGTCCTTCCGTGACGAAAAGGGGCGAGAACGCGTTGAGAACGAACCATCGACAATTAGAGATCTGTGAAGGAATTAGTGATTTTGTATACAAACTGCGTCGAGGAATGTACCATTTTGATTTACGATGCACGGTTCGCGTTGAATAATTCCTCACAAAACGCCTGCCGCCTGTTTCAGCGACAACATTGTGTACTTATTCCTATTCACACCCAGTAAACAATATTGTATAGATGGCTACGTTCGCACTCAATTCGTCGGAAACGTAAATAGGAAATTCCAAACGTCGCCTCTAAAATGCGCGATTTATGACATTTACACGGCGACGTTGCGGTACGAAAAATAGATGTCTCATAAATTCAAACGCTACAACGTTTGAGGGACTCAGACTACAAGAATACAATCTCGGAATCGTGGGTAGATACATGTGTTCCTCGGTATACGGCGGGTACAAAGCATTCGATGAAAGACAATGCATGGTGAAGAGGCATCAAATATTCCCGAAGAAAAAAAAAATAAGATCAAACCAAATCGAACTTAGGGTTGGGTATCATGAAACCCGATTTGTTTGTTATGAATTTTTCACTCTAAGAGATATATAACGTAGAATAATTCATATATTTTCAAATATCATCCTGTATATCCGTCAAAAACGCAACAAGGCATTTTTTTATACCAGATATGGAATGGTCTATTTACAATTTGTCGTGAATCACCCTGTATAGTGGAGACTACTATTTTCATTGTTCCACTGCATACTAGGGACATTTGAAAATTTAATACTTGACGTCATTTCCCCAAAAATAGTAGAGGAAATGGATACTGCAGTTAATTTGGAATACTTAGATATCTAAATAATTATAAAGGCCATCCGTATTTTTTTGCCGTAAACATAATTCCATACGTCACACGAAGCCATCGAGTATTAAAAACAGGGCGCCATCTTGACATTCCGACTGCCAGCGACAAGGGAAGAAGACAGCTGCTTTGAAAAAAAAAATCTTCTTGAAAAAATTATTTTAATCTTCATTGTAATTATTTAAACTGTTAAGTGACCTTGCTAGTTTGTGATGTTACTATGATTTTGTGAATATAACTGGAATTAAAAAAGTGTCATAGAATTTTAGCTAAGGATGGTATGTTTTTAATTTGGAATACCGAAAGAGAACATAATAAAAGGAGGTTCTTGTAGTGGTTATGAGTCTGGTGTGTATATTAGCGATTACTGCAAGAATAGTAACTAAGAATAATAAACTATAAGTTAAAAGTAAGGACTAATCTGTGATTATTTCGACTGATTACTTAATTAGATGTTATTTTAGTTTATTTTGTTCAGAAAAGTTTGATTACTAAAGGTCTTAATACTATAAAACTATTACAAAGATAAGAAATCTATTAGTTTCTGAGGAAAATTGTTATCGAATATAAAAAAAGTGAAAATCTATTATATAATTTGGAATACTATAATATATTCCAAATTACCTGCACCCTAAGTCAAATCTCGATTTTGGAGTTTTTTAGTTTGAAAGACATTTTGATAAGCTTTTTGGTTTTTGTTGTTTGATTTTTTTATTATTTAAGTTTTATAATTTGTGGTTCATTCAATGTATTTTTGTAGACCCACCCCTTTCGTATTAAAATTTATCCTCAAAAAACAAACTAGTATTCCAAATATGCTGCATTTCCTATATTAAGTTGTTGCAAAATTTTTTAAACACTAAAGCATTTCAACAACTCTTGGTTTATTTTTTTTTAAGAACGCTCATGACGATTCAGACGTTTGAAAAATAATATTTGAGAGTTGGTATTCCTGATTTAGCACTTTGGGCGCTCATGGATGGTTCGACGAACTCAAAGAACTGAATAATTAGTAATTTCCTGCGTTTTTTGCCACATTTACTGTTACCGAAATAATGTAAATCGAATCGTTTTATGCATATTGCTTCGTTTTCTACGTTGCCTATCAATTTATAATTAATTTTTTTGGCGGCGTCTATCGTTATCTCACAGTATGTGATTTGTTCGAGTCCAATTAGAATTGTGTGGATTTATGGACGCTTTAAAGGAAGTCCGATACGATGGTCAAAATATTCGAGAGGAATTCTAGAATTTCCACTGGATAATCAACTCGAACGGCTCAGGAATTTTTATTTTCTTCGCGATATCCAAATAACATTTTTGAAATTTTTCATCCTCTACTGATACGTCATCATCTTGTCGGATTACTAAAATGGCGGAAAGACAGCTGTCAACTTTGTTTTTTTTCATGAACCTCAACATTTTCAACCTGTACACCCCCTAAGATCGTTAGTTACGCCGCTGGGCAGTACTCAAACGTCCGAAAGCAATAACTTCATTGATCGATCATCTTCTCGAACTCAATCTATGATTTATGAGAGATAGCTATTTCCTGATTGGATCGTTGTGCGCTTCAATTGCGGATAACTTTGCGTATTTATTAGACAACAATGCATATCCAGCAGTCACATATTGTGTTATTCAGATGGGTTGTAAATAAATGGGTACTGTTATTTCTACGCTACCACGAAATGTTTACTAGGTGATTCTAGCGATGGATGTTGGTAGAAATTAGTGTTCTAAAGGTGCAAATCATCCTCTCAGGAATGTTTATTTTCACAAGACTTTTCATCCATTGGCTTCGTTCGAGTGTCACGAAATTAATTTCCAGTGGCAACGGAATACCATTCATTTATTTTCAATGCAATGAGAGTTTATACAGCTAGCGAAATGCAATAAGGATTGCTTGTTTGTTTTGTTAATCTCACACAAAAATGTTTGAAGTGTGACCAACCACCAGCGCCAGAAAAATATTTCAACAGTGTTGCCCAGCTGTATTCACATACATTCACTTATAGGAAGGATATATCGTTCTTAGTTTGCATTTCAAGCCATTAGTTCATTCATTAAACTACCTTTTTTTCAATGTACTGTCAACTGTCCAAATGGCAACATGATCAGCAGTTGGGACGTCATGAGAAGCGTATTCTACAGCAAACATTTCATATACATTTTCAATCATATTATATTCGAATTGAATTCATTAGTTAGTGATCTCGCGAATTCTCTTCATGAGCTATTATTTTTTCTCGTTCCAACACCCTGTATACCAGGTAATGACCGACCTTGAAACGGCCTTGCACGCTAACGACGGGGTCAAACGGGGACAAAATACCACAGGGCTGCTTGCTCTATTCCAAGTCGAACGAATGTATCATCGTTCGCTAATAATGTTTATTCTTCTTCTTCTTATCTTTCGCGATTACTAGGCGCCGTTGTATAAATGATAGCGCTGTTGCCAAATGCGAGTGGTAGATATCTCTGTGCCAGTGCCGATGGTATTTTTTCGAAAATATACCACGATATCCAAGACGTTGGGAAGTGTGCCCAGATTTTTTCAAAATTTCAGGAAAATCCGTAGATGCCCCAAAAGTAGTAGAGCTGGCAACTCTGCTGAGGTTTTTCGGATGCACTATTTTTCATCATTTATACAGGGTGTTTTAGAATTGCACGGCAATATTTCAGGGACGTATTCTCTGGTACAAAATAAGGAAAAAAGTTTATTAGCGCAGTTTCAAAGTGTTGAAAGTTGGAAAAAATTTGGTTTTTATTTTATTGTGCTTGATCCACTTTGAACAATTCCTTTGAACATGTCAATACATTTCTTTTTTATTTAATTTGAGGCTTTAATTAATGTCAAATATCGAAATATAAACATTTCTGAGTATGTAACTTTGGGACAATTTACAAATTAATTAATTTCTGAGGAAACTGAACGGAATTCGACCAAAAGTCAAGAGGGACAAAATTTAGGTAATAGGTTGAAGAACTGAAAAAAAAATATTGAAATTCACCAGTGGCGTACGAGAAAGTTTTTCTTGAGGCTTTTATGAACTGAGACCTTGGAAAATGCAACACCCTGTATGGTATTTGGAAAACATTTACTCTCATATTAAGCAGCACCTATTGCTTGATACTCATACAAAATTTGAGAGCTCTATCTGCAGTAGATCGAGCACAATAAAATAAAACCCTAATTTTCTTTTAACTTTCAACACCCTGTAACTCCGCTAATAATCGAGATCGGACACATGTTTATAGGAACTTTTTTCCTTATTTTGTACCAGAGAATACGTACCTGAAATATTGCCGTGCAATTCTGAAACAGCCTGAAACATGCTCGAGTCAAATTTTTGATTTCGTCAATGCCTGGGGGCGTTTTTTTTTGATGAATATTCACTCGAGGGAGCTGATGTGGCCGATTCGCTAGCACTTCCTCATCATCGACTTAATTAGTAGCTATCGCACTGTGAACAATGAATTTTATAGGTCTTCAAGATGGTATAATATGTCGTTTAAATCTCGCGGTCCGAAGGATACCTCGATTAGAGCGAAGATAATTTCCATCGCAGCACATTATAAGGGCAATTCCATGTCGATACGACCGACAGGAGACAAGCTATAAAACTAGCGGCTCTATTCGTTTTCCTACCAGGTGGCACTTGGTGTGTGTGTCTGATGATGATTGCTAGAGTTGGTACGGAGACGTGACAACTGACAACCTCTGGTTATATTGAAAATTGAAAAAAAAAAAAACATTTTTTGTGCATATTTTCAAAGTTCAGATTATCAAGAATATGCTCTTGGACGGATTTTTCAAAATTCGAGTTATTTTGGGAGATACAGGGGATTTTGTGACGTGTTTTCTCAAAACTGCTTTTCTTGAGGTGGTTGACACTATATCTCAATTTCTATATGACATATTCCCTTGAAATTTTGTGAGAATCTTCTTTATACATCTCTTTATTGCCTGGACCTTGAATTTTGATTCCAAGTATTTTAAGAAAGTTTGTATAGCTCGAGAAACAGGGATTTCAAAATGTTTTTTTTTCAAGTGGACGCCATTTTATGAATTATTTTTTTGAATTTTCCGGCTGTGGTCCAAGCGATAGCGACATCTTTACTGATTGAGCATTTTTTTTATTTCTTCGATTTGAACCAGGGAGCAACCCCATTCATGGGCCTGTCCTTTGACGACTTTTTGACATTTTTTATTTTTTTTCATATACATAAAGAATCAACATTATTTAAAAAATATTTTTGATTTTTTTGATCCCAGTTTGGAAAATGCCCAAAAAGTAGACCTCAATACCAGAATACTCCCTTAATCTATGAATTATTTCAGTATTTATATTTCTAAATATCAAAAGTCAACGAAAAGGTTGTTTCTTATTCAGTATAAAATTCTGCATCCAGTCTCATCCTTCCTTTTCCCATAAAATTCGACAAGAATTTCGCACTACTCGTCACATGGAATTCACAACACCCGGTACACAAAATTACCATGAAAAAAAAAAGAAAACCAGGGGGTAGTTGGAAATATACGTGAAGATCCTGTGCACGCATCCCGTGCACACTACACCAAGAAATTACAGAGAACGACCTTGCCTTACCGTCTATACCGTACTCGGGGCATCAAATAATTCCATTTAATTATGATGCAGACGCGTTCGGTGCCTCTTAAGTGAAAACACTTTTCAATCAGCCGCAGCCGGATAATAGTTATCAAAAGCAATTTATATGACACTTCTGTTGGAGATTGAGCGAGGCGTCTATATTCAGCGCTTGGTTTTTTCCATGCTGCTTTTTGCTAGAAACGGCGGGATGGTCACGAACGCTTCGTGAAGTAATGCGACCTTGAAAGTGCGATTTTTTTTTTCTTGACAGAATGAGATATTGAATTAAATTAGAATAAACAGACAGTTTTTTTGATCATGTAAACAAAGTCATAGTTTTGCGTTTGATTTTCCAGTGAACTTCGCGACTTTGTTATCGCATCAAAAGGTGCCCTCTAGCGGTATTATACGGAATCAAACACATCTCAAACGAGGTGGAATCGATGAAGCAATCAATGCTCTTTCCAACAAGACTAAGTTCGTCGAAATCCGTCGGGTCGTTTAGGAGTTACAGCGGTTTATTTGAGATAACCTTGAACTTTCCCCACTTCTTCATTTCTATTGATACGTCATGAAGTTTATGACAAAAGTTGTGCCAATGAAGGTCATCTTTGAGATTCTTGCATATATTTGGTAACTTTATAGGTATATTTCGATGAAAAATCACTTTGAAAGTTTCAGATGACGATCACGCCCTTTTTGAAATAAATAAAAAATAGTTTATTCAAATTGAATTGTACCTTGTACAGGGTAAGAAATTTTCGATTTTTGTCGAGGGTAACTCGGTAACTAAAGGAGGTACAAAAATGAACGTGTCAAGAGTCTGCGAGGTGCTTCGTGTCACGATCCCGGATTGCAATTCACCGACCAAAAAAACAAAAAAGTGCTCCTCCGTTTAGTATATTCAATAAATATAGTTTAAATGAGTCCGTTCTGATTGCATACGCCCTAGCACGCAGTAGGCCTTGCATAAATCACTGCGCGTTTCGCTAATATATGCCCAGCTGAATTATCACTAAATAAATACTCTTTTAAATTATACTTCGTACATTGACTAGTCGTCTATCGTATAAATAACACGCAGGCAGTAACACCTACGTTTTTCACGTCATGCCAACAAAAAAAAAAACAAAAAGTTAATGCGAAACAAGACCCAAGAATATCGATAATTTAATCGAGCCTAATGACTACGAAACTATCCTTGCGGCACACCTGCGGTGATGAAACCCATAAATTCATGGAAAATTATAACAATTGATTCAAAGCAGTTTGATGATGAAATAGCCAAACCAACTTATTGAAAAGTCCAGTCCAAATTGCCAAACTATTTTCTCGTGAAAAACTGTCACTTTTTTATCTTGTGATTTCTAGAAATGTCATTTGTCAATGTGGTTTGTGGTTTTTGTATTGTTATTTTGGGAAAAACGAATAAATGCAGGTGCGCCATGTTTAGGCACTAACTTTGTCATCCTGGAGCTGTCAAAAAAATTAATATGTCATGGTTTCACGTGTTCTATGGTTACGTTGTTTACTAACCTAACATTTTTTGACCAAATTTCCCAAAAGAACTGATTCGAAAGCTTCAATTTTGTGTCTAACATTGAAACCGTAAAAGCAACCAAATCTTCATCTATTCTCATGGAAATTACAACGAAAGGACTCGAAGAGAAATTTTTGATACATGTTGAATTAACATTTTCGAGGGAAATTCATGAGTTCGTGATCTAGCCTATAGGTGAACGCTGCATTTGAAGTATCTCGACCATTTCCATTGTCGAGCAGTGTATGTGTGCGTAAGCATGTATGTACCTAATGCTTCGTAGCAAACGAGGTTAATGAAGCTCATGGTAGCAAGCATACTCAGGTGCACCGGCGCCATCAAGTGGAATGTTCGATAATCATATTTATGAGGCAGCAGTTGGTACCCATGGTCGAGATTGGAGCAGATATATTCATTCCATCAGACGTTGTATCAGACTTTCCATTTTTCTTCACTGGTGTGATTTAAATTAAGAACGAATGCGTTAGGATTTAGCTTCGACGTTGAATGTTTGTCGATATTTTTTTCAACGCTTTTTTTACCATTTTCAGGACGGATGTTTCGATAAATAAGGGAAATTATCATTATTGTTATTTTTACTATCGCTCTTATTATTATTATACAGTGAGGACCAAAAGTCCGCCGCCCCCCTGTAACTTCTTCATTCTACATATTACAAAAAAAATGTTGAAAACATAAGTTGTAGGGGTTCATTCGATCTCCTCAATGGTTTGAGTTTCATTTATACAGAGTGTCTCAAATAAGCACGGTGACTTGGAAGTTAATTTTTTCAAATGGGACACCCTATATTTCATTGCATTTTTACATTCTACGTTGAATTCTGAACAAGTTTGATAAACGGTTTTCTATCATAAAAGTTAACAATTTTGGACTTATGAACACTTGTAAATAATTATTTCGACTACTTTTGCGCCAGTTCAATGAGAAAATCGTAACAAATGGATCACAATGTATTCCACTTCCCTATCCTAACTTTTTGGAAGCTATCCAATGTTGCAAACTGCTGATGGCACCATGTGTAACTTACCTCGTCGTACCATTTTACAATTGTTAGAGTTGTTGAATCTCACGAAAAACTAGTACAAATGAAGTTGAAACATTTTTTTAACAAATAAGGTAGTCCATAAATACAGATCAAGAATCATTAGAAACTGAAGAGATATTTTAATTTATAACTAAAAACGGTGAGTCCACCATGCATTTCTTGACACATAAAAAATTATTTACAAGTGTTCATAAGTCCAAAACTATTAACTTTTTTGATAGAAAACCATTCATCAAACTTGTTCAGAATTCAACGTAGAATGTAAAAATGCAATGAAATATAGGGTGTCCCATTTAAAAAAATTAACTTCCAAGACACCGTGCTTATTTGAGACACTCTGTATAAATGAAACTCAAACCATTGAGGAGATCGAATGAAACCCTACAACTTATGTATATAACAGTTTTTTGTAATATGTAGAATGAAGAAGTTACAGGGGGGGCGGCGGACTTTTGGTCCTCACTGTATATATAAATTTTCGAAATTAATTTTCTCATCTGAATTACAATGTAAGATAACGCCCATGGAAAATTAGGCGATTTTTTCAAAATTTTTCAGTAGAAAAAACTCGATAGAATGTAATGACGTGTTTTGAACTATATTTTGAAATTTTTTTTCCTAAAAAAATATATATATATTAAAGAATAACGCAGTTATGTGTTGTCTTCGGAGGTACTCAATTTCAATTTCTCTTTGAGTTATGATGAATTTTAACGAATGGCATCGAAAAATACCCAAAAAACAAATTATTTTGCTTGCTACACACCCTGTACAAATGCCTGTTTCCGTTGCAGATCCGCAGTTGCAGTCCCAACCCGGCTACCGATCGGAACTGCAAGAACGCGCTTTGGTCGTCAGCCTGCAGATGTTCAACCTCATCCTCGAACGGTGCATAATCATCTTGCAAGAACACCAGGACGCCCACGAGAACGCCCCCTTGGCCACTTTGCCGCAAGACGCCAACGTCTTGCTGCCGGCCGTCAAGATTTGGTGCGACTGGATGTTGTGTCACACTGACATTTGGAATCCACCACCATCCACGAGAGATTTCAAAATTGGGTGAGTTGGAATCGATGAGAACATGGCCCCCAACGGGGCTCTTGGCAACCATCAATTTGGGGGCCCTTTTTTTCACGTTCGTTCCCTTCTTTTTTCGTATAAAAATTACAAACTTATATCTTTCATAAACATTTTGTTGTCCCAATGTAATAATATCAATAAAAGTACTATCTACATTTTAAACATGTCGTTTTTTACATTTGTTTTTGGGCAAATACATCAATTATATCATCAATATCGATTTCGTTCAATGAATCTGACTCAATGCAGTCAATTGAGTTTTATTTATTTGAGTAAAATTTATTTTCAGTTCTGATTATATTTCTTTCTCACTCTGGATGAGAATATGGAAATTGTCCCATTATGTTACAATTCAAAATCAATTGGATTTATTATTATTATTGTTCAAAAAATATTCAAGCGATGCTTCAAGTGAGAAGAGACGAAATTGAAGTTGATGCAAATTTTCAAACAAACCATTTGGATTATATGAGCCTAATTTTGATATTCTAGCCATTTGTTTTCATGGTCTGAGCTCCACATACAGTGTGTAACTAAATAAGTGTAAAAAATATGAGGGGGTGCTTCCTCATCGAAAAAAACATTGGATCTTTCACACAAAGAAACTTCATTGGAGCCTCCCATGTTAAGATACAGCCCTTTGAAGGGGGTTACAGTACTGAAATTAACTTGATATTATCGACTACCAAAAAGACACTCAGCCAGTAATTCATTTGGTTTAGGAGTGGAAAACGCAACCCCTCAAATTCATTTCCAATGTAACTTTTTGTTTTATTTCTTGTTTATCATTTGAAAATTTATTTTCGATAGCATGTTTCACTAAACAAAAAATGCCCCTTGTATTTTTTGCCCAAAATAAACCAGTTTGCAGCAAAAAATTATTTTACTACCTGCATTGAATAATCTTTTTCGAGATTCTACTGTAGTCTTTGACACATCTGAGGATTATTCGTATAGAAATTTGAAATAAAAAATATTACAATACTTTTTGTGCAGTATTTTCTACAATTTTATGCAATGGTGGTTGTTATTCAATTGCATCAATTTTGCTCCAGATGCCCAGGAGATACTTGGAGCAGACTAGCATCCCTCATGAATTTGCTGGAGAAGATGGACCAATCTGCAGCTGCAACTTTCATCAAAGATCCCAGAGAAGGTGAGTGTGTATTCCAACATCACTTTCCCAAAACAGTTTTCTTGTGTGATTTTTTTCAGGCAATTCAATCTCTTCTTTACGTTTTCTATTTTATGGATTCAAAGCTATAAATGTCTGGTTTGAATTGAAGAATGACTGATCACTTCCTGTACCAAAAAAATCCAGTCCACTCACGGTGGCACTGACCCCATTCAATTTTATTTATCTTTTCCTTTGGCAGGTCTGCGCGCCGTCCATATTATTAATATTCTCAATGTGGGAACGTGTTATTCTTATTCTTTGTTGTCGGACGCTTTATTTGCATTTCACACGTTGATACGAATAACACTAAGTTGTCTAGGTTAGGTTCGGAGGAGTTTGTTTGAATTATGCTAATTGTATTCAGGCATGCAAATATCTACTTCATTTTCACTGCCTCGCACTGTGTGATTTGTTTAGTCACGATTTATTTCCTATCAGATATCTTTGACGAGAAAAAAAAAACTAGTCTTATCGGTGATGATGTCATCGAGTGGTCGTCGATAATCATCTGCAAAGGTACGAAGGAATGATATTTTATTTAGCAAAACCGGTTGTACCGGAAGAAGGTATCAGTCTGCTTATGTCGATTCTCCGTTTAATTTTATCGATGCTTTTTTGTGAATTTTTTTCGCACAATTTTGGAACCGTTGGATTCACCGAAAAAAAATCTCAAGTTATGTTTATATATAAGTTTTATTTTCTGATATATATAATTATTATGGTTTGGGCGACAATTGGAAAAAAAATTCTAGAATTTTCTGCAATTTTTTAGATTTATTTAGTGTGATTTCTACTACTTATAAAAATCTAATCGTTTTTTAGATTTTCGAAATTATCTGTCATGGTTGAGTTGCTTGGAGATCACAACAGGTTTCATCATGGAAGAGGAATTGGTTTCCTTATAGAGTAGAGTATACTGAGGCTTCGATAATAGGTGGTCAAAAATAAATTGATGATTTTTTTTAATGACTGAATCTTTTTTTGTGGTTTTATTATTTTTTTTCAACAAGAAAAATGACAAAAATTATTCAGCTCTTTTCTGCAATGTCTCGAGTATTTTTCTGGTAATTTTCAGGTCCACAGAAATCAGTTGAAAACATCCGGCTAGCATTTTGTGCTAGACCGGTGTGATTTATGTTTGTTTTCGAATCAGTAGTTGAAAACCGTGTTCTTCAAATATATAACCACTTCTAATGACGGTAATGCGAAATTCCCAATATTTACTGTTATCGTCTATTGGGAATTCTTCCGGTAGCGACCGTTAGAGGAATTCGAGGATTGCTCGTCAAGTCAATTTCGAATCGAAATCCCATCGAATCATGCCACATGTAATCGATTTGCATATCGAAGACGACATTGTGATTGGAATAAATCAACGTCCGAATACGATTGCTATTGAAAAACATAACATTCTTGTGGAGCAGAAATTAGTAAATGGTGCTCGGACGCTGAGAAAAATTGTTTGTAATTCGGAATGGAACGGTAGAAATTGCTCAAGCATAAATTATTTCTTCAATCGACCAATTTGCTGCTCGGGCTAGATTGAATTTGAGATATTTTAGCACCAAGGGGAAAATGGACGATTATTTTTTTCATTTAAGATTGTAGAATCACGTATATTTTTATCCTAAACGGTTTTTTTTCAACGAAAAAAATGTCTCACCCATTTCACACCGTCCCCTTAGCTGCCCCCTCATTTTTTTCGAATAGTAGGGGGGTCGTGCGATACATCGTTGGGAAGGATTTTAGAAGTGGATTTCTAAAATTATTTTTTTGAATTTTTCAAAAATTTTCTGGTGACTTTGGTGACCACACATTGAACAGAAAAAGGAATAATTTATCAAGGTGATGGAGAGTGTATGTTCTAAATGTTTTCAAGAAGTTTGAACTATATCACTGTAGAATCGAGAAATGTAATAATATACAGAGTGTTCCGGTTTGACTGAAAGTGATAATCAACCGAAAATATTCGAATGTGCTATGGCTGAAACCAAAATGAGTTGAGGTTGATTGCCCTTTTGAGTATCGCTTAATTCCTGGATCGATTGCTGGTACATTCACCTCGAGATGGTATTACATGTCTGGGAACTCCATCGTAACCGATTATTTCAACGAAAATGCCATCACTGTTCTTCCCAATCAACAGCCCAAAAGATGAAAATCAATCCTAATTACCGGGTACGGACCATTACCGAATTTTTTCCTGCATCTTTGGCGATGTGTTTTTTTTTTCATTTCGAACAAATTGCACTTGCGATCGGACATGCAGTGCAATTTGGGCAGTGCGATCGAACGTCGGATGTACTTACGTCGAGTATTTTTCGCAATTTGTACGCGATTAACCTGTTATTTGATTCTTGTATTCGGCCATTAGTGTAATGGTGCGAAATTTTCGATTTTCTTACTGATAACCTCTGGTGGGTTGAAGAATTTAAGATCGTGATTGATCTGAGATTGAAGAATTTTGACGTCTTTGTGATTCATGAACAGTTTTATTATATTTTCCATCTTTCATTTTCAGGACGATAGAGGAAATGCAGCATATTTGGAATACTAGTTTGTTTTTTGAGGATAAATTTACATACGAAAGGGGTGGGTCTATAAAAATACATTGAATGAACCACAAATTATTAAACTTAAATAATAAAAAAATCAAACATAACAAAAACCAAAAAGCTTATCAAAATGTCTTTCAAACTAAAAAACTTCAAAATTGAGATTTGACTTAGGGTGCTGGTAATTTGGAATATATTATAGTATTCCAAATTATATAATAGATTTTCACTTTTTTTATATTTGATAACAATTTTCCTCAGAAACTAATAGATTTCTTATCTTTGTAATAGTTTTATAGTATTAAGACCTTTAGTAATCAAACTTTTCTGAACAAAATAAACTAAAATAACATCTAATTAAGTAATCTGTCGAAGTAATCACAGATTAGTCCTTACTTTTAACTTATAGTTCACAGATAAACACACCAGACTCATAACCACTACAAGAACCTCCTTTTATTATGTTCTCTTTCGGTATTCCAAATTAAAAACATACCATCCTTAGCTAAAATTCTATGACACTTTTTTGATTCCAGTTATATTCACAAAATCATAGTAACATCACAAACTAACAAGGTCACTTAACAGTTTAAATAATTACAATGAAGATTAAAATAATTTTTTCAAGAAGATTTTTTTTTCAAAGCAGCTGTCTTCTTCCCTTGTCGCTGGCAGTCGGAATGTCAAGATGGCGTCCTGTTTTTAATACTCGATGGCTTCGTGTGACGTATGGAATTATGTTCACGGCAAAAAAATACGGATGGCCTTTATAATTATTTAGATATCTAAGTATTCCAAATTAACTGCATTATCCCAAATATGCTGCATTTCCTCTACAGGAAATGAAAATAAAACCCCAATCATTATTTTTGAGTTCAAATTCTCCTCTAACGGTTTTTTCTTCATCTGCAAAATCTAGAACCATTTTATCTGTGAGAAATAATAATAGACGTTCCCAAAATATTTCACTGTTTCTGGAAAATCTCCAAATTCGAAGAATCTCAGATGTCGAAGCATCCAAACCCTCATCGATATTCCCCACTCGTTCCAGGATACGAGCCGGTCTGGCTGCCCGAAGACAACGTGCTGAGCGGCTTCACGCCTCTGACGTACAGCATCTCGGCGGATCCGACTTACGCGCCCGCCGAGCTGGACCTCGAACTCACGCACGTCTCGTTGCGTCTAGCTCGGCTGCTCTTCTTCGGCACCGTGTACCTGTGCGGCGTCGATCCGCCCGTGCTCAAGCTGGAGATCGAGGACGGCCATCGGGAGTACGTGTCCGTCGTCAGCACGTCGGCCAGCAGCGATTCGCCGCCAGTGGCCGCCGTTCAGTTGGTGAGTTGTGTTTTTTTTTTTTTAGTGGGGAGCGTTAGGTGAAAGGGCGACAGATAGAACGGCGCCAAATGAAAGAGTACTAGGTAAAACGGCGTCAGATAAAAGGGCGACAGATGAAACGGCGCCAGATGAAAGGGTAACAAGTAAAACGACGTCAGGTAAAAGGGCGTCAGATAAAACGGCGCCAGATGAAAGAGAACTAGGTGAAACGGCGCCAGATGAAAGGGCAACAGTTTAAACGGCGTCAGATGGAAGGGTTTCAGGTAAAATGGCGTCAGGTAGAAGGGCGACAGATGAAAGGGTACTAGGTAAAACGGCGTCTGGTAAAAGGGCGACAGATGAGATGCCGCCAGATTGAACGGCGTCAAATAAAACGGCTCCTCCAGATGATATGTCGCCAGATCAAACTGTACATTATGAAACGGCGCCAAATGAAAGGGTACTAAGTAAAACGGCGTCTGGTGAAAAGGCGCCAGATATAACGGCTCCAAATGAAAGGGTACTAGGTGAAACGGCATCTGGTGAAAGGGCAACAGATAAAAAAAACGGCGTGAAGGGCGTCAGCTAAAACGGCGTCAAGTAAAATGGCTCCTTAACAGATTAAATGGTGCTAGGTGAAATGGCGCAAGATGAAACGGCGCAAGGTGTCACTGTCAGGAAAATATTCATTCTTCATGATTAATCAATTTAGCACAGAAAATTCGCTGATGATCTAAACTTCTATGCTTTGATGAAATGCATAATAAAATTAATTTTTTAAATTGAAAAATAATATTATCAATCATGGGTTTAAACTAAAATCGAAAAGACTACCACCCAAACATGTAACTACTAATGATAACAAAAGTATCAAGCATATTTCAGGCCAATTTCAAAGTGAAGAAGATAATTTGAGAAGAACCTGCTCCTATTGATAAATTGTTATTGACTTTTCCGAATTTTTCTATAAGCACATAGAATTTGGTTTTTACTTTGGCCAGAAGAAACTCAATGATAGTTATTTGACACATTCGAAAACATAAAAAATCAACAAAAGCAGCTTCTATGAGGTTTCAGAAAAATTGCCTTTCTATTCAATTTTCTTTATAGGAACAAGACGATGCTGTTTTGTTGGAGGCTTTCAGTGAAGAGGAAAACGACGAAGAAAATGAACAAATCACAGCGAATGCTTCCAATGAGATACGGGATCTTCTGTCGAGAAAAGTGGAACTGGAAAAACGACAACGTAATCAAGACTTGCACATGCAAAGAGTCAAGGTAAGTTTCGAATTGTATTTTTTTTTTCTGAAACAATTCTCATTCGTGCATCAATCATTGACAGAAAACATCGACAAAATAAAATATATATTAGCATAAGGTATGGTTTATTTGAGAAATTGTAATAATATATAACATAGCACAAAGGGAACTTTTTACAAACAACAGACTTGCAGTTACATGTATAGGTCTAAAAACACTACCTTGAGGAACTCTGATATTAATTAAATATGCCAGTTAGTTTTATGTTTCCTTTCGATTCTAAACCCAATTTAGGTTTCGATTTTTTTTTAACCAATTGTTGTCTGGATCAATTTTGAATTTAGTTATTGACAACTGAACCGATGACTTTTGACTGATTGTTTAGCAAATGTCATTCTTCTCGATGTACTCCATATATTTTCCACAGTTTTTTTTCCCAATTGTATCCTATGATCAGCTTGGTGTATGAGTTTTTCAAATTCGAGTCGTGTAAGGCCGATTTCAGTGTTAGACACAACTAACACTAAAAGTTTGAGATGATGATGAGGTCGCACGTTTTCAAAGACACATCCTTAGGGGACAACCCACGACGTCGTTTACATCCCCACAAGTCGATACGTGTACAATACGGTGTGTTTTCTGTTTGTGTGTGTGCAGCACTGTCTGACAAGTGATTTATCGGCCGACAAGTATCCGTACATTATCAAAGCTTAATCGTAGGAATGTCGCGATGTCGAACCCGGCTTCTACCATTTTCTTCTTCTCTACTGAAACCGGCATAATCGGCGGTTCTACTGGTTTAACGGTAAAACCGCGCCACAAAGATCGGGATACGAAATTGTCGAGGAATATCGAGGGCGTTTTGGGCAGGTCAGGAGTCGCCCATTTTCTGGCGTTTATCGATATTCAGTTTAGTTGTTTCGATTCAATTGATTTTGTGACAAATTAGCTGTTATTTCATTGAAACTTTTCCATTTATTATTGAAATTAGATTATTCGGGATCCAATAGAGTTGGCAACAGTCAGTTCTAATTTTTTTTCTGAATTGAATACAAATATGTCAATTCCTTCATCTAAACCAGGGGGGGCGTGGAGAAAGTCCAGGGGGGGCGTGACACCCAAATGAAATAAATAAAAAGAAGTACAAAAATAATTTCCTCAGATTTTTTAAATAAATGAGTTTTCAAAATTGTCTTTGTAATGTTTCAATTTCCACGTTTTTTTCACCAATTTCCACGCTTCCACATAAAGAATATTCACTTGACATAATGGTATCAAATGTATCAGTACCTAATTATATTCGTTTTTCATGTAATATTTGTTTTAATTTTCACCATACGTACAATAATTATTTCGATCACTGCATTCAACATGCAGTGATCGAAAAATCTACCTACTCACCGTATCAAGCAGGCACATACTTCTACAAGTAGGAGTTGGTATGTTCGGCATCGTGGAAATAGGGTATCTATTGCAAAATGGAAAGCTGATATATGTAGGGGGGCGTGGGGGATCTCCAGATAACCAGAGGGGGGCGTGGTACAAAAAAGTTTGGGAACCCCTGATCTAAACTGTTCAAATTGCACGTGTTCAGTAGATATTTTATCAATTTTCTGTGAAGAGTACTTGAAACTAATATAAATTTCATTAGGTTTAACTATAATAATTTTTTTATGGTACTCACGCCTTCAGGAGAGAAGTTTGATCGAATGTTTGATCAAATTCACCTATTTGAAAATCAATAATAATTAAAACTCTTCACCTCATTCACATTAATTGATATAGTCGCCATAAAATGCGGTGTTGCCAATTATTTTGAACAATTTTTTCGATTTATAAAATATTATACACCAAAATTTGAGTTCTCAGTTTAGGACAACAAAATTTCTAACTAAATATTCAATCAGCAATATTGTCATCATCAAAAAAAAATTGATAGTGGTTCCAAGATTCCTCTAGAAACTTTGGCATCGTTTTGAAATCATTGTGGAGTGTTTACATAATTATTGACGCTTTAATCTACCTACCCCGAATAAATATACTGTGAATCTACAAAAATATCTGCTTCATTGACGTCATGGAAGAAACCATCTATGCATTTCGTAAAACCAATCAATCGACTCGCATCCGGTCCTGGTTTGGCACGAAACGTCGAGAGATATTCGTCCATGTGGTCCCATTGTAACTGGTTCTCGAGCAGATTGGCTCGATATGTTCGACTGAATTCCATGACTAAGTGAACTTGTCAAAACTAACGAGCTGTGCAGTAAGAAGGAAACTCATGAACCACGAACCGCGAAAACGGAACAAGAATAACCCAGAATCGCGATGGGTTGTAGATATGTCGGTGGAACTGGTCGAAGTCGTACATTTCGCTCCGGCGTTATGTCGCAGAAAACACGGAAGAAGAAGGCTCATTTCTCCGTGCCGGTACGATTCAAATTAGTATGAATTGTCTTTTTTTTCTCAGAGGAAAGTAATTTATCTCGGTGTACCTCAAGGGCCAGTTTGAGGTCCTCTATTATATTTTCCTTATTTGCTCGGATATCTGAGAATTGTAAAAAATTGTAAGAAAACATCGATTTTACACAACTACTCAAAAATATTTTATAACAAAAAATAGGAACCTCGTAAACGGAATTATGGATGATAAATATTGAAAAAAAAAATCATTCAATGAGTCTCAAAGTCAAATTCATCTTGGTGTACCTCAAGGGCCAATTTGGGGTCCTCTATTATATTTTCCTTATTTGCAAACGATTCTGCTTCAATCCATAGTGGTACTAATGAAAAATAATTCATGATTTTCGGACCACAAATATTTGCCGCTATACAATGTGTCACAAAAAAGTGTGATCACATAAAGATTTATTTTTTTCAAAGACATGCCATGAATTTTCTCGGATGTCTTGAGAGTTTTTATGGTTACCTAGGTATTTCAGTAATTTTATGAGCTCACTGATATTCAGGAAAAAAATTGTAACTGAAGAAAACATCGATTTTGCACAACTACTCAAAAATATTTGATAACAAAAAATAGGAACCTCGTGAATGGAATTGGATGATAAATATTGAAAAAAAATCATTCAATGAGTCTCATTGGCAAAGTCAAATTTATCTCGGTGTACCTCAAGGGCCAGTTTGAGGTCCTCTATTATGTTTTCCTTATTTGCAAACGATTATGCTTCAATCCATAGGGGTACTGATGAAAAATAATTTAAGAAAATTCATGATTTTCGAGCCATAAATATTTGCCGCTATAAAATGTGTCACAAAAAAGTGTGACCACATAATGATTTATTTTTTTAAAGACATGCCATGAATTTTCTCGGATATCTGAGAGTTTTCATGGTTACTTAGGTATTTCAGTAATTTTATGAGCTCACTGATATTCAGGAAAAAAATTGTAACTGAAGAAAACATCGATTTTACACAACTACTCAAAAATATTTGATAAAAAAAAATGGGAACCTCGTGAATGGAATTATGGATGATAAATATTGAGAAAAAAATCATTCAATGATTCAAAGTCAACACAGGGTGTTTTAAACTTGATGGCAAACTTCGAAGTACCATATTTTTTTTTTCAAATTGAAGCCTCTGTATAGTTTCATGTCATGCAATGCACAATTGAAGAACGAACATTTTTCCACTTATAAACCTATTAAAATTCTTATTGTGTCAAAAAACCGGAAACTCGATTTTCATTTTTTTTATTACCATTTCGAAGAATACAAAACGAAAATTCACCCTGTACAATCGCAGATACAGACGAAATATGCAAAATACAACCTCTTGACTCAATCTAATTTTTTCTTTTTCGAATGTACGACCAAGTTTTCAAACTTCATCATAAAATGCACCTGCAATTCATTTCTTTATAAATAAACTTTTCTGTTCTTTGCGTCGCATAGCGAATTTTTTTCGCGTTAGTCCACTTAAAATTCGCTCGGTGTATCATCACCTCGGCGCTAGATCCACGATGCCATCGTCGTCGTCGTCGTCTGCCTGCCCGTCTCTAAACTCTAATCGATGCCGTGGGAAAGTGCGGGCGTGCGTTCCATCCGATCACTACTTCCTAGTTATTACGGGTGTCGTTCTGTTGCCATGGCGGATAGCTGAAGCTATGCAGGCGGATTGAGATTCGAACGTACTTTACGCCATGGAATTGAATTATCAGTCACTGCTGATGATTCGGAGGAAATCGGTGAAAACGTTGCGGCAACGCTACTGACTCAATCATAGGTTGGAAATCGTTCTGACGAGTGACAAGATATGGCAAAAAATTAAGATGATACATACAGGGTGATTCACATAAGAACCGACATAGAGCAGGGGCATGTAGGGGGTCCCAAAATATGGCGATTTAACGCAACTTACCTCTATACCAAGTTGCTTCCCTAAGGAGTTATAGGCTTTGAAAGTGAAGTTATGAATTTTGAAAAAAATCAATATCTCCGTTATTCTTGGACTTGAAGCAACCAAATTTGGTACACTTTGTGGATGTATTTAGGGCGTTACTTGAGAGTAACTAGAGTTTAATTGAAATTTGTAAAAGGGGTATACCGGGTGGCGCACCATTAATATTCAACAGAATTTTGTTAACCCTTGATGGATTTCAAAAATCTTTGCTTTGTTTTGTGGGTAATTCAATTCTAAAACTTTTCTTACTCCAGTTATTTGTCGAAAAACCTCATCATTTTCATCAAAAACTCGAATAACTTAAAACGCGCGCTCTAGGTGTGTTATTTAAAATCATCGAAAATTCAAAAGTTGGCTATGAAAATAAACGTCAAACAAGTGGGTCATTTAATGTGATCAGTAGGAATTGGCTGGCAAATTATTATTTAGATACGTAACAAAATACTTAAAGTGAGTACAGATAATTTATAACTTCACTTCCAAAGCCTATAACTCCTTAGGGAAGCAACTTGGTAAAGAGGTAAGTTGCGTTAAATCGCCATATTTTGGGACCCCCTACATGCCCCTGCTCTGTCGGTTCTTATGTGAATCACCC
The DNA here is from genome assembly GCA_037013635.1 of Plagiodera versicolora. NCBI lineage: Eukaryota > Metazoa > Arthropoda > Insecta > Coleoptera > Chrysomelidae > Plagiodera > Plagiodera versicolora. The sequence continues at coordinate 1,854,338 of CM072988.1, forward strand.
TGTGTATTTTTTTCAAATAATAATTAGATCGGTCATAATGATGAAATATGGGGTTTGTGTTTTAGTACATACTAGCAGCTCTAACACGCGACCAGTGTTAGCAGTTGTGACGTCATAAAGAGCTTCGTTTTCATAGTGTTGTTATAGCGGAGTAGTTTTTGGTTATTTCTCGAAATTCTCCAGACTTTTATGATTATCACGATCTCGTTTATTCTAAAATTCTCGAGGAATTCTTGCCTGTTTGCCCCTTAGCACCACGTTGCCCGATGATCTAGGCCACTAGTATAAATAGTACTGCCCAATCTCTCGATAATTCTGTGATCGCTCGAGTCCGAACAACGTTGGATTCGTCGTCTACGTCTTCAGATACCGCAATATATCTAATAACAACAATGCAGTGGTATTCTCACGACCATCAACATTATGGTCACTAATTTCCGATGTCTCCTCTTGCATATTCCGCATGGGAACTGGGTTAATACCATAGGTTAGGTATGGAGACGTCTCGGATGCCTAATATCTCGCTATTATCGCTGCATTTATTGAAGGAATGTTCGTTTTTTGTTCTGTACTTAGTCCCCAGGCGTTCTTCACTTTGGCACCAGGAGTTTTGGAATTGTTCCTTCCAATTTTAGTTGTTCTACATTGAAATAACGAAAGAGGTCGTTTGGATTGGTAGGCCAATAATTCTTTTGGTTCCAACTAGAGCTTTAGGGGCTTCTTTCCTCTGTATTCTGGTACCTGGACTGGTCTGGAGTTGATGTAGTTTGGAACAGTTCATCGAATCCCTTCTTTGGAGTTCTAGGTTGAAGTTACCGAATTATTTTTTCACTTTCCGGTCCTCTGAAGTGTCGATAAATTGATCCAATATCCTCAAGGGCCTCCAGCACCAAAAACTTTTATGAGGACCCTGTATCTACATACAAAAAATCACCAGCGCTCGCATCGTCTGGTGTCCTGATAGGTCCTGATTTTTATAGTGATAACTCCTGTATAAAATGTGTCATTTAAAGACTACTGTTTTGTCATTTTGACAGCGATAAAAAGGGTGCATCGTTTTTTATCACTGATAAAAATGCCTGTTCCTCTTATATTATATGAATATTCTACATGTGTGAATACCAGAGAAGAAAATTTTGAAATCAGAACACCAAACCAAACAATTTATAACAATTGTGTATTTAATAACTGTTCATTTGAATAGTTTCATTGTATCAATAAAGATAATTATTGTTGTTGTTATTAATTTATCGTTAATTTATCTTGCCAAAAAACAGCTAGCTAGCTTTTTTTTATCGGATGAATTTCTTTTCAACTAAAAATTTTTCCATCAGTAATTTTGCTCCGATAAAAAAAGCTCTTGTGTTTTTACTGTTGATAAATTAACTCCTGTATAAAATGTGTCATTTAAAGACGACAGCGATAAAAATGGTGCATCTGATTGGCAAAATTATTTCGTTACAAAAAGGAATTTTTCTCCAAATGACATTAAAAGCGGCCTGTTAATGACACTTGGCAGGCAGAAACAGTCCACTTTTACTGCCTAGGCAGAAAAAGTTCGTTGCTAGGCAACCTTCCAAGTAATAATTATTGAAGTTGACAATGACATTAAGAAAACTCAAAATGATGCTGATGATAATATGAAAAAGTCGATTTTGCGTGGATTCGAAACAAATTTGAAGAAAAAATCATGTTTCACACGGCAGAAAAGAAGATTTGATGCCTTGGCTGGTAAATCTTTCGCTTTTATGCCTAGTAAAACAAATAACTATTATCCGATAAAAAAAAGCTCTTGTGTTTTCACTGTTGATAAATCCATTGACGTGACGTGGCTGGATCAAGACACTTTGGTGGTGCTTCCACTCATACAGGGTGTCCCAAAACCAACGCAAGATTTCAATTTCCATATCGCCATTTTTGAACACCGACCTATGAGGCGGTCTTCCACAACACTAAAACGGTTGACACGTTGACATTGGGGCTGCCGTCTCCACCGATTGCACGTGGTTCACGTGTGTGTGTGTCGTGCATCTCTGATGGGAATATATGCGGGACGCGTATCAATCGGATTTACGAGTTCGAGAATCGTATCGCACTCACACACTAGGAAGTTGATGTTGTATTCACCGCAGAATTATCGATGCAATAGGGATAAGTGATGGAGGCCATGAGAGAAATGCATTAAGACGAGATTGTGTGTGTGGTGCAATGGAAAAATTGGATTGTGTTATAGTCTTTCCAATATCAATTGCAGAACACAGTTATGCGAGGAGTAATCAATATTTAATATACGCCCCATATAAACGCATGGCACTCGCGCCAAATTAAGAAATAATAATAATAATTAGTACTCGTACGAAGTCAGAGAAGCCGCCAGGGTCAACGTGGACTCGAATTGTATGTGTCAACATCCCTTTCGACCAATGAAAACAGTGAATCAGGCAAGCATTGGCTCTTGATTGGTCGAAGGGTTATGGACACTCGGAAGCCATAAATCATCCTTTTTACTCAACAGATTGGATTGTCTGGATATCAGTGGTGTAGTGTGGTGTGTTGAATTTAGAAATTTTATTAAATAAATCGGAATATGGCGTTTTGGAGACCGTGGGCGAATGAAAATAATTGAGTGCTAAACAACGGCGTAATAATGATTCGATTGCCTTTTAAGGAAAACTTTCTCGCATATGATTTTAAACGTATTTATAAAAATAATAAATTCATAAAATGTGGTATCCCCGCCTATGGCAGATCAAACAAAATTGTCGGCAAGGGTTCGGAATGAGTTTTTATATTCTGCAATTGATATTGGAAAGACTATACCATATTGAATCATGTGGTTTGGATTTGTGTTGAAATTCGTTTTCGTCGGTTCCCAAACTCTAAAAAAAATCTAGCTGTTGTTGTAATGAAAATATTGAAGCTGACTCCATTAATTTCATCAGAGAAAAGTATAGTTTTGAACAAAAATTCAAAACTACTATAAAGAGCAGAAAGGCATAGCTCCAGACTCCAGAGTTTCACGTAAATATGAAATTTACATTATTCTTTGAGTTTGCATGCGCAATTCACGGTTTACAGTTATAAACCTCGATTCTATAATTGATTGATTTACAAATTTTGACCTTTAACATTGATACGACACGTGATAGGAAAAATGATTCTGTAACAATATCTTGTGGTATGTATGAATAGGAGTAGGATTACGTTTTATAAAGTGTGAAATTAAATAATCGCGAGCCTATAATTAAAGTAATAAAGAAAAATAATGGAACAATTCAAATCAGATAAAGAAATAATACTTTATAACATGTGCATGATTGAAATATTCTGTGAACTGAAATGAAACGTTCCTGCAGTTGTCCTTGATTTTTTTTTTCTGAAGGATAAGCAGCAGGATGAACTCATTTTCATTGGAGATTGAATCGAGAAGAAGTTATTCAAGACATTATCCAAACAAAAGTGAATTTTGACAACCTCAAAATCGAGATACGATACTCAAAGTTGACTTAGTTTTCACGTATGTAATGAGTTATGTTTGACAAAAAAAAATCCTAAAAAAAAGGATTTTGTTCATATAAAGCCTGGACAGCACCGAAAAATTTTCTGGACATGGTTAATCGAGAATACAATATGATATTTATTTCCTGGCGACAGATGATACCGAGACATTTTTGCGTATTTTATTTTATTCATTGATCCTTTTGGTATGAACTTTCGGTTGAGATTTACGCAGTGGAACTACTTCAATGATTGAAATTATTCAAATCTGAAGACTGTGTAGGGAATCGGATAAAAAGTTCGACAAAAAAATCAACGAACATTACGATTAGTTGGGTGAATTCCAACAAGAAACACGTAAAGTACTATTAACATTCTAGCCAAAAATAGTCACAGTTATGTTTACGTTGCAGACGTCTTCGCAAATCAAGATTTTTTTTCTTGAATAATGTAAGCAGCAGTTCAAAGTTGGTCGACGGTCAATGCAATCCTGAATAATTCATTTTGTCGAACTAGAAGTCGACGATGCCCGTTGAATTCTTATTGTGCTTCCAGCGAGCAGCTTCTACATTGTTTCTTAATCGTTTCATCTAGACACGTCAAAACGTACGAGGATAGTGAGTCGGCTCCAGTCGGGATTTGATTCATTACCGGTGGCGAAATAATCGTATGTGGATTCGATTTGATTTACAAAAGGACGGTGGTTTTCTTTGAACTTCCTTCGAGCAAAAAATGCTGTTCACGTTGAACATTCAAAAGCATGGGGATTTTTTATGGATATTCTAGATTGTTCAATACATTAAATTTAGTTTCTGATGGTTTCTGACGTCCAGATTACAACTTGACAATCAAATGATGTAATAATTCACCTGGCTGTCAAAAAACCCACTAATGTTTACCCATTTTATCGATTTTTTTGTTTTTTAGCAATTTTTTGAGTTTGTTCAACAATTTTCAACGATTTTATCAATATATTATTCTTCTGTGATCCACCTGCGTTGAAAAAAAAAACATTCTTTATATTTTTATATGATTTATGATCATTAATAAACATTATTATTGTTATTATTATTATTATCAAGTCTAAGAACATGGATTGACAAAATTGGTACATCAACATAAACGCAATTTGATTTCAAAACTTTGTAAAAAGTTTGTAGATGCCAATGTTTCGACATAAAATTTTGATGATGAAGGAAAAAATTCAAATCTCAAAAAATTAATGATGAGTAAACGTTGCTTAGAGAAAAAAATTGAATAAAAGACGTCACCAGAGAAGAAAGAGGTGGACAGATCTGATACAAATTACTGAAGAATTGATTCAGAAATATTGTCAGTGTTTTTTTTCTTTCAGAAAATCCTGAGTCAATCTGTGGTGAATGTCCACATGGAGATAAGACCGAAGTATTTGGTACCTGATACCAATTGTTTTATCGATCATATGGACTACATTTCTAGTCTAGCTCAGTCGAATTGCTACACTCTCATGGTTCCCACTGTCGGTAAGTTCCATTTCAGCTTTATAATTTTCATGAGATGAATTTGGTTCCCAAAGTCTGATGCAGAGTTGCCGTTTCTACTGAAAAGTAGCACCATCTTTGTTATTTCAAATGGAACACCCTGTATTCTACAGCATTTTTGGATTTGTCGTTTTTTCCTCAACATTTTTGCTTGATGCTTGCCTATAGCTATCTTCAACCGTTTTCGAGATAATAATTATTTTCCTAAATTTGCGTCAAAACATGGTTCTGATTTTATGTTCATAACTATGTTATTTACTCCCGTAGAAACTTCAAATTTGGGGTGTAGTAAAGCAAAGGTCTGTGTATCAGTTCTGTACAGAAAATTTTGTGCTGCATTATACAGGGTCCCTAAAAATTCGTGATTCAACCGGGAGACAAAAAAATTGGTTAACACGTTTTTTTCAAATGGAATACCCTGTATATTATTTGATTCCTATGCCTAAAAAGTAGGGTAACGGAGATGAAGCCAAATGTCTGTATAGTTTAGCATATTTATCGTCGAAACTGAAATTTTTTTACGGAGCCAGTATTTTGTCAGAAAAAAAAGAATAATTCGTTTCGAATCTCATAATGATCGGCTTCCGCGATTTTCCTCGATATGCACGAGGTTCACATACACCTCGACGCATGGAACTCGCTAAAAATGCAAATTTTCCAATACGGGTTCACACCTTTTCCGAGATTCACACGTGAAAAGTCGCGGCTATGCACAATCATAATATGCCTCTTTGCATGTGTGCGCACAGTTTTTTCTGCACGAAAGATGATACTGCTGTGTTCACCTAGCCAGGAGTCATTTTATTTCGCCATTCTCGTGAGATTTCTTTTTGTCGCAGGATGCGCCTATTCGAAACACAATACTTTTGTACCAAGATTCCGGTTCCGGTTGTTTTTCTACAAGAATACAAATGGAACATAATTCATATATTTAATCTATTAACTCTTGAGAACTATTTGTTGGTACTTTTATTAGTTTGAGCAGTACGTTCCTAGTTATTTTTGCGATTGTATATAAACTCCCATTATTTTTGAAAAATAAAACCGCTTGAAAAGTCAAAGGGATATCGAATTAGACGATTAAAAAATGGCAATAAAATCTCAAAATCGATCAGTTTGACTCTCGTCACATTTTGGCGGATGCTTCATTTCAAATTTTGGCGGATGAGCTATCGTACATAAACGTACTATTATCGTCCCGATAGAAGCCGAACACAGCCGAAGTATGGAATTTGGCAGCGAATTATGATGAAAACATAACCTAATTGACAGCAATCTCTGATGACGTCACTGTTTTGTTGATTATTTTTGTAATAACGAATGCATTTCATCAAGACGACTTAATACCTACTGAAAAAGTGGTAATTTGTGTATTTAATATTTGGAAATTATCGTTTCTAATCAAAATGGTTAAAATATTAATCGATTTCCTATGTTCACTTTTCATCGATTCAACCTAGTCTAATTTCTGAATAATCACTGCAAAAAAAGGAATTGCATGGCTCATTCATCGAACTGTCGAATTCGAACTAATTTGTTGCTTCAATCTGGTTTTATAATTCCGCAAATATTTTCCTCAAATCAATGATATTTGTTTGACACTTTCTACCATTTAAAATTCGTACGGACACTGTAGGAAGTCATTAGTAGATAGTCCTAGTGGTATGTCGTAAAGTTCATTGGAAGGAACGTACTCTAACATAGAGATGCATATACGGTTGTATGTATAAGTGCATGCCTACATAATTACCGCCGGTAATTCGAAACAATAGATATTAATCAGTTTTCATGTAATTGAATAACTTGTATGTGGTCAAATGAAGTGAAACACATGCAAATAAATTATGGGCGAGCGTGCGTGCGACTCTAGCTACTGGACGGCGATCATTGACTTTTCGTTTCGTATAAGTTGCACACAGAATCTGCTTCTTCTCTTCTCGTCGGCCCACCTTGTGGTGCTCCAACGGCGCTGCCCGTTCCTAGGAATTCAAACTCTCCACCATTGGCGTATCTCGTCCAACATTCGTTTTCCGTTACCTTTTCTAAAAATGCTATTCTGTGCCAGAAAATTCGTTTCTTTCCATTCCTGGTGACTCGAAGAGTTACCTTTTCTGAAATTGTCATTCTGTGTTCGTATAATCAAAAATAAAAACTTTCAACTCGGAGTGAGTTACCTTTTTCGAAAAAGTGTGACCAGAAGCGGATCTTAACTACTTTTTTTACGTTTTGATATTTATATCACGCGCTGTTGAAGTCTCAAAATATTTTAGTATATCCACGTCTCGTAGATATTTTCAGCTACTAAAAAGTTACCTTTTCTAAGCATATATTATATGCCTCTGAAATGCAGCTTTATAAAAATCGAAGCGATGCTTTGAAGGTTTCGCTATTTCAATAAAATGTATCCATTTTTCATACAGTGTGTTACAGAATTGCACGGCAATAATGTTGATACAATCCTTTCTCATTCAATTTTGATGCTTTAATCAATATCAAATTAGTATAAACATTTCAGATTATGTAAGTTCGAGCCAATTTACAAATTGATTAATTTCTGAGGAAACTGAACGGAATTCGACCAAAAGTCAAGAGGGACAAAATTTAGGTAATATGTTGAAGAACTTGAAAAAAATATTAAAATTCACCAGTGGCGTACAAGCAAATTTTTCTTGAGGCTTATATGGATTGTGACCTCGGAAAATGCAACACCCTGTATGGTATTTGGCAAACATTTACTTCCATATCAAGCAGCACCTTTTGCTTGATACTCATACAAAATTTGAAAGCTCTATCTGCAGTAGATCAAGCACAATAAAATAAAAACCAAATTTTTCTGTAACTTTCAACATCCTGTTACTCCGCACCGGTGTGAAGACAGCCACGAATCCCCAGCCACGTTTCGACGCGTGTTGTCGCGCGACATAGGCGAAGCGAATGGAACAGTCGTTCATGGGCAAAAACGTGGCTGCCTAGCCACGATTTTTTTCATGAACATGACATAAACGTAAACTCACGAATTCATCTATCAGTATGATTTATTGATTTAATATGCTACAGAACTTGTGGGTAATACGTTAACGCTCGATGTTTCAAAAATCGTATTTCGTCAAATCTGAGATAAATGATCATTTTTTCCACGTGAATATACAGTATTGATGATTGTGAATCGAATGACATCAACCAAATATTTTGCCGGGCAGTATTTCTCCCCAAACTTACCCCTTCAACTAGAGAAGAATGCGTTATCGCTCCAACTTTGAAAACTCGTATTTCGTCAAATCTGAGATAAATGATTCTTTTTTTCACGTGAATATACAGTATTGATGATTGTGAATCGAATGACATCAACCAAATAATTTGCCGGGCAGGATTTCTCCCCAAACTTACCCCTTCAACTAGAGAAGGATACGTTATCGCTCGAAATTTAAAAACTCGTATTTCGTCAAATCTAAGATAAATGCTAATTTTTTTCACTTGAATGTACAGTATTGATGATTGTAAATCGAATGGCATCAACCAAATATTTTGCCGGGCAGGATTTCTCCCCAAACTTACCCCTTGAACTAGTGAAGAATGCGATATCGCTCGAACTTTAAAAACTCGTATTTCGTCAAATCTAAGATAAATGATTATTTTTTTCACGTGAAAATACAGTATTGATGATTGTGAATCGAATGGCATCAACCAAATATTTTGCCGGGCAGGATTTCTCCCCAAACTTACCCCTTGAATTAGAGAAGAATGCGTTATCGCTCGAACTTTAAAAAATCGTATTTCGTCAAATCTGAGATAAATGATTATTCTTTCCACGTGAATATATAATATTGATGATTGTTAATCGAATGGCATTAACCCGATATTTTGCCGGGCAGGATTTCTCCCCAAACTTACCCCTTCTACTAGAGAAGGATGCGTTATCGCTCGAACTTTAAAAACTCGTATTTCGTCAAATCTAAGATAAATGCAAATTTTTTTCACGTGAATATATAATATTGATGATTGTTAATCGAATGGCATCAACCTGATATTTTGCCGGGCAGGATTTCTCCCCAAACTTACCCCTTGAACTAGAGAAGAATGCGTTATCGCTCGAACTTTAAAAAATCGTATTTCGTCAAATCTGAGATAAATGATTATTTTTTTCACGTGAATATATAATATCGATGATTGTTAATCGAATGGCATTAACCCGATATTTTGCCGGGCAGGATTTCTCCCCAAACTTACCCCTTCAACTAGAGAAGGATGCGTTATCGCTCGAACTTTAAAAACTCGTATTTCGTCAAATCTAAGATGAATGGTAATTTTTTTCACTTGAATGTACAGTATTGATGATTATAAATCGAATGGCATCAACCAAATATTTTGCCGGGCAGGATTTCTCCCCAAACTTACCCCTTGAACTAGTGAAGAATGCGTTATCGCTCGAACTTTAAAAAATCGTATTTCGTCAAATCTGAGATAAATGATTATTTTTTTCACGTGAATACATAGTATTGATGATTGTGAATAGAATGGCATCAACCAAATATTTTGCCGGGCAGGATTTCTCCCCAAACTCACCCCTTCAACTAGAGAAGAATGCGTTATCGCTCGAACTCTGGAAATGTGTGGTGAATGATCGAAACAGAATGGAAAGATTCATTCACACTTCATCTCAAATTATTTCAAACAATTCACAAATATATTTCTAATTCTTTCTTTCAAGAAGTTGGTACACAGAGAACATTTATCATTACTGATTTCTATGCACTGAAAATGAAATATATTTTTTTAGATTCGCAATGATTTTCCAAATCTAACGATACTGCAGACCCACAAATCTAACAATAATTTAGGATGAAGTGTGAATGAATCTTTCCATTCTGTTTCGATCATTCACCACACATTTCCAGAGTTCGAGCGATAACGCATCCTTCTCTAGTTCAAGGGGTAAGTTTGGGGAGAAATCCTGCCCTGCAAAATATTTGGTTGATGCCATTCGATGTACAATCATCAATACTGTACATTCAAGTGAAGAGAATTAGCATTTATCTTAGATTTGACAAAACACAATTTTTCAAAGATCGAGGGATAACGCATTCTTCTCTAGTTGAAGGGGTAAGTTTGGGGAGAAATCCTGCCCGGCAAAATATCTCGTTGATGTCATTCGATTCACAATCATCAATACTGTATATTCACGTGAAAAAGAGAATCATTTATCTCAGATTTTACGAAATACGAGTTTTCAAAGTTGGAGCGATAACGCATCCTTCTCTAGTTGAAGGGGTAAGTTTGGGGAGAAATCCTGCCCGGCAAAATATCGGGTTAATGCCATTCGATCAACAATCACCAGAATTATATATTCACGTGAAAAGAATAATCATTTATCTCAGATTTGACGAAATACGATTTTTTAAAGTTCGAGCGATAACGCATTCTTCTCTAGTTCAAGGGGTAAGTTTGGGGAGAAATCCTGCCCGGCAAAATATTTGGTTGATGTCATTCGATTTACAATCATCAATACTGTATATTCACGTGAAAAAAATAATCATTTATCTTAGATTTGACGAAATACGAGTTTTTAAAGTTCGAGCGATAACGCATCCTTCTCTAGTTGAAGGGGTAAGTTTGGGGAGAAATCCTGCCCGGCAAAATATCGGGTTAATGCCATTCGATTAACAATCACCAATATTATATATTCACGTGGAAAGAATAATCATTTATCTCAGATTTGACGAAATACGATTTTTTAAAGTTCGAGCGATAACGCATTCTTCTCTAATTCAAGGGGTAAGTTTGGGGAGAAATCCTGCCCGGCAAAATATTTGGTTGATGCCATTCGATTCACAATCATCAATACTGTATATTCACGTGAAAAAAATAATCATTTATCTTAGATTTGACGAAATACGAGTTTTTAAAGTTCGAGCGATATCGCATTCTTCACTAGTTCAAGGGGTAAGTTTGGGGAGAAATCCTGCCCGGCAAAATATTTGGTTGATGCCATTCGATTTACAATCATCAATACTGTACATTTAAGTGAAAAAAATTAGCATTTATCTTAGATTTGACGAAATACGAGTTTTTAAATTTCGAGCGATAACGTATCCTTCTCTAGTTGAAGGGGTAAGTTTGGGGAGAAATCATGCCCGGCAAATTATTTGGTTGATGTCATTCGATTCACAATCATCAATACTGTATATTCACGTGAAAAAAAGAATCATTTATCTCAGATTTGACGAAATACGAGTTTTCAAAGTTGGAGCGATAACGCATTCTTCTCTAGTTGAAGGGGTAAGTTTGGGGAGAAATACTGCCCGGCAAAATATTTGGTTGATGTCATTCGATTCACAATCCTCAATATTGTGTATTCACGTGGAAAAAATAATCATTTATCTCAGATTTGACGAAATACGATTTTTGAAACATCGAGCGTTAACGTATTACCCACAAGTTCTGTAGCATATTAAATCAATAAATCATACTGATAGATGAATTCGTTTATGTCATGTTCATGAAAAAAATCGTGGCTAGGCAGCCACGTTTTTGCCCATGAACGACTGTTCCATTCGCTTCGCCTGTCGCGCGACAACACGCGTCGAAACGTGGCTGGGGATTCGTGGCTGTCTTCACACCGGTTTACTCCGCTAATAATCGAAACTGAGCGATTTCAATGGCGGCTACTCTTGGTTAAAAAAACCAATGGTTTTACTATACCTATCTCTATCTATAATAAATTATAAACCTAACGATCAACATTAATTGCGAAAACAGAATTCCCGATTAACTCCGGTAAAATATAATTTTGAGAATCAGGAAACAATTAGACATTTTTCAACCGATTCAATCATCGACGATCGTTTTCCAATTCATCGAAGTGTCATTTGAATAATCAAAAAGAAATTATGCAGATTTGCAGTTACACACAGAAAGAGAAAGAGAGAGAGTCAATCGACTGTGTTAAATTATCGAATGTCTGTCGGCAAGTTTATGAAAGACATCGTTGCCTTCACGATTTGAAGAAGATAATGGAAGAAATTAACTTCTTGCGTTGAAGATTCTTTGCCGAGCTCATGCTTGATTTTATATCACCGATATCAGTTCTAAATATCATAAAACCAAATCACTGAACTCGATAACAAACAACGCGAAAAAGAATCCCCCCCCCCCCATAATGAGGAATTCTCCTCAATTTGGGTTATCATGGGAAATGCAAGTTTAAAGTTAATGATTATGAGTTTTATTCATGAATATTCCAAACTCTCTGCAGAAACTATCTAAAATAATTTTTCAAATATGGGGTTTTAAATTTTAAATCGCTTTGTTTCCAGTTCACGAATTGGCAACAGCGCCTAGTAAGCTAGAAAAAGAACAACATATATTTGTTCTTTGTTGTCTGTACATTTACAATTTAGTGTCAAAATTTGTCGGTTGTCATAACCCAACTTTTTGTTTATACTTTGTGGCTGGTGAAGAATACTCGATTGAATTGTTTTTAAGTTATTTGATACAATATTATACATCGATATGATAGTCCAACCCAACCAACAACCTTACTTAGAAGCCAAACCACGCCAAACTTAAACATAACCTTAAAACCTGAGTTCTCTCTCTAACTTGGTCGTTGCCTCCTTTGCGATGCATGGAACGTCATGACTCATGGAATAGAAATAAGCAGAATGGGTTTCTAATCTGATTGAAATCTAGCCATCTTTGTTTACCTAATCAACGTAACGAATTTGTTGTCCTTTTTTATCACTGTAATCCGCAGTCGATGTTGCCAAATGTTGAATTAGAAACAAAGCACTTTAAACTTTAAATTCCCATATTCATTTTTGTTTTTCAAGTACTTTTTTTAGGAAAAAGGTTGAAATGATAAATTGGAAAAGCGACGTTTTAAAGACATATCATGAAAAATACTTCATTATCGTCTGAAGGAGAATTCCCCATTCATTGTTACAGTACTGAGCGAGCTGGAAGGCCTCTCACGTGGGGGGAAATCCCCCGCACCCGATTCGCGTTCCTTTTTGGATCCCTTGCACGTGAAGAAAGTCGCCGTCGCCTCCAAATCGGCGCTCGACTTTCTGCGCACGCGCCACTCTTCTGTCAAGTGCGTCACTACCAAGGGCGCCATCATGGCGTCCACGGCCTTTTCGACGGAAGACGACGCTTCCGGTCCCGCGACTGGCGTTCTGAGCAACGACGACAAGATACTGAGCACGTGCTTGGTGTTGTGTAAAGGGCACAAAGATCAACAGGTGAGTTGATAGATTGGTCGTTTTAGTCATGAAAATCAACTTGGGTTTAATATATTCAGAGTGGAAAAAAAAAATGAATGATCTTTATTTGTATTTCTTCGAAAACATTAAAATTAAAAGTGTAAACCAACTTGGCCCCTATCAGATATATTGAGGGATTTTTAGTTTACCCAAAAATCGTCTTTTTCTGAATAAAAAAATCTAAAAGTTATATTTTTCGAAAAATAATTACATTTTAGAAGAAATTTTCCAAAAAAATCTATGTTGAAACTCATTGAACACATTGATGGAGAAAAATAGTTGGCCCAATATATTTATAGTGAGATTCACTATGAAAAAAATTTATAATGTTTATTTGTTTTTCTTTCGGAAAAATTTTTATTCTCATTAACTTAGTCTCGTCTTAGAAACAACTTAACCCTTATCAGATATATCGAAGTATTTTCAGTTTATTCAAAAATCGTCTTTTTCTGAATAAAAAAAATCTAAAAGTTATATTTTTCGAAAAATAATTACATTTTGGAAGAAATTTTCCAAAAAAATCTATGTTGAAACTCATTGAACACATTGATGGAGAAAAATAGTTGACCCAATATATTTATAGTGAGATTCACTATGAAAAAAATTTATTATGTTTATTTGTTTTTCTTTCGGAAAAATTTTTATTCTCACTAACTTAGTCTCGTCTTGAAAACAACTTAACCCTTATCAGATATATCGAAGTATTTTCAGTTTATTCAAAAATCGTCTTTTTCTGAATAAAAAAAATCTAAAAGTTATATTTTTCGAAAAATAATTACATTTTAGAAGAAATTTTCCAAAAAAATCTATGTTGAAACTCATTGAACACATTGATGGAGAAAAAAAGTTGACCCAATATATTTATAGTGAGATTCACTATGAGAAAAATTTATGTTTTTCTTTCGGAAAAAAATTTATTCTCATTAACTTAGTCTCGTCTTAAAAACAACTTAACCCTTATCAGATATATCGAAGTATTTTCAGTTTATTCAAAAATCGTCTTTTTCTGAATAAAAAAAATCTAAAAGTTATATTTTTCGAAAAATAATTACATTTTAGAAGAAATTTTCCAAAAAAATCTATGTTGAAACTCATTGAACACATTGATGGAGAAAAAAAGTTGACCCAATATATTTATAGTGAGATTCACTATGAGAAAAATTTATGTTTTTCTTTCGGAAAAAAATTTATTCTCATTAACTTAGTCTCGTCTTAAAAACAACTTAACCCTTATCAGATATATCGAAGTATTTTCAGTTTATTCAAAAATCGTCTTTTTCTAAATTAAATAATCTAAAAGTTATATTTTTCGAGAAATGAGTTCCATTTAGTGAGAGAAAGTTGAATTTTTCGTAAAATTTCACCATATATTACTTTATGAATCAATTTTTGTGAAAAATTTTTTTTTTTCGTTTCAAAAATGTCCAATATTAAATTTTCGCCAATTCTTCTTCTCGAACGAATGAATCATGTCACGTAAACTCCATAATTCTCTTTTTTCGAAAAAATTAGAATTGTCATTAACTCAGGCTAATGTCTAATATCAAATTTTCACCAATTCTTCTTCTTGAACGAATGAAATATAATTATAAAGGGTTGTAGGTTAATGAAATATATTACGTAAATTCCATAATGCTATTTTTTCTAAAAAAATAAAATTGTCATCAACTTACGCTCGTCTTGAAACGAATTTAGCTCCTATAAGGTATATTGAGGGATTCACAGTTTATTCAAAAATCGTCTGTTTCTAAATAAAAAAAAAATTGAAAGTCATATATTTCGAGAAGCCTCTTTGAGAGATATTGAGGGATTCACAGATTATTCAAAAATCGTCTTTTTCAAAATAAAAAATATAAAAATAATATTTTTTGAGCAATGCGTTATATACATTTTTAAAAAAAGTTGAATTTATCGCAAAATTTCACCATATACCATCCATTTTTGCAAGATAATATAAAATTTTCACCAATTCTTCTTCTCGAACGAACGAATCGTGTCACGTCAATTCCATAATCCTATCGAACCCCTTTCGACCAATGGCGAACAACACATCAACAGGTGGACGTTGGGGAGGGGGAGCCTCGAAGACTGATCCGCGAGGTGGTGCTGCTGACGGACGACAGGAATCTGCGCGTGAAAGCGCACGCGCGCGATCTGCCCGTCAGGGAGTTGCCGGATTTCGCGACCTGGGCGGGTCTGGGATGAACCTAAGCGAACTTGTCGACGAATCTTGCCTAAACGGAGCACACTTCACGAGACGAGATCCTAGCTCCTGTTATTTGGTGAGTTTTCACTTTGGTTATGGGTCGGAGTTCGACGATTGCGTTTTCAGGATATGCTGTGTTTATTTCGTGGGAATTTTCAATTCAAACTCACCTTGGAGTTGAACAAAAAATGCAGATGAAAATGAGATTACTTTCAGGTGAATTTTCAGTGGATTTTACAGGGTCTTCCAGGATTGCTGGGCAATATTTCAGGGACGTATTCTCTGGTACAAAATAAGGAAAAAAGTTCCTATGGACGTGTGTCCGATCTCTATTATTAGCGGAGTTACAGGGTGTTGAAAGTTACAGAAAAATTTTGTTTTTATTTTATTGTGCTTGATCTACTGCCGATAGAGCTTTCAAATTTTGTATGAGTATCAAGCAATAGGTGCTGCTTAATATAAAAGTAAATGTTTTGCAAATACCATACAGGGTGTTGCATTTTCCGAGGTCTCAATCCATGAAAGCCTTAAGAAAAACTTGCTCGTACGCCACTGGTAATATAATGTTTTCGGGTTCTTCAACCTATTACCTAAATTTTGTCCCTCTTGACTTTTGCTCGAATTCCGTTCAGTTTCTTCAGAAATTAATTATTTGTAAATTGGCTCAAGTTACAAACTCTGAAATGTTTATACTATTTTGATATTTGAAGCATCAACATTTAATAACAAAGAAATTTATCAACAAATGTTTAGAGGAATTGTTCAAAGTGGTCTCCGTTTTGTTGAATGCAACATTGAACACGACGAATCCATGATTCCTTGGCACTTTGTATCAACACCCTGTAACTCTGCTAATAATCGAGATCGGACACACGTTCATAGAATTTTTTTCCTTATTTTGCACCCAGAGAATACGTACCTGAAATATTGCCGTGCAATTCTGAAACACCCTGTATTTTCTGGTTAAATTAGAGGAAAGTTTTGTTTTCATGCCGTTGAAATCTTTCCGAAATTCTATAGAAAAGTGAATAGAACTAAGAATTTTAGAAACCATTTTTATTTTTTCATGGTGATGGTACACTTCAAATTCCACAATTTTCTTACCGGCATTTTGTCAGTTCCCAATGCTGGCAATTGAATTTGAAACACTCAATATGGTAAATATTCTTATCTTCTTGTTTTGCAGTTCCGATGCGTGGCGTTTGTCAACAAGGATCGATAGAGTGTCATTACTTATCATAATCACATTAAATTCACACACTAAAAAATTCTAAACATTGTTTTCGGGTTGTGACGTTGCATTCCCTCATTCATTCAAATTTCACTTCACATACGTATACAGGGCGATGAAAAAACGCTCTTCCTTGGTTCACCAAATAGCCTGTAATCAAATTCGTCTAACGTTCTCATATCTTGAACATATATTTTTCGCGACTTTTTTTACATATACAATATTATACTTATATATTAAAACATCTTTTTCTAGTAGGATTTTCATTCTTAGTGTAATGTTATACATATGTACTTATTTTAATACTTGTGCCATCATTATTTGTTGTACTGGCAAACTTTATTGTATAGTTTTAAACTATTCGACTTGGATTACAAGATTTAAGATTTATATACAAGTTTATTGTATTAATGTTGCAATTGTTTGCTCAGGTAACTAGATATAAATATACCCACAGTTATATTGACGGTATGTTTTTTTACCTACTCTTGTATTGTGTAGTTTTTAATCACCGTATCGATTACAGATCGCATGGAAATACTATTTTGAATATGATTTTAATACAATTATTTTCATTGAAAGTATCTTTATAATTTTAACACTTACAGAGGAACGATAGAAATGTTTGGAAGATGTAGACAAAAATAAAAAAAAAACTGTTTGGTAAATTATTATTTTGATTTGTAATAAGAATTGATCAATATTCATGAACATATACAAATTGTTTGCCGATTATGAGATGATTAAAATTCAAAAATTTTATGATTACTTCAGTTCATTTATTATAACAATTGAATGTTCTACTAACAACTCTCCTAATCCTTATTCCCACTTTCATTAATTCACAGAAAAATCAGTAATCAATGTTGAATTAAAATGAAATCATAACCAAGATGAATGAGTGAAAAGAATGTGCCAAAAAAATTCTGTACCTATCACTACTACGGTTTTTGGGGGTTACTCGTACACCCTGTACATTCGAACTGATACGGTTATCTGGCCTATCCCTTGCTGGAACCGTTGATATTTTTTTCGCCGAAAATCTATCCGCCTGATAGTCATCACGAAGGCGTGTGTCTGCTTTTTATAGATGCGGAAGAACGGCCTAGTCTAGCCGCCATATCGCACCGAATATCGAGTTTAACGTTGTCTCGGTGTGTTTTCAATCAAACTACATTCGACTCTGCCTAGAGTGCATTGTGATCGTTGACAGGCGTTGGATGAGTGTTTTTTGTTTATAGAACATGGTCTATTAAAACACGCTCACTGTCCAGATGATATTATCTAATTGAGAATCCACCATGTGTTTGTTTCGACACACAGTTCATTGACGTCCGGGGTGTTGAATTACTGTTTATTTCGATTTTAGATTTTCAATGCTGTCCGAAAATAACATATCGTACAAGGTGTGACATTACGAACATAAAATATACTGGGAGTTTCCTCATGATTTGAAGAAACAGAAAAATTGATTCGAATTTGATCACTCTTCTCCTGAATTGCTACTCTTCTACTGTCCCCACCCGACCCACTCGTCCTTATACCTGTTGTTCGGCCCATAATTATTCTTCATTATTTAAATCAAAGATGGATAGTCTGTTTTATGACTGGAATTAAACCGTTATTCATTGTATTTTTTCACATGTATTCAGGAAACGAAAATCGTTATTGTTGTCAACAATACTGGTTATGTATCCATTGTTACTCATACCAATCAACGAGAGCCTTTTTTCTTCAATTCATCAAGCAATTAGGATCAATTAGAACCAGTAAAGTACCACATAATAGCAAATAATATTCAATCATTCGAATGTGAAATGATTTTGTACACAAAATTGCTAGATGTTGAAATTTACCAGGATGACGTCATATCTATGACATTAGTTATGATGATTTTATGTTGAAATTTGTTTTTTGTTTCTTTCATCTTCATGTAGACAAAGAAATATAGAAATTGATTTCGCATTGTTTTTACGTCCAAATAAATTTGACAGTTGAAAGTTCGATACCCTTCTAGGTTAAAAAATGACAAGCAACACTGACAGCACTTGAAACAAATTATAGTAAGAATTTCCGTGAATCTGTCACCGATTTTTAGTAGAAACAACCTTATTATTTCACTGTGTTTTCTTCACATTTGTATTTTTTATCGTTGGTTTTTTTATAATCGACTGAAAGACATGTGCAAATTCGCATTCGCTACATCCTAAGCGACCTTGGAAGTATGGTATGACATCAGATACGTTGCTGACAAGACTCAGAGGAATGCGTGGCTTTCGTCTCTGAAAATTTGTAAAAGACGTAAGATTGATAAACTACACGATCCAAAGACACTTCAAGGATGCGCGCTTCACGAACATATCTGCGATCATCCGTATTTCCATCGCAATTAAATCATCGACTTCTTCCTTTGTTTCTGCAGCCAAATTGATCGTGAAATTTTTAATCATTCTCTCACAGATTCCAAGCACAGGGTGCTTGTTCAATGTCAAGTCAATGTCATGGCGTTAATTTTATCCAACCCTGTATCATTAAAATACAGAAATAATTATCACTGTTTTATAATGGAGTTTATAGACGAACACACTGGAAATCCACACTTCAAAAGCTAGTGAATATGATATAATAATGATAGTTTTTGTTGTGGTATGATACGTACCATTTAAGCATGAGAACTGTTATACTTGCAGAAAGATGAGTATAACTGCGTGAATCAGCTGATTACATGAATTTTCTGTGTATCCTATTGTTTTCAATCGAAGAAACCTGTACATCCAAGAATTAGTGCATTAGATCAACGATTCGAGATATATGAATGTGAATTGCAGAAGAAACAAATGCATACCAATTATAAATATTCCAAATGATTCTGAGCACTTAGGAATCTCAAGTGAGAAATAATAAATAATAATGCATAGTAACGATTGTTCGTAATGGGAAACAAAACAGGAGTATGAAAATGACACTACTCTGTGGTAGATTATTGAACCTCTGTCATGACCACTTGATACGTCACTGATAAGATCATTTGTGCGATAGGATTAGGCCAGTCTCAGTCAAGTGACAAGTAAACGCATGACGTTGTAATGACGGTAATCAGCTGATTGACCCAGGGTAACAGAGAAACCTGTAATAACTGTCAGTGTCATTCAAATTATCATGTATCAATGCAAAAGCATTAGTTCTATTGGTCACCAGGTGTGCCTACTGCTATTTGACAATCTCGAGATGAAATCAAGTTACCGCCTACAGAGAATGTTATAATAGTACGACCAAAAGAATAAGGAAAATCTGGAGAGATTAAAATATAACAGGAAACGAATTAACATTGAAATTTAAGACCATGACACCTACAAAACGAAATGACATCTGATGTAGACTCTAATGAATTGTCGGAAATCTAGATAAAAATCTAAATTAGTTTGTTTCGGCCTGTGACTTGGGAAGCAGTGACGACTGGAATTCTCGTGTTTGGATGCTTTTCTCATCTACAATTTACTGCCTGTTCATATCGTTTTGAACAGTTATAGCGTCGATATCAATGAATCAATTCGAACGGTTTTTATTGGGAGTTTAAACTAATTTTAGTGGCTCTCTATAAATCACAGATCTTCTGAATTGAAGCAGAAAAAACCATCAGAAATAAATCGATTTTTCGACAGGGCAGATTCATATTTTATCGGTCGTTCAGTGCTCCATAGTTTTGAAATATGTTTATTGAATCATAATCATTTTGCTTCAAGATGAGCGTACTAAAATACAATAATTCATTGCATAATGTGTTGTGAGATATTTCAATTCAAGCGTTACTCAATTTTATTGCACAGTATGGTAGGTACTTGACACTAGAATGTTCTAATTGGAGCAAGTCATCTGGTTGGTCACTTTGCTTCTCTAATTTTATTATTCAATTCTGCGTTGAATGGAGTAACACCCTGTACGTACACTTCTGAGTAAACTCTCACGCTGGGATCGTAGAAATGAACATGAAAAAATATGGAAACTGTGTATTTTATATGCACATAGTGCACACACCTTACTTTATTATGTTTCCTCTTCACACATCTTCACATGTTTTAATGTTACTGTGCGTCATTTCACAACACCTTTCCATATATTTCTTTGA
The DNA here is from genome assembly GCA_037013635.1 of Plagiodera versicolora. Classification (NCBI taxonomy): domain Eukaryota; kingdom Metazoa; phylum Arthropoda; class Insecta; order Coleoptera; family Chrysomelidae; genus Plagiodera; species Plagiodera versicolora. The sequence goes on from CM072988.1 coordinate 1,875,180, forward strand.
ATCGTAAATAGGACTTTTTGGAGTTGGAATTTTTATCGGTGTTCCGAACATTATCTGTCGACTTAGCAACGATAAACTTAATGGAAAGATAAAGTTCACGCAACATTGCATAACGTAATTAAAATACGTCCATCTTGAAATTCAGAAGTATTCTGACAAAATAGACATGAGAAACTATGGTCTATGCATGGTTCATGGTGCGTCATTTGTTTCATTACAAAGCTAACTGGATTTTCTGACTCACGTCACTAATGAAGTTGTTCTCTTCTTTACAGTTTTGGGGAGATTCTTGTTTTGATTTCAAGTCCATTAAGGATTGCACATACAAATTATACATACAGTGAATATTTTGAATGCAGTTAAGACGTGCCCATACAAGAAACTGGACATTTTCAATGGAAATGCCAATATTGCATCATTTCCACTGAAACTAACGAAGAATATTTGATTTCACTTCTTTTTCCTTGTGAGGAATGGGAAAAAGTCTAAGAGCACATTGAAATAACGTTGTTAAGCTATTTTCAGTGGTAATTTCGCTAGTGGGTCATTGAATCATCGGATTTCTGCACTGTACCAGAGCTATTATATCGGTCTGGACAGGTATTAGCAAAGCATGAATTATGTTCTTTCGATGTCATTTGACTTCCGCAATGCTATTGCGAGTTTAGTAGGGGTGATGACGTTGAATTATATGAAACGGTACATTGGAATAGAATATGTACAGGATTGATTGAAAATGAAAAAAAAAATATATAATATTTAATGATATATATACAGGGTGACCCATTAGTGTTTGGAAGTGGAATTACTCACTTAGGAATGGAAATACAAAAAAATGTTTCAAATAAATGTTGCTATATTTACGCAGATATACAATCCTGAGATATTTTGAGACATACAGGATGATTAGCCTGCGCGGGGCATTATAGTGTTTGCTTTTTTTTCAAAGAACCCCCTATATATTTTATCACCGTTAAACTCAGCATAAAATTCTGCATCCAATGCCATTTTTGTTTTCCCAATAATTTGCGACGTTGTCTATCTGGAGCAGAAATTATGAATATTCGACGATATTTTGTGCACCATGAATGGTGTCAAAAAAACGTTCGCAGTGATGAATGGGTGCTCATATTTGGTCAATACGAAGATAAAGGATGGTCGAAATGTCTGAACACAGCAGAAGTCCAGTTTTTGATACAGGGTGCTTTCAGGAGAAAAGTTAATTCAGGAGATTTCAATTAACGATAACTTCATTTTTTCAAATGGGACACCCAGTATATTACTCCACCATTTAGTAGGACTACTTTATGCCTTCAAATTTTGTCCATATGATATACCCTCTAAAATCGATTGTTTTTGAGAAAATTGGATTTTTAGTTCACGATTCGAAAATTTTCATGTTTGCGTTTGTAAAGTATTGTAAGACAAACATTTATTTTTTCAATGGACTTTCATCTATCAAACATTGTTTGACATATCTGTCTATCTGAGATTGCTTCTCCTACTGCGCATGCTCGTCAAGTCCGCGAATTGTTGCTAAGAGTTCGAAACACCCCAAAACGTCCAACTGTTTCTCATCAAAATCGTCAATTTTCGGGGCACACCTCCCGTGCTAATTGCCCCGATGCGTCCGTAAATAGAGCACCCATGAGATAGGAAAGAGCTATGCAAATGTGTAATGCTGATCGGACATCACAAAGAAGGCGTGGCATGGTCTCCAGTTGACAAGTGCATGAAGGCTTTTTCGTTCTCACGACTCGATATTATTGCGACCAACTTCTCTTACAGCAAGCACAGCCCGCTATGGATGTACAGCGAACTGTAATGCTGCTAAGGAAATGGCGGGGTCAAATATTGGTCGCAAATTGATAAGTTTCCTTCCATGAGGAGACTGAGATTAGAATATCATCAGGCAAAAATGTCATGTACAGTTTGTCAATAATACTTTTTGTATTTCTGATCCCTATTAAATCGTATCGCCATTGTGATAGTTTTTCTTTCTCACCCTCTGCGTTAATTTAGTACTTGTGACGTCACAACGTCACACGGGCCACAACCTCAGGAATAACAACTGCATTTTGGTACGTTTGGATCAAACTACTACCAAACCTCACTAAAATTAGGAATAACATGTCTATACACAGGGTGTTTCAGAATTGCACGGCAATATTTCAGGTACGTATTCTCTGGTACAAAATATGGAAAAAGGTTCCTTGAACATGTTGCATTCAACAAAACGGATGCCACTTTGAACAATTCCTCTGAACATTCGTTAATGATTTCCTCTTTTATTTAATTTTGATGCTTTAATTAATATCAAATATCGAAATAGTATAAACATTTCGGAGTATGTAATTTTGAGCCAATTTACAAATCGATTAATTTCCGAGGAAACTGAACGGAATTCGACCAAAAGTCAAGAGGGTCAAAATGTAGGTAATAGGTTGAAGAACTTGAAAAAAATATTGAAATCCACCAGTGGCGTACGAGCAAGTTTTTCTTGAGGCTTATATGGATTGTGACCTCGGAAAATGCAACACCCTGTATGGTATTTGGAAAACATTTACTTTCATATTAAGCAGCACCTATTGCTTGATATTCATACAAAATTCGAAAGCTCTAGCTGCAGTAGATCAAGCACAATAAAATAAGAACGTAAATAAGAACGTAATTTGTTTTGAACTTTCAACACCCTGTAACTCCGCGAATAATCGAGATCGAACACATGTTCATAGGAACTTTTCTCCTTATTTTTCACCAGAGAATAGGTCCCTGAAATATCGCCGTGCAATTCTTGAACACCCTGTATAATACGTCGTTCGAAAAAATGAAAATCGTTCGTCGATGAATATCATTATAAGTCAGCTGTCCACTGCTTTTTCTCTTAAAGCACTAATCGGAAAGCATCGATCTGGAAAATAATATAAATTCAAATTTCTCAGAAGGTGACAGGGTTGTCACGTGATGCACGCTCGAACGTCCATTTTTATACATTACTCGGAATCGACGGCGATGAAATTTCAGTTGAAAAGATCGTCTTGAAACACGCACGGGCAGCAATTAGAAGCATTAAAATTGAATTTGCAATCTTGTAGATTTACGAGACACCATCAGTCGCAAATGGGCAGAAGAACACGACTTTTACCGAGTGAACAAGTTTACAAGTCTCGATGATAAAACCACAAATTCAATTCAGAATTACTACTGGCTGAAGTGAAAGAATCTCTAGTTTCACCAAAACCAAGAGACCAAACAAACGCAAACAAACTCATCACCACGTGTTTTTATTTATTTAAGATCATACCCCTTGAAAAATCCTGTCTACGCCTGTGACCATCCGACATTTTTGACCACGTAATGCCATCTACTATCTTATACTACATGTCGGCTATCGGCTGCCACACGTATTGACATATTTTATAATGTAATCTATAAATAGAACCTGTAGATGCCATAAATAAACACCGACAACATATCCATGAATGAGTGAAACCGTCAGTCTATATATCCGATACATATACAGGGGGTTCTAGTACCATGTGACTGGTACACAAGGACGAGAAGTCACGAACATTTCCCCATTACGGACCTGTGAGTTTCTTGGAAGGGGTTCAGGTGTAGTCGCGAAAAATTATTAGGAAGATACTATGAATTTTTGGAAATCAAAGCAGCATATTATTATTTCTGCGAGTTCGTTCGATGTGCAAGTGTTCTGATGAGCAATCACAATGAATTGAGGTCGAATAATCGAATACTACCTTTGTTAAATTTTTTGGAACATTTCAAGAAATGAAAACTCGTCTATAAGGCATCTGAAAGGCGCTGAAAACGGTGGTGAAATCCGTTTTTTGATATTCAATTCCAAAAAACCCCAAAAAGTCGCGAAAACCACAAAAAAATCCCAAAATTCCCCCAATTTTCAACGAAAAAACACATGAATAGTCCATGTTGATGCTCTGGGAGCCTCCATACGAACATTGAAGACTCTACGACTATACTTTTATTTTTGGAAAAATCCAAAGGTAGGTTCTACACAACAATTCAAGCATATGCTTCACATTTTGACACTCTGTATATCCCAAATCCCCAACTATAATGATTATGTAATTCTTCACAAGAATTAAGTATTCATCGAATACACCTCAATTGAGGAAAAAATACTAAACACAAAATTGGTTTTGATCTAGATGATTTTTATTCCACAATTGTATCATTTAATATTGAGGAAATATGCCAAGTTCCCATATCTGTACGAAAAAATTCAATGGATATCTGTAGGCATGACTTCTTTCACAATTTTCATTAGATACCTCTTTCTACCATGATGAAATGCTACCAGCAGTAATACCAACGTTTATTATCCCAACAAAGAATTTCATAATGACTAAATTCGTTTCCTATAATGAAACTACACTTTTTGATGTTAAATCTAATCGAACAGAATGAAACATTGGTTATATAATTTGATTAGGTAGATAGAGTTTATACAAAGAAACACCAGTTAGATGATTTTGAGTCCATTGTATTATTGATTCGATCTAATTGGAAAATAACAGTAAATATTGTTAGTCACATTATGTTTTTGACAGTATGTTTATGACAGATCAAAGTTGGCAGGTGTGTCTCCGCCATTTTGAGTATCACTGAAACAGCGTTGCCAAACTCATGATGGGAATTTTTTCTTGTGAACCACACGATGTTAGAAATGCCATTTTATTTTGTGAAATTGAGTTTCAACTTTCCTGAGACATCATCACTGGAAGCTATTAATAATAATTCCATAGAGAATTGTTCAGAAACGGATCGAGTACCGCCAAAGGAATTGACATCTTGCCATTAAGTCCTTGAAAGTTTTATTACTTCAGTTCAATTACTATCATTGTTGGTGAAATGTCAATCACAACCACGGTAAGGGGAGAAGTGTCATCGAAATGTCAACCAAACACGATGAATTATCACAGTGACGTCATCAGAAACATGGAGTCAAAAGTGTCATTGAATCAGAACCATCTGTTGATAATGATGATAAGAAAGCAATAACTCTTTTCTTAGATCTCCAAAAAGCTTCGATGAGAGTTATTAAATTACAGAGAGTGTAAAGTAGAGTATGAATTCTTTTTCTGTTATCTCCCGATACAAATAATGATTTTATTGGTAATCGGTAGTAGCAAAGTGGTGTGTGTATGTCGTGATGGCAATCTCTAGATCTTCAATAAAGTCAAGGTAGTTATATTAGGCGCCATCGCGTAATGCTAGTGCCTATGAATGCGCTCCAATCAAGTTTTATAACAACGATATTAAATTATCTTCGAACAGGGCCGTAACGAATCAATGTTTGAGTGATGCTATCAGAAACAAAAACAAATATTCTGGATTATTTTCAACGGGTTTTCACTTCTGACAAAGAGTGTTGATATTTCACAATGATTTAAACAATGGCTGTATTATATTTATACTTTCAATATTACAGTACTAGGTTAGGTTAGGTTAGATTAGGTTAGGTTAGGTTAGATTAGGTTAGGTTAGGTTAGATTAGGTTAGGTTAGGTTACGTTAGGTTACGTTAGGTTACGTTAGGTTACGTTAGGTTAGGTTAGGTAAGGTTAGGTTAGGTTAGGTTAGGTTAGATTAGGTTAGGTTAGGTTAGATTAGGTTAGGTTAGGTTAGGTTAGATTAGGTTAGGTTAGGTTAGGTTAGGTCAGTGTTATTTGGGTTAGATTAGGTCAGGAAGGATGATGAAAATGTACCATTATTCAAATGTTTGTATTATCCATTATACTTTCAATATTTAAGCGCTTTTGTGCCACTCCTTTGTCATTACTGAATCAATCAATTGTTTTTTTGTGCAACCAGAATCACTGGAAAAATGGAAGGAAACGAATCTCGCAATATATAATCCAGAAATTATCCCAGGAAAATCTTCTGTTCCAAAATTATTCCTTTCAATACAATAAATGATTCATGATTTGGCAACATCACACCTGTTGCTCACGTGACCTTGAACAATTCACGACAATATAAGATCTGATTGCCTCGACAATCTTCCATTACGGTCCTGTTCGGAAGGGCAATGACAGACCTTCAACGGCCTTGACTGTCGTCAGATATTGTTTACTGCATCATTTGCTAGCCTGATTCACGCGTTACCTGCCAATTTTCTTCTAATTTCTTTTTTTCGCGTACGTTCACGCTATCCTATTAGAGGTGTGAGCGCAGTGGCGTATCCAGATCACTATCGATAGGGGTACATAAACGTCATCTGGCGGTCAACACTGTCAATCCTAATTTATTTTTTTGTCTATTCCTTCCAGCTATTTTGTTTTTTGTTTTGATATACTTGGTGAACAGAATTCTCAATGGTTGTTAGTTAGAGTTAATAATTGCATCAAACATTATTTCGCACTTGTAGTCTATTCATTCAGGTGTAGGTTATTTTTTCAACGATATTCAGAAACTCAAAGTTAGGTTAAGTTCATCATTCAAATTGTTCGAAGATGGTTTCTGCAATATTTGTAAAAAATTCTACTAAAATTATCAAAGATTCCTTACCAAATGAATTTGGCATCGTTGCTATAATTATTGATGCCTAAAAGTTCCCAGCTATGGCTCAACCAATCAGGAGTCCAGTGGTACGCTGGATACTTTTTTTTTTGCACTGTTGGCATTGGAACATAACCAAATCTGTCAGAACTGCCACCCTTGAAATAAATCGTCGTTTCTTGTTCAAGATTTCCTCATATTTGGATTCATCTAATATTATAATAAAGAACCAAACTAATAATAATGATTTATGAGATATTGACGATCGAGACCCTGTATATTCTATAACGTAATGACTTCATAACGGATTGAAGGTCATGTGAAGTGAAGACCAGATACACACACAGGTGAAGGCACCTTTGTTTTTTTTTCAGCCGGTTCCTTTCAGTGATGAGTCTCGCAAGGTCCTGATGGTCACGATTTGGCGAGAGACCAAACAAAAACTCTGCCGGAAATGACTCGACTTCTTCTCCACTCTGTACTTTGAACCCCACGTGATGATATTCGGAAGCAAATTATGTTGAATGCTCATTCTAATCCAATACGAAAATTTAATACGAGTTTTATTTCAGATCATTTATTGCTGCAAATATCGGAGTCGCAACTTTTTTTTAGTAGTGGCAACACTGCATTGTGTAGAACAAATCAGCTGTTAAACTTCGATTATGCATCAAAAGTTCTTTTGTGATTTTGCATTCATCGTAAATCAGATCACCCTCTGTATATTCTTTGATATGCAGGCGTACATATATATATATATATACACGTCTGAAATATTTTATGAGAATATAAGAATGGCGTACCCACACCAACTCAATAATAATTTCTAAAAAAATCCTACAGTTTTGTTGTTCTTATTGAGATAGAAGCATAGATTTAACTTTACACTTTGCACACTAGGTATTCAATTTATGTCTGTAGATATTATCGTCATTTTCAAGGTTTTAGATGATCTGCAGTTGTACCAACCTTATATTTTGCGTATATAATCATACGTTATATTTCACACATGCATCGTGGTATACTATACAGGGTGACACCAAGTTGTTTCTAGTTATAATCGGCCACAATGAATTTCCATCGAATGAATACTATTTCTATTGAAATGCGTTTCAATATGCTTCGTTCAAAATCGCTGGGGAATAACAAATAGCGAATTAAAAGAAAATAAATAATAAAATTCTCGACCTAATGAATGAAGAATCCAAATTGGTTCGAAAAAAAAAGAATGTCTTCAAATGATTAGTGAACAAATATCATTTGATTGAATGTATGCTTTATACAAAAAAAAAACGTTGAGGCCCTTAAGCTCCATGGCAGATATTATTTACTGAAAAATTGATAAATTGATTTTCGACTTTTTTGAAATGGAATCAACCATGAGACACCCTGTATATTTTCCCTGGAAAATAAACTGAAGAATCGTGATGAATTTTGAGAATGTGATGACAACTCATAATTTAATTAGTTACGATTCAATTTCGACTTTTTAAAAATGGAATCAACCATGAGACACCCTGTATATTTTCCACCTGTAGTCATAGTGAAACTGTGAAAAAAGCCTCAGCAATTTCACCTTCTCTCTACTGTTCCTTCGGACTAATTACGTCTAATTGATTGCTATGCGTTTATGGAACCGTTACATAAAATCGTAGAAGCACTGTCAAGGAAACAATAAGTACCAAGTTCACGGTTGTGGGTAGCGCATACTAGATTTCAAGTTCAGATCCGAGATTCTCATAGACAGATTCATAGCGAACGAATTACATAATTCGAATCAGGGGCGGAGCTCAACAGTTTTTGTCGAAGTTTTTCAGCCTGTGTTTTGCTTCGAAGGAGTCTCAAACATGTTACGAAAAATCTAGTTCGAAGAAACTGTTGCTTTCATTTGCTGGGACCTCCAAGTTACTTGTGCCCTTCCCTACAATATCACAATTTGAAAAAAAAAACATTCTGTAGCATCGGTGTAGCAATCAAATTTAAATATTTTAATTGCCAACAAATCGCAATGCGTAGCATTTCTTACAAACAATCGCACGAAACAAGCATCTCAGGTATTTCGAGGTAGAATGCTGCTAACCACAACTTGACTGCGTCTACGCAAAAACATGCGGCGCCATGATGTTTAATCATATAGAACTATGTAGGTACGCCGTACTTTGTCTTACATACAGAGTGCGTGAGCATCCGGATAAACAGGGGAAATTCAGATGAACGCACCACGATTACCATCAGTGGATCAACGTGAAAAAACTTGACATGCGTGATCATTGCGTGATCACAAAGTATCGTTGCGTGATCACAAAGTATCATTGCGTGATCACAAAGTATCATTGCGTGATCACAAAGTATTATTGCGTGATCACAAAGTATTATTGCGTGATCACAAAGTATCATTTCGTGATCACAAAGTAATCATTGCGTGATCACAACACGATCATTGCGTGATCACAACGTGATCATATCTTATTGCCTATTGGCCAGAAAAATCAATTTCGAACATAAAAAACAACTCATGTAGCTTCTTTTGCGTTTCAAACAATTGTGATGGAAAAAACATTCTCTGAATCCACGAAACTGAAATAAAAAAGAATCCGTTATTGGTGACTTTCCAGGAACCTCAAAGAATTCGTGCCTAACTGGAACTACATATAATAAATAATTTGACGAGAAACAAAAAAGCCAACACTTTGACTGATAATCCGCGATTGATGAATTTTTTCTCGAGATTTACTTCCTGTGTCGAATTAGATTATTGTCGACTACTAGTAGCTGAATGAAAAAAATAGTCCATTTTGGAACCATAGCTAATTCTCTAATTTGTGGATCTTAGAAAAACATGGAGAGAAATCATTATTTAGTCGAACGTTTTTGATGTCAGTTAGTTGTCAGGGCCGTAACTGGATTTTTTTTCATGGGACATAAAATAACTGAACATTTCACGTGGTCGATCTTTTCAATTGAATTAACAATAGTTTTATACGTTCCCAAAGGTGAATAGTTTCTCGTGTTGAATCAGGTGAGCTAGCAGGCCAATCCTATAACCTAAACTATACATTACACTTTCTACAAAAATTCATATATTGTTGTTACGTGGACGTATATTTTATTCAAACTTTCCAGAAGATCCAAAATTATTCCACGTTGTTTTGACACTGTTAGGTAACGTTCAAAAGAAATATCAGCAGCTCCTTCTATATTTCAATTTTCTCAAGAATGGCAGACTGCTACAAAGTAACAATTTTTTTCCGAGAGAGTGAGATGTATGTACAAGTGATGGATTCCTTATGTTTTCTACAAACCCATCAACCATTTTGCTGAAATACCCATATTTACTTTGAATTATGTTCCGTAAGAATTGTTCAACCATAGAGACAGGAAGAACAAATTATTATACGCATAAAATTGTGCTCATTAAGTTCTGTTTGTGTGTAATTGTTCCTCTAATAACAAAGCGCTACAGGTTCAGAGACTCAGGTCATTGGTCTTTGCTTTGCTCATTTTTACCTTATTTAGACGCCCATTGAGTCACATCAGGTATTTTACACGTTTTAGAGACGTTTACACGGATTTCGTAAGTGCTTCGACTTTTATTTTCCTTCACAACAACAGATTATTCATTGGTTGTCATCAACAAGGCAGGAAAATGGAGAGGAAACCTCTAGAAGAAAGATGAAGGAAAAAACTGCTGCGGGTGTCATCAACGTACCTTCCCAATATACAGGGTGGCCCATTTGTGCATACCAGTAGAATGATTCAGAAACAAAAAGACAAGGAATTACAAATAAAATATCCTCTCTCTCTGCTGTGTCCAATTTTTTGTCCTGTAACTCTTTGCATTTGCATTGCAGATTGTATCAAATATATTCTGATACACAGGGTGAGCTTCAAATCTTTCAATCTCCTACCCAAGCAAACTGCTTACGATATCGATGAGGAAATGGGAGGTGCTCGATTCTGGTTTCGTTTCAATGGAGAAATAATGGAAGGAGATGATGAAGAAGATACACTTTTCCTCCATACCCAAACACCGAAGAAATCGGCAATTCCTATTGGACCCTTTGGGCTCGTACCAGTAATAATGGTGATTCATGCAGTGCAATCTACTCGGTCTGGAATTCTAGTTATACCTGTTGGGCTAATGAAATTGTGGTCATTAATGAACATGGAAAGTCGATACAGAAGGCATCCATTACCTTCCAGCAAAGTGTGCATGTTGATTTGCTCAGTTTGCATCTTGATTAGTTGGATCTGGATGCTTGTGGAGATTTTTTTTAATCATCCTAAAAGTCTCAGCAGCTGTCAACAAGTGAATTTCTCCGTTTCACATAAAACCCAGCTGTCAATTCTTCACTTGGTTCAGAATAAAACTTACAGACTCAAAATAAACCGAGAAAAAAATCATCTTGACTTTTAGTCCGGCCGAGTCGACCTGCTCCCTTTTCAAGCCTCCCCTGCAGAATCCCAATTCGGGATTTTAATTGGGTAGTTGACTATCTGAGCATGAGAATACCGAGAATTGATTCGGAAAGAAATGTTAGTCAAGCACTGGGAGCATGGGTCAGGAACCTTCCTTCTTCTTTTTTCGACGTGTCCAAACAAAGGGGCATTATGCATTCGATTTGGATTATAAAAAGTTGCAGAATATCCAATTAGGCCGTTCCGGCTTCCAGATAATTCGGGTATACAGGGGGTTCAGGAATATAAGTTTTCAAAATGTTACTTATGTTTGTGAATATTTTTCTAATTTTGAAATGGGCGATTTGCAAAGGAACAAATGAAGATTTTTCACATTTTTTACGTACTTCATGAATGTCACTGTGGAATATTGTGATTCAACTCAGCTAACTTTTTAGTAGTGTAGTCTGGCGTCTTCATAACACTCAGTATACAAGGTGTTTCGAAATTGCACGGCATTATTCCAGGGACGTGTTCTCTAGTACAAAATAGGGAAAAAAGTTCCCATGAACATGTATCCGATCTCGATTATTAGCGGAGTTACAGGGTGTTGAAAATTAACAAAAAAATGGTTTTTATTTTATTGTGCTCGATCTACTGGAGATAGAGTTTTCGAATTTTGTATGAGTATCAAGCAATAGGTGCTGCTTAATAAGAGAGTAAATGTTTTCCGAATACCATACTGGGTGTTGCATTTTCCGAGGTCTCAATCCATAAAAGCCTCGAGAAAAACTTGCTCGTACGCCACTGGTGAATTTCAATATTTTTTTCAAGTTCTTCAACCTTTTACCTGAATTTTGTCTCTCCTGACTTTTGGTTGAATTCCGTGCAGTTTCCTCAGAAATTAATTAATTTGTAAATTGTCTCAAAGTTACATACTCTGAAATGTTTATACCATTTTGCTATCTGATAAATTGAAGCATCAAGATTAAATAAAAAAGAAATCCATCAACAAATGCTTAGAGGAATTGTTCCAAGTGGTCTCCGTTTTGTTAGAAACTTTTCTCCTTATTTTGTACCAGAGAGTACGTACCTGAAATATTGCTGTGCAATTCTGAACCACCCTGTATACTTTAATGCTGTCAGTAACTAATGTTCGTTATTAAAATTTGCGATTACAACGATATAAAAATAGAAGTGACCAAAACATAACCAGGACCCTGTTTGTAAATAAAAAATAATAAATATCATAGCTCATCTTCGTGTCTTAGACCCATGAGTAATAGGTTAGTAGCTTGGGGCCATATAAAGTCGTCATCAAAATCCGATTGCAATTAAAACTAAATCCGCCATGGCCATTGTATGAGATTTTCTCACACGAAACCGGACGAATGGCGAACAACAAAGGTATTTTCTGGAACTGTATTAGTCATAATTACAGGGCATTCAAACATTCCTTCACATTGATGGAAATTTTCCTATATAAAAGTCTATCAAGTGTGTAATGAGTTGACTTTTCAAGGTGGAACTGGCGAAAATTTTTGATTAAAAACACAGAAAGCCACTGTACAGGGTGGGCAAGTTTCAAGATGAGTTTTCAGAGCATGGAACTTTGAGACAATTTACAAATTAATTAATTTCTGAGGAAACTGAACGGAATTCGACCAAGAGCCAAGGAAGATAAAATTTAGGTAACAGGTTGGAGAATTTGGAAAAAATATTGAAATTCACCAGTGGCGTACGAGCAAGTTTTTATTGAGGCTTTTATGGATTGAGACCTCGGAAAATGCAACACCTTGTATAGCATTTGGAAAACAATCACTTTCATATCAAGCAGCACCTATTGCTTGATACTCATACAAAATTTGAGAGCTCTATCTGCAGTAGATCAAGCATAATAAAATAAAAACAAACTTTTTTTCAAAATTTCAATACCCTGTAACTCCGCTAATAGTCGAGATCGGACACATGTTCATAGGAACTTTTTTCCTTATTTTGTACCAGAAAATACGTCCATGGAATATTGCCGTGCAACTCTGAAACACCCTGTAAAAACATTATACATGAACCCTGTAACCTACCCTCGAGCTCCGCCCTTGTCCCTGAACTAGAATCGGAGTTTTTCAAACGAACCGTCTCAAATTACGCCATCCATTCATTCGTACGGGCTACGGACTGTTAGTCACATATGCGACTTCTTGTCCTCGACGAGATTGACATGCCGACATGTTGAGGACACTTCTAGGAAACTCCAAATTAGAAGTTCGAGGTCGGCGGCATGTGGTTTTTGTTAGGGAACCGTCGAGGGGTGCCTTGCCTGTCAACGGGGTGGGACTGCGTGACAGTGTTGCCATTTTTATCATTCATATTGTCTGAGATATAGCCCAATGGTTTCCTAGGCAGGTTTTTTTTTCAAAAACTTCGCAATTCCAAGCATTGTCTCTGAATCCAACTACAGATTTCTCAATAAAAAAAAACGAATAAAAGATAATTAAGGAATGCTTTTTACGTATGGTATAACAAAAATACCAAGCACCCTGTATGATATAATGATAAACACAATATAACAACATACGCCATGATGAAACTACATGAAAATATCATGAACTCTGAAGGAAGCAGATCCAAAACTAAAAATCAACAAATATTGGTAATCCAGAATTTTCCAACCATTTGGCAACATTGCCAGGCTGGCCGGTGCGTTCAAAAATATTTAATTACTCCAAATGCGTCTCGGTGCGTTGACAGAAGATGATTAACGACTGCTGTTGATGAATCGGAAAGAATTACTATTAACGACAAAAAAAAAACAAGCTGGGAAAAGTCTCGATTTGGTAGAACATGAGCGACAAAATTGTTGACTAGTTGGGAATTTCACACGGATCAGAGCCACAAAAAATTGGAGGATACATCTTTCTCAGTATGCATTTGGAGCCATACATTTATTTTTCAAACTATCGATTCTAAGCAGAATGAGAATCCATTAAAATCATACTATTTCTAAAAGTTTTATTTTTTTTTTCTGCAGAAAACAAAAATTTTCGCGTTCATTTTTTTAATTGTTGCTTAGTATCCTCCTCAACTTCAAAGTGAGAAAAACAAAAATTGTCTGATCTGGCTTACAGGGTGTTGTTTTAAGAAAACAAATAACATTCTGAAAAAAACTAAGTACGGACCTGAAATTAGAATTTTTCAAAAACATATTTCATTGAGCTCAGGGAACATACTCAGTGTACCAAATTTTATATGTCTGAATTTTTCTCTTCTAGAGATATTCAACGTAAAATAATTCACATATTTTCAAATATCATCCTGTATATCCATAAAAAAAGCAACAAGGCATTTGTTATTTAACACCAGATGTGGAATGGTTTCAGTCCATAGCACTTACGGTTGGACTATGTACAATTCGTCGTGAATCACCCTGTATAACAGTACCGTTTCATTTCGAATTAAAATAAGTAAATAAGTTGCTTAAAAACATCACTCTCTTGCATCCTGGACCGAAAACTTTTGACGAAAAGAAGGTGATTTTTCATTAATTTTTATTTATTTTATTTATATTATTCATCAAATACATCTTATTATATCACACCAAACACGAGTAGGCATCATCAAACCACTAATTAAATTCTATTCTATTTAGTACCGAAACATGGGCATGAAACATACAAAAAATATCTCGTACTCGTACAGAATCTTCTTCGCAGGCAGAGCGAATGATGATCCATTGAAAAATCAATTTCACTTCTGTGGAGATCCGTTGCAGCTGTTAGGATCATTCAATAAATCAATCCGGTCATTCTCAATGACATGATAAATAATGTAATTACTTAGCGACGATATTATAAATGTTAATTATTAATTCGCCTCCTAGATTTGATTAGGATCTTGTCTCACAGGTCTACTTGTACATAAATAAACGACAGGGTGTTTGTAAAACGTAACAAGAAGAAATGTCCGTATCTTGAAAGATCTTTATCTTCAATTTGCTGTGTAAGAAGAGTAACTTATTTGAGGGGATTCATCGACATTATCTCACGGATAATATAGACCAGAACGAGTCTTTGAAAATGGTGTTAAAAAATCAAAATCAAAATTTAAGCATAGAATTAGACTAACCAAAACTTTCCAAAGTTTTCCATTATACAGGGGAGATTCTTCGACACATTTTAAGAAAAAAACTTCCTATAAACGTCCTGAATCCTGAAAGTCTCAACTTTTGAGATACAGGGTGATAAAATTTTGGAAAAAATCAGTTTTTTTACAATAACTGAGATAATATTCTATACATCTTTAGAAAATTTGGTACAGGTCTTCTATGCATCAAGATGTATTTAGTGGTGTACGAAATTTTTTCATTTTCTCTACCAGTGGCGTCCGTACGGGTTTTGCATTGAATATTTTTGGAGAAAAAATACTACGCCACTGCTTACTTCCAAAATAAAATTTACTTCTGAGATCCCCATTCACTAAAAGCAAAATTAATCTCATGATTTTCTTTGTCCGACGCATGGTTTACGCTTGAATATTTTTATTACATTATCATTAAATACTTCCTGTATTTGACAATATCGTTGAATCGTTAATGTAAATATATAGGAATGATAATTACCTGTTATGAACATCATCCACAATAACCATTGATGTCGAATTAAATTCGAATCATGAGTGTTTGATGCATAATTGTTATCACATTGATTACTGTTTTTGATTGAATTATACGTAGTTTTATGGTAGACAGTCATCGGTAAATTTAAATCTCGAAAATATACGTACCAACTTAACCTTGATTTTTTTTATCAGACGGATCGGATGATTCCCACTAATGGAATTCAATGTTTCTCGATAACGTTCTATGGATATTTCAATTTCCGGGTGACTTCATGATTCAACAGTTGTCAAAATAACAGCTATAGGAATTGAAGCTGTTAAGTGACATGAAACGGGTGGAATTTCGACAAAATTTACCCCTTACCATATCTATAAATAATTTGAAGGATCTTATCCTAATCCTAAATACATGAAATGTCAACTGCATTGGAAATACCTTAAGGAACACTTTGTATACGTGTTGACTATGCAAGCGAAGGTTATTGAAAAAAATAGTGACTTCATGCAATGCGCACAAAAGAGTCATTGCCAAAAATATTGATATAATAAATATTGAATTCAGGAATAACAAGTTCTGAGATGAAATAATTGTTTTGCTTTCTAAAAATTGATTACAAAATAAATAGTCACCTCGCCGAATGATTGATTAGGAATACCAATCTATGATTTATAAATCATAAAAAACCTTTGATCACGATTTAGCAATTGAAATATTTGAAGTCACTTCTGACCATTATTCTCTATCATCGAAAATGTGTTTGTTTTTGAAGATATTCAGTTACTTCTCGTAGTACAGATTTTGTAGCTTTTACTGTTTGTTACAAAACTAACTACTACATAAACAAAAAAAATGTGAAAACGTTTTTGTTTGTTTTTTTTTTTCAATTATCTTTCCCCCTTAATATTTTCACGGAATTTGGTGTCAACATACCTTCTCCTGCCCAAAATATATTGCATTTATTTTATTCGGAATATGAAGTTTATTCGAAGTAATTCATCATCATTTTCATTTATATATGAATAAATTTTATTGATAATGATACATTTTATCAATATCTTCTTTGTTTGCATAAAAAAATGGTTGGTAAAAATTAACAAATCATAATGAGTTCCACAGAACTTTGTAATCGAGTTTTCTTTGCAGTTTCTGAAAACACTTATCATTGTGATGTATACAGATACGAAGACGTTCGACATTTGACGATTGCAGTCTTTGACGTTTGAAACTTGACGTTTGACCTTTTTTACGTTTGACACTTGACGTTTTTGACGTTTGACACTTGACGTTTGACGTTCGACACTTGACGTTTGCAGTCTTTGACGTTTGAAACTTGATGTTTGACTTTTTTACGTTTGACACTTGACGTTTTTGATGTTCGACACTTGACGTTTGATACTCTTAGACAATTTGACACTTGACACTTGATGTTTGACGTTCGAAAATTGACATTTGACGTTAGACACTTGACGTTTGCAGTTTTTGACGTTCGACACTCGACGTTTGACACTTAACGTTCGACCTTTTTTACGTTTGACATTTGAAGTTTGACATTCGACACTTGACGTTTGCAGTCTTTGACGTTTGATATCGATACTTCTTCAGGGATGACAGGCCTAGTTTATTTTTATTTTTTCAAAATTTTATTATCAAGTGAATTGATCGAAGATTCAAGCGAAGATGCCACTTTCATTTTTGCTGACTCTGTACAAGCATCACATGATGCTTCCGAGGATTTCGAACATTCTTCGTTCATCATCATGACTTTGAACCGTACTTTGACGAAATTCAATACTCAATGGATTTTTTCCTGGCTGACACTCGACCGCCTCATGAAATTCGATAATCACGGACGCGACAAACAACAGTTACCGTCATTCGCGTCTTCTTATCCGACACCTAGCGAGGCCGCCCATTCCCACATTCATTACCTTGACAGGGATCTGTCTTACCGAGCACACCTCACTTGTTAGTACACCCACACTGGCCAACGTGAAAACCAACATGTTATTATAGCAAACTGCTACCCATTTCAGTTTCGTTTCGCCATCGAAAGCTCTAATAGAAATTGCAGTTATAATCGCTGGTTCTGCTCTGCCAGATGTAGGAAGAAGAATCGGCTGGAGAATGAGGAATTCTCCTCAATTTGGGTTATTACTGGAAATGCAAGTTTGAAGTTAATGATTATGAGTTTCATTCATGAAAATTACAAACTCTCTGCAGAAACTATCTAAAATAATTTTTCGAATATGGGGTTTTAAATTTTAAATCGCTTTGTTTCTAGTTCACGAATTGGCAACAGCGCCTAGTAGGCTAGAAAAAGAACAACATATATTTGTTCTTTGTTGTCTGCACATTTACAATCTAGTGTCAAAATTTGTCGGTTGTCATAACCCAACTTTTTGTTTATACTTTGTAGCTGGTGAAGAATACTCGATTGAATTGTTTTTAAGTTATTTGATACAATATTATACATCGATATGATAGTCCAACCCAACCAACAACCTTACTTAGAAGCCAAACTACGCCAAACTTAAACATAACCTTAAAACCTGAGTTCTCTCTCTAACTTGGTCGTTGTTGCCTCCTTTGCGATGCATGGAACGTCATGACTCATGGAATAGAAATAAGCAGAATGGGTTTCTAATCTGATTAAAATCTAGCCATCTTTGTTCTACCTAATCAACGTAACGAATTTGTTGTCCTTTTTTATCACTGTAATCCGCAGTCGATGTTGCCAAATGGTGAATCAGAAACAAAGCACTTTAAACTTTAAATTCCCATATTTATTTTTGTTTTTTAAGTACTCGAAAAATTTTTTTTAGGAAAAAGGTTGAAATGACAAATTTGAAATGCGACGTTTTAAAGATATATCATAAAAAATACTTCATCATCGTCTGAAGGAGAATTCCCCATTCTCTTTTGTCTTCTGCGTACGATGATGGAAGAGAGGATGTGTACAGGGTGGGATATTGTACTGGAACCAGGAGGGTTTCCTGTTGGAAATGAGAACGTCAGATCTTGGGCTTCTTCGACTTTGCGTTGTGCTTTACTACACGTTGCCATCGAGGTCGTTAGCTTCGTGACCGTCGTAGTGAGGTCGCGAGGTCACCGGAGGGATTACACGAATGGCGCCCGTCCTCGGAGGACGCTCGATAGTTTCGGACAGGCTCGTATCTAGGGGGTGGTTTGGTGGTATGTCTCGAGAGAATTTCCGGAGAATCGAAATGCCCACAAAGTTGTTTTTATATTGTCTGAGATGCGATGAGAGCGGCACTGGACTCATTTCTCCGATTTCCAGGATAGTTTTCGAGAAATTCGTCATTTTTAATCGTCACATATATCGAAAAAGTCCAAAAACACCCGATAACACTCAAAAAACCATTTGTTTCGACAAAAAATTACTATAGAACGTCTTAGACATGCTACAAACATTTAAGACTCCACGATCAATTCGAATTTTTTCCTTTGGTATATTTTCGAGCAAAATTTCAAGAAATTAATTCGCCTGAAAAAGGTCTATGAGGTGTCTAAGAGGCGCTGAAAACGGTGGTGAAATCCGTTTCTTGATATCTGGTATAGTTTTCAAGATATTTCATGTTGAAAATTCCAAAAAACCCCAAAAAGTTGCGAAAACCACCAAAAAATCCCAAAATTTCCCCAATTTTCAACGAAAAAGCCCCATATACTCCTCTGGGAGCCTCCATACGAACATTTAAGACTCTACGACTAATTTTACTTCTGAAAAACTCGTGTATAAGGTGTCTAAAAGGCGCTGAAAACGGTAGTGAAATCCGTTTTTTGATATCTAGTATAGTTTTCGAGATATTTCATATGGAAAGTCCCAAAAAACCTCAAAAAGTCGCGAAAACTCGCAAAAATTCCCGAAAAAACCCATATTCTCAACGAAAAAACACATGAATATTCCATATACTCCTCTGGGAGCCTTCATACGAACATTGAAGACTCTACGACTAATTTTACTTCTGAAAAACTCGTGTATAAGGTGTCTAAAAGGCGCTAAAAACGGTAGTGAAATCCGTTTTTTGATATCTAGTATAGTTTTCGAGATATTTCATATGGAAAGTCCCAAAAAACCTCAAAAAGTCGTGAAAACTCGCGAAAATTCCCGAAAAAACCCATATTCTCAACGAAAAAACCCATGAATAGTCCATGTTGATGCTCTGGAAGCCACGACTCTGAATTTTTCGAAAATATCTAAAAGGTGCCGAAGCCTGCCCTGCTCGAATGCATCAGGTTACTGATGCCAACGACATTTTTGCATACGCGGATGTATGTTACAAGAGTCAAGATTATCTTATCTACGAGAGTGCGTCTCCTTATATCTCGACTCAAATCGTGTATCCTAGACACGGATTGTCCTGTATATGCAATTTTAAAATAGGTACGGACACGGGTCCCCAAATGGACGAATCAACAATGGGTACATGGGAATTTACCCTGAAAAAAAAAGACGATAAGAACGATGCCAAAGATGGAGAAGAGTGCGAAAATGCATAGACCACAACAAGCTGATTGATGAAAGGAAGATAAAAACAAGAGTCATCCGAAGAAGCATCAGATTAAACAACATCATTTTATGCATCACCAAACCTACAAACCCTTTGGGAATACCTAATACGTGAACTACCAAAGATTAGAGACAGCTGTTTCTACCTATAATTTCCTTCCCTTTCAAAAAAATTGTTGAAAAAACCCTTTATTTTTGGCTCCTAAAGCAGACTACTGCCTTAAGTGAAACCAGATCTGTAAGCATTTTTGAATGATCTCGATTATAAATTCAATTCACAATAAGGAAAAGCGCGACATCACTTCTTTTACGTGTCATAAATTATCATTAATACAAATCGAGTTTTTGATAAGCTGCTTCGAAGAAATGAACTGATATTTCCGTTTGGAATATTTCACGTAAGGAATTCACAGATGAGTAAACGAGATTTTCAATCTAGACTTCTCATTCACTGATTGATGGATGCCTTTGAATAATCAAGTTCACTTATTTTTGTGCGTCTTTTCAGGAAGTTTATTTTCCACTTCTTGAGTTTCTTTCGTCACACAGCTTCAATTGCGTACCGTTTTTATACAGAGTGGCCACTTTTTTAAATGGAATTTAATTCAGATTTGTTTGAACTGCTTGACAATGCTTCTAGGAATGCAACTTTTTCTCCATTTGACCGACCTTCTAAATCTTATGGTTTGAAAGTTACCAATACAATCCCAATAAAAAAGTGGTCACCCTGTATAATATTATAAATGCGATATAAATTTCTGCAAAAATACTAGTCTACTTTTGTCTTCAGTGAATTTGCAAGAAAACAACTTTAAAGAAAGTGAGCATTCCCAAATCAAGTGGGAGACGTTGAACTAGAACAATTTAGTAGTCCAGTAAAAAATCGAAGTCGTGAGATTTTTGCGGTACATTTCGTACAATAACGGAAGTTTTCGACCTTCACACATCGAGTTCAACAAGTTGTCACTAACCTACTCAAATATCATCTTTTATATGCCTATAACTTGAATTCACCAAGAATGATAATCAGGTAAATGGAACTTGAGAATTTAATTTGCTATGATAAATCAACAGCACGTTAGCGGTTTCGTAGTTAAAAAAATGAGTTGGCAGATGTTTCAGTTATAAAAATTTGCGAGTTTAATCTCACAAAGATTTCAGTGTCTTAGAACATCTCAACTTGGTCCAGAATTTTCTCAATTCGTTCTCACCAAAACAAAAAAAATGTCCGATGCATTCAAAGTTGGTGACCATTTGTGCGCAAGTAGCACGAGAAGTATCGTGCTCACACTCTCACATCCAATTTTTTAAACAATGAGCAGACAGTGAGTCAGAATTTTCCTCCCTTTACCTCAATGAACTTGGCGTCCATTGATTAATATAATAAGAAATAAAATCTGCTTTATAGTACTTCCAGTGCTGTCTTATGTAATACAGGTATGAACACATTACAAGATGGTTATGCCTTGAATGACCCACAATATGTAGGTAAAGGCAAACATAAAGTGTTATTTTCCCACGTTACAACATTTATATTCGTAATGAGACGTCTTGACACTGATATTATTACAGATCCACGAAGTTCATGGAATACAATGGCAATATCTTCGATTTTTGACATCGACAGTTGACAGCTTCAAATGAGTGATGGACAGTTGACAGTTCTACTACTCACAATTCTGCAATATAAATAATTAATATTGACAGGTATTGTCAGGCACTGATAAGTCAATAGTTGATGATATTTTTCACCTACAAATCTGTTTGAATTTTTCTCCATTAAAGTGAGTTCATGATATACCGGGTGTTTCACAGTGGATAGAACATTAGAAGTGTTTGTAGTCTCCAAATATAAATAAATGTACGACCTTCATCTAATCCCACACTTTCATAATATCTATTTATAACCAATTATGATCTTCTGAAGATGATTCCTAGCAAGAAGATTTGATTCGAGTTTTAATAAATAAATTAATGAACGTGCCACAACCGCAGTATCCTATGAGACGAGTAATTATTCATCGAATTGTTAATAACAATTGAAGAATAGCGAGCTGTGCACGATAATCCTATTTTCTCATGATGATACCATCTGCTCGGAGGAAGGTCGTTGGATATCCGGCCTCAAGGCGATTCAGATATTGCGTCTTTCATTGTTGATTGAACACCAATACATTTTCTGTTGCATTCTTTGACGATTTTTTGTCTTACCAGTAACATACACGCGGTGATTTTCAACAAGAAAATTGTCACCCCTTTAACCGTCACCCCTTGACAGAGACCCCTTCAATTTTTATAATTGTTGTTGATTTGCCATTATATCATGTTTTTCTCGTAGAACAGTGTAGATGAATGAAAAAATACAAATAAAATGAAGAAAATCGTGAGGGGGTCGTCCGATACATCATTGACAAGGATTTCAAAAGTTCAATTGAAAAAATATGATTTTTATTTATTTAAATCAAAAATGAGGATAAACAAACAAACAGTATTGAATCCCTTGACAGCTTTCCCAGAATCCTCTTCATTATTCATTATTCATTCATTATTTATTTATTTTTTGTGAAACAGTGTAAATAAATGAAAAAATGTATATTAAATGAAGGAAATTGTGAAGGGGGTCGTCCGATACATTGTTGAGAAGAATTCTAAAAGTTCAATTGAGAAAATATGATTTTTATTTATTTATACCAAAAATGGAGATTAACAAACAAACATTATCAACTCCCTTAACAGCTACCCAGTGATTTTTTTAAATTGTAGATTTGCCTATTTCGTTCTTTCATTTCTTTATTGTAGATTTTTTCTTGTTGTTGTTGTTTTTCAATTGTTGTTGATTTGCGTATTTTGTTTTTTATTTTCTTCATGATTTTATTTTATTTTGTGAAACAGTATAAATAAATGAAAAAATGTATATAAAATGGAGAAAATTGAGAGGGGTGTCGTCAGATAAATTGTTGACAAGAATTTCAAAAGTTCGATTTAGAAAATATAATTTTTATTTACTTAAATCAAAAATAGAGATGAACAAATAAACAGTATCAAATCTCTTAACAGCTACTCCCTTAATTTTTTTAAATTGTTGATTTGTTGATTTCGTTCTTTTATTTCTTTATTGTTGAATTTTGTTTTATTTTGTATAACAGTGTAGATAAATAAAAAAAAACAATTGTGAATATTCTTCTCATTTTCTTAAATCAAAAATAAGAATAAATGAACAAATAAATAATAATCAGAATCAATTACAAATAATTCTGTTATCGATACTAAAGAAATTCATCTTAATTATCTTATCAAAAATGGTCACATATCCTCAATTCTTCTCCATTCTACTTCATGTCGACAGTAGAGATGATGAATTCATTGAATGAATCGTTACCGTATGTAAATCACATAATCAGTCACGATATAACTGATCAGCTGTCCTGTCAACCATCATATATTATAATGTATTTATTATGTAGCCCATTGTGTTCGTACGTGAAATTAACGACAACAAGTCGTACCTAACGATTCCTTTGCTATAATTCATCATCGGATTGCACCCAGTGTTGAAGTGACTTGCACGGGTTGTTCCAAACGAATCAGGACACAAATAAAATAATGTTTTATTTAGGAAATTAACTAGAAACCGTATATTTGCCAATGGAACGACAATTTAAGACCCTCATCAGTGATTTATAGCTCTGGGCTACTCCCTTTATTTGAATTTCGAAATCATATGATTATTTTATGACGTAATCTCTTTATGAAGCTGAGTGCCTCGCTCTAATCCGAAGCAATTTGTAGAGTGCACCGGATGAATAATTCATTTTTGCCGTTCATCCACATCTGTGGTTCCTTTACGTCCTTTATTTTCGGGAGATTTATGGACATTGTTTGCCGCTTCTACTATCTAGCCCTACAAGATCAATAATTGAAATTAAATAACGTCATCAAAATCGTCCCCATGAGAAGATCATGAGTTAGGATAAGCTTGGCTATCTACAACTGAATTTGAAGCTTATGATACCTTCTCTAATTACTCACCTTCAGTACCGCCTACCTCTAATGATATGCTAACGATGATGGTGTTCCATAATGAGCTGAAAACAGCCAGTATTTTTACATGGAACACTATACTTTGCATAGGACTCTGCAATAAATCCAAACGACATACAACCAGTTTTCTGAAAATAGCCATTAGTTCTTCTAGGATGATACTCTGGGAAATGCTTTTTCTTAGGAAGCATCTGCAGAATCAGTTTGGTAATGTTGTGGTATAAAACTTATCCAATTGCCTTACTACAGATGAATTTCGAAAGTCTGATTTATTTGGAATCGTTCCCGAAACTTCTAATAATGATTTTTGTCATGAAGCTCTAGTGGATCAAATAAAAAAATAATATGCCCCCAATTCCTTCTTTCTGAGGAAATTTTGCCACAACGTATACTAATAGGTCCATCTTTCAATCACGAGTTCTGTATATTTTTTTTAATCAAAACATGATATTTTGGAATGATTTACGTTTTAAGAACACTATCGGAGCTGTCAATGTCAAATATTTGATAATCCAATGAGTAGTAGACAGTATAATTCGAAACTGAAAAAGTAAGTAAATTGTAAGACATACTCAAATAAATTTCAATTACCTTTTTTCGTAGGAATCTATCGTTGAATATTTTCCGAGATTTTATATCTTTATACACCCAGTTAGAGATAACTCAATGCTACACCACTGGATTCTGGGATCATATAATTTTTTAGGCAATAATCGATTTACGAAATGTCCTATCAGTTCAATGTGGGAACTTGCCTTATATATGAAACACCTACTCATACCTACTCATGTTAATTCAAAATTTAAACATTGTTGCCTGATTGATATCGATAAAATACAGTTCTGAAATATACGAGGGATCACGATTTCTAAAACTCTTGTTGAAAATCTGCGATAATGATTGTAAGAAGAATTCAAGTTCGAAGTTTGATTTCCAAAATCACAATAAATGAAGAAATAGTCCTGTTTATAAATTATGGCAAGTATCTACTATCTTCTTGAGACAACAACATTGTAGTATTGAATATTCAAAAGATGATAAATTATGTGAACTGAACGATATTGAAGAAAAAAATGCATGGAAAATAAAAATATCCAAACTTAACTATTGTATACTTTTGTTGCACCTCGTATATAAAAATTCAGACGCCCTAACAGTTGTCGGTTATATAATATTCAAATTTCATTGAGTCCCACAATTTTGAAAAAATTTACATACTCTCATGTATGCTTATCAATGATTTCCTTAATTATCATAGCTTTTAACAAGATCTTCATTGATCAATGAATGAAGAGTCTACAAGTTTAGTGAAGAGTGTGAATTTTACTCATTTTTTTCTGGAGGACCAATCCTGTTGAGACTTGATGAAATTGTATAATTTTTATCTGATTATAAACAGTCATTAACGGTGTTCATTGTAGTTTTATGGGTTTCCTTTTATGATGAAGATAAGTCTCTGAGCTGTGATAGTTCTACACAAGTCTTATTTATACAGGGTGCTCGTTAAGGACATGCTAATATTTGAAGGGGTTATTCTTCGACACATTTCAAGGAAAAACTTCCTATAAACGTATGTCCTAAAAGTTTTGACTTTTGAGATACAGCCGAAGTACAAAAGTAGAATTTTTCAGAAGTGATAAAATAATTTTTTTTTCTATAAACTCTTTTCCTTATCATAGTTCCTTCCAACCATCGATATATGAAGTAGGTTGAATAATGGATAAAATAAATAAATTTCGACCTTCATATTCACAACTTAATTTGATATTTGTTCATCAGTTTGACATGTTTATTCTTCCTCTATATCGTCATGGAATTCAATAATATATTGAAACAGCCAATTACTGAATTGTTGTGTTGATACTTGTGATTTGTCGAGATTTTTTCCACATTCAAATCAGGAAATCAATACAATAATTCAATAACTCAACGTTGAGTATGATTTCATCGTTAATAATGATGCAAGCGTATGATTATGAAGAAGGTTGCGAAAAAATATGCTTTTTACCAGGAATTCCTTGTTGTGATTTGTAGAAATTTGTATTTTGTTTCGATACATACACTTTCGATTCTAGTTTTTAGGGTCTAATTCTGATCTGGAATGTATATTTCAAGAAATTGATGAAGGATGCTCAAAAATGGGGAAAATTACTACCACTTTAACTTTCAACATCACATTCATTACAGAAAAAAAACATTGGGTGTATCCTTCAAACTGACAATGTATAATTGTATCACTAGTTTTTTTACGGAAACGAAAGTACACCTAGCTGTTTCAAATTGTGATTTAAATTGTGATTTCTCCATTTTTGAATTCGTTCTGATTTGTATCAAACTGTAAACGTGGATGTTTCAACTTTTTTGCATATATTTTATGGACTTTCCTTGTGCTCTCTTGACAAGTAGGTGCTACTATAACTCTTAAAAAACACATTTCCTTACTAAAACTCACACCTACATTTGAGGCAAGCATCGAAGATGACCTCCAAAAAAATTCGCACGAAATACACGTATATTTCATTCTTTGGTGACAGTTTGATACTTTAAAATCGACATTTTCATTTTTACCAACCAAATAACTATCGAATCAAGTACTAGGGTGTTTATAATCGAGGAAAACATATCTTGGGACTGATGAGACCGTTGCCATTTCAGTGAGTGGGCAGGTTTTATTGAACTCATGACCATTTTGTCACTATCACTAAAACACTCAGTGGATTCCGCTGAACAGTTATTAATACACCGACAATGTATGTATGTTTCACCATATTTTCATTTATGGTTATATCATAAAACTGCAATATCTTTACTGAATTATCATGTAGAGATTAAAGTTCTCAGGAATACATACTGTGAAAACCATTCGCACGTTCATCATCATTTTTAAGCTAAAACTCTCATAAATGTATATTAAACCCCCATAAAATTATTTTTGTTACTATTTCTATCCATTTCGCGAATACCAACAAAGAAACCAGTTGAAAGAATAAGAGAAAAACATCTGATTTGATATTATAAATTGGAAATTGAAAAAAGTCTGGGCGATCGTTAGATATGGTCAGAAATCATTACATGTTACTCACCACCAATAGTCGGTTAGAGTATTGAACTATCAAAGAAGAAATATCTTCCATACCAGATAAATTACAATAATTCGTAGGAATAACATCCACTGTCTTCCTCACTTATTATTTTGTTGAATAAACTGCTTGCCGCTTAAAGTTACAATACGTAGCATTACAATGAGATCAATTCCTAAAACAGCATTACGTTATTCCATTTATGTCTAAAACTACTAGAATTCACAATTCCATTCCTGAAAATATGAAAACAACAAAGAACTTTTACTCGTTCAAAGCTCGATTAAAGAAATACGTACTTGAATCAGACAGAATGGCAACAAATTTTCCTTGAATATAGACACAGTTTTTTTTCCTAGATTTTCACTTACAAATTTTATTTTTTATGTCACCTGCACTGTAGTCGATCTCTTTGTTGTTATCACAATTATCACCTTTTGCTGCTTTGTTCACACTAATTCTTTATTGTGATATATGTGATTTATGTGATGAATTATAGATTACTGCTTCTTCTGTACTGAAAACTTGATCATCAATGCTGCAGACTTTTGCAGAATCGTGTAAAAATCATGAACGTACTCATAGGATGTTGAAATTATGATCTAACACCTAAAAAAATGTGGAAGGTAATTGATTGATAGATCACTCATTTTAGTTGATGTTTTTTTATTATACCTACTCATTGCACTGCTTGTCAAAATTTTATTTCTCTGATGAATAATCTTGCGTTCAAGTGCTGACCAGTTTATTTCGACTAACCCGGAACACGAATTGAACTGAAATAATAAGGAAGTCTGTTTGTTTTCCAGAACGAAATGAAAGTGTATATTTCTCAGGAATTCAAAAACAATTGACCGACAGGTGAAATACCACAAGATAATGCATATAATAACGTGAAGCAATATAGGTAGTACTAGAAACTAATGAAAGTGAGTTGACCTGAAGGTACGTTGCTCAGGTTGAAGCGTTTAGACCCCTGCACCTGGTACTAGCTCTTCGTCAGTTGGAGGCCAGATAGAAAATAGTCTAGGAAAACTAGCATTTTCTGCGCTGTATTCATCTAGAGATGCATCAGAGCGAATAAAGTCGATTTCGTGTAACAGTAAAAAATCAAACGTAAAACATTGATCTTCCTTTCCACTGTCCCCACCCGACTGACTTGTCAGTCGTCCCTATGCCAGATACACAGTGACGAGAAACATTCCAGTGTTGTGTTTTTTTTCATGATTCCATTCACATTTTACAAATAACATTCCACATATTCACTAAATTTTATTGTACCTTACATTTTAAATTTTATATTTCATATTTCACATTTCATATTTAGATTCAAGAATTCTTCGCTAGTGATTTTATAGTAATAACTGTTTTTATTTATATACTAACCAAGTGAAACCACTTTTATTTAGCATATTATTATTACTTGAATAATTCTCGAAAAAAAAAAAATGGAATTATCATTCATCTCCATTTGACTTTGATTCTAGAAGACTGCTGAGTCCAAGACTATATTCGATTCTTCAGTATAATCTATCATCGTCCACTGATGGTTTGATAAAATACAGTTTAAGAGTCAATAACTTTCATTGAGATTGATGAGAAATACGAATGATTACAAGCATGAAATTGCAACATAAAATTACAACATAGTTCTTAATCTTAATTGGAGTTTGACATACTTCGCATAACTTCTTGGTCTCACTTTTTGTCATTAAGTCAACGAACCGAAAATATTCAGACGCAAAAAATCTTCATCGTACATTATTCAATACAGTCATCGACAGTCGGAAACTGACCATATTCTTCTGATCTCAGATCGTATCTGTGCCCGATACTACATCGATTATGAAACGAGAGGAACGATCATTTATTCGTTTCGAGCTGATTTTTTTATTTCTGTTTCAAGACAGCTTCACTTTGCGCTCTCATACCAATTCTGATTCCTAGAAAACTACGCATTTTGGTGCGTGCGAAGAATTTCCATGATTTTTTTTTCAACTAGCCAGTCTTTGTTGAGTAATTTTTTATACCAATTCAAATGGGAATTGAAGGATAACAAATTTCGTCTGTATGACGTTGTGGTTTCCTTTTATCTCTCTTTTCAAGTTTTTTCAATTTTAAAATTATTTTGTCAATTAGGCGAGATATTGTATCTATGTATACGATAATTTGGGACACCCGGTATATGAAGTGTTATGATTCCATATCGAATTGTGATAATAAATAGCATTGTCACAAAATCAACCTACGTATAAGAAAATAACGGTGCGATCCAAGATACCATAAACAATGTTTACGTCTCACATTATTGAAAAGTTATACGCGTCGTTCGATAAAATTCCACCCCCTTAAGGCTAGTAGCAGAGACCAGTTCTAAGTGATCCTTAATGGCGATATCCATTACTTATTGATTCTAACAGCGAACGGCTATAACGCGAATCTAACTGTTCTTTGAGTGAGATTTGCCGTTTCGATAGATCTTTCGACCGAATCACGACTGAAGAAATACGTTTCGGTACGTCTGAGACGGCCATTAGATTGGGATACGCGCGAGAACAAATTGACACGTAAAGGGAAGTCGGTGTCCTACTGCGTTTGCGCATTGAAGAACTCTGTTGACTTACAGGGTGACCCATTAGTGTGTGCAACTGAAGAGAATATTTCATACAGGGTGACCCATTAGTGTGTGCAACTGAAGAGAATATTTCATACAGGGTGATCCATTCAGAATGGGTAATTTCTGAACTGAATACACCACACACAAAAATATAGTGATTGAGCTCGATATGTCTCATACTAATGTTGCAGGTTTACAAGATACAGGGTGTTTGAGTTTGAAATTTCTTAATAATTTTGGGATTTCAAGCAGCATTATCATGGAAATTGGCGAATTCATGTTTTTTGACATAAAAATTACGAGTTATATCCTGAATAAAGCACTATTTATACAGGGCATTAGTCAGACCCTGTTATTCAGGTGTATTATACAGGGTGTTTCAGAATTACACGGCATTATTTCAAGTACGAATTTTCTGGTACAAAATAGGGAAAAAATCCTATGAACATGTTGCATTCAACAAAACGGAGGCCATTTCGAACAATTCCTCTAAACATTCGTTAATAAATTTCTCTTTCATTAAATTTTGAGGCTTTAATAGATATCTAATATCAAAATAGTATGAACATTTCAAAGTATGTAACTTGGAGCCAATTAATTAATTTCCAAGGAAACTGAACGTAATTCGACCAAGAGTCAGGAGAGAAAAAAATTGGGTAATAGGTTGAAGAACTTGAAAAAAAAACTGAAATTCACCAGTGGCGTACGAGCAAGTTTTTCTCAAGGCTTCTATGGATTAAGACCTCGGAAAATGCAACACCCTGTATGGTATTTGGAAAACATTGACTTTCATATTGAGCAGCATCGATCGCTTGATACTCATACAAAATTTGAGTGCAGTATCTGCTATTAACTCCGCTAATAATTGAGATCGGACACACATTCATAGGAACTCTTCTCCTTATTATGTACCAGAGAATACGTACCTGAAATATTGCCGTACAATTCTGAAACACCCTGTATATCTTTGAGGTTAGGTATCTATCTTTGGAAAACGAAATCGAATCAAACTTTTAACTTTTAATAGTCAGTATCATCCACTCTTGGTTCAAGACAAGCTTTATTCATCCTAAAATCTCCTGGAAACATTTCAACAAATCGAAATGAATGAATTCTCTATCGGTTTCGATCGACATCGTCACTCTAGTTGACGTGACGTCACGCCATTCGCAGATTCAAACAGCATGAAAAAATTAACGAACCGTTTTATCTCTCGAAAGACGTTCAGGAATAATCAGTCGAATCGAGAAAGGATGTGGTCGATACGGTGAAACGCTTGAGCGATCAAATTTGTTTTCGAAGATGGCATTTCGGCGAAGTTTGATTGGCATTCGGAAATGAGGAACGGTCATCAGAGGTGTGCGATTAATCTGGAATATTGGATTCGTTGAGGTGACCTTGAGAGCTAGACTCGTCGATAATCAACAAGGGTTTTGACAGTTGACAGCACCACAACTCTGAATATATCATAAAAATTTCCAGAAATGAGTGCTAACTGAAATGTCCCAGTCATTGTTTTGTGTGAATCACTGACGAGTTGGATTTTCAAACTAGACTTTCATCGATACTCGAATAACGTCATTTTTAATTCCAGTGTTTGAAATTCAGTGTTGACCTTGCTTAACAGATAATATCTTCCTGAATGGTATTCACTCTCGTTGAACCGCTAAAAAGAAAATGAAAGCAATTATGTAAATAGCACTTCCACACACTGTAATTATTGTAAAATCGATGTATAGCACCTGTCAACTAGAAATTATAATTCGAACGAGGATACACATTTATGTTTAGTAATATAATTTACAGTCGGCTGAATAACTTTGAATAATAAGGTGCATAACGCGAAGTAACAACAGAATTTATTTCATTTGAAAAAGTATGTAAGATATTTATTACTGAATTAATTTTAATTTCAATCATACTATTCATCTTCTCAAATGATGAGTTATATTCTCATCGAAAAAATATCGGTGACGTTATTATATCCCCTTTACAAACTTTTGCATGCAGCACAGCACAGTCAATTTATATTCCAAGAGAAATATTGACCTTGAATTTTTCGGAAAATTCAAAGGGGAGGTTTCCTTTGTTCAATTCCGAAACGGGACCCTTCGAACATTCCGAAAACTTTCAAAATCCTCAATTATCGACTGAAAGAAGCTATGAAATGTCAATGTCAATGCTCTGGGAGCCTCCATACGAACATTGAAGAGTCTACTACTTTTATTTTTGAAAAAATCCAAAGGGGGTACCCTTTGATATATTTTCGAGCAAAATTTCAAAAAATGAATTCGCCTGAAAAGTCTATAAGCTGTCAGAGGCGCTGAAAACGGTGGTGAAATCCGTTTTTCGATATCTGGTATAGTTTTCGAGATATCTCATGTTGGAAATTCCAAAAAACCAAAAAAGTCGCGAAAACCACCAAAAAATCCCAGAACTCCTCCAATTTTCAACGAAAAAACCCATGAATAGTCCATGTTGATGCTCTGGAAGCCTTTGCAGGTTACCTACTCTTGATCAATTTTGAGCAAAATTAAACTAGTACAGTTTAGAATGAAAATCGAGTGGCAGAAAAATGTTTCCACTTAGTATGTGAGTGACTACTTCAATCTCAAAAATTACCCTTCTACATTTCCTGTCACGTATCTCTGGACTGTTTACTCCAACTATGATCCGTTCTCCATCATTTCCGCTTCTCACAGCAGGCAGTCCTGCATACTTTCGCACATCAAGCCAGATCTTGGCGTTTTCAATTATTATTTCTGATGTTATCTCGAAGATTGTGAGAAACGCTTAGTAGCCCATTGAAAAATTGGCTGCTACGTTATTACGCTAACATCAAAATCGAAGCTGTCACTTAAAGATTATCCCAGTGGGAAGAAATGCTGTGTGTACTCCATGTTTTCATTTTCTTCGCGTGTTTCTTTTAGTTATGAAGCGAACAGTGGCGTCCGTAGGGGGACCCAATGCGAAAAACGTCATCTGTCAATTGAGACTTGAGGCCAGGCACAGACGTGAATGGATCCCCGAAAAGAAACCTAATTTTTGAAAAAATCACTGCCTATTCAAGAATGTCCTTTCAAGGAAGAATTCGTCCTTGTAATGCCATATTTCAGGTGTTTACGTTTTATTTTTGTTAAAGGAAACTAGTACAGCTTTTTGAGTGCGGTTTTTTTCTTGCTTTTAGTCATGATATACAGAACGTGAAAACAATTTTTTGGAGGAAAAAACAAAAAAATGGCGGCCGTTGTAGCTCCGCGAAAACAAGTCTTTAAATCGTGGGAGGTAAACGGATGACGTCACTGCCCCCTCTTTGTTGATCCGAAACATAAATTCAAAGCATATTATCAATGTGTGACCCTTTGGCCATGGAATGACGGATGGGTTTTTCGTTTAGTACAAATTTCGAAAAATGGTGGCAATTTGAATAAAACACGATATTTCGCGTTATTTTTCGCATAAAAAGATAAATAATGAGTGCAAAAATTCATATATCGAAAAAAAACGATCCGTCATTTCGTAAAGACATATTTTCTGAGTATCCTTTCCAAATTTCAGGTCGATATGTTAATTACAGCGGTCAGGAGAACGTCAGCCATTTTTTAAAAAGTGTTTTCAAGAAAAACGCGTTTAAAACATCGTAAACGTTCGAAAGGACAAAGTCTTTCTTAATTTGTAACTGGCAAAGGGTCGAGCCATTCGGGTGGGGACAGTGGAAGGGAAGCAATTTTGTAGGAAAGCAATGTGTCTCGCTTGATTGTGGGATTTAATACACTCACTCTATTTGTTGCTGTTATAGATCATTCATTATCGAGTCTATATTTTGTCTAATTAGTACGCCTCTGCTTGTAATTTGTTCAAAAAGTTAACAGTACACATTATTTTGTTGAACGTGGTAGACGCATAGAGAAGACCTGAAAAACTGCCGATAAATGTGTACGTGAGCTAATTTGAGCTGGTAATTTCATCTCCATCTTTCTCTCTCGCTCACTTCCCTGCAACCCATTCTTTATGTGGCTCAGTTCGAGATGGCTTAACTACTTTTTGGCGGGCCCGGCGTGTTTTTCGTGGCATTTAGAGGCGCGAGTTGCCGTTATCTCCTAAGAAACGATATTACCTCGTCTTGGAACCTTCAGGCGAGTGACCTCAATAGCTATTTAGAATTGATATGCAATTACCACCATTGCACGCCATATCTGAGATATTGAAGTAATTATATATCATACCACCCGACCGGTTGAGGAAAGTACCATCTGTACAGGGTGTTCCATGCTTTGTTCTCATGAAAGTTATCGACGAACTATCGAGTAATGACATGACTAGAATCATGCATCGGCAGGGATTAGATATAGTCTATTTATTTCACATTGTTCAAACGATATCCTTTCGATCAGGTGATCTATTTTTTTTAAATTTCGCGCTGAAAACGATGGTGGAATCCGTTTTTTGATATCTAGTATAGTTTTCGAGATATTTCATGTTGAAAATTCCAAAAAAACCCAAAAAGTCCAAAAACTCACGAAAATCCTCAAAAAAACCCATATTATCAACGAAAAAACCCATGTAGAGTCAATGTCGATGTTCCAAAAAAAAAACCTCGAAATAAACTTCCAAAAACCTTCAAAATCCCAAATGTTAGACAGAAAAATCGATATCCTCACGATGTACAGGATGGTCTCAATGGCAATTATCAAAAAACTAACATCCATCACTAAAAAAGAATTACTGAAGAATTGTTCCCAAAACAGATATTTTTTTTGTGAAGTCATGAATCTTACACATTTGGTTTATGAAAATGAATTCTATCATACGTCTGTTCTAACTGATTCACTCACATTACCTTCGATAATATTTCGTGATGATGATATTATCATCCAACTTATTAAATACAGGAAAGAATTTAATAAATAGTTCATTCACTTGTGGTCGAGCGATTTTGATATTCGTTTCCATCCATGAAATTTGATAATAAATTGATTCATAACACGTATAACGTCAAAAGATGATTTAGAATAAATGAAGCAGAACATCGCCGATATTTTTTGAAGCGATATAATAGTAAAGGATGAAAAAGCAAACCATCGTAATTACACTCTAATGGAATGCTCAAAGAACGTGGGATAATATCTCTTATATACAGATTCGGAATGAAATCAAGACTTGTAGGTAGTTTTCAACAAAATCAAAAGTTGAAATTCCCAATTTTTTCATTTGCTAATATTTTTTTGATTTTGGAAGTCTTTCATAGCCCTGGCAATTGTAGCTCGATTTCGTTTCGATAAATGTGATTTTCTGAAATTTCCCAACCGCTTTTTTGGAAGACATCCAGGAAGTACTGATGCTCAGTTGACATTCTGTGTTAAGGATGAGTATTTTCATTAAAATATCTGAGAGAGAAGATCAGTAATCAACGAAAAACTTTCGCGAGAATGTTGTACAAAAATCTGTCAGAAATATCTTTAGATTCCAATTTTTTTCACGGTTGACAATTTTGTGAGAATTTCAAGGGGGCAGATGGAAAAATATACAGGGGGTTCCTTTTCATATAGTTGCTACCCACCAAATTTCAAATTTCGATCTCGAATGATTTAGAAGTTACAGCTCTGGCCGATTTTGTGCACACCTCTGTATATCTCGTTAAAATAGAGAAATTTGTAATGAAGGAAATTCTAGACTCTACAGTGAATACTTTTGGAAAGTTTAGATTTTCCAGTGAAAATGTTATTAAAATTGGTTGAAAACAGTATCCAATTATGCTCACCCTGTCTTATGCCACCAAATTTGACACTTTTTTCTCACCATTGTTCAATATTTCGACATTTTCACGACAATAATGTACACCCCATACAAACGCGAACGACAACTGATTCACCATTTCTTCAGTGTTTCCCATCGCGTTCATTATTTGTAGCTTTTTTATCGTTCGACGGCGATCGGAATGCAAAAACACGTTCCAATAGTTTTTATATCAATTATACAGTGCAATTGCGATTCGTCATACAAAACCAATTTGGCGATTATTTTCTAGCTATTGATTTAGTGGGTCATCGTCAATTTATCATTTCCCAGGAGATACTTTTATAAAATGGCAATCAAGTGATGTACAAGCTGAAGTCTTTAATGGAAACTGGATGTTCCAATATGGAATTCGATTCCCATGAGCTGTATGAGTTTTTAATTTGTTAGAAGATAGAAAATGTTATTCTTGTCGAAACAAAAACGATTAAAATTAACAGTTAACAACCTCAAATGGTTGTCCTACGATACCAAAAAAAAACTAAAATATAACACCTGTTGCTCAGCTCTTTCCTCCTTTGGGGAAATAATTAGACTCAAATCAAAACCCAAACACAAAGATCGAATATCTCAATTTTGACACCTTCATATTTGGACCACAATTCCCAAGGTCACTTATTTCCAATTCCCCAATCCAGCATCACATCCGAACAAGAACAGAGTCTCAGACTATAAACTCATGGTATTCAAAATTTCATTAGGAAATTATCTTTGTCTTGGCCTGTGAGGTTAATAACATAACAGTTCTACGGTTTCAATTATGCATAATACAATATGGGCCCCTTGGGCAACTCCGACATTTTTTCCAACCAATCAAGTTCCTCAAAGAAGATAAAGAACAATGCTTCAAGAATGAATTAATAAAATATAGGTTAGGATGGTAGGATACGAATTGTGGGCGATGAATGATGCGAAAAAGTTGGTACGAATGTAACGTTAGAAGCAGAGATAAATGGGCTACAACTTTCGAGGTGTCGTAATAAATTAATTCCAGACTAGATTCGATACACTTGTTGAGAAATTGGTCCGTGGATTTGATACACTTGACGACAATAACGGATTTATCAATGGGTTTTGCCACTTTCGGTAAACTGGACAAGATTTATGGTTTGGTGGTTTTCAACACACTACATCTATGCTTTTTGAAATGCGAGAGATAACTGGAATTCCATTTGGGAGTGATTTGCATGTCATTCACTTTCCAGCGGAACAGGACTTGGATTTCCTGTTCCAGCAAATGATCAACGAGAATACCACGAGGTGACCTCACTGGAGAAAATCTGAAAGACCAAGCAAGGTCCTGGTGCGAGAATTTATCACCCCTTTTGAAGGGGAAACACTTTTTTATATATAAAACTTCCCACGAGGAGACATCCTGTGATGTTCAGAAAACATCGTGAGAACTGAGGGAAAGGAGGTAGGAATTGGTGTTCTTTTCTAATTTCTGAAGGTCATATGCCTCGGGGAACACCTCCCTGGGCAATGTGTTCCAGAGCCTCGCTGTTCGTTGGATGAGCGAGTCTTTAAAAAGAGATGTTCTGCAGGTCACCAAATTAACCACGAAGGGGTGTAAAGACTGGACTTGACGGGTTAACCTCGAAGAGACCGCCAAAGGAGGAACGATTGTTGATATTAAAGAAGAGCATCGCCCATGAAAATATCTATAGAATAGAGACAGATCGCTAACCCTTCTACGGTGTTCCAGAGAAGTAAGCGAGTTAGTAAGCGAAGCATCACCGACGAGACGAATAGCCCTTTTTTGGACAGAATCCAACAGCTTCAGGATATGTTTAGGTGCTGCACTCCAAATATGGGAGCAGTATTCCAGGACAGGTCGGATTTGTGCCCTATAGATCGTACTTCTAAGTGCTTCAGACCAGACTTTCCGCAATGTCAAAAACACATTCACCAAGAAAGAGACATCACCATCGTGGGATTATCAATGTGATATGGAAAGTACAATGAGCCTTTGGGAATGACCTTTTGGATGACCTCCCCTACTGTATATTGGTCGTATAAATCAGCAGCTCCAGTAGATATTGCAGATTTGCCGACAATCGAATGCAGATGGCGATTTCGAATGGAAAAGCAATTCCTCGACCGATCATCGTGTGCCGTGGAAACAAACGCCGTCTCTGGGCTGGCCACCGGCCTAGCCGCCAGAGGGCCTTTGATATCGCATAGATGTTATCGAGTAGTGTCACTAGAAGATCAACTTACGAATCCACGAGTTACAGGGTGTTGATTCGAAATGCCAAGGCAAAGATTTTTCAATGATTTATTCTTCATTTGATTTTGATGCTTTAATTAATATCAAATAGCGAAATATTATAAACATTTCAGAGTATGTAAGTTGGAGCCAATTTACCATTTGATTAATTTCTGAGGAAACTGAACGGAATTCGACCAAATGTCAAGAGCGACAAAATTTAGGTAATAGGTTGAAGAACTTGAGGAAAATATTAAAATTCACCAGTGGCGTACGAGCAAGTTTTTCTTGAGGCTTTTATGGATTGAGACCTCGGAAAATGCATCACCCTGTATGGTATTTGGGAAACATTCACTTTCATTTTGAGCAGCAACTATTGCTTGACACTCATGCAAAATTTGAACGCTCTATTTGCAGTAGATCAAGCACAATAAAATAAAAACCCATTTTTTTTCAACTTTCAACACCCTGTAACTCCGCTAATAATCGAGATCGGACACACGTTCATGGGAACTTTTTTCCTCATTTTGTACCAGAGAATACGTACCTGAAATATCGATGATTCTCGAGCACCAAATTTCGATTTTTTTGGACTTGGCCCTAGTCGGTAGACTACTCTGGTTAGTGCAATTACTCGTCAGGACCTATGGGAGTGCGAGAATCGTGTACGAGAGACCGAGATATCGGGGTAACCGGGTAAAAGAAGCATATTCGCCTGCTATTGTATTCATCGCATTAATCGATGTTCCATTGAACAATGAATAATAATTTGAATGCGCTCGAAAGACAGACATGCACGGTCAAGTTGGCAATAACAAAACGCTTCTCTGCACTAGACAAAGGCCACCTGGATTCACGTCGTATTCGATCTACGATGACAAACTATGGATGGGAACAAAGTCAAACAGCGACTGCTGAATGGGGGTGTTTTGAATTGGTCCGAAGAAGGCACTTGGTCCTCAATAGGAGGACTGGACTGGTGTTTGGATTTCAAACAAATAATAGACAAATGAGACTCCACTCAAGTCACACTCAAAAACATGATAGAAAAAATAATCATAGAACGTCTTGGACATGCTTTGAAAGCATATACACAAACATTGCAGAATCTACGACGACTTTTTCGAAAAAATCATAAAGGGGGTCTTTGATAAATTTCTAACAAAATCTCAGGTTCCCTGTATTATTGTTGTTAAAAGTTTCATGACTCAAAACTTGTGGAAAAGATTATGGAAAAAAGCAGACGTGTTACAGTAAACTGACAGATTTTGACAACTACAATAGCTGTTTTTTGTTTCTCAAATGAAAAACCTACATAAAATTTATTCCTCGTTTCGAAGTACTTACCTACAAAAAATACATTAATGAAGTTATGGCTAAATGAGCATGAGATGGCCCTTTACAGCAGTGAAGAAATATACAGGGTGTACCATTAAAAATTCCAAAAATGATACCACGTGATCCAAAATGTGACGTTGAAGCAACGTTGCAGCTCGCTCAAAATGCGTAATGATACGGTTTATAACTGCCAAATTTCAATATCGTACTTCAAATAGTTTTCGAGATATATACTGGCCAAAACCTCGTGGGTCACCCTGTATGAAGTAGGTAAGACGCGCTGAACACGACACTGAACTCGGTTTTTCAATATCTAGTATAGTTTTTGAGAAATTTGTCATTCTCTATTGCCAAATTTTAATATCGTACTCCATATAGTTTTTGAGATATATACTAGCCAAAACCTCGTGGGTCACCCTGTATAAGGTTTCTAAGAGGCGTTGAACATGGCACTAGACCCGGTTTTTCGATATCTAGTATAGTTTTTGAGAAATTTGTCATTCTCTATTGCCAAATTTCAATATCGTACTCCATATAGTTTTCGCGATATATACTAGACAAAACCTCGTGGGTCACCCTGTATAATAAGCTATCTGAGAGGCGCTGAACACGGCACTGGACTCGGTTTTTTGAAATCTAGTATAGTTTTTGAGAAATTCGTCATTCTCCATTGCCAAATTTCAATATGGTACTCCAAATAGTTATCGCGATATATACTAGCCAAAACCTCGTGGGT
The DNA here is from genome assembly GCA_037013635.1 of Plagiodera versicolora. Taxonomy (NCBI): domain Eukaryota; kingdom Metazoa; phylum Arthropoda; class Insecta; order Coleoptera; family Chrysomelidae; genus Plagiodera; species Plagiodera versicolora. Next base: position 1,915,077 of record CM072988.1, read on the forward strand.
CACCCTGTATAAAGGGCTCGGTTTTTCGATATATAATATAGTTTTTGAGAAATCCGTCGTTTTCTATTCGTATTCGAAACTGATATTGAATTCAAAGAGATACAAATTCACTTGGGAGATCGATAGGAGTAGTCATATCTTCCACATCATCAAAGAGGAGGAAATGAACATGGAATATACGAATGTATAAACCCATTTTTCGAAGCACCTATATATAGAACGCATATGAACATTAAACTAACCACGCTTTCAGATGATAACATCTACTTCTTCTATAAAAGGTAAGTCGTTAAGTCCATTTCGAGTCATACAACTATTTCAATTTTCCTTCTCTTCAAAGGCGAAATGACCCCTCATATACTTAATCGAAATATCGTCATAATCTTTCCATGCACAGTTATTTTAAGTAATTGGAATAACATCAATAATAAACTTGATCTGGTTGAAGAATCTTGCTGCACGCGATGTACCTTATGAAGATCCAGAATTGATATGCAGAAAAATATAACGGATTCAAAACTTGCGATGAGATTGTCAGTGAATTGTTTACGGATATAGGTGTATTTTGGGGGGAAATCTCTCAAAATTTGGATTGAGTCAATGCCAGAATCTTTATATTGTTTTATATATTTCTTATGAAAAAAATTATTCCATGGAAAAATAAATGATTAAAGAAATTTTATGATGGAAAGAAACATGAAACAATATAAAGATTTTGGCATTGACTGAATCCAAATCCTAAGACAATTAATTCCCCCCAAAAGTTGAAGAAAAGCATGAATCCAACAAATTACAAGAAATATATCCATATTTCAGCAACAAATTGGCATGTTTGGTTTTCGTATGAAGACACTTCAACTCATCAGAATCAGTTATACAGCAACAGCAGTATCATTTTTCTCGTTGATTCGGTGAAACGTGAGATTATGTCACGACTCGACTTGAGACAAAGCAATGAAAATGTATTGAGGATGAATGAAGGCTGTCGCCGTTCGAATCAAAATTCAATTTGTGTAAGAGTTTCGTTACCAAACACGTACCTGCCGCACAATCTGGGCCAATAGGACATCCATCTTTTCGGCGACTGATACCAGTTGTTATATTCTATCTATAACAATGTATTTTGTAGTTGATTGAGGAAATTGTTGCGGTATTTTTGAATTAGGTTACAGTTACTCAATCCATTCGGTAATCATGACACTCGATGTAGGGCTAATTTTCGACATTGGCCTCCACTTCAAGGGGAGATTTTCGCATGAATCTGAAACAGAAAATGGAGTTCGCGAATATTATCTACCACCTACCTTCATAGCTTTCATTTTGGGGTTTTTAATGCCATGGTATTTATTTTTACGTTATCAAAAGTAGTGATTCTCAAGTACCCTCTATATTTTAAGAAAACTCTCTGGAACTCTTCTCTTCATTAGCGAGTAGAAGATTTGAAAAATTCAGGATTTCTATTTATATTCTATCACATACTTCAGGGTAGTAATGACTCAATTTTATTTCCAGAAAATTTGGAAATAGTTATACCAAATAAGGTGTCTACATGATGGTCAATTAATTTGTGAACGTTTGAAATGAAACATTTCCATCGTAACATTTTTGGATTTCTGGCATTATTCTGGTTCAGAATTCTAGTGTTTTTCCTAGTGTTTTTTCTACAATTTCTATCGATTTCCATTGTTAATTTAATCAGAATAAAGTCAACAAATTGGACATTTTTGAGTGAATTCTCATTCAGACAGTTTCCCCTGGTTTTTGGATTTAGTATTGTATTTTCAGTGATTCCGGTCCAATTTGGTCTCTCTTATGAACGCCATTTTGAATTCCAAGATATTCAGGAGTAAATTCACTCCCCAAAGTACTTCTTGAACATAATTTGAGATATATTGAGCCACCATGTGTAATACATCGTGATGAAGAGAATACAACACATTCCCAAATTGTTGTACTTCAAGATGACGTTCCCAAGTTGACAGGTGGTGTTCCGCCATTTTGGAAATCACTGAAAAGACAGTGCCAACTTCGTATCTGTGAAAATGAGCGTGATTTTTATGGTGGCACTACAAAAACGGTCAGCTGATCAAGCTGAACGAATGTGACATTTTTTTATAAAAGTAAGTCAATTACGTAAAAATTCCGGAAAATGATGGGTGTGCCAGTTTTTCTCGCTCGTTTTTGCATGAAGGACGCTCGTTGACAATAATTCAGGATTGACACGAACCGTGTTGAGTTCGTACGTTGAGGCTCGTAGAAGACATGGTTTGAATTCTAAAAGATCGTGAGAGCATCGAAATCGTTTCCGATTTTACTTGCTATTCAGTCGACTCAATCGATGGATGTATTTATAGAATTAGAATTCTGTCACACGACTATGGTGAGATGACACCAAATTAAACCAACGACATATTCTACAGATTGGCATTCGCTGGGATTAGTAGCACGTGGGAATAAACACAGGGCGTTCGATTGAACCACTTGGTTCTTGTCTTGAAGATACTTTTTTCTTACCGATTTAACTCAGACGTCGAATAACACAATTTGAGAAACGAATCAGTGAAAAGATGTCGAGAACAGATCAGAGATCAGATCAGAAAAGAGCAACCTACGATGTGACCATCAAACATGATCAATACTTACTTAATGAATCCAATCTTCTGCCATCCCTAGAAATTTTTTTCAGGAACCTGTTAACGTTTGAAGCTATCGATTTTTCTATTCACTACTTTGTCAAAGCTTGAACTCACAACTTCAAACTCTGAGACTCACACAGCATATGGGAGTTTTGGTTCAACATAGAATCCTTTTCAGAGAATGAATTTTCAATGTATTCGTCGTTCTCAAAGATATCATACGAGAAAGCTTTTTTCACAACATAAAGAGAGGATATAAGACATGCTACTATCTACAGAGGCTCTTTTGACTAGGGGAGGTAACGCTTTAAAAAGTATAATATTTTTGTATTTAAACTGCTTTTGTGTGATAGAAATATAATGGAAAACTTCACACCTAGCTAATGCTAGGTTTGGTATTAAGGTGGCTACATAATGGTGAAACCACTTCAATTGTTTGTGGATCGAAAATGTCGATTGGAATTTCATGGAACACATCCTAGACGGATACTTATCGAATCGTCGTGAGATGGCGACACAATCGTGTTCGGTAACATTGTTTTCTCCCTCGTCAGTCTGAACTGGCGGGAAATCCAAACTTCTCCAGTTCATTAACCTACTTTTGAATTTGTAATCGTTTATTTTTTGCTGTGTGGTGTTTTTTAGTTGAAATGGAGTTTTGTATAGTTTGTGGACAAGCAGAAACCGTCTCTCGCCATCTTTATGGAATTCCGAAGGTAATTTGTTAGTTTTTGGAGTTGGAATCAATAATTTACTCTTTCGTTACGCACATAGGACGAAACCGTTCGGAAACAATGGATTCTCGCATTGAGAAAACATTCACAAGTATTTTGAAAACATCTACTATTCAATTTTCCGACTGTATGTATATTCAGGAATCAATAAAACATAATATTTTCACGAGAATTTGTCATTTCCTAATCTGATTGACAACTAAACTGACGAACATTAGAAGTCAGCGTTGCCGCTTCTAAAATAAATAATTCACGTTTTCTGAGCAAAACAAATAGTCGCTTCCAACAAAGCCAAAGTTACATTTCTTCTTCAAAATACAATTCTACATTCTTTTATCCCCACAGATTCGTGAAATACCGTCGAATCAAAACTTTGTAGACAAACTCCTGGGGTGTATTTCATTAACTATTGGCAACGTTGCATTTTGCATTATTATAGCGCCGACGGTGTCGCCATCTGTGGCGATTTAAACAAGCATACATCTCGGTTCGCAAATATGCGTTTTGATCGAGGGATTTTGGTCACCTTAAACTTGAATAAAGTCAAAACTCAAAACAAGTATTGTTATAATAAAGAAGTGAATACTTCGTTGCACACTCCCCAAACAAAAATAAAACGATACAAATTCGATTCCACAATAAAACCTCTCTATTCGATACCATATCTCCCTCGTCATTTCTCATTCCTTCTTATATCCCCCGATTTTACCTGTCAGACAGATAAATTCGACTTGCAGTTCACTGATCTGAATGTGTCTTCAATACTACGATATCGCAGCAGCAAAAATTTTACGAAGAGAGACATAATACCTCTCCGACTGATCAATATAATACTATCAGGATGAGATTTTCCTTTCACAATGGATGAGGATGTGATGCATAATGGAATAGCCTTCAGCTAGAAGAGATGAAGGTTGGATATTTGGGATAAAGTGATATTCCTCGAAAAAAAAAACCTATCGAAATATTTTAGTTATCAAAAATATGCCTTCAAAATATTTGTAGTAAAATTTTCTTGAAACATGCTTGAAGGTTTTTTTGGTTCTCATGCTCATTTTTGATTCAGGAACTTGTATAAGTAGGGTCAAATTCATATTTTTGTCTATGGATATTGAGGTAGCATTTTTCCTCTCCATTATGGGACACTCTGTATAGAAAAGGGTGATAAATAAATCGCCAGAAAAGGTACAGTCACACCTTTACAATTTTCCAACAAGTAAACTGTTTCCTATAGGTATGCCAATAATATTTAGGAATTCTGAGTATTTCAGACATCTCAAGTACTCAAATGAAACACCCTGTGATTAAAATTTTACGACGGTGGATACCGTTTTTAATACAATAGCTTCGTAATTACTTGAAATTACTAATTAGGTAAGGTAAGAGCGCTTCAAATTTCAATAATGATCGAACTATCCAATTATTCAGGAAGGTTAAAAAAAGATTGACAATGAAATTACCAGCGATAGATATATTCTAGAGGATTTGCAGGAAGTAGAGTCTATTTCTCATTAATATCGATTAAATTATGGACTTGCTTCATTTTATTGTAGACTGCAAGAACTTTTGTTAGTCATTTCTTCATCAACGAGACACATAATATAATGAGAAAGGATTTACCATGCTTCAAATCCCAGATAAACATTTAAAATGCACTATTTTTCATATTATAAACGTGCACGTCACATCCATCTGACATTTACTGTGGTTTGTCAGTTGACAATCAACTGACGGTTGACGGAACGATCAAGTGTCAAGAAGTGACAGGGAAAAGGTGAAATGTCTACTCTGAAGTGGAATACCTCGAAAAGAATTAATTTCCCCACGATTATTTTTCGAATTTCTTGTTTTTGGACCAAAGTGAAAAAAAAATCAAAATCCATGACGCCTTCTACCACTTTTCGAAAACAAGCCGTTAAAGTGTCAATATCGAAAAATCAATAGCGTTAATTTTGGGAAACCTTCCTTCTTTTCAATCTCAAATTATTCAGATCCAAAATCCACCAGACTGTATAATCACAATTTCTTTTCGCCCACTGAATGAACGAGTCCATGCAATCCAAGCTCATTTCACCGTCAACATTATGCCATTATTATTATATAAGGTGGCTCTGAACTTGACAGTGCTCTCGAACTTGGCCTCCATAGCCATCTGCGAGGAATGAAATGTCAAGGGAAAGTCCAACGCTCGAATTTCCTTGAGCGTAACAAATGAAAATTGGATAATATCAGGCGAATGCACTCTTGATTACGATGCCGAGCAAATTGGCGCATGGAATTGCGTAAGGTGGAATAAAACGATATGAAAACGAATAATAACGTTTAAATAATTGTATCGGAGGAGAAAATTGTGGAGCTGGAGGGATAACGTTATGTTAGATTAATATATCAACGTTTAGTACACAGATCGATTGAAACATCAGTGGAAAACTGACAGAAAGATTGAGTAATTTTCTAATATACAGGGTGTCGGTAAAAAGCGATGGAACTCATTTCATCACCACTTACATAGTCAATTATTTAGTAACAGAACAAGAGTTTCCTTGCATCTAACTACTAGGGTACTAGACAACTAGTTATACAGGGTAGTCCAAATAAAATATTCCACTCCAAAAAATGCGATTTTCTCAAAAACATACAATTTCAAGGGGTACCTTCTGAGGGCATGATTTGAAGGCATCCAATAGTTCTATGAGATAATGATATAATATACTGGGTGTTCCCTTGAAAAAGTTGAGTTTTTGCCACTTGAAATCTCCCGAATCGGTGCCTAACCAAAAACACCCTGTATACAAAACGCAACTTCCAGTCAGTTCAGACAATGCAGTCAACCTTTACCTTCGTACTCACTGAATGGGTTCACTAAATCATCACTCATAACGTTTTTTGGACAGCATTTATAGTGCACTTATTTTCGTGATTTTCTTTTTGTTTTTTTGTTCTAGTTTGACAACGTCGCACTTTATGGAAGAAAGGAAAATGGGACTGGATGCAGAATTTTATGCTCAATTTGTGTCCTATTAAAAAAGTGAACTGAATGTTGTCACGCCTAGGCTGAACACCCTGTGTGTCTCAAAATATTCCAGAATTGTGTATCAGCGCAAATACAACAACTTTTATTCGAAACAGTTTTTTGAATTCTCATTACCAAGTGAGTTATTCTACACACAATGATGGGCCACCCTGTACATGGTGTGATTTTTTCTGTCGTGACGGCATACAAATAATTATTTTTCTTCATTGAAACGCTAAGATTGAAGAATCTGTTCCTGATATGATCCTATAGGATAAATTCCTCAAAATTCATACGTGTAAAATCCAATAAAATAAAGTCGAAATGAAGATAACGCTTTCGTTAACTCATTGAAGAGGAAAATTACAAGCTCAGGGGAAATCATTGTGTGAGGTAAATATTTCCACATTCATCACGCATATTGGCTCAAACATTTCAATCACACGAACGAATCTGACAGAAAGATTAAGTCATTTTCTATCTGCATCAGCTTATCAATATCTTGATTCTACAGGTGATCATTAAAAGATTGTTAGATCGTTGTAGCTGTTGAAATTTTTCCACATTCGATGGATTATGCTGATAATGTCGACAATGTGCAATGGGGTCTCAGTGATTTTGTTGGGGTTATCAGATCCTGACATTTTTCTAGTTGAAGGTTCTCAGAAATTGAACTTAGACCTCATTTCTTTCCAAGCTGTTGGCAGTACTACATTGAAACAATTGAAAAAGGAGCAGTGCATTTGATAAACAGAAGATGAAGAGCTCCAACTCTTTCTGGTTCCAAAACAGATGGATTACAATGACAAACTTGACGGAAAAATATTGTTACTATCGAGACAGGGTGCAATTTTTTTGCCTCATTCGATAGCTTATACCTTCTAAAATATTCTGTGAAAGCAGCATCGTCGTATTTTGAATAGTTTTTGAATGGCATCATTCTAAAGAACGTTGTCAGCAGTTGAGGATATTTTTTGGGCATCATTTTTCAATATTTTCGTGAAAAAATATACCAAAATATAGCTGAACCTGACCTCATTATGCCCAAACAAAACTTTTAAACATTCTATGGTATAGTTTAAAAAAATCGTGAAAATCCCCTTCGAGATTTGTCTACAAACTCTCATTTCAAAATCACTTTCAATTAAGAGTAAATAAAGAAATCTGATTGTCCCCCAAGCAAGGTCAGCAAAGACGGTTTATTTTATCTGATCTCACAGGATTCAGAATCGTCCTTCCAGAACCATGATTATCATTTCACTATCGTTTCATAGGATAATTTCCTAATGATCATCATCGTTAAACTCTGCAATCAAGTGCAATTGTTTGGTATTCCGGTCAAATTGGTCCATACAAACGACTAATAATGTTCACGTAACGATTATTTATCTCGATAGATGATGATGAGAACATGAAAAGCGTGGAGGATACCAAAAATCTTTTCTTTCGATAGTTAGATTGTTAGATAGAGAAGGTCATTGGATAAAATCAATTAGACACAAGATGACCTTTTCAAAATAGCTTCTGTAGAAAGCAACAGTTGACAGTATGTTCGAATTCAATCACTGCAAAAAAAATGTCATGTGAATCATCATCGATAGTTTAATTTACTGTAGTTGGGATCAAAATATGACAGATAACAGAAAAATAGCACAAAATAGCATCAAAAGACAAGGACAATTCATGCAGCTCTGCCTTCAAATAATTCGCTACGTCCCTGATTCATATTCCATTTGAAAATCAGGATGATTCATCGAATAATACAAACAGAATGTGACAGATTTTCAGGCCTAATCCGATAAATTCTTTGTTAGGCTCCAGCTATCCCTCTTTCCATTTCCTGAACTCAGTATTTTCTTTGTGATAGGACACATGTCGATTCTCGTTCATTATCGACAAACAATTCATGTGAAAACGATTGAATTTCTAGTTATTCTTTATTTTAGTATCAATTGGAATATTTTTTTTGGCAATTCTTTAACGTTCTCTACGGGGTGTTTCACGAAGAATTGTACATACTCCAACCATGAGTGCTATGAACCGAGACCATTCCATATCTGGTATTAAAAAATGCCTTGTGGCGTTTTTGACAGATATACAGGGTGGTATTTGGAAATATGTGAATTATTCTACGTTAAATATCTTTGAAACTGGAAAACTCATTGGAAAATGGGCGTACTGTAAGGGTAGGTAGAGGTCGCCTAGCTAGTTCTGAGAAACCTCTATATAATGGGTCTAGCAATATATAGCTGTATAAGCGAGATACAGAGTGTTTTATGTATTTCTGCTATTTCCTCAATGGCTCTTAACTTACGATCCACATTGTATATTTTATTCATTTTTACAACATGAACTCATTATCCTGTATGCTACCGAATACGAAAGAACCAGACTAATAATCCAGGTACGGACTTTTAAAATTAAAGGAAATTCATGAGTTCAATACAACACCCTGTATGACGAAATTTCGAAAATTTGTTTGCAGATATGAAAAGAGCACAAAAAATATTCCTAAACAAAGGAGTTTGGTCCTTCCGCATGCCATTTTTGTACCTGTTAATTTGAGTCAAAATTAATTCTTTCGTTGAAAAGGTGGTACAAAATTGAAAAAAATACCTTTTTCGTCTCTAAATGCCCTCCTTCCACTTTCAATCAATCAAATTACTAACCATTTCATGATATCCTGAATTTTGGATCACAACCTTGATTTAAAATAAGTCGACAGGTCCGTATTCAGGACAAAGTGCTATTTCAATAACCAGTTACAATCACCCTGTATGTGTGATGAAGATTGCAATTATTCAAAAGTATGACATTTTTAGGAAACATAAATTCTGTAAAATTGTATTCATTTAGAAAAGAACGAAAATAGAAAATTATAGCTTCTTGCAATCATTTCACAATGAATCACCCTGTATAACGCGTCAAACTGTTGGACAATAGAATGAGATGGATAAGTATGCAAGCAAACGACTCATGCTTCAAATCCCTTAGTGAAACTTGACAACTCCCATGATATTTATGATCTGTACCACTCCTTCATAACCTCTCAAAATAGCTTCAACTTAATAGCTTCACCCACCAAAAAAGTCGAAATACTAAACGTATATTCTCGAAAGGCGTTCGTCAATCGTAAAACGATAAGGCATTTCGAATATCTGAAGGGAAATTTAATACTTCCTGAGCACGAGTTTCAAGATGCGTTCTGTTGGAGACCTTTTCTGAATATTTCACAGCGAGGAATCTCTTTGAAGTGAGTATACAGGAGGGTGCGAATTTATTGATATGGATTGATGTGTAAGACGTGCGTCAAGTTACCTACAGAGTTTCTAACATTAGCCATCCCCTAGCTAGGAAACTGTTAGGGGTAAGAAAACATTTCAGCACCTACGTCGTTCACGGTTATATTTTTTTCTGAGAGAAAAATCGCTTGGAAATGTCACTCCCTCAAGAAAGAAAGTAACCCACATGAGAGGAGTTAAATTTTTGTTAGTTATATTTTATATTAATCACTCTGTGCAAACCTTCGGTGCATTGGTAATACGTGTCATATGTCAAGATGGATTTTGAGGTTATCTGTGGAAATCACATCGATTTCCAACCAAATGTTCTTTTGATTTTCAAATATTGAAGCTCACAATTCCAAATCATAACCTACAAATCATTTTGGGACGTCAAATTGATAACTAAATCTCAGTCAAGGTCATGGCATGCCTAGATCAACGTACTCCCTCACCCAATTTCATTTGTTTGAAAAACAATGGTACCCATATAAATAATAACTGCCAACTAGATGGGTGGGTACCTAAAACGTTCCAGTAATCTAGAATATTCGCATTTGACGAAATTTTTACAGTTCTAACTGGACCTGACAATGTGACAATCCGAGTGATCACATTTTGAACAATGAATGGGTATTATTTCGACATGGATCCTACACATTTTTTGTCATATATTCGTTGGTTCAATTCAGGAGGAACAGTTAGGTGACCATTAGACGTCATCCGGTGATTTATCACAAGAAAGATCGTGTGATTGTTAGACACTACTCTTAGTCACTACTGCTATTATTTACGAATTAATTTCGGGTATTTAGCTGACGTTTTAGATTAGATATCCAATCGGACATGAGAACGGTACTGCATGAAGTGTTCCACTTCTTTATTTTCCCATTATTATTTTGTGAATACTGTTAGAGTAGTCACAAGTGAATAACTATATTTGTTTTTGTGACTGAGTATAGTAGTAGCTAAAAAAACAATTGATCGATCAACTTCAAATTGGAGCTGAATGTTTTTGAATATATTTACTATACAATGGCCTGCAATCTTTCTGATTGGTCGACAATTGTCCATTTGGCACTGAAAAAACGACCATTTTTGCATTCCCAAAAATCGACACTTTTCCCTAGAACTCTGCCATCCTTTTTTTTGGTATTTTTCAAGAATCGTAGGTCATTGCATAGGGAATACCTTCAACTCCAATGACATTTTGAACTTTTTCGGTTTCTGCTACTCAATCGACTTTTTTTGACTCCTCTGGCGACAGAACATAAAGCGGTTATTTTTCCATATTTTTGTAGAAAAAAATCTTGAAAATTTGCCTCATTGTGTCCAAAACTCTATAAAATATCGAGTATGTCCTTTAAAAAAAACGAGAATGTTTTCAATGAGTATTTATCATTGCGTTACTTTCACAGTGACATTTGACAGAGATTCAACAATACATTCAATACAGCTTCCGTTATCTACTTGACACAGACATCAAGGAGAACTATGTAATGAAGAAATCCATTACTCCGTTCCAAAGAAAACCACCAAACAATATTTGCCTTAACTTCTCTCACCAAACTCAATTATGTCTCAGGAGAATGACGATGTATCATCACGATGCCGATGCCACACGTGACTCACCCTCGCATTTCGTCTCAAAACACCCCTTACTGGACAATCGACAGCAATTTCAGCATCACGTAGTCCTTCAACAAACAAAAAGACTTAGAGACGTGCAGATGTTAGAAGGTTTTCTGTCGTCACGTGTCTGTTTTTGATATTCGCCCACATGGAGAAACGTTGTGATATCGAAGATGTACTCGGCAAAGTCATGGATTCGTCAGTGATTGTTTCTGACAGTTACAGATAAATATAAAGATATTTTGGAAATGGGTATCTGCGCAAATATAAAAAAATCGTGATTCAATTCTCACACACTAAAAATCACGCTGTATTTATTTCTGATGACTTTCGTAGATTTGCACTGGCTAAATTGTAACTTTAATGAAACATCTCGTTGTCTTTGAGGCACACGTTCTCCCATCTTCACTAATTCGTTTCTGAATTATAAAAAATCAACTGTCAAATCAGTCTCTTTGCACAATCAACATTTAGCGAATATCCATAAGTCATCATGATAATGGACAAACAGATATTCTTACATCAATTAACCTTCTAGGTTTCGGAAATCAATTAACCAATGCTTTCATCTGTTTACTCATCATTTAACTCATGGACACCGATTTGTATACATTTTCAAAGGCAATGCATTGACAAATGAATGCACAGAAAAACCAAGGAGGTCGCATTTTTTGTCTATTTTTTGATTGAGTGGTTTTACGTCGCATTGTATGTTTTGTGCTTTATTGATTCTCTATGGCGGCATTTACTCAAACTTTCAATGATTGAGGTCAGTGCTTTTATTTTAAACAATATAGATGATTTATGAGAATTTTATGAGGTTCAATCATGGTTTTTGTCTAAAATCCTTCACTACACTATGGTATTCAGTTTTTTGAGGTCGTACTACAATAATAATAATGCCTATGTTCATTATAATTGAAGAGGGTCTGTTTTGACTCACCTTGTATACAGGGGTTATTACGTAATTGGTTCCAATGCTTCATACAAATGAAATTCGACACGGGCAATCCATTCAGAAAATTCAGTTCCTGAAGCATGTTCCCTGATTTCCTGGACTGAAACTTGAGAAGAACGATGTCAGCTGTCAAAATGAATATGTTACGGTATTTGTCGAAATTTTAATGGCCACTAAAATTCAAAACTCATCGTACTGAATTGGCAAACTCTTTGAATAAAACATGCTATTAAATAAGTGCTTTGAAGAGCGTTTTGAATACGGATGGCCTAAATCATTTTATTTTGGACAATTACAGTCTAATTTACGATACGACATGGGATTTTTGGTTTAAATATTCGCGAAACGTTCTCAAAGTGCATAACCATGAAAATAAGCCCAACACTGGAAAATTATGGTTTCTACGTTCTTTTGAATTGTACAGTCGTCAAAATTCCAAAAGCCAAATATGAGACATCAAATGGAATATTTTTGTTCCAAGCCCATTTCTTGCATTTTTGAGTATATTTTCTTGATTTATTATGAAGAAATTATAACCATAAATCCTTTGTGGGATAAAAAACTATAGTATAAAGACCAAATCGTTTAAAAAAAGTCACGTTGCATTAGTTCTTTGTAACTTTTTTGGCAAAAACCTTACTCATATCGTTTTGCATCCACCGTATTTGCCTGATTTGGCCCCATGCGACTATTCAGAAAACTCAAGAAATCAATAAGAAATCGCCGTTTTGATAGCAAGAATTCACATTTTATAACGTCATAATCAAGCGATCTGCACTTATTCTTATGAAAAGATATTAATATATAAGAGGGCACTATAATAATTTAATGAGTGATATCGCAAGAACGGCCTACGTGACCACTTTTATTTTCAACTCGAACCAAATTATACCATAAACAGGACTCGGATGAATTGCGATCCTGCTCTGCAAAGGTCGAAGACATCCAAAACAATCTTTGGGTCAATAAGCTGTACCCCATTATTACTCCTTTCTCTTCTTATTCTTCTCGTTCCACACCTGTTGGAGAATTCCGAAGTTAGTAATGAGTCTCCAAAAACGAACAAAAATCCATCGAATTTATCGGTCGAGTCGGGTCGAAGAAGATCCTCTTTTATTTTTCATCAAGTCCAGTCCAAATTCCCCGCAATTTAGCCCACTAGCCAGGCCCGTATCCAAAAATTTGTTCCGGGAGGTCTTACTTCATGGTGTACCACAGGGCACTGTACTGGAGCCCCTGCTTTCCAGAATTTATAACAATAACCCATTGAAACTTTGAAATGGTGAGTTTTGTCGGAATATATGAGTGATATCGGTAACAAGTATTTATTTCTAGTCGTGATAATAACAGTTACTGCCATTTCGATCACCTTTTCGCCCCATAAATCTTCGTTTACTTCCCTCAATCCCCTTTTGTGTTCTTTATGGTCATCCTATAATGGAGTACAAACATTCCTGTCATAATAATATTTGTCCCCATCTGTTGGGGTGTATCAATGCCATTAATTTCGATTATAGACATGTCATTCTTTTAATATTTACTATGGAATCGATCTGGTATCAATTTCATCGTCATCTAAAATTCCCCAACAAGATATTTATTGAAGGAAATATTGGTTGCCCTGTAAATTCGAATGAACATTTCATATTTTGACCCAAGGTAGACCTTTTAGTACTCAACATTTCAAAAAAAAATTGAAATCTGTCTACAACTTTAAAGGGGGTCACACTGTATATACAGAATTTATAATAATAATTTTCAAGTTAGGAATATAAATGGAGGACAACAAATAATTATTTACATAAAATTTCTAGATATTTACAGATTACAGACAATTTACATTCATAAAATACGTAGATAATAATAAGAATATTAAAATTGCTAAAAGAATGCATTTCCTAATTGTAAAAACACTCATCTAAAACGTTATTCTTCAACCTTTGGTACTTTTAGATTGTCAACCTTCATTGAACTGAAGAAAATGAAATCTTCATGGGTTGAATCATTGAGAATCAACGATATTCTCAGCTGAATATCTTGACGATACGTTTTTTGAAAGTAATGAATTTTGAAAGAAAGCGACATAATTGACATCTGACTGTATCGAAACAAAATATCATGTAACTCGACGGAGATAGTCCATAGCCCAAAGTAGAGTCAAAGATATTGAAAAAGAACGCCAAAAAAACTCAAAGTCTTCTCCAGACAATAGAGAATTTGTGTGGAGAAGACTTTGAGTTGTTTTTATCGTTCTTTTCCAAAATATCATGTAATCAAAGAAACAAAACTGAATCTCCTGCAGATCCCTACATTGTTTCTTGTACTAATACCTTCACAATCTCAGGGTGGTCCATACTCTTCGCTGGCTCATTTTTATTTATGAACGAGACTCGAGTAAGTATATTGTGATAACATTTTATACGTTTTTATACGACAGTCACGAGTGCGTTTGACTCATTTATGGTGTATCCATTTACAATTATTTATGAAAATTCGCAAAAAAGCCGTACCGTTTCATCCTGCAAGATTTATGTTGTAGAATTTTTAAACGGGCTTCGTTGCATTTGTACAAAACGATCATTGTGGAGTTTGGTGTTGATAAAAACGTAATTTGCTTCTCGAATTGTGTGATCAGTACAGTTATTAATGAATATCGATTCCACCAAAGCAGTTTCTGCAACCGGATTTCGTATATTGATATTTTTGATTTAAACAGTTTTAAAGTCGTGGAGAGAAATATCTCAATTTATGAATTGGTCCATTTGGGATTCTTTCAGCAAATAACCAAGTGATAGGCTTGGATTCATTCAGTCTGCATACTCGGAGTTGTGGTGATGCTCCGTCTGCAATACCTCGTCTGCTTAGTAGGATTTGATGCAGCTTTGGTGAATTTTGTTGCACCATCTGGAATTCCACAATTCAATAAAAATAATCTTTCATTCAATAAAATTATACAAAAAACGAAATGACAAATGAAACGACCAATAGAACAGAGAATAGACTATCAGTAATTGATCCAAAACCAATCAACTGTTCTGATAACCGCTTAGAGTGAAACTCGCACAAACAATTCACCGCTACCCTCCCTTGTGATTCCACCCTATGCATCGCGCACCCCTAGGGCGTCGATTCGGAGGAATCTCACGACCGCCACCGTCTGGACGCTGACTCTGTTGCTATCTCGCGTCGTGGTCACGTGTTCGCGTGTGTACCGGAAGTGGTGAAGTGAAGTTTACCGGTCACCGGTATTTTGTCGTCAGCAACAGATAAGGTGAGTATTTTTTAGGGAAAACTGTTCAACGGTACCCACAGTCGATAGTTATCCAGATTTGGTGGATCCTAACCTAACCTAACCTAACTTTTTGTTACGGAGTATCGCTGAAAAAAAGAGGAGCAGCAACACTGCATTGTTCGACGAGCTGTCACAACTGAAAGGGGCCCGTTGGTGTAAATTGAACGAGAATGTTTCTATTCTTGGGAAGAATGGCGAAAATCGCTTCAAAAGCATTGCAGTGATTGAAATTGTTTATCCAAATCACACCATCCATTGTATTCCGATTTTTTTCATTGAGTTTCATCCAAGAAGATTAATTTCTGTTGCTTGCACTTTTCAACTGAAACATAATGAAGTTATTTGGTGTTATCAGAAGAGTCACCATCTTGGAATCACTGGAAGAATATTCAGAGTTCATTTTCCTAGAAATTAACCACGTCAGACCTAGAATCATATGTTTAATCTATCTGTGGATTCGTTTATTATATGGTTTTTATCATTTCACTCGAGGAATTGCCGTTTCAAGAAGTAATCTTCAGCTTCGTAGGATGAGACATGTTCCAAAACCACATTGTATAGAAATGGATATCATAAACATTGAAATATCTTATCGATATTTCAAGAACAGGCATATTAGATCAACTTAATTCATAGAATGTAAACAGCAAATGATTTTACATAGTCACATCCTTAGATTTGAGTACAAACAGTGTTTCTTGCGCTAAACATGATTGAGGAAAAGGATCAAACAAAAAATAACGAACGATTCTTAAGGCATGATAACAATAAATTCAATTCAGAAAATGACATATTTATTAGTGGAAGATTTTTTATGTAGTACATGCTAAAGTGATTGATCATCAAGAATTCAATACTAGTCCAGTCTAGTGCGTTACATTGAAAAGTTCCTCTCGATATAAAACCTCCAGACCTGAGCGATTTTCGAGATAAGCTGAAAACAGAATCTCTTCTCCAAACAAGTTCGTTTCAAGTTCTTCTAGTTCCTAAATTGGTGCTTGAATCATCGCTGCTATAGTACTCACAGATATTCCCCTGCAAAATGAAACCCGTTCAGTATCTAAAAATACCAAGAAGATTCTTCATCGACTTCACCATTCCTCATCACGTATCGTGACTACATCTTCGCAGAATTTCAAAGACGTCATCCCCAGCCGAGCCAATTTGATCATTCAATAAATATAAAATTTCTTCGATCGTTATTTATTTCGTACGACGTCCTTTCCTGCGGCCTTCTGGTGTAACAGCCATTCAACAACCTTCTCTGACTGCTTTGTCGTGTTTTTTATCCGCTATAGGCCGTATGAGTTACTGTTAGAAAGCAATTTGGAAGCTGAAAAAGTCGAATTTCAGTTGCCGTCGAGAGATTCGTTCATGCAGCGTACGCGAAATGAGATTAGGTTGTTATTTTTGGACAGGAATTTGATAATGGAGGTCATTTTTTGGAGCGGATTGGATGAGGTGATTATTTGGGATTAGTTTTCGATAAGGATGACTGTTCGTATCCGCTTTTTCTAACTGTATTCGGATGTATGCAAAGAAAGCCGATGAAAAGGGAACGAAATTGAGTGAGATATTATTTTACGCTTCGTTGACAGTCAGGTATTGAGCTGAGGTGACCTGAAAAACGCATCGATTATTATAACGGGCTAAAGAAGGGCCTTAGGGAGTGATTACTTTTCAAAAATGCAAGAAACCTCGATTTGGAGTTATTTGAATGCGGACACAAACCAACGGAACACAAAATTACTAATTATACACCAGTTTACAGTTCACATTTCTTACAGGTGATGTGAAAAATCTCTGCTTCAGATGGAGCCTGAATCAGAAATTAGGCATTCTGTTTGTCTCCTTGAATCACGTATTTTTCGTAGCTCTTTAGGAAAGTGATGATAAAACTCTGGAACTTGTGAATTCATTCGTAAATTCCAGTGCTGACGTCGACTAAACTGTCAAAACTTTGTTGACAACTGAAGAACAATGCTTTGTTTTTTTTTCAAAGCACTCCTTGCGAAAAATGAAGAATTGGAATTTTGACAAAACTATAGAACTAAATCACCACGTGTGATATATCGTTGTAAAGAGAATAAAAAACGTCATCTGAAAATGTTGAAATTCGAAATAGGAGCTATATGAAATAATAAAGTTGACAGGTGTTTTGCCGACATTCTGAGAATATCTGAAAATGAGATGCTATATTTGAATTCTCCATGAAAAAAAGCCTGGATAAAGTTTCGGTTGAGAATTTCCATTACGATTAGTCTATTACAAAAAAAAAATTAAATCGAACATTTTCCTTTTTCGCGATATCTCCGAAATTACTGGATATAATCCGAATTTATTTTTAGATTATTATTCAGCACAAAAATGTGCAACTTTGTCCCCAATCAACCAACTTTGTATCTCTTAATATAAGCGAGATCTCCATAAAGGTACACGAAAAACAGACAGCCTGTATATGTATATTTATATTCAATTCTCCCTAATATATCATTTTGATGCCTCAAAACCTAATTCTAGAAATTAGCCCAGTAACCTTATGGAAGAGAAAGTTTCATTGGCTCACCCTGTATGTTAACCTCGAATCTAACAGTCTTGAAATGTTATTTTCCGGTTGCCATAGTAACCACCCGATAAACAGGTATCTGATTGTTTTCAAAGTGGAAAAATGGAATTCCCAATTGCTGTTTTCCCGCAATTTCACCCTGTTTGTTTCAGTTCCTTCTCTAATTCACCCCCTTTCACAGGGTGTAGTCGAAAATAAGTGAATCACTGCTCGACTGAAGAAACACCGAGACTCGTCTCAGAATGAAAGAGCTCTTCATTCAGAAACGTACGCTGGGGACTGGTGCTCTTATCGATTTTGCAAAAGTGCCTATAATTAGTGTTGCGCCACCGTAGGGTGGTGGCGCGCCCTTGCCGTCGTTGCATTCTGCACTTGTTAAGAGAGACTGCATCGGCGCGAAGGGATCTCGGCATAGCAGGACTTTTTTAATCTGGAAACGAAGAAATCGTTTGGTTGAAGTCGCGTTGCTACTTGAGATTATGAGCGAATTTTCATTCAATAATGATAATAATAATAATGATAATAATAATACTCCATCAACTTCAGGTAAAATATGAAATATGGACATGGTCAAAAAATAAATGAATAAAGTTTACAAAAGAAATAGTCACGTAAACTGTTTCCAGTTTGTGTGTTACTGTAAGAAATAAATTCAGGTTGAAAATCACTAGAAGATAGAACTCACTATCGTCTGAAATGAAAGAAAAATAAAATACATCGAGAACTGATAGTCTAAACCTAACCTAACCTAACCTAATTATGGATGATAGAGACACAGTCATAACCTATAATTAGTAAGTAGGTAACCATGTTGGGTTTTATAAAGATCCCTTCCGCGAATTTAGCCTTCTAATAAAGACCGAACATCATAAAATCGAAAACAAAAACGACTTTTTTGGTTCTCAGAACATAACAGTCTCCAGAGCTAATTTAGTGACCTTACAAAGTTGTTTGGTCGTAATTTTTGAACATCCTTTGTCTTGTGGTGGGTACGTACAGTTTCGGGGCAAGATGGCTGCAAAATAAATTCGATACGTGTATACAAGGTGTATTGAATAAAACGTCCAGAAGGTTTTTCAATACCTCTTGAATATATCAAAGATCGTGACCTAGCTTCAAAGTGATTCTGGGAATGTTTCTTCTAGAAAAATCTATGAATATACAGAATCTACTGGATGTTTACGTATCAGTTCGACGAAAAGAGGTGTAATCAACAATCAGTGATGAATATTCTAGGTATAGTCTTGAAGAAATCAAACATATCTCCAAATTGCTCGTGAAACCTTGGGATAAAATTTGCGAAATTATCGATCAATATTTGTTGATTAATGAATGTTGAACAAAATAAACTTGAATTTTTGAGAAACTTATTGACATCATCATGAACATAATTTTGAATAAAAGATTTACGATTCACAATTATGGTTCTTGGGTCTATTATAGTATATATTATATAAAGTGGTGTCTGAAATATTGAAACATGTATTCATTTCATGAGAATCAGAGTAATATTCAATTATTTCATTATTTATTTTCTGCTTCCTCTTATCTTGACTACTTAGTATTGATATGGAAATTCCATTCAGATGAAACAGAAACATGCAGTTCGAGTATAAATGAGTCATATTTAATTATTCATGTGTATATATTCGATATCATAAACTGATGGTATTGAACTGGAGAATCCCGTATTTAATCAAGTCATAAAATTGTGAATGTTTCATTTTGGTACCAGACCTCAAAGTCCGAGGAGATTTTCTGAGAATTTTCAATAAGTTTTATTGTGAATCACATGAGAGTCAGTGATCACTTGAAAGGTTCATCGTTCGTTTCAGTTCTATTCCTTCACTTCGAAAAAAATGTCATGAATTCTCGATGTATCCACCAATTTATTTTGCTGTGGCCCCTGTTAAGAGGGCAGTTTGGATTTCCCATGTCTATTGTACGCTTCTCCAGGGAGATTAGTCCTAATGCCAAATTGATTTGGTCCCAGAAATATAAGCTTTATGCTCCCTTCATCGCTGTAACATTCTCTGGCGCATTTTATATTGCAATAACCTTGGACGAATTAGGTTCGACTCCATAGAGGATTAAAAACTCCCTCATCTGACGAGCTGACCTCCACCTCGCCCTTCATGACCTTTAGGGTAGCAGTTTCCTCAAAATTGATAATTCATTCAAGCAGCAGCAGACGCGTGAATCTATTTATTGCGCCGAAGGAGTACGTGCAGTCTGGATGGAAATAGACGAGAATTTTCGTCTTTTATGATTGAGGAAAGGGGAGTGTCATCAGATAGGGAAGAGGAAATTGATGAGGTAATTTTGGGGGAGGCTGTTAATGAACGTAACAACTTGAGTAACTTTTAAGATTCGGTTTGTGATGACTTCGGATCTCATGTGGAAATTTGAATAGTCACTTTCGGTGAAACATGAAATTGATTCAGTTTGAATATCAATTAAAGCGTTATTTAATGAAGATATACAAGGTGTTCCGTTCAGATAGTGATTGTAATTTAAATATTCTTTACTCAATATGGAACTAAACACTAACGAATCCAAGATTGTTCGCTGAGAACAAGATTCCTATAATTTCTGTAAATATCTAGAATTAATTCTGAAAGTAAATAAGAAGAATAATATTTTCTGAAATACTGAAATCACTGAGGGTTATAATATTGAATTATTTGAGAAATCAGTCAAATACAAGGTGAGAGGTCAATGGTCTAGCGATTTATTTGCAGCCTGATGGAAACTTTAACATTCCTGGACATGAACTATATTTCATTCATCGAGAGCTATTCAAGATTATTATAGAAAATTACTATCATAATTAATAGCCTATCAAAATTGAAGTAGATCAAATCGTTGTAAATGTAACAATGTTGATGGAATTTATTATACCAGGTTCAATTGGAATTTTTTCGTTACTACCTATATACAGGAGGTTAAACAAAAATGTCTTTTGGTATAATAAATGTTTATGAGGTTGTATGAAAAAATCATAATTATTTGAATTATATTTATGCGTTTATTGCGATAAGCTGACATCCATAAAATGTCATCAATGTACTTTTTTCAAAGTATGATCATTTGACGTTTGAGAGTTAATTATTACAAAACGTCTCACCTAGGTGAGTTTATGATTCTTATAACTGATGATTCGCAAGTGAATATAGAAGGGCAAATATCTTATATTCAATAGCAATAATCATTGAATATAAAATGAATTCATGAAAAGGTCGTGCACGATTTTGGCGTATTTATTGGAAATCAATTATTTTTTTTAATTGAAATATAATCACTTCTGCTCCAAGGACCAACAATTCTTCCTTTCATCATCATTGTTGATATTTGACAAATATAATATAATAAATTGAAGCTGATATTCTAATAGTATAATTATTTATAGCATTCAACGTTCAAAGCTTTAGCACTAGATCCTTCACCAAAACTTCAACTGTAGAATCAAGGAAATTCGCAATAAAATTTATTGTTTCGATTAAATTGGGATAATAACTGGAACTAAGAGTCAATGTTTATCAATGTTTTCAGTTGTGAAAATGTAGGAAAACTTGGATTGGAATTTTTCAATCGCAGCAAATAAGTTCTACCAAACCCCCTACCATTAAACCTCCTTTTTAATATGATTATAATAAATGAACCACAGTGAATATTCAAGGAATTTTGTGGTTGTGGTTTTAGTGGATCACACTGCATTCGAAGAAATATGAAATAAAAGTTCTCATAAAAATATTCACTCCAAATATTCAGGTTCTATCTGAATCCGAGAGACTGCCAAAACTACCTTGTATAAAAAGTATTATTGTGGAATAATTTTTTCCAATGATGTGTAATAACTGCATAATCTATTACGTAAACACATCATCAAAAACAAAAATCATTCCCCAGGAAATGATGAGTTGAAATCAGATAATGATTTTCAATTATGACGAGTGAATTTTCAATTAGTGAGTCATGTGAAGCGAATGTTAATCAAGTTGTTGAAAAAATCCTTGTCCTTTTATATCAGACAGAGATGTTCACTCGATATTAGCGAAATATTTATAATTAGTGAGAAAATCAGAGAAGTATCCATTGTCCAGAAATTACCATCGAGATTGTTAAACGATAGTATTTTAAGAAATACTTGAAATGCAGATTTTCGGATCACTGAAGACAGTTGTTCAATGTTCGAAATCAAGTTTCAACAATTTGTGATAGCCTCCAAAGGGAAGAATTAGGAAAACATTTTAAAAATCGATAAATGAATGACATCTTTATGTAAATGATGAAATGATATAGCTGCTAATATGAAATAATACGAAAATGTATAATACATTATTTCTGAAATATTTTTTTTCATTTCCACTCATGAAATATCATTTTTCCGTTGATTTTTTCTTCACCATCCTTTCAGAATAGTTGGTGATTTATTTCATATACTCTTTTCTTCCAGTTCAAAATGATCTGTCTCAAAATTTGTAGCTAACAGATGAAGAGACAAACAAATGAAGTCTGCAAAAGCCACAGTTTAATTCTAAACAAAAATTAGAAATGATCTCCATATCAGCTCAACAGACAAATAAATAACATTATTTTAAAATTATGAAAAAATATGTAATCTAGAAAACGCAGAATCCGTACTGATCATCAACAAAGTCCATCAAAAATTTTAATTAGTGACAACGTTTATCAGTCAAAAATACGAATAAATACAGTCGAATTCGTCAGAAATGAGAAACGAATTATGAGCAGCTGAACTGAAAATTGATTGAAATCCATCGGAAATCACTGTTGACTAACAGTGACTTAAAAATATGTCGAAATTTCGTTCTCAAACAGGTGGACGAATGAAATTGAAAATGACAAGTGCAATTAGGAGTGACCTTGAAAAGGGGGTCAAAACTATCACCCAACGAATGAGGAGAAAAAAATTAATGCAGTTAGAATTAATGAGGAATGATTGAAAAAGCGAAAAATTTTATCAATATAGAAATAAATTAATTAAGAAAAATCTTCTTATTGAAGAAAAAAAAAACTGTGGGGTGCTACAAAAATCAGTTTATTTGAAGCTCCCCTCACTTTTTCACAATAATAATATTTTTCCTGTTTTTTTTTTCTAAATCAATAATTATTTTTGGTTTTTCAGTTCGTCACCAAAGGGAGTTTTTAAAATTTCATTCTAACTATATTAATTTTTTTATTGTGATGTATGGGAGTTCAAGGCAGTGTTACTCACAAACTTATACACATACAAGTGAAGCTAATATAATCGTTTCGATAAAAAATAGCTGAAATTTGTTGAACTTCACATAAAAATGGTATCATCCAGTTTGACACGTTGTGATCCATCCATCCGAAGAGCTCACCTTCCTGCCGACACCGTCATTAGCGAACTGACGAATTCTCGGCCGCCATACCGCATTCCACCGCACTTCTTCTGCCCCGAGGCCCATGCGAGACCGTACCGCGAACGCTGAAAAGTCGTCTCTTCTTCTTCTCTTCTTCTTCGGCTTACCCCCGCCCGGTCCCTATTTAAACTTCGGTCGTACAGAATCGCGTGAGTTCATTTCTGCCTTCCGCAGGCCGACCGTGCCGTTCCGCTGCTTTCGCGAACACCCAGTACATTCGAATCGGCGTAGAGTTTGTGGTAACTTCCGAGGAGAAGATTCGCGGGGACTTCTTCGAGTTTTTTTTTTTGCGGTTTTGGTGGTCCGACAGGAAGAAGGTTTGAGGTAAGTGACGTGGATTTGGTGGAGAATTTTTAGTGATGACAGTGAAGTGTTTTTTTTGCAAATGCCGGTGTGTGGAGAATAAAAAAAAACAGTGTTCATCTTGGAAATGGGGGGCTAGTCGGAAAGGAATTGTAGGGATTTATAGAATCACAATTACAAAATAAACTACAAATAGAGATGGTCTGGTTTCTTGATAAAAAAAATATTTTCTCTGATTTTCTCTGAGATTTTAATAGCCATGAACTCACTGTGAATACGATGAATACAGATATTCAATCGAAAATAAAAAAAAATCACGAGAATACGAAAAATCTGAGAAATAACATTTTTTTAGTACGAATATCAATCTGGATTTTAGATATTTCGCAAAAAAAATTTCTTCTTGAAAATATGTATTTCAAATCAGAATTTAATTTTTCCAGATATTTTCTAGATGTTATGAATGAAATTCTTTCAGCATATTCATGAGCTCGATGACTTCTTTGAAGCACGATTTTACATAAAATTTTAGGAAAAGTGAGGAGAAATATTCTTGGAAATCGATATAATACAAAATTCACATAATTATTATTGAAAAAATTGCATTATAATCATTTCTGTCAGAAGTATTCGATTTTATTGAATAGTTTAAAATTTTTGGAGAAAAATCATCAAAAAGTCTTCAAAATGCTTGTTTTCTTAAACGTATTCAATAATCTACTCCAGAAAATGAAATAAAAAATAAATGTGGAAATAAAAGTGGAGAGAAATATTCTTGAAAATCAATATAATACAAAATTCACATAATTATCATCAAAAATATTGCATTATAATCATTTCTGTCAGAGTATTCGATTTTATTGAATAGTTTCAAATTTCTGGCGAAAAATCATCGAAAAGTCTCCAAAATGCTTGTTTTCTTGAACGTATTCAGTAATCTACTTCAGAAAATGAAATAAAAAATGAATTTTCTGCACGCAATCAATTTATTTTTCAATATATTATAATAGTCATGCATTTGGAATTGAAACGTGTGATTCTTTAATGCTCTGTAATTATTTTCAAATTGATATAATCAGTCTGATAGCTAGTAATTAAATAATGATGATCCAACAGCGGTTTACTATACAGGCCTTGAAAATCCTAGTTTTTTTCCTGATACCCATTTTCATAAAATTTTTTTTTTCAAAAATTAACACCTTATTCTGTTATAATTTTGAAACCATGAAACCCTTGAAATCGATTGAATCAAAACTGAAATATCATCTGACGTCAGATCATAAATATGAATTTTGGTTGAATTTATTTGAGGAAATTATCTGACAATGCATTGTTGGATTTCGAAAACCTTGCAATTCTTCAAAAATAATGAGATTTTTCATTGATGATTATTAAAAACGAAAAGGATGTACAGTCACTCAAGGTGAATTTTAAATTGAGGATAATTTCGCAAAAAAACTCTTACTCCTCGTATAGAGAGGTGAAAAAAACGGAAATACCAAAAATTACAATTCAATTAACCGTGATCAATGACACTGGATGATTTCAAGAAACTGCGAAGGTCAAACACATACATTAAAAAATTCATGCATTCAAAGTAACATACATTATTTATGGAAAGCCAAGCCAAGAAAAATGGCAAGTAACACAATAAATATTGACTAAGCGTTCTTGTTGACGATGTATCAGACATAAAGGATCAGATGCGTTGTCCGTGCAAAGCCAACTAAGGTCACTACCATCTGGCTTCTGACGAAACAGATGAAGATAATTCGAGTCCATGTCCATGTCTCGACTAACTGTATTCTCCTTCGAGTCCTACTGACGAATCTGGTTTGAAATTCGGCCAAGAGTGTGCTACATGGAATTCTGCTGGTTGAAGTGACCAACAGGTGATGATCGAGGATCAAAAAAAAATTATATAAACACGCGAAGGCTTTAGGATCAACTGAAACTGGCACATATACCGGATTAAACAGGTTATTTTAGCGAATCGTAACTGTATGTGTAGCAGGAGGTCAGCACAATTCCAAAAAGATTAGGTTAGGTTAGGTTAGGTTAAATATCAACAGGTGAATATTCATCCCATTGGTCAAACAATTGTCAATTCATCGCAAACTTTAGCTAGATTATCACACGAAGTGATGTACAAACAAAAATTTCAGTAGACTCGACCTTTAAAATCATATTCGTTACGTTCAGAGTAATTATTAAAATAATTAGAATATAATTATTATAGACTGCACATCGACAATATACGTGAACTTATTTTATGACAGCTGAGCATGCGTACCAACGATATTCTCGATCCGATGAACGCCGATCACAGCCGAACGATGAACTTTGACAGGGAATAATAATGGAAACGTAACCTAATTGGAAACAGTTTTTGATGCGGCTAGTCTACTGATTATTATTGTAATGAGACTGCAAATACTGATTGAGGAAGACGACTTTATATCTAACGAGAAAACCTCGTCGGAAACTTTGAGGAATTATTTTCAATCACAATGGTTAAAGTATGAATTGTTTTCTCATGTTCACTCAATCATAAAAATTGTGTATGTGTTTCAATTGATTCACAATTCAGTATGATTACTGAGTAGGTAATGCAAGAATGAATTACTAATATTTGCTAATATTTGAAGGGGTTATTCTTTGACACATTTTAGGAAAAAAACTGCCTATAAACGTATGTCCTGAAAGTCTTAACTTTTGAGATACAGGGTGATAAAGTTTTGACAAAAAAATCAGTTTTTTGATAATAACTGAGATAATATTCTAGACATCTTTAGAAAATTTGGTACATGTCTTCTATGCATCTAGGTGCATTTTGTGATGTACGGAATTTTTCATCTTCTCTACCAGTGGTGTCCGTGCGGGTTTTGGAGAAAAAAATACTTCGTCACTGTTTATTTCCAAAATAAAAATTACTTTCAAGATTCATTTCGCATTGAGCATAAATTAATATAAATCTATATCACTCTGTATCTCAATAGTTAGAACTTTTAGGACATACGTTTATGGGAAGTTTTTTTCTCAAAATGTGTCGAAGAATCACCCCTTCAAATATTAGCATGTATTTAAAGAACACCCTGTATATTTCATTATCAATATCATCAATATGAGCCATGATATGTTCTTGATACTCACAGATCAGAATAAGTCAATAGCTCTTTTTTATCCCCAATGAAAAATTATCAGTTTCATGTATCTCTTCAATCGAGATACATGTTCACATACGCTTTGAGAGTGATCTGCATCGAAATCGTTTGATAGTTAAATCGGATCTGATAAAGTAATACTCTCTCGTGGGAACGTATCATCATTGAGATGACTAATTTCATCTTCAACAAAAAAGCAACAATCCCCGTATAGTTTCAGCGAACCATGTAATTTGTCGTTGTACCATTTAGTGAAAATTATACTTCGAGAAACATCATGGGCATAATGACTATTTATTTATGAATATCCTACTGAGGCATCATCGTATTATTTTCTAGTTTGGACTTGCTGTTGATAGGATAGACATTATATTTGAAGATGAAAATCAGTCCAGTGATCATCGAACCTGACTATAAAGAGTAATATTTTGATTGAATGTTTTTCCTTCTCAAATTCTCAACAGATCTGATTCTATTTGTTGGGTTTGACTGCTGATTTTCTTAGAATAAATAACAATAGCTATGAGAATTTTTTTTGGCACCAGATGAGAAAAAAACAAATAGGGCAAATTTTTTTAATGAAAATAACGGAATTACATTCAAGTTTTCACGCAAATTAACTTAAACTAAGACCTAATCGATTTCTCAATTCAAATCTTAGTTGCCTTGGTCACACTGTATGTTTTCGATCCTGATTTTTGCTGTTAATTGAGGAATGATTACTAAAGAGGCACAAAATCCAAAATCACCCTATATCTTCCCATTGGCATCGACAAAGGACTGCCATTCATGGGAACTATAATCGACTTGACTTGAAGTGTCGGCTTGAGAGTAAAGAATATTAAATAAAACTCGAACGAAACATATGGGAAAGTGTTCTTTTATGCTCGAACCACTTAAATGGGTGGTTATACAACGGATGAATAGCCTCATGGCTCAAGGTTTAATATAAAAATACATTTTAATGGTTTTGTCTTCCGGTATTTGACACTTGACCGATAAGTCGTCTGCAATATGGAACATTTCTCGAAGATGTCTGTCAAAGTACTGAAAAGTCAGTCAGTCTGACTGTAACAGTAATTTTTCAATCTCTCAATGCTCGAGAGTGAACTCCATTTATCACTTTTACAAACGATGAGGGTTCATTAATGGGCCATGCGATAGAATAATGGACAAATTCATACGAAGTTCCCTTATAATTAATAGAAAATATCCCCAAAATACAGTGTTGCCATTTGAAAAAGTGTTATACAGGGTGTTACAGGTTCGTATTCTCTGGTACAAAATAGGGAAAAAAGTTCCTATGAACATGCTGCATTCAACAAAACTGTGATCACTTTGAACAATTCCCCTGAACATTTGTTGATAAATTCCTTTTTCATTCAATTTTCTTAAATTCAATCAAATATCAAAATGGTATTAACATTTCAGAGTTTATTTTACAAATTAATCAATTTCTGAGGAAACTGAACGGAATTCGACCAAAAGTCATGAGAGACAAAATTTAGGTAATAGGTTGAAGAACCCGAATAAAATATTGAAATTCACCAGTGGCGTACGAGCAAGTTTTTCTTCGGGCTTTTATGGATTGAGACGTCCGAAAATGCAACACCCTGCATGGTATTTGGAAAACATTTACTTCCATATTAAGCAGCACCGATTGCTTGATACTTATACAAAATTTGAGAGCTCTATCTGCAGTAGATCAATCGAAATAAAATAAAAACCTCATTTTTTTCAAAACTTTCAACACCCTGTAACTTCGCTAATAATCGAGATGGGACACACGCTCATAGGAACTTTTTTCCTTATTTTGTACCAGAGAATACGTACCTGAAATATTGCAGTGAAATTCTGAAACACCCTACATGTTGAATATTAAGAGAACCACGAGGGCCTCAGTAATGACCCTTGAGGGACCCCTAGATTCAAATAAATCCCAGCGAACAATTCTCGCATAAATAACTTTCTCCTGTGATAATTCCTTGATATTCGAGACAGAACCAGGCGGAACGTCGCGCTGTGGATCAGTAAATCATTATTAACGATAAGATGGCCAACTCGTGGGAATACTCACTTGTTTGTCGTCTCATTGGAGGTCACACGGGGATGCAAAGTGGGTAGGCAAACATGGCGGGGCTCGCCCAAAGGCAAGCAGTTTGCTTTCGTTGAGAGAAAAATTTCAAGATTCCAAGATCAATGTTTGATTTGAAGATGGTGGACTCGATCTTCGTCTTGGGTCATTCTATAAATAGCCAGGACAGGATCACATACAGGGTGTTTCAATAGTGGTGGGAATGCCAGGATTATTGATGCGCGTTTTCTCTCGAAAGTGACAGACGTGCTAATTCAATTAACGAACATTTCAACAATGAGTGAGTTTATATGCAGTTCAAAAAAGCAACATAAAGGCTTTATGGTTGACAACAAGTAATGATGTCGACTTTGTCGTAAAATCTCGATGGAATTCCCATTGATTGCTTGCCTTATTGTATTTTTTAATATTGGTGACCGACTTTCAAAGTTTCACTGGAAATATTTAACATTTTATTGGGATTAAATCATGTTCTAGTCTATACCTCAGCTTCATTTTCACTATCTAATCGTATTTTTTGAGAATCAACAAAACTGACTTCTTTACTGATTTTCAATGAAATACAAGTTTTGGGACAACTCAATGTCAAGCCGAAACGGGGTGACAGGATTGATCATTACCATCACGTGAAAAATCTGAAAAAAATCTATCCAATGCAGTTTGAAAATTATGGGCATTTAAAAAAAAACTAGAAATTTGATCATTTTGCTTTAAAATCGAGAACCTACCTAGAGCTTGTGTGAATCAAAAACATTTTTACTAGCAAAAATCGGGTTACTTGAGGTTTTAATTTTTTTATTCTGATTGAATGCGTCAACTTCAAATGCTAATCTGGTAGATTTTTTTTTAAAGGAGGGCCTGTCAAAGTCGACGAATCTTGAAAATTTCAAATTCGTAGTTTAACAAATAGTCTCATTTCTCGGAAACTTGAGGCAATTTTGTCATTATTTTTCATTGGGATTCTAGAAATGTTATTTAGAATTACGTTTCCAAAGTTCAAATGAACAAAAATAAAAAAAATAACCACAATAACCGAAAAATGGTACAGTCAGATCAAATTTCTAGGTTTTTCTTAGAATGCCCATAATTTTCAAACTACATGGGATAGATTTTTTCAGAAACCTATTAAAAAAAAAGATCTATGAGTCACTCCAGATTACTTTTCAATCTATTCATAGATTGTGGTTCTCCTTGTTTTTAATAAAGTCATTGACTTGCTATGATTTAATGGCCTTCCTACGACAAACAGACGTCAAAAGAAGGAGTGAAGTATTTCTTTTTTCGCAGATATTCATGAAGGCGAAAGCTAATATTTTCTTCCATCTTGAACATGAAATGAAATTGAAAAGAAGATATGAATTCGAGTTTTATCAATTTCCAGTTATCAACTGTTGAAACTGAAAAGGAATCAACGAGATCAGAAAAGATCCTCAAACGAAACTCTGCATAAAAAAGAAATAATTCCAAACCTTGTCCTACTGACCAAGCGACTGAAATTTCTGTGATTCAAGTATATCTTTTATTGCATCCAAGTTGTGGTGATTGTTCTCTAAACGCCGAGTTCCTGGCTGCTAAATTAAGGTTAATATCAACTGTAAAATTATTTACTGCCGCAGATAATGACTCATAAAAATAAGTCCTTATTGACACATTGACTCGAATTATTTCTATCGATTGAGGCTGATGAGGTCTTCATCGTAACATCAGTTTTTATTGTCGAGACGCCTTTCCAACTTTCCATCTCTTGACACGAACCAAAATATCAAGCTACAACGTGGGTGTTCTTTGTCAAGACTACGAAATGATTATCATAAAAGTGACTAATATCTCAGAAATAAGGCGTTTTTAATGTTTTAGCGCTGGTCGTTTTTGGCACAGAAAAATAACCTTCTGTTTCGTATAGGCTTCAGTATAATTATGGTCTTTACATAGCCATCGTAAAAGGTGGTTATCGCTCTGGTTTTCAACTGTTTGTTGGGTTACAATAAAGATACTTATCACACATTCACTGCCGCAAACTATCACCTGCTTTTTGTAAACAATGGACAGGGATGGATTCACAAATGTCGACTTCAACTTGTATACCTTTTTGAATTTTTCAAGAACGTTCTAAACCACATCAGTAGTCATTTTTGTGTCCTAGAAGATGAATTGTTTCATTGTCATTGTCATTGTCATTGTCATTGTCATTGTCATTGTCATTGTCATTGTCATTGTCATTGTCATTGTCATTGTCATTGTCATTGTCATTGTCATTGTCATTGTCATTGTCATTGTCATTGTCATTGTCATTGTCATTGTCATTGTCATTGTCATTGTCATTGTCATTGTCATTGTCATTGTCATTGTCATTGTCATTGTCATTGTCATTGTCATTGTCATTGTCATTGTCATTGTCATTGTCATTGTCATTGTCATTGTCATTGTCATTGTCATTGTCATTGTCATTGTCATTGTCATTGTCATTGTCATTGTCATTGTCATTGTCATTGTCATCGTCATCGTCATCGTCATCGTCATCGTCATCGTCATCGTCATTGTCATTGTCATTGTCATTGTCATTGTCATTGTCATTGTCATTGTCATTGTCATTGTCATTGTCATTGTCATTGTCATTGTCAAATAATTCTGACATATATGGTTACCTTTCAATAACAATAGTGCAAAATAAAAAATATTCAACTGAACACTGAACTTCTGATTGGTTGATACATGATAGGGATAGACATCAGTAATAATGCCGAATGCCCAATTTATTTACAGAAAAATCTTCGATTCGCAAATAAAGTTTGTTGATTTCAGTCGGAATTTTCACAAAAAATGTCAATCAGTTGAGTAGCTTGTTCTTGAAAGCCTGACAAAAATTCTTGTATATAGTAGGGATACATTCTAGGAACTCTGTGCTGTTTATATTTTCATTTGTGAACTATTAACTATATACTTACATCCTGTAGAAGAGCCGTATGTTTGCGAGAATGTTTAGGAAAGGGCCTGAAACCAGGTGTCAGTACCCAATTCAACGCATATCTCTCTAATGCCTTTTGTAATAAAATAAACAACCGAAATGTGTATCCGGACTTGTTGGGAAACTGCCTGGATATAACAATGAAGGCTCTAACACGTGCCCTAATGGTTTAATTTCGCTTCACCCCCAACGTCAGTTGGCTACATACAGGGTGAGCCAAAGTAGGAATCCCAAATCATCGTTCTATGTCAACTTTTATGGACTTGATGATTCACGTAACAGCCCAGACCGATCTAAAGGTCTATAAAAAAAGAAGTAGACCGAATGCAAGCACGAACCAACATAACAATGTCAATGTCAATGAATTCTAGAGGTGTTTGGTCGATTTGTGTTCGATACAATGAGAAATAGCCCTACATAGTGTTTATTAGAAAGTCGACGTATTACAATTCATCAATGGTCATAATTTTTGTTTGGCTCAACTGTAGTTCGAAATAATTTGTATTCAGTTGTCGGAAGAATGTATTGATGATAATGCCTCGAGGTGTCCATTGAATTATTGTATTTTGAGATCAAAATATAGCTCATTATTAATTTGTAATTAATATAAATTCGAATATCGCTTGGAATCCCTTCAATCTTGAGAAGAACAAATTTCTTTCACTGATGTATATTTTCTATGAATTGATTCTAGCGGTACACCAAAGATCTATACGTAGGTAGTACTTTTTCTTGTTCGATCAAAGAAGATTCCCAAGGTTTTCAATGAATAAGTATGTTTATGGATACATTGAAAAACGTGATAAATCTTGACTCTTTGACATGCTATTCGCGAGACACCGTTGAACGTTGGATCCTTATCCAGTCATCCCCATATCGGGCATACTATCACAACAACTTTTTGTGGAGTTATTCACAAGACAAGAGTTATACAAGGTGATCTGTCCATTTTGATGAAGTCTCAAGGGGAAATCTGCAATATCAGATCCCCAATCTTTCTACATTCTTATCAAACAATACGTATTTTTATTTTCGTTGTTTTTTCAATAAATAAAAGTTGAGCAACCAAGACTGTTCAAAAATTCTTCGATCACTGACTTATTGGTAAAAGTATGCATACAATTCTGAATATATTGTACTTTTCGTTTTTCATTCATTATTCCGTTCACCACATCTGTAAGTGATGGATGCATGATGGACATCCTGTAGAAAATTTCTGGGAATATGTCGCTGCATTCCATCGCATATGTCGATACATTCAATTGTCATTTATCGCTGTTGAATTACTACAGTGTGTTACTCGAAAAAGTTGAACAAGCCAGCACTTACTTTTCAATCGACAGATTGCGTGAGACTATCACAAGTTTTCAGGATCGTCTTGTAAGTCCTAACAGTATCTGCGTGACCTTGAATGCGAGGTATACCTCTAGAAACTTAGTACGAAGAAAAATGAAGAAACCATTTGATTTAATCGGCGATTCTCTATGCAATTGTTCTTGTTGATTATCACAGAAAATTCTAAAATACCAAATAAGTCGAACATAAGGTATGTTTGCTTTTTCTCCACGTGTTAGTCTAGCTGTCACTGCTGTCATAGCTGTCAGTGCTGTCAGTGCTGTCATAGCTGTCACTGCTGTCATATTTATGGTTCATAACCTATAAGTTTCAAAAATTAATGAAAGCAAGGGAATTGTCAAAACTAAATAATCGCAGAGCATTTGTTGGTTATTTTGGCATAGTTTTTGGTATTCTCGATCATTCCCTTGTTGAATTTCATCTCCCGAGAAACATTTTCAATACTCTTTGCATTCGACAAGCCGAGTTCATGTTAGTAGCTCTACGGTTGGTAATAATGTGGGTAAATCTCCAGGGAAACCTTCTCAGAATGGTGTTCACGTATATGAACATTAAATTCACAATGTACAATATAACAGAAGATAGACGAGTGATGTGTAAGATTCACTGCAATTACATGAAATATAATAAAATCCTAATGATACCAAACTATGCACTTCCGACAATGAATGATATGTTATTCTCTGAGAAAAAACTCGACTTTGTGGAGATATAAATCAGAATTATTTTATAGTTGTCTCTAGCGGTTCATTTATTCGATATACAGGGCTATAATAGGAAATATAATAGGAAATATAAGGAATGTGAAAACATGTGAATTATTATTGTTTTAATTAGTTTCTCAACAATTATATCTCGCGAGACTTGGTGCTACCAAAAATTATAATGTTAACCTCAATAATAATCCATCTCATCGCATCCTCTATTGTTAGAATCCCCGATTGTGATTTGTTGAAACTTTTTTAATGGGTATTTTGAAGACTTCGTAATATTAACGTGATGTTACATTACAATGATGATTAAAAGCATGAACAAGCTCTTCATTAAGACCATATTAGTGACTAAGAAATTATCTAAGTTTTGAAGAAGCTTGTGTGAAAAAATTTGTGTGTATTTGAAATACGTTCTTGAATGAAAATGAGTATCTGAGAGCAGTAAAGTTTATTCAATATGAAGATATAAAAACAGTATTTCAAAATTGTCAACACAGAAGTCTTTTTGCTTATAAATATTTTTTCTCAGTGTAAGTTCGTTGCACATTAATTCAATTTCACTTTGGCAAATCCCAAACGTGACTCACACTCACCTAAAATACTGGGGGATATTCAGAATGAGACCACGTGAGCTGCGAAATTTTTTAGGTACACGTTATATGCTGATTCATTGATTCACACGTCATTGATTCGGAGATATTACGGAGATAAAATTAGGCAATCCGCCTCTGTCGTGTTAGCTAACAGTGACCATGTTTACACAACAATCTCAGCCGGTTTTAACAATGCACGAATCCATTCTTATTTGATTGTTTGCTCGATGTCTATGTCCTTTGTAGTTCTTCTTTAAAGTGTCAAGTTGTATTAAGAATGCTCAGTTTCACTATTGTTCAATCATAAATAATTATAAAAAGTTTGCAATAAATTCACTGGAAGGGAATTCCTTTGGAGACTTCCTCTGACTGTATT
Organism: Plagiodera versicolora; assembly: GCA_037013635.1. Classification (NCBI taxonomy): domain Eukaryota; kingdom Metazoa; phylum Arthropoda; class Insecta; order Coleoptera; family Chrysomelidae; genus Plagiodera; species Plagiodera versicolora. The sequence goes on from CM072988.1 coordinate 1,950,165, forward strand.
TTTATTACGTACGTAATTGGAAAAAAACTGTGGAAAATGAATCCCCACATAGATTCTCCTATTTTTCTGGCATCTCTAGGAAAAATTGTCCTTCCCATTGATTATTTCGAGTAGTGTCTGTCGTGATATACCAACCGCAAAATTTCAGGTATCAGAACAATCAATCATCAATCGAGATTGATTTCGAAGAAAAAATGTTACGAAATCCGAATGGTTGCGTCAATGAGAGGAGAATGAATAGCAACTTATCGACCTACAAAATATCAGGAGATTGAAATGAATAATCTTAAATTGGAAATTTCACACTGACTGTGATTTCAACATCAGATGTACAGGGTGGTCAGATTTCGAACATTGTTTGGCAATAATTTGTAATGAAGATGTGATCTGGAAAAGTAAGGATAGTTTTCCGTCTCCAAGAAATATTCTTTGAATCCGTAGCTTGTCTCAGAACGTCCTCAGGTCTCTCATATACAAGGAAGATTATATTTCTTCCTGTGTACTTTGTCCATGTTCAATTTATCACTGAAAATCCTGAAACCGTTCCCAGCATCACGATTGGATATCGGAGAAACATCAAGTGTTTCCTTTTTTTTCAATGCTCATGCATGATTCATACGCGCATACACCATCAAGAAAATTGTCCAATCTAACTGTTTTTATTGATATTATTGGCGATGTTGACATAAGTGTCCAATTATCTCAACACGTCCTAACGGTACAGCACAGAATCTCACTATAAATTCTGTACAGTCATGCTTGATTAGATTAACAAATCGTACCAGTGAACATGGAATATATTGTTCAGTGGCGTATTCGTATGAGAAACAGAATCAATTTCAATATTAAACAGAACAGGAGTCAGTTATTTTGGCTGGATCCACTACGACCTTGAATCAACTGTGAGAATCCCAGAGAACAGATCAACCCAATCTACTGCCATCCTCATCCACAGAACTGTCAATGTCATGTCACACAGAACTGTCAATGTCATCCTCATTCACAGAACTGTCAATGTCATGCCACACAGAACTGTCAATGTCATCCTCATTCACAGAACTGTCAATGTCATGCCACACAGAACTGTCAATGTCATGTCACACAGAACTGTCAATGTCATCCTCATCCACAGAACTGTCAATGTCATGTCATATGTCAATTCAACCTAAGTTATCGTTGAAAATGAATGCACCAATATCTATCGTAATATTCCGGCATTTTGTATTCGTGAGTTTGATAAAAAATACACAGTGCGGGATTGTTTCCCCGGAATCAAATCATTTTATTGATGTAAATGAATCGTCGTTGGAATTTTCATATTGATAGCTGGATTGTATTCCCATGCAGATCCAAAAGTATGCAAATTTTATATTTTATCTTGAGATTCTCAAGATTGATTATATTTATATAATGATAAAATTGATTGAATGAATACGTAATTAGGTTGTATTACGAGAAGAGTCAAAGTTGATTGACCCTTTCAATAATGAACATGGGAACCTGTCACACTATATCAGCGGATTTTTTGTGAAAAAGGATCAAATTATGAAAGTGTCTGAAAGTTAGACGACATATCTTTGGCCATAGTTGTACAAACATCAATAATAAACGCACAAGACGCCACTGAAGAAGTTGTTGGTTGGAATCGATTTATGCGGAGAAGGATTCAATGCATGTTTTATACTCAATTATAATTAGATGATGACGGAAAATGTGGACAAAGTGATTAATTTAGAGTACGCAGTATTGATTAATAGACTCCATTTGAATATACCCGTTAAACACTGATTGAATTACTCGCGAAATGCCTTCGTCTTCAGTTTACAAAGTAGAAACTTTTTTTTGTGTGTGAATAAAGATGATTATTATTATTTATCAGTTCCTATACATACCTTTGAGTAATTGAAATCCAAAATATTGTCTGTGGTGCATACCTTTCATTGTTATCTTATTGACCACTCGATTTATTCAAGATCTGTGGCTTTGAAGATTCTCAACAATGCCTGAAATTGGACTCAGTATGTAAATTTGATTGATCATTGATTCATTCTCAAATACGTGTGATTCTTTATAAAATGCAATAGGATTTTTCATCTACAAGAGCTCTTGGGAATCACTGATAGATAGATAGTTGTTTTCACTCACTGAATCTACAGTTAGCTTGAAGAGATGTGAAGAAATGAAACATGTAACTCATTCCTGTTTTTTTTTTTATTTTCCAAAGAACGTTTCTTCAAAATGCTCGAATATTTCGTGATGTGAACATAGCTGCGTATTTTCACCAAGAAAACATTAATTATATATTCGAGGATCTTGAATGAATGGAATCTAAAAAAATCTATAGTAATCTTTGGCCCAAAGTTTCAAAGATTAATGAGTTTGAACTTGTAGAGGATCCAAAAGAAAATCGATTCGCCTGCTTTTTCTTTCGATATTCCATCGACCTCGACTTTTGTATCAACGATTGTAACTGGAATTAGTTTTGCTTCATTTCCCAACAATCGACGACCTCGCAGAAAAAGCTATTCGCGTCGAATTTCCAAGTACTCCGAACGAACGCTTCTTTAGTCCAATGACTTGCTACAATAACCAGCATTCTATCGAAAATGCTACAGTTTCTTTCGAAACAACTTAACGGCTATTTCTTTCGAATATCCATTGCACCGCACGAGTTGAAAAAACCTAACTGTACTCCAAAAATCCAAACGAGACGCTTCAGTGCTCACCAACCGTGGAATTTGACTCTTTCTGTCATTACAAACATTGGCCGTCTCGGGCTTCCACAAAGTTGCTTCATAAATATGGATTTGTCGAGCTGATTTTGAGCAATATAGATTGTAGGCTGGGTTTATCACTGTCGGTGTGAGTCGGCATAAATTATCGAGCCCCATCTGTCAATAACACCATATCGTTTGATGGTGATTCACATGATCCAATAACGATCCAATGGCGCTTTGAAAAACATCTGAACGTCACTGACATCAACATTGTCATTGAGGTTATATTCTGACAGAATGACAATGACAGGTTATGTCAAGATGACGAGGAAACCTCAAAATGTATTCTAGGCGAATGCAAAGATCTGTCAAGGCTACAAAGTAAATAATAGTTTGGAAATACTAAGAAACATGCTAATATAGAATGAAAATAATCAAGAAAAACGGTGTTTTTAGGAAACATCTGATCGTCAGTGATATTAGTCACGGGACATCAACATTGACATTGTGGTTATATTCTGACAGAATGACAATGACATGATCTGTCAAGATGATGAGGAAACCTCAAAATGTATTCTAAGCGAATGCAAAGATCTGTCAAGGCTACAAAGTAAATAATAGTTTGAAAAAACTAAGAAACATGCTCAATATAGAATGAAAATAATCAAGAAAAACGGTGTTTTTAGAAAACATCTGATTGTCACTGACATTAGTCATGGGACATTCAACATCGACATTGTGGTTATATTTTGACAGAATGACAATGACAGGTTCTGTCAAGATGATGAGGAAACCTCAAAATGTATTCCAGGCGAATGCAAAGATCTGTCAAGGCTACAAAGTAAATAATAATTTGGAAAAACTAAGAAACATGATTAATATAGAATGAAAATAATCAAGAAAAACGGTGTTTTTATAAAAACAGTAGGGAGCGCCTTACCTTTTTTGCAAAAATTATTTGTAGAATTTTCTTGAAGTTTGATACTTCCATGAGGTTTTTATTCAATTGTATCTATTTGTTGACATTCAAATCGTGTTCAGTGGGATTTGTTATATTTGTGAATCAAATTGGTAGGTGTTCATGCCCCACATAATGCATGGTAGCACCGCAGAAGGTGTTTCATCACATCGTCTAGCCTCTCCTTGATCAGATTGATATTTAGAGTCGATATAAGTTATGGAGAAGCATGAATTCATAAGGATTCTTTCAATTCAATCACTGATTCATGTTGAAACGTGTGCGGACTCTCCAGTTCGTAGTGAAATCCGAACCACTCCCAAGGAAAACATACATATCGAACTAAGTTTCGAAAAAATGGAAGCTGAATGGAAACCAACAACACAGAACTCGAGGAATCAATCAATATTTATCGCCTATTCGTACCTAGTCGTTCTAGCATACATTGTAGAAGCAACTTAGTTTAATTGCTCTCGACGACATTTCTCCTGTGCACCTCATCAGGAAACTATGCATTAGCGCAGAGAGCCAACCGAGTCACAATTGTTATGAGCTAGAAGGTAAAATCATCACCAGTGAAGTCAACCACTTCAGTATACATACTCAAATAAGTATTAATAGATTTTCCCATGAAGCTTTGTTTGTTCTTGGAATATTTCAGAGCGATGTTTACTTCCCAACTCAAAGCTCATTAATACCAGAGGAGCCGATAGTTCAACTGTGTTTGGTTGCCTGAAAAGTGGATGTTATAGAGGGGTATGACTTTGTAATTCATGAGCGTTTGCATCTCCTCCAATCACATTATTAATATCTCAACACTGATAATCCCTGATTCCAAAGTAGAAATTGCCAATTATAAAGCTCATTGCATGATAAATTGACACCTCCAATGCCCAAGAAATATATTCATTTATTTAGTGGAGCTTATAGAAGTATTCTGATATATTTCTTCCTAGGCTTCTGCACAGGATGTCGTAAATATCACATGCCAAACTATATGGTGGATTCTCTACAAAATCTGTTCGTCAATTTGAGTCAATAACCTTGCTTAATTCACGTTGAAGGTCATTTACTTTGGTGTCATTTGCAATGTGTCATACCTGATATCACAAAGTAACAGTTGATTTCAGCCCTCTAGCATAATGTGGTTGGGTATATTGTGGATTTTCAGTGTCACCTTTTCGTTTATGTAATCAGGAAACATTTGCATTTCTTTGGAAGCTTCGATAAATATCTCAAGTCGATTGACTTATTCGCAATGCCGTACCAAAACACCACAACTCATTTTCGGAATAAAAGAGGTGAAATAACACAATATAAATGATATTTTTTCCACAAATTATCATGAAATAATATAGTTATGCACAAGTAAACTTGACAACATTGCACATGTTGTGAGCAAAAGATATATGGAAACAGACAAAGATAGACTTAGGGTGTAGTACGTCATAGTCTCATAGCACCGCCCACTTATTTCTGGCGTTTTTAAATTTTGAATGGAAATGCTGATTTCAAAACGCTGTAGGATCTATTCGCTTCGATTTTAATCCTCAATATTGGATATACACTGAACCAATATCGTTATTCATCGATTAAGAGAGGTTTGGAAGGATTTCATCACTTGGTGGTCTTCCCCATTACCTTTCAAGTCAGTCAGTTCACAATTTTTATTTTGCTGTTTTGGTTTTTGATTGCCTGCATGTTCAATTAAAGAGTTTTCTTCAAAATTATGAGCGGTTCCTTGTACCAATTAGCGAACTCAACAGTATTTTTGACTTTACGTAATGATCAAGAGGCAGTAAGCAGAGAAGATCATCGCAAGAACTGGATGCTATCAGAAAAACGAGTCACATGGACTCGCGTATAATAAATACAAAATTATGTAGACGATGTTGCTAATTGCGAGATTATTATAATTTATGTATTTTGTTGTTTTAATTTATGTTATGCTTCCTGATTCATGTGGAGATCGATTTTATTTCGTTCGTGAGTTTTTTAGTTCTTGAACTCCGTTCAATATTTTGCAGTTAATATTTTTTCGTTTGGATGGATTGAATTCTGATTTCTCAATGTTGTCAATGATTCGTAGCAGGAACTGAATTCATTAATTTTATTTTGCATTGAAATATTTTGACGCAGTCATCAGGGATTAATTTTTTTTCAAATGCAGTGTTTCTCAATTTTCATTCGGTTATAGTCAATTTGACATTTTTCATTTGCAATATTTTTTGTTTCAGGACGCGCCATGATGGCGTGGACTCAGTTGATAGAGCCAGGGCCGGCCTTACTTTTTTTAGTTGCCATAACAGTCCCAAATCTGATACAAGCTGGTGAGTACTAAAAACTAATTAGATTTAAAATGACAGGGTGTTCATAATTAGACTCACATCAATTGTTACGTGACTCAATTCTTTCGTTATTCAAAACCGGTTTCTTCTTGAAAAATGATGGATAACATATATTTTCAATTATCAGCCTTATCTGTAGTCGATTTACACTTAATTAGGCGTATCAAAGTGAGAAGTCTTCACTCGTAACGATTTCCTAATGGTGTGCCATTATTTTGTAATGTGCTGTCACTGAAAAAAGACGACAAAACACCCTGTAAACATCGGAGTTAATTAAAGCACAATGCCGTTGGATCGCAGACGGTGTTCAATAATAGCAAAAACCTGTGCGAGAGAGAATTCCTGCTGTTTATTATCGCATGTTCTTTGTATATCGAAATCGAAATATGCAGGGAAAATAATGCGTTGTAAACTGTGTTTTCATCGCGAAAATCCGATTTTATGAATTGGAATATGGAAAAAACTTTTACAGTATTTTTGTTGTTCAAGACCACTCATCAGTTTTTTGTTTCAATTTAATAATGAATAATTCGCTAAACATTTCTTCCTGAAGGATTTGAAATTCAATGAGTGTAAAATTTTACCAGTTGAAAATCAGGACTTGCATTGACAGTTTCAAGATGGCATTTTCAGTTTCGAGTAACTAGAAGGCCATGGAAAACAATGGAGTGAAGTTTGCAATTATTTCATACATCAATATACGTGAATATCGAAATGTCAATTGACATGCACAATTTTCAAACTGATTTAAAAAATATATGATTCAATGAATAGCCTTTGAGAGATAAAGCTAAATTATCCTAACTATCAATTGTTTGAAAAAGGTAATGATGTTTGATGCTCTGACAGCTGTGACAGATGAAATCACAATGAATTCTCATTTTAAAAGTCTTACCGTTTTCGGAACATTTTGAATTTTGTCATAGCAGGTGGGTTATCCTTTTATCTACATTTTCCCTCGCTTTGACATGGTCTTTACGGTACACCCTGTATTGCTCAGCAGCATCCACAATTCTGAAATTCAATTTCTGAACACCACGTAAGCATGACAACATTTCTTATTTTTTTTTTATATTTGATATAAAACTTCTCATAAATAAATAAATGGTGGATAACGTACAGTTGTTCACTCAGTATGCGGTTTCCACCTATACCTATCATTTGGAACGAAAAAATATCTAACCTGGATCCAAACGAGCTGGAAAATAATTCCGAATAGCAGTTACACTTTTAAAATTCTTGTAGTGAAGTAGCACAAAGCTGCGATTTGTTTTCGAGGTTACTTGGTATGTGAACCACAGAATATGTACTTGTCGACATTTTATGGAACATATGTAATACACGGTATGTTGCATATTTGATTGGATAGACATGCCGGGCATACTAAATGGCCGTTATGTTTCGCGAAATCACATGCGTTGATGAGAACATCACTTTCCATTCATAAAATGTAATTTGGTCGGTGCTCAAATGTTCAATTTGCATGGCGTAGGCGAAGGTTGATGGAATATTTGATTAGCGTTCCATTTTCTTCATGAAAATTATCAGATATATTGGAAAAACTGTAAACCATGAAAAATTTGGCAATTTTCGCATTTATTTTCAAAGAAAGTACTCGATAGAATGTTCTGAAGTTTTTTGGACATTGAAAGGTATATTCTCAGCTGTATTTCCAGTTTTTTTCTTACAAAAGAACCGAAAAATAACGCAGGTACGTGCTATCTTCAGAGGAACCAAAAAAAAAACATTTCCCAACTGCTGACATGAGTACCTGGAACAAAAAAAAATACAAAAAGCTTCATGAAATCGCGGCTATTTTCAAATTCCATGTCTTTTTTTCTTCTGATTTGTGAGACTTTTCAAACATATCATACTCAACCGAATCTATACGAGACAAGTGCAACTACTCGTCAATGTTTGTTGGTGTTATCGAGACGCGTCAAAGGCGGCGTGGGAGACAAACGCCGCGCAATCGAGAGACTGCTTGGGAGGTCAGAACACAAACCCCGATGGACAGATATCGGCTCGTCGTGTGGAACAGTGGCGTGCGTTAAAAGGTCCACAAGTTGGCGAAAAAAAAAATAATAAATCGTTCGAAAAGAGATTGGGTCTTGTTTTCAATAAGAGAAATAATGTATTTGATCATACTTATAAATTGTAATTGGCATGAGACTTGATTTCGTTGTATCACGAAAGAGTTGAAATGTTCCCAAATAATATCATATTAAAGATAAATGCCTCATTATATGATACAATAGAAACGGTAATACTAATGATATTACTATCATAATGGGAATTATTTCACAGACAATTTCGTGAGCTGTGGTAATCCATCTGAATATTACGTCAATTTTGATGCGTTCCATCAAATTCATTCGTTTGAGTTAAAAATTACTATGAAATATCGTAGACATACTCTGGAAGCGTATCTACAAAGATTGAGGACGATTTTTGAATTTTCGAAAAAATCCAAAACCTGTTGAGCTCAGCACTCAACTCAGTTTTTCGATATCTAGCAAAGTTTACCAAAAATTCGTCCATTTCTATCATAGAGTATATCAAAAAAGTTCAAAAACACCCAAAAACAACCGAAAAATCACCTGTTTTGACAAAAAATCACTACAGAAAGTACTAATTTTCGAAAAACTTCCAAAAGAGGGTACCTTTGATCAATTTTGACCACAATTTCAAAAAATTAATTCGCCTGAAAACGTTTGTGACGTATCTCAGAGGCGCTGAACACGACACTGATCTAAATTTTTCGATATCTAGTATAGTTTTCAAAAAATTCGTCCTTTTTCATCATTCAATATATCAAAAAAGTTCAAAACACCCAAAAACATCCTGAAAATCCCATTTTTTGACAAATACTCACTATTGAAAGTCTTAGATATGCTTCAAAAGATTGAAGACCACGGCCATTTTGAAATATTCGAAAAAATCCAAAGGGGATCACGTTTAATCAATTTCAGACAAAATTTCTGAACATTAATTCGCCTGAAAACGTTTATAAGGTGTTTCAGAGACGCTGAACACGACACTGATCTCAGTTTTTCGATATCAAGTATAGTTTTCGAGACAAAAAAATCAAAAAAAAAAAACAAAAACATTCCAAAATTAACTTGTAGTGATAAAAAATAATATAGAACATCTGAGACATTGCATTCCGAAGTAGTTCGATGACCCATAGAACAGAAACAAGAAATTGTGTAGGAGATATCGTTATTTCAAAATTCAGTCTGATAAATCAAGATTTCATTCATTATAGAAATTTCAAGACATAAACAAAAACCAAGTGGAAGTCCTCGAAAGTAACTCAATTTTACGACCACAGCAGATTAGAATTCAAAACAGATACTCACTTTTAAGTGGTATCGATAAATCTTGAATTTTATCACCGTTCATGAGCTCGAAATATCATTACATCAGGTTGCAACTAACGGGCATTCTTATTTAAACAATAATTTATTGCCTGTCTGGGTAACCATCGAGGTATATTTCATCTCCATTGATGATCGCCACTTCACACATTAAAAATTAATTTTGTTCATAATATTCGTGGTTGTTAATTACCACCAAACCTTATCGTGACAGTTTATTCATAAATTTATAAAAATACTAGCTGACCCGGCAAACGTTGTTTTGCCATATAAATAATTTTCAAGGAATTTCTAGTGTTGACAAAAAATAGCAACAAAAGGCAAACATTATTTTTGGGTTGTCTTTCCAATATCAATTGCAGAACACAGTTATGCGAGGAGTAATCAATATTTAATATACGCCCTGTCTAAACGCATGGCACTCGCGCCAAATTAAGAAACAAAAATAATGATTAGTACTCGTACGAAGTCAAAGAGGCCGCCAGGGTCAACGTGGACTCGAGTTATATGTGTCAACATCCCTTTCGACCAATGAAAACAGTGAATCAGGAAAGCATTGGCACTTGATTGGTCGAAGGGTTAAGGACGCTCGGAAGCTATAAATCATCTTTGTTACTTAACAGATTGGATTGTCTGGATATCAGTGGTGTAGTGTGGTGTGTTGAATTAAGAAATTTTATTAAATAAATCGAAATATGGCGTTTTGTAGACCGTGGGCGAATGAAAATGATTGAGTGCTAAACAACGGCGTAACAATGATTCGATTGCCTTTTAAGGAAAACTTTCTCGCATATGATTTCAAACGTATTTATAAAAATAATAAATTCATAAAATAAGGTATCTCCGCCTATGGAAGATCAAACAAAATTGTCGGTAAGGGTTCGGAGTGAGTTTTTATATTCTGCAATTGATATTAGAAGAACTACAACACTAACAAACAATATCACTCTCTTAATGCTATAGTATGAACATTATTTTTTGTTAGTCAATCTCTAGCTAACACAAACTGGATGGTTTACTCACTCAAGAGCATGCCACGTATGATTGTCCGTGTGAAAAACATGGTGTTCTCAAATCTAAGCCACAAATAGACATCGTTTGACCTTGGGATTGTCATTGCAAATGCCAATATAATCGGAAACTGAATAAGTTCGAATTAAATTGGCACATCTGTAGGTATAATAGGAATCCCTGGTATTAATATATTTCACTTCGGAACTTGCCATTCAAAATGCTGGATTCGGTAACGTTTTTCGTTAGTTTTTGAATGACTAATCGCGTACTGTGGGGAAATTTACTGCCTCGCTGTCGTCGCACTAAAATGGCTATTAAAAAATAAGGGTTGATCGTAGAAGGGTGAAAATTGAGGATCGTATGTATTTTTGTATGTAGTATCATAAAAAAAAATGGAAAATTTTGTCTGAAAAATAAAAATGAAAAATTAGGGGTGGACTACCCCTAACATTTAGGGGGATGAAAAATAGATGTTGGCCGATTCTCATAGATACCGGATAAGCACAAAAAATTTCATCGAAATCGGTCGAGCCGTTTCGGAGGATATATTAGATGAGTCTGAGCTACGAGTATCGAAATATTTGAGACAGTACGACTGGCTTCTCATAAAAAAAAACAGCAGAAATATCAACAAATCAGTCGTGTCAATATCTTTGTAGATTTAATGAAATCACCGACAGCTTCCACATTGCATATATCATTCTCGGGCTCGTCCTGTACGTATGAAAAAAATTACCGGCGAGTGAGTGACTAATGTGCGAGTTCCTGTGAAAGCATGGCATCTCGCCGGCGTTCGTCCATCGTGCGCTGGCGAAGAAATACCGAGTTCAATCCGCGTCAAGTCCAAGTTCATTACCATTAACTTCATTATGCTCGTTGCGAGGTAATGATTTGTGAGAAACGAGCGAATCGGACGCTGGACTCGCTCCGAAGCGCATACAGGGTGCCCAAAATACTGTAACGTTATTCGTGGGATCCAGTAGAAAACAGACGGATTCCCAACTGATTAACTATTTATTTTCACGTACAAACACCAACAAACTATTTATTTCAACTACTTATATCAACAACGATGTAACTACGTCGCGTTCAATTCTTCAACTAACTAATGTTGTTTGGAAGCTCGATATTCATATGTTTTACATCTGTTCTGGAATGTTCTAGAACTGTCAGTCTTCTGTCACATCTTTTCATCTCTTTTCATCAGACTGCTCACAGGTTGTTCCATCTTCTTCTATTCTAGAATATTCGAGAGCTTCCAAACATGTGATACAGGGGGATTATTCAAGTTCTCCTGGATTCCATTGCAATACGTTAGTTTTGTTTTTTGTTGTGGTTCATACGGGGTGTTTCGGAATTGCTCGGAAATGTTTCAGGGAGGGAAGTATTATCTGGTGCAAAATAAGGAAAAAAGTTCCTGTGGACGGGTGTCCGATCTCGATTATTAGCGGAGTTACAGGGTGTTGCAAGTTGAGGGAAAAATAAGATTTTCATTTTATTGTGCTTGATCCACTTTGAACAATTCCTCTGAACATTCATCAATGAATTTCTCTCTGATGCTTCAATCAATATCAAATGTCAAAATAGTATGAAAACTAGGGCCACGTCTAAAAATTTTAAGATTTGCTGCTTGAAAATCGCCAATTAACAATTAAAGATTTAACGATTTTGAAGGATGTTTTGTGTCAAGTCTCTGACCAACACTTTTTGGTTGCTTCATCACAACTATGCGTTGGTTCTTCGTGATTTTTGTACCGAAACCTCGCCATATTCACCTGATTTGGCTCCCTGTGACTTCTGGCAACCTCAAAAGGCCTATACAGAGACGCAGTTCAATATCATTTTGGAAATAAGCGTTGTATTGACTCGGATGCTTTTTTCTTGTATACGCATAAATGAAAAGTGAATTGACACCACCCTGTATGTGTTTATTATCCTTATAACCGCTCCCACTAATGCAAAGATGCGATAAAATATTCGCGAAAATGCTAATGCTCAGGAATAACCGACATTCTCTAAACCAAATAAAGAAATAAAATGCTAATGTCTTGATTAATTCAACAGGAGCTACCTTTTGTTGTTAGGAATCCGAATTTAACAAACCGAATCATTATTACGCCATTTATTTTTTGTTTGCCCTCACGTCGTTTGAATCTGAGCTCATACACAGGGCGAACGATTGTGGAGCTACGATAAAACACAATTGTTTTTTTTTCGGTAACACGCAACTACTGAATTTCTGAGTTGGTATTTATTTGCTTGGTATCCTAATAGGCCCCAAGATCTTTCAGATCACAAATAGCAAATGCAGTTACCCTAACAACGTTCCTATTACCATAATATCGGTGAATGTCCATGCACACAAAGCTTCCTGCGTGTATACTCAAATAGTAAGTTCTGTTTCGTATCATGAGTTTCGATCACTAGCCGAGATGAAGTCCATTTGTTGATATAAATTACAATAGCCCCCAAGCCGTACTCTCCTGGTTCGTTGACCGTACAAAATGAAAAAGAAGAAGCCGAAGAAACGGGGAAAAGATATCCGCAATCGAAACCCACGAGTCCAGTTCCAACTTGCTCAAAATGTCTACGCATCTTCGGTGATTAGAGAATATGAACCGAAACAGTGTATAACAGTAGCTGTTTCCGGTTGAGGCAGAAGATAATGACTGGTTATTTGATGATTACGAAAACTGTTCGATGTTTCTTCTACTATTATCTCGGTGAGATGAAGTACACCATGGATAATCGGTGAATAGATGATACCTGGAGGAAACTGATAAATACTCGATTGAACATTGAGCATCAGATTACAAATTTCCAACCAGCAAAATCACTATTTTTAGCGGTTCGTACGAGTGAAACTAATATCTCCAAAAATGAATTTGGGTAAAGGAAAGTGAAATAGAATTGAGAAAATTTTGTTTTGCAATGTTTTAAATTCATACATTGAACTGAATATCTCGAACACCCTGTGGATACTTTAGGAAATGTGATTGTTGTAAACTGTTCATTCAACTTTCGATATTCATCAATCAATTGATGCATGTCTTCGAAAATTGGTATCCACGTAAAAATGTCAAATGTTTAAGGAGCTGTATCTGTCACTTTTTTATAAGAATTCAAATAACTCAGAAACGGATATAGGGTATTATATATGGAAGTGCATTGAAAAAATCACCATTTTAGCAGTTCGTACGAAGATACGAGTGAAGCTAATATCTCCAAAAATGAATTTGGGTAAAGGAAAGTGAAGTAGAATTGGGAAAATTTTTTTTGCAATGTTTCTCATTCATATATTGAACTGAATTTCTCGAACAGCCTGTGAATACTTTAGGAAATGTGATTGTTGTAAAATGTTCATTTAACCTTCAATATTCATCAATCGATTGATGCATGTCCTCAAAAATTGAGATACACATAAAAATGTCAAATGTGTGAAAGGCTGCAACTGTCACTTTTTTTTTAATTCAAATAACTCAGAAACGGTCAATTTCTGATATAGGGTATTATACATAGAAGTGAATTGAAATCGAAAAAGGAACTCAAAAATCATATAAAATATAGGGTGTGCGAGTTGAAATAATAAAGATGGCGAATGGACTGGGTTTTATACTCTTGTTAGAATTTCCAAAGTACTGTTAGATAAATACTGTAACATTAGGCTAAAAAATTCGTACTTTTGTTCATGGTCGATCATAGGCGTAACGAGCAGGGGGGTTATTGGGGTTGTAACCCCCCATTGCTTGGAAGAAAATAAAAAAAAATGCAAGCAACAATTTGAAAAAATAAAAATTTTAGTAAGTGTGACTGGAGGGGGTCGACCCCCCCCCCATTTTTCAACTCTAGTTACACCTCCTTAAGGAAATTCGGAACTAAAAAACTAAACTATAATTATCAAAATCTCATCAGCAACCCAAGAAAGTGTTCATGTATATCATTTTCCATGGCGAATAAACGATCTGTGTCGCGTGCTCACAACTTCACTTTCATTCATCGTGCTGCTCGTTCAGCTGGTCGAATTAGCTCTCCGATTTGCTTTACGATATGGGAACGCCCTGCATTATATCAACGATAAAATGTCGATAAAAACACGCGTAACTACTCATTGTACCACTATTAACAGGATTCCTGGCCAGCATTACACGTTGCGTATTATTTATGGAAGAATATCGTTGAGGTGTATTAAATTATTTGTCAGACGATGTGACACTGTAATGGTATGTCATTAAGTGTGTTCGATCGGTATATCAGCGAGGGCTGGTCGTGATTCGGTTGTTTCATTGAAGGATTGCATTGCATCGATCTTTTTGGTCTAAGAGAAAAATTTGCTGTTTTGAAAATAACTCTTTCATAGCTGGATTAAACAGTAAATTACTAATCAGAACATTACATTAATCATACAGGATGGAACAGCCAAATGGAATTAATTCGATAACGAATAAATGAGATCGTGTTGAAAAAAACGAAAGAAATTATTATATAGGGTGTGTCATGTGACAGTGGCCGATACCAACTTTCTCATTTCAAATACAACCACCTGAATTTTATTAGTTTTTTGGATTCCTCAGAAAATAGACATAATTCATGTACAATGTCCCATACCTATCTTCAACTGTTTCGGAAATATTAGGTGTTTTCAGATGTGTTATGAAAATTTACATAACAAAATAAAATTATGTTATTTCACAAGTTCGCTATATTTGAACATTTTGAACATTTATTACACTGAAATTAGTGTTTTTTTGTTTTTTTACATTATTTGTGAAATAAAATAATTTTCTTTTTTTATTGTTAATTTTTGTAATACATCTGAAAATTCTAGAGGAAAAAATACTCTTCCATGGCGGATAGTTAATTTCTGGATATGTGAATTAGAAAAAAAAAGGAAAGAGGTCACATGGTAATCTCTGCTAAAAATTTGACCAATTTTGACTCCGTTCATGTCCTGTAAATTTTGAATTAAAAAAATTTGGTGGATTACGAAGATCGATAGTGCGGTTCTGGAGATTATCTTTTTACTAATTGGAAGAAAGTGAAAAGTGAGAAAAACACCTTCAATGTTTTTCTTCTGATACAAATGTTTATATTTCCAGAATAATCAATCGATATAACTTTGCTTCATGGGGAATTTCCTCACCGAATATTGAGAAAAGAGTCTCAATACTACAAGACGTTCGAAAATGAAAAAAAAAACAACTTTTTGAAATTTTATCTGTATATTGTAGTAGATTGTTATAATTTAATGATGGATATTTTATTAATGAAGTTATAATCATTATAAATACTAAAGAGTTTTCGTAGTTTGAGATTAAAACTCTTACAGGGTGTTGAAGCCATAAGGATGAAACTCAGCTTACTCCTGATACACTAAGAAAAATGAATATACAATCATTTAAAAGCTTGTCTTGTTATCATTCAATAAAAACCCCGAAAATTCCATTCGCTTTCCCTGTGGAATTGACTAACGCATTCCATGAATAATCCAAGTTCATGAAAACTATACCATTAATTCAGCCTCGGTATGGAGTTCCTCAGGGCATACTACTAGGGCTACTCCTCTTCATATATCACGTGACTGGTTCATCTCTTGGACACGCCCACTTTGATACTCGATACTTTTTTTTGTTGAAGTGGAAATGTCGCAATGACATCGATATTTTTTTGCCAAAAAATACTCAAAATCATCGTACTGCCAATTCGAATGAGCTGTCGAAAAAATGACAAGAGAAGGAGAACCAAAATGAAGTTTCAAGATGTCAAAGTGTTGAATAATGCAAGTTTATCAAGTGTTCAACTGTTCGGTACTATACAGGGTGTTTAGGGTTATTGCCCTCAGCTGTGTTGATGGATTTTTCTCGAGAAGCGTGAAAGAAATCTTGCAGGTCTGGTGGATAATTATAAACGACTGTCGTCGTCTTGACAGACGGTTTATTATCGAAAAAGCCAACATTCAATGCATATAAAACATTTTCATTAGTGTATACTCTAGTAGATTGCGCCAAACATAAAACGATTTATATGAGAAAAAGCAAAAAAGTGCGAGCCGCGTAGACGAAATGGAAAAAGTGTAAGTGCTGAGATTTGTTGCGCTAGGCTTGCTCGTAATTACGTGGATTATGCATGCTATCGGCCATCGGATGCATTAAAGAAGAAATTGCCGATCTGAGACCACTCTAAGACTGACCTTGATAAATTGTCGACGATGAAAATAAAAATCATTCGATTCCGGGAAATCATCAGAGCAAAAACTGAGCAGTGTAATAAATATAGATTGTTAGTTAATCAATTTGATGTCTCTATATACTGCAGTATTCAGTATTCATTCTCCTTATAGCAATAGAATTAAACGAATAGACATGTCAAAATGAGCTTCCTTCATTTTAATTATCTCTGAGCACTGCGTTAGTATGCGATATTTCAGGAAATGAGTCTCTTAATACAATTTTTTGTCAATTATTGATTCCTGCCTTTCAGCATGGTCTCAAAATTCCCTGTAAAAGTAACATAACTTCATGGATTTTTGTAAAATCAATTAGAGTCACTTTGATTCTGAAATTATTGGACTAATTTATTTTTCTTTGTTACAGCTCCACTTGAAAATGAACAGAGCACGGAGATTGAATACTACCCAGGTGAGAAAGCTAGTCTGTATTTTGTTTTTCCTCTTTCTGTTCGTCTAGAACTTTGACAAAGTATCGGAATTCAATGTTTGCTATATGACTCAAGAAACCGTTCATAACTCTCATCGATATGTGCTCAAAATAAAACCTAGTTACTAATGAATAATTATTTCTACAAATTCTGAAAAAATTGTTCAGTCGGAGTATCACTGAAAAACAAGAGCAGCTGCAACACCGCACTTTCAAGCGAGCTGTCACAACCACCTTGCTCAAATAAATAGACTAAACCAACATGTTTAGTCAATTTTCTATGCGTATGCTTCAATTTTAGAACCAATCGAATGTGGTGAATTCATCAAAAAAATTCAAACGAAAATGGTTTTCAGTCGCTGATGCCACTGGTTGCTACTACAATTTCGAACACTACGACGAAGGCGATAGGATAATCACGAACGAGCCCTGTCTCAACTGCACTTGTCACAACAGGATGCTCATGTGCTATCTGAGAGTCTGTCCATTCACCAAGGCCATCGGCCAAAACTGCAAAGTGGAGAAGAAGCCAGATCAGTGCTGTCCTGTCATCACATGCCCAGAAGGTAAGCCAGTTCTCCATCGAACCAAAGCACATTCCAAAACGAGAAATCCTTCACTTTGTCTTCGTTTCCAGTTCCTGTCCAGCTGGTACCTCAAACCTCCACTGAACCATCGACGGCTCTCGGTCACCTCAACGAGTACGGTTGTTCCATCGACAACCTCTTCTACGCCGACGGAGCCAAAGTACCATCCAACCCAGACAACCCTTGTGAAGTCTGCTACTGCATCAGGAACAAGACTGCCTGCATCATCCAAGAGTGTACGCTGACTGGAAAAGTCGTTGAAGGTTGTCGACCTGTCTACCTCGATGGAGTGTGCTGCCCTCTGCGTTACGACTGCGGTGAGTTACGCAACTATTCCTCAATGACTGGTGTCAAACTGAGGGTTTTTTTCCATTGCAGATCATCCGCAAATCGAGACAACTCCAAGACCTCTCCTTACTACCACAACAACTACAACTACGACTACTGTTGCCCCAACAACTTTAGCACCAGGTGAATGTATCTACAACGACGAAATGTACGCTGACGGAGCCCTGGTGAAGAAGGACTTGCCTTGCGAGAAGTGCTACTGCATGCGGGGTGACATAATCTGTGCTGTGCAAGAATGTGGGCCGACTCCATTGGACAAAGTCAACTGCACTGCTCTGCCCATCAAGCCTGGCCAATGCTGTCCTGACACCTATGACTGTGCAGATGTTTCTGAGGAGGATTTGACTACTCTGTCTTACTACGAAGCACCTACCACTCTGCCTACCATCATTTCTTCACCAGCTGAAGAAGAAGAGAAGGTAACTGAAGAGAGCGAGGTGCAACCTGCAACACTCGGAGAGAGAGGTGGTCCGACGACTGAAAGCGCTACTGAAGGATTTACTTCGAGGATAACTGAAGCAGTGACTGGTTTTGTTGGAGCAATCACCTCCACAATCTATGGAACCACGGAGAAAGCAACGGAGGCACCACAGCAGGAACCAGAAACAGAAGTTCCCGAAGTTATCACAGAGAGCGTCAAGGAGAGCCAAACTATACCTTCGATGGATCACCAAACTGAAGCTCAGACTGACGAATTACCTAAGCATGATGAAGGAATAACAACTGAAACTCCAGAAGAGCTACCAATAGTCTCTGATGATCATGACGAAGTTGAAGACAACGAAATTCCTGACATTCACAAAGAAACAGAAGCTACAACTGAAGCTATCCAAGAATCTGAGAAAGATCATATCGAACCAGAAGATAATGAAGTCGAGGAGCACCAAGACACGACAGAGCCAGAAGAGATATCACCAGGGGATGAAGTGGTTACGAAAGCATCGGTAGAAGAACCCAAACCAACTGAAATCCACGAAGAAGAGACTGGTACAACAGAAGCACAAGAAACCATCAGCCAGGCATCAACTGATGAACCAAAACGAACAGACCAGGAAGCAGAGGTGACACCTGAAATCATCGTCCCAACCACGGAACAACTCGAAGATAACGAGAAAGTTACTGAATCACCAACGAAACCTAAAGAACCAGTTACTGGAGAGAAAGAAGTGACTGATGAGAAACCAAAAACACCTGTAGAAGCAACAGAGGCAACTGAAAAAGCAGTTCTCGAACCTGAATCTTTCGAAACAACGGTGCAGCCAGATCAAGAACAAGAAAAAGCAACTGCTGAACAAACATCCGAGAAGGAGAGTTACACTACTGCTTCACCAACTGAAGTGGTAGGAGAAGGTGAATCTAAACCAACTGAAGCTGAATTCGTACCCAAAGAAACAACGATTCAACCAGGTCATGACCAAGAGCAAAGTACTGCTACATCAGAAGACAAGGAAATAATCAAACATGAGGAAGAGACACCTGAGAAAGACATTCAGACCACAGCTTCACCAACGGAATTGGCAGAAAAAGATGAATTCAAACCTACAGAAGATGCATCTTTACCTGAAGATATAACGAAGCAGCCAGATCAAGAAATAATCACAGAAACCAACGAAGTAACCAAAGCAGAACAACCAGTCGAGGTAGAGGTTCATACTACTGCTTTACCAACTGAAACGGCAGGAAAAGAGGAGCCTAAACCTACAGAAGGCGAACTCATGTCTAAAGAAACAACCATTCAGCCAGATCAAAACCAAGAGAAAGCAACCACTGCACCAGAAAGCATTGAAATAACTAAACATCATGAACAGACCCCTGAAGAAGAGATTCAAACTACTGCTTCACCAACTGAAGGAGCAGAAAAGGGTGAATCTAAGCCAACAGAAGAATCCGTGCCTAAAGAAACTGGAAGTGAGGAGAAGACCAAAATGACAGAAGCTGGGGCTACTGAAGAAATCACAGAGGTGCCAGAGAAGGAAAGCAAACCAATTCCTGAACATGAGAAGGAAACAGAATCAGCCCCAACAGAACAACCTGAAGAATTAGACTTTGTGACTGACATTCCAGCTAAGGAAACTGAGAGACCACAATCGATGGATCACGTTTTGGATAGCAAACCATCCGAAGAGCCTCACGAAGAACCAACCAAGGAGGCTGACGATAACGAAATACCTGCTGTAGTTGAAGAATGCACCAAAGAAGGTTGCACCAAACTGGAACAGACGCCGATTCATGAAGCTGCTCCTGAGCCTTGTACCAAGGAAGGATGCGCTCAAGAAGGCGGAACTGTTGATGAGACACAAAAGGGTGAACAGCCTGAGAAGGAGTCTACAGAATCTAGTGATATGCCTGAAGGAATTTCCCATGATTGCATAGATGGAGAAGATTGCGAATCAGAGGAAGAACACGTAACTGAATCAAACGAACCGTCGGAACAAGAACCCAGCATTCCAGAAGGTACAGAACCATCAGTATCTATTATTGAACATGGTATTCAACCAGTAGATGAGGAACACTCTAGCACAGCACCTGAAGAAGAAAAAGTAACTGATATTCCCAAGAAAGAATTCAGTGAACCAGAAACTGTACAGACAATCACACCGGAAGAATCTGCTTCTACTGAACATCCTGCAGAATCAGCATCTCCTGGGGCAACGGAATCTCCAAAACCGACAGATACCACTAGCGAAGAGACGTCTGAAGAACCCTCCAGCAGTGAACCTGAATCACCCAAACTCCCAAGTGAATTCGAAGTACAATCTACTGACAAACCGGAATCTGAAACCACAGAATATCCAAGGATCGAAAGCGATAAACCCAAATCACCTGAACTTCCAGAGAAAGAAGAAGATCTAGAACATTCAAGTGAAGGAAGTGGTGAGCATGATTCCACTGATCGCCCAGATATTGAACCGGAAGTTATCACTGCACAAGCAGAGGGAAGTGGTGAACCCAAAGCAACTGAATCTCCCGAAAAAGAACAAGGTCACATAGCTCCAAGTGAAGGAAGTGGTGAAGCAGATACCACTGAACTTCCTACTGAACCAGAACACGTTACTCCGAGTGAGGAAAATCGGCTACCTGAATCAACTGAGACCCCAGACCTTGTAACTCTTCCAGAAAGAGGAAGTGGTGATGAAATCAAACCTACGGAGTCCTCAGAAATCGAACCAGAACATTCAACTCCATTCGAAGGAAGTGGCCAGCCTGACATTACTGAACCAGAGCATGTTACCCCAAGCAAAGACAGCTCTGAGGCTGCACCAACTGAGCTACCAGAGAGTCAACCAGATAATATAACTCCAAGTGAAGG
Organism: Plagiodera versicolora; assembly: GCA_037013635.1. Lineage (NCBI taxonomy): Eukaryota > Metazoa > Arthropoda > Insecta > Coleoptera > Chrysomelidae > Plagiodera > Plagiodera versicolora. Next base: position 1,971,480 of record CM072988.1, read on the forward strand.
AAGCGGTGAGCTGGAGTCTACTGAAGTCCCAGAAAGTGAACCAGAGCATGTCACTGCTCAGGAAGTAGAAACGGAACCAACTGTAATACCGGGAGCAAAACTAGAACCTACAGCTCCAAGCGATGAAGTCAAACCTACTGAAGCTCCAGAATCCGTGACTTATGTTGGAGTTAGCGAGCCTGAATCTACTGAGCTTCCTGCAAATATACCAGTTGACGTTTCCACTCAAGAAGAAGAAACGAGTGATCAACCCAAATCAACGGAAGCACCAGAAAGTGAACCAGATCAAGTTACTTCCACAGAAAGTAGTGCTGAGTCTGAATCAACTGAACTCCCGAAAATTCTACCTGCTGGCGAGATTCCTGAAAAGTCTTCTGAGCAACCTGAAACTGAAGGCAGCTCAACAGCTTCACAATTGGAAGAACAAGATTCAACTACCGCAGGTGTTCCTTCGGTGCCATCTACTGATCAACAGCCAGAAATTCCAGGAAGTGGAACTGGAGCTCCAGAAGTTGTACCAGAAGCAACCAGCAAGCCATCTCCTGAAGATGAAGAACGTGAAATCACAACTCAATCACAACTTGATGAAGCAGATAAGGAATCTGAAGCTACAGAGCATCCCATTGTTAAAACACCTGAAGAATCAGCTACTACTGCTGCGACATCTCCTTCTACACCGGCTGGCCATACTGAAGAAGCAACAACCGTTGCAGAAAACCTTCAACCCTCTAGTGAACAACCAGAATCAGAGGTACCAACAACTGAAGAAGTACAACGAGTTGTCCCTGGTGAAGGGAATTGTTTGGTGGATGGTCAGACCTACGCCAACAACTCACAAGTGCCAACAATCAATCAGTGTCAACAGTCATGCAAATGTGTTAGTTCGATCTTGCAATGTGAAGCCATTCCTTGTGCAGGCCCACCAAGCGATGCGCAGGATTGCACGCCTTTGATGCAGTCACCTGACAGCTGTTGTCCCACTTATGTTTGCTGTGAGTTGATTCTTCGATTATTTGTGATCGTATTTTTGATTATGGTTTTGTTTTCACAGCTGGTCCAGGCGTCACGAATGCAATGGAATCAGATAGCCATGTGGTCGAAACTACGACAGCTTCTGCAACAGAAGAATCACCTGCTACTCAGGCTCCTTCTGTGGCAGAAACTTCACAAAAGGTTCATGGGGAGACTTCAGTGCCCAAAGAAGGTGCAGAGCAAACCGATAGGATCCCAACAGCTGAAGAAGAGTCACCTGTCACTCATGTTCCTTCAGTAGAAGTAAACTCACAAAAGAGCGAAGAAGAAACACCAATACCTGATAAGGGTGAAGACCAAATTGCTGAGGAAGAGTCACCCATAACTCACATTCCTTCAGTGGAAACAACTTCAGAGAAGGAGCAGGAGCAAACACCACAACCTGATAAGGATGAACACCAAACTGAGGAGATCCTGAAGAAGGGTGAGGAAGAATCGTCTGTAACTCAGGTTCCTTCAGTCGCAGTACCTTCAGAAAAGGATCATGGAGAAACCCCATCCATCGCGGACGAAGAACCAACCCAGGAGACTCCAGGAAAAGAGGAACCAGTTCCTCAAACTACCAGTTCTCCAGACGCATCCGAAGTAACTGATCACGGTGTGGAAATACCCGAGCATGATGAATCCGAGAATGAAATCACTCCAGAACACTGCGGAGAATTAGGATGTGAGAAACCCACACATAGTGAGCCAGAAGTCACCATTGAAGACACATCAGCAACTACTAGTGCCCCTAGTGGTGAGGTAATGCAAACTACAATAGCACCGGAAACTTCTGAAAAAGAACATTGTGGACCAACTGGATGTGTACCACAAGAAGAATCTTCTGTGCCAACTAAAGAACATCCTGAACCTACTCAAGATTGTGGACCAGAAGGATGTGAAGACAAATCTCAACTCCCTGCTGAACATTGTGGTCCAAATGGTTGTGTACCACAAGAAGAATCTTCTGTGCCAACTAAAGAACATCCTGAACCTACTCAAGATTGTGGACCAGAAGGATGTGAAGACAAATCTCAACTCCCTGCTGAACATTGTGGTCCAGATGGTTGTGTACCACAAGAAGAATCTTCTGTGCCAACTAAAGAACATCCTGAACCTACTCAAGATTGTGGACCAGAAGGATGTGGAGACAAATCTCAACTACCTGCCGAACATTGTGGTCCAGATGGTTGTGCACCTATCCAGCCACACGGAACTGAAGAAACATCGCAAACAACTCAACAATCAGTGGAAAAGGAAGGAGAAACAGTTACTGATGAAGCAGTATCTGTATCCGAAGGTTCTGAAACGTCCAAACCAGTTGAAGGTTCACCAGAAGATATCGCATATACTACAATCGCCAGTGTTCCGTTAGAAAAAACTGGATCAACTGAAGAAATAGTAACAGAACAAAATGAATCAGAATTGCCTGAGAAGTCAGTAACCGAGGAATCGTTATCGCAAACAACAGAAGGAAAATCTCCTGAGGAGATATCAGAATCTGCAACCACTGGAGAAGTACAAACAGAAAGCTCTGCGACAGAAAAATCGAAGCATGATGAAATTGAGCCAGAAAAGGAACAAGAATCTGAGACTGAAAGTTCAGTCGAGGAGTCATCCACAGTATATAGTGATAAATCTACGAATCCACCAGAGGTCATCACTGAAGTTGTACCAAAAATAGGAGAACAGAGTACAGTTAAGACTTCAGAAGTCACTGTGTCAGAAATTGAAAAACAAGAGACTGGAACACCTTCAGAACAAACTGAACCAACTGTAGAAAAATCAACCGAGTATGTGAAACCGACTGAGATACAAGCATCAGAAGAAGGCGAATCAACTACAGCCATGCCTGTGGAAATTGTTACAGAGTCTGAAGAAATGACAGCTAAACCAATTGAATCTGCCGAGCACGTCAAAGAAGAAGCCCTACCTTCTAGTTCGGAAGCATCTCCAGAACTACCTGTGGTACCAACCATATTACCTGAAATTCAAGCAACCACTACAGAACAAATTCCAAAGATCACCGTATCAGTTACAGATAAAGTAACTGGAGCAGAATTACCAGAAGAACCAGAATTCCCGACACATCCATCAGAAATGTCCAGTCCAAAACCAACTGAAGTTGTCGAAGAAGCCACAACTGCCAGAAGAGAGGAAGTAACTACTTCTCAACAGGAAGAAGGAGTTGATGAAGGTACAACTGGTTTTCCAACACACCCATCAGAAGTTTCCAGTCCCAAATCAACTGAAATTGTTGAGAATGAAGTCACAACTCAAAGAAAGGAAGAAATTGACGAGGTTGCAACTCCAGGCCAACAGATTCCAGTACAAGTAAGTACTGAAACTGAAACAGAAGAAGCAGAATTCACCACGGTTACAAAGATTCCTGAAGTGGCTCAATACAGCACTGACAGAACTTCAACTGAAGAACATGGTCAGGAAGGAATCAAACATTATACCACTGAAAGTCAAGCAGGAACTGAAGCTATTCCTAAGCTTCATACTGAAGAAACTCCTTCTGGTGCTGAGGGACCAATCACTGAAAAAACAGTTGACGAAGAGGCTACTGAAACAGAGCAAGAACATGTTACTGAAGTCTCTAAGCCAGAAGACTTGACCACAGAGGGTGTTCCTTCTTCTGAAGTGACCACGCAAGCCCATCATGAAGAAGTCCAACACGTGACTGTAGAAGAAAAGCTAGCAGCTACTACAGAAACTCCTGAAATAGCTACAGAAGCTGTAGCAGTAGAAGTAATCACTAAGGGTAGTGAAGTTGAAAGTGAAACACCCGAAGCACCAATAAGCGAGCCTCAGCCAATTGGTGAAGGTGTCAAGGCTGCTGCTGAAGCTGAACAGGCTACAACAGAAGCGCATGAATTGCCTGAGGAAGTAACCAGTGAGCGTGTTATTGGAGGAATCACACCAGAACCGACTGGATCCCAAACAGAATTTGAGGTTTCCACTGAGGAACGTACTGGAGTTGATCAAGGACAACCTGAGGATGAAACCACCACACAGGCTCCTATCGTAGTCACTAGTGAAGCACCAAGAAACGACTCAGAGCTCTACACTTCCGGTCCAGCTGAAGTATACCCGACCAACAAAACAGTTGAAGGAGAGCTGTCCACGTCCTCGCCGTTACCATCGACTCCTGAACCGAAACCCACCGCCACCGAGCCGAGCCACGAGATCGCCGGAGACGACCAAGTCCCCGAGCTTCCGGACTACCATTCCCCCTCGGAGGACTACGAAGACTCCAGTCCCCTAGGTCCTGGCACTTGCCGCTACGGCGGCAAGGTCTTCGTGTCCGCCCAGCAGATCCCTCGGGACGACCCGTGCGATTTCTGTTTCTGCTTCAGGAGCGATATTATCTGCTTGCAGCAGAGTTGTCCGCCGCCGATCCCGAATTGTCACGAGGAGCCCATCAGAGGGTTCTGTTGCCCGAGGTACGAGTGCCCTGTCGGTATGGCGACGGCTCTCAACGTGACTACGACGACTACTACGACGACTACGACGTTGCCACCGCACTTTTTGGCGCACGCTTACAAGGGTAGGGCCAAGAAGACGGGGTGCCTCATTCAAGGGCGCGCTTACAAAGTGGGAGATTTCGTCCGGGCTTCTTCCGGGCCTTGTATGCACTGCACGTGAGTGATTTTATTTTTTCCCCCCATAAAAACTGATAAATAATGTATTTCAAGTTGACAGTTGACATCGCACCTTTTGACGTAGCTGTCAATCTGTCATAAATGGTCTGTGGAATTTGCAAATCATGAACGTCTTCTTTTTCAGATGTGGCGGAGACGGCCAAATGAAATGTGATCCCAAACAATGCAGCCCTGAGCCGATGCTGAGGCAAATGATAGAAGCGGCCTCAAGAAGAAGAAGATGAACGAATATGTGATAGTGAGACAATGTCACAGTATTTGTGCAAGTGATACAGACAATTCTAACAAAATTGAACGATAGTCTCGAACTTCATGCATATAAAAAAAATCAGCATTCTAGGGTGCCAAAATGAACACTTATAGATAGTGTGCCTTTTATAAAATTTTAGTTGACATTTACCGATGAGAGGCCGACCTCTTTGAAAGTTTAGTGTATAAAGGTTAGTTTATTCAGCAAATAAGAAGATGAAATAATGCACCAATGAAATCACACATTTGTTACGAATTGACATGACATGTGTGATTTCATTGGTGCATTCTTATTCTATCTTGTTCTAATATGCTGTATAAACTGACCTTAAGGGTTAGGCCCAAAGCACTCTATGAATGAATCTTCGATTTGACATTATTGTATAACCCCCAAAATGTAATTGAAATCAGTTAAGAAAAGAATGATACAGTAGTTTTTTGAGGTACTCCTGGGTGTTGAAATTTTCGAAAGTGGTTTGCCTCTCAGTACTAGTAGAAATGATGCAACAAAAACGCGAATTTTCCAGTGATCTAATCGAATGTATACTCAACTGAACGAATCAGAACAGAATAGTGATGATTTTCATGTAATGTTCACTATTCAGCAATGTGGAATTTATATAGATGTTATTTATGATAAACTTGACTGATGAAAATTTTTACACTTTTGTAATTAGAAATATTTGGAGTGACGTTTACTTATTTCGAAAAAGCCATTACTTATAATACGCGGGCTCTTAATTTATGTAGTGTTAAAAATGTGTGTTGCGTATCCAAATTCTGTCTAACCGGTTTGACTAGCAGAAAAAATATCTATTTCTCTCGAATTAGTTAGTCGATTATGAAAATTATTTTCTGCTACTTGAACGTTAGACTACTTTTTGTATATTAACGGATGCTCAATATTTATATTAAGTAGATTATGTAGTATTTATCGATCATGAATTAAATGTGTAAATGATATTCACAAATTATTGTATTTGTCTTGGTCTCTTACCATCCCATTCCTAGAGTTGCAGAATTCGCAATATCCTCTAATTTACAGAGCATCTGGACTTGACGTCACAGCCAATTACTGAAATAAACTTATTAACGGTTACTTTTCTCATCATCACTATTTTTGATCAACATTGACATTTGACACACGACAGCGGTCAGCGGAGCTGCTACACTGCTGTCAATTCATGTGAATTTGGGTTCAGTTCAAAATTATCGAAATGTAGGTTAAAAATATACGATTCTCGTATTTATAAACGTCATAAAACAAAATAAAACATGAAATTACTTTTTCACTTTATTTCTGAAATTTGAAATCTTATCATTATGGTCAGTTTGATGGAAAATATTTTGTGGAGAAGATCTGCAAGAAGCATTACTCAACACTTGATATCTTTATATTCCTCTAATTCACAAATGTCATCAGCTGGAATCATAGGTGAGGTTTCCGTTTACAAATCGAAATACCTGAGGTGGTAATCAATTGTAGTTATTGGAGATGAAATTCTGAGAGGAGATGTACTAGATACCAACTCACATTACCTAGCTGGAGAGTTACATAAGATGGGCATTCAGCTTAAAAAGGTTACAAAACAATATTTGAGAGTATTAGTCACTTGGGCTTGCCTACTTACAGATATCCGTTATAGGTGATACAGTAGGGTCAGTCAGTGAGGAAGTGAAATCTTTCTCAGAGTCTTTCAATTACGTAATTACAACTGGTGGTATAGGGCCAACACATGATGATATCACATATGAAGGTTCATTGAGGAGTTGTGTAGTAGCAGTGAATTGATTGTGTATTTTTCAGCTGTAGCAAAGGCTTTTGGGCAAAAACTTGCTTTGAATCCAGTATTGCGGGATATATGTTTGAAATTTTATAAAACCAATGATATCAATTGTCCAGGAATGAAACTGGCATATGTATGTATTTACTTGATAGAATGATCTGTAGTTTGTTGTTTTTTCTCCATTCCAATATTGCTTTCTTCTCATTGAAAATACTTTCAGATTCCTCAATCTGCCCAGCTCAATTATAATGATGGAATTCAAGCCCCAAAATTAACATACCCAAATGTGTCTATCAACAATGTCTACATGTTTCCAGGAATCCCAGAATTGATGAAAAAATCATTTAGTAGTGTCAAAAATGTTTTATTTAAATCAAAAATATTCTTTCATTCCAAGTGTATTTATGTGAATGCAACTGAAGACAAGATAATTCCAGTATTAGACATCCTAGTAAAAGAATTTCCTGATGTGCAATTCGGATCCTACCCAAAATTATGTGATGAGTAATGAAAAATATCTCATTATGTAGGAGTTTTTATGTAATACAGATTATTTTAGGAGATATAAGGTTAAAATCACAATGGAATCAGTCAATGAAGAATCTACTAGAAGGGCACATGAAAATATAATTAAATTACTTCCCGAGGAGGTTATTGTGAATTTTAGTGATATCAGCTGATTTTTGAAATTTAATTTGTAAATTCAATTTTTTGGATCAAGATGAAATATATATAAAAAAACAGTCTCATGATTTGTTTCAATCGATTATGTAGCTCAACAGTCAATAGGGAATGTGACAATACAAATAATTAAATGACCTCTCTGTCATCTTACGTTTAATTGAATATTAAAATGTCACTTCGAAATTACTACGAACTATAAATTTGACAAGACTGTGGCGCCATCTTCGTCGCTTTAGGGAAACTAAAAGCAACCTAGGGGACGCGAGAGAGTTGTTGGAAACAGAGAATAATCTCTCAGCAGCTTTTCGCCACTAGAGGTGAAGTCCAGAATCAGCCGCTGACTCCTGATGTATCACTTTGCATATTGTTTGCCGCTAGTTTTGTCTCGTTAAATGAATTATAAGAATTTAGCTAGTCGAAATATCTGATTTGAAAGGTGCAGTTGTAACGCCATCTAGGAAATATATACACAAGCTTGCATAGGTGAACGAATTGAATTACAGGTACCTACGAGCCATATTCATCAGGGATATTGCATAATAATGTTGATAGATGGCGTTAGAAGTACTGAATGTGTTAATAAAATTGGAGATTAAAATAGGACAACCCAAATTATGAATTCAAAAATCTCAAACGCATCTTGTACGGAGCCATCGGATATTGACTTTCCTTCAAATGATCGGTTTTCAGAAGAATGACCTTCCGAATCTTCGAAACATTATAGCTTTTGTATATCTAACTGTGATAATGATGATGATCATGATGATGATTCTTCCCAAAGAGCTCAAAATGCTGTGAAATGTAGTAGATGAAGTATCAAGATGAGAGGTAATATCTTTCGTCTGAATATATTTATTGGAGAAGAAAAAACCTAATTTGTTTCTGCTTCTGTAATGATTCTGTATGTCTTGGATGTCCACTAAATAATGTACACATGTTTCCTCTGGGAAAACATTTCATTTATTCGGGAATGCCTTCATTTTTCCAGAAGTGGACCTAAGAGAATATCATGATACAGATTAAAAGAGATTGGATACTCGGTTATTCCGAAAGGAATCTTCTTTGTTTCATTTTCTTCTTTTTTCATTTATATTATATGGGTTACATCAAAAGAATGTTTCCCAAATAACGTAGCTGGTACAAGACAGGGTCAAATAATTTGTTAATCACGATTTTCTACTCAATAATTTTTTTTGAATTCATTGGGTCGAAATTTCTCTTCAATTCTTCTTATAATCTTCAGGAATCAAAAGTTGATGTTGACTTTATTCTCATTTTAATAAATGCCACCCCCAATGGTATTATTTGTATAAACTTTGAACCTTATCTCTTGAAATTCGCTGACATTTCATAGCAATCAGGTGGGGGATAAAATTATTCATCATTTATCGCACCAAATATAATTAACCGTTGTGGTTTCAGGGGCGTAGAAATGGGGTTAAAGGGTATAACAAACCACCTCTGCAACGAATGACTATAACACTACTGTGAGTTATTGGGTAAGGGAGGATCTTCTGAATTTTACATGTGATTTGTCTTTGGTTATCACAGCAACAGTTCAGGCTAGTATAAGTCACCATTTTAAGCATGGAACGAAAAACAAACCATGACTTCATTCGAATGAATATTCAAAATTATTAATTGGAAACTTTCTTTCTTTCCAAAACATTTTTTCGAATATGTGATATTATTTTTTTCTCAACATTCGATTTTATACAGAGTGTTTTTGTTAGGAAAACGATCTATAGAATTTTGCAATTAACATGTGATTTTAACATTTAGAAAATTGATCTTGTGTGCAGAGGAATCTTTCAACAATGTCAATATTCTGTCATTATCGTATTTTTAAATTTAGTAAAACCTGTGTGCAACGCAAAAGCAGATGTGCCCGATATTTTATTTCGAAAATACTCATTCCGAATGATAAACTGTCATAAAAATTGGCATCTGAAGAAACGAACTAACGACGAATCATTAAACGAAACGACCCTTTATGACATGTTTATAAAGCCATCATTTCACTCCTGTATAATTTCGATTTCCATTTGGACGAAAAGGAAGCAGAAAAAAATCCAAAACAATGGGAGGAGAGAACGAAACGGCCATTTTGGTCCGTTTATGGCAGCAAATAGGACTGTCTAGTCGACTTTTTTCTATTTATGAATCGTTTCTTTGGAAAATTCCTGTGCTGATGGACTTGATTTATGTCGATACTGATAATGTTTTCGATGGCATTGTCACAAATCAAAGAGACATTATGTCTTGAATTAAAATGTTCCACATAAATCAATGGCTATTGTCTAAACCAGTATGTAGATTCTAGCTGAGTAATGGTAGTGGACTGGAGCAAGAACAGTGCTACTAAACTTTGGCTTCTGCACATTCGAATCGTAGCGCATTTTCGCCACTGGTCACAATATACGATAACCCAAGTCTACAAAAAAAAAATATTGAAAACTGTTTTGTTCAGTTTTTATGTGCGATACTTATGTTTTTTTATTGGTGCCTCATTTTACCCATTTAAAGCACGCCTGAGCGTGTTTAAATCGAACTTTAAAAAACGCGTGTTTTTTAAAGTTAATCATGGCAATATCAACGAAAGAACGGGAAAAGTAAAGTCTTAATGACGAATTTTTGATTATTGATCTGACAGGAGTACCTTGTAAACGTCAAATAAAATATTAACTGACAGCTGCAAAACTTCATTCAAACGTAAAATGTGGCACCAATAAAAAAAATAGTTATCATGTCAAAAAACTGGTTTTTATTTTCAATTAATAATTGCGTTACAAAACCTTTTGCTCATCTGAAATACATCATTACTAAGTACCAAACACACTTCTTCCCAATTAGACTCTTTTTGGTAGATTTTCGCTTGTAGTAAGCATCTAGAAGATCTCTCTGAAGAATCCAGCATTAGTCTAGCACAAAAATGAAGGAGATTTCTGATAGTAATGTTTGATAGCCCCTAGTCTATAATATTTGGATATGAATTTCTCCAGAATGTCGTCTATGTAGATGCCATTAGTGTTTCTATCAGTTATCTTCGTCCTCCTGTTTCTCCTTTCCTAGACTCTTTTCAATTTCCTATCCTTTTTTTTTATATAAAACTTCTCAATATTCTACTTTCAATATTTACCCAACTGCTTTCTTTCCATAGCTGACCTCTGCTTCAATTACAGTTATAGTTCTTCCATTATCAATTGCAGAATATAAATACTCATTACGAACCCTTGCCGACAATTTTGTTTGATCTGCCATAGGCGGGGATACCTTATTTTATGAATTTATTATTTTTATAAATACGTTTGAAATCATATGCGAGAAAGTTTTCCTTAAATGGCAATCGAATCATTATTACGCCGTTGTTTAGCACTCAATTATTTTCATTCGCCCACGGTCTCCAAAACGCCACACTTCGATTTATTTAATAAAATTATTAAATTCAACACACCACACTACTCCACTGATATCCAGACAATCCAATCTGTTGAGTAAAAAAGATGATTTATAGCTTCCGAGCGTCCATAACCCTTCGACCAATCAAGTGCCAATGCATTGCCTGATTCACTGTTTTCATTGGTCGAAAGGGATGTTGACACATTTAACTCGAATCCACGTTGACCCTGGCGGCTTCTTTGACTTCGTACGAGTACTAATCATTATTTTTGTTTCTTATTTTGGCGTGAGTGTCATGCGTTTATACAGGGCATATATTAAATATTGATTACTCCTCGCATAACTGTGTTCTGCAATTGATAATGGAAGAACTATACTCCAATCGCATCGTATCCAATAATCTGGACATTGGACACTGAACCACTGGTGCGTTGTGTCTCTAACCCACGAGGTATTGTATGTGCATATTATGCTCTTATGCATCAGACAGTTGCTCACTTACCTTGTACTTTAAATAAACTGTCCATTCAAATGCAAAAGTACACTTGCGAGTTACAAGTCTGAACCGGAATTTCGAAGTATGGTTTTCATTGTGTGGGATTCGTGGAAACACTGAAATGTTGCATTCCATATATCGATTTGTACAGGGTGAGCACTCAAGGATTTCTAATGGGGTGATTTTGAGTCCATGACACAAACATTCTTTAAAAGCCACAAAAACCTCTCTTGCCAGCAGTAACAAAAATTGGAGACTTTAAACAACATTGGAAGTGAAGAAAAGTCGAAAGATTAATCTCATTGAATGTTTCTAGCAAACTCTGATTTTTCTATCTTGTATCTTATATTTCAGATATCATCTATGTGTCAACTTACGAACTACAAATGTGTTCTGATTGTGAGAATTCAACTGCAAACTGTAAAATTATCGAAAGTATATTTTCTAACTGCTTTCCAATGTTAAAAATTTGCTTTTACTCGAGTAACCACAAGCATAAATTTCATAAAGATTTCAAGAAACTAATTCGCACATATTCTCTATGATACCTCACTCTGTATTCGTTTGACAAGATGGCGCCTTGACAGAAAAACTTTTCGATGTCAAATTCGATATTCTCCATCGATCTAGTTTGAATAGGTTGTAATTCCAGAATAGCTGTAGTCATGCGGCCCCAATGGGGACATGAATCCAGACTAACTAGTCGCTTTGTGATTTGATAATTTGTTGAATGGGAGAGACAAACGAAAATTAACGCGGCTCCGGTATACGTAAACAAGTCTCTGCCTGATTTTTATCCAATCACACCATTATGAATCGGTATAATTGACAGTTTTGTAATTAGTCCCGAGTGCTATCATAGATCAGGGTTGGTTGCATAACTCCTTTCAGGCATTAGTGATTGCAACCACCGTAGAGGGCGCTGTGGAATGTAAATAAATATGGCGACAAGATGTTAATGAAAACATTGTGATTCAGTTTTGGAGTAATTTCACGTGGTATTTAGTGTAATTGGACCATGGACTAGTGACGAAGATGTTATTATGCTACTTTTCACGAAAAAATTAAGAGCAATAAGACACCAGATGCTGCTAAACTGGGTAGCTGTAGCTGAAGCATAGTGTGATAATATAAAAAACCAGATTGTGCATAGTTATTCTGATTTCAACTATCATCAATCAAATTGACTGAGACTTCCTGCTGATTTTCCTGAATATTGAGTACACTATTGAATGTCTACAATCTTGTTGATGAATGATTGAGTGCACAATAGGAATTCTTGTGACATTGTCAATATTCACGCATGGATGAAATCGCGACAATATGTATTTATGTAAATTCTAAGATGCCAACTGAAACCATGTGTTCGCTATATGAATAGAGAACAATGCAAAATCACTCTATAGTTTCCAAGTTCAGAGCTACTGTTGAACAAAGAATAGACAGATGGAGCTACTCAGATTTTCTCTCAGACTTCAGAAGTGGGATTATTCATTGGATAACTAAAAAATATGCGGGTGAATAATCAGAAGTTTGGGTACAGTTCGTTGTAGAACTTTTTCAATTCTTTCAAACATTGAAACTCGTCTATAACAATTAAATTGAATTATTTGGAAAAAAGTCGATTTATAAAGACTGAATTTGACATTGACAGGAGGCCCCATCATTGGTTGTACAGAGCCGCATGTCTTTCAGATGTCACTTCATACGTCAGTTAAGTCACTCTTTGACACTTTGTCACTCAGTTCTAGTCATTTTCTGACATTGAATCAAGAAAAAAACGCGTTTCAACTGGGTCTGATCCAAAAACGAAGAACGAATCTGCGAATTTTACAATTGATATAATAATAGCAAAATCTGTAGCTCTATATAGAACGATTCTCTTCTCAATCTCACGGATCTATTCTTACTATTCAACAATAAACAATATCTTAAGTGCCCAATCACAACTATTCCTCTGTGCATTTAATCAAAACGAACTTCTCAAGCTGGAAAACACCGTATATAATGCCTTCCAAACGTAGCACTAACAAATATAAAAAGTCCATTTTCTCATGAATTTCACTCTTCATAATGAATCTGCTGCCTTACTTACTAGAAAATCGTCGACTGTAATTCATATCCCATCCATCCAAGTCTGTTGAATCCCTTATTGTTCAGCTTCCATTTATCCAGGCAGAATTAAAGGAAGCTTGTCTAAACAGTCCCCCTCGAAAGGAAAGTGCAGTAGCGTGGGTATGAGTCGGGAAATTCGGGGCCAAAAAAAAACCCATAGACTCATAAGAGATAGATATGTCACTCGGTGTGTTGTTGTGAAGCCCCACCTCAGAAAGCGTTGCCATAGCAACCGTTAGCGAGTGGTGGCGATGCGAATCAAAATTTGACAGATGACAGATTTGACAGATTTTCGTTTCTTTCTTTTATTTTAGAATGGCTTGGTGCAGTATTTTATCGAAACTAATTATCTTCAAAAATGTTTTCAAAGAAGTTTTGTTGTGCCCCGTACAGAGTGATTCGTAAAGCCCAGACATTGAAAAGACTTCCGATTCAAAAAGAAATAGTTTTCGATGAAGAAAATATGAAGAAAATGTGTTATTGGACATTTTTTCATAATTATTTTGAGAATTCTGTAGAAAATAATGAAATTGACATTGTGTCTCATGAGACTACTGCTTTCTTGCCATTAGGGGAGGGGCTTAGATCACGTGACCCCTGCCTAATTTTTCTAACACATGTACTATCGATTGTGATATTTTTTTCCTATGAATCCATTATTTTCAGCTCAAGGAGGTTTACGAAATTTTCTCATTATTTTAGAATTCATCATCTCCATTCAGAATCAAAGATAAATTTATTACCAACTAATCTCTTCTACTCACAAATGAAATATTGTTCTTGTTGATTTTGGGTAATTATCATTTTTCTTCAAATAACTCACGAAGATACGCCACTGGCAAGTCGTATTGTATATTCGACCCTTGTTGTTATGGTTGAACGTATGCTTTAACTAAATATACACGAATAATCTACTATTTCGTGATGTTTTCTTTCCATAATTGTGTACCATCATCACTCTGCGACATGTTGTTGTTTTTTAACCCATTGGCATGTAGGGTGAATTCTGTTTATTATATCATGCTTGGGGTGTAGAGACGTACAAATTATCAATCAACAACATACAAGAACAGATTATACTGGGTGAAATATTTTCAATTTCTGATTATTCTTGCAATGCACTAGAGTACTTGTGACGTATCAACACATTGATTTATTTTGATGAAACAAATGCAGGGAGGTGAATTGAAAACAATCTTGGGTGAATTCCTGGATGTTATAGATGTCGTGGTATATTTTCAAACAAATATTGATATCGCCAATTGGCGATATAACAACACTTTTTTATGTTCTAAACGAATTCTAGTGCAAATAGCTGTTGTCTTTAAGATGTTTAATCAATTTTGAGAGACCAAAACTGATTACTATCACTGATGGTTTCAGAAAAAAATCCCTAGCCTACACTTTCCAATGTACTGAAAACAATCCTTGATCGTCCTTTCTTTTAACAAAAACAGTTGCTTCCTACCTATTTCAATCACGTAACCGAATTTCCTGCGCAGAACTGAACGTTACACGTTTCCACCATGTTCCTGTCAGAACGTATCATTTCATTGAACATGTATGAATACATAATACGTAATATTGTATGGGAGAACGAAATAAGAAATTCGCCAAGTCGAAATTTGAATTTCCCCTGAATATGCTGCAATTTCCGTCATGTTCGTATAATTCAATCAGGCGCGCTGAATTGAGTGAAGCCGTACAAGGAACAAAGGGCCTAATAACGAGATTTACAACGAAAATATAGGGAATTTCCTTGCTCCAAGCTGCATTTAATTGCCTGTGATTTGATGTCAAAAAACATCGAATACATTCAACAAATTATTTTTTTTTTATTATCAGAGAACTGTTTTATTTTTATTTCAGCTGTTGTTGAACCACACTGTATATTAAATTGAAAACTCAACGAATGTTCGTGAGACTTCAAAGTACTTTTTAATCATTTCCAGAAAGCACAATGCCCCTAAAAATAAAAGGATGATCTTTCTGGTGATGGCCTTCTCATCAAATATTTTTGCACATTGTTGATCTAGTGTTCTTGTCAATGAATTGTCTGAGAAATGGCAGTTGACAATAATTTTTTTGTAATAAAGAACAATTAAGACTCCACATCAGAGAACTGTTTTATTTTTATTTCAGCTGTTGTTGAACCACACTGTATATTAAATCGAAAACTCAACGAATGCTTGCGAGACTTCAAAGTACTTTTCAATCATTTTTAAAAAGCACAATGCCCCTAAAAATAAAAGGAACTCGCCGAAGCAGCAAATCACAAAAGGGCTAGTGTTTTTTTCACAAAACGATGAAAATAAAATCGTTAAACTGCAAAAATCCCTAACTACACTAAACTCATAATTGGGTTCACAAAGTAAATCACACAGTAAGCAGCTAGGAACGAACGACAGACAGACTCCGATCTGATCAATATTCAATTATTAAAAGTTCACGTTCTGTTTCACATGCAATGCGCGAAAAAATAATAAAAGGCACACGGATATATTCATGGACCGAGGGGATCGGGGGATGATAGGGAGGAAACCCACCCTCTGTGGATTTTCACGACACCACTAGAAATTTTCGGTTCGATTGTTTGGGGGGGTAGTTTAATACACAAAGACAGAATCTCTCAGACTACTCAAATGTTTTTTGGGTGGGGGGCTTGAAATAACTTCTTGAATACAATTTTTTTCAAGATATATAAGGGCTAATTGTGTGTAAAAAATTTCAAAAATACTTTCTAGGATTGAACATATTATGTGCTAATTTTCAAGAATTGATTCGAATTATATGACAAACTGATTTAATTCTTTAACGAAAACCAAAATTGCGAATTTGCGATCGAATGAAAATCATTTTTCATCTCGATGAAATAGTAAAAAGAATCCAAGCAGAAAATAGTCCGTCTGGGGTGATATGTTATTCGAGAATTTCCCTTCAAAACATTATGACAAAGTTATAAATTTTCGTTTGTACGTAAATAAAGTCGAAATTGATAAAATATCGCCCAAGTTTGTCGGACGAAAATTGCATCCATGCATTATTCATCGCGACCTAACTATATCAAGAGTTTGCCGAACTTTTGCAGATTATTCAAAACGGGGGAGTGGTGGGGAGGAGTTTGAGGACGCGAAGGACATTCATTACTTCATTAGCCTTTTATGGGCCCTTCGAATTTTCCTAATAAAATGTCTGACACTTCATAATCCTGGGATAAACAGATGAATGATTCAGTGTCTCAGAAAAAAAGTAGAAAAAAAGGTATAGTAGGATGAAAAAAGTATAGTTATAAATATTTCTGGCAGCTGGATACCAGTGGCGTAACTATGCCATCCGAAAACACTCAAAAACATTCGAAAAATCACTTGTTTTGACAAAAAACCTACTATAAAACGTCTTAGACATGCTTTGGAAGCATATTTATAACGATTCTGAATTTTTGTTCAATTTCAAGCAAAATTTCAAACAATGGATTTGCCTCAAAACTCATTTATAGGTTAAATTTTAGTTAAAGACGAGAAGACCATATTTGAAAAATTCAATAATAATATAATTGATTTTTATTCACTATTTAGGTTATTTTTGTTATTTAATTAAAAATTATTGTACAATTTTGACAATGAATTGTAAAATTTGAGTTAGTTGTTTATTTTTTTTTTATTTTGAATGAATCCATGAATAATGTTTGAAATTTGTACTGTTATAGTTAATTCTAATGGTTTTTACAGGGAAGAAGTCGTTAGTTGGGTATTCTGAATTAAAGGGTGTCTAAGAGGAGGCACTGACCTCAATTTTTCGATATCTAGTCTAGTTTTTGAGAAATTAGTCATTTTCTATAATCGATTATATCAAAAAATCCAAAAACACTCAAAAACATTCGAAAAATCACAGTTCAGACAAAAAAATCACCATAGAACGTCTAAGACATTATTTGGAAGCATATCTACAAACATTGAAGACTAGGACGATTTAAAATTTCTCGAAAAATCGATTCGCACGTCTCACATGAAACCCATGGACGATCATTTTGCATTTTCCGTTGTTCCAACTCGAACAAAATAATAATTGCAACGTATCACAACTGCCAACATCACGAGAAGCAGTTTTCATAACATTCTCTCACCTGGTAAAACAAAATAAGAGCAAGATGAGTTCTAGGGAAAAACGATAATAACGACCTATTTCAATTCGAAGACCTACCATGACCTACCCATATAATTAAACTCGGGGTCCGATGTAATACGTAGTTATGCGAATTCAGTCTCGCTTGACTGGCTGTGAATTATGCTTTGCCTCGGGTTCATTTACAATGTGCATTTTCCTCTTCTGACATACGTTGTTTTCATCTTGTATCCATGAAGTTAAATGCAATACGCAAGTCGAACCAATCTATCGATTTATTTAAAAGCATTGTGACAGATTTGGTGGAGCTCAAATGGAGCAAAGTGGCTATCAATTCCAACCAAGTCATCTCCAAACTCATCTGGGATTGCTTGGGAACCTCCAAGAGCCTCTTTAGCCTGGGTACCAGGCCACACAGGCAAGGAAGAAGCTGATGGGCTAGCCTGGAAAGGAGCACCAGGTCCTCCAGTTGGTCCACAACCTTTCTGAGGCTGAAGGAAAGCATTGAGAAGAAGATCCAACAGTGTTTGGATCAACAAGCAAACTGGTGAAAGGTCGAAGTACTATCTCCAAAATTCTCAGAGTACCAACCCTCTTGATAACTCATCTGGGATTGCTTGGGAACCTCCAAGAGCCTCTCTAGTCTGAGTACCAGGCCACACAGCCAAGGAAGAAGCTGATGGGCTAGCCTGGGATGGAGCACCAGGTCCTCCAGTTGGTCCACAACCTTTCTGAGGCTAAATGAAAGCATTGAGAAGAAGATCCAACAGTGTTTGGATCAACAAGCAAACTGGTGAATGGTCGAAGTACTATCTCCAAAATTACCAGAGTACCAACTCTCCTGATAATGCATTGCCAGTCTCGAAAACATTATATGTGAAGTTTTATTTTTTCTCGACTTCCTCTTATTCCATCTTCTCCGAAAAGTCCACTTTATACTGAAATGTCTGAAGTAATCTCGCAGATGGAGGCCATAAACCTATATTACTCGGAAAAGACTTTTCTATTTCTTTTTTCCTTCTTATAAAAATTTAATATTACTTTCGGCGAGGGGGCGGGAAAGGGTACATACAAACTTACATAACGAACATATATTTTTTATTATTTCCTTTTGCTCGGTTTCCCTTGATTTTCCAAGTCAGAGTCTTTCCATATAAATTACATTCTCGGAAAGTATGTATCTACTTTTTTGATGGGACGAGATGAATATCGCTGTTTAACGATATGAGAATAAACTACTCAGCAATGGAAATGCAACACAAACCAGAAAACATATGACAGATGATAGATTTGGTTATCATTCAATACCAACAGTGCAAAACAAAAAGTACCTAGCTAACCCCTGAACTTCCAATTGGTTGAGACATTTCTGGGCACATTCAGGCACCAAAAAGTATGGCGACACTTCACAGTTACTTCACAACGATGCCAGATTTATTTCGACTGGAAAGTTTCTCAAAGGACAAACAGAAAAGCTGATGGATGAAAGTGCGACGTTGCCATTAAATTATGGCAACATTAAGCGGGACATTTGGGTGAAATATGTTTTCCATTACGAGCCAACACTGAAGATATGACCGAAAAAGTTTTGGAAGGTCGTTTGTTATTATTTATATCCCTGATTCGTTTGGGTTGCCTGAATATGGCGTGAGTTTTTCATAGAATGTGGTAAATAAGGAACAACCAGCAAGTCATTTCATATGTTTCCTTTCGATCTGTGTCGATATACAGTTATTGAGAGATTGTAGATTCAATATGTCATTTAAGTTATGGATACACTACAAATTATTATAATTATCGTTCATGCCAGAATTCAAATTTATACAAAATTATCCCTATGTATGGAGTAGAAAAAATATTGAAAAATATATGAGAATAGTATGATTGTGAAAATATATATGTATTATATGAGGTTTTTATATCGAAATTTCTCGAAATAATTATGATAAAAAAAAATAATTTTTGAGATTTTGGACTAGGAATGAGAATGATCGAGAACCGCTTATAATTAGTATGAATTATATGATTTTATGAGTTTAATTTTCAAGTTGCATTTGCTTTGCTTAATGAATAAGATTAATTTTTTAATTTAACTTTTTTCATCCAAAATGAAGATTTTGGAAAACCTAAAGGGAAAGCTAAAAAGAAAATGCACTATTTTCATGTAACATAGTTGAACAAAGTGTAACGAGTTAAAAATTAATCTAAAACGGAAACAACCTATCACGTGTCAGTTCATTTGCGTGTTACAAAAGTAAAGAAATAATAAAATATTCACTGGAGTGGAGCTGTACATGGTAATTATCGTATGAGGAAATTCTAAAATAACTCGACAAACGTCCGTCATTATAACTCTGAAAGATTTTCATCATAGTTGCATAATTGAGGTTGGACGTTCTATTGAAGTTGATAGGTATGAATTATTTAATTTGGATCGTGTTGATTTGAATTCATGCGGTTGTTGATGTAAGTGTGCAGATATAATAATAGAAATTCCACTTTGAACACGTTGATGAGTACTTTTCCCCACACAACAATGAAAAAACAATCTAGAGAAGTTTGGGAAGTCTGCATTTTGAATATTGATCATCTAAAAACACAAAACTTTTACAAAGTCTACAAAAAATTGGGAGTACTGAATCCTGAATCCAAAAATAACTTTCATTTTATCATGAAACCTTACTTTTGTTGAGAATATATCGACAATGAAACTTTCTATTTAATCTTGCGTTAATTTTGGGACACCCTTTGTACCCTTTCAGTTTGCTGTGTTTAAAACACCACCAGCTTCACTTGATGATCTTCAGCAACAGATTATAGCAGAATGGGCATTTGATTAAATAAAATAGCACTTTATAAAACAGAGTTCATTTCATTTAAATTATACAATTTTCTGACCCTGTATAAAATTCAGGAAAAATTCTTCTCACCAGAAGAGATTTTTTTTTCTCATTGATATATTTTTATTATTTTTATATTTCCTTTATTTGAATTATTTATTTATTGTTTCATTTTTTGAATACTCCCAATTCCAGTGCATTTACGGGGTATCTACAGTATGATTCAGGAAGAGGACACAAAATAATCTACTTGGATCTACTTGTTTATATCATTTACTGAAACTAAACTAAAGCGAGTACATTTTCGAATAGGGTCGTGATGACTTCTCGAATGCGATGAAGAAATGGAAATAATTCATTTACTCGAAATGTACTTCAAATATTAGGAAAGCATTAGTTTAATGAAATGTAAATATTCGTAGGAATTAAAGACGACGAAGGAATGACAGTAAAACGGAATGTTATTACTGAAATTGATATACTTCTGAGTGATAATTCGTTTATGAACGTGGTTTAATTTATTTGCAGCCTGCACTAGAGCTGATCGGAAACATGGTGGGTTTTTTAGAATTTCGCGAATATTGTAATCATTCACACTCCAATGTGTTTGGACAGAAACAAACCCTTCACCTCCATATTCACCAGATTTGGCTCCTCTTTACTATTTCCAAAACTGAGGAGACCAATGGAAGTGAAGCATTTGGAGTAAAAAACAAGAAGCTCGATTTGGGAAAATAAAAGAGTTGTTTTTAGAACGCATAAACTTAGAACGTGGAAACTTTATTCTGAGCAAGAAGTCCACAAATCGTTTCTGAAAAATTGAAGTCCTTATATCTAATCCCTCATAAGTCATTCTATACAAACTGTCAGTGACCAAAAAGAACCAAGACACTGTCCGATAAATTTCCCGAAGGGTCCTCGCTGAACGTTCCGTGGATTTCTTCCTCTCCACAATATAATAGCAATTATTCCGAATTCCATTTATTGTTTGGATTGGGAGAATGGAGCTATTAAACTTGGTCCAACCAAAAATGGGGAAAAGTTTCGGTATTTCCTCTTAGCTCTACCCGTAGGGAAAAGGAAGAACGATTTCAGTTCACCCTTTCTAAGTGTTTCATTGAATCGAACGAGCATTGCTTGCAGTGGAATTACAGGGACCCATTATGGGGTGATTTTCTTGGCTTAAAAGTGGTTGAGAGAGAAGCAGGATTCATTAATTCATTGTATAAACTTGCCACCAGAAAGATATAGCCTCACTGAAATCCAGAAACTCGAAATTCACATTCCAGGATCGTCAATTCAAGGTTGTACTGACAGATTTGGTTATCTTTCAATACCAATAGTGCAAAATAAAAAATATCTAGCTAACCACGGAACTTCTGGGATGATTTACGGCATCAATAATTATGGCAAGACTTCACAATTATGCCAAATTCAATTGTCAACTTTATTTAGGTGTATGATCATTTACTCAGGTCTGGAATCTTCGGCATTATTATTATTATTAATCTTTGACAGTTCGTATTGTGAACAAAACAAACGATTAGGACTTGAATGACAGAAATATTACATTGCAAAATCCTCTCGAATAAATAAAAATCATTCCTACTTTCAAGATGCTGATCGGATCTGATTTGTGATTGGCTGACAAAGTGACAATAGAGAAACAATCACTGATGAACCTGTCAATTGTCGTGATGAACGAAAAAGTGAGGTTATGAACTAAAAAATCCTCCAAAACCAGTTATAGGTCAACATTCTGGCTAGACATCGAATTCAATTTGGAAAGAAATCATCAATGACAATTCTAATTCAGATTCGATCGTAAACAGAGGATAAGACGACTATAAAATACCTTTCAAGTTTACGATAATTGGTGTTGCTCGTAAAATAGTCGATAATGTTGCGGCTTTTTGAATCATTTGTTTATTTACATTTACATTCCCTATTTTATAGCGGATATAAAAGTCGGAATCGACGTAGAATGGGCTCTACTGAATGCGTTTTGATTAATTTTGGATTATTTAGGTCTTTTGATATAGAACACCAACGCAGGGTCAGCTTTAAGCAGGGACGTATTAAGGCAAGAGAACGGGAATAAAGATTTACAGCAAACATCTTCCAAAGCAGTTTTTCTTATAATATCAAAAGTCTTCTAATAACATACAATTGAAATGTTTGCAAAAGTTATAGAGGAGTCATATTCATTAAATAGAATACCAATCCATATTTATTTACATATGAATGAATTATCTAGAAGATGAGGAACTTTTCGAAAAAAATCCATTGTTATGTCAATTTTCAATTTGACATGTGCAGTTTTTGATGTCATTGATGGCGTCAACTGAGACTTCAATTCGAACATTTGATTCATTAGTTTTTTTAACCGATATCATTGAAAAACACTACCCCGATCTTATTACAACAAAATGCAAAATCGAGTCTATAAGATCCCTATCTTTCTTCTCTAATTGTCATTTATTCATTTCTATTTGACAGTTGCTCGATATATTATGGGACAGCCTGTATACATCAGAGTGGTAATCAGTCCATATATTTATATTTCATTCAATTGAAACACAGTTGACGTGCTGGTGAAGATTTTTGTACCATAAACATTTTGGTTAATAATTCAAAAAGAAGCTGTCCTCGTTGTTTAACACTTTTGGCCATATATTTCGCGTACTAAAATTCGAAATTATGACCTTCTGAAGGTTTTATGGCTGAAGTTTTCTCGATATCTTCCCATTCGATTAATAAACACGGAAATTTATTCCACATATCACGGCATAAGTTTGTCTGAAGCTCAAGTTATGTGGCAACGGAGTTTCTTGGGCATGAAGCGAAAAACATCGTTCGTATCATCTTTCACCATCATGAATATTGAGGAGGAAAATTGAAAGTACACGGAGAAAAGAGTTTGTTGAATGAAAACATTCGATTGTTGAAGTGCTCAGTTTTATTTTTTGAAATCACTTGTACTCAAGTGACTCAATTGTAAATTGTAGAAAAAATCCAGGTCAGGACTAGCAAAAATTCAAATTATTCCTGGGTCCTCAAAAACACACCCTGTATCTTAGATTTTTCAGAATCTGATGAGATACTTCAAAAGATATAAAAAACTGAAACGAACCGTTATTCGATCATTTTTCCATTTCACAATTTGTTTTGCATCTAGTAAAAATCTCCTTTTCTATACAGGATGTTATTTCGATAAGCATCAATTCAGAAGATTTCAATTAGCAAGAACTTCACTTTTTTTTAATGAAACACCAAGTATATAATTTCAATATCTTGTACAACTATTTCATGCCTTCAAATTATGCTATCAGAATGTACTCTCTGAAATTGATTGTTTTTGAGAAAATCGCATTTTTAATTTATGATTCGAAATTTTGACGAGTTTTTCGTAATAATCCATCACGATTTATATTTATATTGTGAGTATCTGTTTGAAACTTCAGTTTTTTTGGTATCAATGATATCAAATTCAGAATTATTTATTGTACGATATACAGGGTGTCCTGTAAAGACCACGTCAAACCGAGGGAGAAAATTTCCATTACAATTTTTTGAAAATAATGAATTTTTGCCCCTTTCAATATTTTTCTTCACGGTTGGTACAATTTCACACCTTTTTGGTTGATTTTTTCAGTAAAATATTGCTGAAGAATGATTTTAAAGTTCACATTGAAAACATTCTCCGAACATTTTGAAGGGGGGCTGTGAAGAATAGTTTTATTGGCAATCGTAGTGGAACCAAAAATGTACTGAGCTACTGCTGCACATTACACCAATTAATTTTTGACTTTTCACATTCCCCTATGAAATGTTCGGGAAATGTTTTCAATGTAAACGTTAAAATTATTCTTCAGCAATATTTTACGGAAGTAAATGAAAAAAATCATAATTTTCAAAAAAAAGTCGGTTTGACGTGGTTTCTACAGGACACCCTGTACATGAATATTGGTGAAATACAGAAAATATCATGAAACGAGCTTTTTCGATTACTTTCCTGGACCGATCGATCCACTCCGATATACAAATATAACTTTCCATGTTGCACTCATAGGAAATGAATTGAATTCGTTAGCAACAGGATGAACAGGAGTTGCAAAGCAATGAGAGAAAATATGGCCGCTCCAGGATATTCACTGGTAATGTTAATAAAAAGAAATGAAGTACACATAAAATCAATAGACTGGGGGCAATATTCGTTTCAATGCGAAATTTGTCATTCAAGCTCGAAATTGAATGGGAATTTATGATTGGAATCACTATTGGGAATCCGTTCGACTGAAAAAGAATACGGCTCTGATAATACATGAGGCGACTGGAGATATTCTGTTTCATCGAATAATGGGACGTCATTACTGGCGATTGAAAAATATAATTAGAATGAGGATTTTCAAATCGGAGAAGATACAAATCCAGTTGAAGTTTACAGAGTGGTGACTAAACTCATGAAACTGTCAATTGTCAATTAAGTTTTCAGTCAGAGTAACAAGATCTTCATCATAGGCGTAACGGTAGGGTTATTGGGGTCGTAACATTCCCCCCTTGCTTAGATGAATGAAAAAAAAAATGCAAGTAATAATCAGAAAAAAAAGTGTTGTTCACTTAAGAGGGTCGACCCCCCTATTAGTCAACTGTAGTTACGCCAATGATCTTTATCGAGAAGACAGAATTCTTATCATATGTCCAATATGGCCGCCTACAGTTTTCGATTCATTATAAATTTTTATTCCACAATTCTTCGTCCAGTTTCGTGAGTCCTTCTATGAACGTTTCATTGTATCTATTCGAAAGATCTCCAATTAGAATTCATGCCGAACTACAATATCGTTCGTTTGTTCGTTATCAATCTTTTCGCCGGCCACAAGTCATCCGATTTTTCTTTCCAGTATAAGCTATTATTCGTTTGCACAATACTGGGTAATCTTATCGAAAAGATCTACATATTTATTGTACCATTAATACAAAGAACATGCCATTGAATTTCAAATCATTCTAATTAGGTACTCATGTAGAGGTTGTATTTTATTTCGATATTCCATTGAATGGGATCATGGTTAAAATGTTTCGTGAATCCTGGAAATGATGCCATTATGAAGGGCTACAAAGGTATACCCACATTTAAATTGGGTCTGCTTCATCATCAGGCTAGCCTGAAAACTCTTGCAGGGTACAAGATGGAGTCCAGACCACGATCATATACACAGGTCTGGAATCTACGACATTTTTGAGTGGTGGGGGTCGCACCATTTTTGAAAAAAAAAGTTGTCAAAGCTGTCAAGTCGAGCTGTCAAAAATTAGTCTTCGACAGCTTGTATTGTAAACAAACGTTTAGGACTTTTATTTTATTTTTCGAATTTCTCTGGAATAAATAAAAACCATCCCTACTTTCGAAAAGCAGATCGGATCTGATTTGTGATTGGCTGACAATAGAGGACAGCACTGCAGGTGGCGAAACATGAGAACCACAAAAATGTCCTCAATGTTTGAACCACCTCCCAACATACGAGTTGCCAGACCTGTGTATATGATCGTGGTCCAGACTCATCGTGGGATGTATCAACGAACTTCTGTGACTGTCAAAGTCAAATAGAGTTGAACTGATCTGGATATCTGGATGCATTAGAATAGAAACCAATGAGTAGCTGATGTAGTAGCTAGGGAGGAATCATCTACACCTTATCTTGGTCCAGAACCTAAAAACACACTGCAGCTGCGTAGGAAGATGGACCAAAATACTACAACAAGTAGCCTGGGATAACACACCAGGACAAGAAAGTAGTAAACTTGTTATTATAGACGAGCTGAAGGGATGATTATCTCAGTAGTAGAGCTCAGATAAGAGTAGTAACAGGTCGCCCTAGAGGCCATGTGC
This sequence comes from Plagiodera versicolora, assembly GCA_037013635.1. Lineage (NCBI taxonomy): Eukaryota > Metazoa > Arthropoda > Insecta > Coleoptera > Chrysomelidae > Plagiodera > Plagiodera versicolora. The sequence goes on from CM072988.1 coordinate 1,997,744, forward strand.
CTGTGAGAACACATCTACAAAAAAATGTAGACTTGTAGATTAACTATTTGAACTCATTTGGTGCAACTGCGTGAGGCACTTAACTTCAGAAGAGTAACGTAACTAGGTTAGTCTGGTGTAATCCTAGATGCATTGTGTTTCGATTCGTTGTTTAGGTTTTATTGTCCCGTCATCTGTCAACTGTCATCCTATGTAGCATAGTATACCGGGTGTAACAAGATCATGGTACACCACCTCTTTCTCCGTCAGTTTTGCAGGTAATTGATTGAAATTTGGGTAATCCCATATACATGATAGGTGGCACTTTTTGATCTACAAATTATTTTTTTCACTTCCGGTTTCGCCCACTCATAAAAATCTATAGGAAATGAAATTTTGCAACGGATAGTGTGAAAATTTCATGGTCATTCCATTTGAATTAAGGAATTTATTGCGATTTGGAATTTCCAAAAGTGAACTGGAATATCAAACACCCTGTTGAATATTTTGGAACACTTTGAAGGATACCTGATAGAACAAATCTTGAAAATTGAAGATGATATGGACATTTTAGTCAGTCCATCTGTCAAAATTTTTCGATAAAATGGAATATCTTGAAAACGAATCACGATAGGAAGAAAATTCAAGTTGCAATAGGTCCAGAATGCTTCGTAGAATTCAAAAATATTAAAATGAACAGGGTGTTCCATTCGAAAAAACAAAGTTGATATCACTTCCGGTCTAACCGGAAGTAACAGCGTAATGAAAATATTTTAGGAGAACAGATCACAATGAGTTGTAGTTGCCACAAAAATTTCAACTTGATATCTCTATCACTTCCCCATAAACCTCTGATGAACCAGTTAAGTGAATCACCCTGTATATCAAAGTGATTTTTATGTCAACACCTAAATCAAAGTCCTTCCACCACGACACCCAAATTCTAATTCCAAAATCCCGGAATCGCCGGTTGATTCAGAAAGACGTCAACAACGAAAAACATGTTGCGATCGCAGCCAGCCCGTTCGTCTGTATTTCCATCCCGTATGAATCGGAATAGAAAATATTCATTTTCCTTGCCATAGAACTAATATGGGGGGGAGGGAAAGGGGGGGGTCGCGAGGGGGGTGCATGAGGAGGAGAAAGGAGGTACGTGCTGCCATGGAAACAGCCTAAATGATGTATCGATCGACGATGTCTCGCTCACACACGAGCTTAGTTCGAAGCAGCTCTCGCACTCACCCATCACATATCCAATGTATTACTTTTCATACGCCTGTATCTCCTGTTTTCTTTTCCAGCTGGTTTATCCCTACCACGATTCAATGTTATTATATTGTCGAATAATTGGACGGGGATAAGATCGATTGGGAAATAATTGTATCAGGTATAACGTTTGGTTATTTCTCAATAAGACTGTTTCATTTCAATATTATACAGCCTCTGAAATAATCCACCTCCCATACAGGGAACAGTGAAAGGGAAGCATCGATACCTCTTTTCCTCGAAAATATAATACTGTTCCTCCTGTGAACTCCTCACTGTAATATACATTCTACGACATGTTCCAAAGAGAAAATGAAATTCAATTTCGACCCTACACAGAAAAAAAAATCGTCTTCTCTCAAATTGAATATCAATTCGCAATAACTGTGCCTCTCTCGCAATCGTTTGATATTCAAAGGAGTTGACTTTATCTCGTTGAAAATTCGAGCGGAGTTCAACATTTGGAATGCAAAATGAATATATCGATTTAATTAGAGACTGATTCCACATCGATAGTGGCATTGTTCATTGATATTTTCTTTGAGTTCATTTCACGAATTGATGAATCTTGAATTTTGTTTGTTTTTTTTGGGCATGAAATTGAAAAATTGAGTCGTGCTTTTGTGGATACAAAGAGGAATCCTAGCCTCTTATTAAATTTTTCCATCAGATTATGAAAATGCATTGTCAATTTTCATTTCACACAAAATACGATGTTATTTCCACTGAATGTATCGATTTCATTTGTCCTGAATGTTCCATAGTTAGATGTTACCAAATAATGGAAGGTAAATGAGCTGCCTTTCAGTATTCTCTATCGTTTCCTGATTAAAATCGTTGATGTTGAATTTACACGTGCAAGTTTATGTTCAATTAGTGCTAATTAGAGAGACTATTCTTGAAGTCAAACAGTGTATTGAAGTGGAAATAGTACGCTAAATATAACGCTGATTATGATTTGATTTATCAGCAATACAAGTGCACGAAATAATATGTTGAACACTTATACAGGGTGGGCCAAATTGGACACTTTTGAAGGCAAGTCCTGTTTCTGAACTAGATAGATGAAAGGGTCAATTTCAATGACAAATTTCATGGTGAAAACTGCATATCGATATCGATATCGAGTTACAGCATGTTTTCCGAAAATGTGCATTTTCGAAAAGTTGCAGTAACTTCTTTCCTGTTGAAAATTCTTTGTTTCTATAAATACATTTTCAAACCACTTTTTCAAGTAGAATTCAATAGTTCGACCTATTATTTTTTTCAAATCATGTATCAATAGTTATTGATGGAAAAATCATTTTTTCAAATGGGACAACCTGTATATTCCTGCATATTTCAATAGAACTTGAGATTACCATTCCAAAAATATAGCACACTCAATGTTTTCCCCAAGACAAATATCTATGTTTTCGATAACAGGAAGTGGAGGTCGTCTTCATTAGTCTATTTTACATCTGACTCAAAATTGGATTACTCTCATTGATATTTGTGAAAATTTCGACCAAAATTAAAGGATTGGCAGATCGAAGATTTTTCTCTGAATAAATTTGGCACCGTTGTGGAGTCACTGTAAAGTGTTGCCATAATTGACGCCTAAATGTTCCCAGAGGTTCAGTGGTTAGCTAGATACTTTTTATTTTGCACTGTTGGCATTGAAACATAACCAAATCTGTCAGGAATATCTCTCTTGAATAAAAAGGCTATAAAATGAGCACATTGGGTCCAGGAACAACACTAACAAACTCGAGATATTTCAGATCATAAAATAGTTGCTGTAAGTCTGTTGTTATCAATAATGATATACTGTGTGTTAAGAAAGCATGCAGAGCTAGTTGCTGAATATATTGTGAAGAAAATAAATGTGTGAGAGGGTTACAACATCTCGAATAATTGAACATCAAACATCGCTTTGAAAAAGCGTCTCCATTTAAATACGTAATTTATTCAAATTCCAATTCACTCTCTTTCGAGTGCATCACACGAATTTCCATGTAATTACGAAGCTCCAGGTTTGCTTTTCTAATTCCATGCTCTCTCGAATACCTTTCAGACCTTCCCGTGTAGACAAATTTAATGTAGCAATCTACTCATATCTGTGTGGTGAAACACAGCGATGAATTCGAGGAAGAGCAAGCTCGACGTCCTATCTGCCGAACGCCATTTCGAAATTTCATGCTGGTTTGAAGCCGCAAATGTCGTCGGTGCAAGGTGAACATGTATGCATGTAACTGGGAGCGAGTGGCGACATCTTTGGCACGAGTTGACAAGTTTCCCAGTACAGGTGTCTTCCAATAACAATACAGGTTTCTCTCAGGCAAGGTCATCAAAAGAGCCACGTCATGGTTTTATTCGTCAGTTATTTGAGACAGGCCTAATTGTATCGCACAAAAATGATTTTATCAGTGACGTTGCAAGGGGTCAGGACAAAGCACCAAGGAAATCGACATCGTTCATGTACTTTCCAGTTTTTACTGTGCGAAACACTTTTATCCCCACAACTACGGATCGTATCAGCTAGCCCAGTCCGCGTATCTCTCATTAATTGGCTTCGATTAGTAATTAAAAGCGATACCATGAGAATCGCCGGTGATTTACCGTTTCGACTGTTTGTCTCTGAGATTCTCCGTGAAGATTCCGCTACACTTTTTCGCTATTCTAAGGATACGAGCCATTTCTGAGAAGCTGATTTTTTTTGATAGCCGCTTGGAAGCGAGATGAAGCGCGCAGATTGTTTCGGTACTAATAAGTTTGGACGTTTCATGAATATTTAGGAATAATGAATAGACTAGTGGATTCTAGGAAGTGTTTTGTTTTCCCAATGTCTGATGATATCTAGGTTACAAGGATTTTCAACAATTGTGGTGGTAAAATGAGGGCCGAGAACGTCTTGAAGACGAACCGCGCTTAGGACGGCCAATGACATCTACCCACTAGGGCCACGTCTAAAAAATCGAAAATTTGGTGCTCGAAAATCATCGATTGACAATCAAAGATCTCTCTGATAGTTCTGGGAGATCATTTGGATCACCCCAAACCATTTCAAAGAATGCTTTGTGTCTCAAACTCAAACTCTCAAGCGAACAACTCTGTATTAGTTCTTCGTGACTTTTTTGCCAAAAACTTGACATCGTGACTTGACACCAAAATAACTTTCTGATGCTGAAATTATGATGAACCATAACGTTTCATTTAGAACCATGAAAAATATACACAGGGTGTCCCGTAAAGACCACGTCGAACCGAAGGAGAATGTATTTTGTTTTGTGAAAATTTCTACCCCTTCCAATAGTTTTGTCTTTACGGTTGGTACAATTTCACACCTTTTTAGTCAACTTTTTTAGTGAAATTTTGCTGAAGAATGATTTCAACGTTTATATTGAAGAAATTCTCTGAACCTTTCAAAGGGGATCTTTTTTTATCACTGTAAAATAAACTATTCATTAATGTAATGAGTACATTTTGGTTCTACTACGATGGGCTAAATTTGATGAACAAAAGAATCTACTATCAAAATTTTCATTCATCATTATTATTTTCAGAAAAAAAAACTCGAAAACGACTTTTATAATGGGAATTTTGTCATAGCAGGTGATCAGAGGTATCTTCTGATCTAGATTCTCCCTCGGTTTGACGTGGTATTTACGGGACACCCTGTATAGGCGAATATTCGTATTCGAAGAAATAATTTCGAGAGAAATTTAATGAATGAAATGTCCAAACTTTCCGACAAATGAGCAAAAGAGAATCCCATAAACTCGCAGAAATAATGAATATAATGGAGGAATGAAAATACGATTAATTGCAAACTTCGTTTGGAGAAGTTCAGACATGCCAAGTTAATGGGTTTTCTGATCAGATCACTCTACTATAATGAAATCCATCGAACAGACATATGCGATTATCACAAATGGACTACTAAATGTAAATTTGATGAATTAAATATTGGAAAATGCAATACGAAAGGTAAGAAATAGTGGATACTGAGCTCGATCAAAGTTTCATTAAATTTCTACCACCATTTCATTAATGAAGTCTGGATTTTGTGAACCGTGAAATTATATATCACATTGTATTATAAATATCTCCCTTTAATTTGACCAGAGAGATTCAAAACCAAGTTTAATTCATTCCTCTTCTTGAATAATTCTAAACAAGTTATAAGTAAGTAAACTTATTAAAGTTCATCTTGCTTTTTATTCCATTTCGAGCTGTATTTTCATTTCAAAAGCATTTCTCATGAATAAGCAAAACCACCGTTTGTTCCTTGTCTCGCCCCTTATTTCCTTACCCCTTATGCAAACTTTGTTGTCCCGAAATTACACTTTCAAAAGGGTCTGTCTGTCTCCCTACATAGCTGGTGGAGATAGTGAATGGTTATAAAACTCAATATCGTTTTCCTTTCACGAGGTTTCCTATTTCTATACGGTTTTTCAAGGGTTTCAATGATTAGTGGCTCATGCTGAGAGACATGTTCGAATGAGCCAGATCATGAAATCGTGATTTTGCTCCAAAAACCTGCTATTAGATCGAACATACTGTTATCGTGTTACTTTTGTTAGAATTCCACTTCAAAATCCTTAATTTTGTCAAGATTTTCAAAATAACACTCTTTGTGACGTCACAACTGCTAATACTGAGCTCATATCAGAGATATGACTGTCAGAATGCTATTTTATTAATCATAAAAAGCTAGAAACGACAACACTGCTCTAGTTTCCTATCTCTGTTGCTCCCATGAAAAAATAAATTGGCGATCTCTGTCCACGGTTGTTTAGCAATTGTGACGTCACAGCTCTGCGTGTTCTACGAGTGATTTCTGAACGTACTCCAACGACAAGAAAAAAGAAAGAACCGGATGGATACATTTCGCAACGTCCTGGATATCGTTTTATATTTTCCAAAAATTTTGATTAAGCTCACAAAATGGTTATTCATGAATTCACCTTTTTTTTTGTTGAGATGGACATTGCATTTTGGTTTGCTTTTATACAGTGTAGAGCAGCCAAATGCAACAAAAAACATTAATTTCGAATTAAGAGATGTTCAGATGTTTTTTTACATTATTTGTGAAATGAAATAATTTTCTTTTTTTAATGTTAATTTTTGTAATACATCTGAAAACACTTGATATTTCCGAAACAGTTGAAGATAGGTATGGGACATTGTACATGAATTATGTCTAGAATTTTCTTAAGAATCCAAAAAACTAATAATATACAGGAGGTTTTCCCAACACGCTCTCATTTATTCGTTATCGAATTTATTCCATTTGGCTGTTCCACACTGTATAATTCAGATATATCCCTGTATTCCTCGTCATGATGAATATACCATAACCTATCAATCACATTATTCATAATCGAATTAGTTTTACATCGGCACCTGACAACTCCATGCATATTTATTAGCTTTTTTCAATTTCCTGTGAACCTTTATCTCGTTTTACCCCGAAAAAAGTATTTTTGAATAGAAGCGTTATTTTCACACTGATGCAGTCATTTGTTATTCATATTGGATCTGTTTTTACTTTTTTATTCCGTTGGGTCTCGAATATTTACTATACGGGGATAAAAAAAAGGCATCGTGAACATGTTTATATATTTGCAGTCCCGATTCTTCTTAATTGTCAAAAATTATGCTTAAGAAAACAGTACAATTCATTTTTGACTCTTGATGAAGTTATCAACAATGATACTGAAAAGGATAAGATAACAGTAAGAGATTGATGTGAAAAAATGATGAATAAGACTATCTTAACATATGGATGTTGAGGTCAAATGCAGAAAATATAGAAAATTGGTTGGGTTCGATAAAAATTAAACCAAATTTGTACCTACCTCTAACAGAAATTAAAACAATTTGAGGTTTGTAGGTGCATTCACATTTTATTTTATTTCTTATTTGCCTGAACAAAAATGTAAATGTCCTGGTAATAATTTCCCAATCCCAAGGATGAAACAACGATATGAACAATACCATTTATTCAAATAATTCATTGCAATTCAATTTCATCGATATTTCGAATTTTGCCTAATAACGAAGGGTACGTATCTATTTTCTCTATTAATACATTTAGTAATAATGCTATTATACTCACGTTCATGTTAATTTTCATTCGATTTCAATTTTATTCAGCCGTGTCATAAAATTGTAAATGATGTTCGATTTTCTCATATTCTATGAATAAACTCACTGCTATGTGTCCGAAATGCCATGAATCGCTATTGATGAAAACGAGTAATCTAGTTTCATATCCTCTTTATTCTCACTTCCATTTCAGTACCTGCAATGATGGTAATTTCCTCAGTTTGAATGGATTCCAAAATGGTGGATTTTCATTTGTATTGGAAAAAAACCTGTATCTACCGTGCACTATTTTCATCCCACTACGGAAAAGTCATTGTAATCACTCGAAAATGAATAATGAAAAAAAAAACGAAAACTGAGGTTCAGAGAAACTACTATATTCCACTGAATTGGATGGATTTCTTAAGTATACAGGGTGAATTCGGATTCATAACGAATTCAGCGAATTAGAGACAGCGCTTCTGCAGAAAATGTTATACAGAGTGTCCCTGAATTGACGTACAACGTCATCTATAATTTTATCGAAAAGCAACCCAAAATTAAAAAAAAAATCAACAGCTTACATTAATGAAATGTAATAGATACAGTGTGACCCCGTTGATAAAAATAACGGAATTACATTCAACTTTTCACGCAATCAACTAAAACTAAGACCTAATTGATTTTACAATTTAAATCTCAGTTGCCAAAAAATTTACGCTTTTGAACTTGACATTTCGAAAAAAAATCAAAATCTGTCTATAACTTCAAATTTTAGGGGAGTGTTTTCATTAAAAATGGGTCACACTGTGTACAGGGTGTCTTAATAAATGTGAGAAATCACTCCAAAATTATTTTTATCGAAATCGAAATTGAAGAGAAACTCCGTTCAAATTCCTTTCGAGATATTCACATTTCGAAATTTACGGGTATGTATGAGAATATCACAGGTAATTAACGTATTCAAATTACAGAACAGTATTCAATACAGGATAACTCACAATTCATGTCCCTCCATGGCATATTTCTTGTACTCATACTTGCATAATTTAGTACCAACTGATAAAAACTAAATGAACTGGTGAATGCGCATGCCGCATTGCTATATTGATGGTAATGAGGCAAGGTGACCTTTTGACCTTGAACGTTGGCCGTGTGAAAATCTCCTCTCTGGTAGTTAATTATATTTTTCTATTACCCCTCAAAGTTTTAGCTGAATGTTGAAAAAATAAAATATGGAGTGGCCCAAATAAATTAAAAAAAAAGTCGAGTAGAATCTGCATAGAAATAAACCACAAACTGTTTACTTCATAGTTTATTAACTCTCTCCATCCTTTCTCGATTTATACCTTTTCATGTACATCAAACCATTTTCCCTTATTTACATTTTATTTAGTCATTAATCTGACTACCAACCGATTCTCATTTACGCGGCTTAATTCACAAAGTTGTGGATTTATTGGAGAAGTTTCGCCAAGTTGTTTTATCTTTATGGTCGCCTTATTTAGAGCTTAATAACTTTAATTACATATTCATAAGTTACATTAGGGCGACCATGGTATAATCGGGAAGATAATTTGACTTTCATCATTTCCACAATGTACCGATTGGGGGAGTCACTTTTCACTTGGAGATCTTGGATAGAGGTTTGATTGTGAGGTTCCTGCGTTTCTTAGCACCATTCCTGAATCACATTGATACGAAATTATATAAATGAAGAGCTCGTTTGGCCCTTAGGGGAGCCATCTTCACATAAATATCTTGAATGCCAGCACGGAAGATTCCAATCCAGGTCTCCATGTTCTGGAAAGGTTGTGGTTTTTCATCGATACTGTTTTGAAGACTACTACATCTTGTACCAGACATCTTGCTCCAGTACTTCTTGAAAATTCGCCATAGAGAGGTCCTGGACTAATTAGAGCACCACGTGATTCTTGAGTGGGCCAGCTTATCCATTTTCCTAGGGATCCTTTTGGATTTAGTCTCTCTGTTCCAACTTCCAAAGCATTGTGGGGTTTCAGAATGATCCCAGCTGGATTTGCAGTCGATTTGGCTGGAGCTGATTGCCTCCATATTTTTTTGGAGAATAGTACTTTGAAGGTTTCTATGGACAGATTTTTGATTTCTCAACAATTCCATTGGAATCCTTGATTTATCCTTATATTTGTTACACGCTTGAATGTATATAAATGGGTCCATATGTTCCTACCCCTGATAATATATTTTCCGTCTGTTTGAATCCAACTCTCCTTTTATTTTCATTTCGAGCTCATTTTTCTCCAATTCCTCTTTATATTCAGACAGAGATTTATACGCGTTGTCAGGACCGACCTTTTATATTATGATATAATATTTTTCCATCTTTATCTCGTCTCGACACGTTAGCTTTATTAAGATTTAGTAATCTTTTTTATTTAACTCGCTCGAATTAAATGGCAAATTGATTTATTAGGTAATTTTGAGTAGAAGGAATCCGAATGCATTACCAACTCCAAGGATAAATCAAAATTTCTGTGCATTAAAGTGATGTATTGATGTGATAAATTCGGGAGAAGTTTCGTTCAGTGTATCGCATGGATGGATGGCTCTGTGCCAAAATATTTTGGTGAGAAAAATCCGGGCCAATCCATGCTTACAGCAAGTGTATCCCACAGGGCACAGTTCTTGATCCAGTAATGTCTAAATCATACATAAACGATTCATAAACACTGTCAAAGTCAAGTAGAGTTGAACTGATCTGGATGCCTGGAGAGAATCGAAATTGAAACAGTATAAAAAAACTTGTATCTTCATGAATTTCGCTCTAATCGCCTTAAAATTTGTGACACAATCTTCTTGAAATATCAGACTGAGATTGCATTCACTTGAAGAGATTAAAAAATGCAAAATAATTCGAATCTCCTCCATCTTAATTCTCAGTAACTGTCCCTGATTCATTTGGTCATCTTGACATATCGTCACCTCTAATATTTCCAGACATTGACTTTGTGGTCATGCACAATTCTCAATGAGATAGTTTGCCTTCAGGGTGCTGCTGTTTTAGCTATCTCAGATGCAAATTGTATTCCCCTGTCAACTAATCAAATATGTGTATCCAAATTCGGTACGTCAATATAATACAAGTTGGTTGAGCACAGTTTACATACGTACAAGTAAACTATCAAACAGAACCACTGTGAAGACAACTTTCATCGCTAGTTGTATCACGTGAATAAATAAACCAATCACATTCAATTACTGTTATTATTGACAGCCAAGGAATATTCGAAACATTGAGGTTAGGTTAAGTAAGGTTAGCTTAGGTTAGGTTAGGTTAGGTTAGGTTAGGTTAGGTTGGGTTAGGTTACCAGATTATCATGGGCATGATGAAATTCGCGTTCTCATGATATTTCTATGTCAATTGGCATCGGAATACACTGATTGGAAATGAGGCTGATTATCTTTCACTTTGTTAATCCAAAAACGATTGCCTTGGACTCTGTTTATGTTTACGTCAACTCAAATTATTGTATGCTTTCCTTTGTAGATCCACTAGATGTAGATATGCATGTACATCATGAACATAATTCGGTATATGTAGGAAAAACACGCACTGCAGTTACATTTACTACACCGAAAACGTCTCAAAGTGCTACCAGGGGAGCGAACGCGATCGATAATGTCGGAATTGTACATTTCCGGAGGCACAATATGTTCCCATAAAACGCTTATATTTCACTGCCATTGGCAGTTCCGTTTATATAATAAAGTCCTCAACGTAATATGAAATATTACGACCCCAGGAATGTAAGAACCAAATAAATATACTGGATTTTTTCCATTTCGTTAAAGATAATTGAAGGTAGATGGAGAAAACGAACGAAAACGTCCATTAAATATTTGTTTAATATTTTGACCATCCATGTTATCGCCCTGTATATTGTGGCTCTCTTTATGTAGGTAGTCGTTAACATGGAGTTTACGCGGATTTAATGTGCTATAAAAGTATTAGAGACTGTTGACTAATTTGTTCTGATGAATGACTGTAATGTCTCCCAGATTATATTCAAATGCACTCATTAACTCTGTTACATTTCTGAGGAAGTGACGTATTGAATTGTTTTCTTATTGGTCCATTCAAAATATCCGGGATAAAAATATACCAATTGATTCACTCATTTACGTCCGATCTCGATCATTAGCAGACTTACAGGGTGTTGAAAGTTAACAAAAAGATAGGTTTTCATTTTATTATGCTAGATCTACTGCAAATAGAGCTTTCAAATTTTGTATGAGTATCTAGCAATAGGTGCTGTTCAATATGAAAGTGAACTTTTCCAAATACCATACAGGGTGTTGCATTTTCCGAAGTCTCAATCCATAAAAGCCTTAAGAGAAACTTGCTCGTACGCCACTGGTGAATTTTAATATTTTTCCAAGTTTTTCAACCTATTACCTAAATTTTGTCCCTCTTGACTTTCGATCGAATTCCATTCAGTTTCCTCAGAAATTAATTTGCAAATTTGCTCAAAGTTACATACTCTGAAATGTTTATAATATTTTGATATTAGTTATCAATTAAAGCATCAAAATTGAATGAAAGAAAAATTTATCAACAAATGTTCAGAGGAATTGTTCAAAGTGACCTCCGTTTTGTTGGGAACTATTTTACTTATTTTGTTCCAGGGAATACATACCTGAAATATTGCCGTGTAATCCTGACACACCCCGTATATTTTTCGATCATCACTCTTGGCATATAAATGGAGTTTTTTTTCACAGCATGGCAGATTCATCCGAACAGCATTATGAAATTTTCTCTGCAATGACGTATGCATAGTTCCATTTCGAATATACGAAATAATTGCATTAACATCGATTCCGAATTACATTTTTTCGTCGTACATAAAATATATATCGACGCAGCCGAACATATTTCACAGGGAAAACATTTTATTTCCCAATGGGGTAGTTTTTATTCAAAGAGGGTTGTTGAAAAAAAACATGAATGCAGTGAAAGGGGGGTCATGGAATGACTCTTTAACATAAAAATTGTATTCATTTGTATTTATTCGAGGAAATTAAATTTGTCATTAACTCAAGCTTGTCTTGAAACCAACTTAGTCCCCAATAGCTATACTGAGTGATCTTCAAAAATGACCTTCAAAATTTTAACAAATTGTCACAGCTGTAACATCAACAACAAAAAATAAACATTGTAGACTTCTTTATATTACCCAATTATCCTTATGAAAATAATAAATAACTCATTATCAAGGTACTTTAATGCCATTCAGAATAGTTCTTGAATTTTTAAAGTATTCTATACAGTGTGGAACAGTCAAATGGAATAAATTCGATAACGAATAAATGCTTGTACACATCCATTTGTATTTTTAGATGTGCATTATTTTATATAGGTTGTGTCATGTGACAAGTACAGCTCTAATACTGAAAAAAAATATACCCAATCACTGAATCACGATGCTCCATCAATATCTAATAATGGAGATCAGAAATATCGATTGGTACAACTCTGCATTTCACTAGACTAGACTATTCCTTCTCTCATGATTGAAAACAAATATTTATTTTATTCCCACAAACCAGAAATTGGCAATTATTTTATTCTACATGTGTGTACTTTGCTGGCAGCAAATTCATCCGTTTCTCCTTGTTTGACAAAACGAATTTCGCCAAACTATATTCGAGAACTTTCTATACGAACTATGCATGCATTTTTTTGATGAGTTTTCGTTCGGGTCGTCTCTCGGGTCTCTGCATTCACTTTGAATTTCAAATGCGATGCTTGTTACAGGTTGATTATGCAGCAATAGCAAAAAATAATCCACGTTATGTGGTTTTTCGTGCGGTTCATAATCATCAACATACAATCTGTCGAGAAAGTACCAGGAATCGTTAAATAAAACACAGGTTTCACATTTAATCATAAAAATGTATTTAGTCGCCTCCAAAGTGCTCTCCATGCGCTTATGCAAACGTTTTTTCAGTCCTTTGAACATTTTTTGGAGGCACTTTCCGGCATGGCCTTCAGCTCCTCCCGCGAATTTTGTTTTAATGGATTCGATAGACTCAAAACGGTTCCCATGGAGTAGAAATTTGAGTTTGGGAATCAAGAAAGTCACCCAGAGCTAAATCAGGTGAATATGGTGGGTGTTCACTTCGAATTTGCTCACATTCAGTCTGACAGACTGTCAATTGTCACCGTGGTGACAATAATAATAATAATAATAATAATAATAATAATAATAATAATAATAATAATAATAATAATAATAATAATAATAATAATATTAATAATAATAATAATAATAATAATAATAATAATAATAATAATAATAATAATGATAATAATAATAATAATAATAATAATAATATATTTATTCACGTCGGTTCTGAATTTCATTTTCTGGTAAAGACATTTAAAACTATTTAAAAAACGGCTTTCTTTGACTGAGCCTAATTCCAATTATAGTATGGAGCCTTCACTTTTTTCAAAGTTCTCACGCTGAGTCTTGTGTAATAATTTGTATTTACCATAACAATTAGAAAAGTGGAAAAATTCCTGTAAATAACTATTCATAGATCGATAGTCGATTGAAAACGGAACTCTCGCAATAAATCAGAATAAATCAATGCCTTATTAAACGGTCTGTGGAGTCCGTTAATGGAAAATATTTTTCTTGATCGGAGTTCTATTGAATCGTACAAAGCGGGGTGCTAAGTAACGATATCGGCATTCTTCACTTATTGTTGTCTAGTCTAACAATATATACAGGTATGCTACTTAATCATCCACTTGACACCATATACCATATGTTCGAGATAAATGCAAATCGAACATTCTCCAATGCCGATCAACAATACAAATAATCAGTCACGATGTCAATATGAATCTCGTTCTTATTAAAAAGATCGAATAGCTATGACCTTTACTGATTTTGATGTATTGTTGGCGTAGATAAACTCATTACTCGAAACAAAGTCCCGATATCTGTGCCCATGGGCGTAACTTAGGGGGGAAGTCAACCACACTTACTCAAATTTTTATTTCTCAAATTGTTACTTGCAATTTCAATTTCTTTTAACCAATGAGGGGGGGGGGTATGTCCCCAATAATCCCCTGTCGTTACGCCTATGGGTGTGCCTATTCGAAAGGTCAATCATGTTTGTCAACTATGCAGGCTGTCCGTTTCCAGAAAAAAATCTCATATTGAGAAAGCCCTCTTCTTTAAGAATACAAAGTGATCCAGTATTTACGTATTTGTTACTGACGAATCCATGACTGTTTGGTCGGTGATTAGGTGTCTCAATGGGTTTAGATCAGGAGAAGTAGCTGGCTGTTCGATGAAAGTATAAATTTGCGTTTTCTACTGCTCCTGTTTGCCCAAATAGGGTTAAAAGTCAATGAAATATAGTTGAAAAATAGGTCAATTACAAAGCGATGTAATTCTCAATGTTCGTGTAATTTCGACGCGAAGAATAATAAATCAAAGTTTTTATTACGCTTTCCTTTGAAACGTTATTTTTCCAATGTCGCTATCTGGTTATTTATGGGGTGTAGATAATTCATTTTATTCTAAAGTCGACGTTTGGAAATATTGAGAATAACAAGGAACGGTTGCATTTCGAGCTATAAATCATTTCTTGATTATTGATTGTTCGATGAGAAAACTGCCTGGAGGTTCGGATAGTTTATTGAAATGTGTTATCATTCATGTTGAATAAGGTACTGCCTGCCTGTATCTTTATTGAGTTGCTCAACGTCTGAAGAAATAACTGAAAATGATTATGCAGTACCAGCCAGAACTTTCTTTCAAAAAAGTTTTTCGAGAATTTTGTATTGGAGAAATCGATACGTTAATATACAGGGTGAATCAACAAGATTCCTTCAATAATACTCTTTTTCTATAATTTTTCATTTCAAAGAGAGATTCTAACAACAGAAAAACCCAATTTGTTCAATTTTTTATCAAATAGTACGAAGATGATTGGGGTTTTCATTTGTTTACTTCTTTTTTCTTCTAAAATTGCTGATTTGGGAATTTGGAACTTGGAAAGTATCACGATACTAGTATTTCATCAATCACCATTATTCACAGCATTTTTATCTCAGTTACCAGTTTGTTTCAAAGATTTATGATTAATTTCAACTGGACCAGATTTCTTTATCTACCTCAAGTGGCTTACTCAATACTACATTCTATTATCCAATAAATTCCAATAATTATTGCGATACCGATCGAAATATATGTGAAACTCGACAAGGTCTGCTGAGATTTCAAGACCTGGACAATCGATTATATTTTCAGATTATTAGGATTGAAATTCTAATTTATAAATGTATCCACACCCACCATTTCAATTGGCCGATGCCAACCATTAGTATACGAATAACAATGAATTTATTATGAACTGTTCATTGTCCTGCTGTAATTATAGCCCCAAACCATAATAAATAAGCCGAGTGTGAAGCAAACAGTGCCGGACTGATCAAACGAGCAGTGTTGGATGTCTTAAAATCATGTTCTCAAAGCGTTGTTTTTGAATGGAAGCATCCCAAGTAGGCCTATTAACCATAAAGTACTCACGAAGAACTATTCTTTTGTATAAATTCAGCAGATGATACTTACTCGAACAGCATGAACCATTTGCAGAAATAAGTTAATTCCTGAAATTCGCCCATCAGTAGTTTCACAAAAATTTACTACACACTTCATTGTTTCAGATTATGTGTCTGAAACTGCACTATTATTTCACGAAGAATTGTTTATCCGAATGAATTCACCAGATACTCGAACAGCATGAACCCTTTGCAGAAATAAGTTGATTCCTGTAATTCGCTCATCAGTATTTTCACAAAAATCCACTACGCACTTCATTATTCCAGATTATGTGTCTCAAACTGCACTATTATTTCACGAAGAATTGTTCATCTGAATGACTCCACCAGATATTCGAACAGCATGAACCCTTTCCAGAAATAAATCAATTCCTGAGATTCGTCCATTAGATTTTGAATGCGAAATGCACTTCATATTGTTTCAGACTCTTTACAGTAAAGAACTGATGAATACATACAGGATGGCCAATTGGAATGAAAATGTAAAGAAGAGAGATATTCCTTGAAGTCATCCTAGATTGGAACAACGACAAAATGGAAGAGCGTTTCATAAGTAGCAAAAAATGGGCGATTTAGGCCCTGTACTAACCCAGAACATGACTTTATTGATACAATTTCAATAGCGGCATTAATAATAGTTGCACAAGCCAGATCACTTTCTCGATTTTACTCCGATTTTGCATTATGAAATTCGAGTTGCTTTCTAACGTGCCCCGATAAGATCTATACCCTGTGTGGTTGTTGTGCATTGTCTCTGCCTGTGTCGGTGCTTTCCTAGCGATGCATTCAATTATTTATTCATATATTTACGATCAATGAAGAGTTTGTTATGCGATACTCTTTACAGGATTCTCATACATAACTAACGGACATTATCGCTGGGATCTGAAGTATTTATTGCTGGTTCTTTTGCGTGCAGCTGTTTTGTAGGGCCGTGATGGCGATGAATCTGCTTTGCAGGGTTCACTCGGTATATGAACGAATGGAGAGTGGAAATTATATAGGTTGTGGGCAAGTATCGATGATGTAATTGAAGATCATCTACATGTCCGCTTTGTTTTTCCCAAATTCAAAGCTGTACAGAGTGCAAAAGGTCCCTGCGAATGCCTGTCACGCTTATTCAAGTCTGCAGACCACTGCAATTAGGCAATCCAACCACCTGTCAAATCGAAAAACAATATGGCAGCTTAGGGCACACATTTGGTGTTTACATATGTGACTCGAGTTGAGAACTGTTACATTTAGTGATCTCTAGTGCGTTTTTTATGTGTTTTTTCAAATGTGGCTAATTATTAACTCTTTCACTGAAGAAAAATGCCTATCACATGCATTGTGGTTGGCTGTGGATCTCGTACTAACTGAAATAAAGTCGGCATT
Source organism: Plagiodera versicolora (assembly GCA_037013635.1). NCBI lineage: Eukaryota > Metazoa > Arthropoda > Insecta > Coleoptera > Chrysomelidae > Plagiodera > Plagiodera versicolora. The sequence continues at coordinate 2,015,061 of CM072988.1, forward strand.
CAATCGGTTCCTACGGCTACTAATCACAAGTTGTTAGAGAGTAAGAACGATTTAACTAGGAAGCCAAGGGCCCTATGGTTAGCTCATTGATTCCAAACTGAAGTATCAGAGAGTCTGCAGTAGACATTTTTTTGACCAGAATACTACAAGAGGAACAGCATCAATTGAATAATCTAAATCAGCATCAGGATCCAATGTGAAAGGATCTAGATCATTAATTAATCCCAACTTCATTTCACATCTAAAACAAATGCTGTGACAAGAATGAACTGAATGAATAGTTTCAAGCATACTTTTCACTAACGTCTCTGCTAACATCAACGTCTTTAAATATTCACTCTCCATCTGAATACCGTTTCTAAACACCACAAAAACTCCGAGAATAAATAAAATTCACTGTTTACTAGCCAAGGTATCGGATTGTTTGCCATCACCCGCCATATTGGATGTCACGTGGTTTGGATTGCCTAATTTCTGCTCACCTAACCTAACCTAACATAACCTAACCTAAACTAACTGGATTTAATAAAATTCAATCTGATTTGATTCGTGCTCTTTTCGACACATTCCTTCAGAAACTTTCAACCTTCCCCTACTGAGCTGGTTCCCTACGTGAAAATAGAACATAAGGTGACAAAATCAGGTGATACTTATCCAGCATCAACCAGCTGATATCGACCTGGCCTTCACCGGAAACGAAAAGTTTCCGTTCCGGTAGAAAGAGCCGACAAAAGGATTCGGTAAGGTTAAGTACCGGAGCCACCTGTTCGTCTCTGACCTCCGGACGGGTGTGAAGGCGTCGGGACGCTGGCTCGACGTCGGTGGCGGCTCTAAACGCCCCGTGGGACGCTGCTCACGCAATTAACGCCGATCCCGGAGGATTGGCGACCGGGCACGTCGAATAAAACGTTGGGGGGTTGAGCGAGGTGAGTTTGACGATTGACAACAGAAGTTTTGAGAAACTAAAATACACGCTCACAGTGGTCCAAAAGCCCAATTTCCTGGCCGAAACCTCAAAAATCAAAATGAAAGTTTTATAATCCAAAAGATTAGGTCGATATATTCAATATTTGGTCGTGGGCACACACTCAAACTTGCCCGTTATCGCGCCACATGGGAAATGGCCCATGACCTGTTTCGTGCGCTTGACTAAAATTGTCATGAGAAACGCAGTTTTTTGTGAAAACGTTTGCGACAAAATGGAGGATGTTCCTGAATGTATGTAGAATATTATTCTTCACTGCGGGAATCATTACGTGCATTTTTGCAGATGTTATTAAGAATGAAATGTCGGCACTCAGAAGTGTTTTTTTTTCCATAATTTCTTTTATATCTGAAGAGAATTAGTTCAGCGAAGTAAAGAATAATGTTCCCCACACATATTGTGCTTGTAATAATTCTGCAATAATAAATTTTTCCTATTTATTTCGTAATAAATTTTTCCTATTCATTTTCGTAATCAGTGACCCAAAAAACATTTATAATATGAATTTCAGCACAAACGTATTATTTTTTGAAAATAATGTCCGCCATTTTGGATCCGCCATTATGAATTTAGATTTTTTTTTCATTTTCGTAATCAGCGACCCAAAAAACACTTATGAAATGAATTTCAGCGTAAACGTACTCTTTTTTGGAAAAAATGTCCGCCATTTAGGGTCCGCCATTTTGAATTTTGATTTTTTCTCCATTTTCGTAATCAGCGACCCAAAAAACACTTATGAATTTGAAAATTTGAGAAAAATCCATTAACCTTTGAGGTTTTGGCCAGGAAATTGGGCTTTTGGACCACTGTGCGCTGCAATAATGAGATGGTTATAAAATTCTACAGAAATTTAATCGAGACATCGAGACAATAGTGGAGAGTTTGGTAAATTTTTTAAAATTTCAAACAAACCAAACTAACATTTGGTAGTAACTTTAAGAAGCAGAACTTTTTGATGATTTCATTATTTCAACACGACCCAAAAAAAACAAAGCTCGAAAAAAAAACAACTACTTCCTTTAATGAGTCAAGAATGACACACGCTGAAAAAAATACATCATGGTTTTCAACCTAAAAAAATAATTTTTTTTATACTAAGAACACATGACAGAGTTGTCAGTGAAAATACTAATTCTAACATTAACTCACTTTTCTTCGCGTCTTTTTCTGTTCGAGTTTGTTGGTCTTTGTGTCCGAATGCACAGTCCAGAACAATTGGTCGTTTATTAAGCTAAATATTAATGAGTTTCGGCATTGGATGTGACGCAAAGTATTGCCTTTTATTGTCCTCGTTCTGTGCAGATTGGTTCATTCGGTTCATTATGCCTTATCTATGTAAGTACACATGTTTTTGCCATTTCTGGTGCTGCCTCGACCGCCTATAAATCCGCAGATATCGCGATTGTCTCAAAAACCGGTCCCCGGTTCGATAGATCACTTTTACCGATACACACAATACTGTGTCCTGCTTTGTGCAGTGTTGCCAACCCGTGGGATTTTTCTTCTCTTATTCTTTCAGAGGGGAAACTGTTGGGGTGGATTCCTCAATGCCCTGTTTGTAGTCACTTCAACATTGATTAACTTTGACAACAAAAACTGTACTTGGTGTGAAGATAACAAAGAGACTATTTTCAGATCCGGTCTTCAAGGTCACCTCAAATTAGATTAAATAATGGAGCATATAGGGTGGTTCTTAAAGACATGCTGATATTTGAAGGAAATGTTCTTTGACACATTAAAGGAAAAAACTTCCTATAAATGTATGTCCTAAAAGTCTCAACTCTTGAGATACAGGGTGATATAGATTATTAAACGGTTGGTACTGCGATATGAAGCAATTTTAATTTTATTATTTTAATCAAGAACAGAGCATCTGACCAGAAAAATATATTTTTTGGATTCTCATTCATATTGGAACGAATCTGATCTCTTGATTTGCTTTCAGTCGATACACAAACATTTTCACGCCGCATCAGATTTTCCAGGAATATACCCTGAAGTACAACGATTTTTATTTTTTTAATCGAAAACCATGCGTCAGACGAAGAAAGACCATGAGACTGATTCTGCTCAATAATGTATGAGGATCTCAAAAGTAATTTTTATTTTGGAAGTAAGCAGTGGCGTTGTATTTTTTTCTCCAAAAATATTCAATGCAAAACCCTTACGGATGCCACTGGTAAAGAAAATGAAAAATTTCGAACAGCACAAAATGCACCTTGATGCATAGAAGACATGTACACAATTTTTTCAAGATGTCTAAAATATTATCCCAGTTATTATTATAAAAAACTGTTTTTTTTTCAATATCATATCACCCTGTATCTTAAAAGTTAATACTTTCAGGACATACTTTTATAGGAAGTTCTTTTCCCTGAAATGTGTCAAAGAATAATCCCTTCAAATATAAGCATGTCTTCAAGGAACACTCTGTATACGCTTCTGAGAGCCTCCACATGGTGTTTCTCAGATTTTGCATGGTTTTCAAGCCATTCCAGACGAGTTTGTGGTCAATTTGGATGCATTTTTGCTGCCCTATCACGTTCCTATGGAACTCAAATGGGGTCCGATTTCGGTTTGGTGGTTTTCAAGTTCCGAAAGCAACTCCCTGTAGAATGACAACCTTGTATGATCTGCTGTAGACAGGCAATATATGACTTGTTTCGATTCGCGAATACATTGATGTCGGGAGAAGGGAAACTGGGCTTTGACGAATGTAAATTGAATATCGAACCTGAATGCATTATCGGGCCAATAGCATTCCCTTTGAGAGAGAAGTTGCTAGCTATTCCCACCCGAAGTTCGCCCTTATTCCCAATAGGAAGATGAAAAAGTAATGTAAATAGATTTCCATGTCTCATTTCCAAAGATAATCTTGGAAATACTTGTGACTCAATGCCTCTTGCAACTTTACAACAGTTTGAGACGTATACAAGGTGGCACCCTTGAAACGTACTGATGGGCATTTAAAAATAGGAAATTCAAAAAGGAGTGACGTAAATTTTCGAATGAGTTACTAGCCATGTAGTGAGGACATAATTATTTTGTAAATTTGAAGAAATGCAGCCTACATTCTCAACTCAACACAACCTCTTTTCAAAAATATTTCTCCTATGTTGTCTGCAAAGTTAAGAATTAATTTTAACTTCAAAATATGAGCAACTCAATGAATATGATTATTTTTGTGTAAAACCAATTGCTTTGGGTCAAAAACTATAGTTGGTATGTGAATTTATTGCTCCCTAATAATAATAATACAGGAACTTTATTGAACTGAAACAAATTCAATTCAACAGGCTATTGGCCGAAGTCCTTCTGCCTTATTGCTCCCTTATTTCTATTTATGAATAATTTTTAATTTTATTTCATTATTAACTTTCTTCGATAGGCTATATTGAGAATCACCTTTTGATTTATGGCAGTGAATATAGTCCTTTTCAACAGGACCATTTTTGCATATGTATACAGGGTGTTCCTTAAAGACATGATAATATTTGAGGGAGTTATTCTTTGGCACATTTTAAGAAAATAACTTCCTATGAACGTATGTCCTAAAAGTCCAAACGGTTGGTACTGCGATATGAAGCAATTTTAATTTAATTATTTCAAGAACAGAGCATCTGACAAGAAAAATATATTCTGTGGATTCTCAGTCATTTTGGAACAAATCTGATCTCTTAATTTGCTTTCAGTCGATGCACCAACATTTTCACGACGCATCACATTTGAGGAATGGACACTGAAGTACAACGATTTTTATTTTTTTAAGCGAAAACCAAGCATCAGACAAATCCATGAGACTAATTCTGCTCAATAATGAATGAGGATCTCAAAAGTAATTTTTATTTTGGAAGTAAGCAGTGGCGTAGTATTTTTTCTCCAAAAATATTCAATGCAAAACCTGTACGGACGCAACTGGTGGAGAAAATAAAAAATTCCGTATAGCACAATATGCACCTTGATGCATAGAAGACATGTACCAAATTTTTCAAAGATGTCTAAAATATTATCTCAGTTATTATTAAAAAACTGATTTTTTCACAAAAGAATCACCCCTTCGAATATTATCATGTCTTTGAGGAACACCCTGTTGTGAAATGGCTTATTGAATAAATATATTACCATTATTATTATTACTATTATTGTTTTAACGAAAATCCAATCCCCAAACACCAAACTGGATATTCTGGAATTCAATTACTGATTCAAATAACACAGTTATTAAGAAAATCAAGCACCCCACAAGAGAACGGATTAGTTTCCAGAAATTATTCTATAATTAAATACAAACAAACTTCCTAGACATTTCGAAAATTCAATAATGAACCGTTTCGATGCTCTCAATGTTATTCTTCATTTTCTTGTACGAAAGTTTCCATTGCTAATGAAAGCACTTCTCGTGAAATGATTGAATTTGCTTGGTTTTCCATCCGAATCGGCTCAGCGGAAGAGTCGTTGTGTTTCCGTTTCCAACCGGAAAAGCGTGGAAAACCAGGAAGACACGCGTGAAGGAAGAAAAATGCGATATACCCAAGCTTGGAACACGTTCAATTGATGTTGATGATCGTTTGAATATCTGCACTGATTACTCAAATCCAGGTATAGTCTTTACAATATCAATTGCAGAATATAAAAACTCATTCCGAACCCTTGCCGACAATTTTGTTTGATCTGCCATAGGCGGGGATACCTTATTTTATGAATTTATTATTTTTATAAATACGTTCAAAATCATATGCGAGAAAGTTTTCCTTAAAAGGCAATCGAATCATTATTACTCCGTTGTTTAGCACTCAATCATTTTCATTCGCCCACGGTCTACAAAACGCCATATTTCGATTTATTTAATAAATTTTTTTAATTCAACACACCACACTACACCACTGATATCCAGACAATCCAATCTGTTAAGTAAAAAAGATGATTTATAGCTTCCGAGCGTCCATAACCCTTCGACCAATCAAGTGCCAATGCTTGCCTGATTCACTGTTTTCATTGGTCGAAAGGGATGTTGACACATTTAACTCGAGTCCACGTTGACCCTGGCGGCTTCTTTGACTTCGTACGAGTACTAATCATTATTTTTGTTTCTTAATTTTGGCGTGAGTGCCATGCGTTTATATAGAGCGTATATTGAATATTGATTACTCCTCGCATAACTGTGTTCTGCAATTGATATTGGAAAGACTATACTCAATTCAGGGGGTTATTTAAAGTGAATAGCTCCTATTTTGTTGATTACGTCACAAAAAACAATTGAAACATCTATTCATGCCTAGTTCTGAACAAAATGGCAGTTTGTCAAAACGCATGCCCCATAAAAATCTAGTGACACTATTGACACTAAACAATTGACATCTACTCACGCAATTATATTGTCGGTATGGTTTTACGGTGTACGATTACACGCAACTATTTGCGGTGTGCGGATATACTCCACAGCCATCCATGATTTATCGCAGCCATGGGCGTACTTAGCGAAAAGCTACGGCTATTAAATAATTGGAAACGCTACTACAAGAAAGACATGTGGGAAATATAGTTGTGAGAGGGTCAATCATGAGAATGAGAGGTTTGTTATGTACAGGGTGGGCAAATTTCGATGTTTGTATGCGAAGAAATGGAGCTCGCATCCTCGATTTCTTTTTTAGAGTCAAGTTTACTAGTGAAAACAATCACTGGCTATCGTATTTTGTTTTGGAGTTGTGAACAAAAGCTCGCTTACGAAAAAATTGCAAGTAACAATTTGAAAAAATAAAAATTTGTCAATTCTAGTTACGCCAATGGACACATATGCGCTTTTTTTTTCATCCACTGACGAGAACATACTATGAGATTTTGTGAGATCGAAGATACAGGGTGTTTTTTGGGACTCAAAAATAGGTTGAATTTATGTTGATCTAAACCTGGATTTTCACAACGATTTATAAGGCAGTAGCTTTAGTATAAGTAAGAGAACGAGCTTATCAATTATCTAAGAACTATACTGAGTATTTAGGTAATTATGGCCTTAAAAAAAAAGGAATTGAATTGATTTAAAGCTGGACTATTAGTCGAGCATGATACGTCGAAGTCTGAGGGCGTCGGATCGAATAAAAAAAATAAAAGAATAAAAAATAAATATACTTTGAAGATAAACTCAAAAATAATAATAAATCTAAAACTGAATTTTTTTGTGAAAAAAGTAGGGTGCTACAAAGATCAGTTTTTATATAGCGTCCCATACTTTTTTTACAAATAACAATATTTTTCTCTTTTTCTCTTTAATTAATTTATTTATATTAATAATAATTTCCGCTTTTTCATTTCATCATTGAAACGTGTTCTTTATTTTTCTCAAACTATACAGGGTCTCATTTTTTATTTTCTGCATTTACTATCAGAAAAAAAGTAGAATCAAAGATTTAGAATTGTTAATAATTTTTTTTTATTATTATTTTCATCCGATACTGTTATTTTTTTGTTTTGCAATTAATCAACCCTTCCCAATTGGGTTCCAAATTGTTTGAATTTGGTTACTGAGTTATTCCAACAAACCTAGTTTTTCAACGACTTGTGATGAAATATCGAAGAAAAAAACAAAAAATAACGAATTACTCAAGACGGGTGAAACTTTTGACAGATAGGGATTCGCTCCAAACAATTTGGCATCGTTGTGAAGTGAACGATGCCAAATCCTTACAATCGTTTGTTCATATACGAATTGTTCTTTTATTGCGATTTTTAAAATTGTTCTTTTGAGAGCTTAATATCATCGTATTCTCATCAAAATGTCGAGAGGATTGAGTGGAGATGCCCATAAAATGGTTGCATCTTTATTAGAACATTTCAAACACGAAATTGATGACAGGAGCCCCCCTTACTTTCATTGGATTATATTCGGAAGGTGAGTAAAGAATCTTCTATTCACCACGATCTTGCAATGGTTCAATAATTTTTATGAAATATGATTATATACCCAAGTTTTAATTCGGAGCATCGCTGAAAAAGTGAAAAACACTGCTAAATCTGGCGACGCGTCACGGGTATCAACCCAGCTGAAATAGACTATAGAGAGCCAGTGTGACGTTTCTGTCAATTTCTAAGAAAAAAAAAATCGAGTAGCGGTCTGTGTTACTCTTCATCTTGATGTCAATATTTCATACTCTCCTTACAACAGAGACCATAAAAACATTGTCGACCGATTCCCGAACCGAAATCTCAACCTTCCACTCGCAAAACCAAAACGCAAAAAACCTCATATTATTTATGTAACATTGCGAAAAGTACAATGGGCTTTTGAAGCTGTCTCGTTCCTGAATTAAATAGCTTTCATGGTGGTCACGCCACGTCTCGAAAGACTGCTTCTCTTCCAGTCTGTATCATCCACTTCTGCGAGAGGTCATGTTAATGCCGTTTATAATGAGGCTGTCACTGTCATTTTCTTCGGTATTTATTCGCTGGGAACCTCTCGGGTGGTAGCTTTCCTCCTTCATGCCTTATGGTTTCGTGAACTTCGATATACAGGGTGTCAATTTGGAAACTTCCAATGCAAATATCTCGGGAACTAAAAAAGTTGGGGAAGCGCGATTTGGTGGGAATTTTATTCAGCCAAGGGGGACTAGAACAACTATATTTTGGTTATGGGGTGAGTTACCCTTTGGGCCTGATCGACCACACCCCCAAAATTCCAAATGGCAACCCCCCTTTGTGACACCTCAAGTTAAAGCTCTTTTGGAGTAGAATTCACCTGAACAAAAATCCTTCCTGAATTTTTTCAGGGTTAAAAAATAAAATCTGCTTTATAAAGTGCTATTTTATTCAATTAGACGCTCAGAATGCTCTCCCTTTTGGGCTGAACAAAAGTATGATATACAGGGCGATTCACATAAGAACCGACATAGAGCAGGGGCATGTAGGGGGTCCCAAAATATGGCAATTTAACGCAACTTACCTCTATACCAAGTTGCTTCCCTAAGGAGTTATAGGCTTTGAAAGTGGAGTTATAAATTATCTGTAATTACTTTAAGTATTTTGTTACGTATCTAAATAATAATTTGCCAGCCAATTTCTACTGATCACATTAAATGACCTACTTTCTTGTTTGACGTTTATTTTCATAGCCAACTTTTGAATTTTCGATGATTTTAAATAACACACCTAGAGCGCGCGTTTTAAGTTATTCGAGTTTTTGATGAAAATGATGAGGTTTTTCGAAATATTACTGGAGTAAGAAAAGTTTTAGAATTGAATTGCCCACAAAACAAAGCAAAGATTTTTAGAATCCATCAAGGGTTAACAAAATTCTGTTGAATATTGATGATGCGCCACCTGGTATACCCCCTTTACAAATTTCAATTAAACTCTAGTTACTGTCAAGTAACGCCCTGAATACATCCACAAAGTATACCAAATTTGGTTTCTTCAAGTTCAAGAATAACGGATATATTGATTTATTTCCAAATTTATAACTCCACTTTCAAAGCCTACAACTTCTTAGGGAAGAAACTTGGTATAGAGGTAAGTTGCGTTAAATTGCCATATTTTGGGACCCCCTACATGCCCCTGCTCTATGTCGGTTCTTATGTGAATCACCCTGTATTTTCAAATTAATTTCTGACACTTTGCTAAAATACAACCTGCTTCACTCGACGAAGTTTCTCAAAATAGAGTACATTGACATTTCCTTCGAGTTTACTCCACAAAAAATAATCGTTTCAATACAAAGTGTTTTATTTTCATTTTCAAGGTGACCCAATGGAAACCTTCCACCACACTATACTGGGTCGCCAATTCAGCATGGCATATTTTCTTCTCAGTTATCGCTGATCTAGAGGAACATCCCCCCTTTATCAATCAGTCGAATCTTGCACTCAATCAGCTGATTCGATCATCACCGGTGAAACAGACGATGGTCGGTTTCAAATTTCTCGGAATAATTTCAGACTTTTCTATGGGTGTAATAGGATGTTGGGATGTTATTCAACCGGACGTTTTATCAGATCGAAGCTTGAACTGCTGTCAAGCGACTCCTTGACATAAAAAAAGGAAGGAACATTGCGGCGATGCCATGATTTATAGTGGACATAAAACTACAATCGATTATTACTTTATAATGAATTGATGCGAAGATTAAATTAATTGTAGGATTACCAAAAGGGTCGAGAGGAAATGGAAAAGTTATCATCTGTGTAGCCTATAAAGTGTTTTCATATCAAGAATATTCAATGTGGTTGTTGATTTTAGACCATACAATAAGTTTGAATTCAGGTACGTTGTTGACGAAATTCGCGCCATTGGAAGCCACGCCTTTTCACCAATAAAATAACCTAATTGACCCATCTTGTTCAGTCTATCATCCTTGGTATATTTTCTCAGCAATCCATCATGAATGAAAATCTCTTGGAATTCTTGCAAATCAAAATTAAACATGTTATAGTGCTATAGAAAAAGCACATGGATTACATCCAGGGGATTAAAGTAATTACCGGAGCTGATTCTCGATTTTTATGCTCCACTGATCTCGAATAAATATTCCACAAGATCGTGCACAATAACTTACAAAACTCGTACCAATAAATTGGTCATCTCGAATGGCAAGCAAGTCTAAGCTGAAGTCGATTTACACGGAAATTTTATATTGAATCGCGTACTGCAAAGTTTAGTGACTTCAGAGTGAGCTTAAATCCTTTGTTGAAACAAAACTATTGTAGTCTCGACTTTTGTTTTATTCAGAACCAGTTTTGCGATCGGATTTCTTCTCCGGGGAAGTATTTCAGTATTGGGTATTATCGTCGGGGGCTTCTAGTGAAATTGACCTAAAAATGATACGCCGTAGCGTCTCGATGGCGAATGGGGTGGATTCTGGAAGTTTGGGGGAAGGTGAACTATGAAATATCTATCCAAAAAGGGCATTGGAAATGGAACAACTTTTGCTTCAAATGGAATTGCTTGGGATGTTCCTGAAAATTATACAATCCAGAAGTTCGAAAAATACATGCGAATTAAATTGATTCGCATATTTTACAGGGAGTTCCTCGTATAAGGAGAACTAGGAGTAGCATGATTATGGAAATGTTCAAATACACTTAAGAAGATATGGAGAATCCAGCTGAAATATTTTGATTATTGTGGCACTTCCCGTTTTTCCGGAAGTGACGCCATCTTTGTTATTTCAAATGAAATACCCCGTATTTTTTATGATTTTTGAATTCCTCTTGTGATTTCAATCCGATTTCATGCATTATACCCTCTATCTAAAATGGACCGTTTCTGAGTTATTCAGATTTTTCTGAAAAAAATTGACAGATGCAGGTCATCAAACAGATAGCATTTTTATGTGGACGCTAATTTTTTCAGATATGCATCAATCGATCCATGGATAATGAAGGTTGAACGAACATTTTGCACCAATCACATTTCCTAAAGTATTCACAGGGTGTTGGAAAAAATCGGTTCAAAGAAACAATACAAAACTCTTCTTCTCTCACTTTCCCATACTCAAAATTCATTAATCCTCTGTATATTTAATTATTTTTAGTGGTTTTCTCAGTACCAAATGGAGAGACTGTCTGTTTTCGAGTAATTTCAAAGCAAAATGAATTTGCATTTTGATAAGATTTCAGGCGATTCCCAGCTATATTTGCTCTTGGGATCCATCGTGAGTTTCATTTTCTATTTTCACATATTCCTGGAAGATGATGTTGCATAAAATTTGCATGGAGACTTCATAAAATCAACCAGTTAATTCTCCTAGAATCCATACTTCTCCAATCAAGATACAAAAGTGACGAATTATCTATAGATGTAGAATTTCTCCAATAGAAACTATATAAAATACGTGAGAATGAAAAATAGAATGATTCATGATGATGAAATCTGAAGTCGAATTGAATCGAAGAATTCGTTCCAGTCCTCAACGCCATGATAGCATTCCCAAGAATAATTTGACAGCTCCGAAGAAAATTCCATTCCTCGTCGAAATGACGTTGCGAAAGAGACCAACAAAGAACTCATTCAGGATCAAAGGAAAGGTCCTTTCCTGAAGGAAAAGGAAGAGGATGTAGGAAATTTCGTGAATTAGATTTGGCTGAATTTTGTTTGTAGGCCAAAGTGGAGAAGCGCAATGATATTGCCTCAAATTGTATTTTTCTTTAAGAAAACGTCTTCTCATTGGTCCTCTTTGGCCACTTGGAGGTGTCTACTTCTACAGGGTGAGCAACATCTCCACTGGAAAGCTTCCGACAAGGGAATAATCACTAACACGAAGAAATTAAGTCTCGCATCGATTTCCACGACACCTGAATGAACTTGGAACCTAGACTAGCCTAGGCTACGCATCCCAATCACTTTTAATCACCACGAAGCACCGATGCCGCGTTTTTTGCGAGCCGCGAACTTGCCTCGGTCGATTCTCGGTGCGTGATTGAACGGTTCGTTACTGATTGAGAGCCGCGTGAGCAGAAAGGCGATTAGCGAATCATGAAAACAAAGCTACAAATTCTGTCGGCAGGATGACAGTGACAGGACATCTTTATCAGCTGAACGAGCGCACGGCATGATGGAGGCGAGTCGATCGAGTTTTTTACGACACGCCGATACTGCGAAAGTACGAGCCGATATACGTTTCCGTGGACTTACTCGGTAAGTGAGTGAGTGAGTGATTAATCAGTGGATTTTTTTATGATTCTTCTTGGTACGGTATTGCTTGAGTTCATAACCAGAGTTATAAGATGCTGGAAGAGAAGAATAGAAGAAGAGAAGAAAAGAAAAAGAGAAAGAGAGAAAGACAGGAAAAGAGAAAAAGATGGGAAGAGAACAAGAGAACAAGATAAGAAGAGAACAAGAAAAGAAGAGGACAAGAATACAGAAGAAAAAGAGAAAAAAGAAGAAGAGAACAAGATAAGAAGAGAACAAGAGAACAAGATAAGAAGAGAACAAGAGAACAAGATAAGAAGAGAACAAGAGAACAAGAGAGGAAGAGGAAAAGAGTACGAGAGAAAAAGAGAAGAAGAGAAAAAGAGAAGAAAAGAAGAAGAGAACAAGAGAACAAGATAAGAAGAGAAGAAAAAAGAAGAGGACAAGATAAGAAGAGAAGAAGAGAAACATAGAAACAGAGAAGAAAAGAACAAGAACACAAAAGAAAAGAAGAAGAGAACAAAAGAACAAGATGAGAAGAGAACTAAGAGAACAAGATAAGAAGAGAAAAAGAGAACAAGAACACAAGACAAAAAGAGAAAAAAGAAGAAGAGAACAAGATAAGAAGAGAAGAAGAGAAGAGAAAAAGAGAAGAAAAGGACAAGAACACAAGATAAAAAAGAAGAAGAGGACAGTAACATGAAATTGAAAATTATAGACGTATCACCGGTCTATATTGTCCATTTTATCATAACCAGTTTCAGGTCGTTAAATATTTATACCATATGTGACATAATATTACCATCGGATAGTCGTTAAGCAGGCTTTGTAACAAGAGAAGATCGTTTGTTACATATTCTATATGCGGTTATCATCGCAGCAATTCCATATTGCGAGGTTCAGTAATCTTCACTCGCAAATGTGATTCATAAACCTCAAATTCATGAGGTTAATATAGAGTTATTGTCGAATTCGATAAAATTATTGTTCGACTATGACTTCGTCCAGTCCAAACGATCTTCAAATAGTAGATCAACTCGATGAATCAAACTCTATCCATCACAATTTCTGGTGAAAGAAAACATCAATAAAACACTATGAAAACATAAAATATTCTTTTATTTCACTCTCACTTTCACAAATATAAAAAAAAACAGTTATTTATAGTCAACAGTTATCAAATTTTGGTGTATACAGGGTGTTCCATAAATGCACGGCAATATTTCAGGTACATATTCTCTGGTACGAAATAGGAAAAAAGTTCCTATGAACATGTGTCCGATCTCGATTATTAGCAGAATTACAGGGTGTTGAAAGTTTAAAAAAATTAGGTTTTTATTTTATTGTGCTCGATCTACTGCAGATAGAGCTCTCAAATTTTGTATGAGTATCAAGCAATAGGTGCTGCTTAATATGAAAGTGAATTTTTCCCAAATACCATACAGGGTGTTGCATTTTCCGAGGTCTCGACCCATAAAAGCATTGAGAAAAATTTGCTCGTACGCCACTGGTGAATTCTCATATTTTTATCAAGTTCTTCAACTCATTACCTAAATTTTCTCCCTCTTGACTTTTGGTCGAATTCCGTTGAGTTTCCTCGCAAATTAATTAATTTATAAATTGACTCAAAGTTACATACTCTGAAATGTTTATACTATTTCGATATATTAATCGAAGCATCAAAATTAAATAGAAAGGAAATTCATTAACACATGTTTAGAGGAATTGTTCAGTGGCCTCCGTTTTGTTGAAATGCAACATTTAGCACGACAAATCCATGATTCCTTGGCACTTCGACTCAACACCCTGTAACTCCGCTAATAATCGAGATCGGACACACGCTCATAGAAACTTTTTTCCTTATTTCGTACCAGAAAATACGTACGGTGCAATTCTGGAAGACGCTGTACATTTATTTATGCATCGAAAACACTTTTCGAAACAATTGGAATGATAAACATAACCTAACTTAGTTCCGGAGTATCTTTGAGAAAAACAACTTCAATGCGGCCAAAATTTATATCACACCCAGTGTAATAAGTCATTATCCTCCCCACGTGAATAGAAAAGCAATATTCCATCTAACAAGTAGAACAACAGGGGACGTGTAGATCAGATCGAATTCGGACAACACAATCCACATTGTCGCTGATCGTACTTCGGATTCATCAGTCCTAGGAAGTTAACAATGAACACGAAACCACCTGTTGGATAGGGTCTGGAAGGTCTACCGATATGTGGAATTACGACAGCCGAACGGTCGAGTCTCTCGACGATCGTGGACGCCACTTTATAGTACGGGTGATAGTGTGATAAAATATTCAGTGCGGATGATAAGTTACAACTTTCATTTCAAACTTGGTGCTTTTTTGGCGAGATTGGATTATCACCCCTCCCACCTCTTTCCTTCATAGCTACCTCCCCCCCCATTTTTTTTATAAATCGTTGGAAAAGCTCTAGAAAATGGAATTCGCAAATTATAATTTTAGACTCTTTTATTTATGAAAATACAAATAAAAATGATTAAACCAATGATATTGCATTGAATCTTCGAAGATAAATGAACTGGACAAATTATTTTGAATGACAACTCGAATTGGGAAGTGAATGGGGAAAAATTCAATTTTTGAGCAGAATTTCTAAAAATGAATTCGTCTCTAAGGTGTCTAAGAGGCGCTGAAAACGGTGGTGAAATCCGTTTTTTGACATCTGGTATAGTTTTCGAGATATTTCATGTTGAAAATTTCAAAAAACCCCAAAAAGTCGCAAAAACTCACGGAAATCCCCAAAATAACTCATTTCCTCAACGAAAAAACCCATGAAGAGTCCATGTCGATGCTTTGGGAGCCTCCATACGAAAATTGGAGACTACGACGACTTTGATTTTTGAAAAAATTCAAAAAGAGGCGCTGAAAACGGTGGTGAAATCCGTTTTCTGATATCTAGTATAGTTTTCGAGATATTTCATGTTGAAAATTCCGAAAAAAAACCAAAAAGTCGCAAAAACCACCAAAAACTACCAAAATTCCCCCGATGTTCAACGAAAAAACACATGAATAGTCCATGTCGATGGTCTGGGAGCCTCCATACGAACATTGAAGACTCTACGACGACTTGGCTTTTTGAGAAAATCCAGAGGGGTACCCTTTGGTATATTTTCAAGCAAAATTTCAAAAAATAAATTCTTCAAGTCTGCCCTCTCTTTCTTCAACTACTAGTTCTTCAAGGTCGAGAAAAAACTGTTTCACAATCCAAGTAAAAATAATCACCAAAAAAATTCCCTTTGCCTTCATATACAAGACCGACTTTTCAAAACCATCTCCCGTACTAAGAGGTGAAAAACACTTGACGGGAAGCTAATTCACCGCCTTCTTGACACGGCAACATCCCCGACCCGGCCGTAATCCAGACATCCCGACTCCACAACGCTACACCGATAACGAGCATCAACCGGAGTCCGGAGTTGTAAAATTCCGGGGCGCGTAAATGGGCCGGCACGCCACGCGAAGCGTTGTTACGTCCACCGGCATTCTGTCCGTATCAGTCAGCTGATTTTCCACTTTAATCGCCGCAGCGTTTATTACCACGAAGCCGGAGCCAATGTGATACTCGAAAGTTGTCGAAGAACGTGCCACCTGTTGCAGGTACAGGCGTGAAAACATCGCCGCGTGTTTGGATCCAGCGCATGTGCCTGAGACTGAAAGAATTTTTTTTTTATTTTACTAAAGGAGTCCAAAGGACAAAACGTCAGAAATTTGTTACACAGGCCAATGAAGTAGGGTCAAACAATGCTACCTGGTTGACAAGATTCCAACCCTTGTAGTGATTCAAATCAAACAAATGAAATAAATTCTCAGTCAGTAAAGATGTCACTATCGCTCGGACCTCGTCCAGAAAATTCAAAAAAATAATTCACAAAATGGCGTCCACTCAGAAAAAAACATTTTTAACCCCTGTTTTTCGACCTTTAGGAATTTTTTAATAATACTTGGAATTGAAATTTTCCGAAATACAAATTTCAGGCGATGAAAAGATGTATAAAGAATCGATTCCTTATGTATGTGAAGAAAATTCAAAAGAAAGAAAAGTCTAAAATTCGTCAAATGACAGGCCGGTGAAGTCGCCAGTCAAACGGTGCTCCCTGGTTGACATGATTACAACCCTTGTAGTGATTCAAATCAAACAAATGAAAGAAATTCTCAATCAGTAAAGATGTCGCTATCGCTTGGACCTCGGCCAGAAAATTGAAAAAAATAATTCACAAAATGGCGTCCACTCAGAAAAAAACATTTTTTAACCCTTGTTTTTCGACCTTTTCGAATTTTTTTAAAATAGTTGGGATCGAAACTTCTCAAAATCCAAAGTCCAGGCAATAGAGAAATGTATAAAGTAGATTTTCACAAAATATCAAATGAATCCGACAGATAGAACTTGAGATATCGTCAACCACCTCAAAGAAAGGGGGTTTTGAGAAAAACGCATTTGAAGTTTGATCCACTGTATCTCCCAAAATGATTAAAATTTTGAAAAATCCACTTTGGAGCATATTTTCGAAAGACTGAACTTTGAAAAAAAGTTTTTTTGGATTGTCTAGACCAGAATATCCCCTTGAATTAAATTATCTTAGCTGCAATAGTGTCAGGCTGCAAGCCCCATAATCTACAACTTCATCACCATGCAGAGCCCTATTTTTTTTTAATGAAAACATTGCCGTTCCTGTTGGTGAAATTCGGTATAAAACGAAAATAAATTCAATTTTATGAAGCAAGCACGACCGTAGAAACGAAACAAGAACACACACACACGTATAAATTACTTTTTAATATAACAGCACCATGAATCATTGCCGGAAAGCGTTGAATTTTTCAGGATGGAAATTTGCAAATTCAATGCATCACTCACACTGAATTTTAATTGCGAATTTCACGATCATATTTCTTCGGTATTCGCACAGTGCCAGTGACGAGAAGAAAACGAGTAATAGTGAGTGGGCAGATGAATAATTTGTATGTTTATTGGAAGGTTCACTAGTGAGATAATAATTAATTATATATGCTTGCAACGTGTGATCATCTGTATAAGTCAGCTGATCAACTAGAGATCTAGAAGAATGATAGAATTGAATTATACTCAACAGGAAATTGATTAGAATACATTTCTCATTGATATTCGATTCAAAGAACCCGTTTGATGATCCATTGTGATGAAAAACAGGAACGACAACTGACAACTGACTATTTCTTTCATCTGTCAAATATCTGTCATTAACCAATCACACTTTGAATAACAATCGACCAATAAATATAGTATGAGTTGTTGTTATTGTCAAGATATACATTTTTCTGAATCCAATTCAGTGAAACACCAAGTATAATTATATTCCGAATTCAATTCAATTGTTATTATAAACAAAACAATTCTTTTTACAAGTCCATGATGAATGTAGGTCAGTAAATTTGCTGATGTTGCTGATCTATAATCATTTAGGGGGTCAGAAGATTTGACTAAAGTCATTGAAGACAAGGTCTTGAATTATTCTTGAGTCCTGAATTAGTCTTGAATTAGTCTGGGGTTAGTTTTGGGATAGTCTAATGATACAATTTTTCTTGATTGCCCCTAAGTCATCCTGGAGACTGGGTTTCCAGCATTTCTTTGTACGTATCATTTCCTGAGTACGACCCAAGCGACAGGGTGATCCCCAAAAACACCCCCTGTACGCAACATTATGATCATTTTGTCATTTGACACTCCTCTAAGGGCATAAGGAAGGCAAATGATTGTTTTTCCTGGGTTGTTATAACTGTTTGAAACGGTGGTGAACCCTTTGGTATATTTTCGAGCAAAATTTCAAAAAATTAATCTGCCTGAAAACTCGTCTATAAGGTGTCTAAGTTTTTTGAAATCTAGTAAAGTTTTCGAGATATTTCATGTTGGAAAGTCCCAAAAAACCTCAAAAAGACGCGAAAACTCACGAAAATCCCCGAAAATACCCATTTTCTCAACGGAAAAACCCATGAATAGTCCATTTTAATGCTCTAGCAGTCTCCATATGAACATTGAAGACTCTACGACGACTTTGATTCTTGAAATTATCCAAAGGGGGTCCCCTTTGGTATATTTTCGAGCAAAATTTCCAAAAAAAAAAAACCAAAAAGTCTAAAAAAACCCACGACCGTGTCATTTGTCAATCATTTCCAAATATTCATGTGAACATCAAGTGAAATCTTCGACTTGTGACGAAGCGGTTGACGTGGCAACACTGGCAGCTCCCAGCGGCGTTTTCAACGTGCGCCGCCAGCGATTCTCGAGGGGTGGCAGTGCCGCCTCCGCCGCCACCGATGAAAGCCGATCGGGAATCTCCGAGGACTACACTTTACAACGACGCGTCATTTTATAGTACGGGAGATGAAGATTGAAAACGATCGATTCCTATAGATTGTTATTATTAGTATTATTATCATTATTTCTATATTATTTTATTATTATTATTATTGTTGTTATTATTATTATTGTTGTTATCATCATTATTATTATTGTCATCATTATCTATTATTATATTATTATAATTATTGTTTCTCATAAATTTCAAGCCTTAATTAGGTTTATTCATATTAATTTGAACTCAAAAAAATGATTAATACAATAGATCAACATTTCACAATATCACAATTGATAACAAAGAGTTAAATTGTATTATTAGTAATAAGATATCAAAATTCATTGTCGATCAAAACAAGCATTATCATAATTATCATCATCATTATTATTATCAACATTATTTTCAATATTTTTTTTATTATTTCATTAATTTCAATGCGTCGACTGTTGATGGTCATTAGCCTTAACTAAGTTCATTCTTATCAATTTTTACTGTCAAATATATATGATAAATATGGCATTATTATTATTATAATTATTATTATAATTATTATGATTGTCATTATTATTTTTATTTTCATTTCTCATTATTATTTTTATATTATCTAATGAAGAGACTGTAGCTTGAGAATCACTAATTCGTTCAACGAACATTTGGTCGTGCCAGAGTATTCCAAACTCGTCAGCAGCTAGTCAGAACAAATCACGGATTTCTTGGAGACTCTCCTGATGAACATCCGCATTTTTTTAAAATGTTGTCATTGTTTCTTGTCACTTAATTCCAACTTAAAAACGTTCTGAACCTTGGATTGTTGAGATTCCTATGATGTCTGATCCATAATCAGAAATAGTCACTGACGAATCCGTTATTGTATTCTCGTATATTCATGGCACCACAGTTAATGGAATAAAGTGACAAGACCGAATGATTGATGACGTTTATCGAAGTTATCGCAATATTCTTCGCGTTGTTCCTGTCAGTACTTTCGTACTAGATCTAGTACTTTTTGATGAGACCAAGTACCTCAGTACGGTTTTGGGAAAATCTAATAAAATCTAGTACTTTTTAGACAAAAGCAATCACGAACGATTTTCAACCACAGAACATCAAATAAGTTCAGTTGTTTCCCTTTTCCTTATTACTGGTGTTGTGATTGGTGATTTCAGTGATTTGACTGATTTGTGACAATTAAGTCACTTTTTACTTTTGAGTGCTATCGCTCAGGCTATTACTTACACGCTACAGTCCATATAAGCCTATTTTACGCCCTTGATACATAAATAACTATTATTTTCATCAAGAATCAGAATTTTATTTGTAACCTATAAATTTCATATTATATATATGAACATATCAAATACTTCCTACTTCCTAGCCACAGGAACTCATAATATTATATATCTTACGTACGTAGTTCTGTTTTCGTAGCTCCTTAAAATGAGGAATATGGTCAAGGTCAAGATCTAGTACTTTTTACTATAAATTTAGTACTTTTTATGAAGACAATCTAGTACGAAAATTTTCACCCTAGGAACAACGCTTCTTGTACTGCTCCGCATATATTCTTACAGATTCTGACAACGTTACCTTTCTCTTATTCGTCATAAAATGTATCGTACGATCTCCAGTCGAATCGATCCTGTGTCGCGGTGTTGCCAGCTCGTCCGCATTCCACGACACCCCTCAGACCCGGCAACGCCGACCGCAAACATTGATTCTTTCCATTATAAATAGTACGCAAAAAAATGCGTTCCGATATATCATCTCCCCCAGACATGCTTTGTGGCCCGGAAATTTCGTTTTATAACTTTTATAGCGGGACTGCTTGATAATTTCATTTTCCGTGCACAATCGCATTCGCACGTCGTCGAAAAAGTCGACCCGAAAAAGCTGGCCAGTTTTTCGCGACCCGTTAATTAAATTTTTCGGATGTTTGCTCAGAAAATTCGACGAATGTGGCTTTGATGAGGAAGTGGGATTGATGAATGCTTTTGTCCCGGACTATTTCTCATCGAATATTTATTTGGACGGGAAGAACGTTGGTTGTTTGCAATAATTTTCGTGACGATGCGAATACACAGTGGCGCAGAATAAAGCTCCTACGCTTCTAAAGAGCTACTTCGATTTTCTCGTTTACTTGTGCATTTTTGGCGTTCTCATATTTTTGATGACGTCATCACTGTTTGAGTTATGAAGACATTATATTTTTTTTAATGGCATTACAATATTTCAATAATACCTTTGAAAAGACAGCATTTCTCTGTGTATGGTTGTAATATTTTTTCTTATGTACAGGGTGGGCCAAAGTGGACATGTTTTCCGAAAAGTTGCTGTAACTCAGAAACGGTTATAGATATCGATGTACAGTTTTCACCATGAAATTTGTCATAAAAATTGACCCTCAGACACTGCCACCAATTTTCATCTATCTAGTTCAGAAACAGGACTTTTGCCTTCAAAATTGGCCCACCCTGTACATGTTGGAGAAATAAAAGATATTTCATTGATAATAATGTCATTTGAAAAACAGGACTGAATAAACCTATGAGCTATTGAAATAAGTGCTCAGATTGTAGGCCATTTGCTTCTTGACAATATACAAGGCGATGTTGGAACTCCTGTAAAATATTATTAAGGGTATCAGCGTTGATTGAATTGATTTCGGTCCTAATTTAGTTTATCCATATTGAAAGCTCTGTTAACGTAAACTTTCGATTTGAGGTATCCCCACAAAAAAATCTAGTGAGGTTAGATCGGGAGATCTAGCTGGCCACTCTGAAAATCCTCATTTGCTAATTGGGAAAAATACTATTGCCATTTTATCGAGAAATCTAGATCACATGATACAATATTTTACAATAAATCTGGTATTCTTCGAGATGAATCAATAAAAAATGCTGCAGATGCTGTGAGAGATCTGCTCTCTATATTCTTACTATAAATATGAGCTGAGAAAAATGTTGTTCTCCCTTGAATATTCCAATAACAATCGGAGAATTTCAAATATCTCTTTTATTAGAATTTCTCTTCAATAATCAATCGCCCGGTGATATTGAGGCTGATAATATATGGATGAATTCTTGTGAAATCCGCAGTCGATCCCATCGGAACCTACTGAATTCGTTGGAATAAATTGGTCATAGGACTTTGTCGGATTCCAAAGGAATGAAAAATTTGTTTCGTGAATTTTAATATTCACATTATTCCATTCTCTTTTAACCCCTCATCCCACCACTTCAATTTACATCAATCTTTATTCTCCGCGCTTATTCAACGAGACTCAAGTTTAAATTACTTCTTCAAATTTATTTCATTCGACAATGAAAAATTATTTAGGTTATTTGAATTCATTTCGAAGAAGAATCAGTAATACCGATCGTTCAATTCTTTGATAAGCTATTTTATTTCGAAATTTATTGTCAGAATTTGAATACTGAAATCTTTTGTAAATTACAGTTATTAAAAGTGGAGACAAATACACTGAATTTTTTTTCGATTGTTTCCAAAAAATCGAGCATTCCACTGTGCACTATTTTTTTTTTTAATAAATATTCATCATACTCATATTACTCGGTAATACTGAGTGATCAATCATACTTCCCATGACATACACAAACTCATTTAAACAATATAAATGATGTAGCCTTCATAAATTCCAGCACGTATTCTCTAAAGAATCAGTTAAATTACTTTGTTGAATTATCGCAAACCCATTTAGATTAGAGGGGTAGCTATCTGCAACCCCAACCCTTGAGTCAATTTATATCAGGAGGGATTTTCCCTTTCTGTCATTTCATATTGCTTTATGAAACGACTTAATCTGAAATGAACACGAGTTGTACAGGAGATTTCTATTTAGAAATGATTTCGTGATGTATTTTTCGGGATTGCAGTGTTCATTTTGTCAGATTCATCGTTGGATATACAGGATGGAACAGCCAAATGGAATAAATTCGATAACGAATAAATGAGTGTGTGTATCTGTATCTTTTTAACCATCAACATTGGTATGAGCGATGTCGCGCTCAATCGTCATATTTTGCTCCTCTCTACTCTCAGTTTCATTTTTTCACCATATCAATGAAACACCCTGTAAAATTAATGTTATGTATATGTACTCAAGTATATTCTATTGTTCACCAGGACTATCAACCGAATATTTCATGAGCTCCTTCCCCTTAACATAATTTCTATTACTAAATGTCGCACAGTTGAACTTCAAAAAATTTTTGTCGAATCCTACTTGTATCTATCCAACACGCCCTGATTCAAATTCGGTCCCGTCTTGAGTTCAAACGAGTTACACATTTCAATTCAGAAGAATAAGAACCTTCTGGTATTTACTTATTGGATTCCCTTCTTGTCTATGCTCTCGTGTCTTCCTTCTCATCCAATATGGCCCGTCCTGTGACGTATGGGGCGATTACGAATATTTCCTGGAATATTACTTTCGCGATACTAATAGGTGTGGTTTTCTGTGAGTGATGACGATATTGGTTATATGGCAGAGAACGATTAGTTGGAACTGCATTCTGCATTGCATCTTTCGATGAATCAACGCCATCTGGTGTTCGTTTGATTTCGGTTATATCTTTGATGGGAAATCGGGATGAAACTGTAGATATTTTTCTTTAAAATCGTCCGTACACTCTATAACTGTTTTTAGTTTTTTCAAATCCATCCAGAATGTTAATTATTTTTCGAAAAATGTATAACTGAGAGGCACTATTTTAAGAAACTGAAAATCAACCATCAGTTTAATATGAAGATTTTTTCCAGTTTTTGCATACCTTATGAAAGTCACTGCAGAATAACAAAATAACAAGTTTTCTCCGCTAGAAATCGATATTCCATTTCTCTTGACCTTTTTACATCGGGAAATCTCATCAATTCCCGTCAACTATATACAGGGTGGAACAGCCAAATGGAATAGATTGGAAAACGAATAAATGAGAGCGTGATTTGAGATATTCATTACTTGACTTGAAACCAAGCTACTTGATATTACTAAGTCAAGTCAAGTAGCTTGAAAATCAAGTCAAGCTGTGAATCTCTAAGTTTAGTGGCTTTTGAACAATCAGCTCCTTTGATTTAAAATCAATCCAATTTCCTGAGTCGTCCGTTTTCAAAAGTTTATTTTATTTTATTCCTAAAATTTCTCTCATACAGTATACCAACCCCATGGTACAAAGAGAGGGGAAATGAACATTGACGGAACCATTGACTACGATCGGTAATCATATTTGCCAGACTAAGAACACGCTTTGTAGTTCGGAAAAGCTTGTGTTTCTGCACCAGTTCACCTCAAAGGTTAATGTATGAGGCTAAAGAGAACATCCCGTATATGCTTCTGTAGAGCCGAGATCGTTACCATCGCTTCATTAGCAATGTCTTCCACCTTTCGATTGGATGAACCAGGAGAAGGTCGTGGAAATGAATATGAATTGAGATATATACAGGGTGGAACAACCGAATGGAATAAATTCGAAAAAACGAATAGATGAGAGCGTGTTGGGAAAAAAGCTTGGACAAGTCGATTCGTAGTTTTAGATGCGCATTTTTTTCAGAAGAAAGTAATTATATAGGGTGTGTCATGTGACAGTGGCAGATACCAACTTTCTTGCGATCACTTCAACAGGTCGACACCTCATTATCAATTTCTCAAGTGATTTTCAATACCTGTTTGTTGTTTTTTGCTAATTCACAGATTCCCCAGGTATTTTTCTGTCCGTAAAACTGTCCACTAAGTGAGTGTTGGATTTATTAACTTTGAAATATTGCTCCATAACGTTACGTTACGATATTACTCATAGTTTGTCCATAAGAATTCCAGCTATGTTCTAATTGGTTCGAAATAATTATGGTTAATGTGATAATTAGATGTGGTGAAGTTTGACAACATTCTTTGAGATATTTAGCGATAGTTGTACAATTTATTTTGTCTCCTTTACATCAAGGTGAACGATATTCCTTTTGGACATTTTTGATTTTATTCAAGATTTGTCTCTATACAGGGTGTTCCTTAGAGACATGCTAATATTTGAAGGGGTCATTCTTTGACACATTTTGAGAAAAAAAACTTCCTATAAACGTATGTGCTAAAGTGGAATGGGAATCCAAAAAATATATTCTTCTTGTCAGATGCTCTATTCTTGATTGAAATAATTAAATTAAAATTGCTTTATATCGCAGTACCAAACGTTTATTAATCTATATCACTCTGTATCTCAAAAGTTAAGACTTTTAGGACATACGTTTATATGAAGTTTTTTCTCAAAATGTGTCAAAGAATCACCCCTCCAAATATTAGCATATCTTTAAGGTACACTCTGTATAATGATTTGGCTATTTTCGCGAATTTTTTCAGAAAGAATGTATTCAATAGGATGTTCTTCGGATATGATGAAGTATATTTCCAGCTATATTTCACGATTTATTATTTCACAAAAATATTGAAAAATTGCGGAGTATCGTGCTGTCTTCGGAGATGCCAAAAAAGTTCCCCAACTGCTGATGTGATTTCGGCCGACTGAGTAGTTTAAACAAAAAAATTCTAGATGGTTATTCAAGTCGAAGGTATTTCCTATGCAACGACCTAACATTTTCGGAAAATATAAAAAAATAGCAAAATGGCGTAGTCCTGAAAAAGTGGAGTGTTTTGAGTTGAAAAAATTTCGTTTTAAATGCCAAATTGGCAATTTTCAACCAATCAAAAAGATCGTTGGTCATTGTATATTGTAAATATATTCAAGAATAATTAATTTCTCTTTGAGTTGTGATGTCAGCAATTTTTAAAAATGTCGTTTCGAGAAAAAGACGTTTAAAGTTTCAACTATCATTTCACACCTGTAAGCAGTCGCTCTTTAGAACACTACCATCCAAAAACTATCCAAGATACGACCTTGTAACTCTCGCAGGACATTTTTGAAAATATAAACCATGAAATGCGACCACAAAAATTGTTTTCAAAAGTCTCAAAGGGAGCTACTTCGACAAACCAAAATACTTCTCCACCACACCTCGTAAACAAGCAACACCGAACGACCGACCGTATCTAAAGCAGAGTTGCCAACTGCCTGCACGACACGATGAGAAAGCCATCGGGGAAGGGGCAGAGACGCGATATGCAGCAGCCATGTTGCGTGTGGCCGATCAACATACAGTTGCTTCACAGCTTTTGTCGCACGGCGTTTTGTTTTTTCCACACGAGAAACATTGCTGGCCATGTCTCTCGAACGTGACTCAAACTTGAAGATTATAACGGAAGTGAAGAAGTTCGAATGTTTGTATAATTTCAACCTACCCGATTATTCCAAGAAGGATGTAACGGAAAGGGCTTGGATTAAAGTATCGAAAAAGATGAATTTACCAGGTTGGTGGTTTATGTCGAGTCAATAATTTGAAACCCTCAGTATATCATCGTTAAATTCTAGTGAATAATGTGCAGGTGTTTCTACTCAATCAATGGACAGGCATGTATTGGAGGAGTTTTCATTAATGTAAATTCCATTTCAATTATCAAAACAGTGCTTTTTGACAACTTGTCATATTGTCACTTGTCATTTTCTCCAACGAAACTCTGAAAAACGAGTGATAATAACTTTAATTCGAATAAGAACTAAACTACAACAATAAACTAACACAAAAACCAAACTACCTTTCAGAAGAGAGTATTAAAATGTCAATTGTCACTTCAGAAATGATACTGTATCGATAATGATTCATCTTATTGTATTGATATCATTTTTATCTACTCCCCATATAGAAAAAATAGTTCACACAGTATGAGCAATACATCGTTTTAAAAAAGTAAGCTATGAAAAATACGCTTTTTTTCATAGCAATTGTATAGGAAAAAACTTATTTTCACTTAATGGAATTCTAATTTCTGATGGGAATGGATGCGGTCGTAGAAAAAGTATAGTACACAACTCGAGTAACTTTCCTTCACCATTTTATGACGTAGTTTTTTTTCAAAATAACGCGTTCCAGTACAAAGATGTGTCTTGCTTTTTATAATAATGTTATCTTGATGTTATATTCATGAAATGCATTTGGTAGTTATTTTCATCTGCTTTCTTGTTAAGACAAAGTTCCAGGAATTTTAAATTCCAATAATAACATGCATTATGAGAAAAAAAACTCTACTATCAACAAGATTCCGAAGAAACACTGTCCATTGGTCGAAGAACCGATCTGATGAAACTACTTCTAGTACATTCTTAGTCAATTCATATGCACCTCAGGGATCCTACCCCAGACCGTCTCTATACAGGCTGTTCCTTAAAGACATACTAATGTTTGAAGCGGTGTTTCTTTGACACATTTCGAGAAAAAACTTCCCATAAACATATGTTCTAAAAGTCTTAACTTTCGAGATACAGGGTGATGGAATTTTGAAAAAGAACAGTTTTTTCATAATACCTGAGACATCTTTGGAAAATCTGGTACATGTATTCTATGCATCAAGGTGCATTTTGTGATGTACAACATTTTTCTCTCGATAAAAAAAATTTAATTGAAATTGCTTCATATCGCAGTACCAACCGTTTGATAATCTATATCACCCTATAAGCATGTTTTTATGGAACACCCTGTATAAGATCTTTATCAGTAATACGTGAAAATACGTCTCGAATTTTCAGAATGCTTACTTGACACTGACGATTGACACATCAACTGGGAGAAGAAAACAAATCGGAGATTGATTTGGACTACATAAAACTTTTCAATGACTTTGTTGCAGTGCATGAGTGTAAGGATAAATGGAAGAACATTCGATCGGCTCTCGTGAGAACGCTGAAACCAAATGCGATGTCAAAACTCAGAAGACGATACTACCTGCATGAGCACCTCACGTTCCTCCTCCCTTTCGTCAAGCATGTTCCAACTATCAAGGACCAAGGGACGGATCCTCAAGTCGTCACAAAAATCGAAGACACAGTCATGTTTGACGATGAGGAATCTTCCCTATCAGGCTTCAATTTGGAGGACGACCCCCAGTCGGAAGAGGAACCTTCTACTTCCCTGCCTTCGGCCAAGAGGAAAGCTGAGGACTCCATGGAATCCCTCCTGGATTTTTCACCGAAGAAAGAAACTTGCAGCTCTAATAATACTAGTGAAGATGAAACCGCGAAAAAATATTTCCTACTGAGCTTGTTGCCTGAACTGAAAGGGCTCAATGAAGACCAAATGCGGCATTTCAAAATACAAACGCTGTTGTTGATCGACAACATCAAGGGTGGCTGCTCGACGATTGGGCAATTGTCTGCGTACACTCCAAAGCCGTCTCCGATGTCTTCGATTAGTATTATGGACACGTCACAGGAAATTTGAGGATGACGTCAGGTGTTCCGAGAATTCAGAGAGGGAAGTGATGGACAGTTGACAAAAATTTGAGACCTGCTTGGGTTTTCAAAAAAAAACTCTGGAATCAAAAAAATTTTGTGATAATGGTTCAACTGTTTTCTTGAAATTCCATAGGTTTTTCTATGCCTGAAATTGTTATAATTCAAGATTAATTTGGAATAGCAAGTTTTGTACAACTGTAATGTAAATTTTACGGTGGAAATAAATCTATAGATATATTGTTTTTCGACAGTTTAATTATTTGTGGCCATGATTTATTCGTCTAATATGCATCAAATAATTCCAAGGACATTTGCAGAATTTGAAGAATCTGCCGTTGAAATTTTTTGAGTAAGGTGTATGAATCTCAAATGAACCAATGAGAAAACAATCCATCAAGTCACTACCAGAAATTTGGCAAGAAATTTGACCGAAAATCTGTTCTAGAATTTAGTGTGTATTAAAAAGTTGAAGAAATCACAGAACGTAAGCTGTCCTAGACACGTTAACGTAGGAAATATAACGTTCATGATGTAAACCAGCCTTTAAGCTAGGCACGTTAAAATTTCCAAACATCTCAATTTCTGCAACGTGAGTTTACGTAAACCTGTGAAGTTACTAGTCAAGGAAACGTAAAAACTGACGAATGCCCAGATGTCGGATTGAAGCTTTAATTTTTTCCTCTCTTTTTTCTTCTTTCAATGGCCTCTGCTCTAAAAGGCAATTGGCCTGCACAGACTTGGCCTTT
Organism: Plagiodera versicolora; assembly: GCA_037013635.1. NCBI lineage: Eukaryota > Metazoa > Arthropoda > Insecta > Coleoptera > Chrysomelidae > Plagiodera > Plagiodera versicolora. The sequence continues at coordinate 2,044,137 of CM072988.1, forward strand.
CAGGCTCTTTCTTATAATATCAACAAAAATACTTCTTTACAAAAATATAAAAAGGTTTTTCACAAACTCGTCTGAAAAACTTCAAGTTCCTGGAACTACTTCTGGAATCGTTGTTATGTCATACGTCATACGTCCCAATGTATTCGATTAATTCTTGAAAATTCAGTCCAGTCGACCGTATTCTAACCTCGATTTTCATCAAGGTTTGCAACAGGAAATCCCATTCGAGTCAAGTTCGAGGTCGGGGTCGTCTTGGGAGGGTCTAGACGCGGTGTGGCCACAAGAAAAACCGAGCGTCGTGTCAAAATCTGCCGTCGCCGGGACATTAGGCACGTACTTGTGCGTGTCGTAACACCGATTCCATGGCCTACTCGTCGGAAAGAGCTCGTCGAATAAAGAATGTGAGGTAGGATGCCAGAAGCGGTGAGTAGTCAGGGTTTCAGCTACTGTAGATGGCGCTGCAGTGCTCGAAAGAATATTGTGAGCTATTTTTTTTTTATATAAAGCTTCCCACGAAAGAAGACATCCTGTAATGTTCAGAGAACATCGTGAGAAGCAAGGGAAAGGAGGTAGGAATTGGTGTTCTTTTCTAATTTCCGAAGGTCATATGCCTCGGGGAACACCTCCTTGGGCAATGTGTTTCAGAGCCTCGCTGTTCGTTGGATGAACGAGTCTTTGGAAGAGATGTTCTGCAGGTCACCAAATTAACCACAAAGGAGTGTGAAGACTGGACTTGACGGGTTAACTTCGAAGAGACCGCCGAAGGAGGAACGATTGTTGATATTTCTGAAGAGCATCGCCCATGAAAATATCTATAGAATAGAGACAGATCGCTAACCCTTCTACGGTGTTCCAGAGAAGAAAGCGAGTTAGTAAGCGAAGCATCACCGACGAGACGAATTGCCCTTTTTTGGACAGCTTCCAACAGCTTCAGGATATGTTTAGGTGCCGCACTCCAAATATGGGAACAGTATTTCAGGACAGGTCGGATTTGTGCCTTGTAGATCGTAAGCAGCTGACTGGAAGTGAAATAGCTCCTGGCACGAAACAGAAAACCAAGGTTTTGGGATGCACTTTTAGCAATTGATCCCACGTGATTTTCCCAAGAAAGGTTATTGCTGATAGTTATACCAAGCATCGAAATGGATGACTTCAAAGTTATGGTCACCTCTGACAAGCTTATGTTGGGCATTGTGAGGTCGGCTTTTTCGGAGAAAAGACATGCTTGTGGTTTGTTTGCATTGAAATCCACTAAGTTTTTGGATCCCCATTCGAGAATTGTTAACTGAATGTTTATGTATCAGTCGGAATATAGTGGGTGTACATTTATTAACAGCTAAAATGAGCCTCACATTAGGTATAAAAAAAAATGTATTCTGAATAAGTGACAGTGTGACACTTTCAAATGATTTTTTTTTGGTTTGGCTCATTCGATTGTTTATATTTCCAAAAATTATCCTGGGAAAACAGCGAGGTCGTATCTTGAATAATTTTTAAATGGCAGCGTTCTGAATCTCAACGTCACTTGTCATACGTCTTGATCCAAAGTATCCCTCCTTTCATTGTTATACTCAACTACTCGCCCCCGAATTTGTCAACACGAAGGAACCAGGCGGAAACACTGTCGACGCTCAATGGAGACCCTCGTCTCTTTTTTTTTCGGCCCGAAATCCCGACACGCGTCCGAATAGTCCGGTGATAATGTTGCGAGAGGATGATCCGGGACTACCGATGAACGCCAACTTGTTGCTAAGCGCTTGGTGGTTTGACGTCACTGAGACTTCGATTTTTCTCTCTCAGGAATAATGAATGCGTAGTGTTCTAGATATTTTCGGAAAATATACAGTGGGATTCATGGAGAATGCAACAAATAGCAAAAAATCTTAATTGGTTGTTTTTTGAAAAAATTGAAATTGTGATCAGCTCAGGTGCGTCTTGAAACCAACTCAGCCCTTCTCAGATATACTGGGTGATTTTCAGTCTCCTTATAAAATCGCGTTTTTCAAAATTCCAAAAATCTTGAAAGTTATATTTTTCGGAAAATAAGTAATATTTTGTTATGAAATTCCTAGAGAACACTCTTGAAAAATATATCATTTAACTGAAAATCACTCAGTATATCTAAGTTGGCTTTTAGATGAACCTAAGTTGAAGACACTTTATGAACGTCACTGTATAATCAGGAGAGAAATACATTTTAAATGAGAATGGATCTCAAATAACGAAGTTTCCCAATTTTGAATATCGGAACCATGTTCCACCCTGTATAACTTTTCAGGCCGAGATATTAATGGTGTTGTTTTTTCTGATTCTCATTTTACCAACTGAGGTTAAATCACTCAGTATATCAAATAGGGACTGACTTGGCTTCAAGACGAGCCTAAGTTGAAGATACTTTTTATTTTTTCAAGAAAATGAAAATGAAGATTCTTTTCTTTCGTTGTGTACTTTATGAACGTCATTTTATAATCACTAGAAAATTGAATTCTACGTGAGAATGGATCTCAAATAACGAAGTTTTCCAATTTTGAATATCGGAACCATGTTTCCACCCTGTATAACTTTTCAGATTGAGATATTAATGGTGTTGTTTTTTTTATTCTCATTTTACCAACTGAGGTTAAATCACTCAGAATATCAAATAGGGACTGACTTGGCTTCAAGACGAGCCTAAGTTGATGACACTTTTTATTTTTTTTAGAAAATACAAATGAAGATTCATTTCTTTTGTTGGGTACTTTATGAACGGCACTTTATAATTAGGAAAAAATTAAATTTTACGTGAGAATGGATCTCAAATAACGAAGTTTCCCAATTTTTAATATCGGAACCATAATCCACCCTGTATAACTTTTTAGATCGAAATATCAATAGTGTTGTTTTTTTTATCCTCATTTTACTAACTTAGGTCTACACCATACCACCCTGTATAAGTTTTTAGATCGGAATATCAATGGAATTGTTATTTCAACTCTTATTTCACTAACTCCTCATCAAAAACTTCAACAAGTGTTAACAAACTCCTCTCAATTCCTGTTTCACATGATTCTGAGATTCCTAATTCTCGTAGCAACCCTTCGAAGGGAAATCGAGTTGGCGAGGCGCGTCCTACAAGCGGGATAGGGTTCGAAAAGAGGCGATCTGAGGTCGATAAAGAGAAAGGGCTAGTCGGACACCGACCTAGGGCACTACAACTTGACGATGACCCCGTTGTGACGAAGACGCCTTCGTGTTTTGAATTTTTTGGGCAAAGACCATGCATCGAATTTTGTTGAAGAAGTCGTGGAAGGTCTTTGATGATCAACTATAACACAAAAAACGTTGATAAGTGCTACAACTAGTTCAAAAAATCAAAGATTTAGGGCTTCTCAATCGTCGATTGAGAATTAGGGAACGTTGGAATATTCTTTGGATGAGCCTAAACGAATTTGAAGAATGTTTTTGTCGCTGTGACTTTTTTGCCAAAAACTCGACCCATATCGTTCTGCAGCCACTGTATTCACCCGATTTGGCACCGTGCGACTTCTGACTACTCAGCAAACTCAAAAGGCCAATGCGGGGTCACCGTTTTGAGAATTAGCAAGAGCTAAATTCGTTAAGGGAGATGCATACATAAGAGGATTTCGTCGGATTGCTTATTAACAGCGAATGCTATTCGGATTTATATTTCCCATTATTAATTGCTCCAAATTCGAATTCTGCGAGGACTCATCATTGCTCCTGACACTAATCGAATTCAAACCGTTTCGATTATAATTATGTTCCTCATTATTCATGTAATTGCCTCGCGAAACTGGGTTAATCAATAGTTGATTTCCATTTTCTCGACGAATTCGAGTTATTCATTTGACACTCGGAAAATTCTATTCAGAGATATTCCGTTTTAGTCGAAGTTAATACGAGAATACATCTCTGTCGAGTTGTTTATCGTTTTGTTAGAAATTAACAATTCATCTCGTAGGTAATCAGACGAGCTTTCATTAGATGAATCTTTGTTTATATACAGGGTGTTTCAGAATCGCACTACAATATTCAATCAACAAAATATTAAAATCCACTAGTGGTGTACGAGCAAATTTTTATGAATTGAGACCTCGGAAAATGCAACACCCTGTATGGTATTTGGAAAACAACTCTCATATTGAGCAGCACCTATTGCTTTATACTGGTACAAAATTTGAAAGCTATATCTGAAGTGGATCAAGCACAATAAAATAAAAATCAATTTTTTATTAACTTTCAACACCCTGTAACTCTGCTAATAATCGAGATTGGACACATGTTCATAGAAACTTTTTTCTTTATTTTGTACCAGAGAATACGCACCTGAAATATTGCCTTGTATATCGAGTGAAACTGTATTTTCACGATAATATTGTGAAAATTATGTAGACTTTTAACAAACTTCATATAATCCACTCCCCAATAATGAATCAACGAGTTATTTAGCTCACTCTGTATATGTAGAGCCAGTGGTAGGGATGTAATATAGAAATCTCATATTATCATAGAGAATAATGAAATTTCTCGGGATGAAAAGAAAAATAAAATACGAGACTGTTTAATATCTGTAGCTATGTGGAATATTGAAAAATCCGTATGAGTCTGGGACCCGAAGTGAGCCAAAGAAAATGGAAAAATACTGGGAAAGTTAGTCGAGGGTTGTTCCAACTTCGAATATAATGTAATGTAAATACAGAATAACTTTGAGTTTGGAGAGGGTTCGCAAATCAGGATTCTTATTTGGATGGTTTGGAAAGACTTGGGAATACGGTTCAGATGAATTTACTCTCGATATAATTGAAATTCCTCGGAAAATTGTTTTTGTAGGAGAAATATTTCATTCAATCTATTTTCATTCATGTGAAAATCTTCTAAACATTTCAATTCACTATAATATAAATAAACCAATATAACTTTTTTTTTCATGCAAAATTCAAACATCCTATAGCACAGAAATGTAGCTCGTTCAATTCGATACTATAACATTCTGTAGATTTCGCAAATTCGTCAACACTAAACTCAAATGCCTCAGGAAGATACTCCAAAAAATAAACGAATCTTCTCTAATTTCGTCAGTGTGAAAATGTACACATTTTTTTTGTTGGTGTTGATCTAATTTATATTGTTTTTTTTTTTTCAGTAAACAGAAACTTCCATTTTCCATTCAATATTTTTTAATATTTATTAGTGAATGAAAAATACCAATTATCAAAAACAAAACGATATTTTCTCCAGTAGTTTAAATTTTTCAAACGAGAAATTGAAAGCTTAAAAATCGAACAAAATTAATTCCATTTCCATCATAAAAATCAATTGAAATAGTTCATTCAATTTTGTTACAGACATAAGGTTTTCACATAAAAGAGAAAATGAAAGAAAGTAATTTCCATACTGTTGCACATATTTTCATTTCGAACGATAAAAGTTTGAGTTACTGCAAATTGCCTGAGCAATCGTGAATAACTTTTAGGAAACTGCAAGATATTTCAAAACGTGGTTAGAATTCATTGGCGAGACTTTTTCGACAAAAAAAAACATGCATGGTGAATCGATGCATGGGTCTATCTACTTGATTTCTCTATGAAATCGCTTTTCCATCAGTAAAATAAATGATCGCATACATTATTATTTGTAAACTTTCTGCCGGAACACCCCTTATATTTGTAAACATTTTTTCTGAATATCCTCAACAAATTCATTTCAAAATCGACCCTATCTTGTTCTTTCGTTATTTTCGTCTCGATCATCATTACCCGCATTTTACGATTGAGTTTAACGTTATACTTTTGTTATCTGTAGATGTCATCATCTTCACCGTTTTTACGACTCTGTATAGATTCGATTTGAAGCCATCTCCCGTGATCCTAACGTTTTATTACTATGCAACGACACTAAAATGAAGAATGAACGTTGCATTTCAAGTCGTCTTCAACTACTTAGTAGTTTATATTATTATCATTATTATTATTATCATCATTATTATTATCATTATCATTTTTATCATTATCATTATATTAAATGGAAAAAAAAGCATCATTGGGCCTCTATGGCTTCAAATGATGTTAAATCAGGCGATCTGGGAGGCCAGTTCTGATCCCCCTTACGAGAGATTACAAGACCTGGAAATTTTTCCAAGTTGTTGCATTCTCTTTTCCGGTCCATCCTTTACTAAAAAATAATCAAAAGTCTTCAGAAGCAATCACCCGAATTCTTATCATTTTATAGAATCTGTCGAGCTTCTTGATGAAAATGTTTGTGGCAATAATTTATGTATACTGAATGGAAAAAGTTTGGAGAACTTTTTTAATAAATTCTATCAGATTTCCTTCCTTCATGTGTTCGTTTTCGAAGAGCCCAGTAACTTTTGTAGTAATAAAGGGAAAATATGCTCTGAATAGCATTTTCTTTACTCACCATCCCTTTTTATTATGATGAGTGAATTCAGGAACGAATGACGTTCATATTGATTCCAAAAAGAGAGACATTTCTGGGGTTTGTACAGATAACAATTATTTTGCTTTCAGGGTTTGTTTTTTCAGAATTATAAGCTAGCTTGTAGGGAGCGACATCTACAGAAAATCGGAGGAAGCAAAATTGTATACCCCAACATAATTTCTGCGAGTAGAATCAAATATACAGGGTGTTCCCTGAAGACAGATATATTGGAGATATTTTTTTTTGAAATAATGAATTTTTGCCCCTTCCAATAGTGTTGTCTTTACGGTTGGTACAATTTTTCAACTTCTTGGTAAATTTTTCCAGTAAAATATTGCTGAAGAATGATTTTAACGTTCACATTGAAAACATTCTCCCAACATTTTGAAGGGGACCTTTTTGATTCCACTACGATGGGCTAAACTTCATGAACAAAAGAATCCACTACCAACATTTTCAGTAAAAATATTTTCCACAGCCCCCCTTTAAAATGTTCGGAGAATGTTTCTAATCATTAAAATCATTCTCCAGCAATAGTTTACTGAGAAAATCAACCAAAAGGGTGTGGAATTGTACCAACCGTAAAAACAAAACTATTGAAAAGTGCAAAATTTCATCATTTTCAAAAAAAAAATATCTCGAAAACGGTGAGACTTTTATAATGGGAGTTTTGTCCTGTGTAGGAAAATATTTTTGAACATTCCATTCCAGAAGTTCAATTAATCCAACTCAGTTGAATCAGTGAATAGGTTTTTTCATCGTCATCATATTACCATTCTAAACCATTTTGTTGCCTGGGATCCATTCTAGAAACAACACGTTATTGTGTTTACGACATCGTAAGAGAGTCTAAACGATATTAGGTTTGGTTGCTAAGTTATATTTCTCCATAAAAATGAGAATTAAATGGGAGTTGTTAACATAAAATATTTGAAAGGGTATAAAACTATTTTACTGCCAACAAACGCAAATAGCCATAAGGATATAGAACTCACTTATGAATCGTAATGTTTCCGTTTCCTATGTTAAATAACATTCTATACATTCTATCCAAAAAGTACCAGGAATTATTAAATAAAACACAAATTCCACATTTAAACAGAATCAGAAATGATTTCTTCAGGAATCACCCTGTATTATTTCCTCAATTTTTATACTCAAGATCCATAGACTTGACATCTCGGAAGTTAATTATGCGATCAAGAAAAGAAACTTGCTTCTAATTAACAAACCCTTTAAGACCTTCCCTCATTAATTAATTCCTGAACGACCCTTTTATGCGAGAATTATTCAAAACGGACTCCTCGTACCCCATAAATAATGCCGATATACCAGATAGATTCGAAATTAAACACACTGATATTGATGTAAATTATTAGTGATTATGTTGGGAACTTGTCTTGCGGAGTTTACAAATTAATTAAACTCGCTTTAGTGTATAAAAGATAACAAAATCACAGTCGACGATAAATATGTCATATTAGTAAGCTGCTTGGAGTCTATTTTCCCAAGAGGCTCCATAGTTCGGATAGGTGTTTCGATAGTTTGAGACATACAGGGTGAATTAATATTGTAGCTTGTTCATTAGCCGAGTTTACCCTCAGCCCAATCGAAGTGTGAAGCGTAAGAGTGTGAACACGATACTTCTCATGTACCTGCAGCTGCTACCTGAAAATCCAATACATTTGCGTTCGCCAATTTGCTATTTCCTAGATTGTTCATTTTCCTCATGTGGCAAGTTTTCCATTTCGCGTCGTGGTTTTTCTGATATTAGCAGCCATCACAAATCAAGTTTCGTTCAGGCCACCGAATGATTTACAAATGCGGAATAATAACGTTCAAGGGATATCGAGATTTATATCCAGAGCGGGCCAATAAAATTCCACCAAGCAACGTAATAATGCAGACTGGTTTTTCGGATTTATTGTCTCGTTTATTTTTTCGAAAAACCTTGCACGTATATTTCTCGTGTGTACGTACTGCCAACATTTCAATACGAAAATCAGCATAAAAACGGATTGGGTGATTGCTTTGACTATATCACCCTATATTTCAGAAGTGGGATCTTCCTTTGCATTTGATGAAAACTCCTGAATTGAAATATAACTGTCATTAGTCATATTGAGGTGTATTTTTATGAACGTCTAGAAGAATAACAGACGTCTGTCCCATTCTAGACATCTTATTACGAAGAGAAGTGATGTAGAGAAAATAATATTTTTCCATCTAGAGCAGACTGCTTCAGAATACAAAGTGTGTATTATGGAGGGAAATAGAGCTCCATCTTTTTACCCCTTCGCTATTTCACTTATATTTCAATTTTCGTACTTTATACGACAATACTCTCGTGTAATATTCAAAATTACTTTTCAAACGTTCTCGTAACATACCACATACATCATTTGGGTATTGCAATCTGATGCAAACGGAAGATACATGAATCATCTATTTTCTAAGATTCTTGGAATGTGTGGTTTTCGAAATAATATTCTCTAAAAACAAAAAAGTATGGAAAATGGGAAGCACAATAGTGTAAACACGATAGTGGTCATTCGTGTTAAATTTCAAAAATACATTTGATTCAGAAAAACCGTGATAATTCATCAAAAGCATGAATTCGTCTAAAGACTCTGAAAATGGTTCTGGGGAGAGTACCAGGTAAGTTCTTCTTGTGGGCATTTTTGATAGATTTTCAGAATCATCCACTGTCTTTCATATAAATGCTGAAAAGTGATGGCCCCAACAATGGAGTTTTGGTCATTCCAGGTCAAAGGTCAAAAAATGGGTTTTTCACGATTTTCAGCAAAACGGTGAGTTTTATCATAAAAGTACCTCAAACAAAAATTGTAGATCATGAAGTTATCTATAAAAAATGTAATGATACTTTTTTTCTACTTGCCACCCTTTCTGAGATATGACGATTCAAAAAGTTGTGCAATTGTGAATTGACCGGACTATATGGTTCCTCAGATGATTAGGAACCATATAGTCCGGTCAATTCAGACATTCGAAGTTGCTTAAAATCTTGACGAGCTGAAAATCAGTGGAACTGAAGATATTGGTCGAAAATTTCGTTGGTAAACTCGCGTCCTATTTGTAGTAACCGGAAGTAATTCCTCTGGAAAAGTTGAGCTGTTCCTTTGCCAAGAATCTCCCAAAGAATTCAACGTCAACATTATTCCCTAACGATCGTTGCACGAGACACAAGAGACTTCATTTTCAATAATCTCGCTCCCCGATTGGCTATTAAAATTTTGATTGCTTCCATTATCGATATACCTCCGACGTTAATAATGTTTTAGTAATGACATCATTCTTGTAAGTAGAACAATTGTGTTTCAAATGGTTTAATAACAGCTTTCCAAGCCAACCGGTTATCTATAGAATACGACGACATTTTTATTTCTCATTATGCCCGATAGATTGAACATTTTGCATAACAGAATCGTGCTTGGAGAAGAGAAACGTTCGGAGAAAATAGAATCGAATAAGCAAGCTCGCATGTACGCAGCAGTTTGTAAGACTTTGCTGGTTTGGATCAACACAAGTTTTGGTGATGATCTGAAAGAAAATGATTTGGTTGTCACGCTCAGGCTTAACACCCTGTACATCTCAAAATATATTATTATAGCATCGTGTCATTTGAAACATTTTTTAATATCGTTATTCCTAAGTGAGTTCACCTGTCACCTGTCAAAATAATGAATTGGTCATTTCCAATCAACATTCAATTAACGAACTTCAAAGCCATGTTCTTCTGATACTAGACTGAGAATTGCAGAATTATTGATTGAGTAAATGGTGTTTGCGGTAATGCCGGAAATTAATTCAGGGCGTAATCTAGACGTAAGAAATATTCGCGAGATGTGTTCGTTCAGTAAAGATACCACGCTCAGATATTGTAATTAAAATTTGATGCTAATATAGTTCGCTCGGAATGCATAAACATGACGAATAAATATTTGTTGGCGCTTACTGACATTGTTGAAATGCAAATTTGCGAAATTCTATCCTCGTGTTCACGATTTATTAACTACGGATCGATACGTCGAATCTCAACGAGCTGAAAATCAGTGGAATTGTTCAAAACATAACTAGAGATGAAGTTTGGAAGTTGCCCATCATTTCCGTGTATGGAAAAAATTTTATTCAAGGTCAAAGGTCAAAAAACTCAGTTTTTCACGATTTTCAACAAAACGGTGAGTTTTATCATAAAACTACCTCAGACAAAAATTGTAGATTATGAAGTTATCTATAAAAATATAGTGATACTTTTTCTCTACTTGCCATTGTTTCTGAGATATGACGATTCAAAAAGTTGTGAAATTGTGAATTTAGACATCGGAGGTGCTTAAAATCTAACAAGCTGAGAATCAGTGGAATTGTTCAAAACATAACTAGAGATGGAGTTCAAAAGTTGCCTTTCATTTTCGTGTATGGAAAAAAAATTATTCAAGGTCAAAGGTCGAAAAAATGAGTTTTTCACGATTTTCAGCAAAACCGTGAGTTTTATCATAAAAGTACCTAAGACAAAAATTGTAGATCATAGAGTTATCTATAAAAAATGTAGTGATATTTTTTTTCTACCTTCCACCGTTTCTGAGATATAACGATTCAAAAAGTTGTGAAATTGTGAAATTCAGACATTCGAAGGTGCTTAAAATCTTAACAAGCTGATAATCAGTGGAATTGTTCAAAATATAACTAGAGATGAAGTTTAAAATTTCCCCATCATTTCCATATATGGGAAAAAAATTATTCAAGGTCAAAAGTCAAACAAATTAGTTTTTCACGCTTTTCAGCAAAACGGTGGGTTTTATCATAAAAATACTTCAGTCAAAAATTGTAGATCATGAAGTTGTCTATGAAAAATGTATCGATACTTTTTTTTCTACGAGCCACCGTTTCTGAGATATGACGATTCAAAAAGTTGTGAATTGACCGTGAGTATACAATCTGCCATCAATGCAAAGATACGGATATTATTATCAATGTTTTCGCCGATTGGAAGACGAGGGTCGAACAAATCGAGTGTTGGGAGAGCCGTCCCGCAGCGAGACGAATCCCGAACCGGAAGTCGGCGTCGACAGGACGCTGGAAACGAGCAGGCACCATGCGGGTCCCCGCTCGCGGTGATCTCGAGACGAGCCCGCGAGAAGTGTCATTCTCGTCGTCGGCCCATAATGGCTGTATTTGCGTACGGGCCGCACCCCCCACCACCACGGAAACACAACACCAATGAAAACTGTCTTTCCCTCCTTTTCCCCACCGTCTGTGGCGCGAATCGTGCGCACCCCAGCTATTACTGTAAGAAAACAGACATATAAAACTGAGAGAGGGTTCGGGGGTCGAGGGAAGCGAAAAATCAATATCCCCGGGGCTGCTAAATCACGCTTATCAAGAGCACTCTCCCCCTGCTTCGTCTCGCACCGGGTCGCCCCCCCCCCTCCTCCCCCCTCCCCGAGAGAGGGCCGCCCTATCCCACTACAAAACATTCAATTTGAACGTCAAGTTAAAACGAAATGGATTTCGCAGCAGGCTGAGAGAATGAGATTTAGATTTCAAATTTCATTTCTAAGGAGTCAGGGTGGGTCTGGACGGCCCGGGACTTTTGCAGGACTCTCTGGATGTGCTGGGGTCCTGCTAGAGGAATGTTGAAGCACGTGGATGTGTCCTTGACCATCATTTGGTTGGATTATTCCATCATTTGGTTGGATTATTTCATCATTTGGTTGGATCATTCCATCATTTGGTTGGATTATTTCATTATTTGGTTGGATCATTCCATCATTTGGTTGGATTATTTCATCATTTGGTTGGATCATTCCATCATTTGGTTGGATTATTTCATTATTTGGTTGGATCATTCCATCATTTGGTTGGATTATTTCATCATTTAGTTGGATCATTCCATCATTTGGTTGGATTATTTCATCATTTGGTTGGATCATTCCATCATTTGGTTGGATTATTTCATTATTTGGTTGGATCATTCCATCATTTGGTTGGATTATTTCATCATTTGGTTGGATTTTTCCATGAAGATGATGCTGAAGATGTCCTGAAGGCATGTAAAACTCAAAGATCTTGTTGAGGACATCCTGAATCCTTCCTGTTGCTTGATAGACTCCATAGAACCATATCAAATCCTTTCACCAAAATAACATTTGATGAAGGAATATCCAAAAAGAACTACTTACAGTGGCTCCTTCAGTGTCCATCAAAACAGGATTTTCAACATTTGGTTGGTGCATTTCTGACTTGGAATGATTTGGGATCCACCAAAATAATGCATCTGAAAGGATTTTCTTATATTTGTATCGAAAATGTCAAGACAACACAAACGAGATTCTGGATCCATCAGGAAGATTTGGTGAAGAGTCTCCAATACAATTTTTGGTGAGGGTTTAAGACGTCAGAGGAACTCCTTGAATACCATTTTGGTGCTAAGTATGGTGATTGCGATGTTTTTTTTTATGATACCACATTGAGAGTTCTTTCTGGAGAAATCTTAGAGAACCATTTCCTTTGGTTTCTGGAACAAGAGCAATGATGAAATATTGACCCAGAACTGTTGAGTCCAACTCGACATTTCAATTGAACTCCTGCGAAAAATCAGATTATAAAAACTGCCTGATTATATATATCTGTGGCATCTGGATACTCCGACACAGGGGGTATAAAATATTATCGAGCCACCCCACCAAAAACCTTGAGGACCAAATTTCCAATTTGATTTCTATGGAGTCAGAGCGATTGCAGTTGCGCGGGCCGATCAGAAGCAGAACGAAGTTCGGGGTCTTGCAGGACGAAATATTCTCGCATTCCTGAGATCCTGGCAGATACGTGTCCTGGCAGGCACGTGTCCTGGAAACGAGGCTTGTTTTGGTCTTTCACCAACTGTTTATTTATTTGGTGAGTGAAATAAATTGTCAATTGATTGCGATGCAGGGCATGATGATGATCCCAAATTAGGTCGATCCTCATTACCAGAGTGATCCTGTTTATGGTCTGTTGGCAACTCCGATAAGCTACGGCCATACATTGATGATAATAACTGCTCTGATGGGGTTACCTTTGGTCATTTCATTAGGCAAAACCGCCATTATAGGTTAAAGATGTCATTAATACAGTCAATGTCAACGCAAACATCTGTTCTGTGGATTGACGTGTTCTGTGAATTGACGTGTTCTGTGAATTGACGTGTTTTGTGTTCAATGGCAAATCAATCAGATTTTAAGAAAGATCAGATGAATATCTTGTTTGGAATTATAAAGTTGTTATTGAGTGTCTTCATGGAAAAAATATTTGTGGAATACTAAATTGGAAATGCAAACAATGTTCAACCTTGATACTCCACACTGAAATAGTAACTTCTGGCGAGTTTATGAGAGAAAATATACGAGACACTCTCATTCATTCATCCTAATTAAAGATGTAAGGCTTTTATGTCCGTTTCGGGATGAACATAACCGTAAATTTTAGTGCAGGAATAAAGATAAATTGTACAGGATTGCAACTGTCGCGATGACAATGCCGCTGAAGTTCGTTTGATGAATAGATAAAGCAGTTAGAATGAGGTCTGCCTCTTGTTTCAATTTTAATTAAAGCCACCACGTGTTTCTGGATATTTAGAAGATCTGCATGCTTAAATTAAGGATTCTACAGAGTGTCATTTTATTGTATCTCATTCGAAATACACCACCATAAAACACCATGAAGATTCCAAGAATACAGTTAACACCGAAGATATTATAGTGTGAAATATTTATTTCTAGTTTTTAGTTTTATTGGTAACGAATCAATTTCATATTGACACTGACCGAGGAACTTTTTTCTCCGTACTTATTTACCAACACATCCCCTCCACCGAACGACCTTCCTTTAAGGGTTTTCGATAGGTCGGTGAATCCTTGGGGTCTAATGCAACCCTCTGAGGCCAAATAGAATTTTAGTAAACTCTCACTTGTTGTAGGAATACAAAAGGACGTGAAAGTCTCCCGTGATTTGGGAACTTGTATAACAGTTGATTACAGCGATTCGATCGACTCTTTGGGGAATAGGATATAGCGAGTGGAATAGAAATGGCGACTTTTAGTTCTAATTGAATTTCTTGGATAATTGCATTTCGAAATGATAGTTATTGAGAATCAGTGGATGATATAACAGAAGAAAGAATTGGAAAACAGTGGATAAAACTGGATAGAATTGTATATAATTGGATGTATTTGAATGGAATTGATTATAAATTAATAGAATTGGATCTGATTGGATGTAATTATATGTTATTGAATAAAATTTGATATAATTGGATGTGATTGGATAGTATTGAATGGAATTGGACAGAATTGGAAATGAAAGTATATAAATGGATAGAAACACAAGCATGTATTTTCTCCAAAAAAGCTGACCTCACAATGCCCAACATAAGCTTTTGGGAGAGTAATGTGAGATCAATTGCTAAAAGTGCATCCCAAAAACTTGGTTTTCTGTTTCGTGCTAGGAGCTTTTTCACTTCCAGTCAGCTGCTCACGATCTATAAGGCACAAATCCGACCTGTCCTGGAATACTGTTCCCATATTTGGAGTGCAGCACCTAAACATATCCTGAAGCTGTTGGATTCTGTCCAAAAAAGGGCAATTCGTCTCGTCGGTGATGCTTCGCTTACTAACTCGCTTACTTCTCTGGAACACCGTAGAAGGGTTGGCGATCTGTCTCTATTCTATAGATATTTTCATGGGCGATGCTCGTCTGAAATATCAACAATCGTTCCTCCTTTGGCGGTCTCTTCGAGATTAACCCGTCAAGTCCAGTCTTCACACCCCTTCGTGGTTAATTTGGTGACCTGCAGAACATCTCTTTTCGAAGATTCGTTCATCCAACGAACAGCGAGGCTCTGGAACACATTGCCCAGGGAGGTGTTCCCCGAGGCATATGACCTTCAGAAATTTAAAACGAACACCAATTCCTACCTCCTTTCCCTTAATTCTCACGATGTTCTCTGAACATTACAGGATGTATCCATTCGTGAGAAGTTTTATATAAAAAAAAAGAATTAGATGATAATAAGAGAATTGGATCTAATGTAATTATATGTTTTTGGATAAAATTTTATGTAATTGGAGAGAATTGGATAGAATCGAATGTAACCGAATGTACAATAATTGAATGTAATTGGATATAATTAGATAGGATTGAATTGAATTGGACAGAATTGAAGAAAATCGATGTTATAGAATGTAACCGAATGTACAATAATTGAACATAATTGGATATAATTAGATAGGATTGAATTGAATTGGACAGAATTGAAGAAAATCGAATGTAATAGAATGTAACGAATTTAATCGAATGTAATTGGATAGAATTGGATATAATTGGACAGAATCAGACAGAATTGGATGAAATTGAAAATAATTGGATGAAAAAATAAGGCAACACAACAACGAAACAAAAACTCGAGCCGTGGAGAATTTCTCTATCATAATCCAGAAGGAAAAAATGCGTTCAAAAAAACAAACACGCGGAGCTACAACCAACGCGGTCGTATCTTTAACCATAGTAGGCGATTCGGTGGGTAAACAACTGACTATCAACACGTGGCGCCCCGGCCAACTTGACCGATATTTGGCCATTTATAGCGGTCGGAGACTGGAGAGCCGACACGCTTGCAGCCGCACGTCGGCTTTTTCCTTCCCTGCGGCGTCGTTTAGCAGGACGCCGAAAGGAAGCGTCGCTAGACGCCGACGACCGGTGTCCCGATCGCTGAGCTTCCGTATCAGCGGTAATTCCTGGGCGGTATTTCACCGAATGAAGAACAAACTCACACCTACAGATATACAGGGTGTTTCTGAATTGCACGGCAATATTTCAGGGACGTATTCTCTGGTGCAAAATAAGGAAAAAAGTTCCTATGAACGTGTGTCCCATCTCGATTATTAGCGGAGTTACAGGGTGTTGAAAGTTATAAAAAATTTTGATTTTTATTTTATTGTGCTCGATCTACTGCACATAGAGCTTTCAAATTTTGTATGAGTATCAAGCAATAGGTGCTGCTCAATATGAAAGTAAATGTTTCCCAAATACCATACAGGGTGTTGCATTTTCCGAGGTCTCAATCCAAAAAAGCCTTGAGAAAAACTTGCTCGTACGCCACTGGTGAATTTCAATATTTTTTCCAAGTTCTTCAACCTATTACCTAAATTTTTTCTCTCCTGACTTTTGGTCGAATTCCGTTCAGTTTCCTCAGAAATTAATTGATTTTTAAATTGGTTCAAAGTTACATACTCTGAAATGTTTATACTATTTTGATATTTGATGTTAATTGAAGCATCAAAATTGAAGGAAAAAGGAACTTATTGACAAATGTACAGAGGAATCGTTCAAAGTGACTTCCGTTTTGTTGAATGCAACATTGAGCACGACAAATCCATGATTTCTTGGCACTTCGTAACAACACCCTGTAACTCCGCTAATAATCGAGATTGGACACACGTTCATAGAAACGTTTTTCCTTATTTTGTACCAGAGAATACGTACCTAAAATATTGCCGTGCAATTCTAAAACACTCCACGTATAACAAAAAAAAGAATTGATGGGACACCCTGTATAAGAAATGAAAGGTCATATACATTCCTTTAGGACAACCTCACGAAACACTAGATTTCTCAAATTATATTTATTTCCACTACATGATATACATCATCAAATGCCAGACAAACATGCATCGCTTTTAGTAGACTTCCTAAATTCATAGTTCATTTACGTCATCACACAAATTCTGGTGAGTAGAGTTCCATGCCAACTTGAGAGTTTGCCAATTCCACGTTAAACTAGTACCATAAACAAACACAAGGATATATGTACATGTTACAAATTTCTTTCGAAAAAAGACGAAAATCCAGAAAAACGTAACGCTCCACGATAAATCAATACACCGCGGAACTTCGTGAAATGCCAAGAATTGGAAGGAAACAACTGAAGGCAACCGATTGAATAATGCAATTTACACTATACAGGATGATTTGCGATGGTTTCTCTCTCCTCTTGAATACGAGGTGAAGTAAATTGGAAGAAAATTGAATAGAATTGGATAGAATCGAACAGAAATGGTTATAATTGGACATAATTTGATAGAATTGGATAAAATTGGGTAGAATTGGAGAGGATAGAATGAGATTGGATAGAATTGGAAAGAATTGGAGATTGTAGAACGTCTGTTGACGAAAGATTTAGCAATTCTCAAATGAAGCATCACTTCTTTAATCATATTAGACAGATCCATCATTGGAACATAATGAAAATAATTTTTTTTTATTCTTGGTTGTTGTCAGACCCCTGACTTAGGCGAATCCAATATTATCCAGAAGTTTTGAGTTGCTGTAAAGTCTTCCTTGACAGGTAAGCGGCTTTTCCTGATTCCGTATACCTAAAAGGGGATTATTCTTCCACACAAAACCCACTCAACTCTTTGGAGCTTGAGTTGCCTATACGTCATTCGAAAGCGATAATGTTTCACGACGAAAGATCTTTGCAACTACACTATATTGCAATCGATAATGACGATCATTATTTCTTGGAATATAAATAAACTATGAAAACTTCACAGAAACTCTCCATTCTGCCAAAAATCCAATTTTTCGTATTTTATGAAGAGTGCTTTGGAAAAAACAACTGCCGCCTATGACATTCCTGCCACAAAGTCTGTAACGCATTTTTTTCATTCGACAAAGAAATCAATTCCACAATAAAGATAACGTCGCAATATTCATTATAAAGAACCTCGACTTTTATTTATTAAAATAATTTTTGTAAGTGGATATTTCAGCAGCGAATTAATGGAGAACGCAGAGATAAAGTTCCGAGTTAGTGCTCATTAAATATTCTCATAAAATAGCATTTTTTATTGCTTTCCTAATTAACCTTCGTGCTTAAGATGTATATTTTGAGGAATTTTATTTCAGAAATTCATCGACATCGCGGAGATTGTTGAAGGTGTGCGGTTGTGCTTTATTTTTCATTGAGTTTGAAGATCAGAATGCTTATCGTATTTGTAATCTCTACTCTCTATCATTTGTTACTTGATGTCACAGGAAATAAAAATTGTGATGGAACGATTGATGAAATAAACCAATCAACTATGATTTTCATTTGAGGAAACTAAACACAGGGGAAATTACAGAAACTTGTTTACGTCAGTGTCAAATTCGTTTATTCTTCAGACATTGTTGGAAGATTAAACAAGGAGATCAAGTTTATTAACCTCACATAACAAAGAGAGATGCAACGCTATTCTCATCCTACTTACTTGTCACGTGACAACGTCACAATCAATTACAGAGCATATCCCTTCTTCGAGTTGATGGAGGGAAATTGTGAATTGACACGTAATCTCTATCAACATTACAACTACATCTTCTTTATGATACACGAGTTTAAAGAATTTATACTGATTCTTTAAGCATCAAAACACCCTGCTTTCAAATGAACTAGTACTTACAAATTTTGTTTATTTGATTTAATTTCCATTCCAATATGGATGCTCTTGAATGACCTTGAGAAATTGATCAACGTCGTTACCGCTCATCCAACTGCTTCGATTGGACACGTTGTACATCATTTCAAATTCATCTGTCAGCATCATATCGCAATCGCCCGTAAAGATTCATTCTGGCATCTCTCGAATATACGAATTCAATTCAAATATGGCACACACTCCCCCATACACCCCCTCCCAGAGGGGAAACGTTAATATTCATTCCTTTTCCATGGATTTTTGAGATTGAGATCGACGCGGGCCGTGCCCGATCCGCGACCAGTCGCGCAAGCCGCGTGGGGTGGGGCAACGAATCGAGGAGTGGGGCGGCCGATTTGACGCGAATCGCGCGCCATTCCGCCATCAGCCGTCGTGGAAAACGTATTCACACTATTCACAGTCGTCCGCGAGCTTCCTTTCGGTGACATGCATACGTGAACGCGAGTTTTCATTACCCAGTGACTGTGTGCGCCCCAGGTGAATTATTATTGTGAGGACCGCTGGCTATTATTGGGATACTTTTTTTTTGACCAGTCGTACGAGACTCGTTCACAACGCTGGAACATTTGAGGCCGATCGTGGCTTCTATCACCACCTTGATTGGGAACTGTGATACTATGGAGGCCACGTATTGCGTCGGAACTGATGTTGATGTCTGCCGCATGTTCGATCAGTACTTGTATAAGGTAACTTAACCGAATAATGTTTTCCGATCCTCAAAACTACCAATCAGTGCAATGCCGGTTGCAGAAGTTACAGGGGAATATGTGTAAACAACTTGGTTAGATTTCTACACTGAACTGATGCATACAACTGAACCGAAAAACGAATTTGTTCAATCTAGTGTCTATACATATTCTCATTTGCGAGACGAATGAACGTATTTGACAAGACTTATTTATGATTGGGAGTGTGAAAGATTGAAATCAGCTGTGTCTGTTTCATAGCTTCGTCTCCTGACATCTATAGGTTGGATTCTCAATCTTTAATTTCCCTTAGTTTTGATGTGAACTGAAAAATTGCCTGTTTTTCATGAATTAACCCCTTCATCTAATCTATTATCTAATGTTTCATAACATTGACAAAACAATTTACATCAGTGTACGTGTGAGAATGTGATTCATGAGGAAAATAGGTTAGATTGAGGTTAAGTGTTGTTTATTAATCCTTAATTGTTAGATTAGTTCAGTTCGTATAAATGGATCATGAATTCAGCACCAAACAGTCCACTACAATTAGATATTATTTTTACCAGTGTTATGATGAAAAATGTCACCACCTTCCTCAATCAATTTATACAATTCAACTAAAAGTTATGTATATTTTAACTCTCACTTCTCGATCTTTCTTCTAAGTAATGAGTCAGTAAAAATAGTAAATAGTAATGCATTCCTTTTAGTTATTATCAAGCAATGAAATTGAACACAGTAATTAACATGAATTGATCAACTATCTAATTAACAATTAGAAGATAATGTCTAAAGTATTGCACTGCCCACTTTAAAAATAATCATATTATAACGTAATTGTATATTATTTATCGGTTAAGAATTAATTTTGCTGGATCATCAACCTTTCATGACTTAATCAACTTAGACCAATTTGTTTCATAAATATCTACGATATTGATTGTGAAAATAATTAATATCAAGTGATTCATTATTGTCTGCCATATTGAACAATATTCCTTCATAATCTCACCACAAATTGAATATCCCCTAAATGGTCTTCCTAAACTCAAATATAGTTGATGACTCGATTAAGAATCTAAATAAAATTGAAAGTCATGTTATTTCATAGGATTTGGATTATCAAAGTTGTCTTAATATTATTAAGTTGGATATAGTGTATGCTAACATTAATTTAATCACAAAGCACATGAAGCAACGTTTAAGACGGTTAAATATATATAAATAGACACTTTTGCTCTTTATATAAAACAGCTGTTAATATTTAAATCAAGGAACTCTTAAAATGCTTTTAGATTCTATACATAGTTTTCATTAAATTTCTGCTTACTCCCTTTTATTAATAGAATGTGTTTATCTGAACTTGTGTAAGTTTCCACGTCATAACTTTTCATGTATATTATATATCTCACACAAAAAATGTGTTTTTCACAGTTATGATTAGAGAAATTCTCTTTTGATGTCGTTTTTTGGTCATCAACATCCGACGGCACACATGTTTAAAATTCATTTCATACGACTCGAGATCTATTTAATCTTCTTCATTCAAGTCAACAGGAAAAGGGCTCATGCATTTTTTGAACTATCAAGCACCAATAATCAGTTGAAACTGGCTAATGTTGAAAAATAATTTCAATAATTCAATTGCTCAGAAAATAAACAAAACATAGTTATTACCTACTAATGGTAATGCTTTTCACTGATATTTTTTTGTAAACAGGAAACATCTAACCTACAATGTTTAACGAATAGTTATTACTTCGCATTTTACAGCTATTGTTATTAATTCAAATATTCGAATTATTTCTCACAACTCATTATCGATTAGATAGACAATAAAAACATACTTTCACGTCTATTCATTATCGTCGCAATTATAAAAAGCGTTTGTCATTTTCTTTGTAAGTAACAATTTTATGTCAATATTGAATATTACATCGACAACATTCGAAAAAATGAACTGGTGCTGTTATTATCTAATATGGAGCAATCAAACATTCACATTTTTATTCCAACGATCGTTCCCAGAATGAAACGTAATTATAGAGTGCCATGAATAAAACAAACAACTGGTAATCATTTTTCTACATCAATGATTTCATACAAATAGATTTTTTCTTCGTGTAGTATTGATCAATTATTTCACAATACGTTCTTAGACTTTTGGAGTTATTTTTGGTTTCTCTTCCGCATATTAAATTTCGAGTTATGTATTTTTTCTTTGACAGCATCCTATTTTAAGTGTCATCAAAAAGTAGAGCATTTTTCTGTGTGTAAATCTCACCCTCTTTCTTATATAAATCATTATGAAAAATGAAATAATAAATAAATAATAGCTGTATGTTGTTCCCCAATTTATAATTTTGTTTTATTTTCAATTGGCAAATGGCCAAATGAGCATATTTTATCGATATCTAATTCAGTCGTGTATTTTCGATTAAGCTCTGTTATTTTTTCTCTGTAACGTAATTTGTTTGTGATTCTTGCGTTTTCGTTTATTTCGTTAGGCACACGAAGAATAAACAATAAAAAGATGTCAAGATGAAGAAAACATATTTATTTGTCCTATTTCTCTCGGAAAAACAGAATGTTTTCTGTCTTGAAGTTCGAACCTTACGAACGTACTGTATTCGTCAAAAATGCCTCGTATATTCTTTGTGAACCGTGCCGAAATCATCTTCAGATTCCGGATCCTTTCCAACCTGTATCGAAATGAAGGATGGGTGTGAAGTTGCCGTACAATTTCTCTCCTCCAATCCGAAGTTTCATCCCAACTTCTCAATTGATGTTATGAGAAAAGTTGGACCCCGTAGACTTTTTTCTTATTCTGCAATTTACATGGAGTGCCTCGCTTCGAATACTTTAGAGTAGTTCGTAATGAGAGTGTCAAAAAACTTCCATATTCTTCGATAACTAAAGACCACACAGAAACGAGTGGAAATTTTGAGTCGCATTATATTCGTGAGTACTTGTAAGTTATAAAATCGATATTATATTTCGACAACAGGCCGTAGAACACACGGTAGATCTTTCAAACAACAGCTTGCGTTTGTTATTTACGACGCATTTCTCGCTTGTTTATATGTTCATACACCGGAATATCCAGTTCGTTTCCTTTGTACAGGGTGTTACAGACTCGTGTGAAGTTAGCGCGGACTTTTTTGAAAACCATATTTTTTACAAGACTTTGACAGAAAGTCATGGGTAGCAAAACAGTCCACAACATTTTCCAGTTATTTCTGGAAAAAAAAATAATCACCATTTGCCGTTTTGTTTTGAGAATTTCCAAATGGACGAATACAAGGTGACAATTGAAATTGACAATAGAGGCCATATTCGATAAAACAGGAAATGATGACTAGATCTGGACCACATTCTATCGCTAGAAACAATTGAGAATGTGATATCAAGTAGGCCACAGCATTCCAACAACATTTTCGACCAAATTAGATACCATATTAGAGGTGAAAGACCTTTTCAATTATCCCAATGACAAATACTGAAAATGATGTAATTCACAATTAAGGGTATTTAGCGTTCATTCATGGCCAACTATATAACGAGCTACAACTTTCTAGTGAATGAATAATTGTTAGAAATATATTTAATAAACAGCAAAAATGGGGTTCGAAAATCATGTACGATGAAATGTGTATACGTATTAGGCACCGTCTTTTCCGAAACAATCACGGACTCGTCAGTGATTATTTTCGATTTTTGAAGTACGCACAAACGGGCGTCATAAACCATCAGAAATTATCACGAAAAAAAAATGAATACAGGGTGTTTGAGTTGGGAATTAACAGCAAGCTCTGATGCTCGGACTTCATGAGTGATTCGAAACATTTTGTGTACAAACTCCTCTTGTAGTCAACATTTTTCTCAGTTATAACGGTGAATTATTGTCTCTCAGTTAGGCGTGCCACTTCAAATCCTTCTCTGCTTATTCAAAAACAGAATATAAATGTACATCGTTATGCAAATATTTTGTATTCATAATGTTCCTTCAGTCTTCACTGTACCTGAAATCTGAATATAATATCACCTCTGAAAGCGAAGAAATTCACATTTATCTAGATGTGGAGTTCATTGAAAATACCACAAGGTGACCCAATTGGATGTGAGGAACGGATTCTGTAGGAATTTAACGAATTTCTCATTAATATTCATGATATTATCAACCGAAAGCTAATTTGCGGTATCTTGTTTTCATTCAAAACAACTTTGTTAACAGATATTCATAATGTTATTTTATGATTTCTGGTTGTGAAATCCTTCAGAGATTCATTCGTAGACTCATCAACTGAATTATGATACAGAGTGTCTATTTTCAGCCCACTTCTCATTCATGAATTCAAGGTGACATTTTTATAGCAAATTCTTCTTTTTAAAAGCTTCAATCAAGTATTCAGTGTGTCAAAACAATAATAAAAATAATATTGGAAATTGAACTTCTATGTTTATGAGACAGTTTCAGCTAATTTCGATATAAATGAAAGCAGTTTCAACCAATGAGAATACGCATCATCCTCACTTGTTATTTATTCCTCAACTGATCTGGTATAAACTCCTATTATTTCATTTGTTGAAGATCTGGTGTGATTAATTTTCATTTTGATTAATAAACGGAAATCGACCCACAACACAGTTTGGAATCGAATGAAAATCTTGCTCAGGGGTATGTTTTCATCGAACACGTTCGAATATTATTCTGAGGCCCACATATTCATGTAAATCGTGATCAGGTTCTTGTAATGGTTGTTTTTCCATAGGCGTCCGTATGGGAACAGAGAATCTATTCACATACAACGTTGACATTTTTGACAAACATGCACAGTATTTTTGAATTTTCGACTTTGACAATAGACCATTCCAAGGTGACGTCATTGACAGGCGGCCATATTGCTTGTGGGGCACACAAATCAATAATCCTATTAAAAACAACGTAATCACAGGTCAAAATTAATTGTTTTTATTAAAAATTGCAGCTTTTCGT
Organism: Plagiodera versicolora; assembly: GCA_037013635.1. Taxonomy (NCBI): domain Eukaryota; kingdom Metazoa; phylum Arthropoda; class Insecta; order Coleoptera; family Chrysomelidae; genus Plagiodera; species Plagiodera versicolora. The sequence goes on from CM072988.1 coordinate 2,068,796, forward strand.
GCAGTTGTTGGGTGTTCTACAAAGGGGGAAAGGGATAAACTTCATTTTTTTCCTATTTGGGTACCCTCAGTGAACATAGGATACCAAAGTATTGAAAGTCAGGATGGAATAATTTAGTAATAAATAGTCTTAGTAGTATAGTGTACATTTTTGTTTTATCTCTTCTTGTTTTCAATAAACTAGGGAAAACTAACAAAACTTGTGAATAGTACTATAACTTCCATCTATCAAACAAGCTTCAGATAATATTCAGGTATATAATCTACCTTGGCAACAACAACAAAATGTGGATCAATTTTCTTTGCCGAAACTTCCAAAACAAATCCAGCCTCATAATACTTATAGGCTCGCAAAGACTTGTAAGCCTTCATCTGCTCCCCGCTATAAAAACTATGACTGGTAATTAGATGAGTCTATTTGGCCTACACTGAGCAGACAACTCAAGTCTTCGGTAATTTCTCCTGGCCCTAAAGCGTAGGGGTCTATATTGTTTATAAAACTCAACTTCTGTTCATATCGCACTTTAATGTCTTTCTCAAGCGAAAGATAATAATCACTACGATTCATTTTTAATAAAATCACTCGGGACACACAAGAAAAAACTTTGTAATCACCAAATTTGGCACAACAGGTCAGAACAACCACTGTTAAATAAATGGAGGTCGATTCTTTGTATGCCCCACAAGCAATATGGCGGAAATGTCAAAGTCAGGTGACCTGGAATGGTCTATGGAAAAATAAATTAGGTTATGATCATGACAGTTTGACAGACATCAATTGGTTTATGAGATTGTTTGTGGGTATGAATTTGGATGACACCTGCTTATGTGTACCATTTTTTGGGTCAGATTTTTCAACCCCTCGTTCCCTCTGCAATATTTTTCGTGTCCGCACATGGAGTATTGTTCTACTAATACCAGTTTTGTAACAGCTGTGCTCTCAACCTCAGGTTTTCTACCTGCAACTTGTAGTCGCACCGTCCAGACTGTCTGAACTTTCGATAAAAAGGTGAAAAAGAAAACTTGAACCTTATTTATTGGATGATTTAATCTCCCCTATTCAGGAAATAATAAAAAATGAAAAGATGGCCTCGTTGAGAAAAAAGATAATGACAGGATATAATTCTGGGATTTCTTGCCATATTGAATAGAAGGTTATGGGTATAATCTGGACACTATTCATCTGATTTGAATTTTTTTAGTAGCGTCGAGGTGACATTCTGTTGGATTTCACCAAGTTAATATACAGGGTGGCCCAACGAAAACGTACCGGAAGGGATTTTATCGAGAAAAACCTGAAACACGTCAACTTTGTTTATGATCGGGACCCCCTATTTTTCTTAAATAGGGGGTCAAATGATACATCTTTAAAAAGCCCTTTTGATTTCCTATCCATTGCTTTTTTATTTTTGAAATTCCGTCTACTCGTTGCAGATATAGACATGTCGCTAGTGCATTTCTCAAAAAATACAAAAAGTAAATCGATTTCGTTTGAGTGTTGAGAATATTTTCCCAAAAACAATTTGCTTTTTCTCTGTTTTTGTTGATTCCAGCTAGTCTCTCGATAAAATCTCTTCCTGGTACGTTTTCGTTGTGTCACCCTGTACAGTGTGTGAGAGCTCACAGATCCAGAAAGAGTCTGAAGAAATTACTCTGAAATTCTCATGACCGTTTATTCTGTTCAAGTTGAGTTTATTCACTGTGAAAAATGAGGTAACATCTAATAATTTATCACAATAAATATTGTTCAAGGTTCAATCGAAAAATGTATGTCACAGTTTATTTTTAAATCCCAGTAAACAATTCGTCAATGATAACTAGAAATGAATCTCGATTCAACGCGAATTTTTGAGAACCTGTCCCAATTTCTTAATAAATAAATGAATAAATGAAAAATAAATAAATAATTAACGAATCAAAATTAGACTTGACAGACCAGATAGTGGTAACTTCATTTCACATTTTGTAATAGTATTTGTAATGATTTATCTGTTGCTGTTTATGAATTGATGTCGCGTACAATTTCGAATTCCTCAGATTTTCGAAAGCGGAAAACGGTAGTTATGGTATTTTTATCGTCTCCGTTCCTCAGCATAGTCATTCTGTCGGCATGAATACCGCTTTGGGTATGCAAAGACCTCAAGAGAACTATGAAACGGTTAAAAAACGAGAAAATTAAATTATTCAAGTCGTGAGCTCTGCCATAAGGATTGCAATTTTTTTCACAGCCAAGATGCGTGGTTCTTAACGATTGCAGTCTATGGAGAGTTTTCAAAGTTCACGTGATTTGGTCACATTTATTCTGTCCAGGTTTTGTAACAAATAATAGGAGCTTGTAATATATTTGACAAACTTCAATGCATCGTCTGTTAAAAAAATAATGTTGTTGATTTTGGCAAGCATACAAAAACTTTCATTCATTTTAGAATATCATAATCTTTCAATATCGCTTTGTCAACTAAAAAATTGAGTTCACTATAAATACCAAGCGAGAAAAGACAACCTGTATATTTTTCATTGAGGCTGTTACAATTACTTTCTTCACGCCCATATTTTGCTGAAAGCCCTCATATTTTCAGCCTAGAAACATATCGAAAACCACTCTGAAATAACAAAGAAAAAAATCAGTGCATTTTCTATCTGATTGAACATCAAACGACTGATGAAAATTACTTTTCATTGTTCGAAATTATGAATCAATCACCCTATACACGATCGAATGTTTGTTTTTCATTAGAGTGCAGTCTCTTACATTCAACTCCAGACTGTTATTAAAAAATCAATACGTCAAATTTGTAGAGAGAGGAAAGACAGAAAGAGATGGAGGTTAAGGGGATAGAGACAGAGAGAGAAAGCAGGAAAAGAGCCTGCTCAGAGGGAACATTTTCAGACAGGTCATCGACATTGGGTTGAGCTGAAAGAAAAACATGATTTATCATGAGTAATCTGAAACTAGATGGGAGAGCGATGTAATTATATCAGATTGGAAATGATTGATGTTTTCTTTTTTTCGTATTATACATTAGTTTCGAGTATGATTTTGACGTATTATTTTTTGTTGAAACGGAGAGAAAGACATTTCTGAGATAAAGAAGTGATTATAATTATTGAGAATTTGACACTAGATGACAAAAACGTGTCTTGCTTTCGGCATTTTATGAATAAATAAAAATCAAAATTATGTTTTCATAGTTAGTAATAATACTGAAAAATCAAGTTATTACAAGATTGTACTTTTTCGAAAGTTATTGTCAGCTATAGTATAGTAGAAATAAACTCTTGATTTATTATTATTAGATAATTATATTGGCTCAGTTTCAATTCGTGAGATTTCTTAATTGCTTTTTTCCTGTGATTTATAAACCACCCTGTACAATGAATAATACTTGGTACGATACTCACATTTGCCTTATTCTATCGATTACTAATTGAACAACAAGAAAAATTCAGAATGATTTTTTATAATTATTTCACAACAATTCTTGAAACATTGTTAGGTTATCTCTCTGGTCTTCGACATTATCAGATTGTTCAGTTATTTACGGCTTGAACTTGCTTGTAGTAATTATTTATACAGCTCTCGAGAGTTCAACGCGATGCAATTATCATAAATTAAAGTTAATTCTTTTCGTGGAATATAAAATACATTAGAAACCAACAAACAAAACATAGCATATACACTATTCATCGTAAAAACCAAACGCAACTACAGGTGAGTTTTTTCGTGCGATAGAGAAAGCCTGTTGGGTTAAAAGTATATTTATTGTTGCATTTCTTGTTGACACAGCAATAAGCGATGTATTAATTATAAGAGATATCATCTGCCACATAGTTTTTTGTCGAATTGTATTTACAATGGTTGTTTATGTGCCAATAAAATGTTATTTATATTGTGCAAGCAAGCAACAATCTGTCATTGTCAAAAAATCATTTTTTTATTACGGATTCTCAATCTATATGTAAGTAGAAATGAATTTGTCGAAGCGTTTTCTGTATTTCGAACGTTTACGATATTTTAAACGCGTTTTTCTCGAAAACACGTTTTTAAAAATGGCTAACATTCTCCTGACCGCTGTAATTAACATATCGACCTGAAATTTGGAGAGCATACTCAGAAAATATGTCTTCACGAAATGACGGATCGTTTTTTTCGATAGATAAATTTTTGCATTTATTATTTATCTTATCGCGAAAAGTAACGCGAAAAATCGTGTTTTTTTAAATTGCCACCATTTTTCGAAATTTTAACTAAACGATAAAACCATTCGTCATTTCATGGCCAAAGGGTGACACATTGATAATATGCTTTGAATTTATGTTTCGGACCAACAAAGAGGGGCAGTGACGTCAGCCGTTTACCTCCCACGATTTGAGGACTTGTTTTCGCGGAGCTGCAGCGGCCGCCATTTTGTTTGTTTTTCGCAGAAAAAAACTTTTTACGTTCTGTATATCATGAATAAGAGCAAGAAAGAAACCGCACTCAGAAAGCTCTATTCGTTTCCTTTAAAAAAAAAAATAAAACGTAAACACCTGAAATATAGAAATAAAGTTTTTTCAGCAAAGTAATAATCGAGACTATTTCTCGGAATATACACCATCGGACTTCTCCCATTCAGTGTGTTTTTTTTTTCAAACGAAACCAAAATATTGTCAAATTCAAGACCCCAGCGTGATCATACTTTGCTCGCACTTTTATTGGTCAAGGAATATTCTTGATGCGTGATCACTGCGCTGTTTCCGAATGGCCTCTTTTTGGTATTTGAATTTTCATGACGTTTCAATTGGTTCACGTGGATTAATTAATTATTCAAAGCCCAATATGTATTTCTCTGTTATCTTTTCACTGTGCATCTGTTGAATAACACAGATTGCAGCACAAGTTTCCATACTGTAATTGAGCTCAATAAAATAACGGTTCAAGATCGTATCGATAAGTGATTAATTAAAATAGAGCGATCGATCCTTATCGGACGAGAAGATATGAAAATAAACCGCAATAACGAACGAAGTTATTGCCGGCAGAAATCTAGCTAGATTTTAATGGATTCCATGCGATTTCCTTTAACCATCTAGATAACGTCTTTTGTCGTGAAATATGGTATGTTTTTCTGAATTGATGAGGGTTGGTATGAATGTAAACGCTGGGACAGTGATGGATGGTGATTATCTGATATTATTTGGGGCAGTTGTATGAATCATATGGTGTAATTTGAACTGAGCAGGTTCATTTTTAGCATGCACATGACAAAATCCTGAAAAAACTTGAAAACTGTGGATTATTCGTCTAATTTATTTATTGTTTCAGGTAATTTCCTCATCTTACTGAACATCAAGAAATATTTGTGAGTATACGAAAAAATAAATGCACCAATTTTTCAAATAGTACTTCAAAAGTCCCGATTTGGATTTGTGACATTTTTTTTACGGCGATGAAATGATTAAAAACATCCAATATTCTTTCGGAAAGAACTCAAAATCAGCAATAAATGAGCACGAAAAATTGCAATCAAGACTTACAACCTGAAACTGATAATATCTCAGGAAAATTTGAAATGAATCTCGCATTTTCGCATAAAATACTGGCGAAAAAAGTATTATACGAAATTACGTGAGCACGTCAAAACATCCGAAAATATCCGAAAAACCCGAATACCTGGTATCGTATTTGAAAACAAAAAAAAAAACAAGTAGTCACAAGCAAAAAAAGTGCATACTTTAAGTATTATTCGAGAATTTGATAACAATGTCCTACCTGTTTTGTTGCCATGGTAACCATTCAAAACGAATGCATCCTATTGGTTGATTTCAGTAACATTTGTAGAACGTATGGTAGTATGCTGTTTTATCAATGAATTATTGACCTTGGTTGAACCCTTGAAATGTCAGATGATTTTCAAAATATATTCGAATTTTATGCGTCCTCTACCACACTGTATCTGGATATCAAACCAAAACTTTCGAAGATAAGATAATTCATAGAATCATTAAGTATATCGGTGGAACTTTACCAAATAGGACAACATTCTTTGCGAGATTTTTACCGAGACGTGAATGTGAAACACCTGAACTTATCCTGTTTGGTAGATACGAAATGAGTTTACGGGATACGCCTAGTCGAAAAAGAAGATTGAAAGATCATTTATAATTATAAAAACTTATCATGTTCCATCAGAATTCGCGTAAGCATGAGAATACGTGTTTTATGGTCGGATATCATATTCAACATAGGTAGATTCTTATCTAAATTGATTTGTTCATAAAAACTAATTCTGTTTCTGGAAAATACTACCATGTGAGATCCTAATTCAATTTTTTTGAAGACGTTGACGTGCTGGTTCTCTAATTATAACGTTCTTATGTCGATTGGAAAGGTGACGATTAGGAATCAACATCTGGTAGTTTGTTTTCTTTCACAACTTTTTCTGAAAAGCACTAAAAACTTATGTTGCAATTCCTCATACTCAATACAATAGAAATGAATGGGTTAGGATTCGAAAATTCTTCCAATACTCACAAAATAAAATACGAATTATTCAGTATATTTTATGGATTGAATAAGTTTGAATACTTTTGGGATAACATTGCGTTCAAATTGATTATGAATTCGTACGGTTCACTTTTGATTTATCAAGGACTGAAATTCTGCTGCACAAAATGGAGCCAAACTGAACTTGAACCAAGCGAGCAATAATAATTTGATCTTTTTTCAACTTTGAAGTGACCAATCAATAAAACTGTAGTTTGAATGAATGCTGAGCAAAAAAAAAATTATTTCAAACATCGTTTTCTTACTATAAACGCTGAGATTATTTCTAGGAATAATCTGTTGGACTGAATTCATTGAATTTCTCTTTAACAACTTCTCTAAACGTTTCAAGCTCACCAGATTAAAGGTCACTAAACTAAATACAAACTGCTCTACAACACTTGAACACCATTAAGTATTATTGTACGGCTTTAACCAACTTAATGGTTTTGCATTCGAACTGCTTTCTGCTAACTTATAGTTGATAGCACCATTACCTCGAATTTTATTTCGTGGTTTGTTTCATTTCTAAAGTGTGAATTGGAATTGATTGAATGCATTTAAAAAACCACGTGTATACATAAGCAATGACTTTTGGTGTAAACACAGGAATGAATCATTGATAAAATCAATTTAAAATGTTCGATTCGATAAATGGATTTTCCGTTTTTTAGTTCCACTACGGAAAAAAAAAAACAGACACCTAACAGAATTAAAAATTACTAGACTTCTAGAGGAAATTCATAAATTCTTTTCTGCCAGAGGATCTCAAAATGATCAAACCTCAAAGGGAATTCCATACTTCCAAAAAAATCGGAATGATCAAACTTGCAATAAAATTCTTAATGGCCAAACTTCTAGGGAGACTAAAAATGAATAACGTAAATTTCGAGACTGCGATATCTCCGAAATTCAACCAACTTCCTGAACACCCTGTATTATTGCGAGGTGTGAAATTTTCTCACCGATTACCAAACGAGTGAGAGTCAAGTTAAGAACTCTTCGTAAATTTTCTTCATAGTGGATTCGTATCACTTGGGAAACAAGAGATGTAATTTGAAACACTCCACCTATGGTGGCTTATTGGATGTCAGCCATTATTGGTAGCATAAATTCTACCATATGGTAACATCTATTATTTACCACTAGTTTATGGAGCTAAAGTATGATTCATTTATTTAAATTGCATCTCTACATGTACTGCTGTTATAATTTATGGACCAGTTAGTGCATGCCAGTATGTCGGGACATAAATAGAAATTCATGCCATCGCAATAATGAAATTCAGAATCCCCGTTGATACAATGTATGTACGAAATAGTCGATCTGCTTCATTGCGGTTAATTTGGAATAAACGTTACGATTTCTGTGATTTTGGGAACCTCTGTTAGACACTTTCAAGCAAAAAAAGGTTTTTTACACTAATTGATGGAAATCTGAAAATTCGAACAAAGGTAGTTTCATTTCAATTAAATGAGAAGCACTGATTGGCTACCGTATTTTAAACATTAAGCCGGGATTACACTCAGTTTAAAGCATAATTTGTACGCAAAAAAACACACGAGAAATTCCATGACTTCTAGCATTTTTTGTTTGATATAAAATATTAGTATTTCCTTCAATAATTTTGAAAATGAAATTCGAGTGTTTTTTCTCCTCTCTAACATTGATTTCATCGTATTTTTCAAACAGTTCAAGCACATTTCATCGAAGGATGATAGACTGTACAGGATGATTTAATTAGGTTATTTTTTCGGCGAAAAGGCGTGGCTTCCAATTATTACGCGAATTACGTCAGCAACGGACCTGAATTCAAACTTATTCATTTCGTATAGCTATAAAATGCTTTGAAAATCATTAAATCGGTATCAACAATTATATTACTATGATGTACGTTTCGTAATTATTATATACAGGGTGTTTCAGTGATACTGTAAAAAAATGAAACTGAGAGTAGAGGAGCAAAATATGACGATTGAGCGCAACATCGCTTATGCAAATGTTGATGGTTAAAAATATACAGTGCGTTCAAAGTTGAAATTTTATTTGCAAATTTCTTGAAAGCTTCGACAGTTTTCATGAAATCGATAACTTTGAACACACTGTATCTTTTTAACCATCAACATTTTATATTGTGCTCCTCTCTACTCTCAGTCTCAATTTTCTTACCATATTGATGTAACACTCTGTACAATTAGTAGGTGACTTCAGATATAACTCGTTTTTGTGAAAAAAAAAATACTGTGAATCGATCTTTTTCATTTTCAGAAGTTTCAGAATATCATCCAATGAATATTGATCAGATGTCAACAGTATTTAGGTAACTGTCAAGCGAAACAAAATATCATCCAGGTAAAAGATGTGTCAAAATTTTAAACTTTTTATTTATTTTTCAAAATATTGAAAATGATGTTGATGATTGGTTTTTTTCACTTTTTCCATACGGACATAAAATATATGAATTGACTATTTTCTTCGTTTTTTTTTTTCAAGTTAACGATCACTAGACCTTTCTGTTCTTTTAGTATTCCAGATTTTTCCTGTTTGTTGTTGCTTTCTAAAGTTCATCCTAATTTTTTGTTCACCTAACCTGCCTACTAATCATGTGAAATCACAATCAACATTCACAGAATTAGGCAATCCAAACCACGTGACATTCAATGTGGCGGCTTGGGGCATACAATGCGATACCTTGGCTAGTAAACAGTGAATTTTATTTATTTTTGGAGTTTTTTTGGTGTTTCGAAACGGTATTCAGATGGAGAGTGAATATTTGAAGACATTGATGTTGAATAGCAGAGACGTTGGTGAAAAGTATGCTTGGAACTATTCATTCAGTTCATTCTTGCAGAGATAAGCTTTAACTTATTGTAACTTATCTCTGATTCTTGTCACAGCATTTGTTTTAGATGTGAAATGAAGTTGGGATTAATTAATAATCTAGATCCTTTCACATTGTATACTGATGCTGATTTAGATTATTCAATTGATCCTGTTCCTCTTGTAATATTCTGGTCAAAAAAATGTCTACTGTAGACTCTCTGATACTTCAGTTTGGAATAAGTGAGATTATATCTCTTGATCGCAGCTAACCATAGGGCCCTTCACTTCCTAGTTAAATCGTTCTTACTCTATAACTGCTCTATAAGAACCTGTGATTAGTAACCGTAGAAACCGATTACATGCCGACTTTATTTCGGTTAGTACGAGATCTACAGCCAACCACAATGCACGTGATAGGCCTTTTCTTCAGTAAAAGAGTAAATAATTAGTCACAATTTAAAAAACACATAAAAAACGCACTAGAGATAACTAAATGTAACAGTTTTCAACTCAAGTCACATATGTAAACACCAAGTGTGTGCCCCAAGCCGCCACATTGGTTTTTCGCTTTGACAGATCGCTGGATTGCCTAATAAAAACGACGAAGAAACATAACCAACGAAAGGGCCGTCAGTGACGTCACGAACACCCTCCCCTCCCGTCCCTCGCAGCGCGAAATTCGCCAACAGTGTGTCTTATGGAAATCATTAACATCCCAAGCCTTTGCTTTCAATAGGCGAGTGAAAATTCTGGAAACAGTCGCGTGGCTACTTTCCGAACCTAACCTAGACACGAGGCCCTGTATTGTCGAGACCCTTCGCTGAAACCACCTTGCATGTTCGAGCTTACGAGCCCAATTAGAGTGGCCTCTAAATAATCAGATCGAGCGAGTCCCATATGTCGGCTAGGGGATAGGGTTACTGACCAAAATCAACGCACTTCGATACACAGATCGAATGGCTGTACAAACTGGTGGCGTGTTTTCTTTGAGGATTAGTCGGGCGTTCGATAAGTCTTCGGTCTGGGGCGACGTAGCCGCATCAATTACATCGTAATTTAGGTAGTGATTACGCCTACTTGATTCCGTACGGTACATCGCTTGGTGTTGTTCGTTTGTTAAGCAGTTGTGTTAAGCTTGTCAGAGGTGAGCATACCTTTGAAGTCATCCATCTCGATGCTTGGTATAACTATCAGCAATAACCTTTCTTGGGAAAGTCACGTGGGATCAATTGCTAAAAGTGCATCCCAAAAACTTGGTTTTCTGTTTCGTGCCAGGAGCTATTTCACTTCCAGTCAGCTGCTTACGATCTATAAGGCACAAATCCGACCTGTCCTGGAATACTGTTCCCATATTTGGAGCGCAGCACCTAAACATATCCTGAAGCTGTTGGATTCTGTCCAAAAAAGGGCAATTCGTCTCGTCGGTGATGCTTCGCTTACTAACTCGCTTACTTCTCTGGAACACCGTAGAAGGGTTAGCGATCTGTCTCTATTCCATAGATATTTTCATGGGCGATGCTCTTCTGAAATATCAACAATCGTTCCTCCTTTGGCGGTCTCTTCGAGGTTAACCCGTCAAGTCCAGTCTTCACACTCCTTTGTGGTTAATTTGGTGACCTGCAGAACATCTTTCTTCAAAAACTCGTTCATCCAACGAACAGCGAGGCTTTGGAACACATTGCCCAGGGAGGTGTTCCCCGAGGCATATGACCTTCAGAAATTCAAAAAGAACACCAATTCCTACCTCCTTTCCCTTGTTTCTCACGATGTTCTCTGAACATTACAGGATGTCTCCTTTCGTGAGAAGTTTTATATAAAAAAAGAGTTTAGACGGTTCGAATCGACTGGTTTTTCTATCAATTCAGATCAAATGATGAGCTTTTACAAAAACAAGGTGCCAAAATAACTAAGGCATTAGGAAAATTCATGTAACGTGACTAGATTTAACCTAAAGCGTCAAAATTACTATTCTCAATAACGACGAGAATTACTCACAGACAAAGATATTTTTGATTCGTTGGGAAAAACTGAAGACAAGAACAAGGAGAAGAAGATGAGACGGAAAAGCCAGAATTTCCATCAAGCCCAAGTATTGAAGAAGCTCTGGAAGTAAATAAATACAAAATATGTGCTTAGTGATTTAATTTTGACACTTGGGATGGTTTGACCAATACGAATTTTTCTACATGGAACTTCTTGAAAAAACAACTCTTTGGAATTTGATGATCTGGCATCTCGTCTTCTAGATTCAGATCAATATCAACTCATTTTTTGATTGTTCATCTTTGATCAATGAGGTTTGCCATGTGTCTACAGTATTTCTTTCTATTAAAACGTTTTTAAATCTACAATACACTCAGTTTCTCTGTGATTTCAAAGTAATACAAGATCTGATTACTAATCCAGAAACAGCTTTTTACCAGGTTTTCACTTTGAAATCCCAAAAATACCTCGCACTTCGTTGACATCCTTCATTTCGTCCATCCATTGTAGTCGATAAATCATTCTTAGAAGCTTGTACGATACGATAAGGCCCCACCACAACAGTGAAACTTCATCAATAAAGATTAATTTCGGCGATTATCCAACAATGCCTTTCGATTAAAGCTTACATGATTACTCTGCAGTCTAGGTCCACTGAGAGGTACGAGTTTAGTGCATTACAAGCACCGATAGCTTGGAAAATCTAATAGCATTCGAAGACATAACCGTTATTGCTTGATCGTCATGTTAATCTTCCTATACAGACGATTAAGGGTGGGTCTCACCCCGTTTCAATAATACGAAATACAGAGGCTCGAGTGTGCGATAGTTCATGTAAATTGCATTTTGAAAATTTGAATTTTCCTAATGTGTAAGTATTGAAAATAATATACGAAAAAATAATTCCTGTTCAAAATATCTTATTCATAATAATTACCCCATTGTAGTTCTTTCAGATTGAAAATATAGTAATGGAAAAGTGGTGAAGAAAACGTCTATTGAGTTTAGCTTTCACTATATCTAATATTTCTTTTTTCTTTGTTCATTGTACCCCTCCAAATATTAGCCTGTCTTTAAGGAACACCCTGTATTTTGGTCCGAAAACTACGGAATTAATATTTTGTTGTAATTTCCCAGCATTAATAATATTGAACAGTACTCAGATCTGTCACAATTTTTACACCTCACCAAAAACAGCTTACTAATTCTTGAATTAAATGAACAACTTGATAGTGAAGTCGGAAATATGGTCGCGTACCAGGCCTGCCAATTATTCGATTCGATATACGTAAATCTGTTTACAACCTTGTTCGAAATGTATGTTTTGTAGTGTTCACGGTCTGCTAACACACCCGTTTGGATGTTTTATCTTCTGTATCATCACTCGTTCTACAATACGGTACATCGTGGACAGTTGAACAAAAATAATTCTGGAGCCTGTTGTAAAAAAAATCGAATGGGTAAAACGCGCACCAAAATGCAGTTCAAATGTTGTTCCGAATAGGCAAGATATTCCTTGGTTTAGATAATTTCGAACACCTAGTAGGTATGAAATATAAAAAAGGAGCAAAATGAAGGAATACAGTTTCCAGATGTATTTTAAAGTGGGTTATATTCATGATTGAGAATAATTTTGAACGTAAAACAATGTATCATTCAAAAAAATTATCAATTCATTGACCTCGATATTATTCAACACAAACATCGATTCATATCGACTTGTTTTTGTATTTCATTTCAATAATGGACTTATGTTTGAAATCGTACATGTTTATTTGATACATTACACAAATTGAATGAACTTTTTTTGATTGTCGCGTATTCCATTCGAAACACTTAAAAATCAATATGACTTCCGGTTTGGTTCGAAAATGACAGCAAATCGTGAGAATATGAACAATGAATGTTAATAATCAAAACTGTTTAAATTCCTCGAAAAAAAGTTCTGCTGCAAATGTTTTCGAAAAATTTCAGATTCCACGAAACCTAACCTAGCCTAATGAGTTGGGTATACACCCTGTACATACGAGGTTTGGATGTTAAAATTCATACGCGTCATTGAATTATCTCACTCCGAACAAAAAGATTTCGGTCATATTCTGACATCTCCTTTCATTCTTGGCACATACCGCTGAGCAATCTCGAATCTGACACACTGTATTTCTGCGCTTATTGATTGTTTTCGCGACCGCAGATCGAATCGGTTAATTCGACGTACGTCAGATACGATAACGCCGTGAACATCGAAGACTATGACGTTAAAGAGTTTTACCACGACTGTAAACTTAAGAATCACTGGGTATAAAGACGAAAGGAGGGATCCTTTTTAACCATATTGTGGAGTGTATTACTCGTGAAAGTAATAAGGAAGCTGTTGATGGACAAACACGACACGAAAAACATGAAATTAACGCGATATACAGGGTGTCCCAGAAGAAATTTCTAGGTTTTTCTTGAAATGCCCATAATTTTCAAACTGCATGGGATGAATCTTTTTTCAGATTTTTCTCGTGATGGTTATGATCAATCCTGTCACCCCGTTTCGGTTTGACGATGAGTTCTGGGACACCCTGTATTTCGAAAACCATGAAATGAGGAATCTGTTGGAAAAATCCTTCCTACGTCTTTATATTCAACGGTTAGTAAAGATGTGTCATAAAAAATTGTGTAACAAGAGAATTACTTGGTCGTAATCTGACAGTTTGTGGTTGAGATCGAAGTGGATACGATAATGTGTTGGCATAGTCAAGACCACCTGTATATCTCAGATTATGTATACAGAGTGTCCGTATCAATCATCGCATACGTATTATTATTTTTCATGTATCCATAACATAGCAAATAAAAAAACACGTTCTCACAGATGGAACATAGTTTCAACTATATTTGAGGTGTATAAAACGTTGCCAAGCTACCAATTTTTCTTGGATATCCAGACAAATCGACGAATATGTTTCAATGTGATGCAATTATTCAATCAAGAACACTATTACTGATGATTCTAATCAAGCTGATACAGTAGGATAAATCAAACTGCTTCAAACTTTCCATTAACATAGTTTCATCAATACATTTTTGTTCGGTTTGTGGTTCGTCGATTGATGATTGAATCTAGTCAAATTTAGATGACAGATACAGCTGATTGATCGAAATAAACTGACATATGCAGTATGAAAGAACCGTTGATATATTCCCAATATTCATCATCACTGATTCAAGTCAGTTTCTTCATCGTTAAAATCGTGCCGATTCGTAGATTGATGATTGTATCACCATATGCTAACTAATTTATAATTATTTCGAGAGGAATTATTAAAACATAATCGTCTTACCACATGATGTCAATATACAGTGTGACCCACCTAAAATTTACTAAAAGATCCACCTTGGGACAAAATTTGAAATGTTTATTCCAATTCTCAGGGCACACCACGATAAAATCATTCAAGAAATTTTGGTCACACCTGTTTAGAGGTACTTGTAATATACATTTCAAACAAAAAAAAATATTAAAATCCGTCTACAACTTTTAGGGGGGTGTTTCCATTGAAAATGGGTCACACTGTATAATATGGATTCGTACTTATGTTGAATGTACCAAAATGTTAGTGCCTTGTCCTTTAATAGCTGTAACACGCTGTATAGGTGCCAAGCCAAAGGGTGAATTAGATCGCGTTAACGAGTTTACGATTCAATTTACATTCCGAAATCCAGTTGGACCGGTCATCATCGATCATTTGGAATTCCGAAGACCGAATCTGACAATCGAAACATTCTTGGGATGTTAACCGAATGCCGAACGCGTATTGGTTGTTACAAACAGACGCTGCTATTTCTCTTGTCTCTATCCATTGACAATTGACATCATCGAAAACGCCCGAGACATGTACAAACGTTTTTCGAATTCATCATCAAGTCAAGTCAACAAAACACTTTCAAAATGAAAAGTGAAATGAATTCAGGGACATGAGAAGTGTAGTGCTCACACGCTCGCACTGAGGTCTTATGACATGAATTGTTTGAGGTTTGAGTCCCGAAAATTTTCACACGTACCAACAAAAAATCTTTCATAACAGTGTACCACGTTCATTTCGAGTTAATGCCACCATTAAAATTCATAGTCAGCACCGATGGACTACCTCAAGTGAAAATATATCTCTGTTACGCGATATGAATAAATAAACCGGCATTTAGCAAATGAATCTAAGACTTAGTTGAAGCTGTGCTCTTAAATATCTCTGCAAACGATTTGTATTTCAATTTTCCATTAGGCATAACAACTGAAATGTGATAACCAAAATGATCTCTAGATCTGGCTCGAGTGGTAATAAATTCGGTCAATTTCTTCACCAGCGAGAAAGGCTGGGAAAGTTTCAATTTGTTTGTCCAACAAATAAAAAGAGAAGTGATGTGGAAACCATGTTTAAAATTTGGTCTCATGAAATCTGGATCATATTTGTAAAATAGACGGTTGTCTAGAGAAGAATGAAGATGCCCTATTGGACTAAATACAGGGTGTTTCATTAATATGGTAAAAAAAATTGAACTGAGAGTAGAGAGGACCGAAGGAAGATACAGTGCGTTCAAAGTTCAAAGTCTCAGTTTAATTTTTTTTTACCATATCAATGAAACACCCTGTATATCATTGGCAACATCAAATGGAAATTGGATACCCAACATATTTTTTCTCACGTACGCCTCTGGATCATTTGAGCCCATTGGCTATAAAATTTGTATTTTAGTATTGGACAGACTGGATCTTGTGCTCTGTATTATCTCAAGTTGCCGTGAAAATACATATTACATTGACTCTGTTGAAATAATTGCGATGATGATGAAACGGACCACACAATAAATTGAATCATTTCCACCAGTATGCATAATCGTCCGACCAAAAATAATGCGACTGTGTGCATATTAAATTTCATGAGTTTTGCGTCGTGTGCTATTCAACGTACCAACTGTAAAAAAATAACTTATTTTATTACCGCTTCTCAAGGGTGGTCCTTAATACGAGGTGTGGCCTAAAATGTATCGTCCATTAAAAATTTTCATCAAGCAAAATGAGGTTGGCATTATTGTATTTTCTTCTTCACAAAATACAGGGTGCTTGGGTGGATGCATTGGATTCAGATAGAATTCGGAGGAATAAAGTGACAAGAAAAAATATTGATATTTCTAAAAACCTCACTTTTTTTGATAATTGAATCCTGTAGTATCAGTGCATGTACAGGGTGATTCATTGGGAAATCGGCATACTACTAATACTACTATATCTTTTTTTTTTATTTTGTACCACCTTTTCATCGGTGAAATTAATTTCGACTCAAATTAACATGAACAAAAATGGCATGCGGAAGTACCAAACTCATTTTTTCAGCTCTTTCCATATCTGCAAACGAATTTCCGAAATTTCGTCATACAGGGTGTTGTATTGAACTGATGAAATTCCTTCAATTTTCCCAAGTCCGTACCTGGATTATCAGTTCCATCCATTCGTTATTCGGTAGCATACAGAATAATGAGTTTATGTTGTGAAAATCAATGAAATATACAATGCGGATCATAAGTTATGAGCCATTGCAGAAATAGAACTACATGAAACACCCTGTATCTCGCTTATACAGGGCGCTAGACCCATCATATGGGGGGTTTTTGAGAACCAGCTAGACGACCTCTACCTACCCTTACAGTATACCCATTTCCCAATGAATCACCCTGTATCATCGGGAATTTCAATACAGGAAATACAGGGTGATCTTTATTGGGTGCCTTGTAAATGCAAGTAAATAACGATTTTTCGCATATCAGGTTACTGAAGTTACTGATGATAGTTACTTATTGTTGAGATTCCCAATGAATCACCCTGTATAATGGCATTTTTAATAAAATATTAATTCCCAATGAAACCACAGGACCGTTTCAGGACGAGCTATTCTACTCTGAAAAATAAAACAAACAATCATTAAACCTGTGAGTCAATTCCCATACCGGGTGATTCTTCAAGGTGGCTCGCCCCTATAACTTTTTTATTATTGGAGATAGAAGAACAAAATTCGGGGGTTGTGTATTATATGTCAATTCGCATTATTTGACGTACTCACTTGCTTTGCAGTACTTCCGGTCTGACCGGAAATGACCTCAACTTTTGATTTTCAAATGGAACACCCTATATATTTTTATTTATTTCGATCGAGGATGACATTATCTATCCAACAAAACTTTGTTTGTGAATATTTGACGTATGAAAGGATTTTTATTTCATTTTTTATTTTTCGATCTAGCGTGCCATGGATCGATTGAAACGCTTCCTTTTTGATCAAGTGACATGGGAAAAATACAACTTTGAGGCATATGACTCCAGAGTCGTTTCAATAATTTTTTCAATGTCACAAATATAATTTTTTCCAGTTAACTCGATTTTTTCAGATGGAAAGAGGGTGGCTCGTCGGGTTTTCGTGAAAGATCATTTTCTTACGAACAATTTGATACCACACACTTCCACTTTATTTTCACTATCTTTCTCAATTAATTAATCATGACACGCTAGATCGAAAAATAAAAATTGAAATAAAAATTCTTTCATACGTCAAATATTCACAAACCAAGTTTTGTTGGATAGATAATGTCATCCTCGATCGAAATAAATAAAAATATATAGGGTGTTCCATTTGAAAATCAAAAGTTGAGGTCATTTCCGGTCAAACCGGAAGTACTGCAAAGCAAGTGAATACGTCAAATAATGCGAATTGACATATAATACACAACCCCCGAATTTTGTTCTTCTATCTCCAATAATAAAAAAGTTATAGGGGTGAGCCACCTTGAAGAATCACCCGGTATAGCGCCTACGACTATCTGTAGATGTCGGAGTGCGGCGGCTGCCCATGCCGCCCCCGCAGTGTTCCGGCACGCGAGACGTGTCAGATGATGTCTGCCTCTGGTCATAGGATCTGCCCACAGCATCAGCAGGTGTCTAGATCGACGTGAATACGTGCTAGTCCCCCTTTTTTTAGCTCGGCATGGAGATCGAAAGTTCTTCGGCGCATTCGCCAAAAGCGAGTTGCGTGTGCAGCGATTTGTGCTGGAAAATGTACTGAAATGAAGTTGACGATACCTTCGATAGTTTTGAAGGTATCACCAAAGAACTGAATTTTTGCAACGGACAACCTGTATAGTACAGGTATTTCAATATATCGGAATGATAATTAAACTAGACAATAAATTCTACCTACTTTTGTCAACAATTCGATATGTGATGTCAAGTACAGAGTGTGCAGCGATTTGTGCTGGAAAATGGTCTGAAATGAAGTTGACAGTCGATAGTTTTGAAGGTATAGCCAGAAAAATGAATTTTTGCAACGGACAACCTGTATAGTACAGGTATTTCAATATATCGGAATGATAATTAAACTAGACAATAAATTCTACCTAGTTTTGTCAACAATTCGATATGTGATGTCAAGTACAGAGGATTCAGTCGCAGTTATGGAAAAATACGTTCAGGGAATTGTTATTTCAATAAACAACTCATGCTATGTTTGTTTACAGATTATTTTCTATATTGATATAATTCTCAAGGCCATGTCATTGGAAGGCATCGCGCGTTAGCCAAACGGAAATAATTCGGATAACCTTCTTTTGGCACCTCGATGACCTTGAGAATCGTTCCTATAGACAATCGTGTATTCTTTAACGCCAAATGCCCTATTGATCAAATCAACAATGCAAACACGTGTATTATTATTAACAAGAAAGAAATTTACGCGCAGTTCAATATATGAGTTTGACTTTTTTTCATTTTGTGTCGTCAGAACTGCTCATCCAAAGTTGCCAATTGTATTTTTAGGGGGGCTTCTGAAGATATTTCGTCCTCAAAAAAAATCATAAGTTGTAGTTCAAATGAAAATCTCATGTTCGAGACGGTTGTTTAGCAGTTGTGACGTCACAACGATACGCATCTCTTGCGATATTCGAGAATTCATTCTAGCCAAACTACTGAATTGACGAAATGTTCAAAAATATTTTATCTGGCCTATTTCATACTTACATAAATATATACTTTGATTAACTTATTGGCTACCTTGTACCAGCCATCGAAACTTTCCATCACGATTACCCCCTTATTCTTTTTCGAATGGCCATAAAATAAACTGGAAATATTTCCGAATGCAAGGAACACGATAACGCCGAGGAATTTCAATTTTCAACTACTCTCATAATATTACACTTTATGTTATTTACTGCACCGTTAAAACTTTATATCCCAATAAAAATGAGCTTTATTGCCTACTCCATTATTAAAATGTGTAATAATGTGAGCAATTTCGCCGAACGCTTATTAAAGTCGAAGAAGTGACATATCCACTAGTTTGTCGTACAGTAGCGTTAACCACATAATAAAAAAAATCACTAGTGATAGAAGAATGATTATCCAAAACTTCTGGACAAAAAAATAACTTTGTACTCTAAACAAAGTTTGATTTTTTCAATTTTTAATTCAAGTTAATTTTGTTGATAGAAAAATCATTTTTTCAAATGGGACAACCTGTATATCGCTGCATATTTCAATATAACTTTAAATTACCATTCCAAAAATATAGCACACTCAATGTTTTGCTCAATACATCTTTGAATTACAGGGCTTTTAGGTTGTTTATTTGTATAGGTAGACTTTAGAACGCAAACTTTGAACTATGCAGGAATATACCGGTTGTCCCATTTGAAAAAAATACTTTTCTATTAATAACCATTGATATATGATTTGAAAAATATGATAGGTTTAACCATCGAATTCTACGTAAAAAAGTGCTTTGTTTTTATAAAAACAAAGAATTTTCAACAAGAAAGAAGATACAGCAACTTTTCGAAAATGCACTTTTTCGGAAAACATGCTGTATCTCAGAAACGGTTATAGATATCGATGTGCAGTTTTCAACATAAAGTTTTTTATGAAAATTGACCCTCAGAAACTGCCATCAGTTTTTATCAATCTGATTTAGAAACAGGACTTTCCCCTCAAAAGTTTCCAATTTGGCCCACCCTGTACATCATCATCGATTTATCGACGCTATGCAAAAACTCAACGTGCATATTTCTTGTGACTCGAGCACCGTTCTAGACATAAACCATCATTTTATCATAGTGAAGTATCCTCTTGTCAACCATCTGCGTCGTAAGCAAAGTAATATCTCGAATCTTTTATCGTAAACAGCAATACACTAGTTTTTCAAGAGCCATTTGAACGAATAAATCTAGGAATAATCTCGCATAGCATTGAAGACAACACAATAGAAAACGAGAAATAAATAATGCATCGTCCTGTGTCATTTAAATGCATTATAATATCCGCGGCTATCAGAAAATAATGTCCCCACGCGCTTTGAAAAAAGCTCCTTTCAGATGCTGCCTTAAATGGTAGAACGGTGAAGCAGAGGAATTCGTGTTATTTATTGATAGAGATCTAAAATGTTCGTTACACAAAAGACCTCCGGTTTAATTTCGAACAGGAACAATAAAAGCATTGTTTTATTATTTCCCAGGATGAAAGCGAGATGAGATTGAAAGAATGTTGAATCGTGATTTTTGTGTAGCTTTATTTCTGTATCGTCGAAGGCATCCTTTATATTGTTCGACCACAATTTTCAGGCGTTAATACATGATGTTTTTATTGCTTATATGGAAATTAACGAATAAAAAAAAACAAAAGAAAAATACGCATTCAAAAATAATGGCGTAATAAATCACGACAACGAAAACGATGTATATCGCTTGATAAATGTTTCGTTTTTGTAAATGTATTTTTTGCATACAATACAGGGTGTTACTAAACAAGTGTGAAACATTGAAGGGGGTGAAACAATGTACAGGATGTTACAGTTAAAACAAATTGAAAAATCAATCAGTAATATTCTAGATTTTTTTCATGAAATCCTATTATATAAAAAAAAATCATAATTTCTTGATCGTTATGACTGACTCGATAGATTCGTCTGCATCCGGTATAGGTCATACAGGACGTCGAAAAAAAAAGCCTCAACGTCATTGACCTTTGCTATTTTTGCCAGATCATTGTAACAAATCAAGGATTCTCGTTCGTACAGATCTGTCTGTGTGAAAACAATCCGAGATCGACCACGAAAAAAATCGTAATAACCACATGGAGGAGTAACAATCGCAACGCAAAGATGGCGCTGAAAACAAACAAAAGTACCACTATCGACGTATCTAATAAAACACGAGGTCGGCAATTATGTGCCGAGATAAATCGATGGGAATCAGATAAGCCACATAACAGCCAACAAATCAGTGTTATCGAGATGACGGACGATGAAAAACGAGAACCGTATAATTATACAAAATAAAGGATGAATAAGTGTGGTGGAACTGGTTTCCTCCCACTCTTTCCCCAACCGACACGATCTGGGGAGGTCAACGGTCACGAAATTATTATTTTCCCATAATATCTTTCTTCGTACATAACAATTATGAGATATTACAAACAT
This sequence comes from Plagiodera versicolora, assembly GCA_037013635.1. Taxonomy (NCBI): domain Eukaryota; kingdom Metazoa; phylum Arthropoda; class Insecta; order Coleoptera; family Chrysomelidae; genus Plagiodera; species Plagiodera versicolora. Next base: position 2,090,632 of record CM072988.1, read on the forward strand.
TGTACGGAATGCCATTATCTCTAGTTTTTTTCTCGGTTCGTTTTATTTTCTTCCGCGCCAGGCTGGGTTTCGATAAAAATGGGCTTTATCTTGAGACGGGTAATGATGTGACAAAGAGTGATACGTTACTTTGATTAATCTTGTAATGGCGGCTAATAACTCTTGCTGTATGCCATGTGTTGGACGACAATATAACTTGTTTTGCTTCATTGATCAGTATTGATGTGTATCTTGGTTCCCACAGAGTGTTTCCCAACACAGTTTCTTTATACAGGGTGATTAATTCGGAAATGGGCATACTACTACTCCTTTTTTAAAAATTTCGTACCATTTTTTCATCGGTAAAATTAATTTCGACTCAAATTAACAGGAACAAGAATGGCATGCGGAAGTACCAAACACATTTTTTTCTGCTCTTTCCATATCTGCAAATGACTTGACTCGAAATTTCGTCAAACAGGGTGTTGTATTGAACTGATGAAACTCCTTTAATTCTCCTAAGTCCGTACCTGGATTATCAGTTCCATCCATTCGTTATTCGGCAGCATACAGAATAATGAGTTTATGTTGTGAAAATCAATAAAATATACAATGCGGATCATAAGTTATGAGCCATTGCAGAATTAGAACTACATGAAACACCCTGTATCTCGCTTATACAGGGCGCTAGACCCATCATATGGGGTTTTTTCAGAACCAGCTAGACGACCTCTACCTACCCTTACTGTATGCCCATTTCCCAATGAATCTCCCTGTATCACCGGGAATTTCAATACAGGGAATACAGGGTGATCTTTATTGGGTGTCTTGTAAATGCAAGTAAATAACGATTTTTCGCATATCATCCTACTGAAGTTACTGATGATAGTTACTTATTGTTGAGATGAACGTAATTTGATGCGATTTTTGTATATTTATCAATAAATTTGGCAGCAACATTTATAAACGTTTTTGCGAGTTGCGTCTTCTTTCAGCAATTTTTTTTGTTTGTTATCAATATTACTGAATGAAAATATTGATGAAATTTATTGTGAATTTGATTGCTTGCAAATGTCAATTCAAGAAACTTCCTAATCAAATCGAGGACATATGAGATTTGGTGATGATGAACTCGTGAGCAGTACGTTTCAATTTATGAAATGAAAAAAGTATTCGCCACTGTATTCATACGTCACTGGTATTACCAAGAGATCATTAGAATGCAAACTTTTAGAAAGTATACACTCGATCATAAATCATATTCATGGTTATTGTGTGTTTGCTCATTATTTTTTTATAACTTCAAAAGTGACTGACGTTTCATAACCAGTTCTGATGTTGATAGCAGTTCGTAAATGAATTCGTTATTTTCAAGAGTATAATAATGAGAACAACATCCGTTGGTAATGGATTTTTTCTCTCAGAATTGACGCTTAACGGTTTATGATTTCAAGAGGTGGAAAATGACCAAAAAGTCGAGAAATAATACAAGGAGCCGAGATCGATATTTCATGCTTTCGCGAAATAAGAAACAAAACGATTCTCTGAAGACACAAGTTTTTTTTTATAATGGGCGAGATCACTATTTTTCGAAAATACACCACGGCATCCATAACGTTGAGAAATGTACCCAAACTTTTTTGTCTGGCTATAGTTTCGCTATAAAAAATCCCCTTCTAAGTTAGGATGCATACTGCAGTATAATCTTTCAGGATTAGAGAATCGGTCTCTAGCCCAGTTGAGCGTGTTCCTCCGAAACAGGTATGTGGTATGTCGAGGTCATAGGTGGTTTCTTGTAGATACAATGTTGAGCCTGTAGCGATGGGTCGTAGACCCCAAAATCGAATCGAAGAAAAATGGCGGATAGTCATTGAATAAAAATATTTCTCACAACCACCCAAAATGTTCGAGAAATGTATTCTTCAGCAATATTTTACTTGAAAAATCATCCAAAAAGGTGTAAAATTGTACCAATCGTAAAGAAAAAACTATTGAAAGGTGCAAAATTTCATCATTTCCAAAAAAAATATCTCGAAATCGTTAAGACTTTTATAATGTGAATTTTGTCATAGCATTCTCCTTCGGTTTGACGTGGTCTTTACGGGACACCCTGTATACAAACCTTCACAACTATTCAGTGTGGATCTTGTTTCTGCATCTTTAATTACCATGAAAATTGTTTGATAGTTTTTCGAACGAACCATTACTAGAAAACAGTGATATTTTTTGATGGTTGAGTTTTGGAAAAATTTTTGGTCATTATACCACAAAATTTCTCGAAATGAGAATGGTATAATCGGAAACATATGCACTTGTTAAATTTTCATATCGATATTCAAAAAAAAGACAAAATAATTGTTCAGATATTGTAATAGAATAATTTTCATTATTCGATATTTTAGACTATGAATGATATATCGAATAATGGTTTGCACTAGATCATTTTGGCATTGTTTAACTTCTTTTTCATGAAGAAAAAAAGTCATAATGTAGCATTTGGTTTGAAAATAATTTTGCGATTTTTTGGCATCATATCAAAATATGCCCTCTAGCGGTAGCACTAGAAATCAAACACATCACAAATAAGATGGATTCAATAGACTAATCAATGCTCTTTTCAACGAGACTAACTTTGTTGAAATCCGTTGAGTCGTTTAGGAGTTACAGCTGTTTATTTGAAATAACTTCGGAATAACCCCATCACACAGTTGTTGATCACTTATTCATTTCTATTCTTCGAAATTGAATCGAAAAAAGGCACAAACATCCATTTTCTATCGCAGTATTATGCCTAATTGAATATAATTTGTGAGTAATGAATTTTCCATGTTTATTATTGAAGCTTCATTTTTTTTTTCATTATTGAAACACTCGTTCACATATTTCATCGATTGTGTATTCTTTCATCAACAAAAATACATTTGTTTTATTTTCCTGAATTCTATCTGTAGCTGCTGACTCATACATTTTCGAATAATAAAACAACATACCATTGTTCCAATACAGAGTAAGGAAAATAATTGAATTAATAATTAGAACCCGTCATTGTTATCAATATGAAATATCAACATTATGAACATACGACTTGCACCTGATCAAACACGTTAATTAATTGAGCACATATAATCCGGTAAAATGTGTACTCGGAATTGTTTATACAGAGGGAAGAAAGGCCTCTTTCATCGTATAGTCGTCGTGTGTTTATCATATACCGCGTGATCTGTTTTTACTCCTCCGAAATTCAATTGAGTTTTCATACAAGTCGTTGAAATATCTTATTCTGATGAATTTGTGCAAAGTTATGCTTCTTGAATTACTACGAAAATTCACAGAAATTATGCTCGCATCGTATACGCAGATTGTTGATATCAACAATTGTTGGGGGCTGTTCAACTCGTCATATGAGCAAAATCAAACTTCATTGAAGTGTTCACATAAAATACACAATTATAATTGAACTTTTATTTCTCGGTGGATAAATTTGCATTTTCTTGTTCCGTTGCATTGAACGTTATAGCTGAGTCAATCAATTGAATTTTATAGATGTTTATTGTCCAACTATGGCATGGAGTTTAATGACTCGTATGAACTGTGACCCGTAATTTTTATTATTTATTACTCATTCATACCTTATTTGGTCGTTGGAACACTTCGAGTCTTAGAATTATGGTCAGTTTGATTCAAACAATGCATTTTCGATCATATTTAACGCTGTTTACAGGCTTGGAATGATGGGGGTGCAAAATCAAATGTTCTTAGTCGGATTTGATGCTTACATGACGACTGAATCCATGTTGCACAGTCTGTGGCTTTCAGTCCGAATTAATAACTTGCAATTTCCGTTGTAAAATATCCGCAAATGCTACAGATGGCCTTGATGATTTCATTATAATAAATAAGAACGTTGTAGGTATCTCATGGACATGAAATTTGGTATAATGACTAGTCGGGACCCTAAGGATATCACGAAGCCTACTGATGATGATGATTCGATAAATTTCTTGCATGAACTTTCTCCTACAGGCATTAATGAAACAATAATAATCGTAAATTATTAATGGGTGAATATGTCAACAAGTGGACACTTGTTTTTTTCGTGTGTAATCTCAATAAAAATACCATCTTGAATTTATTTGAGTTGATTTTCAAGCATAAACGAGAGAGACACATCGCTCTTCTCCTGTATTGCTTCTCTTCCACTGTCCCAACCTGACCCACTCAGATGAATTCTTTTCGACACGTTGTGGTTTCAAATCTCACATGAAATGATATTTAATTATTTTAGAAGAGATCCTTCCCCAAACAAAAACTAATTAATTCGCTGATCTCAATATAGATAATAACAGTCCAATCTGCGTTTCGAATGAACGTATGTCGATTCACCGAATAAATATCACGACTATTGAATCACGAAAACATCAGGAATGTATGTATTGGTTTGCTCATCGACAAATCGACGCTAACAGGTGCTATTTTCAATAGGCCCGAACGAAAATCCCGGATTATAACACTGATAAAATCCTGTTCAATTATTATTAAAGGGGATATCGGACCTGTCCGATAGTTGGTTTGGTAATACAAACGTTCTGGATGATTTAATGCCGTTTGTTACAATCACAAAGGAATCATTGATTTCACCACTGGTCGTTGTGTACACGTAAAAAAATGTTTGTTTGATAATTTGTGCGCCAAAAATGTATGTTATGCCTGTAACAATTCGAAAAGTTATCGTAGTAACAATTTGATATTGTTGGATTGACTATAATACAGAGTAATTTACCAAAATCGTCATCTGAGAATCAGAAACATTGATCAGCTCATTTGTTTGTTTTAAAGAGCTAGTTCTAGTTACATTTTCATACAGTCACTGAAATATTTTGAATACAGTATTGTGGTTTCAATGAGAGCGAAAAGATGCGAGAGATAAAAGTATAGCTTTCCTTGTTACTCTCACAGGTTTCTCTCTATACCTCAGATATATTTTTCGGAGGCTCAATTTAACTGTTTTTGGGATATTTTTTTTTTTTATAGACGATAACGTTCACATGAAGTTTCCTGTGGAAAAAGCCATGTCATTTGTCACCTAATCAAGTACTTATACAATATTGTTTCAGTCGTGGTGCCGGTGAATTAATTTTCAAAAATGATCTTGAAACTCTGAGACTAGCTCAGAACCATGGTGGATTGATTATTTCCCATTTTCTTTTTCATGTCGACTAATCATCCTTCCTTTTTTTTTTCAGGTAAGCTAACCTAGTAGGTTACAGTCGACCATAATAGTGACCATCTGGCATCTTCGAGGGTATGTCGAAAATCTCTTTCATAATATGCCATGATAATTTTGAAGTCTCTGTTCTCCTCTCTACGCCCTGCTGGTTCTCCATTTGTTAACATGGGCGTCACATTCTGTAAAGAAAAGGGAAACTTAATTTTATTCGTGAAAAATATATGATGAGGTTTCTTGTACAATTTATTCTGCTCAATGTTGATCATCAGATATAAAGGCTTCCAAAAGACAGCTATTGTCAGAGCAGAATAAATTGTTAATTATTTTATCCAGTTGTGACGATGGTAGTATAATAGGAAGATACAATGATCGAAATGCGAACTATTCAAATTGTTCTTTGTGGTCGACAACTTTCGTAACTTTTTGCCCTGAAGAAGTCTGAATATATAGACGAAACGTCGGCATGAAATTTGTGTTGTTTTCTCGTTGTCTCTAACTCAAGAATTCGTTTTGAGAAAATATATGATGAAATCTCAGATCGTGATGTACAATTCTGCATGATTTTTCATTTTGAAAATTTTCGTCTACTTTCAGCTGCGAACTAATTGTCTACGTTGAAATTCCACTTGTGAACTACATTTTCGAATATTTACCCTTACCCAACTCTAACCGTCTCTCCGCCTATGATGATTATTAGGGTTGTTTTCTTTGGTCGAGTCTCTTTCGATCCTTGGCTATAGTCATCGTTGTGTTACTAGCGGAGTGAGGTGAAGTTGTAGTTTGATAGTTATTATTTCCAATTCACGTGATTTGAACTCGAAATTTGGATAGCTTGTATTGAAAAAGGTACGTTCAACACTTTGCGTGTTTTCCTAAACTTCTAAATTCATCTTATCATTGTTGTGGATGCAACATCCTGTAGTATGAATAGTGTATATAACTAATTCTGTAACGTACATACTCACGAATCAAATTGCGTTTCTAATTTTATCATTTTTGAAGGCTACATTTATCAGCATTCATGCAGAGAAAGCAAATCAAACCAGCTTTCACGTGTGAAAAGTACTAAAAATGAGGATATATTTAGACAAACTGGTTTCGAAATATCCCACACGATAATGAAGTATGGAACGTCCTGAATTCTCGAATGATGAAAGATGAAAGTAATACGATGATTTAACGGAATATCGTATTTATTCACCTACAACATACTTAGTACTGTTATTCATCCAGTTATCATACTTAAACCTTGTTTTCCCATAGAATTTGGTAAAAAACTGTTCACAAAGTTGATAAACTCACATTTATATACAGGGTTAGTATGCATATTGATCCATAACTTTATTATATAGTATACCCTGTATAATCTTCACCAGTCTTATTTTGGAGATGTCGAGATAACCCTTTTTCCCATTCTAGTTCGATTAATTTCTTCCATATTTAGGTTTCAATTTTTCGTTTCTTTTCAATGAGACTGGAAAGTTTGTACGTTGACACATAGATGGCGTTAGTTCAATTTCTTTTACTCACTATAAATTTCACGAATACAATGCTCAAAAACATTACTTATCATTAACAGAGCATAAAATGATGGAAATGTTTTGTTATTTTTTTCCGACTGAGTGCATTTTTTTCACTTTTCTAAATTTTGGGAATTTTGAGCCTCGTAACTTTGTGAACCACTTCATTCCCATGAAGCCGTTATGACCTATAAAAATAGCCTCTACCTGTTTTATCACCAATTCAAGCTTTAATTACCCTTATACATATAGGTACCACCTATATTGTATAGAGTTTTTATCTTTTTGTAAATACCAATAAACGTTTTATAACTTATATAATTTAATATGAATGAAAACAAGCTAACTGGATACCAAAGCGAACAAATATGGGTAGGAACTCAAATAATCAGAATAAATTTATTTTACAGTGAAAATAAATAAAAGTCCTGTTATCTGTTTACCAGGGTGTGTTGGCTTTTCATATTTATTAGGCCATGATGTGTAGCAGTGGACAAAAAATATCTCACGATAACAGGTCTGGAAGATAAACATGTGTCATGCTATCCTGAGTCCAAGAACTATCCATACATTTAATAATATATTTTGATTGTTCATGAAAGCGAATTCTTTGTTCAATAATTTAGTTATTTCAACGAATAAAAGATAAAATAAAATGACAAATTGAAACGTAATAAATACTGTTTATTCACAATTAATTATTGAAACCAATAAATAGGGTTATTTGTATTTGAAAGCCATTTCTTGAAATACATTTATAACATTCAAAATATCATTTATAAAAAAATATAATATATTTATTTAATTCGGAGCTACAAGAATATTGTATAATATATATTTTGTGACCTCCCCCCTTTCGGAAACTCTAGTTACGCCTATGTGTAAGACAGTGCTTTTTTCATAATCAAATACGACAAAATAATTATAGTCCACCGAATATTGGAGTGGTATCCCCTTTTTTCATTCAAAGTATATCATTTCCATTCGAGAAAGTCTATATTTAAATGGACACGTAAATTTTATAGGACGTTCCACCTGATCATAAACTCTCACGATCCGCACGAAAAAAGTGATGACGCCATTTCCGAATGTTTATAATTTTGATATTACGTACGTGACGTAAAAAAGACGCTAAAAGTATGTTAGTGTTGGGCTTATAATTTACAGTGTTGCTGCAAGAGAGCGATGTTTTATTATACACTCGCAGGCCCTTTCTCATGCAAATGGGCCATTCTGGGTGCCATTTTTGTTTCCATTCTATTTGCATGTATTTGCTGTAGCAATTCTACCATAATGCATGTCGTATTAGGTTATGAAACAGGGGTGTATCTAGGTAAAGGGGACACAAAGTATTCGTACATTCTCATTCTCCTTCCTATTATTGATTATTGATTATTTTTTATTTTCATTATTCCTGTCTCACGAAAAAAAATTAATCAAAAAGTTGTAATTAACAGCCGACCTGAAATTTGGAGAACATCTATTTATCTATTTATGCGAAAAAAAAAACGCGAAAATTCGATTTTTTTGTTTAAATTGCTGCCATTTTTAGAAATTTGCACTAAACGAAAAACCCATCCTTCATTCCATGGCCAGAGGGTCACACATTGATAATATGCTTTGAATTTATGTTTCGGATCAACAAAGAGGGGCAGTGACGTCAGCCGTTTACCTCCCACGATCTGAGGACTTGTTTTCGCAGAGCTGCAACGGCCGCCATTTTGTTTTTTCTCAAAAATTCTTGACGTTCTGTATATATCATGAATAAAAGCAAGAAAAAAACCGCACTCAAAAAGCTTTACTCGTTTCCTCGAAAAAATAAAATAAAACGTTAACACCTTGTATATGGCACTCCAAGGACGAAGTCTTCCTTAATTTTTATTGTCAAAAGTGCATTAAATATTGAATGATTATAAATAAATAGTCTATGAATTCAATCTTTCTATTGGCGATTGAAAAAAACTCGACGACATCTGGTGGTGAAATCGTGAACTTTCTTTTGGCAGTATTGTTTGAAGCTTGTTAAAAAAAATGTACAGTAATTATAGGTGGATATTAATTTGAATAAAGTGGCAATTGATTGAAGACTTGTAGTTTGTGAATGAGTGGGCCGAGTACAGTCCTGCACGGTTTGAATTTTCATCCCATCAACATCTCTGAAATACAAAATATACCAAACAGAACGAGTTTTCCACTTTCCTTTTACCGTCGAAGTTGGGTCGTAACAAGTTTCATGATGTATATGGAATACATAAAACTTCGTTTGCTTCACATCGTTCAATTTAAACTTTTCGAAATTCACCGACGAAAATAAGAAATCATTTCGGAACATAATGCAACTCTCACAGGCAATCCGAAAATTTGCAATTGAAATGTAATCAAGATCTCCAAATTGAACTCGAAATCAAATATGAATAAAATAGGGAAAAGTTAAATGGAAGTCAATATCAATTTCATCCGACGTTTCTATTAAATTATGATGAATTTTCCTTTCTTTGAAGAGTACGGTTAGTTAGTTCATTTTCATTTCAGTGCGAAATATGACCATAAAGATAAATTTTGGTGGACAAAACAAACAACTTATTCGAGATATGCTTGTTTCCTTTTCTCATTATACCGTGAAATGTAATTAAAGCCTAGTGAAGTCTGTCATTTACTCCACTCAACTCCACTTGATGAACTAACTTCTCCAATTAAAAATATCGAGTTACTTGAATACAAACTAACTTGCATTCCTAGGGCCGTGTCTATCAGTGTAAAGAATTAAATTACGTTGAATGAGGTCCAAATGAAATGTTACGCTTTTTTTTCGACAACACATAGTTTTTTCGAATCTTCCATCGCGCTTTTTTATAAGCCTCAGCAAAAAACATTACGTTATAAAGCTTATAGAAACAATCATTGATTCGTCAGTGATAATCTCTGATTGTTAGAATGCGCATGTGTCAAATATGAACAATGTCTGGGATTTTACGCTGAAAAGTCCAAATGCTTAAATCAAGTTGAAATCAAATGATATGTGACGTTGACAACAATTGACAAATGACAACAATTTGTGCAAGTTCAATTCTAACGTCAGAAACTATCAAAGCACAGCCCTTATTGTTTTTCTAAAATCTGGGTTTTTGTGAAAGAAACAATTCCATATATTTTTCTTGGGTTACATTTGGTTTCAAATAAAATATTACTGACAAATGCAAAACTTTATTCAAACGTGAAATGGGACACAAATAAAAAAAAATGGTATTCGTGGATTTGGTCTTTAAAAGACCTTTTTACCCATTTATACTTCAATATACTATTTTAATATCTTGAGAAATAACATAAGAATCATCATCAAATCATCAACATTTTGCATACAGCTTCGGAATTAATTCATTGAGCAGAAGAGATTCATCGCTAACCTCTTGAATTGCTCCCCTTCCACTATCTCCACCCGACCCACTCGTCTCCAAGAAAATATCTTGAATTCCAGTGTTTTTCCTTTCATTCAAAGATGTCATGTATGACTGGAAATGGAACTTTGTTGGGTTCTATCCTAATTTATGTACATTGAAATATAACTCATGCTACAGATAACAAACAATGTTTGGATTTCCCACAGAAATCACAAATCCGAAAACGAACCCAAGAATATTCATGAGCATCGTATCGAGGAAAATCGTTCCCAGCGAATATATGGAAAGGAATAAGTACGTTTATGAATAGAGAAATGATAGAGCTAGAGAAATATTCCTTTCGGAATTACCATAAGGCATACACTTATGCAAAACACTGTCGAATGCAAATTTCATGTGCCTTATAATTTGTGTGCATAAAAGAGCGATTTTTCAAATCGTCGATCTGGATTTACGACGGCTGCTGTTGTGACCTTGGGTCTTAATTAGCGGGAATTAAACCACTTAATAGTGTGATAAAGTATAATAACTCCAATTTAAACGGGCATAAATTAGGAGGTCTAATTTATTTTTTATTTGCATGTCATTCCGATCCTGTGAACTGAAAACATGGAATTTTAAATTCAACAACAATAAATTACGAGTTGTAGGAACGTAACAGAAAATATAAATAGAACTAGTTTACACAGCTGCAACGGTCTACAATCTTCTGTGTACTCATTATGATGAATGTGTATTCTTCATGAATATTCAAATTTTCACGCGCCCGGATCTAGATAATAAATCTGAGCTAGATGTTTTATCTTTCTTAGTTTCAAACTGAAACACTCAATATAGCTCAGAACAAATCAGATATTGTCTGGATTAAAACTGCATGAAATTAATGAAACGTATTCAAAAATTGTCCAATTATGTACTTCAAAAAATTGAAAGTAATAACAATAGGTGAAAGTAATCAAATAGCACTCTTAACACAATAAAATATACAGTGTGAAACAGCCAAATGGAATGAATTCGATAACGGATAAATGATTATATATTTTTAAACTCTGTTCTGACGTAATCGAACTTCTGGATGTCATTCAAAAATAAGTTATCCTACGTAAGTTTTAAAAAATAATTAAGTTCAATATATGAAGAGATAAAACAAAACGTTATGACACATGAATTACGAGCTACAATATTTACAGATTCTTTCAGATTATTATTTTTTTGTCTTAACAACAAAGAATCTCGCTTATTTTCAGAGATTGGGATAAAGCTACGTGATACATTGTTTCAACAAGAATAAGGAACTTTATCTGAAAATGTTGGAATTCAAGAAAATTCATAGGAAATATTTGGCAGGTATTTTGGGGCAATGCCATATTCAAAAACTCCTTGAAAAAGTGTCTGAAGTAAATGATGTTTTAGTTAAAAATATCTACAAGGATTGGTTTCTCCTAAGAAAAATTACAACACAATTAAAAAAAATTCAGGTTCATTGTAATTTTCGCTAATTGGCATTGCATCATCTAAAAATAATATCCATTCTAAATATTTTATGAAACTGCACGATTAGGTTGAGGATTACAAAATATTAGTCACTCTTCTTTTTCTCATTAAAATTCTGAAATATTATCAACGAGTGTTGTTTAATTCCATATCTTGATTACTCATCGAGCTACATGTTATATTTACGCCTGGTAACAACGTTGAATCATTCATCGATCTGACTCACTTGGAGAATTCAGTTCGAAAAAGCAATTTCCTTTCCTAATCAAATGGCAGAATTACTTCTGATACACTGCATAATAATAACGTAATTTTCCTGGTACCCATGAAGCTGGTGTTTGTTTCAGAATATCCAATTTATATTGGAATCGTATCGTCTGTCATTGAATTGGAAAATGAAATTATGGTAATTCTCGTTATTTCTTGTAGTAATCGGGTTACTTTCATTGTTGTACGAACTCGATTGGATTTGGGATTTGGTATCGATAATCACCTTCACTAATCTGGGATTGTATTAAATCTAATGAGTTTTTCCTCAAAATTGCCAAAATGTTTGCTAACATGCATACCGAAGTCTATGAAGGGTCTCGATATTCAATGTTTATACCATTCGAATTCTCGTGGTCCTCAACCAACTGACTATAAAATCCATTTTGTTTCATCGCTTCATCTTCTTCATTCCCCTCCTGCCAAACAACCATCTTTTGTGTGTTGGATGGCCTGTTCTGGTCGGCTAGAACTGGTTTCTGGTGTTCTTCAAGGTCGCCTGTTGGGGGCCAGATGCGTCGAAGCGATGTTGGCAGAGTTCGGTTTAAAACGGATTGGTCCGAAAACGATTTTTTTAATCGTCAATGTTCCAATGTACCTACCGACTGCGCCAAAATAGGATTCAAAGCTGGTTATTCAACAATATTTATTTAAGGAACACCCTGTATATCTGTCACTGGTCAGCTCATTATTTTTTTTTTCGTATATGCTGTAAATGAGTTACATTGTTGACGGTGTTTTAAAAATTCAGTATCATTTCGAACAATTCCGACTATTTATTGTGAAATTACTCCAAACGTTGATCAAACATTTTCACGATTATTACATGTAGTTAGTTACCTATCGAGTAAAATACCGTGAAATAAATGAATAACGTTCTACATACTTCCACCGTAATATATCATTATTTCAGTTTCATGTTTGTTATGAAACAAAGTGCAATTGACATTTTCGATTGATCTCATTGAAAGTGAAAGTACTATATTTATTGGACTTGTTTGAATAGAAAGCAAGCGGCTCTCGATTATAACTAGATTCTTATCTGATTTTTTGTGCCTTGTTGAATTCATGAGGCATGTTTCAACTTTAATGTACAGGGTGTCCCAGAACTCAACGTCAAGCCGAAAAGGGTGACAGGATTGATCATAATGAGAAAAATTTAACAAATATAGCAAAATGTCGAACATTTCCGGTGTAGATTTTTGTAGAAAACGCTTCCGGTGAACCATTTTTATCAAAAACTCCTTATTGTCTTTAATATCTGCGATCTGGTGCATTATAAATTCGTTTCAAAGATACAAACGATGAATAAAGGAGTACTATTTGGGTGTACTTACTCAAGAAAATCCGTCAAAAACAATCAAAATTATGGAAAAACGTTGTATCGCAGGCGACAAAACAAATGTTGATGATCAAATGTAAAATTCGTGTCTTATTTCACAATTTCTGGTACTTTTTTGACAGGAATCAAGGTACTTTTCTTCTTGGTGCTGGTTCAAAATGTTGAACAAACCTGACGTCACTCAATCAACTTCAATCGACTTTAAATAAACCTGTATAAACGATTACTCGCTCAATCTTTCTGGTGGTTTTGATTTCGGATTCGTTCCGGATTTTGTATTCAGGAAGAATCACAATCTGATAGCAAATAACCACGGTGGATAATTAAAATTCATGGCTACATAAATATAAATAAATGGATTAAGCTTTGGGACGGAAAGTCAGTGTAATTAAAAGTGTAATGAATATTAATGATGGTGTTTCGTGAAAAGAACAAAATTATCTCTCGTGGTTATTGTGTACTTTCGGAGCTGACAAAAAATTTCCGGGGTTTTCATGATATATTCAGTAGGTCAAAAAGAAATGCACTAATTTCATTCTTGCACCGAGTGTCACAGATTTCATAACTTTTATACCTTATGCAGTCACCATTGTCAAATCGAATTATTTTCCATTGTTGCCGAATTTCAAATAAAAAAAAAAACGATTCACAATATTCCAAATCGAAATCACCACTCTCTCAGTTACTCTTTCGACTTTTCATTCGTAGTACATTCAAAATCGACACAGCCACTTGGATTCTGGAGTGATAATTTTGCTCAGTTTCAATCTAGAAAAACTTCTGAATTCGATCATGGAATCATTATGAATTATGATATTTTATAGCAGGAAATCTACTTTTCGAAATGTGTGGCAACGTCGCATTTTCCATGATATTCCAGATGGATACAGCAGAAGTATGATCATTCGAATTCATTGATGATTATTGATTGATAAACTACAGGGTGTTCCTTAAGGACATGCTAATATGGTTATTCATTGACATATTTTGAGAAAAAACTTCCTTTAAACGTATGTTCTAAAAGTCTTAACTTTTGAGATACAGGGTGATGAAATTTTGAAAAAAAAATAGTTTTTTGATAATAACTAATAACCAATTTTTTGGATTCTAATTCATTTTGGAACAAATTAAATCTCTTTATTTGCTTTCAGTCGATGCACAAACATTTTCACGCCGCATCAGATTTTTGAGGAATAGACCCTGAATCTCAAGACTTCTAGGACATACGTTTATAGGAAGTTTTTTTCTCAGTACATATGAGTAAAAGAATCACCCCTTCAAATATTAGCATGTCTTTTGAGGAACACCCTGTATAACTATCCAAATAACCAATTCGTTCCTTATTTGTCTTTCCATTTAATATACGATGATTATCATGGCATCGATTTCGTCCATAATAATTTAATATTCTATACCAAATATCAGTTCCTAATGCTTGTATGATTATGAAACATAAATCAGATATTTCCCGATAATAGCCAAACCAATACCAAAAATGTCCAATAACTGCGATATCATTATCGACAGTCACTCGTACCATGAAATCAATTTTCCAATTCACTCGAAACGTTCTGTTATAATTCATTACTATGCCACCCATAAAATGTTAATCCATTCTTAATGCCACACTGTCATTATGCATTCATGAGTTTACGTACAAAATATGATCAGTCGTTTGTTATGTTATGTTTATTTGTAACATCATTATTCTATTCAGGCTACGTATTATGAAATTATTCCGGGTCATTATTCCATTTACTTTGACAATTGACATTTTGTGTGATGGACTTCGGTACGAGACTGTCTATTAATTCACTTATTGGACTCTTTCGAATTCGTACGAGACTTTATACAAGGCGAATGGAAAACGTTCAGAAAATGAAAGAATTGTTTGGATATATAGGGAGAAATCTATGAGAATAACGAAGATAACATAAACAAGGAAGAGACATCGCTATCCTCCTTTATTTAACTTCCACTATCCCCACCCGATTCACTCATCCCCATGCCGAAAAGAATACGGCGAGAAAGATTGATAATCTTTCACAAAAATGATTTCTCTTGCTAATGATAGATAGATAGATGTTAATGTTTAATAATTATTTGTCATTCTCGCAATGATACCTGAGAAGTAGATTTGAACTGTTTTAGATTAAATTGAGTAAATTAATGATTGAGTTTTATTTGTTCAAATACCTATCCTATATGAATTCTTCATTGAGGAAATGCAATATTTTTCATATCATATGCAGAAAACTGATTTTTCAATGTTTTCTCTGTATAAAAAAGGTGAAATTTCAGACTTTATCTCGATTTATCTCACGGTAAAATAATCAGAAAAACATTTTCATTGAAATTTACATCGCTTTAAGTTCCGACTATACAGGGTGTTTCAGGATTGCAGGGCAATATTTCAGGTACGTATTCTCTGCTACAAAATAAGGAAAACAGTTCCTATGAACGTGTTGCATTCAACAAAACAGATGCCACATTCAACAATTCCTCTGATCATTTGTCGATGAATTTCTCTTTTATTTAATTTTGATGCTCCAATTGATATCAAATATCAAAATAGTATAAACATTACAGAGTAAACTTTGAGCCAATTTACAAATTAATTAATTTCCGAGGAAACTGAACGGAATTCGACCAAAAGTCAGGAGGGACAAAATTTAGGTTATAGGTTGAAAAAGTTTCACCAGTGGCGTACGAGCAAGTTTTTCTTGAGGCTTTTATGGATTGAGACCTCGGAAAATGCAACACCCTGTATGGTATTTGGGAAACATTTACTTTCATATTAAGCAGCACCTATTGCTTGATACTCATACAAAAATTGAAAGCTCTATCTGCAGTAGATCGAGCACAATAAAATAAAAACCTTATTTTTTTTTTCAACTTTCAACACCCTGTAACTCCGCTAATAATCGAGATGGGACACACGTTCATGGGAACTTTTCTCCTTATTTTGTACCAGAGAATACGTCCCTGAAATATCGCCGTGCAATTCTGAAACACCCTGTATAAGATTGGACACCTTGTGCCATTTTCGCACCTCCCTCAGTCCGGACCTGCCTCCCAAATGGAAATCCAGCCGCGAACGCGAATTCAATTTTCAGCTCTCCCCTCCCTCTTCCCCCACCCCTTTTCGTTCCAAGACCGGCTTAAGGAGTGAACTAGCGTTCGAAGCAAATATTGACGTATGTGTAATTCGGCTTTATAAGACAAGTGTCTGTTGTTTTGTTAGATTGTGTGTATGTGTGCGAGGGAAACTTTACGCGGATTATTGGGTCACTTCGGCGAACTGAGTAATAATTTATGTGGCGCCATTAAAGTTTTAATGGAAGCTCAAAGTGGAAAGAGGTATGTTCTCGTTGTAATGGATTAATAATTTCGCTAAGAATGAATGATGATCTTCTGGGAAGTGGTTTAATCTGTGATTGGTGAATCAATTTGAGATCGCAGCGCCACAGTCGGCATTCACAGAACCATACATGCTGACATTGGATAGTTTCATTGCATTAGGTTATGTGTGTTTTTTCGTTGATAAAGTGGGAGTTTATAATATAAATGAAGACATTTCAGACTTTTGTAGTGAGCTAGGGCATCCATGTGTATGTTTTTTCATATTTCTAAAGGTGGAAAGCATTATCATTCGTTTCATTCATTGTATTATATTGAAAATAATACGAGGTTAGAATACTGTTGTGATTGTGAATGGTTTGTTTGAAATATATACAGGATTCTGATCATTTGTTTTGTTCTTAGATTCGAATGACAAGATTTAGTTTGGGGTACTTTGAAGGCATAAACACTTTTAGAAGTGTTCATGAAGGTGAAGAAGTTTTGAGTGCTGGACGTCATAATATCATGATTACCAGAAAATTGGTTTTGTAATGGAATGAATAATGAATTTATAGTGTTTGTTTCTTGTGATGTTTTTTGGTGAGAAGTGCTAAATAAAATGGATAATGTGAGATCTCGTTTCAATTTTGTTGATACCTGAACAACACTATACTCGACTGTGACCATCAATGTAAACAGAATTTCATCTATCTACTCACGATATTCAATCACCAGCTTGAGGAAAAGCATGGGAATTAATATTGAAAGTCTGATTTGACCGATTCAGAGTTTTACAATTTTTCAAATATTCAAATTCAGTATAAACTCAACAAAACATAATACCAAACACAAGGACTATGTCCTCTCGTCTAGTTATTTTTAGTGCCACCAGGTGGCGTATCGCTTATGTTAATTAGCCAATTCTATCTGTTCATGAACTGTCTTCGAATAAATTATTAGATAACGAACAATTATATTGAGCCAAATTGTCTTCAACATCACAAAGCAATAATGATAATAATAATAATAATAATAATAATTGATATGTCATGACTGGTTTCAAGGCTTCCAAATCAATGATTTTCGGATTGGTTAATGGAAACTCATGTCAAAGTCATAAAGACTGAGCCTGGAAGCGTTTTGGAACTCCTGATCAATCAAAGAATGACAAAACCTCATGTCAATTTTTAGACGAACATTATTGAGAGAGAGCCCAACTCTTTGCAATAATCCCGCTCGGGTCATTCGTCAATTATAATGGAGCTCCATTTCCTGAAGATCATATTCAATAAGCTCGTCTCCCATTTATTCTGGTATCCATCATTTCCGTGAATCCTTCACATGACTACCCCCAAAATGTCGGAATATTCATGTCAGAAACTTATTCGCAACGTTTGCAGCGAATATAAACTTCAATTAAATGTTATACAACAAGTCGGGAGCCTCAACTATTTAATAGAGTTTGCCTAATACGTTATCCAAGTCGAAATTGAGGTTGAACTGAATTTGTCCAGTAGCAGGAATGGAGGAATATTGATATTTCGACTGTTATTGCCATACGATGGAATTGTTGATGTGGTTGGTTTTCTTACCACTGTGGCGTTGTCATCTGTCGTGTGATGAATATGACATTTGATCTTTCGAGAATACTATTTTGAGTTATACTAGAAAGCAATCAATAATCTGTTCACTTACCCCCCAAAAAAATACAAATCGAAGCATAGATATCATGCAAAAAACATGTTGAAGAATTTTTTTTTTCTTTAAATTTAATGTCATTTTATTGGCGTTTGAAATTTCCAGATAGTAATAAAAATTATCGAACACTCTGTCGAATATTTATGGATACAATTGACACCTGAACCTTTTTTTTCTCATAAACATAAAACTGTTAATGAAAAATTTATCATCAAATAAGTGGCAAATATGGACCCAAGTCGATTAATCGAAAGCAAAGCAAAATAGAAATACAATTGGCCCAGAATTTCAAGTAGGATTCAAACGTAGCAATAAACAAGGTGTTTGACGAAACAAGTACGACTCACTTCCGGTTTAACCGGAAGTAACAGCTAATCAAAAATATTTATGTATTCGCCAAATTCGACTTGTTTTCATTAATTTAGCTCGACATTATTTTGACATTAATGATTATACACCAAAATTATCTCCCGTCAAATCATCATGAAATATAGTCGAAATTTTAATTAAATTAAAATGGTCAAATCTTCAACAAGGCCTTTTAATATTACCATTTTATCAAACTGAAGCTCATATCATAATGAGTTGATACTCAAATAGATGGCAAAATGTTCTTTCAATTAGTATAGCTGTAGAATAAGAGATATTCAAACAAAAAAACATTGAAGAGATTTTTTTTCTGGGTTCAAATGTATATTATATGACGTAGTTCGAGAACTTTGAACAATGGTCGATGAATTGAACTTTTCAAGAGAACATCGCATCCTAGCTCCAAAAAAAAAATAAGAGGGGTTTCTCTGAGATCCTTCTCAACTTTAATCGACTGATAAATAATTCCTGGAAAACATATGCTGCGATCTCAGAGTCGGGAATTGTGAAGTGAAACTTTTTTATTATTTAGTTGCACTCTTTTCTTACGTAATATATGAATGTCTTGGAGAAGTATGATGTACGATACAGTGTGGAGCAGCCAAATGGAATAAATTCGATTTTGTTTTCAAAGAATAATAATTATATAGGGTGTGTCATGTGACAGTGGCGCTACATCACACTCAATACTTATTTACCATTTAGCTCTCAATGTTCTTTTGCGTTTTTACATTATTTGGAAATAAAATAATTTTTTTTTTGGTGTTGATTTTTGTGATACATCTGATAGGTATGGGACATTGTGCATGAATTATGTCTATAATTTTCTGAAGAATCCAAAAAACTAATAACATACAAGGGGTTGTATTTGAAAAAAGAAAGTTGGTATATCTGGGTTCAGCTATGACATTTTGAAGTCAGTTGAAATGTCAAATTAGAAAAAAAAACTTCATTCGTGGAGGGTTATAAATGATATATTTCTCGTGATTTTGTCACATATTTGAAAGAATTTTGTTGATTTTTCGTGACCTAATCTTTCATGCATATGCGATACCAATTCGTTAATTTCTTCTTCTCCATTTCAGGTCAGTTCACGTTCCCTAGCAAATTGACTGGCCAAACATTACACAAGGTAACATTAACAACAATATTACTTTTGATATTATCGCTTTTTTGTGTGGCAATGTCAACCATCTGGAGAATAATAATATTAATAATAATAATAATAGCTCTATTGGCACAGGTCGACTGGTGATAAAGCGACCAGTTAAATTAGAGACCACTTGAAATTACATTAATTGGTAAACAACAGGAAGAACTAATATACATTTGCATCTTGAATTAAAAGCATTCTGTGGTGATGACTAAAAATTGTTTTGAACCAGGCTTAGCAACTTGAAAAAAAAAAAATCGGAAGACGAGAAGTGATTTCAAAATGTTTTGCATGTCTTTTGAAGGAAATTGATTCAAGATTCAATTGGAAAATGTTGTCAATATCCAAAGTTTTCATAACAACAATACGACTTTCTCCAAGAGATTATATACAGGGTGTTTCTTATTATATAGGACAATTAGAAAGTTTCAAAGAAGTTTCTGTCAATATTCGTTCTCGAATAACCTAGGAACCGGGTTGTTCCTCTTCAAATATATTTTTTGTGGATGAAAATTTCTGGGCGTTTCTGAAATGAAAAAATAAACCGTTGCTGAGCCATCCTCGTACCTCAAACTCAGCGGAATTCCATTAAAACTTCCCCAGATGACCTGAAAATAGTGGAATTCTTCATTCCCATACTATTCCAAGTATTGAAATCCTCATATCGATTGCATAACTTTCCTTCTTGTGGGGTGGCATAGAGGGCGCGATTTTACCCCTGCGAGGGGATCTATAAGTCTCTCTCTCTCTAGGGCGTGATTCAGTTGCGCCAAATAATAGTCTACCGTTTTAATCTTTCGAAAATCGAGGGGATTTAACACCACTATTAACAGTTGATTTTTCGTGAGTCTCAATATCAGTCACTCGGCTTTTAGAATTTGACAATGGAAAACTCGAAATAGTTTTATGTTGCCAAAAATTTTGATTCTCGACTGAAAAGTGATATAAAACCACCATGTAGAAAACGTTGTATGAAAATGTTGGAATTCAAGATGACGTTCAGAGGAAAAACCAAAGATGGCAGGTGTCTCTTCGCCATTTTGGGAAAATTCCACACTGGAAAACTTGCCTGAATAGAGTTTCAGTTGAAAATATCCAGTATGATTTGAGTTTATCGTAAAAAAAAAATAAATAACAAATATTTTCGAACAATACAGAATTATGCAAAATTTGATGCGATATCTCTACATATTCAATAAAAATTTTACCGTAACCCGAAATGCATTTTAGTATGGATTTATACAGCACAAAATAACAAATATCGAATAACAAATCAGAAGTTGGTTAACTTTAACTTTCTACGTTAATTGACCGCGATTTTCTCATTGTTTCGGTTTGAAGCAGAAATGTCAATAATGAAAATTGTTTAAAAAAATGTGTGTGACGATATAATGGAATAACAGGTTATGTGCCAATTAATTTGTTGAAAAATGTGATGATGTTATTAGCTTCATTTTTTATCCTGTTCTGTTAAAATATTTTTTGTTTATTTCTCATGTATGTTGATCTCATTTTAATTTATTAAAATTCACAAAATCTGTTTGTTTTATTGAATTCGCAAAAAATGCATTAATCAAACGTACAAAGATATATTTTTTGCTAATTGTTATTTGGTGTGCATAAATGATAACAATTTCACTACTTGTTATTTGATATTTGTTATTTTGTGCTGCATAAATCCACACTCAAAAACGTTCCTTATGAATATAATAACTTCATCTCGTTGGACTTGCGCAATTGAATACCGCCCGCACCACCCTCCGACCGTCTCCCGACCCCCCCCCCCCCCGAACAATCCCAACAACTTCATTCTTAATGAGATTTTCCCGGATCCATAAATTTCGGCCTATAGCTCATTCCACAACATTAATTTCATTGCTAAATACTCGCCATAAATTATGGTATAATGAACACGGGTCGAATTGGAAAATAAATAAATAAACGGAATAATCAAAGTTATTATGAAAATTTCATAACAGTTTCTTCGTTGAACCGATTCGATTTGGCGAATTATCAACGCAACGATTCACCATACAGGGTGTTACTGAACGAGGGAACCGGGAATGAGTCGCTGTCCGCGTTGCTACTAGGTATTTCCACGCATAATTCGCTACCTGACCGCAATCCATCCTGTAGCTGAAGCTTCCATGATTGCTTGAGATTATTATTCCAATATTCCTTCATCGTATTTCGCAATGATATTTCAACGAGAGTCGTGCTATTCATGACATTTAATATGTAGATTGTTTCGAGCGATAGAAATTGTACAATTTCTCGAGACATTCTGATTTATCTCAGACATATAAAGATCAAAAGCTTTCGTTCCACATCTCGACCGATTCAGTGAATAATTACGTGAGTGGGTATACTCGAGTTGCTCAGGAATGGATGTATTTCAGTTTGAAAAAAGTTGAGAAAACACTTCTGAACAGTGAATTGTACAAATTAAGTTCATTTCAATGAAATAAAAATTCATTTAACGGACTTTTTCTTTATTTTTGAAGGGAGTACACTTTGAAGAAGAACTATCTTCTGAGCATCTCGCAAACTTTCTCAGAAAATAATTCTTTTTCAGTATTCAATATTGGTATTCTTTTTCAGTATTCAATATTGGTTTCAGTTTCAATGATGAAATATAATTTTTATTCCAGTTTTTTTCACGTCTACCGCGTACTGGCAGATATCATTAATGAAATTTCAGGTTCTGATTGAAATATGATAGCTTGATTGATTCAATCCACGACTGTTCCATTGAAATTGGCGTCATTACAGTAACACCAATTATTCATATCGAAACCTAAAATTATGGCTTAGTGATTGTCCGACCTTCCTATATCAAATTATCAATTCCAACATCAATCTCGCTGGATGCTTTCATCAGTCGATTCTCACGAAGAGGAAATTCAACAAATTACATTTATCATCTAAATGGTGTTTCTGAATTGCCCGGCAGTACGTATTCTCTGGTACAAAATAAGGGGAAAAATTCCTAACAAAACGGAAATAACTTTCTTTTTTATTCAATTCTGATGCTTTTATTAATTTCAAATATCAAAATAGTATAAATATTTCAGAGTATGTAACTTTGAGCCAGTTTACAAATTAATTGATTTCTGAGGAAACCGAACGGAATTCGACCAAAAGTCAAGAGCGACAAAATTCAGGTAATAGGTTGAAGAACTTGAAAAAAATATAAAAATTCACCAGTGGCGTACGAGCAAGTTTTTCTTAAGGCTTTTATGGATTGAGACTTCGGAAAATGCAACACCCTGTATGGTATTTGGAAAAAAATTCACTTTCATATTAAGCGGCACCTATTGCTTGATACTCATACAAAATTTGAAAGCTCTATCTCCAGTAGATCGAGCACAAAATAAAAACCCATTTTTTTGTTAACTTTGAACACCCTGTAACTCCGCTAATAATCGAGATTGGACACAAGTCCATAGGAACTTTTTTTCTTATTTTGTACCAGAGAATACGTACCCGATATATTGCCGTGCAATTCTGAAACACCCTGTATAATGATATGTTGAAGTCAATTTCACTCAGATATAAATTAGTAAAAGCTGCTTTTAGGCTAGCCAACCCTTCTCGTGGGGGCCTTCTCTCTACATATTTTCACAAATTGAAAAAAATCGCAAAAATCTTCTGTTTCTTCTTCAGAAAATGCGATAAATTTCCACACCATAACTTTGCTCGTTCAGGTTTTTTTTTTTCATTTATTCAAAAACATGTGCTAATCGGAGTTGTGATGGTGCCAAGTCTGCAATAAAAAATGTCCTTAGTATGATTTGGTGCAAAATCAACAGATAGATCCCTGATGAAAAAAAAAGGAAATAAAAGCAGTTTCGATTTTCTATAGTTATTTTTCCACCAATAAAATCATTATTAGTTGCTAAATTGTGTAGCAAACTTGAACGTGATATAAAGCTATATCTTTCAACTGTTCACCTATCCCCTCTTTTTCAACATCACACAACTGGTTCTCATTTTAATACTGAAAACAAACAAAAATAAACGACTAGACTGTTTCACATAATTCAAGTTACAATGAACCTCGCTCACAGGTGAGGATTCGTTTTTTTTTTTCTTCTTCTTCTTCTTCTTTATAACGACTCCAGCCCAGCCAACTATGATTATTCTCGGTAATGACCACTTGTGCGTCTGTACAATAGGAGATGGAATTTAAATAATACGTTATTTGGAAAATTAAACTAATATCAGGGTACGGGCAGGGTACTGACCAATCGAAATTTCTTATCGAAGGTCGGTCTCGATTATTACTTTTCTATGACGGCGTTCGAATATGAATGAGTACTTTCTTAATCGAAATTATCGGCACAGGAAATTGAGATTGTTTTAATATGGACGGAATTAAGTTATCGACCGCGAAAATTTCATCAAAGGAACCACAAATTTTCGGGTAATGGGAAACCTGAATAGTCCCGAGACGATTATGTTGAAGGCTAACACTTTTTGAATGAGTTTGAAGTTGAATAATCACCTTGAAAATATTCAGTTTCAGTGACAAAATCTTGTGTCTCTAAAATCAATTCGGAAAAGCTCGCTTTTGTTGTAGAATAAAAAGTTTGAGGAGGTGTGAAATTTTCAGAGCAATATTCAGGTTTCAGATAATTCTTGAATGGGGCAAAAAATATAAAAATGAAAATTTAGAAATCTGGCATTTTCACGAAAACAAATTTAGTTTTTTTTATGATATTACTCAGCTGTTTTTTCAATCATCTCACTGTCATTTTGATATTATTTTGTAATATTATCGATATATTGAAAAATTGCTTTATGGAAATGAATAATTAATTCCGAATAATTTCACTACACAGTGTGAGATATTTAGAAAGTGACATTACCGAGCTCATTGCTTTTTTCCATTTATATTTATTCACCTGTAATCTGTCATAAATTGAACACTATAAAATCTTGGGATTGTTAATTAACTTGCTGTTGTTGAAATGACTAATATGGGCCATCAATTTAGGATTTACGATTGAATGATACATCTTATTTAGTTAATTCGTAATTTGTTACACAATATACTAATAGCTTCTCGATGTTTTCTACACACGCAGTGATAATCATGTCTAAAACTTTGTTATTAAGTGCATATTTATTCATGTGATGTTGATTAATCTAGAATGAACAGTGACCTTAGTGATTTTAACTGAAATTATATGTGAGGTAACTTCTCTAATAAATATAATAACGAAATCATATTATCTCTCGAGTTTATACAAGTACAAAAAAAAACAGTTCCGTCATAATTATATGTGAATATGTGCTGGAATATGCCTTTCATATTCCCATTTTTATTATTGAAAAATAAACTGCTAATTAGAGAGTAGTGAAAGTTTTATAGTTCCATTATTTATCTCGTTTATGCTGAAATGCAAGAACTTTACGTAACCCTAACGATATCGTATTCCAGAATGTGAAACGTTGTACAGGGTGTTCGATTGATAAAGGAAAAAAGTTGACGCCTAAAAAATATTTCACTTGTTTTTGTTTCAGGAATCAGACATGATTTAATTTGTTAAACGTGTTTTATTGCAATGAATTCAAGAAATTCTCAAAAAGTAGGCCTTTAGACCAGAATATTCCCTTAAATAGTAACAAAACCCCACAAATTCAACTAAATGTTGACTCAATTTTAGAACAAAACATTCTGTGTGTGTAATATTAAATTCATTGTTTGGCATGAACATAACTCAATCAACCGTGCATTCAACTTGATGATCATAATTCAAACAATAAACTTCATTCGACATAACATTATCGATTCTCAACTGAAAGGATGATTACGCTCCATGCGACAAACATATATTATTCATTTTATTAGAATAGAACGTCAGAATCAACAGCTCCCTTTAGTCGTATGAGCACTGGCCAGTTGAATCGTCAAATGAATGATTTATTTATTGAGAGGGTGCGAATAATCAATATGACTAAAATACGGACGAATCTAGATAACTTGATGAAAATAATGTGTTGAAAGAGTATTGAATGAAGGATCAATGAATTGAGTATGCCTTCAAATCTTTCAGAAATTATACTTTATATTAGATGAATAAACAATCAGCTGTATACATAACGGAAATAATGCCATCGATCAGCAACATAGACATACATAACGTCTCATTCGAAACATTGTCATTCTAAAAAATATTCCATAGCTCATCTTTTGCGACCTACACTGGTCGTAGTTCAAAAAATCTATCTTTCAAGGGTCTGTATGACGTTTTATGATTCCCTATGTCCATATATGGATATTTTTATGAATGCTTGTTGCTATTTTTACATTGATGTGTTTCCACTTCAATAGCTACGAATAGGACGTGAGAGAGAGTTGTGACAATTGACAGATTCAATGATTTCTTTCTCGAGCCACGAGTGCAAAATGAAAATACAAATCGTGAGAAGTTTTGTATAAAAATAAACACGAGTCGAAAAATATCATTGACGCTTCATTATGATGATGGAGTTCGATTGATGATAACTGTGAGTTTTAAATTTCCATTTGGGAGTAGACTCGACGAGTCACGTAACCCTTGTTGTTTTTTCAAAATGAAAGAAAAATGGGACACTACGCAGGAGGTGATTCAATTTATTTCGGCTAGAGTTGAGGGTATTGAGTTTGGGATTTTAGTATTCCAAACGCTCTTGTATGTGTAGAATCTTGTGACAGTATCGAATTCGTTTGAGTCCTGTGTCCTGAAAAGGAGAAGAGGTTTTGCTGGTAAATATACTAAAACCCCTTTATATGAAAAGCAGCGATAGTGAAATTGTTGATCTTTATAGAGGGTTATTTCATTGGGAAAAAAACTAGCATTGAAGGTATGTCCTTAAATTCTTAACTTTTGAGATACAGGGTGATAAAATTTTGATAATAACTGGGATAATATTTTAGACATCTTTATAAAATTTGGTACATGTCTTCTATGCATCAAGGTGCATTTTGTGAGGTGCGAAATTTTTATTTTCTCCACCAGTGACGTCCGTACGGGTTTCGCATTGAATATTTTTGGAGAAAAAAATACTATACTGCTACTTATTTCCAAAAAAAAATACTTTCGAGATCCTTATTCATTATTGAGCAAAATCAATCTCATGGATTTTCTTTGTCAAAAAACTGATTTTTTTTATATTTCATAACCCTGTATCTCAAAAGACTTAGGACATACATTTATAGGAAGTTTTTTCCTCAAAAAAAAAACGTTTTTTTGAAAATTCTAACTATATTTAACCCATGAAATTTTGTGATCAGAATGGTTGGCCACTTTTGATGATCAAGAATGTTCCTTCAATGAAAATTCGAATGATTTGATTAGAATTCGAGAATGCTGGCATCGAGAATTATAACTATTCTATTCATGAACGCAAACCAGTTTTTTTCTCTGCATTGGAAGGAGAAAAAACTCCCCATTGTGTGTGCAATTGATGAAAATTGTAGCGAAAACAATTGTTTTCCGAATCGTAGCAATAAATTGAGGAACAATAACCATTCGCCGAGTCAAAAAACAAAGGAAAAGGCGGGCGTTTGCTATGTTTTATTTAGAATTTTAATTTCTGGCCAGCCAACGAGCGAGAGACCGAGTCGATGTTCTGAAAATTCCGCGGTCCTATATTTAACCAAGTTATTAATTGTTCCGTGTCCGAAAATGATGTACGATTTTTATTTGAATAGAAAGCCGCCAGAGCAAAAATGAAATTGCGAATTCGGCGTATATGGGGACCAGGAGTGGGGGGGAGGGAGGTTGTGCCCCCCACGTCTCCCCCTCCCCCACCTCGAGCTCGTGTTTACTTTTAATCTTTCATTGTTCGGCCTCTCTTTGGGGAAACAGCCGGGGGAAAACGGAATATTAATTAAAATTACGATTGCGGAGCGATTCGAAATAAAAACGTTTGATTCTGATACGCGATTTATTTCATTTGATAGAGAATTTTGCTGAGCAAGAAGTGCATCAGAAATTTTATTAATTGCTACAAAAATGTAATGCATATTGAGTACCATGAACTCTTAAATAAATCAAGTTTATTCGTTCATGACAGCTTGAAGGAATACGAACTTTGACAGCTCTTCTTTTTTTCAGCGATACTCTGCGAGTAACTGTTTGTTTCTCTGTAATAGCCTTCTTTTCGTATTTTGCAATTATTACCTCAAAATATCCACAAGATTTTGGTTCATAGAATTTTGCAATTTTTTATTATGATATAGAAAGTCGCCCTCTAGTGGCATCACTCGGAATCAAGCACATAACAAATGAGATGGATCGATAGATCAATCAATGCTCTTTCTCACGAAGCTAGTCTTTTTTTAATCCGTTGAGTTATACAGAAGTTACAGCTAATTATTCGAAAGAACTTTGAATAACTCCCCATCACTCCATTTTAGTAGTAGGTCGAAAATTTTATGACAAAATTTTATGACACTTAAAAAATAATTGAAAATCCGTTACAGTTGATTTTTCTAATATATTCCATGAAGGATACTTCATTACATCAATTTTGCATGATTTATCATGAAATCATTCAAAGTGCTAATTTCAGGTGATGAAAGAATATTTGTCTTCGTCCCAATATACCAAACCCAGTCGTTATATAATTTTTTTTTCACACATTTCAAGGTCACTCCTAAGATATCACTCAACAAATTATGTATCCTGAAGAGTTTCGCAACACTCGAAACGTATATTATTTGTATGCTCGATAGTTTTAATTGTTCACAGTTATCAAAGTGTGATAAAAAGTGGATGGGAATATTAAAAACGAAATTACCCAACTGAAACTCAACTTCCGTTGATAACCTGGAAAATATCAATGCTCAAACTAATTATCACTGGGCAGAAACAAAGTTTTTCTCACGCTGGCAACTTTGAATATTCATTTGTTTTCTAACAAAAATATCAAGGCAAATAGTGACACATTCCACTAATTTTTGAAGATCAGAATGACCCTAAAACTAACAAGAATAATAACACAAAACTACAACGATTTTGGTGAGATTCAGAACGGTTGAATAAATCAAAAAGCATATTATTTATTGAAAAAGTGAAACTGGTTTAGTGAATTTTTGGAGATAAATAACTGTAAAAATACGAACGCGAGGCATGAAATAAAAAGGAGAAGTTGCAACTTCTACATTAAGTAAGTAGAAAGGAACCTAGAAAGGTAATAACTTTCAGGAGTTAGAGTAACGACGACATGTTAAATTAAAAGACATTACGTCGGGTTATTTTCCTACAATAAATCTTTTTATATGAGTGTTTCCCTTGCGATCAAGTCTGAGACATATGGGGCTGCGTATAAGTGCAAGTGATAATTTATTTGCCGAATATCTTGCAGACATCAAGAATTCAATGATTTGTTTTTAGTGAAAGTAGAATAGGGCCTACCAACTAACCTTCTAGGTCACCAGACCTAACACCAATGGAGTTCTTCTGTGTGCTGACGTTCCTTTTTGTCCTTCGGTTGGCTGACCATTGAAAAAATATAAGCAGCAATGACTATTGATAGTAGAAAAAGTGACTTTTCTCAATTGAAACAAATACCAAGTGGACATTTCTTGATTTCTTGAAATTGATGGTTGTCAAACGCTGTTTTTGAACTTCTCCACCATATTGGATATCCTCATTTTCTGGGAAATAAATTTATATTAGCAAAGGCAATTATCTTGAATAATTTGATGCTCTCCAGTTGGGAATATTAAGCTATTCAATGAAGTATGTTTCTAGTTGAATTTATACGATGAATAATAAACCTTAATTTTGTAATCGTATATTAAAACGTTAGTTGAATTGGAAAGTTTAGTTAATTTAGCGGTTTATCATTGGAGAAGTTTTGATGAAGCATCCTCTTTGTATTAGTGAATGCCCGTTTCTGTTAATATGAACGTTATAATCAGAGTACTAGGAAAATGATGGGAAAATGTAGCAGAAGTGGAACGCTGGATATATTAAATAAGTTCGTTAATTTACAACACAACTGTTCTCTGTCCGACCAGAATTTAATTAAAAAGTTTGGATTAGTTTTTGTTGTAATTCAGCATTTTTGGACATTGTTTTTTTCTTTTCATTTTCGTTCATATAATCCAACTTTGAGAATTATTAATAAATGCGATAAGATTTACTGAAGAGCGAGATCCTATAATTACATTAATTACATGTTTTATTTATGAAATTTCTCCCTGGATCCACATTCATTGTTGGTTATTTGGAGCAGACAATTCCAATGGAAATTTGTGGAATAATCCAGCCGCTTCTTCCTTGTCTAGGCGTCGTTATGTAAGAAAGAAAACTTTTATTTGATTCATGGAAAGATATCACAAAAACAATAGAGGAACCAATTAAATATATTTTCAATTTATACAAATACATTAAAAATGTTGGAATTGACTATCGTCTCAAGGGGGGTATTCTGGGCTAGAAAATTGAAGAAATCTATTTTTCGTGCATATTTTCAATGTCCAGGCTTTCAAGAATGTGCTCTCAAACGGATTTTTCAAAATTATATTTAATTTGGGAGATATAGTGGATTTTGTTGGTCAAACTTCAAACACGTTTTTCTCAAAACTCATTGAGTTGGTCGATGATATCTCAACTTCCTTCGAAATTTCGTGGGAATCTTCTTTATACATTTTTTTATTGCCTGGATCTTGGATTTTGGGGAATTTTGATTCCACGTATGAAAAAAAAATCGTAAAGTTCGAAAAACTGGGGTTCGAAATTGTTTTTTTTTGTTTTTGCAAGTGGACGCCATTTCGTGTTTTTTTTTTGTTTTTCTGGCCGAGGTTCAAACGATCTTTACTGATTGAGAATTTTTTTTATTCGTTTGATTTGAATCACTACAAGGGTTGGAATCATGTCAACCAGACTGACGAATTTTTGACTTCTTTTCTTTCGGATTTTACCAACAAAAAAATCAATGAACAGTATTAGTACATATTGAACATTTCTTCATCAAAAATAGTCAACAAACTAATGTGGAAAGAGATACACTTACTGTTTCAAAAAATATAATGATATCGAGTTGTATTTTTTTTGAAATTGGAATTGGAACAGTGGACACCTTGTATACACACACCATTAGGAATAATCCCCTATTAAAATTCGAACACATCCTGAATAAATAACAACAAACCTGATAATACACTTCCGCCGTGGAAATATTAATGAGCCATTATACGCTATCGGAAATGTTAAAAGGCGTCTCTATCACGGCCTACTTAGCCGCATGTCTATTCGTTACTTTTTCCCATTCGTTTTTGTCCAACGCTTCCTAAATGTCACACGACAAAAGTGTCAATGGAACATTTCTCAAAGGTCACAACTATAATTCATCGCCGCGCCGTGCCAGATGCCAATTCCAAAATGAAAATTACTTTTAAGATCTCCATTCATTATCGAGCAAAATTAAAAATCGTTTTACTTCAGGGTCTATTCCTCAAAAATCTGATGCGTCGTGAAAATGTTTGTGCATCGACTGAAAGCAAATTAAGAGATCAGATTTGTTCCAAAATGAATGGGAATATTTCTCTTGTCAGATGCTCCGTTCTGGATTAAAATAATTGAATTGAAATTGCTTCATATCGCAGTACCAACCGTTTGATAATCTATATCACCCTGTATCTTAAGATTTGATAATCTTAGGACATACGTTTATAGAAAGCTTTCTTCTTGAAACGTGTCAAAGAATAACCCCTTCAAATATTAGCAGGTCTTTAGGGAACACCCTGTATATGTTTTTTGGGTATACTAAGGTATATCATCAGCTATATTTCGAGATTTTTTTTTCAAAAAAAAAACAAAAATAACGAAGTTATGTGCTTGTTCCTAATTGCCAAAAAAAGTTGACAAGTCGTAATAATTCAGTAATGTAAATCCTAAATTTATTAATGAAGAAATACCTAATTGTACTTGACACTCAGTATATCCGAAGTTCCCTTCCATTAGGACTCAGGATCGTCGTTTCTGTATCATGATAGTAAGTAAAGTACAAAAATCACTTTTGAAGTTGTCAAAAAAACACGACAGATGAGGATCGTGAACATAATTCGAGATTCAATATTCTCAAACCAAAATGAAACCCTCACTATCACTACTAGTACCAGTAAAATCTACAAGTATAATGTTTTCACAAAAATGGTCGGCTAATACGTCATATAAAAAAAAATGCACATAGTATGAAAAGGCGTTGATAATATCGGTACTTTGTTACCGGCGCTTTCGCCATTATCTAAAGACGTATTCGCCATAATTTCAATCTATACTAATTGAAACTACCATTTCAACAAAATCTTGTATAACAATGAGAAAAATTAATGATATCATAGGAATCCATTAGGCTATAGTACCATTTCCACTATTCCGATTATGTTGTTTGTTTTTTTAACTGAAAAATATAATTAGACAGATAACAGATAACAAAATAAACATACACATACTTTGATGATAACTATTATTGTATACAAATTGACGAACAGTATGAGTTTTTGTGTTTGAAATGGTCATTTACACACCAAGTGAATCCATGAACAAACAAAACAGAAAGTCGACGAAATTAATTTTTTTTTTTTCGAAAAAGATATTTAGCATTTAAGAAACTACAGGCTGAGATTTCTTCTTCATGTTTCCATGAAACAACATTTTATTTTTCGTTATAAATCGCTCGGTATTGCTCAAAATCGACATGAAGTCTGCCCAATAGTTGTCAAGTGTCATTCTGTCACAATCTTTCTTACCCAAAGGATGAACAACTTCAAGTTTCGTGTTTGGCACTAATAGTTTATCAACTATTTGAAAAAAGCTTTCTTTACACAATGAGTCAATTATTATTTATTATATTATTGAAATAATATTACCCTTCATGCTGTGACGTCATGCGCAGATGCTCCAGGTCCTAAACTGTGATGGCATTGATTGAAATTTATGAATATATTTTCGTGGAGTTAGGGCTTCCATAATCATCGATGAAACGTTCTCACCCCAATCGAAATCCACCCCTACTTGGACAAAACGAATCGGACACTGTTTCCCAACGGTCCGTAATTGGAGTTTTCGTTCAACGAGAATTTTTTCGGCGCAGTTGAGCAGCAAAACTATTTTATCTTCATTAGCACAACAGCGTTGTTTGAACGGCACTAACAAATTACGAAGTTGCAATTAATGAAACG
Organism: Plagiodera versicolora; assembly: GCA_037013635.1. Taxonomy (NCBI): domain Eukaryota; kingdom Metazoa; phylum Arthropoda; class Insecta; order Coleoptera; family Chrysomelidae; genus Plagiodera; species Plagiodera versicolora. The sequence goes on from CM072988.1 coordinate 2,123,607, forward strand.
GAGTTAGTCGATGCGAAATTACTGCTGCTTATTTTGCACTGATTGACGACGGATAATTGAATCGAGATAATTTCGGAGCTGGACTACGAAAGGGTTTGTTTTTATCGAGTGTCGTTTCGGATGAATTGGTTCGCGAATTGCGTTCGTTTTTATTGCTGCTGTGCTTTATTTCCGCCTATGAATGATAAATACTAGGTGGAGTTTTAGACATTCTCAAAACGATGTCTAGAGGTCTACTTTTTTGGTATTTTTCAAACTGGAATGAAAAAAAAAACAAATAAACATTTTCACTATAATTTTTCGATGTAATGTTTATTGATTCTTTATGTATGTTGAAAAAAATCAGAAGAAAAAAGTCAGAACTTCGTCAAATGACAGATCAGTCAAACGGTGCTCCTCAAACAATTTTAAAAAATCTCAATCAGTAAAGATGTCGCTATCGTTTGGACCTCACCCAAAAAATTTCGAAAAATAATTCACCAAATGGCGTCCACTTGAAAAAAACATTCTTTAACGCCTGTTTTTCGACCTTTACGAACTTTTTCAAAATACTTGGAATGAAAATTACCCAAAACCCAAGGTCCAGGTGATGAAGAGATGTATAAAAAAGATTCTCACAAAATTTAAAAGGAATCTGTCAAATAGATTTTGAGATATCGTGTCAGCCCCCTCAAAAAAGGGAGTTTTGAGAAAAACGCGTTTGAAATTTGATCACTCCGCTCACAAAATCTGGTGTATTTCCCAAAATAATTGGAATTTTGGAAAACAACACCCATACAACTGTCTGAAAAGGAGTACAAGATATCCTCTACATATACAGAGTGTCCCAAAAGTGACAGATGATTGAATGAACACGTGCACAATTCTTTTATGAAATCAGTCAAAGCTGTCGAATCATAGACGAATCTGTGACTATTAAGTGGGCCTATCTATCGAACTATTTCACATCGTTCCGTGAAGAGCTATGTGAAGCTGTCACTCATAACGCGGCATGCTTTTCATCAAATGTAATCAGTAGACCACACACACCAATCCCAGTTCACATAAAGCAGCTCTCCAAACGATAATTGAACAATGAAACTGTCATTGTTTCGTTTAAAACTTGTGGTGTTGCTCGATTCTGTATGGTATTATTAGGATTTGGGATGCGGTCTTGTTTTTTAACGCTGCATATAGGCACACATACCTTTGGTATATTTTCGAGCGAAATTTCAAACAATAAACTCGCCTATAAGGGGATGATACCCTTTGGTATATTTTCGAGCAAAATTTCGAAAAATAGATCTAGTATAGTTATCGGGAAATTCGTCATTTTCTATCATCGAACTTATCAAAAAAGTCCAAAATCACGAAATAATAACAATAGAAAACCATCGAAATCACCCTTTTCTCAAAATCACGCATACCAGACACCCTGTTTAGACAAGCTCTGGCACACCGTCAGCTCGCAGTTACAGGAATCTGCTTTATCTATCTGTCAGCTGTACAGTCAGTCATTTGACGTGTACGGCACAGCGCCAAAGCCGATGAATAATTGAGGCAAATGGTAGATATCAAAATAAAAAGGATATACGAAGAGAGAAATCCTCCTCCTCCTCTAGATGTTTACGGTCTGATACATATAATTTATTATCGATTTCATTAGGTTAATAGTGGGTATATTTCATTGGAGAAAAATGGTGCCTTATGACAGTACAGATACGTTGTAATGACAAGTCATATATCAAACGGATGATTTATTTCTCTACCGTGATTATTGAGTTTGTGTTCTGTCCTTGTTCATCAATTCGGACTGTTACTACTTACCGCCAAAATTCATCTGCAGAAATAAAAATCAATGTCCTGATCGAATATTGTCAGCTTTGATATATAACTCATAGACTCATGCATCAAATCTTACTAAGGACATTTAATATTGCAAAGGGGACACCACCATAATTCCGAGTATGCAAATCTCTGAGTACCAAAAATATCATCTCAATATATTCCATCCTGTAAATGTTAATGTATTTTTTTTATTTTCAGAGATCCGAAAACGTCGACTTGTCCTTGAGTATACCACAGTCAAATTTCCATTCGAACGCCTACGAAATGAATGATCAGGTGAGAAATTTTATTATTCAAGCATAAACAATATTTGCTGCATCGAAATAATCCTGACTGAAACTTCAGAATCATCGTTAAAAAAATTGACTCACGAATCGGTTATGAAAATCGCCACTGAAACGTTTTACAAGTTGTAAAAATCTAATTGTGTTCCTAAGTGTTCGTAACTTCTTGAAAGTACAGCGCTAACTCGTCAAACTTTTCTTTAATTGAATAGGGAAAAGAGGATTTCCACAATTTCTGTTTCAGGTTTATAATGTCAATATTGAAGATATGATTGAAGATTGAAATATGTATCGAAGACACATTGAACACACATTCTATAGTACGTTATCAAAATAATCTTCAAATTCTGAATTCCCTGAAAACATAAACAAGAAGTCAAACATCAATTCAATGATATTTAATTATTTTGAATTAGAAAATTTTTAAAATAATATTATATCTAATTAAAGGATTGATTCTGTGATATTCTTGAATAGACAAAATTTCGAGATTACAACATAAGAAATACTTTCACTTATACAGGGTGGCCCATTAGTGTGTGGAAGTAAAATAACTTGAATGGGAACACTTTTCTGATGAATTTTTTTTTGGCAGCATTTATAGTGTATTAATTTTTGTCAAATTTCCGTGTTTTTTGCTCTACAACGTCAACAGGTTGCATTTTATAAAAAATAATGGGAGAGACTGCATAATATACAGGGTGTCCGATTGAAAAAAGTGAACCTAATGACTCAATGTTGTCTCGCCTAGGCTGAACACCCTGTATGTCTCGTAATACTTCAGAATTGTGTATCTGCACAAATATAACAGCTTTTATTCGAAATATTTTTCGTATTCTCATTCCAAAGGGAATTTACACGTGATACAACTTCTGATGTAAGTTGTATTATGTCTATTTTCTCGAAAATGTTTTCAATCCATTTGGCCATATATTGTTTTTCCATGCAATCGAATTGATTGCTTTGGAAAAAGCATTCGTAAAACAAGACCGGGAAACTTCCATTACGATTTTCCATCCATATTCGTAAATACATATGCATCAAAGTGATTTCTGCTTTTGAAATATTTTAAAATTGTTTGTGTATACTTTCCAAACAGAATCTAATTTGCAAATTGTGTTTATCTGGCGGAAAGTTCTCGCAGTGATAAGTTTTTCCATTTTCCCGGAACAGAAATGCCATGTTTGAATTTATCGAACTCGGAATAACTTTCGATGCTTCACAGTCGGAAATATATTAGCAGTCTTGATGTTGTTTACGTTTTACGTATGTGCCTCTCTTTTCAAAAACATCAAATAGAAAGAGACAAGGATAGTATTATCCAGGCTGTCATCGCTGTCACAGCTTGTCAAAATGTGTCAGTTCTGTAGAAGTGGCTACTAGACCGACCTTCCTAAAAAGGATGTGTCTAATGCACTGACCGTCGGTTATATTAGGTCAGTTGTTGTGATATTATCTTTTTTCGTTCTTTTTCGCAATGGAAGATTATTTTTGTTGGAATATAAACTTGCTGTCAAATGTTCACAACAATAAACGTATACAACTCGTCGAAATTCCTTGGTTTATAGGTTGTAATCTATTTCTCATTTCGAAATTCTGCTTTTACTCAGTTGTGTGTTCAGTTCTTCTTGGGAACAGTTTAATGAATGTGATATCAAAGTTTGTTGGAAATGAGAAGTTATTTGATGCAAGTTCGCAGAGATAATACAAGAAAGACGAAGATATTTAACATTATGTACGACTCAAGAGACATTAGACGTTTATGAATAAAGTTTTGCTGAATGATAAGACGGTCTCATAATAACTTACATAATAAATACATTCCGTACAAAAGCTAGGAGTACGAAAATGTCAAATTAATGTTTTCGATATGCAGATCGTGAATGGTTTTTGTTCTCTGAGAATTCATTCGATTCAAACAATAGCAAAATTTCAGTAGCAATTTGGTTCTGTTGGTGTACGAAACCCACAACGTACTGTATATGTTATTTCCGCAGCTTTGCGAGACCGAATAATGTTCTAAGTATGAGTAGAATGAGACAAAGGAATTCTAATTCTGAGATGAAATTCAGATTGCCTTCGGATTTGTCGCTGAAAATGAAATTATATTCGTTTTCGCAGAAAAGTAGAATGAATAATCTCCCTTTTGTGCCATTAGTGTTACTGAAGGGTTTTAAATTCAATTTTATTAGTTATGGATGAAAGGTTTCATCAAATTCCATCGCTATTATACAAATTCCGACGTCGCAAGTACGATTCAAGAGATGTTCTTCTGGAGCAAAACATGTTATTATTCGTTTCGTAATTCGCAATTTCAATTGAAGAATGCAGAACGAAAATTAAATAAAAATGAAGAGAAAATATGCTATCGGATACAGTGAAAACGTAGATTGTATCTGCTTGATTGGTTTTTGTGAATGCACATCGGTCTAAATTGAATGGCATAATTTATTCAACCGTGGTTTATAAAGGTTAGCAATTAAGATTGAACAAAATAATGCAAGAAACGTTCATATGGAAGCATTTTTGATTTAGCTTAGTATATATTGATTTTTTTATTCCTTATTTTATTTCATTTGCTGTATAAACTAATCTTAAGATATAGATGGAGCATTCCTTTTAGAAAAAAAGAAGAAGAATTTCATTTATCAGCAACTATAATCCAGACGATGTCAATTTGAATTTTTTTTATATTAATTTTTATATTTCATCAAAAAATCTGAAAACCACAACTTGAGTAGATGCAATCTGTCAGTTCCATTCACCATATCCTCAAGAGATAATTTTCAATTTTTGTGGATAATTAAAGAGGCCATGAAAAACTAAGAAAGTTATGGCGTGAGAGTATACAGGGTGACCAAACAAGAGAGTACGGTATCTCGAAAACTATTCGTGACTTGCGGTGAAGAATTTTGTGATTCAAACTTTCCTCTTTCCAGGATGGCCGCCAGAGGGCGCAACCATCATCTGTCCCGTATAAACTCGGAAATTATTCCATTATAATTATTTGAATTCGTATTTCTTGACGGATGCTCGAACATATCATTTCGCATTACTTTATCAGTATAAGACGGACATTCCTCCATTTATGGACGAACGTATGGTAGGCATGCCAGTCTGAGGATAGCTCATTAATTCCGGAATTACGTCAAATACTTCGATGGAACTCGATCAGTTCTCGAGGAATTTCAATAATAAGATTGATGCATTTCATAAAACAACTTGACGATAGGAAATATACTCGTAAAGACCACACAAGACGACCTTGAGTTAATTTATGCTCAATTGAGCTGGGGGAGATTGGGGTAGGAGACTTGAGAATCGTACTATACAGTGTGTCCCAAATTGGCTTTACGTGAAAAGATCTTGGCTCCTGTTATGCCCATTCATGGAAGAGATTGAATACAAACTTGTTCTCAGGAAACTTGGTTCATTAGACGTTGCTAAAATCAAAGAAAAAGGGCAGTAAACTCTGACTGACATCTGTCAAATAACAATCGAAAGAAACAACCAGTCTTCTCTTTTAATACGAAACAAAAATCTTCAGTAATAAAACAAACAAAACAACTTAAATTAGAGAAAAATCTCACTGAAAAAGAACGTGATCTCACAAGAACGATAATGAATAACATACAGGGTGATTCACATAGGAAACGACATAGAGCAGGGGCATATAGAGGGTCCCAAACTATGACAATTTAACGCAACTCACCTCTATACCAAGTTGCTTCCCTAGGCTTTGAAAGTGAAGTTATAAATTATCTGTACTTACTTTAAGTATTTTTTTACGTATCTAAATAATAATTTGCCAGCCAATTCCTACTGATCACATTAAATGACCTACTTTCTTGTTTGACGTTTATTTTCATAGCCAACTTTTGAATTTTCGATGATTTTAAATAACACATCTAGAGCGCGCGTTTTAACTTATTCGAGTTTTTGATGAAAATGATGAGGTTTTTCGAAAAATTACTGGAGTAAGAAAAGTTTTAGAATTGAATTGCCCACAAAACAAAGCATGGATTTTTAAAATCCATCAAGGGTTAACAAAATTCTGTTGAATATTAATGGTGCGCCCCCCGTATACCCCCTTTACAAATTTCAATTAAACTCTAGTTACTGTCAAGTAATGCCCTAAATACATCCAGAAAGTGTACCAAATTTGGTTGCTTCAAGTTCAAGAATAACGGAGATATTGATTTTTTTCAAAATTTATAACTTCACTTTCAAAGCCTATAACTCCTCAGGGAAGCAACTTGGTATAGAGGTAAGTTGCGTTAAATTGCCATATTTTGGAACCCCCTACATGCCCCTGCTCTATGTCGGTTCTTATGTGAATCACCCTGTATAGTACGAGCTTGTACATGCTCCACTCTCCCCTGCTTTCGATAATTAGAAAATCCCGTCTAGATAGAGTCAATTCAAAATATCCCATCATAATGAAGGTGCTTCGTGCAAGGCTCGATGATTGATATGACAGAGAGGTGCATGGTTCTCGAGTTCTTAGTTCAATGGCCATACTCAAGGTGCCTTTCGTATTATCTCAATAACTACCATAGCGCGATTTTTTTTAGAGATGGGCTCATCTGCAGCGTGTATCGATGTTGGCGAAACATCGATAGTTACAGTAAACATTGTAGAATGTCGATAATTTGAGAAAGAAAATCAGATCAACATATAACAATGTAAATAAATGAAACATTGACAAAGAAAATGTTCTATATCAAAAAATGAATAAAAACTGAACAAAGACACATACAGGGTGGCCCATTAATGAATGGATGCCCATCAAAAATACATGAAAATAAGGATTTGTCGATAAATAGTGCTGCCAAGAAGTCAGTGACAAATGTCAAGAATTTACTGTTAGTTTGCTGGGAAATCTTCAATACAGTTTGGTTTTTATCCAACTTAGTACATCGTTTCCAGAATGAACAAAAGTTTTGTGATAAAAAATTACTGGCGACATCTAACGAGAGCTTATAAATCAAGAAAGTTAAAATACTAAACCCATTTCGTAAAATATTGATTCCTACTTCTTGCTAAATGCATTATTGTTATCTGATATAATTAATATTGCAATTCCTCTGATGCTCCGAATGATTTTATTATTCATTTCAACGTCATACACCCTGCACTTCATAAATTTGTTCACTCTTCTGAAGCTGTATGTTGAGAACGCCAACGCCGTCAAGCGGCGACCTCTGAAACTAAATTTAATAGAGCCTGGCTGAATAACCGTTGTATGTAATTTATTTGACAGGCAGAGAAATATGGGCCATAACTTTGTATGAAAATAAAGAAGAATTATATGGAACATTATAAATCAGCTCTTTGCTCATTTTTATTACTTTCTAACGTCGGGACTCGTTATTTTTCGGGAAATCAAATGAGGACCAAAAAAATATGGTTCATGATTCACAGTAACTACGATTGGAGAGAAATATATCATCAGCTATATAGTTTGTTAATTCTAGTCGAAATTTTATCAAATATTGAATAAAATATTCAACGGTTATCCACATTCAATAGTTATCTAACTTTGGTGTGAGTATTCCATAAATCGGAAACATTTTTCATAACAATTCCAATGATGAGCTTGACCTAGCTTTCTTTTTCGGGGTATCGCTGAAAAAAGGACAACCGGCAACATCGCACTGACTGGCGAGCTGTCACAACTCTCAATCTCAAATTTTCGTTGTTTAATATCACGAAAAATAATCCATTGTTATTGGAGGATACGATCTACTTGAATTGAATTCTGCTACTTTCATATTCGCACATCAACGAGTTCAAAAAAAATCCCTGACATTCATTGCCGAATGAATTCCATTACGAAACTTCGCACCCTGTTTTCTTCGACAATCGTCTGCAATTTTTATCCCGGATTCCCAATCACGGAAGCCGATCTCGAAGTTTTATTCGTTCCAGAAGAGAGTCGTCGAATCGCTTCGAGAGTAACTTTTTTAATTAGTTGACCGAGCGTTTCGTTTCCATTGTTCCAGACTTTTCACACTCCCAGTTTCGGGGACGAAGAGTTCGATATACCCGCCATCAATCCGCAACAGCAAAACCAGCCGCAGCGGTCGCATCCTGATCAGCAGCACTATCAGCCACCCATGCAGGTAAGAAGAAGAAAATTTGCGAAAAAAGCCTCGTGGTTGCTCTTTTACAAATAAAAGAAATATTTGACATTGCTGGTGCAAAATAAAAAGTATCAATTCACTCTTATTTTTCAACACCCTGTACAAAAATAAATATAAAATATTCAATTACTTCAGGGGATGATACCTTGTCGAAAAAGAGATGGGGTCTGTCATATTAAAAAACTTTATTGGAGCATCCTATTTCAAGCTACAGTCCCTCAAAGGGGGTTCATAATTATTTGCATTATACTCGATCAATTGTTTCGTTGTTTTCGACATAAAAATAGCCAAATTTTCATTGAATTTCTTTTATCTTTTCCTTAGGGCATGCAACAGATGAACCAGCAGATGTCGCAGCAACAGGACGCCCTGGGCATGCACGATCCCACTGGGGGATATCAGCAGCCCCTGTACTTGTCTGGGCCCCCGGATCATGGCATGGTGAATCCATCTTACCATAGTCCGCAATCGTCCTATTCATCACAGCAACAACAAGCTCATACAGTAAGATTTTTTATGGTTTATAAATCCACAATCTGATTAATCAACCGTCTAAGTAAGGTAAAGTAAGTAAAATAAAGTTAATTCAGTGAGTAAGATCTTTACAATTCCTTATTTATTTGATAAGAGAGCTCACCTAAGCTTAGCTTGTATTATGGGTCGTTCTCTTAACATATAAATAGTAACAGGGTGAAAGGAACCATAATAAACTTTCAAAATTGGTATTTCAAAATTAGTATCATCAAGTATCAAGTACTTTTGAATTTCTTGATAATAATTGAAGGCCGTGAAAAATATATAAAGGTTTGTCATTCTATGAAGAGAAATCTTTGTTATTATTCATAAATACATACACAAAATTTCACATGAAATTTAACAGCCATCTAGATACAAAAATGTGAAAATGACAGCTGACAGTATCTTGAATAGTTCAAAGTTTGCTTCCATTAAATATTAATTTCAATATAATGATGCTATTAAGATTTTTATCATGTTATATAAATCCATAATCTGATTATCCAACCATTTATGTACTTTCAAATTTTTTGATGATAATTGAAGTCCGTAAAAAATTTATAAAGGTTTGTCATTCTATGTTAAGAAATCTTTGTTATCATTCGTAAATACATGCACAAAATATGACATAATATTTGGCAGCCATACAGATACAAACATGTGAAAATGACAGCTGAGAGTATTTTGAATAGGCCAAAGTTTGTTCCCATATCCACACAAACTCAATAAAAAAACTATTATTATTACATTAAAATCATTTTCCCAAAAGGTCCAAATCCCCTGACACAAATTCACAATATTTTTTCATCCAACAGCAACAACAGCAGCAACAACAACACAACAACCAGCTGCTGATGATCCAACAGCAGCAGCAGCACCAGCAGATGATGATGAGCCACGGCCAACCGCCTCCCATGGGCGGGTACGGGGCATCGCCCCAACACCCTCAGGGTAGGGGGAACAGCCCCCCAGCGCCTGGTCAGGAGCCCACAACCAGCGAAGATAGTGATGACAGCACTCCGCATCCGGCAATGGTGAGTTGAAGACGTTTTTCAGGGGAGAAGAAGTCGGTAGATGAATTATTTTTGTGTGGTGAAGGTTTCCTGAAGAGTTATACTGGATATCAATGTGCATTTTGTGATAAAGAATCACCCCTTCAAATATTAGATTGTCTTTAAGAAACAGAAAAACAGAAGAAACACCCAAAACTGCAGAATTAAAAAATAACACTGAATGGAATCACCAATATGACATGTTTCTTTTTTCAATAGAGTTCCAATATTCTCACCGTGACCATATTGAAAAAAGATTCAAATATTTATAGCTCACAATTTTTTGATTCTTTGATAAATGTCACTTGACAGAATGTCAGTATGTATATTGTTAACAAATCAAAAGTAGGTGGTTTTAGTTGTGGTTCGATTAAATTATTCATACATTCCAAATGATGGCCCAATATTATTATTTTTGATGGATGGTGTAATCAATATCGATTTTTAGAGGTTACATGAACCAAAAATAGATTGGATTCTATCATTTTTAATTCAAGTCAAGGATGTTTACACTGTGCTATCAATAATTGTCATGGTAAGAAGTTACAATTGATAGTTCCTTTCAATTAGAGCATATTTTTAGAAAATACTCGTTGAATGACTCGTTGTTTACATGAAAAGTGGAATGATAATAATAGCGAATTCGCTGAATAGTTATTTACAAAAACACAGTCCTAATATGTGACCAATACAGGGCGTCTAGCGTTGAATTAATCATGAAACACCTACTCTTGGTCAATTTATTCAAACAATCAATCAATTCATGTGATAATACTTATCTTCAGTTATTTCAACACTAGTAATACCGAAAATGATAAAATGACATTTCGAATAATAGTATCGTATTGAATAAAAAAAGAAGTTTTTAATTTTTTTCAATAGAAATCAAGGACAATTATAAATAGATCTATGAACAACAACGAAGACTAATTAACTATTTGTTCATATTGCCAATCATATAATTGACCCAAACTTAAAATATATATATATTTTTTTTTCGATTATGAATTATTGTCTTAGTGAACGTGAACAATAGTACTTGATGGTAAACAATATATTACAATTCAATTCATAGATATGGCGAATTTTTATTCCATTGAGAAGGTTGAAAGCTTCAAACAATTTTGAGAGACAGGAACTATAAATATATTGACATGACAAAGTTATTCGAGCATTCAAAATACAAGACTTAGAAAACACTTTCGTTATTGAAAAATCTACACAGTCAATCTGCAAGAAGAATATTTTTTTATAAAGCAACAAATTGATAGAGCTTATCGATTTACACTTCCTATGAATGTGTGTATTATCTACATCTCTTGCATGAATACCAACATATTTTTCAGTCTGTCAGCTGGCATTGGCATGCAGCGCCGCGATTATTCCAAAACACAATCGAGTTTCTGTTAGTTTCCATTTTGAAACCAACAATTCCAAGAACCGAAGACGCTTACTTCATCGCATTTCTTGTCTGGCTCTCAGATTAATTTCTGATTTCAATTACCACAGCCTCCAGGCGAAACGAACGCAAAAGCTATTCTATTTTTAGTGTGAGACGATCTAATTCGCAGACGGTTTGTTTTCGTCCACCGGTAGTGGGAGGAGGCAGGAGGCTGGAAGGCTCAGCGCTCTCTCGCAAATAATTCCGAATTGAAGTGTTTCTCTGCGTCGCGTTGTAGTTTTTGCTTGTCGGTCGCTTTTCCCCTTCTTTTTTTTTTGTTTGTTGATGTTGGTCGTTTTGGTTGCAGATAACGGCGATGAAAAGGCCTTCCCCAGAACCGACCGATCAGACATTAACGAAGGCACAAAAGAAACCGAAGGTACAAAAGAAGAAAAAGAAGAGGGATCCTAATGAACCACAAAAGTAAGTAAATGTTTTGGTTTCTTGTCGGGATGTGTTCGAGAATCGTTAATAGTATCTAATCGTTAGTTGATCTCGATTTAGCAGTCCTGATAACTTGTTTTGATCGCTACTAATGTGACATCTTGAGAACACAGTTCATCCTGTATATAAATATTTTCGTTGATATGATATGATGGGTGGAAGAGTAGATTGAGTATCTTCACTAATTTATGGGAAAAAAAATCACAACTGAACCTAACAAATTCAATGAAGGGATGCCTTCTTGCAGATCACTGTATTATTTGATTCGCCTTTAGAACTTTGTCTTCTGTAGCAGATTTATTTTTTTCTGTAGAGCTTCCTTTGCGATTGTGAGCTAACCATTCTTTGACAATCAAACTCAAAATGTTATAACCTCCTGCTGAGAAGTACATGAAGTTAGCTGGTGAATCGAACTGACACCTGTCTGTTTATTATTTATCTTTATACTTACATATGTTGCCAGCTTTTGGAACATGACTAAAAGACAAAGGATATCCTATGATGCAAATAACGAACATAACAATTCTCTCGTTGATATATTGAAACAAAATTTTCATAATTATATCCATTTTTGGAGAGTTTGTTTGGAACCTTACGGACATTTCCAATTAATTAGTTTTCAATTCATATCAACTCAAAGGTCGTTCAACTTACTTCATCTTTCTAAAGGTTACATGAATCAGTCTGAAATAATGTTTTGATAAAAAGTTATGTACAGGGTGGGCACCTCGACTCTTTACAAAAAAAATGGGGTAGCATCCTTTATCTCTTTTATCCAAAAAAGTTCAGTGGTGACAAAATTGGCTATCGTCTTCTGTTTTCGAGTTATACACAAAATTTTGAGACGACAACGACTTCATACAAATTTCATGGTTGTTAAAAGGGGGAAAATTATTATTAGAATATATATAAATCAAGACATTGAAAGGTATACCATATTTTTCCTTTCCAATCTTGTGTGATTCATCTGTTGGTAATATTTCAAAATGAAAGCGGTTCCTTATCTTTGGGAATTGTCATAATCAGCTGTTTATTGCATTGATTGATAAATCTAATGAATTGTTGATTATTTTTGTTTAATTAATTCAATTTACATTCACAGCACAATTAAATATGTGGAAAAAAAAAAGGTATATTTGAGAATACATTGAAAATTGCTTAAAATGATAGTTTCCTCGAAATAGAATATTGAAGTTAGATCCTGAATTGAGAAATGATCATTCATCAAGCTTCTCCCATCCTAGTGCAATCCTTCAGTCTGCCTACTCGTCTATATAGTTGGATATTTCGAGGAAAATGGAGAGAATTGAAAATGAATAATACATAGTATGTGGAATTGCAACAATAAATCCGGCATTACAACTCGCTCACTCTCGACCATATTTGCTTTATGGACTGTATAAAGTCTTTCCCCTCACGGTCTCATGCCGCAGCTGGGAAAATGCCATTTCCAACATTTTAATACAGTTTAATGGTACGCGAAAAATCAATAGACGACGTGCCAAGCACGGTCATAGGCGGGACTACAAGAATTTCCCAACCGGCAATTTTATCCGTACCTTATTCGACGTTACTGTGACTCATTCAAATGAAAATATTGGGGATAATATGAGGAGTGATGAGGATTTGCTGAGACGACGTTTCGAATATACAATCGTCCTCAGGTTCCAGGGTTTGTATTTCAGACTTTGGCCGTTTGATTTCATAATTATTATGGTAGTGAAATCGATGAAAAAATACTACTTTACATACTGGTGTATCTGAATAAAAACAATATTCCATTAAACTTTCAAAGAAAAAAGTAATAGGTATTATGATACTTCATTTTGAGGCTTTGTCTTTCATAAACATCTGTCATTTATATTGAATAAGAACTTATATAGAAGTTTTTTTTCAACTTGACAATGCATTTTTTCCAATAGTGAGAAATGACAGTATGACAGTTCTATATATATATATATATTGAGCAAATGACTGAACGTCAAGAGATATTTGACAGTTTATTTTCTACAAACTTTGCGTTCGTATAGACATTATATAATTCTTTCATATATCTAGTCACGATGTTAGGGAATAATTTTACTGTCAACAGCTGTCAACCAGACTTTATGGAATATTCTGTCATGTACAGGTCAAGCCAATATAAACCGACTGATGAGTCGGTGAATATGACAATAAGAAATATAAAAATGGTCTAATTAGTTGAGATGATGCCAAATTTATTTGAAGAACATCTTTGATCCGCAAGGTTTGTTGATTAGTCGAAATTTTTACAAATGAAAAAACATTTTTATCGAAAACATTCCCAAAAAATTTACGGAGTATCGTTGATTAAAAAGAAAACTGGCAATACCGCACTTTCTGCCGAGCTTTCCCAACAATCAATAGACTATACTCATTTCACCTAAGAACCTCTATGAGAAGAATTTGGATCTGTATGTCGTGTGTGAATTGAATGTTCAAACAAAATTCAAATCACAAAATCCGCCCCTGCTGGAGAAACCTTATTTGCTTCTCGCTGATTGAATTCTGGATTTGGCGAAATCCTAGCAACGGCGCTCATTGCAAATATAAATCCGAATATAAATCTTCCATGCTCTTTCTTCCCCTCTTCTAATTTGGTTAACGTGTTATGCTTATAGGAATCGGGAACGGAGACGCAGTCGCTCTTTTCCCATCGATTTTCTGTTCTGACCAATAACTCGGTGCGGATGTATTGAATAGAAATGTTTTCAGACTTGAATGATATACGTCGAGAAATCCATTCCGAGTTATATATAACCGCTCTGTTTCGATACGAAGGCTGTAACTTATTGAGGTAGACGTACATTCATCTTTAAGAGAAACTCCATGAAGGTTGTCACAATTTTAATCTACGATACAGTACAAACTCATACTCTGGGAAATATTCCACAACTTAGGGAAGGTATATTCAATTTACAGTTAGTCAAAGTTTTCACAAGATGTGCTACATCTGTCACTCTTTTCAAGGAAAAAAAACAAAGATGGCATCCGAAGAATCCGAAAGTACAATAACAAAAATATATCACTTGCATTCCCCATGTTTTTCCAAAGTAATACTTTGACACTTTGAATCTCCCTGTATCCACAAAATCACCATTTTTGAAATGTTTCCCATATTGTCTTGTTCTTCTTAGGCTGCCCAAATATGATCTATTTCACCTTCCTGTCACCTGTCACTTACTTGTCATTCGCAAAAATTAAAACGACTTTGACATGACATCTATAACCGTTATTGATATATCACCTTCTGATAAGTCTAGGAATTTTATTTGTTGAGCATTTTCAAGGGCAAACCAAATATTTTTTGATTATTTACTGATGATTCAGTTTGAAAACTGTCTCTATTTAATGTTTGTCATCCTGTACTATGATTATATATTGCTTTATTTATTCGCTTGTAACTTTGTGTATCTGACTTCATATAACCAAGGGATACAAAAAAATACATTGTCTATTATCTTCAAAACACAACAAAGATGTTTTTGAATTTCACATAGATAAAAATAAAAAAAAACGTATTTCGACAAAGAAACTATGATGTGTGCTTGAAGTTTTGCTTGAATTCCGATACAGATTTTGAGGTTTATTATCAATATGTCACGTATTTTGTTCCAGACCAGTATCAGCTTATGCGCTATTCTTCAGGGATACCCAAGCAGCCATAAAGGGTCAAAATCCGAACGCGAGTTTCGGTGAGGTCTCGAAAATCGTCGCTTCCATGTGGGACGCACTAGACTCAGAACACAAAAACGTGAGTATCACCACTAATCAGTTGTTTCCATGCGGAATAACACACGAACCATTGAAAACATGTCTCTTCTTCTATAAAAAAAAAAACGTCTCACTTCCCTACTGATCCCCAGGTATACAAGAAAAAGACGGAAGCCGCCAAGAAGGAGTACCTCAAGGCGCTGGCCGCGTACCGCGCCAGCCTGGTCTCGAAGGGCGCCGGCGACGGCGAGGGCATGTACGGCAACTACGCCAGCTACCAAGCGGGCGCGCCCCAGTATTCGTCCTACCAGCCGCAGGGCACCATTCCCTCGCCGCCCATGTCGTCCGCCCCCACTCCGCCCGCCCAGTCCCAGCCGATCGGCAAGAAGCCGCCCATGATGCAGCAGCAGCCGCCCCACCAGGGCATGATGCAATCGCACGCCATGAGCATGCAGCATTTGCAGCAACAGCAGCACAACAGTTACATGCAGGTGAGTTAGTTGTGGGGATTTTTTACACCGAATGTTGAATTTATTTCGTTTTTCTGTGACGGGAAAAAAGTTGACATTTTATCTCTGTTGGCAGGCAAAAAAATATCACTTTTTGAAATTACTTTTCAAGTAGTTGCTCTTGGTCTATCGATCTAAAATATTTTCAGTAATGCAGCGTAGCCGCTTATACCAGAAAGTAGCAACAACTTTGTTATTTCAAATAGCATACCCTGTATTTTATTACATTTTTCGTTCCTCTGATACTTTTCAATTATTTTCTCATGATATTTCCCTATCTCGAAAGGTTGTCGAGAAATTAATTGATTTCCTTATTTTTCGTGCAAAAAATAGCTGCAATTAAATGTTTATTACTGCGGTATTTGGATTCGTAGAATGCTGAAATTTTGGGCGTATTTTACCAATGTCCTGTGTATTAATTATGTCTCAGGAAATGTGTTTTATATTGTACAGGGCCGTTCTAATTTGATGACTTTGAAGTTATTTTTCCTTGTATAATATAACTATTTCACAAGAAGTTAGCTTGAATCAAATGCTACAAAATCGGAGGGGATGAGGGTAATCTTGCTGACTAATCGTCTAACTCCCGTAAGAAGTATGCTTGGTTGTTCAAATTGGATGTCAGTTGAAAGTAGACTTCACTATTTCACAATGACTCTAGTATTCAGAACAGTCAAACAGTACTGAAAGAATTTGGAGAAAGTTGATAAAATAATTAGGTATTGTAATATTCATGAAAATGTAATTATATAAATATATTTCATTTTCAATAATCAATTATTATTTTCAATCATATGATTCACAAGTATGTTTTCTATAATAATTCAAGTACCTACATGTTATTTTGAAGTTTTCGAATGTATGCCTACTATTTTGGTAGAAGATTATTATTATTTATCATTGCTGCATATTTTTTCTTTTTTTCTTGTGGTTACGCGCGTTTTTCAAAGTTACCGTCTCAATATCAACGAAGGAACGAGAAACGTGAAGTCTAAATGACAAATTTTTGATCTGACAGGAGTACCTTGTAAACGTCAAATAAAATATAACTGACAAATGCGAAACTTTATTCAAACGTAAAATGTGGCACCAATAGAAAAAAAATAGCGGAAAGTATTCGTGGATCTGGTATTTAAAACACTTGATTTATTTCGCAAACTCGCGCGTGTTTTAAAGACAGGCAAGATGGTTTTGACAGTTTGTCAGAAAGTGCGATGTTGTTGCTTTTCCTTTTCCCCATATCATTCAAATGTTCTCAATTAATAAATTATATACAACAAAAATTGATAAATATTGACTGTGGATAACAGTTTTTTGAATATTTGTAAAAATTTCGACTACAATTGACCAACTCAGCAGATCAAAGATTTGTCTATGAATAAATTTGGTCTCATTGTGAAGTCACAGTGTTGCCACCTATGTCTCAACCAATCAAAAGTTCTGTGGTTAGCTAGATACTTTTTATTTTGCACCGAAATTATCAAAAAATAATCAGGTCTGTCAGAGCTTTTTTTTTCTTCAATTGAATACAGTTTTTCGAATT
Source organism: Plagiodera versicolora (assembly GCA_037013635.1). Lineage (NCBI taxonomy): Eukaryota > Metazoa > Arthropoda > Insecta > Coleoptera > Chrysomelidae > Plagiodera > Plagiodera versicolora. The sequence continues at coordinate 2,141,104 of CM072988.1, forward strand.
TTAACCTGTTATTAATATCCGTTTGTTTCCACGCCCCCTAACTCGCTGTTTCCTCGACAGCAACACGTGGCCATGTCGCCCCCACACCAGCAACAGCAGCAGCAGCAGCAACAGCAGCAGCACATGCCCTTGTCGCCGCACATGCAGCAGCAGCAGCAACACATGAGCCCGCCCCCGATGGTGTCGGCCTCGCCGCCCGTATCGGGAGCCACCCCAGCGCAGCCTTCGGCCGGGCAGGGCCCGGGGCCGGGCCAGATGCGTCCCGGCCAGAACGGGTGCATTCGTCACGGATGTCCCAATCCGGCCGTCACCAATCCAGAATGGGAAGACGAGTATTGCAGCAACGAGTGCGTTGTCAGTCATTGCCGGTGAGTAATAATAATAATAATAATATTTTTCGCTACGTTCGGATAGACACAAGTGTAGCATATTTTGAGAATTAATATCAGTATTTCAAAATTGCCCCTTTGTATATATAAATGTTATTTTTTTCAATGGTTTTGTCATGGTTAGGTTCACTTTAACCAAAGCTAGACTGTGCTCCCAGGCATGAACAGACTTTGGGCACTTTGAAATACGTATTAAATATAATTTAATACGTTATAATTAAAAAATCTAAAACACAAAAATATATAAAAATGTGATTTCGAGATATCGATTCATTAAAAAATACATTTTATTGTTTTAATTGCATTTTAATCAACCCTGAACAATTATGCTTTTTTTATTTTCTGTAAAAAAATTATAATTAAATTGTAATCATAATATCCACATACTGCACCTTTTGTGACTTTCATAATAAATATGCATCATTTCGTGCTTTTTCTTTAATAAATTTGAGAGTAGTAAAAAGTTATTTTCAAAATTCGATATCTCGAAATCGGTTGAATTTAGGAAATGAAGCGCTTCATCAATTTTGTTCAGAATTTCGAGCAGAATTGAAATGTGGAATAATATACAGGGCGTCCCATTAGAGAAAAAGCAACTTTGTTTCGTCCTGACTTTTTGACTCGTCCTGTATACTTAATTTTTCATTAACTTAATGGATTTTGAAAAACCCTACAACTTTTGTATCCTAACATTTTTCGCTAGCTATCTTACTTTAGGAAATAATCGACCGTTTCCATACATATCAGCGACCCTGTATAATTGGGAACACATATCTGTTTAATTTTGAAAATAAATATACAAACACTGAACATTATTTTTTGCTTCACAGACAGAAAATTCAGTACATTTAACATTGTTCGAATCGGTGTATATCCATTACATTTGAGTATAGTTCGCATTGCTCCATTTGATATATATAAGAACATTCATTTCAGACTAGTGTCAGTAATTACATAAAAAATAAAAGATTTTGACGTTTGTGCAAATGATCTGGCGTCTTTTGGTTTCACCAGTAATTTTATTGAATTTTTTCACTTATTTTATTCATATCTTGCTGATGAAGAAATTACTTTTCCAATAATTTCGCTTCTTCCAGAGCTCTTTCAATACTAAGGCTCTGTCATCTCATGTTCTTCTCCTTGTTCTTGATCTTCAGTTTTTTCTCACCGAATCCAAAAGTTATTTTATAAAATGTGCTACACGACTTTTGAACTACCTGAAATGTATTTTCGTTTCCAGGGATGTTTTCACAAATTGGGTATCTGGCAATAAGAACCAATCACAAAACTTCTCAACGGTCAAATAAATTTGGAGTTTGTAGAGTTGCGGGGAAAATGAAGGATGAAGTTAGTAGCAATACCAACGTTGGATCTATAAATTCACGACATATTATGGTAAGACGGACGATCGAATAAAATATGTAATAGTGAGAGGATAGATTAAGGGATGTAAATAAAATGATAATCATTTTAGTATATGAGGTTGTATTGAAGCAATAGAAGCAATACGATTTCATTGTTATAGGTATACAATACTGAATAATATTGTAATCCTAGTATAAAATGTTGTATATTCGATGCGAGGGGGACCTACCACTTTTATTTGTGTTGATCAAAAATAAAACGTTTTCATTTTCTATGGTGCATCAAAAAATCCAGACTCACCAACTCGAACTTTGATCTAATATATCGAACATTCCATGCCGGCATTATTCAAGAGTTTCTCCAGCATTTACGCCCCCCCCTCCTATCCCCCCTTGCAGTACCAAGAAGTTTGTTAATTCATGCTCTGTAAATGCATGTTATCCTTGAAGGAAAATTTCGTAGGTAGGTATGTCCAAAGTACATAATATCGAGGAATTAATCTACTTTAGTTATATAGATAGGTCTCTGTTGTTATGAAGGAGAATTTTCAGATTTGTGCGAATACTTTGTCAGATAAAGAACAACTGATTTTCGACGAGTTCTCTTTTTAGTACTGAATCATTTTTATTTTACTGACCAGGTCGTTCTGTCACCAAAAGTGAATCATTCAATTGATCTCGGATTATTCCACTTCACATTCATGATTCGCTTCGGTGACAGATTCAAAGACAGTGTGTAGCATACAATTATTTTTATATCATTGACCAATCAAAGTTGCGCTTTTTGTCGATGTATATAAATTAGCAGTTGTTACTTTGTTATCGATGTTAACGATTCGATTTGTTTTACGTGAACATCCCTAGTATTAAATACACGTGGTGAAGGATGTATATTTGTGAATATGTTGATGGAATTGTTGAGAATCGAACTGTTCTAAGCAGTGTGATGGTTAATCAAGTTCGAATTTTGATTCGAGTCTGCGCAATGAGGGGCGGTGCAAATAATCATGTTTTGAAAATTTCGAAGGCTTGAACCAAAACTCGCTGCAATTCATTCCTTCAACACGTGACTGGTTGGAACAGTTTGATATGTAAGAATTGTATAGATTGAATTTTAGATGAATACATATGATTAATTACTTACATGGAACTGTTTTTTATTCTATTGTTTTACGTTTTTTTTTTCTATTTTTACTTAAATTTGGAGTTGAAGAATCAGTTATATAGCGGAATATCGAAACTATGTTGATTTATTATCTCTTTCACGAGCTTTAAATTAAGTACAATTTATGTTTCACTATTACATTGTAAATATCATACTTAATCCAGACAAGCACACAATCTATACTATGTAATCAATTAATATTTAAAAATAAATAGATTCTACTCAGACAACGCCGCTTTTTTCATTCACATGCAGAAATATATGACATTTCAGTGGTTTTATCGACATTTTGTAACATTAATCGAAAACCGTTTTAATTTAATACCGTATCATACGTCAGAATTTTTGAATATTCTTGATTTTTATTACTAAAAAAAGCTTTCAAGGGGTTTCAATAAAATTAAATCGTTTTTTACTAAAACTTTATTACTGGTTTTCCTATTAAAATACAACATATGGCGGATTACTGTACTGATCGATCACTTTCTTTATCTTCTCGTAATGTAGCGGATTCATTTGTACTTCCAAAGTCCTATTGATGTCCAGATAGTTTACGTTTCCTGTCTCTACGAGGGGCCAGCTAACTTTCAGTAGATTTTCACCTTCTGGAGTAGGATTTCTGAAAAAAAAAACAAGAATATTACAGCTTTTCCAAGGCAAAATCACCAAATTTTTGTTACTTAGTGAACGCTGATACAAGAAATACATTTTCATAGAAGCCATGCTCGATTTCATACTCACTGATATTTGATGAAATTCGTCCAAAGCGTCAGCATACGCCTCATGGTCAATTGATCGGATTCAGGACATGACTTTGGGTCTCCAGAGAAACCTTCTACACCTCCAAACAGATATTTCAGTTCCTCTGTATGGCCTACATCACCTGCACCTGTACACACAAGCAAGGAGCACTCAAGTTAAAGTCAGGTTCATGATGATGAGACTTAAATTAAGTCACTTGAAGTTTCATCACCATGAATTATATAACATTTCGCAGCGTTTGTCAAGATACAAGATGGATAATTATGTAGATGTTGAAAATTGAAGTATATAGTCTCACCTGGCACTTTTCTCAAATCGTTTAAACCTCCCATTTCTCCTCTATAGGAGAATTGGTACAGATATGTTGGCACATAAGTTGAGGCCACTTCTGCATGTCTAATGTTAGGTGCGATGAAGATCTCATTGCTCAAATACTGTGAAACAAAAGTACATTTATTGCCTTTTGGGTATATTCAAAAGAAATATTTCCTAATCGTATTATTTTCATTCAACTTACCTGTAAGAATGCACCTGGACTTTGTTTGAATGTCGATTTGGTGAAAACGTCTCGGTACGCTTTTCCTGACTCATTACGTTTCTCTGGAAAGACATTGAGCCTAGGATGCATAGTGAGCCCAATTTCTTGATCGTATAAACTACCTTCGGCGCTGATTTCATCCAAAGTTCCTGTTGAAGAAGCCAAATTTGAATCGAAAGAAAAACTTGTGATGGACTATTGAGATATCTTGACAGTTTGTCATTTGACACCTTTGACGTACCGATGTCTCAGTATTTTGGCGTTTGATGTTTACCTCTCATGAAGAAAAATGATTCCTCTGCGTTGTACCCGGTCATCATTGGAACGTGATTGAAATTTCCATTCAACAGAGAACTATACATGGGCTGAGTTATCAGTGCGTTTGAGTATTTTTCATCTTCGATGATTGGTAACCAAACGACTATCCTACCAATTATGTTGATACTGTATCTGTCATTTGGAACCTTACACAAAAAAATCATTCAAAGAGGGAGCCTTATGAATCAGAATAGATATTACATAAATATATTTATTGAGGCACTTTCCTATTAACTTGAAAACTTACATATGCGTTCAAGATGTTTTCTGCTGAGGTGTTGCGAAGCAACTCGAGGAGATCCTCAGAGCTTTCAGATTTGAAATTCGAATCCAAGGCTGTAGCCATCTTGAGAGCAAAGTGTTTAGGTTCGTCTTGGTAAGAATATGGAGACAGTGGTGATCCACTTTGGAGAATAAATCCGCCTGCAAGAGCTGAAACAAATCAACTTTTCTAATGAAATGTTTTATTTTTGAGGCAAAGAAATATTTTTTTTTCTCCCATATTTCAACTAATAATTATAAAATATCAATGTAATTCGTGCAAACGTGAGGTGATTTTTTAGAATTTTGGGAAATAGAGAATCCCTACAAATATATTTTTTTTTTCATTTTATACTCACCACTAACTTTTTTGCTGAGTTGAAGAAATCCTACTGATGTTGACCCCGCACTTTCTCCCATTAGGGTTATTTTTTTCCTGTCTCCACGAAACAAGTGAATATTTTTCGATACCCATTCCAGAGCTAAAACTTGATCTTTCAGACCATTATTACCAGGAATGACATCGTCAGCAGTCGTCAAAAACCCTAATTAAACAAAAAGGCAATCACAAAGCGAAAAAAAAAAGACATGGAAGAAGATTCAATCAATGTCATTTGCAGGTACTAATATTGAATTGATTTCACTGTTGAATAGAACTATGTAATTTTTTTAATATTTACCGAACGGTCCAAGTCGATAGTTAATTGTCACCACAACTATTTTGTAGTCCATGAAATATTTAGGATCGTAATACTGGATAGCTCCCGAGCCATAATAAAATCCACCCCCATGGATCCAAAATAGGACAGGTAGAAGGTCATCCCCACTGTCTGGTTTCTGGAGATTAAAACGATTGTCACCATTTATAGTTTTTTTTTTTATCACCATTTCATGTAGGCACGTCTGTTATGTAGCACCACAAATGATGGTAAAGAAAATGGTGGAAATATTTAAATGTCCCAAATAATGTAACATGGAAAAACATTATTTGGAATTACCAAATAAATGCGCAAGTCAATGAAAATTAGTCTCGTCAAGAGGAAGTTAGGTGACATTTTTTTGCCTCATTAATTTGTGGTTTGTATGTGAATTTCAAGGTTTTTCCACATATGTATAAGGCATGAATCATACCTCCATTTTCTCTATGCCTTTAACCGCTAAATATTTACGAACCCAAGAAAATTGTTACCAAATTGAAAACAATATTAATTAATATCTATCAACTCTTGAATGTTATAATATCCCCCATATTTTTCCCCTGATAAAATTGATATCTATTTTGGATTCATGAATCATTAATAATTGGAGTGAAACTGATGAAATGATCGAATAAACCATATAAATTTCAGAATTTCATTACAGCAAAAAATGTACTGAAAAACAATCTCTCAGAATTGTTAGAAGTATGTATTACTTGATGACTGATTTTTTTCACTCACCAAAGGTGTGTACACGTTCAAATATAAGCAATCTTCAGTCATATTCATTCCGGCAGGGACTTGTGTGATGGCTATGGCATTATTTTGCATGCAAACTTTTGTGTTTTCAGTCGTATTTATCACCCCTTCCCAATCCTCAGCTTCTTTTGGCTCCTGTAACACGATTAAAATTACGAATTAATGAAATGGTAAGTATAAAATAAATAAAAAGCCACTCGAAAATATTTCAACTTTTCATTGACTATGAAAGGATTTAGAAAAAAGGAGGACTCTATATTTACAGTGATTATCGATTCAATGCCTTTTGGTTGACAGATTTGTTCTTTTTTGGATTTAATTACCCTTACCTTGAATCTATTTGAACCAATGGGCACTGCTGCATATGGAATTTCTTGAAAAGCATAGTAATCATCTCCATTGAACGTTTTCAATGTGTGTCCTCGAATTTTTCCATGTTTCTTCCATAGCTGTACGACTAAGTCATCCTGAAAAAAAAATGAGTCTCAATTTGATGAGGAGTAACAAAAAGTTGAGTATTCATTAATTATTTTTGTTTATCTCTACAATTACATTCGTTTCGATGTTTATATCATTCATTACTCATCGTAGTTTCAATCCTTTTTATATTTCCCACTCTGAAAAAAAACTTCACTGAAAAAGTTCAGATGATTTGAATGTTGACTGCTTTCAATATTGATGTTGACTAATGGGTTCGTTATTATTTATTTTAGAAATGCAAACAAATAACAGAACTAATATCCATCACAGGAATTGAAAATTCAGTTAATTGGCTCCCTTCCGAAATAAAAAAGAATTATAATAATTCTAACGATTAAACTTACTTCAGCGTTAGACAGTGCTGCCACAATACCAATAAGAAAAATTCTAACAACGATCATTGCAACGATGAAAAGCGTTCTCAACTGGACATCGACCGAATCACACTGTTCTGAAAAAAAATATCACCTCAATGTATTCGCAAATCTTCGTTGTGGTTCGTTTCGAAACGTGCTCGAATAATCAGTTATTCAAAACTGGATGCTTTATTTCAAGTAGATTACACGGTGAGAGCAAAATCATGAACTGATTGGGTACAGTATATATTTTGTTATTGAAAATTAACAAAAAATGTCACTAGTGAATCAATGTTCAAAGTTTCATTAACCATTTTCAGACAGAATCTTAAATAGGACCCTTTTTGACAGATATCCTCCCTTTTTGAGAATGCTACTCCCGATTTTCTGTATTGAAATATGGGGTCAAAGGTCTTAAATTTTGAATACTTGAATCCACTTATTCTTATACTTTCCTATCTTAAGAATATCCTATAAATACATCCTTGATTATTCTTATTCATTTCGAAGTGGAAATGAATATATAAAATAAAAAAAAAACAAGATGCTCGAATTTTATACTGAAATCGCAGTAAAAACATGCGATTTGATGTCTACATTATTATTTTATACTAGTATAAGATACAGAGCATTTTTTCGGTGTCTAAATTGCATCACTTTGTATATATTAAGAAGAGTTAGCCGAATTGTATTGGTCCTTTTTTTAGGGACACCCTGTCTGCTTTCATGAAAACTCCATTTCATCAACTGTAAGATTATATTCACTCTAGGGCCATTATGTGAACATCACGTGTATTCAAAATGGATTCATGTATTGAAAAGTATTTTTTTTTCATCACAGTATAGACCCTGATTATATGTTTGCGAAGGGAAGTATTAAGACGACATTGTAACATACCTGCTCAACAAGTTTCCATCCATACAAAGAACTCTTGAAATTAGAATAAAGGACAGGTTTTTTGAATTAAAAACCAAGTTGCGAGCTACCGAATACGTTGGTGAATTTATTGATTACTTTTATTTATGAGCTTAGTGCTGATTTCGTAAACGATACATAGGTGAGTGAATTTTTCACTTTCGTGTATTGCATTTGTCGTTCACTTGTTATGCTCATATAAATATATATAAAAAAAACGTGTTGCTGTGAACATGTTTAAAGCAGAGAAATTATAGTAATTAGTGCTATTATTTTAAATAGCAGAACCAAAAATGTTTTTTGATACAAAATAATGACTTGTTGAGTTATTTTAGGACTGAAATCATGTACCCACAACAATCATTCTATATTCCATAGTCCATTTTTTAAGGAAGATAGTTCTGACAGATTTGGTTATCTTCCGATACCAATAGTGCAAAACAAAAAGTATCTACCAGTGACGTCAGAAATTCAAAAATCATGGATTTCTGGTAGGAGCAACCACTATATCAAATCGAGATCAAGTTCAGGCTTTCTGAAAGCAAATTAGTTCAAACATTATGTTATAATTTAACGATGCTATCATAATTGTTGGTGTCGTGGAAAATTAATTGAAAAAAAAATGTTCAGTACCTGAAATATAAAGGTCAAGTTCATGTTTACTAAATGCGTATCATGTAATCACTTTCAAGTTTTTTTTTAATTAATTCTGTTATATGATTATACGATGATAACCCACATTAGTAAACAAATGATTAAATTTTTTGTTTGTAATTACTATGATAACGATGAATATAAGATGTATACAGACTGCGGTTTGGATGTTCCAGAAGAAAAAATGATTAATCAAAAACATCAACAATACCAATAATTGAAATGATTTTCTTTTTAATTTGCATTATATATAAGAATATGATTGTTGGAATATTAAACACCCTGTACTTCAAGTTTTAATCTGCGTAAACATTGTATATATTCAAAACATTGCCATTCCTATATGTAGGTTACATAATTTTATCATCTATTACATTTTAATAGTTTATTCAAAATATAGATAACTTCTCATGTTATTTTGCTAAAAATATACAAAAAAATGTTTATTGTACCGTGGATGATGAAGTTTTGCAACAAGAACTTCTGTAACTACTGTGGTAAAAATCCCAGAAATAATTTTCAGTATGTATAACCGCCATCTGAAGTTTTTGATGTAATTTTCTAATGAGATACACTAATGTCCCAAGAAAAAATAAGCCCTTCAAACCTGTGCTTGATTATAGAAATAGGGCTCAATACTCTACCAATACCTTTTATTTATCGAACAATTCATGAATCTTGGGATTTAATAACGAATAAACTAGCATCTACTTACTTGAATCGCTGTATCTTTGCTCAATATCCAAACTTGAATATTGAACTATTCAACTCACTGGGTCTTGTTTAGGAGATATTCCCACGAATAATAACAAATTATTTAATCGTTTTAATTATGCATGACCTAATCTATAGATATTAATTATCTTTTTGCTCAATTTTTATCCTCTGGCATAAAAATGTTTTGGTAAAGATAAATAAGCCAGGAAAGTTTTGGAAGTGAAATAAATCCTGATGGCCAATCATTCCTACAATTATACTACAAATCTTTTTCGGGTCATCATGTTGCATTTAATATTTCTTCAGCAATTGCACTAAAAGTGTGGGACACTCTGTATATCATTAAACGAAATGATCGTGCACAAATTAGGGATAATAATTTTGGTATTAAATGACTATTCTTAAAAATATTAAATAAACCAGTTGGCTCACCTGATTATGTTGAAATATGTAACCACGAAGTCGAGTTTATCAAGGCTACAGAGTAATTTGATCATTTTATATGATTCCAGACCCTTTTAATAATAAATACTTATCAACTTGACACGTGTCGTGGCAAAACAATAACATAGTTTATTATGAACTCCAGACATTAGCGATATCGTTATTCAGCATGAGATGACCATTAACACAGTTTACTCCACAAGAAAAATAAGTCATTTTAATCCTCAGATTATCGAATGTAATTATTATTATATTGTTTATTCGCTATTAATCAAGATCGCATTCACTATTTTTAACCTACATATTTCCTATGAAGAAATTCTAAATTCAATTCATTGGAGATAAATTTGAAACGAAATCTCAAACACCAGCTCTTAGAAAATGTGAAAGAAATATTCATCGCTGATGTTTTTAATTCTATGAAAGAAAGTAGCTTTCAACAAATACTGATCAATAATTTGGCACAAACGTCAACAAATTTAGTTTTTATTGCAACATGTTTTTGAGACGCAAAAAATTATCATCGAGGTGATGCAGAAGGCATAAAAAGGTTACTTCTTGATCGTAGAGAAGTGAAGAACAGCATTATCATTCACGTTTACATAACATGAAGTATCAGTGTAGAATTACCAAATGTTTTCGATGTTTAACCTTTGGTAGAAAAAATTGAATATTTGGTGATGAAATGAATCATCACCTACTTATATATGTTCATATATATCATTGACTTGAAGAGAAAAATTAATCTTTTGAAAAGACGAATTAATCTTATGATAACTTCATGCAGTTGAAGTTTCTAATTGAAATAAAATTCTGCTATATCACAATTTCGACTCCTCCTTATTTTTTTTATATTAATAATATTCGATATTTTAGCTCTTTGATTCCTTCAATGTCCCTTACATTATTTTCCATGCACTTATTTCATCACAATCATATTTTTGATAAATCAGAGGAAATACAATATTATTACTGTGTTTACGGAAATATTTTTGGACTATTATTCCCAGATATGATAAACTCTAGACACTTACATTAGAAATCCACAGACTAATATTATGTAAACAAAATTAATTGTGTCTGCTTTCTGTTAATTTTAAATTCGTATCTTTAGTCAAGGGGATACATGAAAAGTGACTAAAAAATATTGCACAATGCTCTGCTAATCAAAATACTGGACTGAAATCCGTAATTTAAGTTTCAAGGATGGAATTGGTCATATCCGAATTATACAATGGTTTGGTTTACAGAAATTTCAAATAGAAAGCTTTATTTTTATTAGTGTTCATTTATTATTTAGAGCGATAGGCTTAAATATATTTTATTGTCAGAAATATACAAAACAGTGACCCAACAAAAATCTCATCTCCTACGTACGTGACGCCAACATCTTCAAATAGTTTCGGTGCTACCCAAAGACAGGGCGTTAGGACTAGGGGTGGAACTCATCGAGCTCAAAGTTTCCTCCTTCAGCCTCAACTTATTAGGATCTTTATCCTTCTTCTCCTTATCCTTCCCGTGCTTATGCTCGTGCTTGTGTTTGTGCTTATGCTTGTGCTTCTTCTTATCTTTCTTCTTCTTCTTCCCTTTGCTGCCGGACGAATCGGCTTTATGTTTGTCGCCCTCTTTTTTAAACATGCCCGGCTCGAAACCCACGGGGCCGCTCTGCCCCATTCCCGGAAGAGACACGGAGTTATCGGAGAAGTATTCCTGCTTTTGAATCACGGGGGACTCCACCTTTATATCCATCAGTTCTTCTTCCTCCTGAAACAGACTATAAACGACATATTCTTGCTGATCAATGGGCACGTACCTTCACGATTTTCTCTTCACTCGCCACCACTTCCACGTCCATGTATTCCACCGACTCCATGATGACCTGCTGGGGCACCTCCTTGGGAGAGGGAACTGGCGGTTTTTGGGACTCGCCGGACGTGACGACTTTGGGAACGGCCAATTTCGGTTTCTTCGGTATGGACGGCTCGTATTTGCTGAGATTGAGGATGCCGGAGAGCTCCATGAGGGGAATGCAAACCGGTCGTTTGGTGCCGTACAGGGTGTAGTATAAGTCGACGAGGTCGCAGCGCAGTCTGCTGTCGTGGGAAAGCATGCAACTGGGGAGAAAGGGGGATGATTTGAAATTCAGATGGTTGGGTTTTGGAAATTTGTTAATGGAAATAAGAGTGCAGCAACAAAGTGGGTTGTCACAGCATAATAAATATTGATCCGTGAAATTCGCCTTTTTTTCGGCCTTCTAACTATACAGGGTGATTCACCTAACTGGTTCATCAGAGGTTTATGGAAAACTGATAGAGATATCAACTTGAAATTTTGGTGGATGCTACTACTCAATGTGTTCTATTTTCCTGAAATATTTTCAATACGTTGTTACTTCCGGTTAAACCGGAAGTGATATCAACTTTGTTTTTCCAAATGGAATACCCTGTTTATTTTTACTTTTTCAAATTCTTTGAAGAATTCTAGACCTGTTGCATTTTTAATTTTCTTCCTATCGCGGTTCGTTTTCAAGATATTCAATTTTTACAAAAAAATTTGACAGATGGACTGACTAACTAAAATGTCTATATTATCTTCAGTTATCAAGATTTGAGGTTCAATCTCCGCATACACATCCATGGAAGAGTGTTCTATCAGGTATCCTTCAAAGTGTTCCAAAATATTCAACAGGGTGTTTGATATTTCAGTTAACTTTTTGGAAATTTCAAATCGCAATAAATTCTTCATTTCAAATAGAATGACCAAAAATTTTTTACACTATCCGACGCAAAATTAAATTTCCTATTGATTTGTATCGGTATTTTGCTATTTTTTTATATATAAAACTTCTGGATATTCACAGAGATATCAATAAAAATGTGGGAAAACGCTCATTCTCTGATGTGTATTTTCACAAGTGTGCTTTAGATGGTTCTAAATGTCATATTTTACGAATGATATGAACATTCTAAAATAAACAGGGTGTTCCATTTGAAAAAACAAAGTTTCAACGGTTTAACCGGAAGTAACAGTGTATTGAAAATATTTCAGGAAAATAGAACACATTGACTAGTAGCATTCACCAAAATTTCAAGTTAATATCTCTATCAGTTCTCCATAAACGTCTAATGAACCAGTTAGGTGAATCACCCTGTATATAACCCCTTAAAAAACCTTTTCCAGCCATAATAACATGCTGTGAACTTTGTAATTTCAAAACGAAGTCATTTGGATGGGAAATAGTTTCATCAGATGCTCTCATACCTTAGAGTTCACTAATGAAAGTGATTAAACCTCAAGGAGAGACACCTGTCATAAATTTACTTTTAAAACTATTAGATTTACTTAAATTGAGCAAAAAAGCTGATTCTACAACAAAGGCATTTTAGTTTCTGTACGACAATTTCTATTTAATCAGCATTATTCTAACAAATCGTAAGCTTTCAAAACATTGTGGCAAATTTTATATTGTGCATATTCATTCTGGCAAAACTACTTTTGGAAAGAAAACCGTTCCGAACTTTGGAACCAAAAATATTCGACTGACAATACTCACTTGATATTCGTCCACAGCCGTTCTACCAACTCGGGTATATCGAGTTTCCCCCGATGCGCTCTCTTGAAGGGCGGATTTTTTATCAGCAGGTTGGCCAATTTGTGTTTGAGCCCGGGATCGGGATCATTTTCCAGAATGTCCAGCACGTACTGAAGATCTTCCCATTTACCATCGACTTTGACGAAATCCACGAGGCACTCCAAGGCAGCCAACCTCACATCTGTACAGAAGACGATCATCAACTTGTCGAAATTCATTTCAATGTGTTCACTGACCAATAAAATGCCCGTAAACCGCGTAACTCTTGAACAGGGTGGGCATGCTGGGCAGGTGTCCGAACTTTTGCAGTTTCCTGATGGCGTGCAGGCATGCCACCGAAACGGTGTATTTGTAGCAAGGCAACGCCTTCTCCAAATTCAGCAGCCTCGTGATTTCTTCCAGGATCAATTTGGTGTCGGCACTCAGACTCTCACCAGTTATGGGTGTCCCTTGAGAAACCACCGACACTACAGGCGTCACAGTTTGCCCGAGGGCTTCCACGAGAGAGGCTCTGCAAAAAAATAATGCAACATGGTTGAAAAAAACACGCCGAGGACCAAGTGGGCACCCTGTGTACCTGTAATAATTATCGGAATGCCTGTTCTTCGAGTTGTCGTTGTACTTGAACAAGTCCAAGAGGAATCGGATGACTTCGGGCGGGCAAATGCCGTGGGTGTTACGTAGACCTGCCATAGCTAGAGGTATAGTCTTTTGTAGGAAGTAGTGCTGGAAATTTTGGAAGCTGTTCTGTCGGAGTATGTGTGGGGCGGCGAAGGAGCCGAAGAATTTCCTGAAAATGGCGAGCATCGCTGGGGGGCCTGCCCAGTTCGATACCATCGCGTTGGCAACCTGGAATGGAATTAGAAAATTTATCTACGAGGTTTATAGAATGCTGATTTGCACCCATTTTTCGTTATTTTTCCTTGAATTTTGCCGCCTCATGACTTGTTTATATCCTAGTCCAATAATATCTTAAGATGAATAAAAATGGAAAATAATTAGTGTCCATTTTTTGCGTTTGTGCACAAAAATCGGCCAGAGCTGTAACTTCTGAATTATTCGAGATCGAAATTTGAAATTTGGTGGGTGGCAACTATATGATATTGTTCATTTTTTGAAGGAAAAAACTGTATTCCATCACTTTCGGTCTAACCGGAACTTATGATTTTCGAATGGAACCTTCTGTATATTTTTCCATTTTCAGATTCATTTTACATACACCAGTAGTTTCTCCGGATCAAAATGTCAAAAAAAATTCCTCAATATGTTTAAATGTTTGAACAATTTAATTTATACCCCAAGCATTTTTACACAACGCAACTTTTAGTGTAGTTAGAAGGTGTCAGCAATGCATTGCACAAAATGGGGGTCAATTTGAGTTTTTCTTGAAATGAATTTTTTATCGCTACTGAAAATATTAAAGATTGATGTGGAGTTCATTTTGTTGTTCTTTGTGTTCCACAAAAAATGATCCGGAAAAACTACTGGTGTATGTAAAATGATACCCTGAATCTGAAAATGGAAACATTTACAGGGGGTTCCATTTCAAAATCAAAAGTTGGGGTCATGGAATTCAATTCTTCCCATCAAAAAATGAACAATATCACACAGGGTGAATCACTACGAATTATACATAGTCCAACCATAAGTGCTATGGACTGAGACCATTTCATATCTGGTATTAATATATACAGGATGATATTTGAAAATATGTGAATAATTCTACACTAATTTGGCACTTGCTTTGCACTGTTTTCAAAAGTAATTGTTGTTTAACTCGCTTTACAGGGTGTTGTTTTTACAGGATCAATTAAAACATGAAAAAGAAAATAAAGAACAAAAAGATATACAGTTGAATTTATGAATTATGAAAATAATACTTTTTCATTTATTACTATTATTTTTTCAATAGTGAATTGTGATACATCAATGAGAAGGCAATAATAGAATTGAAAACAACAAACATATCAGTATGGCGTCCATAATAATCCAGAATGAAGTTTAATTTGACATTATTTCTCGGGAAATATCCAGAGGAATTAGATCGCTGTCAAATGCACACTAAATCAAGTAAATTTCCACCAAACTCCATCTGAAATGACTCACCTTTGTTAAACAGTGTGCAGCTCTGCACCTGACCTTATAGTAGCATTGCTCATTTTCGATAGTATCGGTAAGAGCTAGCCTGGTCTGCGGCGTCGGATACCTCTCCAAAGCCACAATGGCTTCCATTTGAGCTGTCACGTCTCTTTCGTGCCTCAACTGGTATTGCCATTGGTAATCCGGCTGTTCTATGACCACAGAACGCAAAAGTGTCATTTCTGGGTCTAGTCTCATCCATAAAACAGGGGAATCGCTGAAAAAAAGCAATTGGTCAGTTTATGACGTCGTATTTGCTATCATTTTCACGATAATGATTGTTTTATTACTCACTCCATTGAGGTCAAGTCCATATCGACTTCCTCTCCTGTGCACAGCGGGATTTTCTTCTTCTTGTTCCGTCTACTTTTCGAGTGACAAGTGATGTCCGCCTTTACGACAGTATTCTCAATCTGTAAGTTGTGTTTGAATGTTCCATCAAGTTCTTGTAGAGTAACTAAAAGGGGGCCGACGTATTTACGTATACCCAGTGATGTTGTTGCATCTTGTCTTATTTCTAACTCGATGGTATTTCTGAAAAAAAAATGATGATGCCGACTCTTATTATTATTATTATCCTGAAAACGTCAGAGCTGGACATTGAATCGAATATACATGGGTAGAACAATATTATTGTTTATAACTATGAGGTCATAATCGGTAATCCAAGAACAACCGAAAAATACAAAAAGCGAGATCACAAAATCGTAAATTTGCCTCAAACCTACTTCAAGATTGAGTATAATGCTGAAAAATATCAAATTTTTCTAGAAAATTTCATGTAATTTCCGAAAAAACTTCACTTTGAAACCATTAAATTTGGCAAGACTTCGAAAACAATGCTCTTTCTAACGTCATAACTGCTAACACTGAAGGCATGTTTTTGGTACTTTTAAGATATTTCATTTAGTTATTCAGTATAGTATATCCACCAAAATTTATTCAAAAGTTTTCTATGACCTTATAGATCGAGAAATGTTTGATTTTTAAATTTTTGTGTTCTAACTGTGCATAGATTGACAGGAATATCATCTTAGTCTTCTATACCTTTCTTATTTTTTTAAAGGGAACGAGTAAAGCTTTTTGAGGGCGGTTTTTCTACTCACACAGATAGAAAATCCGAAATAAAAAAAATGATTTTTCGAAAATTTCGAGGACGAAGTCTCCCTTAAAAAATCAATCAATTATCACGGTCGTTAGGCAGTAGTGGCGTCACAATGCTCTAGAAATCTTTGAATCCCCCCCAACTTTGGGAATTTATTTTGACGAAACCACTAACAAAAAAGAAACAAAAAAAAATGATCTCGCCTAATCGCAGCTGAATCACCGGTTCTATGAAAAAAAAAGTACCTTTTCCGATTGAACACCGACGTCAAATGGAACTTGGCGTGTCCTCCAGTCCTCACCCATTGGTCGATGAACACCGCCATATCCTTTCCGGTCACAGTGAAAATAGCTTTCGTGAAAACGTTCGTGCTGATCAACATGTGACCCCACAGACCGCTGCCGATCTTCTGCTGGGCCGCGTTCGTCGCCAGCGCCAGCTGCTTGTTGAACACTTGCAGGAGCAGCTCTTGGCCGATGCGGTGCTCCAGCATCCGCATCACCAGCAGCGCCTTTTTCAGGAGCGTCTCGATGTACATCGGCGACATGGTGTGCAGGTTCCTCGTGGGGAAGTAGAATTTTTCCTCGCAGTGTTTCTGGCTGGTTTGAGGGGCGTTTCCACCGACTGGTAACGGCGCAGGTGGTTGACTCGGATCTACAAAAAATGACAGAAATCTACCTCAATTAATTCCACGAGATAAATTTCGAACTCACCGAGGACAATTCCTCCGAACTCTTCCTCGTACTTCACCACGTCCTGCAGAGTACTCTGGATCATCTCCCTGTACTCGTTGTTGCCGAAAGACTTCTTACAGTACAGTCCGCACAAGTACTGGCTTATTCCTTTGTTCAACCACACGTCTGACCAGTTTTGCATCGAAATGAAGCAGCCGAAGAATTGTTCGGCGATCGCTTGAGCCATGGCTTTGCGTGTTATGTACACCTGGTCGATTATGACAGCGGAGTGGAGGAGATTGACACTCAGGATGCTCATGGTGGCGTACGATCTGTAGTCTTCGTGTGTCTCATCGACGAATACCTATAGATCAAGATGAATAATCATGGAATCGATTTTTTTTTGGCTCGTTCGGTAATTTATTCTTTCCAAAATATCCTGTCAGAGCGGCAAAGTCGTATCTTGAATAGTTTTTGATTGGCAACCTTTCCATTGGTTGACATCTGTCAATTTGGCATTAATTACGACCATTTTTCACAACAGATAGCGACACTTTCATAATTTTTGATATTCTTCAAAAATCATAGGTGATTGTAAAGGAAATAGCTTCTCATTTACCTATACCTTTTATTTATGCTAACTCCAAAGACAACACATAACCCCGTTATGTTCCAATATTTTTGTAAAGATAAAAACCTTGAAATATAGCAGAAAGTATACTTTATCACGTCAAAAAACTGATAGACAGGCTATGCGAATTATGTATTGACGTAGAATAAAAAAAAATTCTATGCCCGTACAATGAATAACAGAGTGTAAAATATTTGAATTAAATTTCAGGAGGGTTATCTATGTATTGCAAGAGAATAAAAACTTTTACCCAAAAATGAATGTTAATGCTTCAAGAGTATTTTTTAAATTTCTTAATGTAATACAGAATGTTCAAAATCATCCGAAAATTCTAGAATTATTCTTGTTCCTTTAATTCTTGTGTAGTTGTAAATACTTCAATACCAGCTAACAGAAATACTAAAGAATCATTTCAATAAACATATAACTTGTCAGTCAGATACATCGATGACAAGTGACATTACCCTAATTTAAGATGCCTATAACTATGGTGGAACCAGTCCCTATCTCGATCCGTGACCGAAACCCCTCGATCAAAACGCATATTTTCGAACAGAGACGTATGCTTTTTTAAATCGCCACGGATGGCGACACCGTCGGCGCTATAATAATGCAAAATGCAACGTTGCTGATTGTTAATGAAATACACCAGGAGTTTGTCTACAAAGTTTTGATTCGACGGTATTTCACGAATCTGTGGGGATGAAAGGACGTAGAATTTTATTCTGAAGAAGAAATGTAACTTTGTCTTTGTTGGAAGCGACTATTTGTTTTGCTCAGAAAACGTGAATTATTCATTTTAGAAGCGGCAACGCTGACTTCTAATGTTCGTCAGTTTAGTTGTCAATCAGATTAGGAAATGACAAATTCTCGTGAAAATATTATCTTTTATTGATTCCTGAATATACATACAGTTGAAAAATTGAATAGAAGATGTTTTCGAAATACTTGTAACTGTTTTATCAATGCGAGAATCCATTGTTTCCGAACGGTTTCGTCCTATGTGAGTTATGAAAGAGTAAATTATTGATTCCAACTCCAAAAACTAACAAATTACCTTCGGAATTCCATAAAGATGACGAGAGACGGTTTCTGCTTGTCCACAAACTATACAAAACTTCATTTTAACTAAAAAACACCACACAGCAAAAAATAAACGACTACAAATTCAAGAGTAGGTTAATGAACTAGAGAAGTTTGGATTTCCCGCCAGTTCTGACTGACGTGGAAGAAAACAATGTTACCGAACACGATTGCGTCGCCATCTCACGAAGATTCGATAAGTATCCGTCTAGGATGGGTTCCATAAAATTCCCACAAGCAATTGTAGAGTGGTTTCACCATCATGTAGACACTTTACCCTAATCAAATCTCCAAAAACCCTTCCACTCACCTGTTTGTAGCACGAATACGGATATCTATTCGACAGCGTCTCCTCATAAAACTCGAACGCCTCGTGCATGTACCTCGTGGTGACTTTGAGCAACGGCAACAGATTCGGCAGACAAAAGTGCGTCACCTCGTGCATGTAGGGATCGACGAAGATCTCGAAAGGTCCCACCGCCAAGGAAATGTTGGGTGCACAAGTGGGAACGTTGAGAGTGTAATGGAAAGTCTTGCGTCGCATGTCCGGGGTGAAGACGACCTCGTTGAGGTCGCCGTTGGAGACGGCGGTGAGGTCTTCGTCGACCGTGAACTCCAACTTCCAGGTGCAGGTTTCGGCGAAGCTGTCCACGCACGGGAACCATAGTCTTGAAGAGTTTTGGTGGCCGTAGGTGAAGAGATGTACACCCCTCTGGGAAATTACAAGCGTCATCTACGAAAGTCACTCCCAGTAACACTCACCTCAGCGTATGTTCCTTCTTTTGGTGGAACAACAAAATGTATCCCTCCTTCCGACTGTTCCAATGAAAATTCAATGCCTACTCTCAAAGCAGTTCCTTCTGCTACTAAATGAGCAGCCTCTGGAGGTATAGTGACAACTAATTCTCCAGAACTATTATCTGGATCAACTTTCAAAGCAGCTGCAAGGTGGTGACTGGAAAAGGCATCCAGACTTCTCCTGAAATGTTCACATGTTACTTAAAGAACCAGTTGATGTTTATGTTCACTTACGTGTCTGTATCTGATTGACAAACATCTAGGAATGGGTCGAAATATTGAAAATGAGCTTCATAATCATCGTTCAAGCTGACTCTATAAATTCTGCATTGTTTGGCGTTCAATTTAACTGTACGCAAGTTATCCCTCAAAGGAACCACAGTTAGCTCAACAAATCCCTACAAAATAAGTTGTTAATTTGGTGTATTCATGAAAATTATTGCACTTACTATTATACTCTTTCTCTCGAAGCTAATGCCTGTCAAACTTACTATTTGGTGAGCTGTAATGAGAAAAATTATATGATACAAGACTGCCCACATAAATAAAACATTGTAAGAGGGTTTGGATACTTATAATTTGAAAGGTCTGCAATTATCTCCTGTTTTTTCTTTCTTCATTTTGAGGCTGTATGATTTTCCATTGATATTTCACGATTTTATTGCATTTTCAGCCACGATATCTTTCATGTGTTTCCATTATTTGTTTACTAATAAAAATCTAACACAAAATCCGCACACAATGACATATGACAATTGACAGTACGATTCTTGTTATCGTAGTTACAAGCCCTATGCTCCGTCTCCATCTAGCAATAGAATTCTTGAAGTAATGGCCCTGACAATCGTTTCGCGAATGGTTGAACAAATAACTACAAGATGGCGCTAGCTGTCTATAAATGGAATAATTCGTGGGCTCTCAATGGCACCATTATTTCGGGAAAGAATTGTTCATTGAAAAATGTACTTCTGCCAGATACTCACGACTATTCTTATCAGTAATTATAGATTCTTTGTTTATTTCTCAAAGCCACCTTGATATAACAGTTAACAATATTATAATATGAAACAAAAGTTTGATTTCAATTTTTCTCGAGAAAGGTTCATGTTATCGATTTCAAGGAATTGGTAATTTTTTATGAAAATAATCTAAAATTTCTCAAATCTGATGTCGGATACATGAACAGCAAAAATTAAAACAGAGTTTTATCGACATAAAATAACCTCTAGCACCTGTAGTTTCCGTTTGGTAAAAGAGTTTCTGTATACCTTATAGATTTCTGGAACCCATTCTTTCAACCCAAACTCCCCTACTAAATAAATACGATTAAAACGTTAAAAGCTCTGGCATGTGCTCGTTCCACCACCATAGCCACCTACGATTATTGGGGGACCTGTAGAAACATGGAGCTCGACTTGATCGCGTCGTCAGTCTCGCTTTCGAGCTTGTATTAAGCGTACCGCGTAGCGACATAACCTCGAAACCCTCGGTTTGTTTACGTTTTACGTGTTCTCGCGCACACGTCGCGCCCACGCGATGCTCAGATGTCTTCCGCGTCCAAAGCAAAGGTGATTTCCGTGCCGGAAGTGGACTTTTGGACGGCGAAATGAACCCCAAGGGCAGGAAATCTTTGCAAGTACTTACCTGTGTTGTGGTGCTTTATAGTACTCTGCTTTTGTACCAGAGTATTGCACGGGAAAACGATCGAGAAGTACGTTTTTTGAATTATGAATTAAGAAAAAAATTACATGTGAAGAAAAAAACAATCAATTTAGTTGAAAATTGAATTGAAATAATTTTGATTCTTTCATTCAATATTGTATTTTTATAGAATTTCATCGAAAACACTATAGTGACTATTCTCAACTTAAAACAAAGTGAATTGAAGCATGAGGTATCGTAAATTGATTGACAGTTGTGACAGTTGAAAATTAGAATTCATATCTTGACAAGGTGTCACAAAATTCATTGGTTGCCATGGTAATAACAAGTAAATAAATCTTGAAATTCTCACTTTTTTACAATTTCATGCTTTAACGTATATTTCTAGTGAGTTATTCGAATGTAATCAGTTTGAAACAATTCTTAAGGCTAGCTTGTAATATTATTCGTAATTTGAACACGTATATTTTCACATTAGTATGCCATTCTTGAATAGTGTGTGTCAGTCTGGAATTCTACTCAGTGCACATGACAGGGTAGCGGTGATATAAAAATATAGTACAGGGTGTGATTCAATAAAGGATACAAATTTATTCTAAAGGATTATTCGAAAACGAGAAAAGGTCAGTTATATTTTGTTGATTGTAACTCAGGAACACTAATGACACGAACATCGTTTTTTAAACCGCTTATAGGTGTTCGGAATTTTAAACGCTAGAAAGGTTCATTTTTTATATTAACCTAAACCCATCAACTAAACACAGAAGCTGTTCAACGGTCACCGTTATCAAGAGAATTTCCAAATGGCATTGCATGTCTGAGTCCAATTTATCTTTTGCCTTTATTAACTGAAGCTAAAAGGCTTGATAATAGCTGAGATTACGGGTCTATGAAGAGAGCACGTCTCGACAGCTTAAATACGATTCAGCATGCCAAATTTAAAAGTTAGGTTAAGTCTATTAATTGTTTCATTTATAAAATATATACGGCAGAATTGGTTACTATTCTTCCTCGAATAAATTGACTACGTATATCTGCACTCTTATTGAATTAATTGACTCACAAGCATTTGAAATAATCAACGAATTGATAATAAAGAACACAATAATCCTGTCCTTTCCGTTAGATGTCGTGGTGCTTCCACGGCTATCTTGATCAATGATCTTGCAGAAACCGTAAAATATCGTTTGAAAAAGTCGATGATGGTTTCAGTGGGCGTAATTATATCATTATAACGTGATAAAAATCTCCATTCTTGCTCTGCTCATGTGTAAATGACTGAGATAAATACAGGGTGTTTAAGAAAATGTGTAATACGTAAGATTCAAATAGTTTCTGCAAAATTTCAACTGTTATTCTCGTAGGTACTCGTCAGTGAAAAATTGACAGCTAAAGCTCACCATCGTGAGAGGAACTTGGCTGAAAATAAATCGCCCAACGATGAGAACCATCGAGAAGTGACCAGCGAAATATCGGCGTCCGCCACTGCTACCATAAAACCGCCCATGACCGTTCTGGATGATGTTTTCATAAGCGTGAAAACCACCAAAACGTATCACAACAAAAGACTGCCGATTATCTTGAAAACGTGGTTCCAGCTCGCCAGAAAACAGGTAAGAAAGAGTTTTTCGATAATTTTTGTTTTCACGTTGATTTCTGAATCAAAAAATTTTACGCGGTGTTCACAAAATCACAAATATTAAAATCTGATTTGGAACCAATTATAGTACTGATAAAACATTATTTATGTGAGTTTTTTGTGTAAAATACTATGTTGAATCCGAAAAAAACTAATTTGAAACCTTTTCATTTGGCGAGACTTTGAAACGACATTTTTTGTGACGTCAGAACTGCTGGGCACTATCATTCTGACACTGTTGAGGAAGATTCATAACTTATGATTATTGTTTATGTTTTTATTATTAAAAAACGAGGAGAAAACAGGTTGAAATGAACAAAATGAAACAAAGAACGTTGTGTCTCTGTCGTATTTAGCAGCTGTGACGTCACAACGTTCATTATGGCGAAACTGTCGTGTTTTTGAATTATAAAAAAAAAAAACTTGAACTGGATACATTTTTCAACGTTTTTGATGTTGTGAAACTTAAAAAAAAAAATCTATTATTTGTTATTGAATCCACAAGTCCGAAACTGAAACCTGTAGCGAATGCTCTAAATTAAAAAAAAAATACCCACAAATTGTGTTGTTATCCGGCTGCCAATTAAACGAACGGAGTTTCAGTTGGCCGAATACGCAGGTAAGAAACGGAACGGTCTTTAATTTTTGGTGATAAATTCGAGGATAATTATGGGGGACCAAACACTCGTATTGATATTTGATTAACAGGTTATGATATTTTTATGTTTACAAATGATAGAGCGAATTTCTATACCGAAATCCACTGATACGTTTCGTTTCTTTTAACGACTCCGCATTTTAATACGTATAATTTGAAATTTTCTGGCAAATCTCGCTTTCATTATATACAGGGTGTCTCGGTAATTTCAATAAAGTGACCAGTTGAGTCTGGATTTTTTTTGACACATTTTATATTAGGAAAGGGTTTATCATGAATTCATCCTGAGGAAAAATTCAGAATGCAGTATTTCTCGAATGTTATGATTCGACAGCATGTAAACATAATCATTGGTTGATTGTCAACTGTCAAATCACAGTAAATGTCGGATGGTTTGAAGTGCACGTTTATCACATGAAAAATACTGCATTTTATATGTTTATCTGAGGATCAAAACATGGTAAATGCTTTCTAAATATGTTATGAAAAAAATTACCAGGAAGCTGTACAATCTCGTTCGAAATAGTTTAAGAAAAGAAGGTGAAATTTCAAACTTCCAAGTGGAATATCGAAATGTGTTGATTTCCCCACGATAATATTATAAATAAAATAATAAAAATAATCAAACCACCACACATTTTCGGCTATTTTTCATTTTATTTAAAAAAAATGGGTTAATTGTTGTCTTCAAAGGTGCCAAAAGAAGTTCCCCAACTGATGATTCCGGTCGAATAAGTTGCTGAAACAGAAAATTTCGAAAAGGTTATCAAAGTTGAAGGTATTTTCTATACAATGACTGAAGATTTTTGGAAAATATCGAAAATTAGCAAAATGGCGTAGTTCTGAGAAAAGTGCCGTTTTTTTGGGGTCATTTTCAAAATCCGAATCGCCTCTACCATTTCTGAACAAATGAAAAACACCACTCAGCTACAGCTAAAAAACAATCAAACCACCACCAATAAATAAAAGGAAAAATCAAGTGGGTCAACTCAACCCCTGTGCCAAAAAAAATTGTAAACAAACAAATCCATGCGTGGTCGCTACAATGCCCGGAATTTCGACACACGTCTCGCACGTGCAATGCCCGTGGGAAAAAAGGGTCCCTCGAGGCCCTCATGCTCATTTTCCCGCGTGACCCTGACAAGTACGAAGGGCCCACAGTAGGTACCGTGGGACTGATTATCCCGCCAATTCATTACCCGATATCTTGGTGGTTGCGAGCCTATTTTGGTGACATCATCGAAAAGAGAGTGTACTATGAATTCATGTTTATAATGTGCCACATTTTGAAGTTAGGTTAGGTCTATCAAGTAGGCAATCCAAACCACGTGACATAAAATGGCGGATGAGGGCAAACAATCCGATACCTTGGCTAGTAAACAGTGCATTTCATTTATTATCGGAGTTTTTGTGGTGTTTCGAAACGGTATTCAGATGGAGAGTGAATATTTAAAGACGTTGATGACGTTGAATAGCAGAGACGTTGGTGAAAAGTATGCTTGGAACTATCAATTCAGTTCGTTCTTGTCACAGCATTCGTTTCAGATATAAAATGAAGTTGGGATTAATTAATAATCTAGATCCTTTCACATTGGATACTGATGCTGATTCAGATTATTCAATTGATGCTGTTACACTTGTAATATTCTGGTCAAAAAAATGTCTACTGCAGACTCTCTTATACTTCAGTTTGGAATCAGTGAGATCGTATCTCTTGATCGCAGCTAACCATAGGGCCCTTCGCTTTCTAGTTAAATCGTTCTTACTCTCTAAGAACCTGTGATTAGTAACCGTAGGAACTGAATACATCCGGACTTTATTTCGGTTAGTACGAGATCTACAGCCAACCACAATGCATATGATAGGCATTTTTCTTCAGTAAAAGAGTTTATAATTAGCCACATTTGAAAAAACACATAAAAACATCAAATGTGTGCCCTGAGCCGCCATATTGTTTTCGATTTGACAGGTGGTTGGATTGCCTAATTGTATCATTTATGAAATATGTACAGCAAAATTGGTTACTAGTCTTCCTCAAAAATTGAATCAATTCTCGACTTCATTAACATTACTGAGACACCCTGTATATTCCTTTCAGAATTGAACTGATGAAAGGGAAAATTTCAAATTAAACGTGGATTCCGGAATATTTTCATGAGCTGAATCTGAATCTGTTGTGAAAAAACTACGATCTATTATCATAGGCGTAACAAGGGGGGGTTATTGGACAAATTTGACTGGTGGGGGGGGTCGAACTCTTGTTATAGTTTTTCCATTATCAATTGCAGAACACAGTTATGCGAGGAGTAATCAATATAAGCCATAAATCATATTTTTTTCTCAACAGATTGGATTGTCTGGATATCAGAGGTGTAGTGTGGTGTGTTGAATTCAGGAATTTTATTAAATGAATCGAAATATGGCGTTTTGGAGACCGTGGGCGAATGAAAATAATTGAGTGCTAAACAACGGCGTAATAATGATTCGATTGCCTTTTAAGGAAAACTTTCTCGCATATGATTTCAAACGTATTTATAAAAATAATAAATTAATAAAATAAGGTATCCCTGCCTGAGGCAGATCAAACAAAATTGTCGGTAAGGGTTCGGAATGAGTTTTTATATTCTGCAATTGATAATAGAAGAACTATACGCCAATGTCTATTATCATTCCTTTGAAACCTCTTCGTTAATGGGGAAGACCACTATGTGATGAAATCCTTCCAAACCACTTAATCGATGAAGAATGATATTGGTCAAGTGTATATCCAATATCAAGGATCAAAATCAAAGCAAATTGATTCTACAGCGTTTTGAAATCAGCATTTTCATTCAAAATTTAAAAACGCCAGAAATAAGAGGGCGGTGCTATGAGCGTATGACGTACTACAACCTAAGTCCATCTTTGTCTGTTTCCGTATATCATTTGCTCACACTATGTGTAATGTTGCCAAGTTTACTTGTGGATGACTCCTCATTCCTTCGATATATCTTCCCAAAAACGTATCGATAAGTGATAATTATATCATTTCTTGATAATTTGTGGAAAAAATATCATTTATATTGTATTCTTTTACATCTTTTATTCCGAGAATGAGTTGTGATATTTTGGTGCGGCAACACCGCAAGATTCACCATGGAACAGTTATCTATGATTGGTCAGCTCAAGGTCGATGGGCGTGTAGGGTTAAGCACGTCACACTGCGTTACACCAATGAGAGCAACCTTTGAAAATGGCGCATGAAATTGTATCTTCGAAATCAATTCCGTTCATTTTATTATTTTATTCATGATATAGACTGAATGAAAATTTTAAATAATAATGAATGGTAGTTTTTGGACATACAGAACACGATTATGCTGTTTTGAAAAATTAGTGGTCTCCCCCATTCTGAAGCACCAGTCGAATGCACAGTCTCCCCATCTCTCCGTATTGTTCTCTACGAAACGGAAGTCGAGTGAATTTACATTAGAAATCACGCGTACACGTACACCAACACTAAATGCACCGAGTGTATACAGAGGGGTGGGCAGTAGACGAGAACAGATTGAATTTATTTATTTGTTGGGCTGGTAATTGGTTCTGTGGGAGATTCTAGCGGCGATCCGTGGGATCCATTTCTCCGACAGGAAGTTGTAGTGGAGTGAAAAGGAGTACATGGGAAAGGTGTCAAAGTTGAATGAACAATAGGTAGTCGGTGATGACATTTAGTCGAAGAGCTTACTTAGTGACTTACTTAGCCTTGTTCTCTAAAAACGATAACAGATTTTCGCGATTTTTTTAACGATGTACTTTGAAAATAATGAGGTATATTTTCGGCTATTTTTTCAGATTTTTTTTTTCATAAAAATATCGAAAAATTAGTTAATTGCTGTCTTCGAAGGTGTCAAAAAAAGTTCCCCAAACTGCTGATATGATTGCTGAGAAATTTCAACTTTGAACGCACTGTATCTATTTAACCATGAATATATATTTTTTTTTTATTGGTGCCCCTTTTTACCCATTTAAAGCACGCCCCAGCGTGTTTAAATCGAACTTTAAAAAACGCGCGTTTTTTAAAGTTACCATGGCAACATCAACAAAGAAACGAGAAACGTGACGTCTAAGTGACAAATTATTGATTATTGATTTGACGGAGTACTTTGTACATAATAGTCGACGCCTTGTACTGCTCCTAAATTTTCTGAAGGTAAGCCAGCACAACTAGTTCATTTATTTCTGATACCTCTTGCTTCATTTGATGAACTTGTCATATTCTTTTTTATATATATCACTGAATATTTCCGGTATTAACCTCGATTTTGCCTCACTATTCAATGAATTGATATTGGAATAATTCATTTTTGAACTCTGCGATAACAATAAACATAAAATTGTGAATGAATATCTGTTTTTCTAATTTCCATGACAACGAAAGGTGTCTTAATGTCACATCACGAAGTCAACCATTTTGCATTATAGTTTTCATTTCTATTCTTTGTAGTTATAATACCATTATATATTATTTCATGGTGCACCAATAAAAAAAAATAGCGTAAAGTATTCGTGGATAACTGGTCTTAAAAACACTTGCTCTATTTCGAGCACTTCGGCTGCGCCGTCGTGCTCGAAAACTCGCGCGTGTTTTAAAGACATTTTTATCCACTTATACTTTAATATACTAGTATAAGCGATGTTGCGCTCAATCGTCATATTTTGGTCCTTTCTAATCTCAGTCTAATTTTTTTAACATATTAATGAAACACCCTGTATATTCAAGAAAACTCAGTTTCAATTTGAAGTTGATCGGTCAATGTCTCTCTCTGAGTTATGGTGTCAGCATTTATGAAAAATCTCGATTCGAGAATAACGCGTTTAAAGTTTCATCTATCGCGGTTTATACTTTCAAGCGATCGTACTTTAGAACGCTGCAGTTCAAATATTCAAGATACAACCTTGCTGTTCTCACAGCATATTTTTGAAATTATAAACTATCAAATTAGTCAAAAAAAAAACGATTCTCACACTGGTATGGCCTATAGTGCAGAAATTAACAAACTGATACTCAACTCAAGATTCATTCAACATCTGTTATATTTCAATAAATCATCTGTGGATATTCGACCACTCTCAAAATAACAAAAAAAAACAATTGAATCAGATCTGATTGATATCGTAGCTGAAGACATCTCCATCAACCTTAATGACATTCAAAGTTACTCGTTTGGATGATTAATATTGTGTATTTCTAAAGGGTCATTCTGAACTATTCAGTGAGATTCATGCATTGCTTCATAACGTATCATTATAAACCAGTAAAGTCAGACGTATGACAGATGAGAAAAACGAAGTATATTCATCACTAATGAGATGGTATATTTTAATCGGTGTCTACAGGATGATTCCTTTTTTATTACTGATAGACACGAACTAGAGCCCATTTTCACTTTATCAAGATACAAGGCTGGTCATTGAAACTGATTGAATAAAAAAGTGTGATTTCAAAATCACCATTTACATGCATATTCTTTTTTTGGGTTGTCATTGTCTGGGCGTTTTTGTTTTCAAAAGGACATCCTCTATATTTTCATTTAATTGGGCAAATAATCATAATGATTTCATTTTGGTTTTTATCATCCTAAAACTTTCAATTTATCTCTCTCAATGTAGAGAGAGATGAAGAGTTGATCTTAAATAATCATACTTTCAATCCCCCCTTTGTTTTTTTTTCTAATAATTATATTGAAAAGGAAACTTTTTTCCTGGTCCTGAAATTATTTTCATTCGAAAAAATGGTAGTTGTGACAGCTTTGAAGATGACCCACTCAACTTCACTTGTTTTCCTGCTACACCCTGTATATTCGACCAGTGGAATAATCCTTTCATTGCTTCATTAACGACTATGATTTATCACTTCAACAGCACGTCATACGATATTTCTTTCGCTTCTCTCAGTATCAATTATCCAAATTATAGAATGATCCAGACTCCCCGCTGTTTCGTTCAAATATTTGTGGTAAATAAACCGTTTTATAAATTTTATTTGCCTACTTATATTTCGTTCGTAAAGGGGTCCATCAGGCAGGTACTGGTATAGGGACGTGTTCTGATGCAAACTAAGATAAGAAATTTGATATCCTAAGATGTGACCATCGGAATATTGGTATAAGGGTGGTTGTCTTAGCCAGTGGCGTAAGCTACGTATTTTTTTCAGGGAAATAGAAGGAGCACTTGTTTCCACGTAAAAAAAATCGAACTTGTTACAGTACATTATTCTCTAGTTAAGAAATGCAGATGCATGCCAAGAATGAAATTATATATTCAAACAGTTTTTTTTGTCTCGAGTTTTAGTACTACTGGGTCAATAATTGACAGTTCAGGCTTTCATTATTTCAAATAGCAGAATTCTAAAGAAGTTTTAGAAAAATTAACTTATGTTGATAGTTTATGCCACAGGATGTAACAGTTATTGATAATCATTAATAATATTTTTTTTTTAGAAAAAATTGTGCACATTGCAGTACTCGATAAACTTCAACGAATCTACCTTGAAATTATACTCATTTATAAATATCCTCTCTGGTTTCGTTCACATCTTGATATTTGATTCATTGACGACTTCAGAGAATTTATCTTTTTCCTACCTAAGCATATTTGGTCGAGTAAATAATATGAGACTTGTATACCTAACCAGAACGGTTTATGGAAATATTTGTACAACGCATTTTCGTATACTAGGTGTGAAATCAACAGGTAAGACTTCTTCAGTGAACTTGAGGTGCATGAATCTACAGTGTGGAACAGCAAAATGGAATAAATTCGATAAGGAATAAATGAGAAAGTTGGTATCCAACATCAATCAACACTGTGGTTGACAAATTAAAAAACGTGGGAAAATATCGAAACGAAAAAACACAGGAAGTGGAAATCATTTAAATCGGTCTTAATATCTTTAACTCTTTTCCTTTGTCAATGTTGATTTGCATAATGATTTAGACTTCTCATTAGCATTTAAATAAATATCATCCCATAGACCAAAATATGTAGCAGTTTTATCACTGTTTTATTACTTGGACGCCTTATTTGAAGATTAATTAAGATACATGTCCTGTTTCGACTAAGTCACGAGCTTTGATTTTAATGGAATATCATTCTACAGAATCTTGAAGATCTCAAAGATCTTGAATTCGAAATTCTTGAAGTTGTGTTTTCTTTATAATCTTCTACAATGGCATATTGGTATATTGAAGAAATAGAAGTTACTCACCATTTAATTTTGAAATTGAAACAACTTCTAAAAAGGATTTGATGATATCCAATTTGAAATTCGATAGTGATATTGACAATTCGAATATTTTCTTGAGTATAATGACCTTCGAAATAGTCAATAACCAATTTGAAGTCCGACATAGTCATCATCACATACAAAGAGAGCACTTTATACATAAACATATAATTTATTGATATCTGAGCAAACAGAACTGAGAAATGGACGTAGAATATCATATCGCAGTGTTGAGTCATCAAAGTTATTTGTCTTGGATGGATAAGATCGTGTGAAATGAATACATCAAATAAAATCGAAGATAATAAAAGTAAAGACGCGTTTCATTTTTATTTGAATATAATTCTGGATTCTTTGAGAATAGATAACCAGTGTGTCGAGTTAAATCAGTAGATAAATGAATTTCGAAGGACATTTATTTCTGTCGACAAAATTACGAATATTTCCTGGGAAAATCGATGCTTGAACTCCAAAATTTCATATTATTATGCTTGAAATTTGAAATTCAAATGTAAAAACTTATTAGTGGAACACTGCGGATCGAAGATTTTTCTTAGTCCGGACCTGAATTTTTCAAACGGTTCATAGGAGCGTCGCTTGAGTGGAAGTGAGACAACGTATGTACAAAACGCGCATTTTTTCAAGTTACCATGGCAACATCAACAAAGTAACGAGAAATGAATATCTGTTTTTCTCATTTCCATGACAACGAAAGGTATTCTGATGTCACGAAGTCAACCATTTTGCATTATTAGTTCTTATTTCTATTCTTTGTAGTAATGATACCAGTATAAATGATTTAATGGTGCACCAATAAAAAAAATAGCGTAAAGTATTCGTGGATAACTGGCCTGCGCCGTCGTGCTCGAAAAATCGCGCGTGTTTCAAAGACCTTTTCATCCACTCATAATTTAATATACTATTCTGAATCAGCTCAGTGAACTCAACATCGTGTTACTTTATCGTCGTTTCCCAACGGAACACCCTGTATGGTACGTACTTGTAAGTTATTATTATTATCATCAAATTGCAGCTTCAGTCTTCATTCAACGGCACTTAACCCACAACATTTCAAGTGACTTTCCAACGAACTTCAACTGTTACGTGTAAACAAACAAAAGACAGTAGTGTCGTGAAGTACATGTAATTCTTTCAAGGATCGCATTAAATCGGGCCGTCTCTTGAGCCAAGACAGATGAGTTAAGAACAGTGTTTTTCATCACCAGCCTGCTACCAAAAAATTAATAGGCTTCTTAGGGTGGAGACATCGAGTCGGCTCCGCCAGAAATAATAAACATATGGAGATGACTGTCACAGACTTCACAGAACGTAAACGAAGAAGGCGACAGGGGCGTAGCTAGGGGGGCTTAGGTTATTTGAACGTCGTGATAAGTGCGTCGATTATTAATTCTTATTCATTACTCGAGTTTGGATAATGTTCTAGATTTGATTGGAGGGAAAATGTAGTTGAACTGAAACATTAAAAATGGCGTTTTATACAGAAGAAAATTTTCATTGCATTTTATTAAAAAAATCTAAGAACGGCAGAAACCCTTATCGAAGAAAACTTCAACATAATTGAGCGGTGGAAAGAAGAGTGGGAGAAGAATGCCACACCTGCCAACCGGGATATGCCATGCGTCACAAGCAGGCCAGAGGGATTTGATCAACCAAGACGAATCTGGACAACACTAAACAGAATAAGGACGAACTGCGGTAGGTGCTCCGACTCACTTTTCAGGTGGGGAAAAATACCTTCTCCAAATTGTGACTGCGGCGCTGAAAGACAGACTATCAAACACATGGTAGAGGACTGTCCAATTAGCTCCTACAGTGGCAACCCATCCGATTTCCTGATTGCGACAAGAGAGTCAATAGAATATATTTGTAACCTTGGTGTTTGTTTGTGATACTTTTTGTTATATACTTACCTGTGATGTAGCCATACGCTAAATAAATAAATAAATAAATAAATAAATTAAAAAAATAAGGATTGTCCACTGCATTGTCAGATAACTAAAAAGCTTACACAGTAATATACATATACAGGGTTATTCACTCAACTGATTCATTAGAAGTTTATATAGAACTACTAGAAATATCAACCCTGTTCATTCTTAATTTCTCGAATTCTACAATACATGGAATTTTATCGTGAAATATTGAATCACACAATCCAAGCAATACAAAATCATGAGATTTCATCTCTGTCTACCAATTTGCGAGATGTAACATTTAAAAGACAACACAGGAGTGCTGTAAAAATTGAGGAAAAATAAACAAACTCTCGTGAGAACTGTACAGACACCACTTGTGAAATCAGTGGAAGCTGGAAGCAAAGTTTGTAGAAGTAATTTTAAACGTTTTCGTACCATGGGCGTACGTTATATTGTAAGAAAAACTGTCATCAAAGGAAGAGTATTAATTTATGTGTTTTCGAACAGAAATCGTAGTTATCGACTCCTTTGATTCATCAGCAGTGACTGATAATTTAATTTGGTGCCCAATTCATCAGAATGTTTTTTTATAGTATTTATTCGTCACCAAAATCAAAGTTTATTCAATATAAATTGGAGTTCAGAATGTTATCCAACTATAAATATATCTAAACGACGACATTGCCGTAGTTTTGCATCTCTGTTGCTCTCAGAAAATTAACTATCACGGTACTGTAGCAGTTGTGACGTCACAACGCGAATAATTTCAGCAAAACAATAACCAATCTGCAAGGCTACACAATTGCATGGTATATCTTTACAATTCCCATTGTTTTCTGTTTGTTTTTATTGTTCAGAAAAATAGGAACGTCTGCTGATGCATGTTTCTCTGTAAGCAAATGCCTGAAACCATTATTCCGTCCTCATGTTATTTTCGCGGTTGGAATTAAAATTCCTCTCGGCTAGTTTCATTCTATTCCAATCCACGGATGAGGGCATAATGTGGAAAAGGGCATTTATGCATATCAAATATGAAGGAATAACTTTTGCTCAACGGAACTCGTCGTTATCAAATTTGGTGAAAGCTTTGGGTGAGGAAACAACATTTCAGAATATGTAACTTTGAGCCCATTTACAAATTAATTAATTTCTGAGGAAACTGGACGGAATTCGACCAAAAGTCAGGAGGGACAAAATTTAGGTAATAGGTTGAAGAACTTGAGGAAAATATTAAAATTCACCAATGGCGTACGAGCAAGTTTTTCTTGAGGCTTTTATGGATTGGGACCTCGGAAAATGCAACACCCTGTATGGTATTTGAAAATCATTTACTTTAATATCAAGCAGCACCTATTGCTTGATACTCATACAAAATTTGAAAACTCTATCTGCAGTAGATCAAGCAGAATAAAATGAAAAGCAATTTTTTTTTTTACTTTCAACACCCTGTAACTCCGCTAATAATCAAGATCGGACACACGTTGATAGGAACTTTTTTTCTTATTTTGTACCAGAGAATACGCACCTGAAAACTGAAACTCTTATCAATCTGTTGGTTATTTTATTGCACCAATAATTCAAATCATCTAACTCGCTGGCCATCTACCTTGAATCAACCTGTATAATAAAGTGAATACGCGGGAAAACTCCATTTAATGGCAACAAATGAATGCGCACCGGTAATTCAATTCTCGCCCCACCGAATCAAAATTCTAGCGCAGAAAATGTTAGCCCTGAAATTCGGTGTAAACAAAACAAGGTGTACCAACGCTGAAATTGAAAAAGATACGAACCGGAAGTGGAACGGTTTTGGTGTTATTAATACTTGTTAGCGGGCGTTTGCTTTGGCGTAATCGAAACCGAAAACGATTGTTTTTATTGTGGAACAATAGACTATCTGCTGGGTTAATTTGGAAAAACGAGCTGCTCTAAGCTCTAATATTATTTTTGTTTCAGACGTGGTTTTTCACGGACACAAATGATCGTGATTTCCAACTGAAAACAAGTGAGTACAGCTTATTATTAAACCAGATATTATTACTCATGTATAGAATTAGCGTATTTTTTTTTGGAAGAGTTCATACTTTTAGGACATACGTTTATAGGAAGTTTTTTTTCTTAAAACGTGTCAAAGAATAACCCCTTCATATATTAGCATGTCTTCAAGGAACACCCTGTATATTCTGAACTATACTCGATTTTTTTCCACTTTAGACAACCAGAATATAATTAACTTAGAATTGCTTCGACATTTTTCAGCTCGATAGCATCGCTGTCAAGATCAATCTCGAAAACAATTTGAATTCATTTGATTTTCCTCCCAAAACCTGAATTGAATCTTCAGAACATGTTACAGAAAGTAAAAACTAAACTTCCCTTCTACATCAATGAAACATTTAGTTCACGCCTATAAAGTTTAAGGTCATTGTCAGTAGAAATCATTTTCATTACCATCTTCAGAAGAAGAAAACAACAGTTGATATCGTAGTACTCTCACATACATATGCATTATGAATCCATCTTTTTTTCCATTCGTACGCACATCCTGTCTGGAAATAATTGAAATGATTGAGATATTTATTTCTGTTACAGATGGTCACATGATCAACACGAACTGTTCGTCTTCTCATAGTAGAAAGGCGTTGTGCTGCAAAATGTCAGTGGAATTTGACACATTTTTGCAAACGGATAAAAAGTAAGTGATCCCTAATCGTTCCACATATTTTGAAACACCCTAGTTAATGCACTGCTTGGTTGCCATGGCAACAAAGACATTGAAGGATTTCAAAATTTAACTTAGTGAATAAATAGTGCATGTGAGTTGTATGTATGTCTTTCAAATATTTCATAACGAATTGAATAAACTACTATTCAGTGTCACGTTTCAAAATATCGACAAAAGAACGTCTAATACAATCGTAATATACAGTGTGGAACAGCCAAATTGAATAAATTCGATAACGAATAAATGAGAGCGTGTTGGGAAAAACGCTCGGATACGTCGATTTGTATTTTTGGATGCGCATTATTTTCAAAATAAAAATATTATATAGGGTGTGTCATTCTAGACATAATTCATGCATAATGTCCCATACCTATCTTCAACTGTTTCGGAAATATTGAGTGTTTTCAGATGTATTATTAAAATTAACATTAAAAAAAGAAAATTATTTTATTTCACAAAAACTGTAGAAAAACAAAAAAAAAAACAATTTCAATGTAGGAGATGTTCAAAATGTTTGTTTCTTCTACATTATTTGTGAAATAAAATATATTTTTTTAATGTCAATTTTCTGTCAATCTGAAAACACTCAATATTTCCGAAACAGTTGAAGATAGGTATGGGACATTGTACATGACTTATGTCTACAATTTTCTGAAGAATCCAAAAAACTAATAATATACAGGGGGTTGTATTTAAAATAAGAAAGTTGGTATCGGCCACTGTCACATGACACACCCTATATAATTACTTTCTTCTGAAAAAAATGCACATCTAAAAATACGAATCGACGTGTCCGAGCATTTTTCCCAACACGCTATCATTTATTCGTTATCGAATTTATTCCATTTGGCTCTTCCACACTGTATTTACCGAGAAAGTAAAGAAGGTATCATTTCATTTAACAAGAATTTCATCACGCCTATACACCACACTTCCTCTTTCTGTATACAATTTTCAACACAAAGCCCTATTCAAAGGATTTCGTTTATAAAACCATGACATAAACTGTCATCAATATGAAGAAGCACGTTTGCCTGTCATTAATACGTCATTTGGTGAATGGATCGATTGAAAATACACCTTGATTATATACTCATACTGTAAGTCAGTTTTGTTAGGCCTGGAGCTGAAAAATTCAAACAATATTCAACACATACATACAGGATGTTCCCAAACAAGTGAAAGTTCATATTGTTGAAAAATAAAGGGGACCTCGTAGACCTTTAAAAGAGTTACTTTTTGGAGTAAATTGCGTATATTATCATTATTATTTATTCATATATTACTTATTCTTGAAGCCAATTATAATTGACAGAAATCTTTGCTCGATTTTCGATCAACTTCGTACTCCTTTTGGCTTGAAATTGTGCATCCAACGGTCGATGTTCATTTAATTTATCCATCAGTTGAGCCAATTTGTTTATACTTGATGCTAAAATTGCTACATCCGTTTTGCCAACAAAATTGAGCACACTCTGTTTCAACAAAGTGCGGACAAGGTCACGGGGGTCACAAACAATTGAACTCAAAAACAGCAATTTGGGAATAACTTAGCTTTTTCAAATTATTTCCAGGATTTTTTTTATGGTATTAAAATTGATGTTATTCATCGAAACTATCAAGAATATTCTATGAAGTTTTTGGGGAATTTACTTGGAAAACATTGGGGATATTAGCGCCCCCATACTGTAGTCTGACATATGACAGGTTGTCAATTCTGAAACTCAAAAAGGCTGTGCTTCGTGGACGAATTGAGTTGAATTTTGGGATCATTTTTCTCAATAAACTTATCAACAATCTATTGAATGAAAGATAGGGATTTATACTGCAAGTAACTACGAGTTAAAGTATTTTCCGTCATCTAATAGGTCGGATTTGAATAAAATGATGTATTTATGAAACACTTCGATGCATCATCGAGTGCTTGTTAAAAGGAAAAAGCGCCCATCAATCTGAACAGGCTCCCAACAAAATTCATAAAACATCGTAATGACCGTTTAGAATCATATAAAACGAGTTTCAAACGTATGGGTACACCCATATCCTGCTGATACAGTAATTTATGGTATCCACAACTTGGCTCTATGGATGGAGGATTGTTTGCATGATACCAACGTTTACACGTTGTTCGATGAATAGTTGAGCCAGGAAATCATTCGTTAGGGAAATTTATATCGTTCAGTATACCCACAACTACACAGAAAGTACGTACATGATGACCCATTAGTATACGTGAAGTATTTCGAATGTTATATTCAGAAGTCTCAGTTTCAGAGAGTGAAATCAACATCAATTTCAGAGAGTGTATTATGAAAAATCAACATCAGTTTCAGAGAGTGTATTATGAAAAATCTACATCAGTTTCAGAGAATGTATTGATAAAACTCAATATCAGTTTCAGAGAGTGTATTAAAAAAACTCAATATCAGTTTCAGAGAGTGTATTAAAAAAACTCAACATGAAGGCTTGTTAATTCATAAAATGGTGAAACAAAACACTGAGGTAACCTCAAAATAATATACCCATCATAATAATATAGGATGTATTGGCATAAGTTCTTCGAGTAATTTACAAAGATCACAAAATTCCACATGTTGCCATAGTTCTGAGAAGTTGAACCAATCGGTTTCGGTCCAATATCAAACAGATCTCAATGAGATATCTGTACTGGTGCGGTAGTAAAACGCATTCGTCCAGTTTTTTCACAGCATCTGTTGCCTCTGGATAATCATCTCAAAATCAGTGAAACCAGACTTCGCAATTACTTGTTGAAGTTTATGTCCTTACATCGTTATAATCGCGTCGAATTCAGCTTGTTTTGTAGACGCTGCTGAAGTGTTATGTATTTTATTTTCGTGACGATCCAAATAGCCTAGTTGCCCTCCGTTGTAGTTGACCTTGGTGTTGTGTTCTCTGAGATAACGACAGGTGCGAATTGTGGAGTCAGGTTATAACGGACAAAGAGTGTTTTGATGCACCCATAACTTTCTAGCTTTATTGTAGAGTTCGCATGAACACCACCTGCTTCAATTCATAGCTTTAGTTTGGAGCTCCTTTAAGGTGAAACAGATCCATTCCAATGAGACTCCTTTTGGTGGATCTTCTCTGGTATTTTTCTCTCCTTGATATCTTGATGGAATCGTTCACCTTGCTCTTCACTCACACTTCCTAAATTTTCTGGAAAGTAGTCGGGGGGGAAATGACGAAAATTAACTTGCAGACTCATTAGGCAACCTGGAGCTTGAAATCCTTCCAACGATTCGCTTGTAAGGTCTTTGTTATTGAAGGGAATCCACATTTCTCTTTGAGGATCCGTCATGGTTGTGATGAATTGTCTAGTGTCTGGTCCACTCTCTTCCAGCTTCCACATTGGGTGTTTGAAACAATGTCCATCTCTTGGGACTTCGCCTTATCTGAAGGAGTGGTAGAAGATCTTCATGAGGAGGCACCAAAGTTTGAAGCAGAAAGCTTTTTGGTCCAATGATTTGCTCGGTCTGTTTTTAGGAATCAGTTGAAGATATCCAGAAGACTTTCTTGTTGCAGACTTGTGTAAAAATACGAGGGAAATTTGATAAGTTCCAGTGACTTTTTGAATAAATTATATTTTTTCCCTAACATTGTCTCCATTTAGCTCGATATATTTGGCCCAGCGTTTTTCCAATTCTTTTATTCCTTCCAAATAATAGGTTTTCTCGAAGCCCTCAAAATGGGAGTTCGTTTCAGTGATGACCTCTTCATTTGACCTGAATCTCTCACCACCTAGCCATTTTTTCAGGTTTGGAAATAGAAAATAGCCGCAGGGGGTTAAATCTGGATAATATGCTGGATTTCATAGCCCAATTTATGATTTTTTGTCATGGCGACTACAACCGTGCATTGTCGTTAAAGTTTACGAGGTTTTCTGCTTTCAATGGCTGTCCAACACAAAATGGCGCAGTTTGCTCAAAACTTTCACTGACTTTTCAACCTGCCCTCGTACAAATATATCCTTCATTTCAAGCTTATGTCAGTCATTTGCACAGCTGAACAAACCAAGAAATCCAACGTTTATTATTTTAATGCAATGACCTGTTGTGTATTCAGACTTGATACTAAACGCCGTTTTAAAAGTGTTATTCTAAAGAGTGGGGCTGTTTGGATTATCAGAACTTATCGACTTCAATACGGCTGATGTGTTTTTTGAAAAAACACTCGAGGCACAAATGTTTGGTTTGTCTTTCAGAAATAACGATTACTGTATGGTTCCGATTTGAATGGTAGGATCCATTTGCATAGGAATATTGACACAACAAGCTGATTCCCAGTAATTTTTATGCAAAGAAGAATTACCAATTGTAGTTTTAGAATTATGTAGGATTGACTCACAATCAGATATTTTGGGTATTTTTTCTGAGAGATTTGATGAAGTCAGAATCTCTACCAAAGAAAAAGCTCTCGATATTATGACATCGAATAACATGGTTGCCAAATGCCAGAATTCATCTGCAAACACAACTGACGTCACTAGGCGTGAACGTCATTATTGTCACTCGCTAAGAATATCGACAGTGCTATTTTTGACGTTTACTGACAGGCGTACAAAAAATTCTTTCAGGACTACAACTTGAAACTTTACTTTTCTCAAAATTTTGATGATAACCCTGTATGCGAATGACAGGAAATTAATAAATTCAGGTTAATCCTCAAACAGGAAGTTGCATGTTAGTGTAGTGGCTCAGCAGGTAAAACTTCTTAATTAAAAAGTTCAGCGTCGTGCTTCCAAGTGCATAAAAAGTGAACGACAGTATTTTCTCCTAATTGATGTCCATTCGCTTATCGATCGATTCGATTTAATTACGATAAGTTATTCGGCGTTTAAAGTTTTTGTGCTCTGTTTTATGCTCGAGATCGAGTCCACTCATAATTAAGAAGATTCCAACGAAGAGAATTGGCGTGACGTTACTGAATTAGTGTTTCGTGAAGAGGAAACCTATTTTATACAGGATATTCACCTGTTCATGACTAAGAATAACACACTAATTAATTCCTTTTTTATGCTGAATGCATGCCAAATTCAAATTTGTGGGTATATTTTCCCGCTTGTACCTCCGTGACTTGCCACAAAACTAAAAAGAAGAAGAATTCACCGACCATTTTTTAGGTAATCGGCGTTAATCATTCTGAATTTGGTTCCCTAAAGTTTACAGACCAAATTATCACAATCATAAAAGATAAGCAACATATTTTACGATCATCATTAGTGAAACTTAGTATAAAATAATTATCACAAGAGATGTTTCAATAATTACAAGCAATCACGGTGAATAATGAGGTTTGAAATAAAATTAATATCCCTGAAAACTCGAATATTGTCATCAAGAATCGTTTAGGGATCGTTGGAAATGTCAAGACAATTTCCGTTTTATTAAAATAATTTGAAATGTCTTTATATGTTCAAAAGTAAACCCTGTATATGTTGAATAAAAGAACAGAAAGTATAATTCTTGAAATTCAGGTATAGTAGGAAAAGAAACAATACGAAATTATACTGATTGTATGGATTTGATATACAGAGTGCTCGAAAAAATTAAGAGGAAATGAAAAACGTTTTGTGTTTATTGATGATTTTTAGCGCCTATTCGAACAGCTATGTTAATTTTTTAGTAGGCATTGATCAAATGACAGTTCCATCTACTAACGATATGACATGTGTCATTCGCCTGAAACATGCCCTTGCTTTTTCATCTTTTTTCAATATGAATTAACCTAACCTCTAAAGATTTACTAGAGATTTGAGTTAGACACAGTTGAAAGTATTAAACTCTTTTTTTATTTATTTATTTTTCAATTACAACTTGTGATCTAGTTATACATCTTGTCCGCAACACAGAATATATCATGTCTATTAGTAATTTCAATACAGGTTATGATATGGACACATTTACATAATTATAACATAATCATTATTTTCATCTCCATAAGTACATCGAAAAAAATCTCTATCAAGGCGAGCGTAGCCTTTTTAGTTGCAATAACTTGTGCCATATCAAGGCTATAGTAGACCCCATCGCCATTAAACTGAGTATCAAAGTGTACTTAAAATGCTAATACCGGCGCTTCTGAGAGAGTCAATTAGAAAGGATTACATTCATGAGTATTTATCTGGGATCATCGAGAAAATTTGCTTCACCTGAACGGCCAAGACTTCACTATTCTTCCTAGAAATTCTCGATTTTTCGTTTTTGATTTTTTTTGATGAACTATTCATACTGGAAATTTTCAACCAGAACTTAATTTAGGCAGTTTTTCAAGGAGAAGTCAAATATGGCACCTCCTTTTCAGATAACCTCAAAATGGCGGAGAAACAGCTGTCAACTTCATTATTCCTCAGGAGCGCCATTTTGAATTTCAACATATCTAGATAACCTTCTTCATTGTATCACAGAAGGTGGTTAAATAATACGCTTTGGTCAAAAATCCAATTTTCCATTTTTCGCAAGGAGTGCTTTGGAAAAAGAAAATGTTTTGATAGTTTTAGTCTGTCTAGTTGACGTTGGCAGATGAAGTGATATTTCAATGTTGGATTCTAAGACTAACTCAATTGGATTTTTGAATTTCCTCTTATAGCAAAAAGCTGAGTCAGAATATTAAAAATGTTCAATTCTTCTCAATCGATAAAAATAATTGCTGAATACAGAGAGAGACATCTCAGAAAGAATTGAAAACATGTATATGAACACTTGGTATAAAAATTCATGGGCATACACTTTAGATTAAACTGGTTTAATAACGATTTATAAATGCAGAAGTACGTCCATACTTTTTCCTTTTCAGTTCTTCTTCCTCAGCCACCGGATTTGATCCACTTTCTTCTTCTTTTTTTACCGAATACCGCATCGGGGAGTCTTGAATTTTGATTCGTTTTTTATCGTCTTCATTAACGTGTATCCCGTTATGTTGCTTTTTTTTATTCGTTTCGTTGTGTCGTTAATTGCTCAAGTTTACTTCAGAAATGCAACACTACCACCTGTTCCGATTGTATCAATCAAATTACTGGTATCCAAAATGGAGCAACCACTTTTTTTGGGTGGGGAATGAATGGGTGTTCTTCGACTTCCGATCCGTATCAATGGAGAAGAAGAGAAAAAAGCTGATGATGGATTTATGCTGGTTACGTTCGGTAGCGACCAGATATCAAACGAAAAAAGGGCATAGTTTGGCGGGAAAACTATACCAGGTGATTCAAATTCGGCAATTTGGAGAAACAAAAATTACTAAACTGATCATCATGAAACTTTGTACGCATATTTTCTGGGGTATAGAATTATTTCTGATTCAAATTATTGTATACGAAGGAATCTCGAAATGTTGCAACTTCAACGCCATCTAGCATTTCAATTACGACGTTCACTGAACTGGTCATGACCTTGAAGATATATTAATCTATTTTTTTTGCAAACTACACTATTCTACCTGAAATATTTGCGGGTACACGCCACTGGTATATCTTCTACATTGGGAAATCACTTGCAGTATAAATCTTAATCGCCTTCCAAAAGATCTCCAGGGATTTGCTCTTGAGTAGATCTTGATTGAAACGGCTGACGTTATATGCGGGTGTAGTGTTCTAATACCGTCTACGACTAATCTTTGTGATGAACACAGTGGCGTACTCTACGATGTCTTTTTCAAAAAATATCTTGACAATGAATTGCTACTATTATTAATGCAACAAGAAACATCAAGTCTATGTCAAATTTCAATGATAGTCGACTATTTGTTATAAAGGGTGAGGTTAAAATGTGAATAGTGCGTGTGACTACAAAAACTCGAATATCTCGAAAACGGTTCCATTTTTTTAACAAACTAAATACGAGGAAATAGGTTGTCCCAAAAGAATCACAAGCCACCCTTTAAAAATACCCTGAGAGTGTATTTGAAAAATGTATTTATTTGTAAAATATTTTCCATTCTAGAATTTGTTATTCTTCATATTTTCGTCTGGTTTAGTCAAAAAAACGCTACAAAATGCATGAAATTCTTATCCTACGTCTGGATTTTTCTGGATCTGTATAAATACTTGTTATTATTGGAAATTCGCCCTATATAGTGCTTGTATACAGTGTGGAACAGCCAAATGTAATAAATTCGATAACGAATAAATGAGAGCGTGTTGGAAAAAACACGTCGATTTGTATTTTTAGATGCGCATTTTTTTCAGAAAAAAATAATTATATAGGGTGTGTCATGTGACAGTGGCCGATACCAACTTTCCTATTTTGAATACAACCCCCTGTATATCATCAGTTTTTTGGATTCTTCAGAAAATTCTAGACATGATTCATGAACAATGTCCCATACCTATCTTCAACTGTTTCGGAAATATTGAGTGTTTTCAGATGTACTACAAAAATTAACATTGAGAATAGAAAATTATTTTATTTCACAAATAATGTAAAAAAAACATTCTGAACATCTCTTACATTGAAATTAATGTTTTTTGTTGTTTTGCATTATTTGTGAAATGAAATAATTTTCTATTCTTAATTCTTTTATTTTTTTTTGTAATACATCTGATAACACTCAATATTTCCGAAACAGTTGAAGATAGGTATGGGACATTGTAGATAAATTATCTCTAGAATTTCCTGAAGAATCCAAAAAACCAATAATATACAGGG
The DNA here is from genome assembly GCA_037013635.1 of Plagiodera versicolora. NCBI lineage: Eukaryota > Metazoa > Arthropoda > Insecta > Coleoptera > Chrysomelidae > Plagiodera > Plagiodera versicolora. The sequence goes on from CM072988.1 coordinate 2,185,492, forward strand.
GGTTGTATTTAAAATAGGAAAGTTGGTATCGGCCACCGTCACATGACACACCCTATATAATTATTTCATTTTGAAAAAAATGCGCATCTAAAAATACAAATTGACGTGTCCGAGCGTTTTTCCCAACACGCTCTCATTTATTCGTTATCGAATTTATTTCATTTGCCTGTTCCACACTGTAGAAAAATTCATAGCCGATATTACTCAAGAATGCGGTTCACAATCAAACCTAAGTATCATCTCATCAACCTCTCTATACTGATTAGACCTCGATATAGGTGGCAATTTCATTAATATACACGTTTAATGATGTCGAAGACTCCAATCAGTACTATTATTAGGCATTTTCCATTCTCATTCGAGAAGTTGATTAGACCGTTCTAACTTACTAGTCACGACCTCAATCAACCATATTTCCTTCTCTGCGAATGATTATATGTTTCAGAAAAATTAAGATATTATTCTTGATGGTATCTTTGAGTTTGAGCTGATTGAGAAACAATCATAAATAATAATTAGCAGCTGTGAGCTTGCAGAATGAGTTTGGGTTATCACATGGAGATAATTTTTTCTATTCCATAGAAAAATAAATAGAAAAAAAAATGTAGATTAGTTATTGAGGACTAAAAATACGAATGTCGCTGGAAGAAATTGATTTTGGTGAAAATAAATCCAAACGAAATAGACTCAGTTGAAATCGAATCAACTGAAATTGGACAGACTATACCCACTTGTAAGAATCATTCTTTTTCTTCACAGCAGGGCTACTCAAAAGTAATTTGGTATACGATCATCTCATGAGAAATCATTAGCAATGATAGAAGTGATCAATCTATGTTCTTGTCGATAGAAACCGATCAGAGAAATCAATATGAAGGTATTATTAATAAGTCTAACATGATACTTGGACTCATTAATTCATAAGATAATGTTTCAGACTTGGTTGAGTTAACGTCAAAAATAAATCATTCCACAAGGATATATTTTATTCTTTTTATTGTTATTTTGTGAGGTTACAATTATTATAGATTTTGGTACGTAATAGTGGGTAGTCCATCAGTTGGTGGCCATTTTTATTGCATGTTCCAATATAAATCATCTCCAATGATAGCTTTTATTAGTTTCGTAGAAATGCCATATTTGTAAGTGGACCAAAATTGATATACAGGGTGTTCCTTAAAGACAAGCTAATATTTGAAGGGGTGATTCTTTTCATATAACATAGAACAACAAAATTAATGGATGCATCCAGAATCGAATAGTTAATTCAGTTAATGTCATCCTATGTTGAGAATCATCCAGCCAAATATTTAAATTGAACCTCACACTCGATCCTATCGAAACAATGATTATTTTGAAGGGTAGACCACCCTTTTAGAACCTTACCACACGTCAGGTGGTTGATTTTGTCACAGAAAACCACGTCTTTTTCCAGTTGAAAGAGACACAAAGCGAAGATATTGGTTTTCATCGATGACATCCGATATCGAGGCTAAAAAAATCAAGACTAAACACCCGTTTAGCATCAGGTTACTATAATGGTGTTGGCACACCTGTTTCTTCTTTCCTGTTTGCCTGATTGGATGTTATCTTCAAAAATTCGCAAAATTGCTCACTGCTACAGAATGATTTCCAAGAGCTTGTTGAAAAACTTCTAATTTTGGAAGTGTCTCTTAATCTCTCTTGAAATTATGCTAGGTTTTCTCTCAAAGTGAATTTCATATTCCTGTGATGTTCTTTGCGATCACATAATTCCATTTTTATTCGAACTGAAAACTCACTCGTGTTAGAAGCAATATCGAAATCATATAAAACTTTATTGAATCAGTGAAATATGAAGGAAAGTCGTTTTAGACTTCACCCGTCGGTACTGCAAATGTATCCGAGAATTGAATCAGCCGAAGCGATGAAAAAAGTTGCCGAAATTCACAGTGCCTTTTGACAATTTGCCTTTGAGAGCTGGCGAAGTTGCGTATACTGTATCGAAAATTTTTTATCTTGGGTATTGTGTCCATACCGAAGATATATTGTTAACGATACTGTATAAGGACTACTGTATTGAATCTAGACTGAATTATTCATAACGAAACCAAGTCCGATTGATATCTTGCTGTAATTATACGTAGGAGTGGACATAGAACACGCATTTTTAATTCCAATTTACATAAAATGATATGTATCGTTATACGTCATTCTTGCCATTGCGTGATGTAAAGTAAAGATTACCGCTCGAGTAGTTTCATAAACTGACCAATCTGATGAATTAAAATTTCGATCTCGAACCGAACCCAATATTCTCCGAACACACCCTGATTATATCGATATGATCAATTAAAATTTTAATTAGGTTTTTAATCAATGTCTCAGCAGCTACTTTCTATTTGGATCACCGTCGTAGTCCATTAGGAATTTATACAAATCATTTAGCTGTTAGATACTCTAATAACGCAGTTAGAAATTTATTGGATTGGATGCCATACAAGGCGATACGACATGTGAGCAATATCAAATGTCCTTATCACGATTTGATGCATATTCGTCGAAAAATCCAGTCTGATACCAATTTCGCTTGGTCATCTTGTAGTTTTGGGTTTATAAAGACACATTCACGAAATTGAAAGATCTCATTATTCATTTTCCATCAAAAGCTGTCGATAGATTAGAGACAGTTGACAGATGACAGAATAAAATATGTCATTCATGAAGTGTCTTATGAAATATGTCAAATTATTCGTGACACTTGACAATTCCGATGTCAAAACGCGTATAAGTTTAGATGGAAAGCAATCAACAATCTCTCCTCATCTGAAATGACGATAATTATTCAGTTCATGTAGGTGAACACTGTATATTTATCGAACTATGTTGCATAGTAGTAAAATGGTTATGAAAAGGGACCCTGCCAGCCGAATAAATTATGGAATCACAACGGGGGCACCAATTATCCGATTATTGCGTATCCATGGTAGTGATTTATAACCACCAACTGTGTACCATGGGCGACTTGGGGCATATCTGCCATGGTTAATAATTATTGAAACTCAGAACTCGTTATCTTCGCTCAGAGGCAAGGTTGGTACTCATGCATACACTGTCAGTTCCAAAAAATGAATTATAATACATTATAATTATAAGACGGAACTGTTATTTTGGCACAAAATTATTCAATGCACTTCCACACAGAATAAAAAATCTCAATGTCAACTGTTTTTTTCAGAAAAAGAAGTAAGAATTGAATGAAGTTTTTAGATTACTAATAGAGGGCGCCACATACAGGATTCCTCCACGTTCAAATCAACCCTAACTTTTTTTGCCTTACACTGTATGTCATTTTTGACTAGAAAAGGCGATTCCTCTATATTTTTCCTTCAAAAAGGTATACTTTGTCAATTATTCAGTTTTAATAATTACAGCAAAAGACTGATTAATTAACAAAAAAAAAACATCAAGTATGCAGAAGATGTTCTTTGTCCAAAGTTATTGAAAAAACAAATAAAAAAATAAACTTCAACCCCGTGTATTTCTTGAAACAAGCAGTTTCGGACATATATTCATAGGAACTTTATTAAATATTTTATGGCCCTTCATGGCGTGGCACTATGCATGATATTTTTTTCTTGACACCCTGTATAATAAGCACCAATAAGTCAATTTCAATCGAATGAAATTTTAATTACATAGTGAGTTTTATTCACTTTTCAATCAGGAATTTGAACACTGTCTGGTGATGATATTGTTCTCCTGGATATAAAATAGTGTTGGGAAAATGTGCCTGAAATGAGAGAAAAATTATAGTATAGAAAACAAAGATTCTATCAATTGTCAACAAGAAACTGATAGAAATGAAAAACATTTTGAAAAACACTTCTCAATAGATTAAAATCAACACGATATTTATTCCAAACCACTCAGGCAATCTGAAGATTTGAGAAAAATGACCAAAACCTGATGATACTCACATGATTAACAGAATCAGGATATTTCTGCGTTTCCAAACAGAAACCACCATGTTTCTTAATAAATCCATCCTTTCCCTTCAAAGTATCTCCTTCAGGAAGGAAATTGCTAGTGTAAAACTGCACCCCAGGTTGGTTGCTGTAAACTTCCATCACTCTGCCACTGTCAGGGTGGGAAACTCTGGCCACGAAGACGTTCCCTTGCTCAGAACCTCTGGTGATGCAAAAGTTGTGATCGAAACCAGGAGAATTGGGTACCTTGTTGATGACTTCTCCCAAAATTTTCGGTACCCGAAGGTCAAAAACGGTGCCACCAACATTTGGGAGGGTACCTAGAAGAGAATTGGTTCGATCACGATCTAGTTTTACTAATTTTATGAGGAGTAGTGTTTGAGGAAATGTTGGTCATCAAATTGACGAGGAAATATTGAAATTTATTGTCTTATATGTACTTCCAATAGCTGGAATTGAATCATTGTTAGTGTGATACAAGCTCAAATGGAGTTTCAACTTGGACTTGCTTTTTCAAGGGGGTATTCTGGTCTAGAAATAAAAAAAAATCGACTTCTTTTCAATATTTTAAAAGTTTTACTATTTGGGAATATGTCTACGAGAGGATTTTTCAAAATTCAAATTATTTTCGGAGACATAGGTATTTTGCTCAGCTGGCAACCAAATCGGTTGGGGCGCAACTGATTGAATAAAATTTTTACTTCAAACTTTGAACGCGTTTTTCTCAGAACTGTCATTTTTTAATACAATACCCACGATTCTCAAGTTCTACCGAACCGATTCACTTGAACAATTAATTAAAAAAATTGATAGATACCAAAAATATTGATTGCTTTTTACAGTACTTCAAAAACGATCTGGAATTCATGTCTCTAGACCAGAATACCCCCTTGAGAAAGAATAAAATGTCAATTGGAATGAAATCAAGGTGTATTTTACCTGTTGGAATGCCCCCACTTCGCACCTCCGTTATCCTATCAGCATTCAAACAAACCACATGTTTGTACAATTCCGTTGCACCTTTTCCATTCCCAGCCAGATTAAAGTAAGAATGGTTAGTCAGGTTAACCGGACACGGCTTCGTTGTTGTAGCCTTATAATCAATAACCAGCTCATTGTCTTCAGTCAGTCTGAAACTAACATTGACCAAAACATTCCCTGGATAGCCTTCCTCCATATCCGCAGCATCGTAACTCAAGACAACAGTCGTGTCCTGGACACAGGCCTCCCAAATAACCTTGTCGAAGCCTATGTTACCACCATGGAGGTGATTTGGCCCGTTATTGGTGGCTAGGTGGTATTCCACCCCTTCCACTGTCATTTTACCCTCAGCGATCCTATTGGCTACTCGACCAACTGTGGCACCGAAGAATCTATTGTCTGGCCCCAAGTACCCTTCCAACTCTTTGAAGCCAATGGTGACATCTTCGATTTTACCTCTGGTATCAGGGACTTTCAAGGCTGTTATGTAGCCTCCATAGGTTATCACTTGGACGGTTACTTGGTTGCTGTTGGTCCATGTGAATCTTCTGATGTCTTTCAGCTGACCTTTCGCATCTTTCATTTGCCCGAAGACGTCTTCTGTTAGTTTCACTGAGCTCGGCATGGTTGGGTTGTGAGTGTTGAATTCACTTGTAGCAAGTGAATTGTTGTTTAAATGTTCGGTTTTATCTGGATGGTTGTTTACTTTTTACTTGAGATAAGGCGACTATACAATCGGGCATAAACTTGAGATTAGGTTACTTAATTGGAAAACAGTGCTTATAAAATAGTCTCCTGGATAAAACATTCCGATGATAAGAATATGGTAATCTTGTCAAAGTATTGCTGTTCTAAAAATCGATTATGATTCAGAAGAAAAGTCACAATTAAGTGATGAGTGTTGGAATGGAAACATAATTAGTGCACAAAAATTTAATGGATTTTAATCGTTTAGAATTTTATTTTAATCTTGAATTTTTCTCTGGTTGAATGAAATCTCAATCCAGGTCCAGTGAGAAATTATTTGTACCTATTTTTCAGATTTCATATCTTCGAAAATGAAGATATACAGAGATACATCAGATATTCAGAAATTGGTTCGAAAAGGAATAATATTTTTCTCAATCCAATGAATAATTTATAATCTTGCAACATCACACCCGTTATCTATGTGACGTAATGATGTAGCTGAAATAAATATACTCCGTCATAATTGTTGGTCTTTTGGTTTCTGAATGCCATAATGGAGGATGACAGTTATTCGAATTATAGTAAATTTCACGATATAAGTTTAGTTTAGTTTATTTGTCCCATCAGATTTCTAGTTGTGAAGAAACATGATCTGAAATGAAACAATTGCTATAGACTTCACATCTTTATTTGACAGTTCTCTTGGATGAAATCGGTTCACATAATATCATTGAATGATTCATTCATTGACGAAGAACTTATAGATAACTTTGTGATGATATTCTTCCCCAGGATATAGAACTGCTTTAGGAAATCCTCTCTGAAATATAATAGATGTGAATTTTAGGTTAGGTTTCACATTGAGTAACTTCATAGATGAACAAATCTAAATCAATATTGTGTTCAAATCCTAGTGTTTGGTTATCTCAATATCAACAGTGTAAAATAAAAATTATCTAGCTAACCACAGAACTTCTAATTGGTTGAGACATAGCTGAGAACATTTAGGTATCAATAATTATGGCAACACTTCACAGTGAATTCACAGCGATGCCAAATTTATTCAGATGGTTAATTCTAGTCGAAACTTTCACAAATATTGAAAAAAATATTCAACGGTCACTCACAATCAATAGTTATTCAATTTTTATAATTATATGTTATAAACTGAGAACATTTTTCAAAACAATTCTAATGAAAAACTAGACCTGACTTTTTCATAATGATAATGTGAAAATAATAATATTTATTGCCAATAGTTCACTAATCAATCAATCACCAATGTCTCATGTCCAGCTAAATATATATTAGTTACATATTTTTTGTGTAACAAAAGTTTCAAAAAATTTATCTCCCATTCTCCATAATACAATTCTTGAATATGTTCTTGAATACTTTTTTATTTTTGGTATTTTTTATTTCAGTAGGCAGCATTTGATAAAGTCTTGGTCCTAAATGAGAGACATTTCTTTGTTTGATAGCTTTTTCACAACGTGGTGTTTTCAAAAAGTTTTTTTTTATTTCTTGTATTGTAGAAGTGAGTGACTTCCTCCATGTTAATATTACCCTTTTTAATTTTTTTTTTGGAGTATCATTGAAAAATAAGACAGGCAGATTCTATCTATCTATCTTGCTCAGAAAAATATACTATATATAATTTTTTGTCTACAATTTTTCAATTTCCATTTCCCACTCACATGATTGACTGCATCCGGCCAATTCTGCGTCTCAAAACAAAACGCCCCGTGCTTATAATACGCCCCATCTTTCCCAACCAAACTCTCCAACTTTGCCGGATCCCCCTTGTACTTCTTGGGATCTTCCGGGATGCTATTCGAGCAGTAAAATTGAACACCGGGTTGATTGCTGTAGACCTCTAGACCTCGGCCGCTCGGTGGATGAAAAGCGCTCGCGACGAAGGTCATTTCTTGTTCGGAGGCTCTGTTGATGCAGAAATTGTGGTCGTAGCCCTCCCAGCCGGGGATGTTGTGGATGACGTCGCCGAGTATTTTCGGTACGCGCAAGTCGAAAATTGTGTTGCGGACCGAAAGGAGTTTACCTGGACGTGAGGAAGAAGAGTTCATGTTTAATTCACGCTAAGATGTTTATAAAGGGTTGCTGATGTGTGTGGAAACGGTCAATTATTTTTTCAAGTGATGTAGATAGCGAAAAATTAAAAAAAAAAACAAAAGTTCCAGACGAATGAGCGTATTTCCACATTATTGTTGGTATCTCAGTAAATATTCATTTTAGCAATATAGTATGCTCATACAAATTGATAGGATATGAAATTCTGCGTCGGTTAGTATAAAAATTGCATGTTCATTCCATTTGAAATAAGCAAGTTATTGGGAACGGAAATTTCCGAAATGTAAATTGAAATATCGAACACCCTGTTGAATATTTTGTAAAACTGTTAGAGGTACCTGATAGGATACTCTTTCATTGATGTATATACAAAAATTGAACTCTCTATCATGAAAATTGTAGATAATACAGACATTTTAGTTAGTGAGTCCATCTGTCAAAATTTTTCGAAAAAATGGAATATCTCAAAAACAAATTATGATAGAGGAGCGATTCAGAATGCAAACGATCCAGAATCATACGTAGAATTCGAAAATGAAAAATTAAACAGGGTGTTTCATTTGAAAAAACAAGGTTGATATCACTTCCGGTTGAACCAGAAGTAGCAGGATATTAAAAATAGATCACAGTGAGTTGTAGCTGGCACCTAAATTTCAAGTTGTTATCTCTGTTAGTTCTCCATAAACCCCTAATGAATTGGTCAGGTGAATCACCCTGTATATATAAATTTGCTTTTTCTTAAATAAAACCCCCTACATATTATTCCATAAAAACATTCTGAACAAAATTGTTATAGCACTATATTATTCAAAAATATTTGAGTAATCGAATTTTTAAAATGATTTTTACTGCAATAAAATTTATTGAAGGAAAGGCACAAAATTGCGATTCATTTGTAACTTTTTTACCGAAAATAAAAAACGTATAATTGTTCAGGGCTGCATAAAATAATATAATATATTTTTTGGGGAAAAGGTCCAGGATTTATTTATATTTTCAAAAAGAAATTATCAACTTACCTGTAGGTATAGAATTTTTATCGACATCAGTAATTTGATCCGCATTGATATGAACGACGTGCTTATACAACTGCTCAGCCCCCTTATTATGCCCCGCCAAATTGAAATAGGAATGATTAGTCAAATTAACGAAAGTAGGCTTCGTAGAAACAGCCTTAAAATCCACCAAAAACTCGTTGTTATTGGTCAACTCGAACGTCACGTTAACCACGACGTCTCCTGGATAGCCTTCCTCCATATCCAAGCTCAAATAGCTCAGAGTCAACTTGGCGTCTTTGACGTGGCTGTTCCAGTTGACTTTGTCGAAGCCTTTGAAGCCTCCGTGGAGCTGGTGCTGCCCCAGGTTGGCGGTTACGTTGTAGGTGATGTCGTCGATTGTTATTCTGGCATAGCCCACGCGATTGGCTACGCGGCCTACTGTGGCTCCGAAATAAGGATTCAAACGGTTCTGGTATCCTTAGGGAGAATAAATTTAACAATTATCAACTGTGTGATTTATGAAGTATCAAAAATCCTGCCAGTTGCATTCATGAAATATTTTATTTATTAATTTATTAACAGCTTTGCCTATTTTTTACAATAAATTTAAGTCACACATATGTATCAGTACAAGTAATCATATATCAGCTACAATAAGAAAAAGCGACAGAAAAAGAAGAAGAAAATATAATAATTACAATGTCTTCACAATCTTTTTAAATGATTCCAACGATGAACCAAAAAGTTCTAAATCTACATTATATCTATTTGCAAGTTTTAACATTCTACCTATAGACTCGTTTTGGCCATAGTTGGTACGATGAAAAGGGACTTTTCATTTCTTTTTGAATTTAAGTTATAGGTTCAACAATTCCTGAAAATATTTCAAAAATAATGTTTTCATGGTATCAGTTATAGATTTATTCTCTATATTATTTTTAATTTTTAGTCTAAGTTTAAAATACTTGTATATTCATAATTTAAATATTTTTTGTTGCAAAGGGGCTCTCCCGTGTAATAAATAAATAGAAATAAATAAATGAATTATTCATACAGATTTTTGAAAAAATAGTGATATTGAACTACTATGTTCGAGACATTTTGGTAAAGAGAATTGAAAACACTATCTGAAAATGTTTAAATTCAAGATGGCGTTCACAAGAAAAACAAAATTGAAGGTGAATCAAGGCAATGTCATATTCAGAAACTTCATGAAAAACTACCTGAATAAAGTTTCGGTACGAATAAAAAAAAAAAATAAAAAAAATATATTTGTCGTGATATTTTCTAAATTTTTAGAGGTATCCTCAATTCCATTAAAAATTATCATTACAGCTTGGAAATGAGCAATTTAACCAATTTTGTATCCCTTTATATAAGAGAGACCCCCATAGTGACATTCATAAAAGGGACAGCCTGTATATCGATAACTTCATTGAAATTTAAATTGATTCAAATGTATCGAACTTTATGATTAGTATGCCGTCGAAGTTCTATAAATAACTTTCAACTTGATTGGTTATCAATGTCATGTTGGGTTGGGTCAAGATATGATAGGTCGAACACATTCCATTTTTTATATAATCTGATATGAGTGGGATTTCACGTCGCATTTGAATATCATTTTATATGTTTGAACTCTTACTCATTTTGGCAATTATTAATTTAAATTTTTTGTTGCATTTCCATCTTTGAGTTTGAAATTTATATGTGAGTATAATGGGTTTCATAATCCATTTCAATTCATGTATAAAAAATGTTGTTGTAATTAAACACATAGAAACAATTTCTCTTGAAATCTCCAAACATCTTCAATGATTGAATTTCTATCAAAAAACAATTGATATTTCAAGCAATTCTTTTTGTTTCTGAACTGGATCATTTATCGACATTTTTATCTTTTTAGGTCCTGGTCGATTTTGTATTTTTCTTTTTGATTACAAGACATAATATAATCACAACATTGGTTGGATTGGCAATATAACAATGTTTTCTTTGCTGATAATAATGGTGAAAACAAATAATCAATTCGACATGATGAGCAACGTGTATTCGTGCTCTCACGACTATTTTCTGTGAAGTATTTTTTATATAACATACCCCAGACAGATGTGCAATTAAATCCCAGTTTTCACTAGTTTCTCTTGAATTCCAATAAAAGTATTAGTTCACAATGTTACAACATAAAAGTCATAAAGTCTCTCACCATACATATCATTGAACCCCATCACTACATCATCAGTATTTCCATTCTTCCCTGGCATTTTGATCGAAGTAATCGTCGCTCCATACGAGATAACCTGGACCGAAATCCCATTGAGATTCTTCCAAGTGAACCTCCTCACAGAACTAGTCTCTCCAGTCGTCCTATCAGTAAACAAACCGAAGTGATCTTCCTCCATATCCACCACATCTTCGTGGTAAAACTTCACACAGGTCGACATTTCGATGGTGGCTGCTCGATTGGATTTAATCCACCGAATCAACAGGTCCTCTTTATACTATTAGGAAAACCGCAGTTTCCTTTCCTTGGACGCAGGTTTGTTGTGTTCGTTGTTATTTCCACGTTCGTTTACCTTTGATATGTGATGAAGCTGTACGGGTGTTTGTGTTTACATTCGACGTCTTGTTTACTGTCTATTCAATAGTAGATACGAGCGACAATTGTGACCTTGAAACGCGTCAGAGATTAAATCGTTGAATTTTAATATATATGTTGTGTTGTAGGCGGTATATACCGGTGTGGTGTGGCATTTTCAAAAAATCGATAATGTTGACAATATTCAAGATTTCAAATGCAATACGTGAGGTGAAAACACGAAACATAAATCATTTACCGATGTAGCTCAGAACATAATGAGGCGTCATCTGTCAACAGTCCTACTCTAGAATACAATCTCGACGATTTACATATACCGTTTCTCGTAGATATAGGATAGTAACTGAAAGTTCTAGATCATTTGATGAATAACTATCGAGATATGTTGAAAGGGTATGCCTGATACATTCTCGATGTGTAACAACTCGACTTCTGTCTGATTGATGGCTATGCTGGGAATTTCTTGCGAGATTGATGGACCTACCTGGCTTGGAGTATGATCTTGTGTGGTAAATGGAGCGAGATATGCGCATAAAAGAGTGATTTTATACTCCTGTTTTGTATCAGTTATAATTGAAAAGGTAACGTGAAGAGAACAACGAAATGGAGACGATAACAAAAACGAAATAAACAAAAATGGATGGAGAAATCAACTGTCATATGTCAGATCTATTTTTTTCTTGACTAGCGACTGTTTTCACAGAACAACAACTTTGATGACAACACTGTCGAGTTGATAAAGCTTTCTTCAATCGTAGCTTCATTTTTCTATTTGGTTCTCATAATATATGTAAAATTGTGAATTGTACCCGTCATTCAAATGGGTTCCATTTGAATTGAATTAAACATTCAAATTCAATTAAATAAGCGCAGCCTGATCGGAAACCAGCCATGAAAGTAGTAACCAACTCTAAAACTCTAAAATTCTTTTCACTTCCGAGTACAATCTCTACAGCATGCAGTAATTTCACCGGCTCTTTTTACCTGCCCTTCGTAATAATGGGAAAGTGTAATTAATATTGAAGGTAACCATGGAAACCGCTTACATACTAAATGACCACTTATGTGTCATTAATTTTAAAAACTGAGGCTTATGAATCTTTTCAAATAGGTGCATGCGAAGGTTTACTATATATGACAGATGAAGTACCATTGTTATTTGTATTCTACAATTATTTTGATACCTCAGTGTAACAATAGTTGCTCAAATCACATTTTACTTGAATACCTATATATAATAAGTTATTCCTTACCAATTCATCCTTCTTTCCATAACGAATGATTCTTAGGTCGAAAGTTGAATGATTTAGTCTTCCAAGTCACCTCTCGAGCATAAATAATTTCCCAATGGAATTTCTACGCAAACTGTTTGTATATATATTTACATAAAACAGGAGACTTTTTTTTCATCCCCATTTTTCGGTGTCACGCATCGCCAGAATATTATCTCGCATCTCTCATTCACTCTGACAAGCAAAGCTTACATACGCTTTGTGAATCTAATCTTTTTGTAGCCCAGTTTCCATTTCAGAATAGCTTCAGGAACGTGAGAATATGTCTACGTGAACACCGTCTACATCCTAATATTATCGTTTATGTTTACTTTTCCTCTGCGAATATCAGGAATCAGAAGGTTTCTTCTATATTTTCGCGACTATCTCTGATTCATAAATATACGTGATTCAAATGTTATTTTGAATAAACTAATCGAAATTTATGAATTATTTTACCCAGCGTCGAGCAGTTAGACACTATGACCATGCTGATTAGTGTGTTGCCTACATCACTATATCTGTCATAAAAAATTCCAGGGCAAATACTGCCATTTTAAACCAATTTTGCAATTATATTTAAGTTGTCCTGAGTTACTATATTTTAACACATTTTCTAGTGTATAACTGTATAATGTCAGGTAAGGATAGTTTTTAATGCCGAAATAAATATGTAAGTGAGTAATTAGCAGGAATTGTGTGTATTATCGAATTGAGTTTTTTATGTGCCAAGGCCGCGCGAATAAGTAAGTTTGACGAAATAGATCGTGAATCAAGAAATGCAACCGTATATTTTGGTATTTTGTGGATGCTAAAGTTGTGAATACTTTCAAATCATGATGATCGAGTAATTTGACCTTGACACATTACACATTGCAAAAATACATGAATTGAAGCAAAATGAACGTACTACTGATAGATTGTTACTAATTCAATTCATGTTCTGTTGATAATAAAAATCCAGTTGCTAATCGTTTGTTCATCGTGTATGTATGGATTCATTTGTTACAGATGGTTCTGTCATTTCGATGATGACAACTATGTTAACGTACCACGACTGGTACGTTTTTTGGGTGACTATAATCCGAGAGAAGAATGGTATTTGGGAAAGCCGAGCATCCAAGCACCTCTTGAAATCGTGAAAAAGGAGAAGAAAGTGCCGGTGAGTAATGAATTATCAATCAAATGAAGTGCTTGGCAAAAACAGTGTTAGATTCAGTGTTCTTACTATTTGTGATGCGTGGTATTTTTCCGATGGGAAATATGTAGTGCTGCTTTCTTGTGGAGGTGTCAACTTCAAACGGATAGAGTTATTTCGGATAAGCAGATCATGTCTTTTAATTTATGACAGTGAATACATTTCTATTCAAATCAGTAGACAGATGACACAAATCATCTGTCAACTTCTTATGCGATTTCCTCAAGTAAATGACACATTGGAAGATACATTTAGTTTTGACAAGACAAGATCTAGTTCAACCTAAACAAGCTCATATTGTAATTTATCTTGTTGAAACATGTACGAACCTGTTGACCATTGAAACTATCATATCTCCGATAAAAATTATCTTGAAACTTTTGATATCATCCGAACAGACAAGAAAAATATTGTCATTGTATTTACCTCCATCCTTCGTTATTGATATCGCTATTGACAATACAAACGGTGAGTTGTATCAATATGAATTTCCAACGAATAAACTCTGCGGATCCAGTCAAACGTACGGGAATATTTGAATTGTCCAGCATTATTTCGCGTATCAATGATCTTCACTGGAACGAGAAAATACAGTGAGGACTCTCGAAAATGGAACAAAAGCTTCATTGATGTATAAAGAGGGGCCATAACAAAATACTTCGACAAACAAAATTGATTAAAAGTCAAACATGAAGTTATTTTTTGCATAAACCCTGTTTCGAATGACCACTCTGTATGTAGCTGCTCTCGATAAATGGAGAATAATTATTCACAGAGCTGGAAGAAGTGTGCATACGAAATTCGAACTGGGGAATTGATAAATACATTTCAGTCACGCTTTGATTATCAATTCAGCGAGCGAGTCAGTTGTTGGATTGAAACCACTGAAATTATGTAATGACGTAATATTGAACATCACAGTCGCTCGCAAAAATTACGAAACAATTGGATAGGACTGGTAATTGACAGCTCTCAGTGCTTGTCATTGTTTGACCTCAAATTTTCAATGAGGCTCGTCATTATACTGTTTGTTAGTTGTAAAAATAGGGGATTCAGCTTTAAACGAGTATGTAATGAGTAATGACAGTGACAGGTCAATTAAAAAATATTAGGTGTATAAGAGGCAACTTCTACTTATATAGGTATAATTTTTTTGAACGTTGAAATTGGAGAGTGTAAACACGATACTGCTCATGCTACTGCCACTGCCACTTATTCTGCTCAGCGCTCTCTCGATTGTCAATTTTTCTTATGGAAATTAAAGAATAGGCAACGTCGCTGTGACAATAAAGAAGTATAATTTGATTACAGAAAGTAACATACATTTCTAGCTCTACGACTGAAATTCATAATTATTTTTCTGACCTTGGCGATTTCTAGAAATTTATTCAATTAATGGCGTGCACCAGAATAGAAACCCACATTCTTGCATCATTAGAAAAACTATCTAACCGCTTTTTACATCTCGTGTATAGTGGGTGTTGGCAACTTTTTTTTCAACTCTGAAATTGATATGGAATGATGCAGCGTTTTATTATAGTCTCGCATATAATGATAGCTTATAATTAACATCAGATTAACACGCAAAGATAATTGCACAGGGGATTGCCCACTTCAAGTATCTCAAACGGATTTTTTCATCGCGGGATTGGAAATAACTGTTAAACGCTTATCGTCACAAATCGCATGCTCATTCAGTAGATTCTAACATAAAAAGCCTAAACAGAATCGTGCTCTTCTCTTCCTGAGAATAAGTATATTTGTAGGTACTTTTTTCACGAAATTTCATCTATGTGGGATATTTACAAAACACTCTGTATTAAACTAAACTTGTACTGTACAGTACTGAAAGAAAAATCACATCTTCCACAATACATCCAAACTGAACTGTACTTTACACCACACAAAACAAAGTCCTCAACTGATGAAGGTTCAGAATTAAAACGATAAAACAGTTGAAAATTGTAATGTCCCAGAGTTATATACGTGAATCGTGATCATTTCCGCCTATCCCTAATGTCCTTGATCATTCAAGCAGCCGCTGGTCGCACGCATATCATTATTTCCTCCTAAATCTGTCTGTGTATCGCCGACTGCAAGGAGAAGTCAGGGTCTGATACTGTCTACCAGAAACTAATCTATCTGGATCAACTTTCAACACTGATCTGATACGTTCGATACGTTTTTACTACTAAAATTCACTACACATGCCAAAATATTGTTGATCGACAAGGTCAGTTCTCTTGGCCTACCAGTCTGGTGAAGTCCATCTGTTAGCCCGACCTTCTCTTTCATCAATCTCGGTTCGCTCTTTTATTAAGCCTTTTTAGGTGCTTAATCATCCATATGTCTGCTTCGACGAAAGAAGTTTCAGAGGGCTTTGCGGTGTTGTCAGATAACAAAAATAAATGGAGGTGTATGAAGTTTTTGGTCATATTTATTGTTATTTTCGTGAATTTTGCCAGCTTTCAAAAGCTCTTTCAGTTTAAACCATAACAATCAGTAGTGGTATTGGCAATTTTCCTCCCAAAAGTAAGAGTGCGTTTCACAGAAGGAACGATTTCCTTAAGAAAATTAAGAAGTTCATTTGTGAACCTTCCCAAATATTTTTTTTAATTGTATGTCAGTACTTCTTGAAACCTCTAAACTACAAGCTTGTAGTATCGAATATTCAACAAATCTAGTGAATCTACCATGATAAGTTCCCTTTAAAATATTGGAAATGGTGGAAATGGCAACAGTGGATCTCATTCAAAGTCGCAGCAGTGAAAGCACCACTTCTGTATGTTCTAGCTCGTCAAGTGACATGAACAAATCTTTTTTAGTGTCTCTTACAGTGACCGTTTGAGATTTGTCATTGTCAGTTCGTTAGCCAGAGACGATAGAAATCAGTAATCGGGAGGGGAATCCACTTTTATAGCACTATACGTTGACTTATTCGGATCATTGTACGAGTCTTGACACTAAGGCGCTACTAAGAGTTGAACTGTCATTCCAGATTTGGGATCACTGTCTATTTCATGGTATTTTCGAACGGTTCTTTTGCTATTCGTGTCTTGTCACAAAATACGAGTAAAACTCTCATCAATAAAACGGAGGTTATTTGAGAAAAAAAAATGTATTTCTAGTTCTATATGGTCAAAGTAGTTCAAATGAACTGAAAAGCTGTACTGTAGCGTTCAGAATTCACGCGGAGATGTGACGTCACAACTGCTAAACGCTTCGACGTTTGACCTGTCACTGACATGTATCAGCAGTTCTGATGTCACAAAAATCAAAGTTATTTCAATGTGTTGTCAAATTGAAGGGTCTTGAATATATCACATCAATTTTTCCAGAGGAGTTGATTCAATGTTGACGTAAATTATTTTATTTTTCACTGGAAATATTCAACATTCATACTTTCTCGTAAAGAAGACGAATACACGCACATGGATATCGTGTTATTTATTTTTTTTTGTAAATGCTACTGCTTTCTTTTTTTTTGTTAATCGGCTACTGAACTCGAGTAAGTACAGTGAACGTTCAACATCTTTTAATTCACGATTGGCGCAAGAAATGTTCCTACTAATACTCGTGATTACACGGTATACCTACGATACGGTCCATCATTGTTAATTGCCGTAAAACCTTAGTACGACGGTCCAAGATTATAGGCTGTCTCGGAAGACACGCACCGTAATTCCTTTCGCTTCGCATTAATCAAAACAATCATTATAGTCGGTTTTTTAACAAAATGACTTATTCTATATCTGACAGAAACTAGACAGATCTCACTGAAAACTTAGTAATTATTCATTAAATTCTGAAACAAATGTAAAAACTTATCAAGATGTAAATATCTCAACTCATAATTGATGAATTGAAAGAAAAAACAGTTCTATTTGATAATTCAAAAATATTCAAATATGTTTTTGTATACAGGGTGATTCACCTGACTAATTCATAAGAGGTTAATGGAGAATTAACAGCTAAATGTGATCTATTTCCCCAAAATATTTTCAATACGCTGTTACTTCCGGTTGAACCGTTTTTTCAAATGAAACACCCTGTTTATTTTTACATTTTCGAATTCTGCATAAAATTCTGGATCGTTTGCATTTTGAATCGCTTCTCTATCGTGATTTGTTTTTAAGATATTCCATTTTTTCGGAAAATTTTGACAGATGGACTGACTCACTAAAATGTCCATATTATCTTCAATTTTCATGATAGAGAGTTCAATTTTTGTATACACATCAATGGAAGAGTATTATATCAGGTACTTCTAACAGTTTTACGAAATATTCAACAGGGTGTTCAATATTTCAGTTTACATTTCGGAAATTTCAAATCCCAATAACTTCCTTATTTCAAATGAAATGAACATGCAATTTTCAAGCTACCCGACGCAAAATTTCATTTCCTATGGATTTGTATAAGCATACCACATTGATAAAATGGATATTTACAGAGATATCATTAAAAATGTGGAAATGTGAATAATTCTAAATTTCATATTTGTCGAATAATTTGAACATTGTATACAAGTTCACGATGATATTCTTTTTTTCGAAAACTTGTCATCTAATGGAAGTATCTCTGTAGTTTTTTTTGTGTTAGATCGGTAATCGTGACCAATAATAATGTTTATTATGATTACGAACTCGATTTGTGTTGGAATAATCAAAAGAACGTCCAAAAATTGAATTAACTTTATCATGAAAATAAGAAAAATTGAAATAATACATCGTGTTTGATAAATCGACATTCTAAGAGCAATACTTAGAAGCAGTCCTCAGTTACCAGGGCCGGATTTAAACCTAATGCCGCCCTGAGTACCGGAAAAAATGTCGCCCAATACTGAAATTGTATTCAAATTTATAGTTTATATATTATTATACAATTTTTTTGCATCAAAATAACTAATCTATTGCAAAAACATATTATATATTATGTACTTATATATAAATATATAATGTAACGTTTTTCGTGGGTTCCAGTAGAAAACAGACGGATTCCCAACTGATTAACTATTTATTTTCACGTACAAACACCAACAAACTATTTATTTCAACTATTTATATCAACAACGATGTAACTACGTCGCGTTCAATTCTTCAACTAACTCACGTTGTTTGGAAGCTCGATATTTATATGTTTTACATCTGTTCTGGAATGTTCTAGAACTGTCAGTCTTCTGTCACATCTTTTCATCTCTTTTCATCAGACTGCTCACAGGTTGTTCCATCTTCTTCTATTCTAGAATATTCGAGAGCTTCCAAACATGTGATACAGGGGGATTATTTAAGTTCTCCTGGATTCCATTACAATAAAATGATGTTTTTGTTTTTTTTTTTATAAATTTTGCACTAACGATGACTAATAATTGTAATTTTTTTCAACTTTCGAAATTTTGCCGCCCTGGGCACTAGCCCCGACTGCCCCTAGTAAAAATCCACGGCTGTAACTGTATCTGTAACTGTATCTCAACTTTCAAAAAAAGTTCAACCTGTTGCACGTCATCGAAACATTTCTCACCACCCAATCGAATCGAGCGAGCCGTGCCACAAACACCTGACAATCGCCGAAGCGTGAATCGAAGCATATTCGCTTTTTTCCCCGCGTCCGAGCTCTCATGCCCATTACGTCGGAGGAATGCTTCCTGGCCGGCAGCCCGCACTTTTCTTCGATGGCCGCCGGCGATAAAAGGGCCTTCTCTCCACGCTCGAACGGACGCGCTTCGCGAGCGCACGCGGCCGTTCATCATCGCAGGAGGCCCTGGCGGCATAGAACGCGGAATTAACGGTGAGTCCGGTGTCTTGGAGCGGGGAAAAAGCCGCCGGACGTGGAGTTTGACGCGCGGTCCCGTTTTGTGGGCACGGTGATAAGGTTGGTTGGCGGGCGTGGGCGGTAATGTAGAGTTATGAATACAGGGTGATTCACATAAGAACCGACATAGAGCAGGGGCATGTAGGGGGTCCCAAAATATGGCGATTTAACGTAACTTACCTCTATACCAAGTTGCTTTCCTAAGGAGTTGTAGGCTTTGAAAGTGAAGTTATAAATTATCTGTACTTACTTTAAGTATTTTGTTACGTATCTGAATAATAATTTGCCAGCCAATTCCTACTGATCACATTAAATGACCTACTTTCTTGTTTGACGTTTATTTTCATAGCCAACTTTTGAATTTTCGATGATTTTAAATAACACACCTAGATCGCGCGTTTCAAGTTATTCGAGTTTTTGATGGAAATGATGAGGTTTTTCGAAAAATTACCAGAGTAAGAAAAGTTTTAGAATTGAATCGCTCACAAAACGAAGCAAAGATGCTTGAAATCCATCAAGGGTTAACAAAATTCTGTTGAATATTAATGGTGCGCCACCCGGTATACCCCCTTTACAAATTTCAATTGAACTCTAGTTACTGTCAAGTAACGCCCTGAATACATCCACAAAGTGTACCAAATTTGGTTGCTTCAAGTTCAAGAATATCGAAGATATTGATTTTTTTCAAAATTTATAACTTCACTTCCAAAGCCTATAACTCCTTAGGGAAGCAACTTGGTATAGAGGTAAGTTGCGTCAAATTGCCATATTTTGGGACTCCCTACATGCCCCTGCTCTATGTCGGTTCTTATGTGAATCACCCTGTATGTAAAAAAAGTTCAGAAGGAAAAACGTCAAAAATTCGGTGCTCCCTGGTTGACATGATTCCAACCTTTGTAGTGATTCAAATCAAACAAATGAAGAAAATTCTGGCTCAATAAAGATGTCGCTATCGCTTGGACCTCGGCCAAAAAAATGAAAAAATAATTCCCCAAAATGGCGTCCACTCAAAAAAATACATTTTTTAAATCCTGTTTTTTGATGTTTACGATCTTTTTCGAAATGTTTGGAATGGAAATTTTTCAAAATCCAAAGTCCAGGCGATGAAGAGATGTATAAAGAAGATTCTCACAAAATTTCAAAGGAATCGGTCAGATAGAACTCGAGATAACTCTCAAAAAAAGTAGTTTTGATAAAAACGCGTTTGAAGTTTGATCAATCCACTCACAAAATCTGCTGTATCTCCCAAAATAATTCGAATTCTGAAAAATCCGTTCTGGAGCAAATTTTTGAAAGTCTGCTCTTCGAAAACATGTACAAAAAATATTTTTTCAATTTTCCAAACCCCCTTAAGAAAAATATTGTTAATATAAAAAAGTGTGGGACGCATATTATCATTAATCTTGAAGCCTTTCATTTAGTTAGTGGTAACAAACAAAAAATCACGAATCTACAAATCCGCTAGACTGACCCACATTCATGATTAAACTTCCTTCTCTACAGGGCGTGTCCGTTTTCTCGATAGTGACAGCTGGACAAGGTGATTAAACATATCTCTCGATCTGCTGGCCGGTTGTAAAATAAATAGATTGCAGAGATCGTGACTCGAACACTTAGACCTTTCTAATTTCTGTACCAGAATAGTTGCAGAGATTGCTGCTAACATGCTGGTTGTTTTTCGATCTATTTTGGAGGCATGGGCGTACCACTTTAACCATTCATACGTCTAAATGAACTCAACCGTGAAACCATCACTGGTTTTCTTTTTTCTTTTTTTGATTAAATCAAAATTATTGTGTCTCACATCCGCACTTGTTAGTAAAATTACTATTTCAAATATGGGGTTTTAAATTTTAAATCGCTTTGTTTCTAGTTCATAAATTGGCAACAGCGCCTAGTAAGCTAGAAAAAGAACAACATATATTTGTTCTCTGTTGTCTGTACATTTACAATTTAGTGTCAAAATTTGTCGGTTGTCATAACCCAACTTTTTGTTTATACTTTGTGGCTGGTAAAGAATACTCGATTGAATTGTTTTCAAGTTATTCGATACAATATTATACATCAATATAATAGTCCAACCCAACCAACAACCTTACTTGGAAGCCAAACCACGCCAAACTTAAACATAACCTTAAAACCTGAGTTCCCTCTCTAACTTGGTCGTTGTCGCCTCCTTTGCGATGCATGGAACGTCATGGAATGGAAATAAGCAGAATGGGTTTCTAATCTGATTAAAATCTATCCATCTTTGTTTACCTAATCAACGTAACGAATTTGTTGTGCTTTTTTATCACTGTAATCCGCAGTCGATGTTGCCAAATGTTGAATCAGAAACAAAGCACTTTAAACTTTAAATTCCCATATTTATTTTTGTTTTTCAAGCACTTGAAATATTTTTTTTTAGTAAAAAGTTTGAAATGATAAATTTGAAATGCGACGTTTTAAATATATATCATGAAAAATACTTCATTATCGTCTGAAGGAGAATTCCCCATTCCTCGTCTCCGCCGCTGGAGCCTCTCGAAGTAATCAGGACGAGACGGACGTGCAGTTCGCGTGTTTCTAAGACGGGCGTGGTGCTCTTAGAACGCGCCGTTCTCGTGAGGCGCTACCGAGGGCCAACGGGGTCACTTCTCGTACCCACTCGGTGCTCGGACTTCCCTCGTTTCGGATTTATGGTGACCCCAGCGCATAAAGTGCTAGCAGCCGGTGGACCGTTTCGAAATGGGCGACGTTTTGAACGGTTACGGTTATGTAGCATAGACTATTTCAGGTCACCTGACTCTGACATTTCCGCCATATTGCCTGTGGGGCATACAAAGAACCGACCTCCATTTATTTAACAGTGGTGGTTCTGACCTGTCGTGCCAAATTTGGTGATTACAAAGTTTTTTCTAGTGTTTCCCGAGTGATTTTATTGAAAATGAATCGTAGTGATTATTATCTTTCGCTTGAGAAAGACATTAAAGTGCGATATGAACAGAAGTTGAGTTCTATAAACAATATAGACCCCTACGCTTTAGGGCCAGGAGAAATTACCGAAGACTTGAGTTGTCTGCTCAGTGTAGGCCAAATAGACTCATCTAATTACCAGTCATAGTTTTTATAGCGGGGAGCAGATGAAGGCTTACAAGTCTTTGCGAGCCTATAAGTATTATGAGGCTGGATTTGTTTTGGAAGTTTTGGCAAAGAAAATTGATCCACATTTTGTTGTTGTTGCCAAGGTAGATTATATACCTGAATATTATCTAAAGCTTGTTTGATAGATGGAAGTTATAGTACTATTCACAAGTTTTGTTACTTTCCCTTGTTTCCTGAAAACAAGAAGAGATAAAACAAAAATGTGCAATATACTTCTGAGACTATTTAAATTATTCCATCCTGACTTTTAATACTTTGGTATCCCATGTTCACTGAGGGTACCCAATCAGGATTGTTTTTATCCTCTGAGCTCAGCTGGCTCCACTAAAATTAAAATATTTATAAAAAAACGAATTACCAACAGAAAAAAATACTCTTATTAGTTCACCTATTTCAAAAAGACAACTTACATACTTGTTACAAAGTGTTTTTCACATATTCTTGCATTCCATGGAGAGTTACATACATACAAGTCAAGCTAATATAAAACATGTAGAAGTGAAATAAATCGTTAGATTGAGGAATACATCAGATCTGGCAACTAGATATTATTGTATTTTTTAGTATTTTTGTGGTGAAAAATACGTTGTTCCTGTGAATACCAAAAAGGATCAATACTAAATCGTACTCTCTTCTTCCAGCTTCTCTCAACTTCGTTCTTGATCATAACATTCCTAGGAATGTTCAATATGAAGTTTCGACCCTTCAGGTTTCATCAGTTGCACTAAGTCGGTAGACAATTACGTAGGATAACATCGATATTTTTCTTTTCCGGATGAGATGGTTCAGTTGACAAAAAGTTACTATTTTTCAGTGACGGAAAGAGATTGATGCGCATATTCATAGATTTTTTTCAGGTGTGTCGACGGATGCCGAGCGTGTTCCTTCTAATTCAGGATCGTCACTGATGTGGAACAAACGATTCGCAACGCCGTATTGCTTTAATCGAAATCAGTGAGGCGGAAATCTGAGCTGCATAGGATTTTCAGTTCTGAAAGGCGGTTGTAACAATTTTTCTACAAAAAAAATCCCAATCGCTATTCACGAGGCTTGTTTCCATCGGGTATTATAAGTGATGCAAATTTGAACATAACCTTACATATTCCATTTTTCATGACTAATTTTTTCGCCAAATTTGCACCGGACGACAAAAATTAGAATTTCTTTCATTTCTTCTTCTTAAGACTCTGAATCAGACTCAATTCTAAAAATTATTGTTAAAATCACTCTGTATTGTATTTTGTTTTGATAATTCGTGAAATTGAACTTGAGCCAAAAATATGTATAACTCAAATATTTTCAATGACTTTCACAACATTATATTCACGACATAAAAAATTGTGAAAATGTCATCGATATACAGTAGGAATTATGAAATAACCTGACTTGAAAATTTAGTATATATATTGAATGATATAATCTAACGCCAAAGTCTTCCTGGTTATAATTGGTTAAATGCTAGAAGATCAAAGTAGTGTTTCATCAAAAATATCAATAAATGACAATTAGTGCAGGAAAAGTACGTCCTGTTGCTCTCTAATGATAAAAACACAGTTTATAGCATTATTTTATGTGCTTTCATTATAATCAGCCGGTTTTCTAACTGATTGATCGCATTCCATGAGCGCCGATTAAAATAGTCCGCAAGTGAAAATCACCATGTTCCTATTGAGGTGTAGTGGCTATGACGTCACACTCCATCCCACCAATAATGGCAACCACAATCAATAATGACTAGTTTCTCACATTCTATATAACTTCAGGCTCGAAAATAGATTCATTGCCTACCTATGTTGACGCCTATGGATGCTCAGAGAGTAATATAAAATACTTGGTATGCAGTAATGCGATCAGTATTCTGTTTCTGGTCGTAATTATCAATATTATAGTGCTAAAACCCAATAATTAAACAGTTTGACATTGAAATATAGGGTAATGATATTGTTAGTTCGGAAAAGCATTATGATGTTGTTTCATCCCAACATTTTCAACATTAGATTTTCATTCAACTGGTGCCTACATGAAATTAAAAACTGTTCAAGAATCATCGAAATATCTTCCTTTTATTCGTTAAGCGATCGATAATAACTCTAGCATAAAATCAACAACTAACATTTAATATTCAGTTGGGAAGTACATAAAATATTTTGACATCGACGATTTTTTTTATCTCTCTACAGTAATTTCCAAACAATTAGTGATTTGTTGATATACTTAGCGTAAATAAAAAAACACACACATATATATTTCCTTTGATACTGGCATGAGCATGAGCAGTATCGTGTTTACACTCTCGGGCGAGTGTCAACTTTGCATAAGAAATGTTCTCGCTCACATACCTCGATACTATTCATTATAAAATAACGATTTCTCTTATATTCAATGATAATTATTGCAAGTATATCGGAATAATCAAATCACTCGCTGGACCACCAACGAAGTCTACAATCTAGTTGAACCGCTATCAAGTCGGAAATCAGTTGATAGTCTAGGAAAGTTAAGTTGAGATATCGGATTAATAAATCAACTCTGCTGACTACTCTGCAGTTTGCAGTAAATAATTATACAGTGACATGTGAAAGAGCAGTTGAAAGTCCACCTGCGTTTCATAAAAGAATTTGTTTCAGCGTATAAAGTGCCATTATTAATGGACGTCAGCGTTCAACTGCGCAAGCATGCTTATAAGGAAACGGAGAATTAGTTTCGTGAAATCTTGAGTCGAACGGAAATATGAATTATACGTGCCCCCTGTAGATGTGTAGTAAGAAATGTTCTCTAAAGTATGAGTAATAAATTCTGAGTGTGTCCTCAATTTTTTTTGCAACAACTTGAGAAATATGTGATTCAATAATTTTTATTTCATTTCTTATTTTATTCTATCTGTTGGTTGAAACTATTAACATGCAGATGTATAGAGTACGATTTAGTATCATCCCTTTTTGTATTCACAGGAACAACGTATTTTTTACCACAAAAATACTGAAAAATACAATAATATCTAGTTGCCAGATATAATGTATTTCTGAATCCAACAATTCATTTCACTTTTACATGTTTTATATTAGCTTGACTTGTACGTATGTAACTCTCCATTGGACTGACAACGAGTGGCGTCATCTTTCGAGCGAGTTCTTCATTACAGGTGTCTTCCAATGACGTCAAATCATGCGTTCGCTTGTTAATTATCTGGGCGTGAACTAAAAAGACAAAAATACTGATATTGCGAAAAAGTGTGGGGAGCTTTATAAAAACTTTTGTAGCACCCAAAATTTTTCTTCAATAACAATATTTTCGTTAATTAATTTATTTCTGTTTCGATAATTTTTTTTGTCTTTTCAGTTTAACATCAAAGCGTGTATTGTGTTTTTTTAAAACTATATTTATTGTTAGTCCAATCTAATTCCACATTTATAGAACTCAATAACCTTTCGATCGATTAATCAATATTCAACTCAATATACCAGGTGTTGTAGTTAGCCAGCCATAAACCTTCAGTATCCTGTAGAGCGCTGTAATTTGTTCAAAACCTTCGTGTTTTTTTTTTTTTCAGAAAAAAATCAAGTTTTGGTTCGCCACAGGTGGCGCTGGGTTCTGCCTGAGTAGGGCGTTGGCTACGAAGATGATGCCGGTCGCAAGGTGAGTTATTACTAACAATTTTTCATTAAGCATTGCAACAAATTGGGTGTCATCAGTTATACAGGATTATTCCAATCGAAACATCGTTTTTGATAATTTGTGTTTCTTCAGTCGTATCTCTCGAGATGGAAGAAATAAATCTTTCTACTTTTGAATTAACCAGTTATACTTGATTTGGGAAATATACCGTGATATCCGGATTCGTTTTTCAAATCGAGAAATTTTAATTTAGTATCGAAACGAAAAAAAAATCGAATGTTTACGTTTAAGCTTAGCCTCGAATGTTTTTTTATAGTAACGTAACGACCGTTTTCCCCACGAATTTCGGATTTTTTTCCGAAGATAACGATCGTAAGCATTGACAGTTGATTCCGTCCTCATTCATCTGACGTCACTAGACCAATTCTAGGTGATATCCTCTAATTGACAGTCGATTAGATACGACTAGGCCGTTAATTAGATCAAAAAGCTCAGCTCAGTTGCCCTCTGTCGATCTATAAGCCGATGGAGGAAAAAAAACCGTCTGGGAGACTCGGATAGAGATAAAAATTAATGAGCTCGAAAATGCCGAGGCCCAATTAGAAGTGTGGGATTGTGAGATTCGAATTTTTTCGTCGCCTATTTCGCGGTATTTCGCCTACCTTCCGCACTTTTTTGCCGGAAATATTCGCTCGGTATTCGGGCCTAATTGGGTCCCAGAAATCCCGGAATACGGCGGGGATTGTCGAAAGGGCAAGGAGTTATGTTGATTAATGGAAAATTGGCTTCGAATCATCGTATGAGAATTCACTAATTCGAAATTATTTTCCCGTAAAAGTTCCGCAAGATTGTTCGCTGTGATTGTTATCGAAGATAATGGGTGATTTTTTATACAGGGTGTTTCAGAATTACACGGAAATATTTCAGGTACGTATTCTCTGGTACGAAATAAGGAAAAAAGTTCCTATGAACGTATGTCCGATTCCGATTATTAAAGAAGTTACTGGGTGTTAAAAGTTAATAAAAAAATGGTTTTTATTTTATTGTGCTTGATCTACTGCTGATAGAGCTTTCAAATTTTGTACGAGTATCAAGCAATAGGTGCTGCTTAATATGAAAGTGAATGTTTTCCAAATACCATACAGGGTGTTGCATTTTCCGAGGTCTCAATTCACAAAAGCCTCAAGAAAAACTTGCTCGTACGCCACTGGTGAATTTCAATATTTTCCTCGAGTTCTTCAACCTATTACCTAAATTTTGTCCCTCCTGACTTCAGGTCGAATTCCATTCAGTTTCCTCGGAAATTAATTAATTTGTAAATTGTCTCAAAGTTACATACTCTGAAATGTTAATACTATTTTGATTGAAGCATCAAAATTAAATAAAAAAGAAATTCATCAACAAATGTTCAGAGGAATTGTTGAAAGTGGCCTCCCTTTTGTTGAATGCAACATTGAGCACGACTAATCCATGATTTCTTGGCACTTCGTATCACACCCGCTAATAATCGAGATCAGACACACGTTCATAGGAACTTTTTTCCTTATTTTGTACCAGAGAATACGTGCCTGAAATATTGCCGTGCGATTCTGAAACACCCTATATATCCTCATTAAAAAGCCCAAACTGGCTGAAAAAAAACATCATCTGAACATTTTTTTAAACACATTTTCGGTTAGGTTACGTTCGTTTGGAATAATGGGTGATTTCAGAATATTTTCTTGGTAATATTCTCACCCCTTTTATAATCATACCTAGATCTTTCTAGTTCTCATGCGACAGCACACGTTTCGAAGTGTTTTTTTTTGCTGGCCATTTAAATGCTAATTATTCGCGAATCAGATAAGTAGGTGAGAACTGCGGGGCATTTGAGAAGTTCCTATTTCACCCGCAGCATAAATACCCGCGTCCGACATACTTGCCATTCGAATGCAAATGAAGAGGAAACGCCTTTTGGTTCACTCCGACGAACACAATGGAAAATCCAACTACGTGCTTCAAGGTTGAGTCGGTAAGAGTAGGACTTCCTCTGTACTTTTTTTTGACGTATCGGCGATCGTGACTAGATCCCGAAAACAATGAAATGGGTGTGTTATATCTCCTTTGGAGGCATTGTTTTATATTTGAATTGTATAGTTTTATATTGAAGGGGTTGCTAGAGAACTTATCCAAAACAATGTTCTTAGGTTAGACTTCAGAGCATCGGTCTTTTTAGTATTACTATTATCTATATTCGAACAATGTCTGAGTACGTTCTCGGGAAATGTTTTTCTTGAATGACAGACATGATTTCGTGCAGAAGTTGAAGTCAAATGGAAGTTATTCAGATTCAAATGTAGGATATTTGTGGATAGAAGAGGACACCTTAGTGGTTTCCAATCATTTCCCATTGATTTATCAATCTTCTTTTTTGCAGAGATAAGCATTTCGTTTTGATAACAATTTTACAACGATTGCTTCTAGGGGTTATGTACAGTAAGAAGGCCGGAAAAAAAAGAGAATTTTCCAGAATTTATTCTGAGAAAACTTTCAGATTTATTGATCTAATAATTTGTACACATATTATGGTATCTTTTAAAAGTATTTTGAGACTTAGTGTTAGTAAAAATATTTATTTGGAAAGGAGCTACAGCTGAGCTCCGGGAGCACCTCTCAAAAAAGACGTTTTGCGGTGATCACTCGGTATATCTCTGAACTGGATCATCTGAAATTAAAAAACCAAAAAGATTTCTTTAAAGTAATATTGAATCTAGTAATCAATCGAAGGAATACACAAAACATTTTTTTTTTTTGATAAAATGGCAGTTTGTCAAGAAAAAATCGATTTCTTACCAAAATTTCGGCTTCAAATTGTTCATAAAATAATATTCATTGGTGAGACAAAATCTCGATTAATTACAAAAAAAAATATATTCAAGAAGCTCGTGTTAGAATTCGAGACTAATCGGTTAAACCGTTTTCGAGTAATGTTTCAAGCACTCCGAAAAACCTTTTCAAATTTGCATGTAACTTCGAAAATATTTACCGGAACGATATGAAATTTTCTGTGTGTATTCTTAAATATTGTGAAGACAATGAGAATCTGAAATTTTTTGTTTTTTGCTATATCTTCTGCCCCAATTCAACCAAAAAACAGCCATCCTTTATATTTCCGATTCCATATGAATCTTTCTTTGTGTAGTCTCAAGTCTCATAGCATTATTGCTGTTAGCACATTCGTTATACTGGGCGACCGAAACAACCGTATCCCGTCCATTTTCCAGTTATTTTCCATATTATACTCGATCGTAACCGCACCGTAGACTACTTATTACTTTTCGTAGCTTGGGGGAGCATCTCGAAAGGAATAAGAACCGCGAGGCTGGTTGTGCTTTGCATACGCCTGCCTTCATTACTCCGTATAAAGCGCTTTGAGGAAGTATGTGTTTACAGGGAAAATGTTCGTTATTACACGTGAACGCAGCGGGGATCAAAAATTGCGGACGAGCACAGTGTCGGACCGGCTTGTTGATGGGGGGCCCCCTGCTGTAAGTCCGGCTGGGGGTGTCCGTTCGAATAGAAGGCTCGAAAGGTCGACGATGCAATTATCGGAGGTGATTTCACGTGGTATCGTGATTTATTGTGGTCCAACATATTGTGAATCAACTTTTTTTTCAGAATTTTGCATTCAAATTATCAATAAAAACTCCAGAAATAAATATAGTTTGTAAAACTCAAAAAAATGCTTTAATTATGGAATTAAAAGACGAAAATAATCGTTAATATCGAATTGAATCAATTAAAAAAAATAGTTAGCGTGAAAAAATATAAAAACTAATTTTTGTAGCACTCGACGCTGTTTTTGCAATAACAATATTTTCTTAATTAATTTAATTCTATATCAATAATTATTTTCGCTTTTTTAGTTCACTATCTTAGTTTTCACGGAATATATACAGGATGTTTCTCAGGAACGTATTCTATGATACAAAATACGAAAAAAAGTTCCTCGATTATAAGTGTTTTACAGGGTATTGAAAGTTGAAAAAAAATTATGTGCTTGATCCACTTTGAACAATTCCTCTAAAAATTTTTCAATAAATTTCTTTTTCATTTGATTAAGCTGCTTTAATTAATATCAAATATCAAAATTATGTAAATTTGAGCCAATTTACAAATTAATTAATTTCTGGGGAAACTGAACGGAATTCGACCAAGAGTCAAGAGGGACAAAATGTAGGTAATAGGTTGAGGAACTTGGAAAAAAAATTAAATTCACCAGTGGCGTACAAGCAAGTTTTTCTTAAGGCTTTTATGGATTGAGACCTCTGAAAATGCAACACCCTGTATGGTATTTGGAAAACATTCACTTTCATTTTGAGCAGCACCTATTTCTTGATACTCATACAAAATTTGAAAGCTCTATCTGCAGTAGATAAAAGGAAACTGAAGAGACTACCAAAGAACGTATTTTCTGAACGTAACGCCACTTTTATGAAAAGATGACCTCGAAATAAACAAGAAATACCAGAGCTTTTCAGAAAAAGATATTTCAGTAATGGGATAAATATTTACTTTGAACAGTATTCGACTAGAAATGGACAGAAAGCAAAAAAGGCACTATGAAGTTTAAGATCGAATAACTTTTCAAAAGGAATGAAAGTGGAATTCGTACAGTGAATGAATTAAGAATAAATTGAGAATTATATGAAGCGGATAAATTATTCAGAGGAGTTTGTTAATGAAATAAAAGAGAAACAATCAGAAAAATCAAATATAAAGGGGCAAATATGTGAGATAATAATGATAAAAATATTCTGAAACAAACGAAAAGAATTAAAACGTCGTGAGGATTTTTGTTTGTTATCTACGGGGTGTTTCAAATTCTGTTGGGATGATTATAGTAAGTATTATTCCAAACTAATGCTTGCATGATTACCTTCCGATTGGAAATGAGAATTATCGATACGTGTAGGGGTCAATGCTTGTCCAATCGCCAATTGCAAATTCTCCCGCGCATTTTTTCTGTGATAAATGATAATCGTCTCACAGACATCTCGTATCTCTCGCAAGGTTAAATCACGATTTTTTCTCCGAGGGCTCCTCATTAGGGCATACCCGAAGTGTTCTAATTCCGAACTATGCCGAAAACACAATATTTCGTGGGCTCGTTAAAACGGCCACGGCATTTTTCGAATCGTCGAACAAGAATCCGCCAATTATGGACGCAATACCGACATTTCAGCGTTCCTTATTACCCATTCTTCTCTTTCAAATCACACAAATCGACCACGCAGATTGAGGTTATGTTTGAATGAGTGCTGGTTGATTGTGTACAGGGTGATCGACTAGTGTTTTCAGTTAGAATTATGACAGGAAAAAATAATAATTAGATCGAATATAAAGGCATTATTTCGAGGTCTATTTATTCAAGCAAGATAGATTTGACAGCTCGACAGAAAGTGCGATGTTGCTGTTTGTCTTTTTCATCAGGGATACTCCGAAACAGAAAGTAAGCTAAAGTTCACTATTCGATTGTTTTGAAAAATGTTTTAGATTTATGAGTCAACCAAAATTGGAAAACTATTGAGTGTGGATAACCTTCTAACAGTTTTTTTTTTCAATATTTGAATTAAAGATTTCTGTTCAAATAAATATGGCCTCTTTGTGAAGACATTGCGAATGTTACCAACCAAATGAAAGTTCAGTGATTAGCTGGATACTTTTTATTTTGCACTGTTGGTATTGAAAGATATCCAAATCTGTCAAAACTATATTTCTTAAAGAAATAGACTATGGTAACTTCTTGTATTTATATAACTCAACATGATTTTGACAATGAGTTTTTCATTATATTTCAACCAGTAACCATTTTATGTTGACGCTTTGATATTTTTCCCAAATTCTTTATTTGTTGATTTCTTCAGTCGCATTCATATCTATAATTTTTTTTGTGGGATTCAGTTGGGACTCGGAATGTTCAATTTTGATTATGATCAGTTTTATTTTGTGTAGGTCTCCTGTTTTTTTTTCTTATTTCCACACAATGTGACCAATCTTTGATCATTTTAATGTTCAAGCTATTTCAGAAAATAAAGTTTGTCATACAATTTTTAAACCAGATGTATGAGTTGGATTCATTCAATTACTTCTCGATATTTTGTACCGAAATCAATATGTTGATAACTCTAAGAAGTATACATAACGCAGAAATTGATGTGGAGGAAAATAACAATCGATAAACTCCAGCCTGACCTGTTCCCCTTTAGGCAACAACACTGGTTTCAATCAGTTTCAACCTAGTACTCTTCGAATAATATGACCACGTGCCTTGAAATTCCTACTTAACATGCAACTCAAGCAACGTACCTACATAGATCGTAACAAGAATCGAGATAATGACGCTGAGCTTATCCACCACAGTTCATTTGGTTTTGTAGACGTTTTTATAGGTACTAGTGTGTGCTTTATGGTTGAAAAACTACAGCCGGTAGTTTTACGACGATCTTTACACTCAAAGCGTTTCATGTTGTGTTTGATTAAAATTCTATCTGCTGCATAAAATGTCAGTTGTCAACCGTGGTTCAGCCAAGAAAGTAGTGGAGTTTGAAGATGAAAGTTTTCTTCCAAAGGAGTGTTTATACAGCACAGAGAATAAAATGAGGAATTAAGTTAGAGAAATGAAACAAAAATGCAACAATAAAATCACATATTTTTATGAAAAAGTCTAATAGACACTCGAATTCTGACAGAAAATGTCAACCTCAAATCAGAATTCTAGGTTAGAATGGATAAACAAAAGCAAGAGATGGAACATGAATGAAGAACAAGAAGAATGAGCATCTCTGTTCATTGTTCTCATTTTTTATTTCAGCTTATGGTACACAGCATGGGAAACAGAAATAAACGTATCCAATTTTTTTATTTTTATTTTACTTTTACATCCTTTATTATCATCGCTTGCAAATTATTGCAATAATTCAACAAATATACCACGAAATTCAGCATAAAAAAAAACGATGAATCACTTAGATTACACCCTTGATACGTCTTTTGGTTAATTAAATGAGTTCATCTCCTGCATATTTTAATTCCATTCTCTCCTGAAAATTGATTTCTTCAATCTCGCGTGACGTTCTACAAATATCTAATCAACGTTTCATAATTATTCATTAGATAACCCACTTCTCATTGGCTAGCAATTTTTTTCTTACATTTCCTGTGACTTCAGTACTGAATAAAAGTCCCCTTTCAATTCTCAAAGCATCTTTTTTATTCTCACTATTATTCGAACACCGTTTCTGAACCGGAATAGTCCAAACAGCTACATCCACTGTATCAAATTGGGTTTATGTAAACAATCCTATTTGTCGGTGAGGTTATGCTAACATTGCGTTTTGTGAAAATAAACCACCCCTTTATATTCCGTTTGGGTTCTTCTTGAGTTCGTACATGCTGAGTGATCTGTTATTCCACATTTTTTAGTCCAGCAAGCAATACGTTATTTATGATTAGTTTCTCACTACTGAATCATTTTTAGTTTCCGTTGATTGAAACTACTCGTTATATTCTATGCATTGAAGCTATATTTACCCGATTTAACACAGCACGATGTTTTCTCCGGTAATTTACACCCGTCGGCTACATTAACCCGTAGAAACTTGTTTTATAATGGAGAAAATAATACAAAGAAAATGCTCAAGATCTCTTCATGATTTTCAATGAAAAAATTAGAAAACGAAACGTACATTATAGTAATATAATTGATGCCGATTTAGTTTCCAAAGCATTGTAAAGCTACACATAATGAATAAAATTGAATTCCGGCACGTTGCTGACGTAATTCGCGCCATTGGAAGCCACGCCTTTTCGCTGACAAAATTAGGCAATCCAAACCACGTGACATAAAATGGCGGATGAGGGCAAACAATCCGATACCTTGGCTACTAAATAGTGAATTTTATTTATTATCGGAGTTTTTGTGATGTTTCGAAACGGTATTCAGATGGAGAGTGAATATTTAAAGACGTTGATGTTGAATAGCAGAGACGTTGGTGAAAAGTATGCTTGAAACTATCAATTCAGTTCATTCTTGTCACAGCATTCGTTTTAGATATTAAATGAAGTTGGGATTAATTAATAGTCTAGATCCTTTCACATTGGATCCTGATGCTGATTCAGATTATTCAATTGATGCTGTTCCACTTGTAATATTCTGGTCAAAAAAATGTCTACTGCAGACTCTCTGATACTTCAGTTTGGAATCAGTGAGATCATATCTCTTGATTGCAGCTAACCATAGGGCCCTTCGCTTCCTAGTTAAATCGTTCTTAATCTAAGAACCTGTGATTAGTAACCGTAGGAACCGAATACATGCCGACTTTATTTCGGTTAGTACGAGATCCACAGCCGACCACAATGCATGTGATAGGCATTTTTCTCCAGTAAAACAGTTAATAATTAGCCACAATTGAAAAAACACATAAAAAACGCACTAGAGATCACTAAAAGTAACAATTTTAAACACCACAGTCACATATGTAAACACCAAATGTGTGCCCTCATCCGCCATATTGTTGGTCGATTTGACAGGTGGTTGGATTGCGTAATATCCTTAAGTCTATCATCCTTTAGGTTAAGTTAGATTAGGTTGAAATTGCAATTGAGTAACCCTATTTCCAGAAGTATGGCACGTCCTACTCCTCATATTTGCCATCCTACGTTGCCCACCCTGTATAGTTATAGTATCGCTATGGAAGGAGCCGGAAGAAAAGAATATTGATTCGAAGCCAACAGACCAGAAAAACGCATCCACCATCCCTAATTGTTCCCCATTATAACTATTACTTCGGCGACTTCTTCAGGTTTGTTCGAGATGATTGTGCGAAACGAAATGTATTTCTCAAAGTCGAAAAACCGCCGATTGAATTGCTTTTCATTCGACTGTCGACAGATGCTGTGGTTATATCGATGGAGATTGTAATGGTTTTCGATTTTCGCTGTTAAATCGTCAGAGAAGTACGTGAGATCACGTACACCACACCAAGACATGCTTTACGAGCTGTTTTTTCTTCTGAATGTCCAATAAGATTCACCTAGAATGAAGGCGAAGGCAGTGAACCAGCAGATGGAAGACAATAGTTATGTTTTCAAGGCCATTCTGGCTCTTGGGAATGGGCGAGACTACAATTTTTTTGAGAATATACCACGACATCCAGAACGTTGAGGACCATACCCAGTTTTTTTTTTCTTCTCGCAAAAGTTTCGCTCAAATAAATTCCCAAAGTTGGGGTGCGTTTACAAATTACTACGCGTTGATACGTCACAAGTAATCCAGTACATATAAGAGATGGACTTGCCTCTAGCAACAAAATGATTTTTATAGCATTATTCATTTCAGTGCATACTTGAATAATTTTTGTGGATAAAACTGATTGAAATATCCGCAGAAACTTCAAAAAAAGTAGGGCAACAGGTATTAGTACAGCTGACGTAATTAGTATCGTTCGTTTTGAAGTTTTTTTCGGATATTACATAATTTTATTCAGAAAAATCTTACATAAACTATTTTTCATTATTATATTCGATCTTGAAGCAAGTTTGCCATATTATTCATCGAATAAATTCGGTTGAACGGTCGCACCTGAATATGACAGATAGAGATCACTTAGGCGACGAGAGCAGACCAAGTTTATATCCCACCACGTGAAGATGATGCCCATTGCCCAGATGGCATCGGAGGACCGGCAGGTGGCAATCGAAAGCGTACACTCACTCAAACTCCTTCATTATCTCGAAATTGACGGGACGGAAATACACTCCGGAGAAACGAGTTGCCGGAAAAAATATATCGTCGCTTATAAGGCTATAAAATCCACCGGACTCAAGAGTTAACAAGACAAAAATGGCGTTATTCATTGGGAAACGGGATGAGAGTTTACATACTTCTTTATATTCGTTCATTCAAATTATTTTGTGTCATATATTAGCATGCATTTTAAGACAATCTTTCTTTTTTCTCCAATTTCAATCACCTTCAGAAAATCGGTACACATTTTGCATTTCCCCTGTATATTTATGTATAAAAATATTAAAAATGGCACACTCAAAGAATGAAATGGACTTGATTACTAGCATTTTCATTTTTTAATAAACCAATGAGAAACCCAACGTAACCTCGGATAAATAAAATACATAAAAGTATGATTTCCACCACCTGACGAGTTGTTCTTTTGTTTCAGCGCAGGCAGATTCACGAACACAGGTGAAAGAATCCGTTTGCCCGATGACGTCACAATGGGCTACATCATCGGTGAGTAACTAACTATAATATACTTACTGACTCCGGCTCCTAATTGAGGAAACGTCAATTGGATTAAGCGGTTGAAGCGCCCCAATTAGCGCAAATTAGAACCGAACATGCGATGACATGCATGCCGGGACAGAGCAGGATTAAGAATGTATCGGCCTAATGGCAACAAAAATTGAATCATACAGTAGGTATACTCGATTGGTATTGGGCGTAAATCCTCTTGAATTGTCAAAATTTCAACTATGCACTCGCACAGTGTTAGTGAAGCATTTATTTTATCATCATAGCTACATATAGGAACAATTTACCTTATTACAATATGATCAGGAAAAAAACCGATACCAAACTCATATACCAACCTTATAATAAAAATAAGGATACTGAAACAAAAAAAAAAAAGAAATACAAAGTACCAAAAAGTGTTAGGATCACAATTTATTTCACCTAATTCATCTTTTTCATCAAAATTCATTTTCTTTGCAGAACACCTACTAAAGCAACCTTTGACAGTTGTTGACCAGTTTCATTCCCATTTGGAACCCATGAAGTTCATAAGAAAGGATACCATAGAAGATCAGGTAATTGAACATAATAATAAATTTGAATAATTGTTTTAGTGTCAATCACTGATTATTATTCTATTTGCAAAAAATTCATAAGTGCAGTTGGATTCTAAAAAGAGTTGTATGAAATTGTTGATTAGTCTTTTATTTCATAAATGTTTGAATTCTTGTAAATTATGAGGAGAGTTATAATGAGTATCTAAGGAAAATCTTATCATCAGTTCTCAGAGAAATATCATGATAACTTTTCTTCAACCAATAATTGTGTATTTGATTTTTATATATCACATATTTATCAAAGATGGAAGTGATTTATGCAAGATCT
This sequence comes from Plagiodera versicolora, assembly GCA_037013635.1. Classification (NCBI taxonomy): domain Eukaryota; kingdom Metazoa; phylum Arthropoda; class Insecta; order Coleoptera; family Chrysomelidae; genus Plagiodera; species Plagiodera versicolora. Next base: position 2,223,034 of record CM072988.1, read on the forward strand.
TGAATTTAACAATCATTGTGAAATATTTTGTTATACAGTGTGACTCATTTTTGATGGAAACACCCCTCTGAAAAAAAGTTTTAGACAAATTTTGATTTTTTTTCAAATGTTCATTCCAATTTTCATAACATACTGCGATATTTTTTCTTAGTCGAAAATCGAGATTTTTTTATTGAATAAAATACAGATCGCCTCTAAACAGGTGTGACCAAAATTTCATGAAAAAATATTCCATTAATAACAAAGTTATGACTCAAAAATTCGAAAACTCACACAGCTAAGGTCACAAAAACACCCTATATCAACAGATATAGCCATGAGAATATTTTTTATGATTTCAACAGTGAAGATGAAAAAAAATAAATAAATATCGTCAATTTTAAATGAAAAAAATGGAATTACATTCACACAATTCAATTGATAATGAAGAAAAACATTTTAATTAACGTAACTATTATTGAAATGTTTCATGTTGTTCAAAATTATTATCAAGAAAATTACAAAAAGATTTAAACAAAGAGGTTGAATTATGGACTGAAAAAATGTTGTACTTGCTATCAAGAAAATTAACAACTCAGATATTTACCAATAATTAAACCTGAATACATCTAATCTGTAGTTATTAAAATTTATGTTGAGTTATGAGAAGTTTATAAATTAAGGATATCCATCAAAATGATCAATTTCGTATTAATCAAGATTTCTTTGCAATCGAATTGGATATGAAAACGATAAATCCACTCCATCGTGATATATTTTCTCTTGTGTAGAAGGTTTATTAAGCTGAAGCAAGCAATTTATCAGGTCCACTCGAAAACAATACAAATTAATCGAATGTTTTCCATTTCAGATATCCTTCAGTTACGCCAAAACCAAAGACGAATGGAACGTGGTGAAAATAGAAGGTTTCGATGAATCTGAGGATCAATTCAGGTGAGCTTTCAGTGTAGAATTTTTCCACGACGTTCCCCGAATATCCCAACTGTGATAAATCCATTAGGGTTCGATTAATAGATGTAATTATCTCATCACTGGGAGCTGCTGTGATGCTGGAATAGATGGAAATTGTAGCCAGAGTAGGAGGATTTATTGAAATTAATGAATAATTAGAGGAAGGTGTTGACACTAATTTACCTCAGAATATTATTCACGAAGGAAACTTTGTGGGCGATAGACAGACACATGGGGATAATGATTACAATTAGGACGATGAGTTTAAAATTATTTACGTCGTTTACACTCCTGTTCATTTCTTAGACGGTATCGAATATTTCAAATTACAAAGCCAATAACACTCTGTATAATAATTCGTGGGTATGTATGTGATTCTTAGAAAATTATCGACTCAATTTCACAGATTTCGGAAATCAATGAAAACGAAAAGACACTGCTAGCATGGCAGATTTTTACTGAAAAATATTTCATTAATGTAGAAATAGTTATGAATTCTTGCTATCATATTAATTTACTGGAAAAAGCATCATTCACTTTGTCATTATATTCAAATCGGGTATTTGAACAACATTTTTTTAAATCATAACAAAAAGTATGTACTAAATGTGTGAATAGCTTTCTAAGTAACATTTTTGGTATTTTGGAAATTTATTTTCGATTTCAGTTTGATATCGTGTCACACCTTCATTGAAAATTTAACATTTTTCTGAAAAATAAAAAAAAAATAAAATGATTTGTAGAGCATGCCAATTGAATTAATTGGATCAGAGATTCAATCAAGAATATAAATTGTTATGGAGGGCATGTGGAAACTTCATCAAATGTGTTGTTTCCTAAAAAAATATCAGATAACTATTTATGACTTATAACTTGATATACATACATACAGAATGATGTCATTCACGATGCAGTAAAATGAATTTTGAAAACCTAATGTTTATTATAACGTTTCAATTATTGAGTCGAAAACTGAGAGATTTGGTAGTGAAGAAACTATTCAATATTCATTACAACATACTCATGAAGCTCGAAGTTATGTATATTGTATTTTATAACAAAGAATACAATTGTCATTGTCGAAAAGTTCCCACGTGCAACTTTCTCACGAGAAGTAAAAATATTGGCAATTATATAATTATTCCGAATAGCCACTTGTTCACAAATAATGTATGGAGACACATCTTATTCGTACCACAAAATGGTCTATTTTGAACGCTGAACTAATTGATGCTTCGACCACTAAATTGTACAAGGTGTTTCGACAAAAAAAAAATACTCACTAATTTGGGATGCGATCCAAGACAATTCAAAAATAGCCGAAATGTTTCAAGATGATAATCTTTCATTTCCTAATTTATTACCCATTAGTTTTTCGCAATTTTAATTGATACCACGAATATTTTTATTTAATGTTATGAAAAATAGTTGAAAAACTGTATTACAAAAAGATAAAACTCATAACATTTCCTTCATGAAATTGATGACTATTAAAAAAAAATTAAAATAATTGTGCAGATTAACAAAAATATGGGGGAAATTAATTCTGATTTTGGAAGCCAAATTCTCAGCTGCAAAATATACATTAACAAAATTCCAATCTAAAATTCTATCTGTTGTATATTTTTCTGTGGAACATGGGATCCCCTCATACCATAATTACGCCCTCTTCCAAACCATGCCATTATTTAAAACGATGACTCGGCGATATTCGGTAATGGTATTTCTTTTCTTTTTTCGCAGGTTCTTGTCTCTCCATTGTTTTCTATTCCCTTACTTCAGCTTTTGTCCTGGCAGAAGGAAATGAAAGCTGAAGATGGTGAAATTGAAAAGGGAGACACCAACAGAGAAAAGACGTCGTGGATTTAATGAGGAGTCGTCATTAGTTTTTATTGTGATTGGATGCACTAAAGTTGGAATGTTTGTAGAGAGAGTTCGAGTCATTGTATGGGTAGGAAGTCGGTTGTAGCGATTATTGAAATACAACATAAATATGGCAGCTGTTGTTTAATATTGAACTTGATTGGATGGTTTAATTACCTGGGGATTTGATGACTTTGAATGTAACATTAGCTGTTTTAGAGGTGTAATAAAATTGTTGCACGAGGAAATCTGCTTCGATAACTTCAACTGATGAGCAGCACAAGAAATTTGCTTCATTTTTGGGGGTAAATTTTATTCCATTTGTTGATGTCTATCTAGTGCAATAGTCGTTTTCATAAATAATGGAATCGAAAATTTTCAATATGATTTTATATGACTTTCCTCATTGCCAACTTTCTTTCAAGAATTTAGTCCAAATTTAAGATTTTCACCTTCAAATTTCAGATGTGTCCGACAATAAGGCACAGTTTGACATTTCGAATTTATCATTTTATTATAGCAGTATGTTTCAATGAAAAGTTATGCCTCAAAGTTTGTTGAAAAAACAACATTTTTCATTATTATTCTTATATCCCTCTAATTATCTCTCCCATGTTCATTATTTTTTTTTTGATGAATCCTCAACAATATCTCGAACTTCTACGATTTGTAGATTTCATGTATCTGTGATTTTGTAAATATTCGATAATGAATTCATAAGAGTATTTGTTTAAAATTGATTTGTATATTTATTCGATTATATCTATCACTTTTTTCAATGTAGTTTAAGGAGTGCAATATAATCTGTTCACATTCACCAGCTCACTCATCATATCTCACACATATTATTTTTATTTCATTTAATTTCGAATAAAATAATGTATACACTAGTATAGCAACCAAGAAAATACATATTCATACACGTATTTTGTGATATATTTTCCAGATTTTGTATAGCAATAATATGATATTCAAGCTTGTTAAGGGTGCAATTTTTTATGAGAATTTTATTACACAAAGTAATTGCTCAAATGCGTAAAGTATGTAAATTGTACATATTTTATCTAGACATGGATGTTGAAATTTCAAAGATTTTGTAAATAAATACTGTTGAAAAATATCGTGTTTTATTCCCATACAGAAACATTTGAGGAAGAAAAAAATAGTTTCTAGGCCTTATATTTGACCATTTCGGAGAATATCCAAATTTTATTTATTCTACATCTCAAAATCTCCACTTTAATGATATTTACCTGAGATTTATTACAAACTGAAATACTAAAAACAATCTTGAAGTGGGTAGTTGCAAATTTGCGTTCTGTCATACGTCATTTCACAGAATTATAGTGAACAGCTTCTAAAAAACGCATTTTTGAGTCGACTCAATAATGAAAGAAAAACAATTAATTGTAGAACTTGATGAGATCAGAAAAATTGAGAGATGTAAATTGCTCCATGAATGATAAAATGAATACCAACATCTCGAATTTTTGGAGTGATTGATTGAGAAATTGGTCGATGCATAATAATAACGAAGACGATTAATTTTTTATACAGTCCTATCAGTCAATATCGATATTGTAATACTTTTCTTGATGCGAAGCGTGGTCTGACTTTTGACATTCCAAACTATACGATATTGATATTACACAATATCTAATTTTAACCCGATCCAAACTCGAAATGTGTGATCGATATTGGCGAATTCAATTAGTCGTGTACAATGGCCTAATCTGAAAGCTCACTGATGGGGAAATTATTTCATTAAACTTGCCAGAGAATCGATTTCTCATCGCGGAAGTGTCAGGATTGTCCGCTATTGACAAATATTGGCCCATGTTCATCGTCCTATAACATTTAATAGGTTTCCAGCAGCTCTATTCAGTCGTTTCGCAGAGGAAAATGTGAAAGAAATAGTCCTTCTCACTTCTACTAACTACTCCATGAAACAATTTATACAGCTTCGGAAAAAAATTATCTGGGGTATAGACAGAAACCTTAGAGAGTAACAATAATCATCCAAAACCTATCCAATATATTCTTACGTGAGATCAAATACAGGGTGTACACCCTCTGTATATTCCACCTGGTACATTTCATGTGGATATAATCAAAAGACAAGTAATTCTTGGAATGTTGATCATCACTTTGGGGTTAATCTACTTATTCCCACCCAATTTGTGCGCCGCAATTTTCCATCGGATTATCCGAGACCGGCCTGAATATTTGATACAAGCTGCACATTTTAACCTCCCTTTGTGCAATTTAGAAAAGGTATGCCGATAATGTAATTAGCAAGAGATTTTCATTGGAAACGTGGCAGTAATTTAATTTCACAAATTGAATTAGAGGCTGAGCTGTCGAAATTCCTGTGAAGTAAAATAAGACAAGGATTATCTTAAAGGTAATCGATATTTTCTGCTCTGTCTTCTTCTCCATAGTTTCGGCTTCTTCTTTTTTCGATTCGTCGGCACTTATTTGACAGCCTGTTGCTTTGTTTATCCTCTTCTTTTTCGTTTTAACAATTAGTTAAGAACTGAATGGGAACTGGTATATCACCATGAATTTTCATCGAATTTGGGCTACCCTGTAAATACTTTTCTGTTGGATTATGTCTGCACATTTCGCCATTGATCAATAAACCATTCTGCCACTTTCGTACTTCGTCCGTCTCAAAGCCAATCGCAAGCGCAGAACATAACCTCAAATTCTCAAAAGACCAAATTCAATGACGGAAACTCGTAAAGCTTAGGAGCGGATATCTCGTATAAACTCTCTCGGTTTTCATATCTCTACAGCCGAACTGGAATACGATGGTACTCGAATTGCCATATTCCAGCAATGGAGATATCCGAAATGAGCAAATCCAATTGCGGGAACACAAAATGACGATCCAAATGCCGACATTAATTATAGCGGTTTGAACTAGTTTAGGGGATCCTTTGGTTTCCAGTATAATCCGCGACTAGACTGATTATGTGTAATGATTATCATAATAAATTGTACATATTCAACGCTTCAGAATAGACACAAACAGTGTGTCAAATGAGATCAACCCATTTGACTAATGCAGTTCAAGGTCGTATTCGCTTTATTTTTATATCAGTCACCCAAAAGAAAAACTTTTTTCATTCGATAAAATATTTGAACCGTAAAGTGATTTACAAACGAAATTCAAGAGACCAAGGAGTCTAAAGGTTAGAGGGCAAATTTCTACATCAGCAACAACTATCAAAACTTCCTCAAGCACGAAAAACACTGTTCATACCGACTCTTTGAGGTGACAAACCTCCTTTTCAGGGAGGACAATTACAGACACCAAAGCCAATACTCTCCCCTCGTAAGGGTACCGGACGTGTTTCAACTAATAACTTTTTACATATCATATTACCTACCTGTTGAAATATCAACAATTATTTCGGTTTTTAAGTTCGTAGTATTGCCAGTCATTTCTTCCATCAAATTGTACATCAGCAGTCTCAAATACAATTTTATTTTTATATTTTACACTAGTGCCATCTATACGCAAGAAACTGTGGTAGTACCAAAATTGGGTTCTTTTCGTTATCATACCCGCCATCTCTTCAAGAAATTTGGAACTAATTATAAGGAACGACGTAGTCAACATATAGATTCCTGTATTCACAATAACTGTGCAGCCGCTTCATTGTGACGTTGCCACATGTATCTTGCTTTGATTTCGTACCAATAAGAAATAATAATTTGGCCAATAGTAATCCATGAATTCGTTCCTCAATTTGTGTACAATCTATTCAGTATTCATTGAAATATAAATGAATTGGAATAAAGTAGATTATTATGCCATTCAACGGGAATGATGCTATGTTGGGGAGAAAGTGAAAGAGACGGCAACGTTGAGTCTGTAATTCATGTAGTTTGTTGTGTGTTGGTCGAGCTTAGTTCGTTGGTTAGTTTGTTAAATTAATACATTTGACTGAATTCTTGGTGTGTACATTACAGAATTGTGACTGACTTGACATATTTAAAATTACAGGAATGTTTTTCATGGATATAATACTCAATAATACTGGTAAGTCGAACATAACCTGATATAGTAATGATCAACTCTGTTATTCCCTTTTCCCGCCATTTGGGATTTCTGCATTGTTGCCAATTACTGAAATTATCTTCCAAACTTTGGTCACGGATGAATAACTCAGTTGGTTTAATCTGTGCTTTGGTAATTGAAATCCTGAAAGAATGTGACCTATGGCTAATTCGTCTTTTTGACCTTGTCAATTCTGTAAAATCAAAACTCACTTACTATGTATTGGTTAAATCACAGCCCATTTGATATCCCTCGGAAACCACATTAAAATTCATGCCTCGAACTTTGAAGGCTTATTTTCGCTTTAATATAGCCATTTCAACAAAACCCGAAAAAATTACGTCGACGGTTCCTGCATTTACGTAATAAAACGGTGAAAATTCTCAATTATCTCGTAATTTTATTATCTCACGACGATTCGACGAGTCCTAAAACTTTAACTACGAAATATACGAAGTAATCCCAAGGCATCTCTCTTTCTCAACCTTCGTCTCTCATAGGAGTTGAGAAGGGTTGCACCTTGGGTATAAAATGATATTTGGAAGACTTGAAGTGTCCCTAGAGAATGGCCTAGCAAATTTATATTAATTTGCCAATTTCTCAAGTGAAGATATAGTCAATAGTTAATATCAATTATGGCAAAACTTCACATTGACTTCACAACGATGCCAAATTTATTTATTTATTAAAAATATATGAATGGTAAACTTAACCTCACTTCTTATTTCGGAGTATTGTTGAAAAAAAAAGACAATCAGCAAAAAAGCACTTTGTGACGTGCTGTCAAATCGACATTAATTATTTCGAAAACGATGTCTTGAGTTTAGAAAGTTAAGAAACTAAATAACTATACGTTTTCACTGACATTGATTAATTTGATCAATAAAAGAACGAAATTTTTTATTATTATCGAAACAAAATCCTGTCAAAGAAATAAAAACCATATGAATTTTTTCATCAGTTTTTCCTTCAACTTCAAATAATATCTTGATTGATTTTTTTCAGCATAAAGACAACCACTCGGCATGGACCCGACTCTAACTCATTTGCATGAAACTCTGCCATGTCGAGCCGCTCAAATCGACCATCTCCACAGCCTGTTTGCACATAAAGACGGTCCATACCCGGAAAACGTGTTCATCCACGGCGGCCCAAGTGTCGGAAAATCGATCGTGGTCACGACCCTGCTCGAGAAACTCAACGTCAAACATGCCATTCTCAACTTAGTGGAATGTTACACCCCCAAAATCCTGTTCGAAGCCATCCTCAACAAACTGTCAGGACACCGGATGGATCCTGCTAATCCTGTACCGTACGCTCGTTGCGAGAACCTCATGGAGTTCCTGGAGCTCCTCAAGGAGTACTCAGCGCGAGAGGACCTCAACGGAGCTGTCATAGTGTTCGATAAAGCTGAGGAGCTCAGGGATATGGAGTTCAATTTGTTGCCAGGGTTCATGCGGTTAAAAGAGCTCAGTGGTATAGCAATTTCAGTCATTTTTATAACAGAAATAGTGTTCCAGAAGTTCCTCGCCAAGCACAACAACCTGGTGGACCCCATTAAAATTAATTTCCCCCAGTACAACAAGGAGGAGCTGCTGGAGATTCTCTCCAAGGACATGGACAACGCTAGGGGGATAGTGGAGCGAAACTATGGGCACCCTGTAGAATTCACCTCGGATTTCTACAAGAACTACTTGAACGCGTTCCTCTCCGTCTTCTACAGGGCGTGCAGGGACTTGTCGGAGCTGCGCCACATGTCTCGCAGCAACTTCGTCAAGTACTGTCAACCTGTCATTAATTCCCAGAACACGGTGGGCGACCAGATGGCCTTGTGGAAAAACATAGCTCCGAGTCTAAAAAGCTCTTTGGAGGTCTTGTATTTACGAACCGATACAGAGAACCAAACTGTGAACCCTTCCAAAGAAAACATAGCTCACAGCTTGGAGCTGCCGTTCTACGCTAAATATTTACTCATAGCGGCGTGTTTGGCCAGCTACAACTCCGCCAAAGACGACAGGAGGCTCTTCATGAAGTTTCACGGTAAAAAGACGAAGAAGTTGAAGGATGTCAAGATGAAGAGTAGAGTTTCCGAGCAGCTGAGCACCCAGATGGGCCCCAAACCTTTCGCTTTCGATCGGCTGCTGGCTATTTTTTATTCCATTCTAGACGAGAAGGTTGGCTTCAATAACAATCTTCTTGTCCAGGTTTCAAGCTTGGTGGAGTTGAGATTGCTGAGTTCTGTTTCGGATAATTATTCTCTGGATGGTCAGAAATTTAAGTGCATTGTTAATTTCGATTTCATCCAGGAGATTGCTCGAACTGTGAAGTTCAATATCAGGAAGTATCTGAGCGATTTCAGTCATATTTGAGAATTTTTCTTTGCTATTGTTGCATCGGTTATGAGTAAAGGAAATTAAGTTATATAATTTGCACTTCATTCTGATACACGGTTAGGAATATAGAAGATACCATTACATGTGTTATAAAAAAGGTTGGGAATTATTTAATGAATTGATGAATCTTCAGAAACATCAATGAATAATTGTTGTCAGTGATGGTCACTTCAATAATCAGTGAATCAGTCCTCCTAGAATTTCGATTCTAAAGTAATTTCTACAGGATTAGTTATGGTCTGTTTATTTAAGTAAGATAATTGTGACAGCTCGTCAGAAAATGCAGTGTTGCTGCTTGTCTTTTTTTCCAAGATACTCCTGAAATGAACGATTGGAGTTTATCATTCAAATTGTTTTGAAATATTTTTACGATTTATAAAGTATATTGAATAATTGTTAACTGTGATAACCGTTGAACAGTTTTTGCAATATTTTTGAGAATTTCGACTAGATTTAACTTATTTTCTTGCGGTTCAAACATTTCTCTCTAATAAGTTTAATTGTGAAGTGTTGCTATGATTATTGATGCCTAAATGTTCTCAGCTATATCTCGAGCAATTAGAAGTTCAGTGGTTGCCTAGATACTTTTTATTTTGCACTATTGGTATTGAAAGACAACCAAATCGGTCTGAACTAAATAGACTATAGTTAACCTACTACAGACAACTATGTTTAGCTGACTTATTTCAACTGATCATTGATGAACCGTGCCTGAAATAGATGCTTTGGTTACTCGATGTCTTGTCATTTGTCTATTCAGAGACAATTAAGTTGATTCTGTGGTCACCTATTCAAATACTCTTGAGACACATAACAAACCAAGTTTACAGCGCTCCAAGGGATACTTCAAAAGACTTGCGAGAGTTCATAGTGAACGTTTGTCAGCCAAATGACTCCCCATGTGGATTTTCAGTGTAATATATTTGATTTTTGTATTCACGAAGGCGTGTATTAGGGATTCGTAGTTCTTGAATCAAACAAATAAATTTCGGCAATAAAAGACATGAGAAAAATTATTTTAATTTCGTAGCACAAGAGATGGACCCAGTGAACAATCATGGATTGTCAGAATTCCTGTGCCAAAGTTCACTCCGAAGAGTGGAGCTCACCCCAAAAATCTTCTCCAATGAGTAATGTTATTTTTCTGTAACTCTCTATAAATCCTCGAATGTGATTATGAATAATTGATGTTGTTTGGGAAGTCGAAATGAAAAATGAATGCGTTTTCCAGCAATGATAATATTTCATCCAACGAAGATTTGTGTATTAGAGCGAAATATACGGGAAACTTTGGCGTGATGAATCGTTAGATAAACTGTATAATGTTCCTAAACAAACAGACGCCATGTTATGCTGCATCATTGAATTTCAAATGAGAGTGTGGAGAAAATTAATGAAATTATACTAGAAGGAATTCAATAGTGGATTACTTATCTCAGAGACAAAGTTCTATGCAAAATTTCAAGTGAAGCCAAGTCTAATTGTATATCAAACTCTAGTAAATGATACATTTCCAATGAGATATCAAATGGAAAAATACAAAACGAACCAAAATTTGTCAATAGAACTGTCATTAACTCTATCAATTAGTAAATCATCGATATAGTTGAAGTTGAACTAACAAAAAGGGGTTTGAAGTTTATGAACTTGCGCCCTTGGTCATATCGATCTCCGTGCGGTGTTGCCAACTGACGAAAAATTCTCCATCTTCAAGGATTTCAACAAATTCGCTAGCATAAAGAATTTTGATTCGTAAACTAGAAATGCGATTTTCTCAAAAACATTAAATTTTATAGAGTGCATTCCAAGAACATAATTTGACGGCATAAAATAGTTCTACAAGATAATGGAATGATATACTGCGTGTTTAATTGAACCTTTCGCAAATCGAAATCTTTCAAATTGATGCTTATATAAAAAAAAAACTGTATATAAAACGAGACTTCTGCTCGATGCTAATGACGTTTTTTGAACAGCATTATTAGTGCACCAATTTTCGTCAAATCTTCGTTCTAGTTTGACAACGTCGCATTTTATGGAAAAAACATGGGACTGGATGCAAAATTCAACGTTAGATTCGATGGTTGAAGAATATACAGGTTGTTCCATTTGAAAAAAATATTGTTTCTGCTATTACGGAAAAACGCAACACCCTGTGCGTCTGGAACTTTTTTCAAAACATGACCTTTTCGCTGCCTTGTAACTTTTGTTGAAGACCTTTTTATAAGAAACAGCCTTACACCCGGTATACGGATTCTTGAAATTCCAGTTTTTACTAGGAGCAACGCAGACAGCGCCTCATTTTATGCATAAATAAGAAACTCTGACAACCTTGTACATGTCTGGGGGTCGAAAATGCATCCCTCCAAAAGACATCAGAAAATCTAGCAAAGCATTGTCTCAGCTTTGGCAACACCGCTTGCGTTTATACTCCTGCAGGGACTCGAAGCTTTCCCTGACTGCGAAGCGCCGCAGTTCGAGGTTGGGGACGCGCGAGAGAAAAGTGTTTTTCCGGTGTGAGCGTGTTTGCTGTTCGAGTTTTTCACTGCCTTGGGATGACGTGAAAAATCGTTTCGTTGACGCAATATCTGATGGCTTTCCTGTGAGAGAGAGTTGTCTGTGACGTTGACTTGGGAGCGTGAAGTTGTTCGGGATGTTGAAGGTTAAGGTCGATGTGGAGGACTGAATGGGGATTGGAAAGACTGGAAGCTTTTCTTCGGATTAACTTATGATATTTGACGGGTGAGTCTACGTACAGTTTGTATCACACATTTCAAGATCTTGCTTGAAACTTCATCAGAGAAACTTCTTGTGATGTTATGTCCTTTGGATTATCATGAATTGTGATTTGATATCTGCCCTTTGAATCTCAAGATCAGATGCCATGAGTTCGTACGTACTCGTTATGTAATCTGATTCAAAGAGTATCTTCAAATTGAGATGAATCAATAAAAACAATAGGATGTAACTATTCGGCATTTTCATAACTGTTCTAATTTCTTCTATTGATAGTATTTGACCAATCAAAAATGACCTAATCATGTCTAATCAACGTATTGGATTCGTTAAAACATCAACACAATAATAAACAATTCGAGGCTTCTCAACATAATTTGTGTTGACCCTTCTATTTTTTGTTTATCAAGATAAAACACTTACCTGGGAAATTCCTTTGATAACAACACACATCACGTATTACGAAACACTACATCATGTCTTTATTTTGAAAAGAAAACAATATTGGAAGTTAATTATTTCTTTATTATTTCACATTATACATTTCAAAGTCAACTGTCATTTCAATCAATCAAAGAACACATGAATAATATGACGCTGAACATAGAATTATAAAATCCGTGAAATTAGCATAGATCATTATGTATTTCCATGGTTAATTTGAAAAGAATATCGACTACAATCCGTGATTCAGACGTCATAATTACATGAAGTGGTGGAAAAGAAAGTTGGCAATAGTCACAAAATAAACAAGAACATTTTCTGCAACTGAGTCATGGAAATTCCTCAACTAAATCGTAATTTCGATGAGTGTAACAAAATTAGACTGCTCTTGTGGACCAGAAGATCCGCTTGCGACTGTTTCAAAGATACTAAAACCCAGCGCGCTCGAAATATTAAAGGGTCCTCGAAGTCTTTGGCGTTATTCACTCAGTGATCGGAGCTTCAAAGAGTCGGAGTTTTAGGTTAATCTGTGAGTTCTCGAGAGACTCTTCGAGACTCTGGGCAAATTGCATTAGGACTGGCGGTAAGAGCTGTACAGTAATTAATTCACATCTCTCTGAACGCGAATTCGGTTGCGAAATGTAACCACAATGTACCGGGTGTCACAAGTTATCGTACGCAGACATTTTTTTGATAATTTGATTTTTTTCAAAGGAAGTATTCGATAGAATGTTTAAAGTTTTTTTAGGACATAATAAGGTATGTTTATAGGTATATTTTGAGTTTTTTTATTTACAAGAATATCGAAAAATAACGGAGTTATGTGCTGTCTTCAAAGATGCCAAAAAATGCCAATATCGAATTCCATTTCACTGAATAATTTCCCATCGACCAAGCACTTCCAAGATAATCTCAAAGTTTTCAAATTCCCACACAAATTCCTACCCATTTCTCTTCCGATTATTGTCCCTGAAATTTTTCGCATCGTTTCTAAACGAGCATAGAACGGAGTTCGAATGTCAACCCGTTTTGCAGGCACCTCTTCAGTAAAACTAATTACTTTCGCTGTCGCAATGCTAAGCTAACAAAAACTTTCCTTCAGGAAATCCATCAGACTGGTAAAACATCGGGAATAATCGAATGTCTTTCATGCTGTCCCTACATTTAATTTGCTCAAACCACCGATTAGTTTCCGGTTAAGTTAGGTTGGGTTTTCTATTGGTCGTGTGTTATTGATTGGGAGCTTTTTGCTCTTGGAGGCTCCGATGTTTACCCTGATGTAATTCTGAGGCTATTTCAGTGTGTACGCGTCTGCCAGTAACTGCAGTTTTCGATAGAAAACGTTAATGTAACGAGTTTCCATAGAAAGCACTATACAGAGAGTCTCGAGCTTCAGAATGTTTTGATATTTTGGCAGAAAATTGTTATCGATAATAACAATTTGTTTGAGATTAGTCACGCTTCCAGGTTCAGTAAAATCTGATGAAAAATAACGAATGTTTACCTTGAACTCCTTTATATTCATCGCATAATTGTTGCTACTCATGCAAGTAATAAAAATACGAATTAATAAACAATGTTTTTACAATTGTTATCTCATATCATGTGACACTTTTGACATTGGATTCCTCTATTGTTTTCAACAGTCATAGCCATCTATTATCTATTTGAGAGAGATATTTGTGACAGCTCGCCAGGAAGTTAGGTTAAATTTATCATTCGAATTGTCTCTTTTCGATTTTAAGAATATATACACCAAAATTCGATATTTTCTTCAATTCATCCCCAACAATTTTTTATGTATTTTTCTCGTGTTTTTAATATTCTCAAAATTCTGGATTTGAGCGTATATTTCTGGATTGTATTCCATCATCATGGTCCACCTTGTATGTTCTTTAAAATATTTTAATTATTTTCGTTCTTCAGCCTGTCAACCCTGTATGACTTGTTGGTTGTTTCTTTTTTAAACTCAACCAAAAACTGATGTTTTGGGCAGAGTTTTTGCAACGACCGTTTCCTACTTTTGTGGGTAAAATTTCAGATTCACTGTTCCACTAACATCCATCAATACTGCCTCTACACAGTATTGGGTAAGTCTAACAACATCAGACATTGAAGACAATGTATTTGTAGTGAGTGTGAAAACCATTCCAATGACAATAACAGCTCAAAATACCACTATCAGTCTTTAATAAATTGTGGAAGCGTCGAGAAGATGATTACCACCATGCAAGAAACCAAAAAGATATTTGGCAACGTTATCGGTTCCGGAACTTATGGAACAGTTTGGAACGTAATCAATCCTGATAACGGCAAGAGACTGGCCGTGAAACACATAAAAAACGTCTTCAAACACGAGAAAACCGCCTTGGCTGTGTACCGAGAGCTGAAAATCATGTCTAACCTCAAACACGATAACGTCGTCACCGTCATAGACGTAATCCAGCCATTTTCCCCAGCCCACTTCCAAGAAATATACTTCACAATGGAGCTGATGTATTGCAGCCTGTTCCAAGTATTGACATCCAAGCAAAAACTCACCGTGATCCAAACAGAGGTTCTGTTTTACCAACTCATGAGAGGCCTAGTGTACATACACTCAGCGAGAATAATCCACCGAGACATCAAACCGGAGAACATACTTCTGCGCTGCGACTGGGTACTGAAGCTTTGCGATTTCGGATTCGCTAGAAAAGAGGCACCGCAGGAATCAAACCGTCGTCTCACCCTCAAAGTGGGCACGCCTTACTACAACGCACCCGAAATTCTCATGATGGCCAAGCACTACACGACCGCCATTGACGTTTGGTCAGCAGCATGTGTGTTCGCCGAGCTGCTCGGGTGCGGAGTACTCTTCAAAACACAGAACACATGTCTTCACGTTGTCAAAATCATCTGCTTGCTGGGTACGCCACCGCTGACGGACATTAACTACGCCAGCGAATCTATGAAACTGTACGTTTCGTGTATACCGACTAAACCGTCAAATCTCTCCGTGCTGTGCCAAACGTCAAACCGTCTAACTTACGTGGGCGTGGATCTGCTGGGCCGCATGATGCATCTTAATCCCGATAAGAGACTAACCGCCGTTGAGGTTATGAAACACGTGTACATGGATTCGGGTAGGAAAAGGTATCATTCGGAAATGTGCGAGTGTTGCGTTACACAGGATGGTAGAAGGTGCAACGCGGCCGAGTTGGAGCCTTGTGCTTCTGAGGTGTGCGATGATGGAACGGACGAAACTGACAACTCAAGGGAAAAGGTCAAGGAGAGAATGTTCCGGTACATCAGGGAACGACAGAGACCGGGGTTTTTCTCGAGTTCAGCACCCGCAAACGTAAGATTCGTGGAGTGTTGATATCAGTTCAAGTGATGATTCGTTTTGTTATTCTGTGTTTTTATCTTATATATTATATATATATATATATAGCTAATTGTTTTGTCAGTCAAGTATCTAAAGAATGAATAGTTATGATTGTCAATTTGGAGAAAAGCTATCCTTCTAAGATGGTGACAGTTCCGGTTTTACCGAATATTAATATGCAATTCCTCATTTTAGATAGTACACTCCATCATATTCTATTTCATTCACAAAATGAAAATAAGATAGTAGGTAAATTGTATGTATATATAATAATTTGTACCGTTTTTTAAATATCTGAAATTTTATTTAGAACAATAGGTTTGTATAGACTTAATGTAGATCTCAACTGTTTTTTATTTTCAGTGAAAACTATATAATCAATTGGTTTCCTTATAGAAAAATGTATAATTCAAGGAACTCTCCTATATTTAGGTAGAAATATAGGGTGATCAGAAAATAAGAATCGTCAAGGGTATTTTGAAAAAATACTCCCATTTTTTA
This sequence comes from Plagiodera versicolora, assembly GCA_037013635.1. Taxonomy (NCBI): domain Eukaryota; kingdom Metazoa; phylum Arthropoda; class Insecta; order Coleoptera; family Chrysomelidae; genus Plagiodera; species Plagiodera versicolora. The sequence continues at coordinate 2,239,355 of CM072988.1, forward strand.
ATGTATTTATAAAAAATTCGAGCTGTGTATGAATTTTACAATAAAAAAAGATGAATTGTCAATATTTCGAGTACAAGATAATCAGAAATCCATAGCAATTTTCAATGCTTTATAAAATTATTGAAATGGGGTATTTTGAAAGAATTTCTTGATGATTCGTGATATACAAGGTGTACAAAGAAAATTCCATACCAATGTACCAAATATGGTATTTCTCAATATTTGCCAAGCCATTAAAAAAATATTTATGTGGTTTCCCACATTTAAATGAGTGTCACTCATAGATCCAGAAAAGTTAGGTGAGTTTTGTGAGTTAATAGTTGAACTATCAATTCACAGAAAATTTTCATCAAATATTTCGAGATGTATGAGTGATACTCATTTGAATGATGGACAACATGAATTTTCGTTAAATACTGTTCCAATAAAATTTATTTGCCCAAAAATCTTCGTTATAGCGTTAATACCATTAAAAAATCAATGTGGTTTGTCCACATTTAAATGAGTGTCACTCATACATCCAGAAAAACAAGTGAGATTTTTTGAGAATTAATAGTTTAACTATCAATTCCAGGGAAATTTTCATCAAATGTTTCGTGAGTATGATTGACACTCATTTAAATGAAGGACAACATGAATTTTCGTCAAATATGGTTCCAACGAAATTTATTTTCCCAGAAATCTTCGTTACAGTGTTGCCGAATAACCGTCACTCATACATGAAAAATTTTGTGACTTTTTCCAGGAATTAATAGTTGAACTATCAATTCCCAGGAAATCTTCATAAGATATTTCGAAATATATGGTGATCTTATTTTAAAGAAAGACTAAGAATATACAGGGTGTTCCTTAAAGACATGCCAATATTTGAAGGAGTGATTTTTTTACACATTTTGGAAATGTTTTTTGATAATAACTGAGATAATATTCTAGACATCTTTGGAAAATTTGGTACATGTCTTCTATGCATCAAGGTGCACTTTAGATGTACGAAATTTTTCATTTTCTCCACCAGTGGCGATTTTTTTTTCAGAATTTCATCACCCTGTATCTCAAAAGTTTAGACTTTTAGGACATACTTTTATGTGAAGTTTTTTCTTAAAATGTATCAAAGAATAACCCTTTCAAATATTAGTATGTCTTTAAGGAACACTCTGTATAACAAAACTTGATTTTCCAGAAAGACAATGAAATAAATATGAATGAACATGAAAATATACAAGGTGTTTTATTTTAAAACGAATTTCACTTTCAATAATAATGAAATTGGTTAATAGAATTCCTGAAAGCTATAGACTCTGTATATTTTCTCCGTCATTTTTAATATACTCGATCAAATTTCAAGTTTTGTCGATTCTGTTAACGTTGTTTTATATTGATTTTTAAATAAATTCATTTGTTACAAACCAAGGATGTTTTTATTCTTCTACATTTACCTGATTGACATTGTCAAATAATGTTTTCAAAATCGGGGACTACAAACGTTTCAAATTGAAATCCCCTTCTCTTCCTCTCGTACTTTTTTCAAATTCCTCCTACGAATAATAAATAAATAACGGACACACACGTTTTCTGCCGTACCATTTCATGCTGAAATTAATTCAACGATGAGCGTCACCGTCCGCTCGCATATAAATAACAATTTCGCTGCGATAGAACTCCGCTGAAACAGAAAGTTTTCGCTCATGAAACTCCCTCACCGATAGCTCGAATCTGGATGAGGTGTAATCGCGCAAATGAATCATGCAGGGCGTTAATTCCCCTTAATAGAGGCTCGAATACGATGTCCTCTTCGCGATGGAACATGCAGGAGGTAATATTCGGAGCGGCAGCAGCTTCATGGGCTCGGGCTGAAGATTATTAAACGCAGACGATGGTTTTTCTGGGCCAATTTTCATGAGGAATGCGTGATGAATACACTGTATATCATGGGGATCTCGGAAAGAAATACGGAGATGGTTGAATTAGAGAAAAGTTGCGCATTTCCAAGTTTAACAATGTGGCGTTCAGAAAGTTTCGAAATTCCAATTAGCTCCAGAGATATGCCTAAAAAACGAAATTTGCCGATTTCGTTTTTATTTTTTTCTGACGTTGTTTGAAGAGATATGACAAAACAAAAGACACTTTCTCATTGTCATTTTTTAATCCCCACAAAACAGCTTCAAGAGATTTTCAGTACGACGTTTCGTTTCGGAAAAACCACCATCAACTTTATTTTTTTATATGGCCCGTGAAAAAAATTCCCTGTATTGAATGAAATAATTTAACCATCTACGTATCTCTTATGCTTTCCGAGATTCCCATGATAGACATCCTTATCTTGGACACAGTGTATAGGGTGTCTAGAAAGTCTCCTGCCAAACGAAAAATGCAGGTACTAGATGTGATTTTATGCCGATTTAGCTCAAAATAGCCCAGTAGAAAATGCTTCTTAGGAGAGCTGCAGCTTTTTGAAGAAGACGTCTTCATATGAGTTCAAATTATTTCAAAAATAACACACATACAATAACAATGTTGCCAACTGTTCAGGGTCAAAATAATTTGACACATTGACAGATTTTGTTGATTTTATAAAGCCAATTTGATATTACAGATACAATTTTATAATCCAACTAATTCTTCTCGAAAACGGTCCATGATATTGATTTGAAAGAGAACATTTTTTATAAAAATCATCCTAAATTTCTCGAATATAGTACCATTCTGAAAGACCCAGGTGCATGAAAAAAAATTGTCCAAAAATGATATGCTCCATGGTAATATTCGTGAATTGAATTCATTCTTGTGTTTCTGGACGTACTCTGAGATACCACCCTGTGTTGATTCAGCAGATATTATCCACAGTATTTTCGATGAGATACAGGGTGATTCACGACGAATTGTACATAGTATGTACATATCTGGTGTTAAAAAATGCCTTGTTGCGTTTTTGACGGATATACAGAATGATATTTGAAAATATGTGAATTATTCTGCGTTAAATATCTATGAAAGTGAAAAACTCAGACATATAAGTTGACATCCAGTTTATGTACAAAATATTTTGACAACTTTTTAGTGATCTCCACTGAATACTTCCCTTATCATTATCGAATTTCATCATTACTCTCCTGTTATTTTTCAATTCCACACGTTTTCAGATATATCCAATTGCTTCCCGCTCATTTTTGATATACGGTTTCACCACTCCCTCTTGGTTTCCTTCAAAGAAATCCAATCTTCGCTGATCGTATCTATCACTGTAATACGAAGAAAAGTCTATATAAAACCATTATTTCTGAGCTTATTTGGATTGTGTTTCTCTTATATGTGGGCGTGTTAATTGCTTATGATTGAGAACGAGTGAACGGAGGAAAGTTTTTACGTTTCTTAATTGGAAATTTTTCGTTCAACGCTACACTGCGAATTGGTTCGATATCGATGGCTATTACAGACGCCTCTTCATATTGAGCTCTCAGTTTTCGTTCTCGTGGAAGAAATATTATTATGTTTGAGAAACAATTCATCAACGGCTCGCATAGACTCGAAAGTAATGGGCGAGTTCCGGATCATTCAGGGTGTTTCAGAATAGCACGGCAATATTTCAGGCACGTATTCTCTGGTACAAAATATTGAACAATTCCTCTAAACATTTGTTGATAAATTTCATTTTCATTTGATTTTGATGCTTTAATTAATATCAAATATCAAATAGTATAAACATTTCAGAGTATGTAACTCTGGGCCAATTTACAAATTAATTAATTTCTGAGGAAACTGAACGGAATTCGACCAAAAGTCAGGAGGGACAAAATTTAGGTAATAGGTTGAAAAACTTAGAAAAAATATTGAAATTCACCAGTGGCGCACTAGCGAGTTTTTCTTAAGGCTTTTATGGATTGAGACCTCGGAAAATGCAACACCCTGTATGGTAGTTGGAAAATATTCACTTTCATATTGAGCAGCACCTATTGCTTGATACTCATACAAAATTTGAAAGCTCTATCTGCAATATCACAAGCACAATAAAATGAAAATCTAATTTTTTCGTAACTTTCAACACCCTGTAACTCCGCTAATAATCGAGATCGGAGACACGTTCATAAGAACTTTTTTCCTCATTTTGTACCAGAGAATACGTAAATGCCGTGAAATTCTCAAACACCCTGTATTATTTTCTGACAATTCCCTTCTGAAATATTGAAATCTGCAGAGGCCGAGAAAACGTATAATAACGAACCAGAGATTGAAGTGATGATTGCATACGTGGTTGAATATTCATGCACGGTATTGTTAGGAGAGGAATTAAATAACTTTTGGTAGCTGTGAACAAAGCTCGATCCCAAACTTTTCAGCCGCACGAGTACAATAAAGTTTGAATCAACATTCCGAATTTTCACTGTAATATGGAACGCTTTGCATTGCATCGTTAAACATTATCACGGCTTCTGGGCGATCGAAAACGTCTACTTCGTCCCAGAAAGTGTTGAAAATATCATCCATGCTGATGCTATAATAAAATCACAATGATTACCTCACGTACTTACTTTGCTTTGAGGAAATATTGTAGCTACATAAGGGAGGACACAAAATGAAGTGTTCGTTCCTAATAAACATACGTTAAACAATTTCTCAACGATAATTACAGGGGGAGTTTCTCTTTAAGGGCACAGTTCCCAGTCAACCAGTTTTGGTTGCAGGGAAGTTGTAGGGAGTTAACATCGTGGAAATGCGACTTCACAATGTTGATATAAAAAACTGCAACCAGTACTTACTGGGGAGTGCTTAATGTCCGCAACATTGTATATCACTGGTAATTACCTAATACATCACAATGTGGATGTGTGGAAGGTACCATGAATAGCAACATTGCGACTTCGCATTTTAGCACTTATTGGAAAGATTATTGAACCAAATGAGCTTTCACATTACATCTTCCGTTGAAGTTATATTCATATGTAATTTGGTAATTACCATCGTGGCACTAAATTTGCTCTCTATAAGCGTCTTCTAATTTAATTGAAATAATGTTAATTCTGAAACACCCATGGAATTAGTACATACCTGGAAAGCAGAATAAATATATCTCAGCTGCCTTATATTTCAAGCATTTTATAATGCCTAAGAAATGTGCATAGGTTAAGTCTATGAGATTTATATACAGGGTGGTACACCAGTAGGTATAATCAGGACCAGCAATAAAACACATCATATGCCTGCTCTTCATATTGAATCTATTTTTCATTCTTAAGGGGAAATAATTAAACAAATATTATAAAATACTGATCTGTATATTTTGAATATAACACAGGGTGAGTCAAGCTGTACGCATTTCTAGCCAGGCATATGGCTGAACAGAATCATCAGATATATATTAGTCCAATGCATTCAGCTTGACTCACCCGAAATACTTTATAAAAACTTCAACTCACATTGTAATATCATAGAATATAAAAACAAAAACATTATTTTCGAACATTATTATGAAATAAAAATAGTATTATTTACAAAACAAAAATAGTATGCTGTACAGACAAAATAAAATCAAAGGAAACAACAAAAACATTGATTGTTACCATATCAGATTATTATACTATGATGATCCAAATAATGGATTGCCACTGTCAACTGAAAATAATATTAATAGAAATTATTTTGTTTTTTTTTTTATAGTTTAATACTGTTCCTGAACACGTTAGGTACACTTATGTTGATGTTATCATGTTTTATTTCTAATCAAATTATTGAAAAATTCTATATTCAGCTTTTATTGTAGAGAAAGATGTTTCTGAGTATTGAAAACAGTGTATACATGTTTGACATTATAGAATATCATTCAATATTCTGATACCAAATTCCGATAATGATACGACAAAACGGTTGAGGAGTCCATCTTGTTAAAAAGCATTGCTTTTCAATGGGCATCACCTTCCCAATTGCACATTTATGAGCATATTTTTGCCATTGGAAATGTATACTTACCGCATGCACCTAGAGCTGTCTTATATTCTTCTTAACAAACTTCTCAAAATACTGCACACAAAACCAACAATTCAACCAACCATTAAATACGCACCATTCAGATCATAATATATTATTTTCATCTTCCCTTTGTTCCTCGACTTTCATTCGTGTGCACGTGTTGTTGCTATGCCCTGCGCAAGCGCCAATTCTATGTTCGAAATATATGAACAGGGATAAGTCGCAAAGTAATAGCAATGTGCACTTCATCTGAATCTCTCGATTAAATGTTCCACTCAATCATTAGGAAAGTTAACATGGGGACTTCGCAACGATAACAATATGTGGATGTTGATATCCACAAAGCGAAGTCCCATGTAAAACCCAGAGAGGTTTCCAAGATGATCTTCAATGTGATATTATTTGGTATTCCCTGCGACTTACTGTTACTTTTTTGGTTGACTGGGTTGAAGTCCATAATTTGTAAATCACAGCCTGCAATTTGTGCAAGAACACGTAACTGTAGAATGTCGTAGAATAATTATGGAGAGATCGTATGAAGTAGCTTTGAAAAGTAGATCGATTGTACTTCAGTAATCATTTGAAAGCTGCCTCGAAATCTTTACTTATTCCAGCTGAATTGTCATCGACATGGAGAACAAACAAATCAAAGATATGACATGAATCACAAGTGACAGTTTGTCGAAGAGTGCGGCGTTGCTGATTGTCTATTCTTTCAATGATACTCCTAAACGGAAAGTTGGGTTATGTTACTATGTCCAACATTCAATTTATAAAATATATACACCAAGAATTTTAGATACTCAGATAACACTTTATTTATCTCGGAAATACCCATTTCTAATAGATTTTAATGACATTGTGTTGACGAAGAATTATTTATGGAAACAATATTCGAAAAAGGGTTTTTAGTGAATAACTTTTGATGAAGAAATGTTAGTTTTAATATTGATTGGCATGAAAAAATTTAGTAAGAGTTCTTATGGAATTTTGCCATTCCATTTTGATCACCTCAAGATGAATTCTATCAACTTAACTCAGTTAATGACCTGCTTAGGCTTCATTAATCATGTATCTTTCATGATTTGATACAGGATGATCTATCTTTCTGCAATATTTATTTTTTAGAATTATGCATAACATCCGAAACAACTTGTGAAGAACTGAATGAAGAACTTGAGAATTTTCTTCTGGCTTTCAGATTTTGAATAATAGTCCCATTTGAAACACACTCTAATTCACTTAAGCAAATTATTGTTCGTTTGAAACAAGTGCAACTCAGAAAACAACAAGCAAAACAATTCTGTCAACTTTTCGAAGCAGTCTTGCATGTTAATCCGTTGGTTCAAGCGGGTAATTGCCTTTTGAGGGGATAAAATGATAAAATGACTGAAAATAATTCCAAAAAGAGCCACTGCACATGCATGCATGAATTAATCGTGCGACATTATAACGCTTTGGGGTGTTTTGATGTAGCTCTTGCTGCTGTAAAATCGTGTTTTATGCTTTTCATGTCAGGATGAGTGTGCTTTGAGCACTCACAGAAGTCATTTTCGTGAAATAGTTATTAAGCTTCAAACTCAACACCCCCTATACTAGAAAGGGATTCTACGATGACTTTTATACAGTGTGGAACAGCCAAATAGAATAAATTCGATGACGAATAAATGATTCGTATTTTTAGATGCGCATTTTTTTCAAAGAAAAATAATTATATAGGGTGTGTCATATGACAGTGGCCGATACCAACTTTCTCATTTCAAATACAAGCCCCTGTATATTATTAGTTTTTTGTATTCTTCATAAAATTCTAGACATAATTCATCTACAATGTCCCATACCTATCTTCAACTGTTTCGGAAATATTAAATGTTTTCAGATGTATCACAAAAATTCACATTAAAAAAAGAAAATTATTTAATTTCACAAATAATGTAAAAAAAAACATTAATTTTATTGTAAGAGATGTCTCAAAAAAATTTTAAACTTCTTTTCTGAAATAAAATAATGTATTACAAAAATTAGATGAAAAAAAGGTAATTATTTTATTCCTCAAATAATGTGAAAAAAAAAACAAGAAATGATCAAAGTGTATATATATTTATAAATATAATAAACAATATATATAAGGTGATTCATGAAAAATGGGTAATTTCTGAACAGGAGATACTACACACTGCAGCTTTACTTATACAGGGTATTTAAAGTTGGAATTTCAATTAGAAATTTTTCAACAATGAATAATACACTCTCATTCAACAAGAGTACCTTTTTTATTCAAAATTAAACTGCCTCTTGAATTCCCCAGTCATTTCACCATATCTCATTAGACAAAAAAGATATTGTAATTTTCCTAGGTAACATGGTGTAACTAACACCCTGTATGAATAGTGATGAATTCATCCTAAATTTCGCAATTTTCATGCCAAAAAACACGATTTTGTCAATTTTCAAGACAATTCTACTTGAAATCACGAAATCATTGAGAAAATTCAACTTGAAATTCCAACTTTGAATACCCTGTATGTTGAGCTCAATCGCTATATTTTGATGTGTTGTATCCCCAGTTCAGAAATTGCCCATTCTTGATGAATCACCCTGTCTACAGCATCCATGAAATCTGTTTATACCGAGTTATTTTTTCTAGCAAAGCAATTCCATATTGCTTCCAAAGTCTCTTCCATGCCATTCGAAGGGAGGAAAAAGCCTCTCATATCACAATGAATCGTGGATATAATTTTTATTCTTTTCCATTCCTATTCAATCCTTGTGATGGAATTTTTTCTGTAGTCCATCCATGATGTTGAGGCCTGAATTGAATTGTATCAGAGTATTCTTCTGCGATACCACAAAGCACGATTGTTTATGAAAACATTTTTCATGGAACTATTTCCCAGTTGGAATAATAAATTCATATGGATGGATCCAATCTGAATCCTGGACGTTGCCGGATATTCCTGCACGAGGCTTAGAACTTTGCAATATTTATTACTAGTGGAAATGGGGCAATATCCTGAGTTGCTGAGAATAGGAATCATTGGTCAAGGGTTTTTATTATCTGGGAGACTTTCTCAATGCTGAATACAAAGATGGAAAAGCTCCGATGTTTTTGAGATGTAGTATTTATAAGGGGAGATTTGTTTGAATATGACCAGGTTGAATTGTTTGAGAGTTGTTACAAATCTCGTGTAACCAAATTTTTAGATCTACGTTCTATTCATCAAAGGGGTTAGGGATGTAGTCCAGAGACACGAAAAAATGAGGATTTCCATTATTTTTTCTTGCTATTTAATCATGTTATTCTACAAAAGTAATGCTATGGCATTATCATACAATTTTTTGACTTGAAGCCACGAAAATGTGTAAAAAAATCATGATTTACAAAGTTACAGTTGTCTGTGTTGGCCCAGTTAAAAAAAAAGTCCTTACGGTGACTATCATAAGCCCTTGGAGATTCATTTGAAATTAAGCGAATAAAAAAAATGTTTTATAAATAGATAATCCTGGGCCTGATCAAAGTTTTTTTTTTTCTACAAAATGGCGGCCTCAGGAAATTTTCTTCTAGATTTTCGGGAAAAATCAACAGTTATTGGTCTTGAAAAATCGAATAAAAAAAATCCTTCGATCAGGTTTAAGTTTATTATGTATTCTAAAAGATGTATGAATTGCATTAAAATCTACTGAGCGGTTATCACCAGTCCAAAAAACAAAGCTACCGAGCGCTCCTTGTTATTTGTCGAATAACTCGAAAAATAATCATTGAATCAACTTAAAATTTTCAGAGAATATTTTTAGGATATTACACTTGACGAAACTGCGAAAAAATCATTGATTTTTGAGAATTCTGACTACCCCCAACCCCTTAAGTACGATAGTTCTGACAGATTTGGTTGTCTTTCAATACCAATAGTGCAAAACAAAAAGTATCCAGCTAATCACTGGATATTTAGGCGTCAATAATTATGGCAACACTTCACAGTGACTTTCCAACGATGCCAAATTTATTTGAAGAGAAATCCTTGACTACACGACTCGTTCACCCTGTCCTTCCTGTATTCTCACTGATCATTTCGATAATTCATCTTTTGAAACGTCAAATGACAATGACAATATGCCTCTGTTACTTCTTTTGACACCTATTAAAAACTGTGGAGTATTAAAAGACCTTTTATCCTCGGGCAACGATGAAAGCTTCAACTTCTCGACTGACAAATTATTTCCATTCGATTTGAAGAATCCCACGAACCGAAAATACAGTTTTCCCCGTGAAAACGGTTCAAAGGACTTCATTCACTCTCGCGCAGTCCTTATATCGTATCCTCAGGGCACACAGAGACGGTTATACAGGGTGCTCCTTAAGGATATGCTGATATTTGAAGGGGTTATTCTTTGACACATTTTGAGAAAAAAACTTTTGAGCTACAGGGTGATATAGATTATTAAACGTTTGGTACTGCGATATTAAGCAATTTTAATTTAATTATTTTAATCAAGAATAGAGCATCTGACAAGAAAAATATATTTTTTGGATTCTCATTCATTTTGGAACAAATCTGATCTCTTAATTTGCTTTCAGTCGATGCACAAACATTTTCACGCCGCATCAGATTTTTGAGGAATAGACCCTGAAGTGAAACGATTTTAATTTTTTTAAGCGAAAACCATGCGTCGGACAAAGAAAATCCATGAGATTCATTTTGCTCAATAATGAATGAGGAACTTGAAAGTAATTTTTATTTTGGAAGTAAGCAGTGGCGTAGTATTTTTTCTCCAAAAATATTCAATGCAAAACCCTGTATTCCTTTTTTTTTCACTGTAGCTCAGATGAGGAATACTCACAGCTATAAAATGTCGAATTCCTCTCTACTCTTACACTCGAACGGATCATTCGATGGTAACCGACCGCAGTTTTTCCATCTACTTAATACGAAAAGACTCGAACGGGTCTGACATTGTAGCCGGATCGGATGTAATATGGGCTTTTGTGAACAAACCAATACGAATGTAGATATCAAGGGCTCCGCTGTCAAGGGCGATAAAGAGGCTTTGCGAGAAAAAAACCCCAGATACGTATTTCTCAAAATTTCGCGGCGTAACTCGTAGGCATACCAATTTTTTTTCTTAAGGGGATTCAATGGAGGAGACCGCTAATTTTTCGAAACAGCATAATCGTGTTTTGTATGTCCAAAAACTACCATTCATGATTTTATTTATTTTTCATTCAGTCTATATCATGAATAAAATAATAAAATAAACGGAATTGATTTCGAACATACGCCCATCGACCTTGAGCTGACCAATCATAGATAATTGTTACATGGTAAATCTTGCTGTGTTGCCGCACCAAAATACCACAACTTATTCTCGAAATAAAAGATGTAAAAGGATACAATATAAATGATACTTTTTCCACAAATTATCAAGAAATGGTATAGTTATCACTTATGGATACGTTTTTGAGGAAATATATCAAAGAAATAAATAGTTATCCAAAAGCAAACTTGGCAACATTGCAGAGGTGTGAGAAAAAGTATATAATGGAAACAGACACTTATTTCTGTCGTTTTTAAATTTTGAATCAAAATGCTGATTCCAAAACGCTGTAGAATCTATTTGCTTCGAATTTGATCCTTAATATTGGATATACACTGAACTAATATCATTATTCATGGACTAAGAGAGGTTTGGAAGGATTTTATCACTTAGTAGTCTTCCCTATTGAAAATTAATTCTTATTTGACGTCCGATCACTGCGGCTGTCACTTCATAGTGTTCCACGTCAGAAAATAGTGTTTTCAGACCCATCTACGCCACTGATTTTTCCGAGAATTCAGTGGCGTATCTAGGAAACGGCCAATTCGAAAAAAAAAATGATCGCGGATTTCGGTCAAGCAGTTTTTATTTTTTTTTCAGTGTTATTTTCGTCAGTTTTATACCCTGAGTGGGCGTTTCTACGGAGTATCGTGCGCCCTCTACTGGGCATAATTCGAAAAACGCGCAATTCGTCCTATAAATGTACGGAAATTTTTGTGCGATTGTCAAAAAAATCCCTGACGAGCCGGCTATGGAAAATTTCGGAAATTGATCATTCATCAATTCTTTATATCCTTCACAAGATCCCAACGATTTTATTGGACTTCCATCCAACTCGTATAAAATATAACCCATAATGTGTGTTTCACGTAAGTGCGTTTTTGATGCAAAAGTGAGGTTAGAATAGCGGAACTCAAGCATCCACGTTACGGTGACGGCATCGGAAGCATTAATTTAACTCCAGTCTAGAGTGCCATTACCGGGCCCCGAAATCTCGAGTGTCCATTAGTTTCCCCGAAAATTTTCAAGACAGAGGGAAAATCAAGCCAGAGTCGACGATTGTATTGTCTCGAAAGTTTCTGGAATGGAAAATATGATGAACATTTTCATCGAAATATAGCTCGCATTTCACTGAATTTTTTCAACTCCAAACTAAAAAAAAACATGTTTACTACCCTTCAAGTCTGATAGCCAGTCAAAGCTGTCAGTACGTATTTACACTCTGCGTTTATTTTCAACGAACGGCGTGTAATTAATTAATTCACTAAATAAACGGATGAAAAAGCAGCGACCACAACTGGAGTTGCCTTTCATTCACAGAGCTGATTTCGAATCGTTATTTTGTCAATGATTTATAAAAGCTGGTTCAGTGAATAACAGATACATCAGGTATTCAGATTTCCACCACTAAATGATGGACGATTTCACTGATGTGATTGAATTCAGGTATAATAAATATAACCATGAACATAACTGAATAATAATTTCCGTTTCATATTTTACTCTGCCAATTACTGTTTCATATCATATTATAATACAATCGGTGTATATCATACAGTATAGGAAATAATTCACGATGTTCTCTGAACATTACAGGATGTCTCCTTTCGTGGGAAGTTTTATACAAAAAAAAATCAGCTAGAGTAGAGATAAGGTCTTCTCCATCAATGGTTACAATAAGATGTGTACGTCTTATGGGAGGTTTGGAAATATGGTCACGTGATTAATTTTCGTTTCAACGTTATATCGTAGATGTCACATAACGCATGAATTTCTATTGTAGGCAATGTGAAGTTAGCAGTTAGCAGCTAATTTTATGAAAGTGATTGAGAAAATAGCACTGAATAGTGAGGTTATGAAGTGAAAATTCTACAAAAGTCCAATTAGTCACGAAGATATAAATGGAACAAATAATTGCATCTGGGATTTCTGTTTGGAACATGAATGTGAACAGATATTCAGTAATTCAGGTCAAGCAATAATCATATTTACAATGCTGACCAAATTGAGCTCAAATACGTCTAGAAAAAACTTTTCCTCTTCTTTCCTTATAATTCAAATGACTAGCGTGTCACCCAAATTATCAGTAAAAAGAGCTAACTTCTTTGCTGTGGATGCAAAGATATCAGCTCCATCTGGTGGTTGATTCCAAAAACATGATAAAATATGTTTCCAAATTTCAACATTGACGTGCACTAACTGAATGAAAAGTTTGGCCTGTTAAAAATTGAGAGAGCATCACAATTCCATAGTAAGTAAACGAATAGAAAGCTATGTTGAATTTGACATCGTTTTGAAGTAATTATTGGCGCCCAATTTCCAGCAATGTCTGAACCAATTAGAAGTTCTGTGGTTAGCTAGATACTTTTTATTTTGCACTATAGGTATCGAAAGATAACCAAATCTGTCAAAACAATTTTCCATAAATGAATAGACTACACAATGTTGTTTTAATGAATAGCTAAATTCATTATCATAGACAATGACATAGCTGTCAACCTTCAATAGTTAGGTGACATTTCGCAAATGATATTGCATCAGAATTCAGTTGATTATTCCCAAATTGAATTTCTGACTAAATGAGTACGTCAGTTTTGGCGAAGAGATACAAAAGAAATGTATTTTCGACAGTGCTCTCGCGAAATGCAATTTAAACGATGAAAGAAATGCTCACAATGTAGTAATTTCCTCAACGTCATCTAGTTCCTGGAGATCAATTCTATTTATCTTCTTTTTTATTCGGAAATTGCGTTTACCCATTCGTTCAGCGTTTCGTTTTAGTATGCTGACCGGCAACACTGAAAGTTAATGTATTAAACTCTCCCTGAATAAAATTAGAAACTCCATCGCTGTAGTATCAACGATAAATTGTTTAGTCGCATAAACATTAGCATGTTATTGCCGAAGGATCCGAGAGTTGTCAAAGTGAAAGAGGGCTTTGGAAACCGTTTGATTGAAACAAATGAACACAGAGCCAGAGGTGACGTTTGACAATTTGTTCTGGATTTTTTATTTTATTTTTATTTTTACGAGAAGGGAACAAAATTTTTGCACCAATCACCAAAGCAAAATTAAAACATCGCTAGTTTCAAGGTTTTTCTAGTATGTTGATGGCTTTGAGGTATATCATCATGTTTCAAATGTTCATCATCGATTTAGAACACAGAACACTTTATCAGAGAATGTTTCACAGACATTTGCACGTCAAGTACATGTTCTGTGATAAGGTTTACTTTGACAGTACTTATTCCTTCACTTGTCAAAGCTTCGATGTTGATAGCTGTCACTCAATCTGTCACATTGAGGCAGGTTTGAAGCAAATTCGTGATTTCGCCATATTTTCACTGAAAAAACTATTTGTCACAACGCAATTCATGTCAGAGTATTTTTTTCTCATTTAGCCCATTCAACGATTTCAAAAAACTCAACTCAAAAATCTATGGATAGATTGAAGTCTTACATTCACTTATCATTTCAGATCGCCCTCGCATAATGTCGCCGCCCTTGCTAGCGTTCATGGTCATGTCGGCTTCGGTCGTGGTTTGTCTCGTGATGGGCGCAGCGAGCGAGCCGCCCCGGAATGCCGCCCCTAGAAGCCGCGCCGCCACCCAGTGCAAGATGTCAGAGTTCGCGTGCGCCAATGGCAAGTGTGTGCCTCACAACCGGTATTGCAACAACAAAAACGACTGCGGTGATGGGTCGGATGAGCCCAGATATTGCACCAGTGAGTACCATCATGGGATTTTAGTTGTTATTGAAGAAAATTCTGAAAGGGGAAGCAGGAGACGGAATAATGATAGGAACGATGAATACCAGACAGACTTGACAGGAACGCCATTGAGATCATTCCTTAGGAGGTATTCTGGTCTAGACAATTGAAAAATTCGTTTTTTTGTATATATTTTCAGAGTTCAGACTTTCAAAAATATGCCCCCGAACGGATTTTTCTGAATTTGAATTACTTTGAGAGATACAGCGGATGTTGTGACGTGGAATCTTAACCGGTCGAACAGACTTCAAAACTAATTTTTTTGAAGTCAACGATTCCGATTCCTTTGAAATTTTGTGAGAATTTTCTTTATACATCTCTTCATCGCCTGGATCTTGGATTTTGGAAAATTTTGATTCCAAGTATTTTAAAAAAGTTCGTAAAGATCAAAAAACAGGGGTAAAAAAAAATCCTCTGTTGACAGGTAAAAAAATTCCATGCAGTTTGGAAATTATGAACATTTTAAGGAAAACCTATGAATTTGACCAAACTGTACCATTTTTCGGTTATTGTGGTTATTCTTTTTTATTTTTGTTCATTTGAACTTCGGAAACGTTATCCTACATGACATTTCTAGAATCCCAATGAAAAATAATGACAAAATTGCCTCAAATTTCCGAGAATTTAGACTATTTGTTAAACTACGAATTCAAAATTTTCCAGATTCGTCAACTTTGACAGGCCCTACTTTAAAAAAAATGTACCAGACTACCTTGGCAAGTAGCATTCAATCAGATTTCTAAAATGGTACAATATACTTGTTTGTTCCATACAATAAATAAGAGTAAAAAAATTAAAACCTCAAGTAACCCGATTTTCGCTCTGAGTTAAAATGTTTTTGATTCGCACAAGCTCTAGGTAGGTTCTTAATTTCAAGGCAAAATGATAAAGTTTCTAGGTTTTTCTCAAAATGCCCATAATTTCCAAAATGCATGGGATAGATGTTTTTTTTTTCGATTTTTTTCGTGATGGTTATGATCAATCCTGTCACCCCGTTGATTCCTGGGACACCCTGTATATTTAGTAAACATGTTTGAAATTTTTCTCAGCCCAGTTTGGAAAAAAACCTGAAAAGTAGGTCCCTAGACCAGAATACCCCCTTAAAGCACCCGCTGTCTAATCCAGATGAACCACAAACTTATTCAAAATGTATCGCTGAATATCTGCTGAATTCATTATCCTCGGGAACCTAATTTATTCGAACACGGGTCACAATTCCGCGATATAAAAGATGAACGAGGGATAAAAGATGATTCATTTAAGTTCCTGGAGTTGGATTTTGGATTTTTTCCCGCGAGACTTTCCCGATAAATGGGCCGACTCCATTGAAATATATGGGGTATGAATGGCCTTTTTCGTTCTTTTGTTGTGGAGTTGATGGCTATAAATTGCCGTCCGCTACAGCTTGAAGCGATCTGTGATCGTCTCGTTGATTCGTAGAGCTATTTCGCCATTTTATCTCTACGAAAAAGACTTGACGAGTGGAATTCCTCGCGAAAGCTTTTGTTTTCATCGTTGTTGTTGTGCTCAGCGAGTGTTCACAGTTCAGGAATGGAATTTTCATCGTACATATCCAAACTTTTTATAACATGCATTTCACGTTTGACAAAGCACAAATTTCCCTCATTCCATGAAGTGACAATTGACGTATCCAAGTCAATCCAGTTTACCTTCGAATTTCCAAAGCTCTGCATATCATTTTTTTCTGTGAATTCCTGAATACGAATATTGACATTGCGATAATATAAATGTTTTTTGTATGAAAAAAATATTGTGACTACTGAAATATCCTTGAAAACTTTCAACTCGAACGGCTTCTGTTCCGTTTGTGAATCCATTTTTCATTTCAGGATGTAACAGAACGTACTTCGGTGTCGTCGGAAAAACGTACAATTTAGAGCTTCACCGACCGAAGGAAGACAAAATACCCTTCATTTGTATCCTGACGTTTACAGCAGGAGGTGGGGAATTCGGAGATTTGATACAGGTGAGTCAAAAAACTCTATGCATCGATGGCTAGTTGGTTATACTTCAGATGGTTGCCAAAATGACCATTTAGTCTTATCAGTTTTTGAAGAAATTGATGTTGAATTGTTACAATACTGGTGATAAGAAAAAACAAAGATCAGCGCGTCAAAATCACATATGCAGACATTGGATAGTTTCATTGCATTAGTTTATAATGAAAATGAAGACATTTCAGACTTTTGTAGTGAGCTAGAGCATCCATGTGTTTGTATTTTCATATTTCTAAAAGTGGTAAGCATTATCATTTGTTTCATTCATTGTATTATATTGAAAATAAAACGAGGTTAGAATACTGTTGTGAATGAAAATGATTCGGTCAAAATATAAACAGGTACCTGATAATTTGTTGTGTTTTTAGATTCGAATGGCAAGATTTAGTTTAGGGTACTTTGAAGGCACAAACACTTTCAGAAGTGTTCAGGAAGGTGAAGAAGTTTTGAGTGCTGGACATCATAATATCATGATGACAAGAAAATTGATTTTGTAATGGAATGAATTATGAATTTAAAGTATTTGTTTCTTCTGATGTTTTTTGGTGAGAAGTGCTAAATAAAATGGATAATGTGAGATATCGTTTCAATTTTGTTGATACCTGAACGATACTATGCTCGACTGTGACAATTAATGTGAACAGAATTTCATCTATCTACTCATGATATTTTAATCACCAGCTTGAGAAAAAGCAAGGGAATTAATATTGGAATTTTGATTTCACCAATTCAGATTTTCACGATCTTTCAAATATTCAAATTCAGTAAGAAATCAACAAAACATAATACCAAACACAAGAACTATGTCCACACGTCCATTTAGTGCCACCAGGTGGCGTATCGCTTATGTTCATTTGCCAATACCACATATTTTAATTAACTGAAACTTCACTATCTGCCTAAACATTTAATCATATAATTCATTATTGTACCGCAAAACAGAAAGTTTCATGTATTCATATTATGCCCCTGATTCACTAGAACGGTAACTATTTTGTGTCGGAAATTAAACTGGATGTATTATTCAACTGACTGACATATGCTTTCCGGCTCGAACATTTACATGTCAAAGTTTGATCCATATCAACCAAAATTAATTATTATAACGAATGTTCGACTCAATTTCATGAAAATAATTCATTCTGGGAGGTTCGAATTCTTCATCAAACCACTAAGTTCAGAAATGTGCTTCGTTATTTTCTTATTACTGAAAGAATCTTAATGATGCACTACAGGCTTATTGTACTCACCCTGTCACACTGACACTTTAAAACATTTCTTTTTTGTCTAAACACAGTCGTTAATGAACCATTTCACGAACATAAAACTATCGCATCCACTAGAACAAAAACTGTTTCAGAAATGTGACAGCTGCTTTTGTTCTAGTTGACATTTGACAGTTTCACACTGGGCCGCTTCGTATCCTTCACGTCTGACGGCTGTCCGGACGGTGCCTTACATATATCGGAGTCCGGTAGGCCCCAGGTGGGTGGGTCCTGGTGCGGCACCTCATGGGGCCCTGCCATCTACTACAGCGAAACGAACAGCGTCACTGTCACTGTGAATTTGTTCAAGCTTTCCAAGGTCGAGAGCGGCTACAACTTCGACTACATCATGGAATACAAATTGTTGAGGAAGAAGACCGCCATTGTCAGATATGGAGGAGGTGAGAGAGAATACAATTCCAGACCAGTATTTTTTATTGCAAAAGTTAAATGCATAGACCAATTATCCAGAGACAGAACTGTTTACATTTGTACGCGAGCTCACATTAGCAAAATCTGGCCCACTGTAAGTTCCTTGTATGACCTACTGTGATGTAACGTTGCCAATTCTGGCGAAATGTTTATGATTATTACAGACATTCATATGAAGCTTGTACATGATAAACATAACAGAACTGAATTGATTGTTAATATTTCATCGAAATAACTTGATTTTCGAATATTCTGATAGACATATTCCAGAAAACTATTCAATTTTTATGCACCAAAGAAATTCGTCACTTGACAACCGACAACGTTGTAGCGTAGCAACCGTTTTTTGTTGTGAAGTTAGTTGGCTGCTTTTAAGACATGTTCGCTCATTTTCGAAGTTTTATTGTGTTTTTCTGTGAATAAAAGCAAGAATATGGGGTAAACCTACAGTATAGGTAAGCAACTCCGATTTCGATGAAATTTGCACAGAAGCTTCGGAACACTAATACAAACACCCAGTGATAAAAATTTTTCCGCGGAAACACCTCTAACATACTTTTTTTTAGGAAAGTTTGTGAAAATCGATCACGGTAAGACCTAAGAATTTGATTGATATTGTACTCACGTTATGGTTTGAGAGAATGTTTATTATACTAAAACATAATTAACATGTCCTTGAATCAAATTTCACAAGAAATTTCATGATGAGAAACTTTGGAATAAGATATTTTCATGTTTTTATATTCGTATATTCTCGACCCAAAACAATATATAATTATTGCTATGTCAAATGAGATCTGTCATGTCACAAGAGAGCAAGGTTGCCAAGTTGTATTTCTATTTTCAGTGGTAAACCATAGAACTTGAGTCTACATATAAGTACCATATATTTTTATGTGGCCAATTGATTGATCTACGTTTGATTGATCTAGGTGTAATTGATCTACGTTTGGGGTGGATCCCGGCGAGAGTGATGTTTTTAATCAGGCACTGCGATGGCGCGCCAGCGCCGTCGCAGGAAACATCTCCCTGGAGTTACCTGCATTTTGAATTATCTACGTTGGATTGATCTAGGTGTAATTGATCTACGTTTGGGGTGGATCCCGGCGAGAGTGATGTTTTTAAACAGGCACTGCGATGGCGCGCCAGCGCCGTCGCAGGAACCATCTCCCTCGAGCTACCTGCATTTTGATTTATCTACGTTTGATTGATCTAGGTGTAATTGATCTACGTTTGGGGTGGATCCCGGCGAGAGTGATGTTTTTAATCAGGCACTGCGATGGCGCGCCAGCGCCGTCGCAGGAACCATCTCCCTCGAGTTACCTGCATTTTGAATTATCTATGTTTGATTGATTTATCGCGCCATCGCAGGAATCGTGTGCATCAAAATATTTGGATTCGTTGAATGATTGTATCCCGAACTTTGAAATAAATCAAATCTCCGATTTTGTATTCACTTGGCAACGCTGCTTGTTTTAGTGACACTAAACTAGTCATTTGACATTTCCATTATTGCACGCCATATTGGGTTGAAAATAGATGATATTAAATTATGAAAATGGACATTTTCGTAGCTTTCCATCATGAAATTTCTCGTGGAAATCGATTTTAGAACATTTTAATGATAGTTTAGTCTATTTAAAATTTGTCCTACTAATTACGTAAGTACAATATCAATTAAATTCTTAGGTCTTACCGTGATCGATTTTCAGAAACTTTCCTAAAAAAAAGTATGTTAGAGGTGTTTCCGCGGAAAAATTTTTATCACAGGGAGTTTTTATTAGTGTTCCGAAGCTTCTGTGAAAATTTCATCAAAATCGGAGTTGCTTACCTATACTGTAGGTTTTCCGAATATGGTTTGTCAGTGCCGAATACGTGAAAAATTTGATGATTCAATCCCTGATTTTCCTTTCCACAAGTAAGTACCATAACTATCTCTAACCTAGTATTGATTCATACAGTGGCGTCCAAAGATAACCAAATCTGTCAGAAATATTTTCCTTGAAGAAATAGACTATATTTTCTAATAGCTAAGTACAAAAACTCATACGTCAACAAACATTCTACTGTAATGTTCTGATTCATTATTCAAGCATTGTTATTTGGAGATACCGAAAACTATCCAGAATGTCATTGTCGTTTCTATTCCTCTTTTTTGTCGTGGAAATTGAAACCTTTCAGTGTTTGCCAACCACAAAAACTTCCTCTCTGACCATGCTTTTATCTGGATCCTTTATAACTCGTAGACATTGACAAGGTATTGTGTTTACAGAGCCACAAAAAGCGAGTATATTTAGTGTTTCTTGTAAGTTCGGTGAAGTTTCTACAAATAAATAATGAGCTTGGAGCCCGATTCGGGCGATAAATTCCTGTTACATCTCAGATTTACCGCCTGGATTTGCGTGAGAGGCATTCTGATAATCAGATTATTGCAACCATTAGTTTTCCTTCATAGAGAAGAATCTTGAAGTGGGCGAAATCACCAGATGATACTCAAACACCATGAACCCTTTTCTGAAATAAATGATTCCTGAAGAAAGAAAATTCCTGAAATAAAATAGTTTTCCGACATCTACTTTTAATCTTTTGAAATACTCGAGGTGTGACCAACAAACTAACCTGTGTGTGTTTGTATGGGTGAATTGTGATCTTGTTATGTTATTTTAGGCCATTTTTGCATTGAAAGTTATATATTTGGATGATATTGAATGGATGGACAATTGTTTGAAATAAAATTTATACCATCTGAAAATGCATCGAATTGGAAGAGGTAACGTGGAGATGAGATCACGAAAAATGTGCTCTGTTCCTCAATGCCCATCATATCATCTTGCAGGTAATCGTTCTTCTCAAACACATTTTCAAAAAATTCTGCTGATTATGTACTGAAAATCTGAAAATGGTATTTAGGCGTCTGCAAAATAAAATACATTTGAACTCCGTCATTACCCAAGAGGTAGAGTTCTCAATGCGTTGCTTTTTTTAATGGAAGCATCCCCAGTAGGCCTACAAACCAAGAATGTGGAAAATATTTACCCCTTCCAGAAATTAAAATTAATTCCTGAAATTCGTTCAATGGCATTTGTACGAATTCGCAAAATGCACTTTATAATATGTTTTTTCAGATTACGTTTCTGAAAAGTCTACGCGGCACTTATTTCACGATTTCACTTATTTCACTAAGGACTGATCATCTGAATGAATTCACCAGATGATAGTCGAACAGCATTTACCCCTTCCAGAAATTGAAATCAATTCCTGAAATTCGTTTATTGGCATTTGTACAAAATTGCAAAATGCACTCGCACTTAATTGTTTCAGATTTCGTGTCTGAAAAGTCTACGCGGCACTTATTTCACGTTTTACAGTTATTTCACTGCATTTACCCCTTCCAGAAATGAAATAATTTCTGAAATTCGTTTACTGGCATTTATACAAAATTGCAAAATGCAGCATAATTCCTGAAAAAGAATAATTCCTGAAATGAAATAATTCCTGAAAGAGAATAATTCCTGAAATAAAATAATTCCTGAAAGAGAATAATTCCTGAAATAAAATAATTCCTGAAGAGAATAATTCCTGAAATAAAATAATTTCTGAAATGAAATAATTCCTGAAATAAAATAATTCCTGAAATGAAATAATTCCTGAAAGAGAATGATTTCTGAAATGAAATAATTTCTGAAAGAGAATGATTTCTGAAATAACATAATTCCTGAAATGAAATGCACTTCATTTGGAAACTTGTCATCTTAATCGTCAGGCCTACCTTCTTTTTCATGAAAAAGTGTTTCAAGTAACAAGTCGTTTAACAGACAGTACATCAAAATACTGAATAGAATGTTCATTTTCGAGTTGAAATCCTCAACATCGCAGTAGCAAAAGTAACAGTCGTCTCCAGTGCGATGGTACAAATCAAAACTTCAATCGAAAATGCGCTTGAAGAAATCAAGCATGCCGTCAAGTGATTCACAACTAGAAGTTCCATCGAAATTCAAATGCGGTGGGTCGAAAAGCGAATTTCTACCTACATCAAGAACTAGGAAGACTCCCACGACCACGAAAAACACTCTCATACCGACTTCTTAAGGTGACGGCCTCTTTTGCAGAGAGGAAAACTTACAAACACCAAAAGTCGATACTCTCCCCTCGTAAGGGTACCGCGCGTGTTATCGGGTGAGGTTGTCAACTGTCGTTAATGATCGGGTAGAAAATTCGCTTTTCGACCCACCGCATTTGAATTTCGATGGAACTTCTAGCTGTGAATCACTTGACGGCATGCTTGATTTCTTCAAGCGCATTTTCGATTGTAGTTTTGATTTGTACCATCGCACTGGAGACGACTATTACTTTTGCTACTGTGATGTCGAGGATTTCAATTCGAAAATAAACGTTCTATTCAGTATTCTGATGTACTGTGTGTTAAATGACCTGTCACTTGAAAACACTATTTCACAGAAAAAAAGGTAGGCCCTAGTAATTTGGAAAAGTGAGGTTGAAATCGAGAAATTGCAATTTGGACATACTGAACGTATATCTCGACTGTAAGGATTCTCTATAATCCTACGAATTCCATAGTTCGTCGGAATATTGTGGGTGCACCCGCTGAAATTCGTGCAAAAAGTCATGCATAACCCAAAAATCACTTACCTTTTTCTAGAAGAACTACTTACTACCTGTAACAACAGAAAAAATTCATTAAATCTCAAGAATAAATATCTGAATTCGAAAAATCATAATGGAAAATTTCAATAATAATAATAAATGTCCATTATTGAAACAATTTACACTGATCCAATAGGCTATCGACCTGAGCCCTTCTGCCCATTGATTACACAAATTGAAAGAAAAAAAAATAGAACCTAACAAATCGATACAATAAAAAGAAAGTCAGTAAGTTAGAAATAGGTTTTATGAGGAGCTAAGAAGTGGAATGTGAAATATTTGAAAGTGAGGAGACAAAAGCTGAATGTGAGGTTGTAAAAGTTACAAGAATCAAAAAATCACTCACCGATTGGTAGTAGTAGTTACACCTTCTATCCTAGTTCTTTGTTTTCCAGACGTCACATGCCATCTATAACAAAATTAAAAATGAATCTATAAAATTGCATACTTTATCTTATTGCATCTTTTCTTAAATATTAAAAAAGGGTTCATTTATCATGTATTCATCATGAGAAAACATTGAAAACAATTTCACCAAGAAATCAGCAAATTTCAGCAAATTTCAACAAAAAAACCCGATGTATCATGATGGAAAATTTCGAAATCGTTCAGTTGTGTAAAAGGACATGCAAAAAAAACTCACCCATTAATTTTTCTCAAACTGTCCTTGAAGCACACACACACACACACACACGAGATCACTGGAAACACTCGCGAAAACTTTCCACCGCACGAGAAAGTCTTTTCGTCACGCACGTCCGAACCCAACGGAGGTTTAAAATCGACTGAGTAATATGTGTCGTCTTATCAGTCTGCCAATTCCTTTACGCATGATTAATAGGGTTGCATAATTGAAACTAGTCATATCTGTGATACCGAAATGTGTGTACAGGATGATTGAAATGTTGTAACGTTATTCATATTTTCAAATTAAATTCTGCTGGCTATATTACGAAATTGTCAGAACTCGGACTCCTCTGCCTGATTGAAAGATGCCTCTAGGGCTTCGCTAAATCAATAAAATTACATTCCTCATGCGACCAACTTTAATAACACTTGGTTATAATAATAAAAGTTGATGACAGAAAATGAAAAAATAAATGGTCGTTCAGACATTCCTAATGGATTAATAAACTTCTTCATCACCTTCAAAAAGACGCCAATGAACAAATGTATGATGGAATTAGCTATCCCATTTTGCTGTGAATTTATTATGAATCGAAAACATTCAAATGATAAACTTAACCTAACTTTCTATTTCGGAGTATCATTGAAAAAGAAGACGAGCTGTCACAACAGAAATATTTCATCGTTATCTTAGACATAGTAGAAGAGATATTTCCAGGAACAAACTATGGATTCGAAATAGGTAGAGTTATTCCTTATCCAGATTCGAGACGCCAGTATGGGTATGCAATATCTGTTATGAGATATTCGAAATATGCAGAATTTTATTTGCGCTGTTCCTTGAAACCCAGGAGGCTTCAGCGAGATTGTCATTCCAAATTCCATATAAACTTCCGACGGAGTCACTGTTTCATTCAAGAGTGTAGAGCTATTTCGAATATTCGAACAGCTAGGAGAAATACATTTTTCTCGATATGGATGAAGTTATTCATACCTACGGATATATCAGACAATACGAAAATAGATTTAAAATATAGGATATGATATTGAAATTCAGAAACTGTTAAAGTATCACCCACTACAAATTCTGATTTTCATTTGACTGACAGAAACTAGAGTCGATAGATGTCATGATGGCTCAAACTGTTGATTAATTTCAGTCATGATTTGTCCGTATGAAGAATTATCATGATCAATCATTGTTACGATGAAATATGACTATGATGATTTACATTCCGTTGTGACAATATACCGGTTTTGTAGGATTAGCGATCCTATGAAGGTTTGTTCCTGAATTTATGGCTACAGGGAATGACATGATTCGGATATATCAACGTTTGAATGATAATTTTGATTAATCACGAAATAGTTGATGATTAATTTTTTTGTCTGATTAAAGTCTACTTATTTTTTGATGCTTTTTTCATGTTGAGACGTGCCTGTCAAATCCATCCTGAATTTACTGTGGTTTGACAGTTGACAGGTGACAACTAATGGTTGACGAAAGGATTATGTTTACCTGCTATCGATTACGAATTATCGAAAAATACTGCGTTTTAAATGTTTCCATGATTGAAGAAATTTGCCAAAATTGTCTACCCTGACTTTTCAATTTTTTTTTCAGGTCCCCCCGACGTCGGCCTCGCACGCTCCCCCAACGCGACGGAGCCGACGAAAGTAACGGTGTCCCCGGAGCCGGAATACTATTTAGGTGATTTGATAACGGGTACTTATTGTTCCCGGATCTTCAGCGACTGTGATAGAAAACACTGCCGTCTCCAGTCCCCAAATTTCCCGGGGATTTATCCTCGCAACCTCACCTGCTACTACGCTGTTAGACAGCACGAAATACCTCCAGGTATGTATGTACAGGGCGTGTGTTTGATTCAGGAAATCGAAGATGAAGGGTATCCATGGAAAATTAGGCGATTTTCGCGAATTTTTTTAAAATAAAGTACTGCTTGGAATGTTTTGAAGTTTTCTTGACATGATGAGGTATATTTTAGGTTATATTTTGAGATTTTTTTCTCAAAAATATTGAAAAATAACGCAAAAAAAATTCCTTTACTGCTGACACGATTTCAGCCAAATGATTAGCTAAAACAAAAAAATTAAAAAGAGTTATTGAAGTTAGAGATATTTCATATGCAATTACCAATGATTTTTGAAAAATATCAAAAATCAACAGAAGATGTATTTCTAAGAAAAATTATCGATTTTTTTCAATACCGAATTGTCAAATTTCAACTAATAAATAAAGAACTTCGTTATATAGTAAATATATACAAGAATTCTCAACAATTTTGAAAAATGTCGTTTTTTCTACGATAACATTATTATTAGACAAAAAAATACAAAAAATGCTTTTTCTATTCGCAAACTGCTCGAATATTATGAGCACAAAGTTGAAGATTTTGGAGCTTTGAATTTTTTGCCAAAATAAGTCAGCAATACATTTTCCGATTTTTTTCTAAGGGCACCAATTCTTGGAAATATTGTATTGTTTTTCGTATTTACCTTTGGATTTAGTTGGCAGAAGATCAAGGGTAATATTTTGTGTCAAAATCTGCTATATCTGGAGGTGTGCCTGAAAATTCACTGTCACTATCCATTTTCTAAAAAGCTAATCATAAACAGGCACCTTTTTTATTAACTAAAAATAAAATAATGACGTTTCATTAATTTAATAGTCTTCTATGTACACAAAATTGTAGGTAGGCACCTGAATATGCAATTACTAGGTGTATAATGTATTGATGACTACCTTTTGACTGTTGTCATATTTTTACTAAGGTCTAATTCCGTTCGAAATATCTTCTAATAATAATATTTCAAGTAAAATGACGTAATTTTTTTCAATATTCCTATTATTTACTTCCTCTCTTCAGTTTTTTAAATTGAAAACGTCAAACTATAACAGGTGACGGAAAAAATCAACTCTGCGGTTAGACCTTAACCTACCAACTCCAGCCCATCAATCAACAAAACCCCCCTAGAATATGGGCTGTCATAAAGGTCATAGACGACTCAATAGGGACTAGATCCGGCTGAACCGGTGGCAACTTCACGTGAATTGTTTTCGTTTTCAAGGAAGTTAGCGCGTCAGAACTCCATTATAGGCACGATAAACTCCGCCACCAGATTTGTGTTCCACGAACTTGTCCAGATGTAATGTAAAGATTCGAGTGCGTCAAAGCATACTTTGGGTAGTACCAAAAATAAACCCTTCAAAAGTGTCACTCACACTGATATGGTCCATCAACAATACCTCGAAAAATCCATTCCAGGCAAACACGCGTTGATAACAGTCCGCCAGCCGAAGGGCCAGTTGATCTCCATCCGTAGCCAGTCTGCCCTCTACGGCACGGCCACTCCCAGACAGCTCCAGGTATGGGACGCCTGCGACGACGTCCAAGACTACGTGAACATCTACGACGGCTACACCACCAGGGACCCGGTTATCCTGAAGTTCTGCGGGGGCGGCGAGGCCGTGCCGAAAGCCGTTTCCAGCGGACACGAGTTGCTGGTCGAGTTCTCTACGTCTCCGTACGGTACTTTCTTGCATCCTGTGCCGGCGCAGGCGCTGCATGGGTTCCAGCTGGAGGTGGAGGTGAGAACGAGGAGATTTTGAATATTGTTTTTTGTTTTTTTTTTTATATAAAACTTCCCACGAAAGGAGACATCCTGTAATGTTCAGAGAACATCGTGAGAACTAAGGGAAAGGAGGTAGGAATTGGTGTTCTTTTTAAATTTCTGAAGGTCATAGGCCTCGGGGATGCAATGGCCAAACCATTATAATTATTATTATTATTATTATTATACGATGAAAAATCAGACACTTACCAATTTCTTGGATCCATGAGAAATAGCTGGAAATTGTGGAGAAAAAAATATTAAATGATTTTTAAATTAGCATGAAGAGGAAAAAAAATTGTAAATGACAAGAACTCACAATTGAAAACTTGAATTTCTCGAAAACTTCAGTCTTTCATTTGAAAAACGTTGGTGTTTTTTTTTTACTGCAAAAATGCATTTTGTAGACTGGAAAATAAATGGCAAATGATACGATGAAAAATCAGACACTAACTGGAAATTGTCTTGGAAAAAATATAAAATGATTTTTAAAGAAGCATGAAGAGGAAAAAAAATTGTAAACCTACTCATGACAAGAACTTACAATTGAAAACCTAAATTTCTCAAAAACTTCAGAGTCTTTCATTTGAAAAACGTTGGTGTTTTTTTTTACTATAAAAAATGCATTTTGTATACTAGAAAATGTGAACACTGAAATACGTAATATAAATCCAACATTTCTAACAGATTTGCTTTCCTACACAGGGATCAATCTCGATTTTTTTTATATTTACAGAATAGATAAAATTGGGGGACTGAGCTTGGGGTAAGATTTCATTCAAGAAAGTATGAATAGAAGTTGGATGAATTCAAAAATGCTCAGCTCTTATGAAAAAATGACAAGAAATATGCGAAACCATTCGCATTTCAATGAGATATCGAAGAAACTTGATCCTATAAAATCAGCAAATATTGAGACACTCAGTATATTTGCTCAATCAGGGATGAAACTCAAAAGTCTCACAAAATTTGGAAATCTGTATGAATATCCCAATGAAACAGAGTGTTTATCTCTGCTTATCTTTTATGAATGGAAATTTGAATAAATCTATCGGTACAACCAACATTATAAAACTTCCTCGATATCAAATATCAAAGCTTAAAAAAGTTCCTAGAAGCTTATGATGATCTGAATATTCAAGTACAAAATACGAAGTTATCCAAGAACTGTTGAATGAATGAATGAAATGCACAACAGTTCCAGAAGTTTATCAACAATTAAAACTTTGTTCTCGAAAGTATCATCACAGCCATATCTTCAATTAATTATGACAGATAATTCAAGAATGAATAATTTGTTGTTGTCGAGTGATGGAAACAGGAAAGAGGAAAATCAATACCACTAAGAGAGGAAATGAAATATATTTTCAGTCGATTATTGTTAATTTACTACAATCATACATTTTACATCATGTAGTGGCCACAATATCGAATATTAAAGCTTAAAAAAGTTCCTAGAAGCTTTTGAATGAATGAAATTCACAACAGTTTCGGAAGTTTTTTGAAACTTTGCTCTCAAAGTATCATCGCAGCCATATATCTTCAATGAATTATGACAGATAATCGAAGAATGAATAATTTCAAGATTTCTACTGATTGATTGACAGGTAACAAATGACAAAATCTTTTGACTGTCAAGATATATACTGGTTTAATTCGAAATCTGCAACTTCCTGAAAACAAAACTCGAAGTACTGAGGCCCAGTGATGGAAACAGGAAAGAGGAAAATCAATACCACTAGGAGAGGAAATGAAATATATTTTCAGTTGATGATTATTAATTTACCACAATTATACATTTTACATCATGTAATTCCACTTCTCAACGACCAACTGACATATAGATTCATAGTTATGAACTTGACATGATGAAAACTTTGATTTCACCCCCAACTATTCTCTCAAAAGTGGTCAGTGTTTGGCGAAAATTCTCAAAACATTAGGATAAATCAACTTGGGAGCATTCACACCGTACACGAAATCAATGTGACTGAACAAATCGTCTCCAACCAAAATGAGCTCCTTGCCATTCCCAAGCTCCTTATACGCCTTCTCCACATCCTTGACACCAGCCAACCAATCGTTCTTGCTGTAGAAATAATAACCCGGTGCTGCAACCTTCCCCAGATCATACTTGGGCGGGTGGGCACTCCCATACCGGCTCAAATTCTCCCAATACCCATAGTCGTAGCACCGGAACTCCCCGGAGTTGATCTCCTGGACGTAGTGCAACAGCTGCTTGGTGGAAGACCCAGCAGGCGCGTGCGCCATCACCAGCACCAGCGTCGAATCGTTCAGCTCGCGCGCGTTGAAGCCTACCAGAGCCAGCAACGCATTCTCGCACACGGGGGAGCTCAAACCGTTGGCGCAGAGGGCGCTGCTGGCGCCAGCCAGCATACCTTGGCCGGGTAGGAGTTCGTTCATGCCCATCCACTTGCGCGTGTACGTCAGGATGCTTTCTATCTGGGCCAGGGCACGGAAGAACGGGCAGTACATGTTGCCGACGTAGATGACAGGCGACAGGCTCACCACGGCTTTTAGTTTGGCGTTGTATTCGGGTAGCGTGGCGCACATCACGTGCGAGACGGTGGAGCCTTGGGAGTGGCCGACGTAGTAAACACCTGCAATGATATCAATCGGAAAGTTTGCTTCCCTTCCACTGGCCCCACCCATTCATATTTCAGTGATTTGTACGTACCATCGACTCCAGTCGAGTTCAGAATATAGTCGATCGACTGCGGTACGTCCACCGTTCCTATTTCGTGCCAGCTGAATTCCCAAAATTCCGGATCGGTGTCAGGATTCAGAGTGGTGTGGTTGCGCGAGTACCTGTTGCCTCTGGCGTTGCCCATCCATACATCGTAGCCGTCATCTGCCAATACGAAGGCGAGAGATCTGGTGGATCCGAGTAGTACCCAATCGGAAGACGAGGATATCAGGCCGTGTTGGAGAAACGCCACCTTTATTTATCATTCGAAATATTATTCAATATGGGAAATATTCTTCGATATGAGATTCAATGTAAAGCAGGGGCAACTTATTATGAGATTTGTGCCGCTAGTCAAGAAAGACAAGACTCAACATAGAAGTGAAAGTATTTAGAAAAGTGCTCAACATTTTTCTGTTTTCGTTCGTTTATTTTTTTTAATTTACTGTCATGACTCCTTTTTTTTTTCGTGTGTGATTATGGTTATATATTTTTTGTTTTTCTTTCTTTATTCAAGCGCCAATCACTGAGGAACCTTAGAGAAAATCATTAGTGAATGGATTGGTGTTTTGTTGAATGTATTTTATTTTTATATTATGGATGCATGAGTGTACTGAAAATTTAATGTGAATTAAGAATTATACTGGGAGATAGTTAATCAATTATTGTATATTATAATTACATATTTTCGATGAAGATGTCAATTTTTTTTAGATCATTTTTGCTGCATGTATTATGTCAGAAAAATATTTGGACATTTGGTCAACTTGACTTTACCTTTCCATTTTTCTTGCTAGCACTTTTTCCGTTTGGTATACGATGCACATTCAGTATATACCCATCACTAGTGGTGACATAATGACTTTCCATGGGGTAACCTTCAGCTTTAATCAATTCTGGGACTCTGGATACCAATATCTGTGGTTTATTCGTCGCATTTTTGATGTCTTTATCTGCTTCACTTGATGCGCATACAATAATCAACACTGTCACCAAAACAAAGATTTTCATGACTGATGGACGTATCAACTACTACTACTACTAACAATCAGTTGTTTTTCTGAGATTTGGTCAAGAAATTATGGGGTCAAAGGGTGAAAAATTGTATTCACTGATCTGATTCTTATCTTATGTTAATGCAATGCCAGATAAAGTGACGAGTAATGACTTTGATGATTTGAACCATGGTTGCTTGCACATTGTATTCATTCAGGGGCGTATCTTGCTCTAGAACGATGTAGAAAAAAAATGGGATCATTTCATTCCTAATTGCGACGATATAGAAGTTGAGATATTCCACAAAAACACTCATAAAGTCTATTTAGAATTTATTCAATCATCCATAGTAGGGTTTTCAGTTGTTGGATGTTCTGGTTTATATACAGGGCGATTTTTGGTGATTTCCCTCATAGTACTGTAAAGATTGCAAATGAATGAAATAATACTTTGTCTCTATTGATCTTTTTTTCAAAAATCGTACCGTGAAGGTGACAAAGTTGCAAAATGTGTTGTCCATTGCAAATCATAATCTCAAATCTGGAAAATTAGCAATTTATTTATAATAAATTTGTAATGGCCACATAATTAAAGAATTGTGAGGTTTTATACAACCATAAATTGAAAAGGATTGGGGTAACATTATTATAATAACGAAATTAATTTTTCAATTGTAATAAAAAATGCATAATAATTGACTCTGCTCTACTATCCTGATATAATCAACACCGTGTTGATAAAAGAAAGAAGTAATTGAATTATGTTACAAAAATTCAATTTCATTAGAAGTTATCTCATCAAAGAACTCTAAAACTCTCTCAGGAGTTTTGTAAATTACTTGCTCCAGGATTGAATGAGAATAATTTACTTCATATTATTTTTTCTTTGTTGAGAAAAATAACTTTATAAAATTCTCTTAGATCAATAAGAATACAATGTAAATAACTAATCCACCTGTTTATCAAGCATATTCACAAAAAACTCATCTTCAACGTACAAAATGAAAAAAGCTATCCATAAAAGCTATGAAAAATATGAGGTGATATCCAAAATAACAAGTTTACTTACTGTCTGATATTTTTCATCGAGTAAGACCCAATAGATAACTCTTGCATACAAATTTCTGCATCAGTATCTTTCCCAGAACTTCCAAAGTGCGGTGATCCAGAAATTAGAATTTCTCGAACAATGGAATGTCGTTTGAAACTTTCCTGAAATCGACCATATTTCAACCCGTGACTGGGGTAGAATGACATTACCGAGAAAAAAGAAATGAAACCTCTGGAGGTGAGTTGAGATTTCAAAGTATGTATATCATGAAGTTCAGGGAGTTTAAGGATTACCTTATTCATAACTGACAATGATGGACTCGACTTTATAACTGCAGTATTTCAAATATCGAACGAAATGGGTGGGTAAAAGAGAAAAATTACTGGAAGTCACATCTGTGGAATACAAGAACGTAACCACTAAACTGAAATTGGAATGTCAGATAATTTATTGGATGGATATGAACAACATTTGTGTCGTTTTCTGAATTGCCGATACGATTTCGAGAATGAGATCTCATCAATCTGAACTCTGGGGAAAGTCAAATGGTGCTGTACAGGGTGGGCAAATTTCCATATTTATAAAGGATAAGGGGTGTACATCTCTAAAATACGTTACTCTTCCACATATATAATTTGGAACATATTTCTGTTCAATTTTGAAAATAAATATACAAACACTGGACATTATTTTCTGCTTCACAGATAGAAAATTCAGTAAATTTGAAAAAAACGCGTTGAAAGTTTCAACCATCAATTTTATACACTCTTGAGACTCAAAACTATTCCAGGTGAAATTCGTCGACCAAGAATCCCCCACCTTCACCAAACAGAAGCGCTCCTGCGAGTTCTGGATACGAGGCACCTCGAGAGGCGTCATCGAAAGCCCCCTCCACTCGCTACCGGCCAACACGACGTGCTTGTACCACCTCCAGGGGCTGGACGCGGCTCCCGCCCCCTCGCCGGTGCCGTATCGCCCCGCCCCCTCCGCCAGATTCCCCGACTGGCGTCACGTGGGCATGATCCTGCCTCCGCCCAGGTACAGGGTGTGGCTGAGCGTGGCCAAGTTCCATGTGGGCGTGGCCA
Source organism: Plagiodera versicolora (assembly GCA_037013635.1). Classification (NCBI taxonomy): domain Eukaryota; kingdom Metazoa; phylum Arthropoda; class Insecta; order Coleoptera; family Chrysomelidae; genus Plagiodera; species Plagiodera versicolora. The sequence continues at coordinate 2,272,876 of CM072988.1, forward strand.
GAGACGGGCGCCAAGACACGCGGCTGTGCAGGAGTTATTTGAACGTGTGGGATGGGCAGCTGTGGGCGCCCACCAACTGCGATGGATTGTACTGGTGAGTAGGTGGGAATGGATGGGGTCACAATTTTTTTTTAATATCCAGAACGTTGAGGAATGTACCCAGTTATTTTTTTTTATTTTCTACCTGCAATAGTTTCGGCAGAAAGTTTAGAAATATCGCGGAAATTGGACAGCTGAGTACTCTCGTACATAAAAGCGTTGGATTTGCTACAGCCTCTAGCGAAAGCATGATTTTTCACAAGGTTTATTCATCATATTTCTTCACATTGTCAGCAGTCCTGAAAAATGAGAACAATTCATAGCCCTGCGTATATTTTTCACCGGTAACTAAATCTGTAATAAATATAAAAAATGGGGTTTTCGATTCAGTACAAGCTTGCACATACTTGTAAAAATTTTGTGAATAAAACTGAATGAAATATCCGCAGAAGTCCTAAAAGTAGTTCAAATGGCAACTCTGACAGGCGCCAAGTTTTAGTACAGCTGACGTAACTAGGATTATTGGGTTTGAAGTTTTTTTGGATATTACATAATATTCTCCAGAGAATTTTCATACAGGGTGTCACGTAAAGACCACTTCAAACCGAAAGAGAATATAGATCAAAGGATAACACAACTGCTATGACAAAATTCCTATTTTAAAAGTCTTACCGTTTTCGAGATTTTTTTTTCGAAAATAAGAAATTTTTGGTCCTTCCAAAAGGTTCGACTTTACAGTTGGTACAATTTTACACCTTTTTGATTATTTTTTTTATCAAATATTGTTGAAGAATGATTTTAACGTTCAAATTAAAAACATTCTCCGAACATTTCAAGGGGGGGCTGTGAGAAATATTTTCATGGAAAAATTTGATATTGGATTCTTTTGTTCATTGGAGTAAAACCAAAAATGTACTGAGCTACTGCTGCATATTACACCAATAAATTGTCTATTTTATAGTGATTTCAAGAAGGTCCCATCGTAAAAAACGTAAGAATTATTTTCCAGCAATATTTTGATGAAAAAATTAACCAAAATGGTGTAAAATTGTACCAACCGTAAAGACAAAAAAAATATCTCGAAAACGATAAGACTTTTATAATAGGAATTTTGTCATAGTAGGTGGTTCTTTTGATCTACATTCTCCCTCGGTTTGACGTGGTATTTACGGGACACCCTGTGTACACTATTTTTCATTAATATATTTAATCATGAAGCAGCTCTGAAAATATTAAAATGAAATTAATTTCACAACATCAAATCTTCAATCCCCAAGCCTCTACGTACCCACTCGAATTTTTTTTTGACGACTGAAAATTAAATCCGAGTCCAAACTCCTTCCCACAATAAACTTAAATAATAATCTCTTTGAAAGAACTTATTCAAAGTGAACGAAGTTATGCAAGAACAGGCTCCACTTCAAAGACGGCGGTATATAACAAACTTAAAATCAAGCGGTTGAGGCTTCCCAGTTCTCTCAAAGAGGTTTCCATTGTGGATAGGACTCACTACATAGGGGGATTCATGATGAGGATTCAGCAAACTATTTAGGCGGTTCTTGATGTTTATCTTGCTTGAAGGTCAGTTTGCTCCAAATCTGTACCTACTCCAATAAAGCAATGGATTGAATATAGACCACTGTCCTGATGAGTTAGCTCTAGAACTAGTTTTTTGTTTGCAGTAAGGGGTTAGCCAGTGTAACCCATGAAGAATTAGGCGATTTTCACTAGTTCTTTTTAAAGAAAGTGCTGGATAGGATCTTTTGGAGTTTTTGAGACATTACAAGGTATACTTTCAGCTGAATTAAGAGATTACAAAGTTACCCAACTGCTGACATGATTCAGACCGAATTAGTAGCTGAAACAAAAAAAAAATCAAAAAAGGTTCTTTAAGTTCCAAATATTTTCAATACAATAATAATAATAATAATATATGTTTATTTGGCGTAAAATAAATACAATTGCATACATACATTCAAAAAAATTATGGCAAATAAACATGAATTGGTCACTGAAGTGTGTATAACAATTTTCAGTTGTTATACCACTTGTGTGTGACTTTTCATGCTCTGAAAAAGTTAAAATTAATATAATAATAATGTTCAAAAAAATTACCTAGGATTTTCAAAAAATTAGCAAGATGGCGTAGTCCTGAAAAAAAAGTGTCTAGAACCAGGTTTTGGTTCCCATTTTGAACTGTATAGAGTTAGCCAGTGTAACCCATGAAAAATTAGGCGATTTTCGATATTTTTTTCATTATAAAGTACTTAATAGAATCTTTTGAAGCTTTTTGGACATAATAAAGTATACTTTCAGCTATATTTAGAGATTTTTTTCAACAAAGTGACTTGCAAAAAAAAAGTGCTGCCATGTTTCAGACCGAATTAGTAGGTGAAACAAAAAAAATCAAAAAGATTTTTAAAGTTCAAAGTATTTCCAATACAATGACCTAGGATTTTCAAAAAATATTAAAAATTGGCAAAATGGCGTAGTTCTGAAAAAGGTGTCTATAAGTGCCCCTTAAAATAAGAAACAAAGTTGATAGCATTGACCCTATTGACATGAAGAAACCATGTAAAACTAGAAACGACCTCGTTCTACCAACCATTTTCGTATTCTCCATTCATTATTGAGAACTCCGTAACAACTCCTAAACCAACTCCCGAACGAAAAGCAATGAAACCCTCTGCTGCTGCGGTTCGACCATAAAAAATTAGTTGAAGAACTATCAAACCGCGAATTTAAACTGCGCGAAGTTTGTTCGTAACGAGTTTCGTTACGTTGCAGACGTTTCGGCTGGTAGTCAGCAAGAATGTTATTTCTATTGTCACGATTCAGTCGGGCAATCGTCACGATCTATCCGACTCTGACAGGAAATAAATGGGACGCTTTGCAGGAGCAATACTTTTTCGGAGTTTTTGTCGTTTCAGGGATTTCCATCGAGGGTTGGCACAAGTGGGAAATTTGTCGATTAGATTTATCTCGCTGAATTCGTATGAGGGATGTTTGTCACTCACTCTACAAGTTGTTACTGACTGAAAGAGTCACATAAAATAATTGCTTTGGAGGGCAGGTGAATGTTATTTAATAACGAAGAAGTTCTGTGAAGTTGAAATACTAGTCAATCAGTTACTTTTATTTTTGTCATGAGTACTCAGTTGGAAAATAAGAATCCCACAACTTTTCAATAATGTCCTCTACATCTGATTCTTCAACCACACGTTCTTCAATTGCCTCTTTTTTAGTGTGTCTAGCTTTCTTTTCAATTCCACTGAAGAGGTCAGACTGATACCTTAAGAGACATTAGTGTCTCTGAGAACTTCACAAAAGTCACTAGTTTTCAAGGTTCCTCGTTCTCAAGGTTCAAATTCCCCAAATTGCCTTGATCACCTTGGTAGAACCTCATATTTTTTGTAAATGTGTTGTAATAGGTGCATGGCCTGTAAGGAGACCTGCTACTAATCCTATCTGATCTCTAATGTATTTTTCAAACTGGGATAAAAAAATTAAGAACACTTTCATTGTCAACTTTCTTATATAATGTTTATTGATTCTTTATGTATGTGAAAAAATTCGAAAGAAAAAAATTCTTGAAATGACAGATCAGACAAACGGTGCTCCCTGGATGACATGATTCCAATCCTTGTAGTGATTCAAATCAAACAAATAAAAAAATTCTTGATTAGTAAAGATGTCGCTATCGCTTGGATCTAGGCCAGAAAAATAAAAATTGTTATTTATTGTACAAGGGAAAAAAGTAAAATCTAATATTTTTCCCGTTTATAATACACAATGTTTTCTGTGACGGGGAAAACGACGATTTAATATTGACAAAATGTGTATATATATTTGAGAAAAAAGTACTCACTTCTTTCCCGGTACTCACTTTTTTTCCCGGGGAATTAGTTTTAAGAAAAACGTGTTTGAAATTTGATCACTCGTGATGCCACGTCACAAAATCCGCTGTATCTCCCATAATAATTCGAATTTAGAAAAATCTGTTCAAGAGCATATTTTTGAAAGTCTGAACTTTGAAAATATACACACAAAAAATCGATTTTCTCAATTTTCTACACCAGAATACCTCCTTAACATAAGTATCTCGTTTTTCACATGTTATCTGTTCACAAGTTTAATATTTATATTATCCTGGTTTGTTATCCCAAGCTATTTTTTGTTGTACTTTCAAATCTATGTATCTTACATAAAATACACGAATTACTGATATGAATTCAACTTTTTGCATTTACTAAAACAACCCATTAATCAGTTTCCGTTTCTCCTAGTGGGGATAAGACCAAACCCAAAGGAAGATCTGGAGCTTCAATAACCCACAGCAATGCGGGCAGCCGAAAAAACGTCACCTTGCTAGCTAGATACTGCAAAGAGCACATACCCAGGAGTTGTGATCATTCTGGGCTCGCCAATTCTACCAGATTCACGAGACCGTGCACTCTCGCCGAGAGCTTCCTCACCTCAGGTGACAGTCTAACGTTGGAATTGAAATTAGCTGACTCAACAGCTCTGAGGTAATTATCCCTATCCTCGTGACAGCCAAAATATGAGAAAAAATAACTAGATACTATTGTGGATAACAATGTCAACCCAAAAAAAATAAAAATTGGTTAGGAATGACATTATTTCAAGCACAGAAAAATTCTATCATCCTTAAATGATTCTTTCGAAAAGTATAAATTGATTACTAGGGGTTTGCCAATATACCACTTATAAAACAATAAAAAATAAAATAAATATAGTGAAATTGTCATCAGGTAGGAATATAATTTTTTTCTAGGTTGGTGGACTGTCTTTGACATTGACATCTGCCAAGCATCTGTGTAACTAGAAGTGTTTTTGTTGAGCATTGTCTGATTTGTGTCATTCCCTATTTCTCATCCAGAAACTCCATTTGTAGCCAGTGATAACTCTACTATTTTCCTGAAATACAAAAATCTCGATTCCCTAGCCAAATTCCTACGATTCAGTGGAATATCGTGGATGTCTTTATTATTCGTTTCACATGGAGAAAACTTCACGTCTTCACGTTTGTAGCAGAAGGAAATTCGTGCATTCTTTATGAGCTTTCGGCTCTGCTTTCAGATAAATGTAGTCACATAATCGCAACTTTGAATCAAATACCTTGTTCGGTATAGTGAACTGCATTCTTGATAGTAATTCGATACGATTCGGCATTGTCAAAATGGATATTTGCATATAAAATATCGAGATGAAGTTCTTTACAAATAATTTACATTCTCCTCACTCTGTAACAGAATTTTTGTCGTCAAAAGGTATCTTTGTGGTTCCCCTGCCTGCCTATTCACCTGACTTGGGCCCCTGTGACATTTTTTTTCTGATATGAAAAGTTTCCTCAGAGGGGCTCATTTTGAAACTTTGGAGAACATCAAATATCGAGTGTGACAGAATATCTGTCAGATTTTTTTATCAGCATTAAATTTAATTATTCACATCCAATTGTCACCCATATTTTCACAGCTATTGAAGTATCTCAACTATGTAGGAATAATTTCCAGTATCTCAATATCTTCAACTAAATTATAATGATACCAAACTGAATGAGATACATAGTCAGATACGAGTTTCTAACTTCGACAAAGCCATCGTATATCATTTGTGTTTGTTAACTAGTTAACAAAACTTCTCTGCGACGACATAACAAATGAATCAACTGGTGAGCTCTGACGAAACTAATTCCACGGCTGAATACAGGGTGGACCAAGCTCAAGAGGTTTTCTCTGACATTGTATGTCAAAAAGCTACTGAAATGTCTCCACGTCGAAGTTTTCACAAAAAACAATGGGGTGGACTGTGATATTCGTGGAGCATTCTCGAATTTCTATCATATATTCATGACCTAGCAGAAGAGATAGTGGATTTCATAAAATCTCGTTCACCCTGTACATCAGTTGTTCCTGATACGTGATTTAAATTTATAGTAGGAAAACCTTGATTCAATAAAAATTTCCACCGATCAGAATTTGATTGGCTTATACAGGGTGTTCTTCAAAGACATGCTAATATTTGAAGGGGCGATTCTTTGAGATATTTCAAGAAAAAAGCTTCCTATAAACGTTGTCAAAAAACTTTTTTTTTATTTTATCATACTGGATCTCAAAACTTTCATCAAGACTTTTAGGACATACGATTATAGGGGGTTTTTTCTTAAAATGTGTCAAAGAATCACCCCTTCAAATAATAGCATGTCTTTAAGGAACACTATGTATAAATGTAAATTAGAAAACAAAAATACACCATTAACTTATGCATAATGGCACCAGTGAGTTCAAAGATATCTTCTTTTATAGATCTAAAATGTCTTTCATCGAATAAAAACTGACATTTCCCTTTGGGATCCAAATATAGAAAGCTTTTCAGCAGCGAAATGGATATTCGATTCTTCCGTGGAATTGATGATAGTTGAACTCGATAAATATACAGATCAATCCGGAATCCAATCCATCCCACACGCAGTGGCGGATTCGCACATTTTAAACTCCCCATGCAAATTTCACATCTCAAATGTCCTTAGTACGATACGATGCATCACTTCATATGTCATTCTAGACCGGTAACGTTCAAGGCTCTCTACGAATTCGTCGACCTTCACGTTGACGGGCAGCCTTACGGTGATGGACCGTGCTCCAGAAAATTCGTCAGCATTGCACAGGGCGATAATGAAGGTCAGCACAAGTTTCGCTCCCCGAAAGATATCTTCCTGTATGGGAGAGGAGGTGCTAAGAATATCAGGTGAGGTAGGCCATTATCCAACAGGTTAATTGATTTGGTGATAATCACGATGAAAAAAAATATTGTTCAGTATTGTTATGGGTGATAATGAATTTTTGGTGTTGACAGTTGCGTGTACCGTTTCGAAGTCAACAAGGACGAACGCATAAAAATCACTTTGACTGAGATGACTGTGAAGAATCGCGCCTGCCAAACTGTCATCGACAAGGGTACCAACCAGCTGGAGTGCTTGGGAAACACCTCAGCCACTCTTAGGTTGGTACTTTGGAATTAACTCAGCTACAACGTTGCTTTGGCTATCAAAGTAAACAGCAATGGTCTTTTCCTTATTATCCCTTAATCCCTTTATCGCTTCCTGTCAAATAATATGTAAAAGGCATCTTTGAATTCTTTCATAAGTGGGCTTCAACTTGAAAAAACGCTTTTACCTCCACAGATTTTACGAACTGCCCTGGGCTGATATCCCAGGGGTACCGAGAGATTGTCTCTGCGCCGTCGACAAGAACAGACTGATCCCCTTCACGTACGTGTCCACCACCAACGTGGTGGAGTTGCGGTTCAATGTGATCGGCATGAACGCTTCAGATGACTTCGACTCGCTATTCTTCGAAGGTAGCTGGAAGTTCATCAAAGCGCCGAGCTGTCAAAGTGATTTGAGGCTGAAAGGCCCCAGCGGCGAGGTTGTGTTCACTTATCCCCCACCTGCGACACAGGTGAGTATCAAACTATCATCTCTCACCAAAAAAAAAATCATTTCATTGCTTCACTTAACATCCCCAACATTTATTCAACGAATTCAGAATAAATCCCCCACCTGATGTTATCAACCGAGTCAGCTTAGCTAGAACCATAAATTTCTAAAGAGGAACGTGTTTGAATCCCGAACTACAAATTTTTATATCGCATAGCTTATATCGTCGAATCCATCAGGTAGATCTTGATAAGCGTTATCGATTCTTAAGAGCTCTCAACATCATCGAACTTTAAAAGGTTCTTCAAACGATTCGAACTGTGCCCCTCGTTTCGATTCTGCTACAAAGATTTATCCTGTAGGATTTTATACGGTTCGCCAACATCAAACAATTGAGAGTTTTTCAGAAATGCAAGATTCCACTTATTTCTTTTCGATGTTCTGGAAATGCAGGGTATTAAATAGGTCAACAAGAACAATTGATCTGAAGTATGAAGCTGAAATTACAAGGTGGGGCATCCCATACGAAACGGTGTCTATAAACCAAACCATCGAATATTTCGGAAATTTCTTCTTTTCATCATCTGTACATTCATGGAGACTGCAGAGGAAATTATTTTGGGTGGCTCAAAAAAGTGTGACATATCAAAGTTGTGTTTATTTAAATGGAACACCCGGTATTTTGTTGTCAGTATGAAACTAGTCAAAGAAATGATTTTCTCTACCCATTGCATAAAACTAGCGTTTTTGAAAGGGGTTGTTTCTATAAGTGCTTGCAACTGTACAATGTATTACCTATAAGTATAAAAAATACTCAGTCCTTGGGTTATTTTGAACAAACAGTGAGATCTGCCTAGTACGTGCTACATTCTTGTTGTGATATTATGTAAGGGTTCAAAATATTGTAGATTTGTTTTTGAACGTGTACCAACCATTTTTGTCTCTGGGTACTCAATAAATTATTATTATTATTATCGCGAAGGGAGTGACTTGGAATTCATTGAATACCTTCTATGCTCATGGTTCCAAAATTGTTTATCAAGAAAAATTTTACAAATTTCCGAATTTCCGAATTGAAACACTATGCTAAAACTTGTTAGTCTCCAGTGTACTTTTCCTGTCATGACTCCTTGCTATTTGTAGCTTCTGAAGATGAGAAATTTGATGTGCCTGCAAGAAATCAATTCATCGTATCTAAAATTTTGAAATCAATTCAAATAATACTACAAAGAGCCATAATGTAAATTAATTGTTTTCGAAATTATGCAACTTTTAATCTGTTTCGCTAGATATTTTTTTCAAAAGGATCTAAAATATCCTGATAAATTAGTTTCTTCAATAATCCTACAAACCATGACATGAAGTATTGGAGTGATAATAGAAAACCTAATTTCTGAGTGAGATTCGAGATTCGTATACTTTATTTACTGCCTTGGGATGGAAATAAGGTTTTATAGCTTCAATAAATAGGTGATTCGATAGCCTTCCCTGGCCTTTATGTCACAATAAAAATGGTGAAACTTCCATGATTTTTATGTGAAAAAAGGGAAGTTTTCAATGGTACATAATCGATAGTGAGGATTTTCGAAACAACGATGCCTGATTTTGTTTCAGGCAAATTGTGAATTCAATCCTCGCGTCATCATCCCTGCACCAAATAAATATTTGTATATGAAGATAAGAGGATCGATAATTAAACACTCCACAAAAATGGCGAATGGTACCACCAAAACAATCACAACTGGCCAACGTTGTTCCACTGCCAACAGAATCTTGGTAAGACAAAGAAAACCCCCAGTATCCATGGGAAATACCGAAAAAAAATGTGGTTATTCGAAAACACTACGAGAATGTTTGAACTTTTCAGGTCCACACTGCCCTTTACTCGGTCCAGATATGCCCAATCGAACGCTACACACGTGACCACCTGGTGGAAGTATTCTCCGAGGGTTGGCACCCCCGGAGCAACCAGGTGATCGAGAGCATCGCTCTGGAGAACATCCGGATAGATCGGCTCGGCATGGAACTGTCAAAAACGATCGTCCTGGAGTTTTACGGCAAAGAAGAGGGAGAATATTCAGTCATGTGGTTGGAGCTAGCTAGACGGTAAAAAAAAAACAGATTCCTCCTGAATTTTCTGAGGATTTACTTCACCCAACGATTACATAATTTATTTTGTTTCAGCCGTGACTACCCTCCTAACGATCTGGGTCTGTTCATGATGCATCCTGACGAATGTCAGCACCTCTGCCCCGAGTTAGACGCCTGCATCGATCCATCCGTTTGGTGTGACGGCGTCGAAGATTGCCCATCGGGCATCGACGAGGCTCTGACGCACTGCTCCTTGCTCTTCCAACTACCGTCGATCTACCTCTTTTTCGGAGCCTTGGGCGTCGTTGTTTCCAGGTAATCGAATCATCGGAATAGGCAGGAGAACTATTTAATTTTTGGAAGAAATATCGTGAAGCGGTTATAGTTTTTTTCGCAATAGTTTGACAAGCGACAGTTTATTGTTTTTTTTATGACAGCAACAGAGAGAAAACTACTACAATGTTGGATGGCGTTTCTATTACGAATACTAAAATTGAAAAATCGTGCATTCTGTGATCGTTACATAACAGAAAAAAAAATATTAAAACCGATGCTATGAAGCTATTTATAACTGACTGTGTTTAAAAAAACATGATGATGATCTTATCAGTACCAGAACAATATTTTACAGCTTTGTCAATTTTTTAACGTCTTCACGTCGTTAGCAGATCGAAAAAATAATACATAGATATATTTTTCACTATTTATAAAATTATTTTCACTTGCGATTATTCAAAGAAAATTATTATTTTTGGTCGATACACAGGGTAGGCAGGAGCTCCACATTTTTGAGAGTAGATCTGTTATCAATCCATCAAATTAAGATCAGTTAAAAAATTCTTGAACATTCGGACAATCTTTTTTTTTTTGAAATTTTGAATCGATTGAGAATATTCTATACTGGGTGTACCATTTTGAAAAACTCTTGAAAGAGATTTTTGTTCAGTTCTCATCATTGTAATCAGCGAAAAAAATGATACTTATTTTCCCATTGAAGGGTAACCTATGAAAAATTGGGCTATTTTCAAAAAATCAGAAAAGTTATCAAAGTTGAAGGTATTTTCTATACAATAATCGAAGATTTTTTAAGAATATCAAAAATTAACAAAATGGCGTAGTTCTGAAAGAGGTGTCGTTTCAAGGAGTAAAAAATTATCGTTTTTTATTGCCAAATTGGCAATTTTCAAGCAATAATAAAGATTTCAGGTCAGTAGATAGTAAATATATTCCAGAATACCCAATTTTGATTTGAAATCGATGGGTTTCGAGAAAAACGCGTTCAAATATCGTTTTTTGTATTATACTTTAGAACGCTGCCATTTGAACAATATTCAAGATAAAACTTTGCCGCTGTCACAAAATATTTTTTAAGTATGAAGTATTTTTTAAGTGCCACACAAGTATAGCCCCTTAACAAAGTTAACAATAGTGCCAACTCAATTTTGAAAACCCTTTTACTCTTCGTACTCTTCTTTCATTATTTCTTGTGCTCGAACGTTTCTAGACTTTTTCGTACTTTCAGTTTCCTAACAGTTCTCATCTTATGGAAAACTTGTCGTCGTAGACCGAGATCGATCCTGCAAACCCGCCTCAAGAGTCTCTCCTCGGACACCGCCATCATCGAAGAAAAGGGCATATACAGCTGACACAGCGACAATTCCGTGCGTTACGTCGAAGTTGACAGGGTGACGACGGTCTGACGTTCATTATCGAACGAGGAGTTTCCATTCGGCCGTCGAGATCCGAATCCGCACGGGATAGTCTTGAGCGAACAATGTTTTTTTCACACGTTTCGTACTTCTTAGACTCGGACCAATAAGTAGTTTTAAGGTTTGTTAGAGGTTGCTAGTGATTGTTCTTGAGGTTAGAGCTTTCGAAATTTTAGCTAGCGTTCGGGCAGTCTCAACCAGGGGCGGCATTCCGAGAGGACTTCGACAAAATTCGAGTAATCGAGTGGGGAGACAGAATTCGAATTCTCGAATAATCAATAACGATGCAGGATCGACAAGGTACTAAGAAAATCCAATCCGATATGACCTTCGTAAGATTTTTGACGTCACACAGCTCAATTTTTTTTTTCTAGAAACAGTCGGAGCACATTTTTTTCATTTCGGATTTCGGAAGACTCAAAAAAATCTGGTATTGCAAAGTGACCATATGGCAAAAATTGAATGTGAGTCCAGTCAAAATTTCATCAATGTGTTGTCAATTTTCGCTTTCACAAATAAAAATGTGGCCCCTGGTACGTATTTATATGGAAAATATTTTGTTTCGTCGGGGATAATCTGAAATACAGATTTTGCAATACAAACACTGCCAAGATCAATTGAAAAAGTGATTTGCATCTGATATATCCGCTCAATTTTCGAAATTTCACCACTACTTTTCCAAATATTTGTTGACATTTATTGCTATCATTTGTCATCACAGTTGAGAAATAATTTTAATTGAATCACATTTAGATAAGAATATTAATATTTCATCGCAGAATTCTTTATTCTGAATGTTATAAAGCACCATATTATCAAATTTCAATTCAAATAAAACCAAAAAAGTGAGCTTGATGCCTTCCAGTCTCAATGAAGGAAATACCTTGATAAAACAAAATAAATTCCTTTTGATCATTTGAGCATCTCGTACATATTAATATTTTGAATACTTATAAAAACTAGAGATTCTAGTAAAGTTTCAGTGTTGGAAACCTAAGTGAATAATCGATAAAAAAAAATCTTCTTGTATATAGAAAAATATTAGGAGTTCCGACTATACCAATTAGGTGTTGAGAAAATCGTTCAGATCCATTCCTAAACTTGTCTGTTCGAATTCATTCCTCGGAATTAGTTTCATTATGAATTCAATCACAATGAAAATCTAGATCGAACGGGACAAAAAAAATACTGATTATGTAAAATAGAAGAATTCATTCAGCAGGTTTTAAATTTGGAATTGTTCTGTGATTTTCTCAATTCTTGGGCACTGTACAATGTACAATGACTGATAACACAATGTTGTAAATATTTAGGTGAAATAATCAAAATATAGAGAATTATAGAAATCAGTGAGTACTATTCTAGTTGATCTAGTTAGTTTAGAGATTTGAATATATTTTCTGCCAAAACGGAGAGCGCGTGAACGAATCAACTGTCAACTTTTTTGTTGTATTTTGTTGAATTTTGATGGCATTGGAAGGTAAAACTGTGTTACTTCTTGCAATTGAAAAAAAAAATGATAAGCTGAAGCTGAATGTGTTCAAAATTTGTACACCAATGCATATCACATCCTTACAAGAAATATGCAATACATCTACACTGCCTATCGGTTTGCTGGTTTTGATTTGTTTTGATGGTTATGAAATAATAAGTTCTGATTGTGATAAACTTGTGCTGGTTAGGAATGATATGTCATTCTAATCTGACTTGAATCATCAGCTAAAACTGAAATGGAGTTATTGATCAATGTTCATGATTATCAATTGTCTGAAAGCTGTCAATTTCATTCTCGAGGCAGGTAAATTTCTCGATGATAGCATTATAAATGAGTAAGAAAAGGCAGAATGTTTCACCGAATTTCAGTGCTGATATTTTCAGCGATATTCTCTAGCAGATTTTAATTTCGACTAGATTCGGAATGATGGAAATTTTATTCTGAAAATTTGTGATACTTCTACTCAGTTTTGTTACATTTCGCTTATTCAAGAGTATTTTTTGATATCCTACTCAAAAAATGCGTTGAGATTCTACTATGTGGAATTCATTATAAACATTTCAATACTTCCCTTTCAATTTTGAGTTGGACAATTCAACTCAGATATATGTAAATATGGTTATTTCCTGTAAAAATTACGTATTTGCTTTAGCAGGCAGATTTCGTCTTACATTTTAAGAGGGTAGCTTCCAGAATTTAGTATGAAACATAATATTATAACGTCTTTCATCCAAAAAATCATTTGAAATATTATTTAAAATAAATACCAATGGAGTTTTGAGATTCATAATTCAAAGAACCATTAAAATTCATCTACTGTCATTTCTATTACTATATGAAACTAAAAAGAAATGTTGAATTTCTATATTTCCATGACAGGATTATACGATCAACTGAATACAGTATAATATGATGAATCGGTGGATTAAAAAAAAACAATTGAAGAATTTTGTCACAATTTCACTCCGACTGAACAATTTGGTGGCATCACCAAAATTGTATTTTTGTGTCAATGAGTTACAAATTTTATTTTCATTGCGACTTTCGTTAATTGTAATGAAATTCCTAAACAAGAGCAATAATATTTGCTATGTAAAAAAGTGACAACCTACTAACGGATGGTGCTATATTTTTTCATTTCATTGAAGCTTAAATGTACAACTTGGTATCATTCATTTCTGAAAATCATTTCAGTTTTGTATATTTTCACTCTGACCTCAGATGACTCATAAGTTTTTGATGTAGTTCAAAATGTTTCTTCCTAAACATGGAAATATATATTTATCAATGGAATGAAATGTCAGACATTTGACTTGGAATTAGAATGCTGAAAGTAGAAGCCTTTCTGTAGTTATATAGACACTATACAGTGCTAATTTCTTCTCCTTACAGGCAAAATAATATTTCACTCAAGTACCTACTTCAACAGAACTAAATATACTTACACAAGCTCAGAATTAGGAAATGTTAAAAAATAAATGGAAGTGAATACATCTTTTCGACAACGGAGTATTTTATTCGTCGTTTGAATAATTAATTAACACCAATATTTTGGTGAATCATAGGCATTTGAATTTTCAAATATCATATGTAAAATACCTCTATATAGATCTATTCTCAAATTGACGTGATGATATATTCGTGATATTATTCAATTCTCATCTAAACAAATTCGAAATATTCTTAATTAAAATGAATTCACAATACACCCCCAACTTCTAGATTCTGAACTTGTGTTCTGGTTTTTTATTTTGTAAATAAAATACGCTTGTTATATTTATAGCTTGATTAGACGAATTTAACATGAGTTGGTCAGGTGCCCTGACAATAAAGTGAATTTATTTGAGCTGAAAGAAATTAACCAAATCCTATATATCTAACGTTAGTATAAGTTTTGTTACATACTTATTACTATAAAGTGACAAATGACTTTAAGAGTGTGTTGTAACTGTTGTATGAAATAAATTATTTTGAAATCTCACTATCACTTGGCAGCTCTTTTAATTTTTTCCTTTTATGGTACTATTGAAATTCGAAAATTGCTGACTGAAATTAATTCTTTACTAAAGAAATTACATTGAATCAGAAATCTATTTGAATGTATGAAAATACTATCCTCTTCATTGTACAATCCTGAAAAAAAATCGGAAGGAATCCGAGGAATCAAAGTTATAAAAAATGAAAACAAAATCATAGTTTTCCATCTATTTTTTCAAGTTCAGTATTTCGGCATTTTCATACGGTAATTATTTGGTTTGGGTTACAAAATAATGTTTATCGGTAAATGTATTACATTTCCGTCAATTGTATGTTATTTTTCAACAGATAACCGAATTTGGAAAAGTGCATTCCTCGTGCTAGTTCAATGAACATCATACGCTTCGAGTGATTCAGTAATTGTTATACCATCATTAACAATATCTTCGTGACTAATCCAACGTCATTGCTAGTCATCAATTTGGCCTTGTATTACATAAGCGTAGACAGACAATAATTTTTCAAAATGGTACATGAATATTCATTCAGGAAACCTTTATTTCATGCACATATTCATTTTAACATTCGAAATACAAACGATCCCTGAAGATATTCAAACAGTTCTGGAAAGCTGAACTAAAGATGCTTTCATGTTGAAAATTTTTAAAGTATCCCCTTAACCTCAGTGCTTCTACGCTTATGTCGTAATGCGCAAGCGTGAAGAATGTTTTTCGTTCCACAACGATCTGTCTATAACAAAAACAGTCGCAAACTTGTCAGGTCAGTGATTCAGCGGTGATCGACTTACTTGGATTGAATAAAACTAGTTCACGTTCAAAAAATACAGAAGAAATGGCGGTAAGTCAATAATCCGTATGTTTTATGACCTCATTCAAATTGAAACGAGTTATAAATGAGTCCTACTTATACATGTTTGAATATTATTATATACAGTGTGAGTGACAATTATCTGCCACACCTTTCGTAGTAAGGAAAGCGTTTTGAAAATTCTCTATATTTTTATATAGTCCCAGTTGAATTGAAAATTATTCTTTCTTTGCTTTGAAGTAAAAAGTTTTCTAATATATCTATCACATTTTCTGCGCAATATGAGAAATGTTTTTCTCATAATAAAAATTCATTTAGTGTAGATTAAACCCAAATTATCACCAGAAAAAATATTGATTAGTCTAAAATATTTATCATAATTTTCTCGTTCATAATATTTCAAATATACAAGAGGCAATATATGGGGTGTGAAGAAATTTCAAATTCGTCAATGAATCCGCGTTAAAAGTAAATTCCTGGTAATATTCAATCTAATCGCAAAACACTTATTCAGACTGTTCATGAATATGGAAATTTCCATGACGATGAGGATGCCCAACAACTGAAAGATGCCATGGATGGTTTGGGCACCAATGAAGAGACCATCATTGAGATCCTTACCAGAAGATCCAATCAACAAAGACGGATAATCAAAGACACATACAAAACCATGTTTGGAGAGGTAAAATTTTAAATTTTCAGGAATATTCTGTTGATTACAGTACAATATATTCAAGGAAGATGGAAGAATAAATTTTTGAATGAATCATCCATGAACATACAAAGTTAGAATTTGACAACTTTGAAGTTCATAATTCAAGACTATGATTCAAGATTATGATGTACATCTTCAATTATGACTATGATATTTATGTTTTAATTGGGCTGATATTATTATATGGGGAATGATATTAAATCATAATTCTTATGTAATTGAGTATTTTATGAATGTTATTGTTTGGTGTATATTTCTATACATAGTATCACTTACATGGTGTCTGAAATTCTATGAGGCATCAAACCTTGGGGAATTAGATTACAAACCACTTACCACAAATTAATTTATAATGAATAATAGAAATATCATGGAAATAAAGTAATTCCAGACTAATGTTATTCATTCATGTGAAATTAGTCTTTTATATTATTGCTCTATTATAGCAAAATGGCTTTCATGTTTTTTTTCCTAAAATTTGGGAAAATATTGTTAAAACCTCAGTTGACATGATGAAGGTTCTGTTGAAAAAATTGTGTAATTTTTCAGGACTTAATTGATGATCTGAAAAGCGAGTTAGGTGGAAACTTTGAAACAGTCATTCTAGCTCTGCTTGATGAACCCATCGAATACCAAGCCAAAGAATTGCATCATGCCATCAGTGGAGGTGGTACAGATGATCTCACCTTAGTTGAGATTCTGTCTATCCACGACAACGAAGAAGTTATCCAAATATCTGCTAAGTACCAAGAATGTAATTCTGATTCTGTTTACTTTTCGATTTCTATTAGAGAATGATTGTCCATAGAAACTGACACCAACGTCAAAGGGACGGAATTTAAAGCGATAAACAGCTTTGCTCTTGAAAAAACTCCACTCTTAATTGTCATATTGCGTGTTCGTATACAAGGCGAGGCAGTATCCAATGGCATGTTTTCTAAATTAATCAGGAAAAGTAATACACGTTAACAATAGAGGGTGCGTTTGAAGAAATAAAAATAAAATGACCTAGATGTATTAATTCCGTTTTTTTCATCAACAGATGATCAGAATTTCAGTTCTCATTGTATAATTGGTAATAATTCAAAATTGCGCTATTCAATTAATAAAAAACAAAAAAAAATCACTGGACTTCAGCAATCAGTGAAAGTTACCTCACTCTGGAATCACCAAAAGAGACAAGAACATAAATGACATGCCATTTTGAAAAATATTATTATGTTACACTTCCTTTAGGTCATTGTACAGGGTGGGCCAAATTGGACACTTTCAAAGGGAAAGTCCTGTTTCTAAACTAGATAGATGAAAACTGATGGCAGTGTCTGAGGGTCAATTTTCATGACAAACTTCATGGTGAAAACTGCATATCGATATCTATAACCGTTTTTGAGTTACAGCATGTTTTCCGAAAATGTGCATTTTCGAAAAGTTGCTGTAACTTTTTTCCTTTTGAAAATTCACCGTTTCTATAAAAACATTTTCAGAGCACTTTTTCAAGTAGAATTCAATGATGGAATTCATTGATATTTTCAAGTCATGTATCAAGAGTTATTGATAGAAAAATCATTTTTTCAAATGGGACACCCTGTATATTCCTGCGTATTTAAGCAGTACTTGAAATTACCATTCCAAAAATATAGCACACTCAATGTTTTGCTTGAGACATCTTCGAAATACAGGGCTTTTAGGTTTTTTATAGGTAGACTTTAGAATGCAACCTTTGAACAAGTAGGCTTTGGACAATTCGGCAATAAAACAAAAAGCCAAAATTCACTAGTAGTTGTGAAGTTAAAGAAACTGTTCACAACAGTAATTAAAACTGAAAGTTTTATTAAGAGTCTCATCCTATACTTACTAATAAAAAAATAAATCTCCAACAATAATAATAATTGGGAACAATCAAGAACAAATTTCTGTAGAGATGGTATTCGAAATGTCCACCAGCTTCTCTTAAACACAGGCGGAACCTTTTTCGAATATTTCTCACCGAATTTATTAATTCAACGTTAGTGAGGAAAACAAAAATTCGCATCACTGCATCTTCCAAATCGTGTCTGGAGTTGGTCGGCAGAGTCCATAGGCGTTAGGTCTGGTGACCTGGCCGGCCAATGTTTGGGTCCTTGGTTGGCTACCCAATTATTGTCAAAATTTGCAACCAAAAAACTGATCATTATTGCAGCTTCGATAAAGGCAATAATCAACAATCAATTTGACAACTACTAGTGAACTTTGGCTTTCTGTTTTATTGCCGAATTGTGCAAAGCCTACTTGTTCAAAGTTTGCATTCTGAAGTCTACCTATATTTCGCCCTGTATTTCGAAGATGTCTCAAGCAAAACATTGAGTGTGCTATATTTTTGGAATGGTAATTTCAAGTACTACTCAAATACGCAGGAATATACAGGGTGTCTCATTTGAAAAAATGATTTTTCTATCAATAACTCTTGATACATGACTTGAAAAAATCAATGAGTTAAACCATTGAATTCTACGTGAAAAAGTGCTCTGGAAATGTTTTTATAGAAACGAAGAATTTTAAACAGGAAAGAAGTTACAGCAACTTTTCGAAAATGCACATTTTCGGAAAACATGCTGTAACTCAGAAACGGTTATAGATATCGATATGCAGTTTTCACCATGAAGTTTGTCATGAAAATTGACCCCCAGACACTGCCATCAGTTTTCATCTATCTAGTTTAGAAACAGGACTTTCCCTTTGAAAGTGTCCAATTTGGCCCACCCTGTACAATCAGGAATATTTCCTAATATGCGCCCTAAGCGACTTATCAAGTTCACCAAATCACAAAAATTCCTATTTCGGAGTTTCGCTGAAAAAAGAGACAAATTGCAACACCGCACTTTCTGCCAAGCTGTCAAACTAATAATTCCTAATTCCATTGAATTTTTACAGTGTATGAAACATCTCTTGAAGATGATATCAAAGGTGACGAATCGGGAACATTGCAGAGATTGTTAGTTTCCCTATCAACAGGAAATAGAGACGAATCCAACGGTACCGATAAAAATGGGGCGATAGCAGATGCCCAAGAACTCTACGATGCTGGAGAGAACGCCTGGGGAACGGAAGAATCCACCTTCAACTCGATTTTATGCTTGAGAAGCCGCAGACAACTGAAACTGGTTTTCGACGAATACGAAACTATGATCGGGCATCCCATCGAAGAGGCTATAGATAATGAATTCTCAGGTAATGGTTGCTTCTACAAGTCAACAAAATGGAAACAAAAATTGTAAATATACAGCCTCGTACATATCGGTTTGAAAATGATTTAACTTAGCTAATAATAATTTAACTGTTTTTTTTTATTTTATCACCCTGTATGTCAAAAGTCAAGACTTTCAGAACATACGTTTATGGGAAGTTTTTCTCAGAATGTGTCAGAGAATAACCCCTTCAAATATTTGCATTTCTTTAAGGAACACCCTGTATAGAAGAATATAAGACAGAATCAATATGTAATGATGACACACCATTTTCAAATATTATTCAAACAATTTTATAACTTTGTTGTTGCTAGAATTGTATATCTAAAGCATGATCACCCTTATACATCTCACAAATGTTAACAAAACTGCCAAAATAATGACATTATTCTGATAATTTTGTAATAGTTATTTCAACAGTCAGTTATTCTTCATGAACCTCAACAGTATTTATTTTTCAAAACTCATTTTAGCTTTGGTTATTTTTCATCTGTACCTCCAATAGATCCCAGAAAAAAACAGCAATATTTCTGCTATCTATTTATTTTTAAAACGTTGAGAAAAGACTTGAGATTTTATTTTTAGGAACTACCAAGGATGCCCTATTGGGCCTGATATTAAGTATCAGAAACAGACCCATGTATCTGGCAACAAGATTACATGACGCCATGGATGGGATGGGAACAGATGACAGAACTCTGATAAGAATTATTGTATCTCGATCCGAGATAGATTTACAACTGATTAAAAATTGTTACGAGGAAAAATACAGCAAAAGTTTGTCGGAAAGAGTATCGGTAAGATTGATTGATTTATTTCTCATAACTTACAGCATGATCCCAGCTGTTATGACATTACTAAGCGTTACTAATATTTTTATTTCATTATCATTTGTTTTTAGAATGATACCTCAGGAGATTACTCAAAAGTCCTACTGGCATTGATAGGTTAATGAAGTATGTACCTATATTCATATTGAAGATAATTTTTTTCTCTGTGGTGAATTGTGAATGTTTTCTAAAATATCTGTTGTGCTTTTCCTTCCTTGTCAATTCCAATCCTGACGAATTATTCAGTCCATAAATCGAAGTTGTATAATTTTTTTTCAGGATGACGTTTCATCGGACGTCAAACGTCTACTTGTGGCCCTGATTGGTTGAATTATATGTGGGATTCCCAGTAATTCTAGACATATTATACGTGTATTTGTTATTATGTTAGCCTGTGATGATTTTCATGATTTTATAGATGTTTTTTAGATGAGCTTATTGTTATAATTCTAATATTGAGTATGCAGCTATGAGAAATATTTTTGCTGTGTTAAATAATCGAAATATAGATTCATTCCATTTTAATAATATTGTGTGCATACTCATGGTGTGTACAAGAATAATTCTGGTTTGTTTGTTCGGTCATCTACCAGAAATAAAAATTTACTGAATATTTATTTATACATAAATTATTTTTTCACTTGGATCTGAAATATACTTTGAAGTTGTGATTATTATGAGCCTATTGCAATACCCTGTTACTACAGAATGTATATTTTCAATAAAGTAGTTACTTATTATAACTGATAGTTGTTCGAATTTATTAATTCATATTATGTCATATCAGTTTTATGGATATCATTACAATGTCTGATGGTTTGATCAACGGATCACTATACAGTATCAGAAATGATGCATTATATAAGGTATAGTGGTTTATTGACAGCTCAAAGGATAGCTCGATTGATAATGATTAGCATTAGAATTTCTCTTCGAAACTACTCCTGAAACAGGCTGTGACGTGTGACACTTGACAAATTGCTAAGGTGAGTAATAAAGAGTTGCGTCTCTGTTGATTATGTGGTGTTCCTTGTTACTTCTGCGGATTTCTGTCTGTACCTAAGATAAATTCGAAAATTACAGCAAGTACACAATCACACGACAGTTTTAGATATTGGAAAAGTGGGAAAATATTATACCAGCCCGAGAAATGAAGGAATATACCTAATTATGAAAGAAAAAAATTATATTCAGCAATAATGAGTCAGATATATATTGGGTTGGATTATCGCATCAATTATACGGGTTATATTTCCTCAAATAACAACAAGAAATAATCTATATTATGTGCGGGGAACAAGCTCATATATATACAGGGTGATAATAATGTGATTCCAACAAAAATACTGTCTTGTTGAGCTTCTTCAATTATTTCATCAGGAAGTAAGTAATTATAGTTATTAAATGGAAAACATTTTGAACACCTCCTGTACTAATCAAGTTTTCAGTTAATATAATTTGTCCAGTTCATTCATTTTTGAAGGTTTAATTCAATATTATTTGTTGATTTATTTTTATTTGTAGTTTTTATCAAAAATTGATGACATTGACATTTATTTCTGATAAAAAACGGCTCGTTTGAAATGAAAATTGACGTGTGTCGCAGCTTTTCTCAATATCGTCTTCAGTAACGGAGATTAAAAGGGGTCGAGACTTATCATCCGCATTGTATATAGCAGTTCTTCTTACATTTGTACTGATCTGGCAACAACAGTCGTCAACACCAGTCAGACTGCTTCAATAAGACGTAGCACCACACCACGTAGTGGAAAGCGCGTTTATCAAACGATAACGCACGCAGACTGAATCCAAATTGGGACTGGGAAGTCTGATATTATTCATTGTTGAGAACAGGTCATGTGATATTGTTAGTCAGTGTGTTGTACTGTACGTTCATATCGACCCTTCCGGTGAGTAGAAAACATCTGAGTTCTGAGATAGGTGTGTCGTTACCGGCTGTTTATTCGCAGTGAAAGGTTATCTTTATTGCATTAACTGTATTCTGCGGTGCTCATCGCTCATTTATTCAATTGTTGATTCGTATTGCAGAACTAAAAACGACCATGAGTTATCCGGGCTACCCGTATCAACAGGTGAGTGAAAGTGTTCTAGATATCTTTTTGTCATAAGTATTATCATAATAGTTCTATCAGTATCTATTTATATTCATGTTAATGTCGAAGTTGATGTGAATTATGCAACCCAACTTGATTCTTTGAATGGTTTTATTTAATAATACGGACACACAAATTATTAGAAGATAACTCCTTACTCGTTTTCATGGAATAATAACATGAAAGTGTCAACAGGGTGATGCGCTATTGTATGAGACATATTAAACAGGTTTTTAGCAGGGAAAATCATCCATATTGTTATTTGAAATTTCCAGTTATGTTGACATAGAAGTCACACTATCTGTTAGAGGTGTTCATAAACAATGACTGTAAATTAACAAATTGCACTCTCGCTCTGTCAAAGCTCCTGTTTTCAGATATTTGCGAATAACATTTTATGTATTCACTATTGGATCAACAATAATATTCTTTAAATGTTTCACGAATCATTAATCTCAATGACGCGTGTTGTGATTCATTTTCTGAGAAAGGCCAGCACAGGAATTTCCTATGTTCCTATTGTTTAAAAAATGTCATTGACGTAGCTTTTCGAGGTAATAGTAATAGTCATAGTAATCAATGAGGCCATGACAATTCGGTGAACAACAAATTTTTTATAGTTTATATTATTTTTATATATTAGATTTTATAAACCTATAAAGATAATCAAGATAATCTCCCTCTATAGACTAGGCGTCAGATAGTCCAAGAATGCAGGGAATGGGATAACAGAAACAAGAGACAGAAAAAACTAAATCAATAATGCTTACACAAGGTTACTAAACTATGTCACTTAATTTCGTTGCTGTGAAACAGATATATTGAATTTTCTCTCCAAAATTTAGTGTTTATAAAATATCCATATATGTTTTATTTATCCATGGTATTTAATATAACTCATTCTATAAATCAATAGATATAACTCTTAATCAGAGAGTTGATAAATTAATTTCAACATCAGTTCAGAACTCCAAGAAATGAAAAGATGTCGAATGAACAAAAAGTATCTGATGTTCAAACTGTAGACTAATTATTCACTGACCTTTTCAACATTAACAAACTATACCAGATTAATCAAATTGTCGAAATTTTATCTTCAACAGCAGAATTTTGAAGTACTCCTCGATGAAAATGGTGAAAAAATCAAAATCCATAATGGCGTTAATTGGAAGAAATAAAATTGACAGATGTCATTTCGCCATCTTCGAATCTATGAAATGACGATTCCATATTGCAATTCTTCAATAAACAATGTCTAAGTAAAATATGGGTTAGAAATATCCAGTAATATCAATTCATTCAATGAAAATTGATACCTAAAGCTAAACTATAACTCCATAATGGCTCGAAAAATGGAATTATATCTTCGGAAAGAAACAAAGTGGTCAAGGCGTAGCCAAGCTAATCTACCTAACAGGAAATCGTGATAATAGGTGCTGGTTTCCATAATGATATATATAACATGCGATATCATGATCACACTCCGAATATATTCGGAACCTAATTAATGAATTGAATGAGAAACATACGAGGGTGTTAATGCACGCTATGATAAACTAATTTCTCCAGTATACGGGATAAAGTTAATTCGGAAAATCTAAAAAAATTGGAAGATGAAAAATCCTCTAACATAAACTTATTACTCAGGGATCACCAGGAGCCCCCTCTTATCCCCCACAGCCGTCGCATGGGGGACCACCTTACCCCCCAAGTGGACCAATAAACCCCAACAGTTTCGGTTATCCCTCCAATGCTCCCATGACCATGCCCCAACCGATGCCCATGCCAGCCTATCCACCCTCTTCTAACGCTTACCCTCCTCCACCTAGTCACGCCCCGTACCCACACCCTCCATCAGGTGGGGGATATCCACCTTCAGGTGGGGGATACCCTCCATCAGGTGGGGGATATCCGCCAGCAAGTGGGGGATACCCTCCGTCAGGTGGGGGATACCCTCCATCAGGTGGGGGATATCCGCCAGCTAGTGGGGGATATCCTGCACCTGGAGGTCATCATCCTGCTCCTGGTGCTCCTCTTGGGGGGTCGCATGGTCATGCTGGAGGAGGTTCGAATGGGCCCTATGGAGGATATTCGTATACCCAACACAGTAGTCCACAAATGTCTCAGGCTCCCAAAAAGGTATAGTGCAAAATCACTAAATGGGTGATAGGCTAGGCCTGTTGTGGAAGTCATTCATTGTCTGCGAAACGGTACTCTTAGCAATGAAATCATTTGCAAAACTGAAAATAGAATTATAGTTGTATGAACGCCTCGTTGAAATAATTACATTGGATATGGGTAATATATTTTGTAATGGTGATTTCAATAGTGATTTCCTGAAATTACTTTCTGGTTTCGTGGTCAATTTATTTAAGCGAAACAAAGTTTTTATGAAACCAAATTGTGTCGTTGAATTGCTTTTATCGGTAATGAAAAATTAAATTATTAGTATACAGTATCAGAAAGAATATATATTCTGGATATGGACAAGGGAAGCAATTATATTATGATGATAGTTCAAATCAATATTTTTGTCCTGATTATTTCATTTAATAAAATAAGTGATTTCAGTACACTGAATTTTTGTTGTCACAAAATGTTGTCGAATTATCAGCGTGGTCCTTAACTAAATTGATAATTCATCATTATTCTTTATGCTTTTAATCACCGTGTGCTTGTGTGTTCGTCATTCTAAATATTTTGGCTATGCTTATCAGTTACAATATCAATGTTATCAATGAACGCTATTTATACACACATAATTAAAAATAATTGTTTTGTATTTTTACATATTTCATACCAATGGAAATATGCTACAATAACCTCCAGATTGTTTGAATGCCTACTACATTATTCCATATTTTCTATACATAAATACATAGTTTGGTGTCTACTGATGGTACTACTCTATCAGTACTAATATTACTGCTACTATATTGTTACAGTGTTACAAGATGCTGAATGCTAACTTCTCATCTAAACCGGTGAATAATGAATTAGTTCTAGAAATCAAATGTTGTTATATAACTCCAAATGATTCACATAATTAATCATTAAAGACTTTTATATTGAATTGAACTATAATTATGTTTATCACAAATATGAAGAATTAAAGTGGAAAGTTTCCATCATAATTTAAGTTGTTTACTAGTGATTTCATTTCCAAAATATCACCGTCATGATATTGAAAAACGTTTTATACAAAATGTCAATCAACTTGATGAAACCGAAAATGTCTAAATATAACTTTGGAAACATTAATGTGAAGGATGAAATGGACTAAATCTATAACATTGAAAGCTGTGAAAGATGTCAAATATTATCATGAATTTTTTAAAAAACATATTTAATTTCATGTCACCAACTTCTGCAATTGATCTACATAGTTTATTTTTTTTTTAGAGAACACCTACAGTGGTTCCTGCCCATCCCTTCGATCCTAGGGCAGATGCTGAGGTCCTCAGAAAAGCTATGAAAGGTTTCGGAACTGATGAGAAAGCCATCATCAATATTCTAGCCAGACGTACCAACGAACAAAGATTGCATATTGCAGTGCAATTCAAAACTCTTTATGGAAAGGTATTCGATTTTATTTAATATGACTGACAGATAATTATTTGATATCAAAAAACGAAAATTCAACTGCTGCCATGAATTTAATTTAGTAACAAGTGAAGAAACACAAATTTTCACTAGCACCACCAAAAAAGTTTGCAGTGTCAAAAACAAATTGACATTGACATTACTGACAAGTTATCATGAATATCTTCTCAAATGCCCCATGTTTATCAACATATTTTCGTAGGATTTGATCAAAGACTTGAAGAGTGAGCTGTCTGGAAATTTCGAAAATTTGGTCGTGGCAATGATGACCCCTTTACCAGAATTCTATGCCAAAGAACTGCATGATGCAATGAGTGGGGCTGGTACAGATGAGGATGTCCTCATAGAAGTCCTTTGCACTATGTCTAACCAAGAAATTATGGTTATACGACAGGCGTACCACATGTGTAAGTACACTTTTTATGTTATATTTTCTGTTGATATTAGTGGGTGAGTATTTTCTCAAAATGCAATGTAAAATAAAGCAAAGACTAACATATAATAAAGGTGTAATAGTTGAAATCTCACCCAAATGCTGAATAGAATAGGTTGAAGTTCTGCAGAATCTATAACTCATTGAGTGATTGTCTGTCGGTCATCAGGTGGGGGATATCCGTCATCAGGTGGGGGATACCCTTCATCAGGTGGGGGATATCCGTCATCAGGTGGGGGATACCCTTCATCAGGTGGGGGATACCCTTCATCAGGTGGGGGATATCCTGCATCATACACTCCCAATATCGGATCGTGGCGACCTGTTGACGAGAACACTAACACTGGACCCTTCCGAGCTCATTCGCCCATGGTGTGTTCTTTCTAGTGTATTACAGGAGCCTTGAGAGCGACTTGAAAGGCGACACCGGCGGCACCTTCAAACGACTCATGGTCTCCCTGTGCAACGCCTGCAGAGACGAATCCATGTCCGCCAACCAACAGCAGGCTATGGCTGACGCGCAGGCGCTCTTGAGAGCCGGCGAACTGCGTCTCGGCACCGACGAATCCACCTTCAACATGATCTTATGCCAACGCAACTACGCGCAGCTGCAGCTGGTTTTCAGCGAGTACGAACGCATCACTGGGCACGACATCGAAAAGGCCATCAAAAATGAGTTTTCCGGGGATAGCGAGGAAGGGTTTTTGGCGGTGGTGAGGTCCATAAAGAACCAGCCGCTGTTTTTCGCTAGGAGGTTGAATAAGAGCATGAAAGGGTTGGGCACGAATGATAGACAGTTGATACGATTGGTGGTGAGCAGGAGCGAGGTGGATATGGTGGAGGTCAAGAGGGAGTACCAGGGGAAATACGGGGAGACTTTGGCTGACGCCATTAAGGTAGGTGATGATGAATTTCTAAGAAAAAAAAATTGAGATAATCACCAAAATGAACATGTAGTTGAATTGTTTTTTTCTTTTCTTTTTTAGGGAGATTGTTCTGGTCACTACAAGAAGTGCTTGTTGGCCCTAATTGGAGAAAACAACTAACTTATGAATCTTGAATTTAATATAGTATTTTTAATTGTATGTTTCTCATATAAATGTTCATGTTATGTACCTTGTTCTATATTATGATGTATTTTATATATTGTATTTTGAAGTTTGATGTCAATATTCGATCAATAAAAAAATCACAAGTTTCTATGACTTTCATTACCTGATATAATACCAAGTTGTAAGAGCCTTGAACTTCATTTTGAAAACTGTGCTACTTTAATGTATTTATTCAAACAAATTATCTCTGCTACAGAAATTACAAAACCGCGGTATGAGAATAATTCTTAAATGTAACCAATTCACATCAGTGCAAGAAATGCATAAGAATATCAAAATGGATGCCAGTTTGCAATAATATCTATTACTTGGCAATGATATTTATATGAAAAAATTTGAATGGTTTACAACTACAATATTTCAATAAATTTATTGTATTGAACAATGAGATTCATGGCTATGAGAAAAGGGCGAAAAATGGATTCCATATTGAAAAGACAAATTCAATACAAAACTACATGAATTCTTTATTTTTCAAAGGCCTAAATGAATTCAATAAGTTGTCAAGAACTCTAAGAGAATCACACAACTTCAGAAGTTTCAAGTCATTGCTGCTGGAACATATTTTGAATGCTGAGATTTAAATTGTAATTCAATTTAATGAAATTAATTCAATTAATTTCAATTGTTGATGTTAATAATATGTATATATTTTTATTTCAATGAAGTACCTATACATGTATTAATTTGTATTTTGAGAAATGTACAATTTATCTAATGTTTATTGTATATTAGGCTTGCCTATTTCAATAAATTACTTACTTACCTATTTTCAGTTTTCAAACTGAAAAGAATTTATTACAAAACCTTATATTTATTGAAATCCAATCCAATTGAAAATGGTAACTATTGCTCAATCTTAAATCTTTTGACGTGAATCATTATTCATGATTACCAATATGAAGACTAAAATCTACAGAAGCTGTATAAATCTTGAATTTCATGTAATTCGAAGTTGTCGAAATTTGATCCATATCTTGCTTGATACAGGCAACAAATTTGACATTTTACAGGGTTTATTGGTGTTACAGGTTTATTGAACTGAAACAAATTCAACAGGCTATTGACCGAAGTCCTGCTTAAAATTTCACATTTTTAAATAGAAATCATAGTCTTCCTAATAAGAATTATTTTTTTACTTTGCAATATGAAATAGCTAAGATAGAGAGAAATTGATATGAATAAAAGTATACAGGGTGGTCCATTTGGAAAACATATTTGTTGCTGAGGTGTTCATAATTACCTTTTTTTCTTTCAGTATACTTCAGACCGTTAGAAGAAGACCTGCTGGACGACACATCGGGAACCTTCAAACGCATGATGGTCTCCCTTTGCACAGCCAACCGCGATGAAACTATGCAGACGGATCCCCATGCCGCCCAGGCCGATGCCCAGGCACTTCTTTCTGCCGGAGAACTGCGTCTCGGCACGGACGAATCCACTTTCAACGCTGTTCTGTGCAACAGAAACTATGCCCAGCTGCAGCTGATTTTTCAGGAGTACGAGAGGATCGCAGGTAAGTTTTGTCAACTTCCCCAAATCAAATTTTAATCCGCCCATAAAAAATTAATGTAATTTAAAAAAATTCGCAGTCATAAAATAATGAAGACAAATTCATCAGCAGTTTTACGATGATAAATCAACTCCTGTATAAAATGTGTCATTTAAAGACGACTGTTTTGTCATTTTCACAGCGATAAAAAAGGTGCATCGTTTTTTATCACTGATAAAAACGCCTGTTCCTCTTATTTTATATGAATATTCTACATGTGTGAATACCAGAGAAGAAAATTTTGAAATCAGTACACCAAACCAAACAATTTATAACAATTGTGTATTTAATAACTGTTCATTTAAATAATTTAATTGTATCAATAAAGATAATTATTGTTCATTGATATATTCTGTCGTTAATTTATCTTGCCAAAAAACACTCGAGCTTTTTTCCGATAAAAAAAAGCTCTTGTGTTTTTACTGTTGATAAATTCAAATGACTCTTTGTATTGGCTTGAATTATCTCGAATTGGTATGTCGATGATTGTTTCTCATGACGTCACAACTGCTGAATGACTGCTCCAAACATATAAATGACGTTTGACTTATGTAAAGCTGGTTTGAAACAAATTCATCTATAGCTTGCTGTCAATGTCTTCAGTATTATCAATTTTTATATTTTATTGTGTATGGGGTTACTTATCATTTCGAATAAATATTCTTCTTCTCTTCTTAACGAATATGACACATTCTCAAAAGCATGTCAGGTAATCAAAAAATACTCTTGTTTCCTATATTTACATTACACATATGCATCTTTGCCACAGTGTTAATTCTTCATAATATACCATGTTCATTTAAAAAAAAATGATGAAGTCGTATGACAAAAACTTTTCGTTTTAGGCAACGATATTGAAGAAGCCATCAAACGAGAATTCTCTGGGAATTCCGAGTCAGGCTTCCTTGCTATAGTGAGAGCTATCAAGAATCAGGCGGCCTTCTTCGCCAAAGAGATCCATAATAGTATCAGCGGGGCAGGAACTGAAGATAGAAAATTGATTCGTTTAATCGCCACCCGGTGTGAAATTGATATGGAGGATATCAAGAGAGTGTATGAATCTAAGTATGGGGAGTCTCTTAAAGAAGCTATCAAGGTTTGTATTTCTAGCCTTTATCGCTGTATGGTGTTGACTGATTTACAATTTTTTTATTTTCAGGATGATTGTTCAGGAGACTATGAAAAATGTCTGCTTGCCCTCATTGGAGAGTATTGAACTCATGAAAATCGATGGAATCTTTGAAATCAAGAATATAAAACATGAAAATCATTCCACAAATAATTTTAGTTGTAAAAAATACATTCTTTTTCAAAATCAGCCAACAATCTAGTGTTACAAGAAAAATAATCATGATTTCCTCACTTCAAAGCTGTCAGAAAATTATAGATTATTATTAACCACAACTATTCATTCAGAGAAGACGGTTGACACCTGACAGCAACCTCGTCATATATTCAAATGAGTGCAAATTCTCCTGAAAAGTTCATGCTTCAATACCAAAAAAATATCTCTTGCTTAAATTTTGAATACTATTTTCAGTTCTTCATGAATGTACTGAGTACTATTTTTGAAACTTTTGATATCTAGTAATAAGTTCAAATTGATACTCGATGCTTGACATGTTGTTATGCCAAATATTTTCGAATTTTAATTGATTGTTATTAATTCGATGCTTTAAGAATACATTTTGAAATATCCTCTAAAGTCTAAACCTTTATCAATGTGCTTTTATGCAAAATTAGTTCTAACGATCAAATACAATTTTTGGGTGTTATCAAATGTGTTGTATAAGATTATTATAATCCATTATATTCAAACTGCTGTAAACTGCTATACCTCATCAATTCACATTATTTCTATAAATAAATAGACAAGCTCTGGCTGCCGAATAAGTGCTGATACTGCATTGTTCAATACTATTTCCTTATATTGAATTCTACCTAATCTAAAACTATCATATTGTAGTTTATGTGAAATAAATTCTTTAGAAAGACAACAAACTTTCACTGAATCGCGGCACTGAAATGAAATATACATAAATTGTATCGAGTAAAAGTACTGTGAAGTATTGAAAATGAAACTCACCCTGTGTATTATTATATGATAATTTTTCATAGAAACTCTTAATTTATGTATTTTCCAAAGTTGTTTTTAACAAATCATCAACAAAATTATTTACTTCATAATGAAATAACGTGAGAGTCCAATCCTGTTCGTCTCGTCGTTCCTGGCAATGGACCTTTGCCAAAATAATAACGCGTCGTTTCTGTTTTCCCAAAAATCACAATCGTAACTGTTCAATAAATAAGAAAATAAGAACAATCCCCACCCACTGGCTTTCCAAACATCCACACAGAAATTGTAAATAAAAACATCCTCGAAAATTTCCCAGATGTTCTGTTGTAAGCGGCTACATTTTCTATTATTACTCGGACTCTTATTAGTGCAATCTCAACCGAAGAAAAAGGGGGGTTTTAACGGGCACTTGAAAGAATAACAGACACCAACGGAATATATCATTCGACTCGTAAAATTTATTTTCGGTTGATATATAAGCCTCTGGAGGCCCGTTTTGCAGACAGTCTCTCAAATCACATCCGTTGAAAAGTTGCCGGTGGTTTCAAGTCAAATATCAAATCTCGCCATGTCTGCCGTAAGTGTTAGATTTTTAGGAGGAGAAAAAAGTTTGTTCGAATGTGAATTGTGAAGTGGATATATCAAATCAATGCCCATTAAAATTAATCTATCACTGGAGCCGACCATTACATTTTTCAAAAATTGACAACAGTTTAAGGAACATTCAGTATTTTCATGTGAATTATAATATTTGCTGATACACTGGCCAAATTTGAAAATATTGAAGATCGAATAAAGATTTCTCAATAATTAAACCTTAAAAATATTCGACAGGATTTAGCAAATGTAGAAAAAAAATGTGCATCCATATTTCCATCAAGAATTCTATTCTATTAAAAAAATTAATCTATAGCATCTATAACACCCTGTCCTGCTTTTGTACTCCTGTGAAATTTTGGATTATTTTCAACAAATTGGTCCATAATCTCTGTCAAAGTAGTCAAACTCCTTTTTACAAAGTCCTTCTCATCGATTCAAGTAATCTGCGCCAAATTTTCCGCGGAATCAAGATTCTTCATATTTTCCTAAATGCGAAATCAATTTTTCACAAAAAACGTATGTCGACATTAGTGAACATCATCCTTCCAAACTCAGTTGTCCAGACAAATTGAACGTTCTGTTCGCCACATCAATTTTCGCTCCGTTTCACAATTTTCGTCATGCCAGATTTCCAAATTAAAAATACATATTCACTCTAAATCACTCCCACGTGTTGTGGTGTCATTCAACCGTGTAGAGAGCCGTATAGATCAGATCGAAATAGAAATTATGAAGTAGAAATATTCTCCGAAAGTCAGGACGACTCAAAATATGAGAATTCTCTAGTAAAGAATAATTTAAGAGTAGTAGAAGATTTCAATATAAAAAAGGGTTCATGCAACATCGAGTGTTCATGATTCGTTCATATGTCAGCACTGTCAGTATATATTTTCAAGCTATAAATGTATATTAATTATTTCATTAGTCGAAACAGAATACGTTTGTTTCGCATATGTTTGTATTCATTACTTTTCTTCACCTATAAATTAAAGAAAAAAACAGAATAATGCTTATTTTTGTAGAAATTGGAAATGACATGTATATGTATTAAACTATATGTGGTATGTTACAATCCAATCAATTCAAATGAGCTGATGATCACTTAATTGAACTACCAACTTGAATAAAATATGCTCAACCTATTCGGTTTTATTATTCTCTCAATAAAATTATCTCAATCCTTTTTGGAATATAATACATGTCATCCAATACAGAGGACATAAAATAGAATTCAGCTCTTCTACTAATTATCCAAATTGGAAATATTTTTGTAGTATTCAATTTCCTCATAAAATAATTACCATAGTTATAAAATTATTCAGGCGAATAATAGGTAATGAAATATTCATAGAAAATGCAACGTATTTTCTGGTTTGTTATAATAAACAATGTGTGCAACTATCCCATATCACTGCCAAATTTTGCAATCCCACAAATCGAGCTTGATATTTTCTGGAAAACAAGTTATTTTCAGCATATCTAGCTTCTAATAGTGGAATAGTCGGTAGATGTAAATAAATAAATCGTAATAAACTGAACAATAAAATTAGTTGGGAGTAATATATATTCAACAAAAGTTTCATCGTCTGAAATGTTGCCAACGTAAATATCTCAGGTATTTGGTTCCACATATCCTAAACACTAGCAAATAGTCACAATATTATTATATTCTGTTGTTATTACTGCGAGGGAAGATGCTCTATCTAAATACTTCATACAGGAGATTGATTTTTTAAATATTCAAGCTACTGACTTCATTACAAAATTTTTTAAAGTTTTTTTTATAATAACTCAATATCCTTTTTTTTCGGGATGGATTAACTTTTTTATTTGCCAAGGATTTTCGTATTCTATCATTATATTTCTCAAATTATGAGCATTCCTGATCACTCAAAGCATGCAAAATAAAAAATTTGTCAATTTTCAAAATATATATCTAAAAATCAAATCCCCATACAGTTTTGTATATCAAATTATTTATTATATTCCGATTATTTGATTCATTTCATGGATATTAGTTTCAAAATTAATCATTTGCTTGCATCAAGTATTCTCATTTTTATTGATTTTCAATAAATCAATGTTACACACTAATGTTAGAACAAATTAATTCTAGAGTAAAATCTTTTCTTGAATCATGTAGAAAAAAATAAAACACAACTTATGAAAATGTTTAAAAACAAATTAACTCTTTCCATGAATGTGAATATTGCATTCTTATCCTTTCTGTTACCTTGAGACATTCTAGAGACATTTATATTTAATTTGAATTGTTTCATAGAGAAAAGGAACTTGTTGAAATTTAGATATTCAATACAGAGTGTTCTGTTCCACTTTTTTATTGGAGCACGATGTAGATATAATAAAATTCACACAACATGTCTGTGTCCGAAACGAAATGAAAGCAACGAAAACGCATGTTTATTAACTTAAATCTAAAAATACTGGAAGCACGATATTGCTGCTGTTTTCCAAGAATCCCATTGGCTGAAAGACGTTTTCGGATATCAAGCCGTGTGGGACGGTGTGTATGCCCTGGAAAGTCTATTAGAAAATATAGAAGGAAAGCTAGAAACCCACTATAAAATCGTCGAAATTGATAATAGAGAACGTCGGCCGTCACGAATTCAGTTCTTCTGAGACGTGGGCACGCTTTACTCAATTTGGACGAACTCATTTATTCTACATCAAAATGGTACTCCTCTTTTTTCTACGCTTATTATGAGATGTGTTTCAATTTTGTTTGTGTGGTGTTCAATTTTTTATAGTGATAAGAAGTGTTCGGATCCGACTACAGGTTGTAGGTCGCACTGTTCTCAACTTCACTATTTTTGATTGATGTTTTTGTGAAATTTCATCATCTGGATATCTGTGTCATTGTTGATTCGATTAATCTTTATTATAACGCTTCTTGAAATGCATAAATATCTAGGGAAAAAAGGCGTTTAAAAAAAAATTAACAATCATGGAAATTCAAATTACACCATATGTGAATTCTATGAGTTTTGAGAATCAATTCAAAATCCATATTTTGTGAGTGAAATCATGAGATTATTTTCACAGAAATTTTATTCTTGAACTAGTCATCAGTGTTAAAATTTCAATCCTACCAAACTTTCAAATTTATGGACGTAAGCATAATGAAATTTTAAGATATGAATCGATTTTTCGATAAACTGAAGTTACAAGTATGTGGGGAACTACCAATTAAGGCCCAATTTCTTACAATATCACTCCTAGTCAACTGTTTTCTCATAAAATCATAACCGCAAATTCAATTATTACTAAAATTGCATAGGCATACGATACATTGAAATTGCCTACACACAGAAACAGAAAAATTTGAAATATTGATAGCAAAGTATTATTCCCTGTGTAGGCAATTAAATTCACGAATTAATTTTTCATTTTTAATAGAAAATTGAATAATTCATCATTAAACTAATATAAAAACAATAATTAATAAATGAGAAAATGCAAAGGATGAATAAACGAATACTTCTTAAATTCCTGCTACAATATTATAAAGTAATCACTGTTCAATTCATAATCCATTTTGAGTATGGTATGTATAAGTATCAAATTCAAAAAAGTACAGTGGTTTTACATTTGAGATTCTCCAAAATTTCATGCATCAAGCATTAATTAACAGTTACATCGAAATGAGACTAATTAATTCTTCATTTTTTAGGATGAACTTCCTCCAGAACAACTTGCTGGTGAGTAACATATTATTAAGCTTTTAGTCGATTTTTTCGATGTATATAACGACAATTTATTTTCATAATACATGGTGATTTCGATTAGGTGTTGAAACTGAATTGCATGGGTAAATATTCTTATCTATGTTCAAAAACAAATAATTATAAATAAGTTTTCGACGAGATTTCCTTTAGAATGTGAAGATGTTGAAAAATATGTTTCTATATGGTAGAGTATGAAATTGATAACATCGAGTGATAACGAAAAATATGAAGTTTTGCCGATTTTTACGATAAAATTTCACTCAAAAATGACACCTGAAGCAATGTCAAAGCACCTGTCAAGTTGTATTTAATACAACATGATTTTTTTTTTTCATTATTTCGTGTATTTTTTTGGATAACAACAAACTGTGTTGTTCCTAAAGAAAATAGATCTTGGCACGCAGCTAAGTGATCCACCAAAGTCGTAGGAGATGTCATTCGGTACTTAAAAACAGTTTTGCTCTGGCGCTTTTGCAGCTGTGCCAGCTGTATGTTTGGGCAATTAATGTTCGATCCAGTTTTCCAGAAATACATATAAAATACCACTTTCTATCAATCATTTTGACAACTATTTTTCAT
Organism: Plagiodera versicolora; assembly: GCA_037013635.1. Lineage (NCBI taxonomy): Eukaryota > Metazoa > Arthropoda > Insecta > Coleoptera > Chrysomelidae > Plagiodera > Plagiodera versicolora. The sequence continues at coordinate 2,309,059 of CM072988.1, forward strand.
AAAGAACAGATACAGATTCATGGGATTTGCATAAAATACGCGAAAAAGTTGGCTAGGATTATAAAATGTATAATATTACTGATTTATTTTTCGTTTCGAGTTTCATCAGCTGAGTTTTATATTCTTACCTAACTCTGTATATATCTGAATAAATAAGTCTGTTGTATAAATATTATTCTTGGAGAGATCAATCTGAAAATGGTCCATTTCATTTATTCTCAGTTTGACGTGTAAATACACAAATAAACGTTATCTTTGATTAAAAAAATTAGCAGCGCTTTTGAATTGTTTTTGTTCAATCCCCAAATGACGATTTGACGAAAATTTAACTAACCATTTCTGAATTTTAACGATCTTGCCCATGTCCCACATTGATGATTGAGTTTCTTTCATGAATTTTCATGTTGATTGATTTTTTCAGTACTCCGCAAAGCTTTCGAGGCTTTTGACAGCCAGAAATCTGGAAGCATACCTTGCGACATGGTAGCTGATATTCTCCGTCTCATGGGTCAACCCTTTGACAAGAAAATCTTGGAAGAGCTGATTGAGGAAGTTGATGCCGACAGTAAGTTTGAGATTTTTCATCAAACTGGCATTGTACCTATTTTAAAAATATTTCTATCAGAAAAGATTCAGTGATATTCGTTTAAAATTTTTTACAAAAGATTGTGGAGATAATTATTCATGAAATGAAAATATGAGAATAACAGAACATGACCCAACATTCATCGCATGCCAAAATTAATCTCTAATTCTCAATGAGGCTTTTAGTTCATTGACTAGTTGGCAAATTCTCAAAAGTGGTGTGGGTGCCTGCCCACTTTTAGTCAAATCAACGAAGATTAATTTATTAGCACTGCCTCAACTTTAATATCGTGAAATAAGAAAACTAATAATCTATATTCACTTACTTTGGAAAGGTATTGTGGAAATTATTGAGAATTTCATCTGATGTTTCAATATCCAGAGTATGTCTAAACATATTAGGAACATTCTTGAATTGTGATTGTTTTCAACCGTGCACTTTTTGTTGAAAATTCATTTTGAGGAACAATAAACAACTGTCATTGATATCATCGTTGTTTTATAGAATCAGGACGTCTAGAATTCGAGGAATTCGTTACTTTGGCTGCCAAATTCATTGTTGAAGAAGATGATGAAGCTATGCAAAAAGAATTGAAAGAAGCTTTCAGATTGTACGACAAAGAAGGTCAGTTTTCGGGCACATTAAGATTTTCCTAAGCAAATTACATGCAATCGAAGAAATGTCCGTTAAAGGGTGTTTTTTTTTTCAATAACTTTTTTCTCATCTATGACTAATGACAAGAAATATAATCGCATCTTATGAAATACATGGGAAATCACGCTTTCATAACCAGTTCCCAATTAATCATTGACTTATCTTATTACTTTGAAGGTAACGGATATATCCCCACCTCTTGTCTGCGTGAAATCTTGAGAGAACTAGATGACCAACTCACAGACAGAGAACTAGACATGATGATCGAAGAAATTGACACTGACGGCTCAGGAACAGTTGATTTTGATGGTAAGAAGTGTAAATGTTAGCACTGAGCACAGTTTACTAGATAAACATGTCTAGCGTATCGAATTTTATTCATAATCTGAAAAAAACACAATTAAAATATTGGTCATACTTCATTCTAATATTGAATTGTTTTCAGAATTCATGGAAATGATGACAGGAGAAGTGTAAGCTCAACTGGTAGCCTTAAAAACTTTGTACCTTTATTCACTTTATACTAAGATTCTTTTTGTTTTGTCAATAATTTATTCGCATAAACAACAAACAATGTTACAAGAAATATATTTATTTTAGTTACATACTATTTGTATAATTTAATAAATATACATTTGAAATTTCTTGTATTTTTTGTACGATAAAGCGTGGTGAACGGTGCTAACAAAATTGTGGAAAGTGGTCTTCAAGTATCGTGCAATAAATAAGGAATGTGTTCAAAGAAATCAAATTAAAATTTTTCTACACTTAGAATCCATGAAGAGTACAAGATGAATGATGAAATATATGAACTCATTATTTTTGTCCCGCAAAGTCCACCTCAATTCAATTCAGTCACAAACTGGACCAAAAACGCTAATCATCTAAATAAAATACTCTAATTCCTAAATTAAAATGGCACAGATGAACTAGATATTGAAAAATATCACATAGATTTTCTCACACGAGAGTACGTATAACAATAACAGTATATTCAGATATCCAGCACCGCATAACACTGTGACATTAAATTTGACTCAATTCGAACATCTAGACGAAAACATTGACGCAATTTCGAACTGAAATTGGAATCATTGGAATTCCAAACTTATCTGATTCTCAGAAACAATTTTATTCAATACTGTCATGTTGATTTTTTTATAACAGGAAGTTGCCAGTCAATAAACACTTTTGTCTAGTTGACTGTAGAAGTCTTTTTTTCCGAAATCGATGAACTGGTTTCAAATTGAGAGGTTGTTTGAAATTGGACACACTGTATGAGCGTGAAATTTAAGAATTCAAATAATTTTGTCTTTACACTAAGTACTTAGCATTCAGTCTCATAATATGGGTAAAAATGATTCATCATTGAATCTGCCAACTGATTATAGAACTTTTATTGGAACTCCTATGAATCCAAAGTTGGACCACATGAAAAACTTGACCTCGATGATAAAAGTTAATTGAGGACAACCACTTTTCGACTAAGTGACCTGGAATCCAAAAACACCAAACTACCAAAATTGTATCAGAGTTGTCGCCGTCATCAATGACATCCTGTACACAGTAATCATATAGATGCCAAAAAGATATTCTTGATATTATAAAGACAATTCAATAATGATAAACGAATATTTTATGTAAAATGTATACGAATTGACTCGTCTTAAACGCGCATCTGATGTATCTGGAGTTTCAAGAATTATATCTAAGCTAAAAACAAAAATCTTTGAAACCAGTTTTCGAATTTTAAGATCGGTGTCATTCCTCGTAATTCGCATTTTAGATTGAACAGCCTGTGTTTTTTGAAACTCCGGAAATGTCAATTATTATCCTTCGTTGAAAATGAAAAAGTAACTCTTGCTATCTTTACTGTTTCGGACAGACTCAGATCAGCAAAAAAAAAGGGGAAAAAGCAAAAGCAATTTCTTATTCGTATAAAAATATCAACTAATCTTGAGATAAGAGAGTATTGACACTAAATGCAGCCCTTAAAGTAGTATTTCATTTGAGCAAATGTGGAAATTCGTTTGATATTTCCCTGACTAGTTTCTGGTCGAATTTGCTCAATTCATTCTCTTCACAGAAAATTCTGGTGAAGCATTTCAATATCTCGTCGATTTTGTGTCTGTGTTCCTCGTAATTTGTGTTTCTCATCACTCTTCTACATAATTCAAGGTACTGTCTTCTTCTCTGAAAGAAAAATTAGACATGTAGATTTCTGGAATGACTTTCAAACAAAAGCATCAAACATTTCCATATTTTCAACAACATTCAAAGCCAGAAAGGAGGTGAAAAGTTATTGAAAATTATTCCCCAACTTACCGTGTCTCCCGGTGATAGGTCTGAAATATTTCTCACGACAATATCAATCAATACTTTCACATCATTGGTGTAAAATAAGTCAGCTGTCGATCTTCGACTAAAAAGATCGATGAATAATTTCAGCAGGGAATGTGGTGGGGCAGGCTCGTGATCGAAAATCCTTACTGGATCCTCTGAAATAGTTGTCAGTTTCAAGGATATGACTTTTTTTTATGTGTTTCGAATTTGTTACCTTCTCTATTTATGAGCAGCAAAATTTTCTCAGTGAAACTCTTGGCAACATCTCTTTCTTCTAAAGCAGACAGTACTGGATTTTCGATCTCCTCGGTGAATTGTAGGTTGAATGAAATCACCAAATTGAGAAATAAATCTGGTATTTGTTCATCTAAATCTGTATCTGGAGGATATTCGATATTTTCTAATATAAATGCCAAAAATCTCTTTCCCAATAAATCTAAAATAATAACCAAATCTCATTGGATAAATATCACATCTTGTTGTGAACATTAACAAAATTACACAGGTCAATGATTTAATAACATTTTAAAATTATAATTAAATATTGTCACCAAGATTCTCGTTCAGAAGAGATGAATATTAAGTGAATTCTTACCATAATGTGTTACTGGCATAGGTTCGCCCATAGAAAAAATCATCGTCAGCAATAAGGAGGAATAGTTCAGTTTTGGAATGTTTCTAGGATTCGACAAAATATCCCTGCAATAAAATGGATCGTTTGAATGAAGTATCAAATAAAGGCAAATGTTGAGATTTTGAATATATCGCTAACATTCTGCACATATAAATTGGATTTTCTGCGAAAATCTCCCAAGATAATCACTTGAATATTGCTTTATATACCTCGCCAGTTCTCCTGGTAAAACCGAATTCAACATAATATTGATAACTGTTTTGTCCAAACTACAAAGAACGCCAAAAGCTTGCAGAAGGAGCTGCCTGATGGACCATCTGATTTCCATCTGATAATACTGGATAAGAACGGTGATCACGTGATATTGATCAGAAGAAATTACGTGTCTTGATATACCAGCATCTGCATTAGACTGGAATGTTCAAATAAAGAATTGATTTTTATTCTCATTGACATGCAGATTCTTTCATCAAATCATAGTGCAAATCATCATGCAATACAAAAAAAGGGAATTATAGAAAGTTCTAAGTTCTTCCACAAGATCAGGAAATATTCATTTTAGAAATAAAATCAAAATAACTAGGAAGAAAATTATTTGCTATACAGGGTGTCCATATATGACTAAAAGTGCTATATTCATGTCATTTGTCATAAATTCTACCATTAAACTTTCGAAATACCTTACTTACCAAAATTGAAATTAACTCAACAATGTACTCCTTGATAACATCTTCATCTTCATGCAACATCCAGCTACGTTGCTGAGAATCTTCTTTACATGAAGTCAATTCATTGAATATGATTTTCAACCTACTAGCATCATGAGTTTGGTCAATCTGAACATCATCAACTAATGATGTTTGGGAATGAGATAGAATTGTACTCAAGTAAGGAAACACAGATGCTGGCAATAATTCATGAAGTCCTTGAACTACTGTTACCAAGGCAATTCGAGACATTTCATGAGAGAGCTGTGTGTTGATTCTGACACTTTCAACTAAATCATACACAGACTGATGTGATATAGCTAGAGAAGTATTATTGTTTGTGGAAATTGTAGTATTAGATTCTGATTTCCTCCGGCTATTATATGCTTCATGCTTTGGTTCCTCCTTTGAATGGTTTGTATTTTGTGCCAAGTCTTCAGAAACAGATTTGGAAGACTGCCTGAGCTCAGATAAGTTAGAGGAATTACAACTTGTTGTAGATATGGTTTTGATAGGTTCCAAGTTACCATCCAAGTTTTTATATAATAAAGGTGGCATATCATCACTGTCAGTCCCAATGGAATTCTTAGAAACCTCAGGAAGCTGCTCTGTTTGCCTTTTCAACTCTTTCAATCTCAATATTACCTCATTTTTGTCTCCTATGGTACATTCTGATGGATTTACTTTCTTCAGATGCTCCAAGCAGCTGTCCAGGAATTGAATATAGAAAGAAGGATTAACAGTGATGGTCTCAACATAATTAGAAGGGATGTAACCCATGTCACCTCTCTCATTTATAACTTCCCACCAGTTTTTATGTTTTGTATTTGTTTGGTGTAATAAAAAGTATTCATTACTTTTGAAGCTCAATGTTTTGGCATAAGTTGCTTTGAAGTCATACAGGCTGTGTAGCATATCCAAATTACCTATTGATTAATAAATCATCAAACTATTTAATATACCTAGTTTAAATCAAATGTAATTTTCAAAACGCATTCAATAATCTCACCTGTTAGTATTATATCTTCAGACATGATGAGTTTAATGTGAGATGAAACACTTATCAATTATTCAGAATTCTCTTGAAGTACATAAAATGAATCTGTATATTTTGAAAATTTGAAAAATAATTGTCAGTGTCACACCCTTTTGTTTTGATTTTTGACGTTTGGATCTGCTGCCATCCAACCAAACTTAACTGAACTAATTTATCCGATTTCTTACATTATCATTTCTGTATATTTTCCCTTAAAATTCATTGGGATTGAACGAAGTTGAATATGTATTCTCTAGTTTATTTCTGAATATGCTTTCCTGGCGAAGATTGTTTCATTGTACGTCAATATTGAAATTTGGAAATATTTTTAACATGGTTTTGAAATCAACCGCTAGATGAAGCTAGTGTCGTTGCATCCACAATAAAGAAGATAGCTCTTTTCGCTGCCAATTTGGCTGTCAGTCTATTCATTCAAATTATAAGAAAGAAGGAGGAAAGTTTTTTCCTTGCCTTGCCAACCAGCTATGTAACAGTGGCGTAGCGTACATTGAGGGTCATTATTTAAAAAAAAAATAGTCGGGACTCAGATGAAGAGTTGATATTTTCCACGACAGAAACAAAAAAATTTGCATTAAATCAAAATCATTATTAATTGATTAAAAATCATCATTCATAGAAACTGAGCTAGCAATATTCCGACGAACTATCCAATTTAACAGAAAAACTATACACTAACCTTCAAATGTCAATAGTGACAAGTCTGACAGCCTTTCTGCTCCAGCGAAGCCCTAGGCATCTTTCAATCAGTCAGAGGAGTGCGATTTCTGACGATCTTCTAATAGCCAGCAGAATTTTATTTGAAAATATTTCAATCATCCTGTACACACATTTCGGTACGGCAGAGATGACTAAGTTTCAATTATACAACCCTATTAATCACGCATAAAGAAATTGGCAGACTGATAAGACGGCACATATTAATCATTCGATTTTAAACCTCCGTCGTGTTCGGACGTGTGTGACAAAAAGACTTTCCAATGCGGTGGAAAGTTTTCGCGAGTTTTTTCAGTGATCCCGTGTGTATGTGACTGTGTGTGTGTGCTTCTAGGACAGTTTGAGAGTGGGCATGTTGAGAAAAATTAATGGGTGAGTTTTTTTTGCATGTCCCTTCACACAACTGAACGATTTCGAAATTTTCCATCATGATTCATCGAATTTTATTATTGAAATTTACTAATTTTTTGGTGACTGTGTACTTTTGAAGCGGAGTTTCCAATGTTTTCTCATGATGAATACATTATAAATGAACCCTTTCTTAACATTCATGAAAAGAAGGTGAAATTTCAACTTTGTATCCATACCGAGTTCGTTTACTTGTACGAAAATACGAAGTACCAACAAATGCAACTTGCAAAATGCAATTTTACAAACTCATTTTTCATTTTGTTATAGATCGCATGTGACGTAAACAGATGATGCACGGTGACGTCTGGAAAACAAAGAACTAGGATGGAAAGCGCAACTACTATACCAATCGGTGAGTGATTTTTTGACGCCTGTAACTTTTAGAACGCCACATTAACTTCGTCGTACAATTGAATAATTTTCAAATGTCCTTTATGATTTTTCGAATTCAGATATTTATTATTGAGATTTGATGATTTTTTGTTGTTGTTACAGCTGGTACGTAGTTCCTTCTAGAAAAAGGTAAGTGATTTTTCGATTATGCATGACTTTTTGCACGAATTTCAGCGGGTGCACCCACAATATTCCGACGAACTATGGAATTCGTAGGATTATAGAGAATCCTTACAGTCGAGATATACGTTCAGTATGTCCAAATTGCAATTTCTCGATTTCAACCTCACTTTTCCAAATTACACAGGCCTACCTTTTTTTCTGTGAAATAGTGTTTTCAAGTGACAGGTCGTTTAACACACAGTACATCAGAATACTGAATAGAATGTTTATTTTCGAATTGAAATCCTCGACATCACAGTAGCAAAAGTAATAGTCGTCTCCAGTGCGATGATACAAATCAAAACTACAATCGAAAATGCGCTTGAAGAAATCAAGCATGCCGTCAAGTGATTCACAGCTAGAAGTTCCATCGAAATTCAAATGCGGTGGGTCGAAAAGCGAATTTTCTACCCGATCATTAACGACAGTTGACAACCTCACCCGATAACACGCGCGGTACCCTTACGAGGGGAGAGTATCGACTTTTGGTGTTTGTAAGTTTTCCTCTCTGCAAAAGAGGCCGTCACCTTAAGAAGTCGGTATGACAGTGTTTTTCGTGGTCGTGGGAGTCTTCTTAGTTCTTGATGTAGGTAGAAATTCGCTTTTCGAACCACCGCATTTGAATTTCGATGGAACTTCTAGCTGTGAATCACTGACGGCATGCTCGATTTCTTCAAGCGCATTTTCGATTGTAGTTTTGATTTGTACCATCGCACTGGAGACGACTGTTACTTTTGCTACTGCGATGTTGAGGATTTCAACTCGAAAATGAACATTCTATTCAGTATATCTTGATGTATTGTCTGTTAAACGACTTGTTACTTGAAAAACTTTTTCATGAAAAAAAAGTAGGCCTGACGATTAAGATGACAAGTTTCCAAATAAAGTGCACTTTACAATTTTGTAAAACTGCCAATGAACGAATTTCAGGAATTTATTTCAGGTATCAATTAATTTCAGCAATAAATTCATTTCAGGAATTATTTCATTCCAGGAATTATTCTTTCAGGATTTTTTTTTCCAGGAATTATTTTATTTCAGGATTTTTTTTCAGAATTTTTTTTTCAGGAATTATTTTATTCCAGGAATCATTTTATTTTTAGAATTATTTCATTTCAGGAATTATTCCATTTCAGGAATTATTTCATTCCAGGAATTATTTCATTTCAGGAATTATTCTTTTTCAGAAAAGGGTTTATGGTGTTCGAGTAAGTATATTATGTGGTGAATTCATTCAGATGATCAGTTCTTCGTGAAATAGTATTGCCGTTTAGACTTTTCAGAAACATAATCCGAAACAATATGAAGTGCATTTTGCTATTTTGTACAAATGCCATTGAACGAATGTCAGGAATTAATTTTAATTTCTGGAAGGGGTAAATGCAGTGAAATATTTGAAAAACGTGAAATAAGTGCCGCGTAGACTTTTCAGAGACGTAATCTGAAACAATATATGAGGTGCATTTTGCAATTTTGTATAAATGCTAATAAACGAATTTCAGGAATTAATTTTAATTTCTGGAAGGGGTAAATGCAGTGAAATATTTGAAAAACGTGAAATAAGTGCCGCGTAGACTTTTCAGAGACGTATTAATCTGAAACAATATATGAAGTGCATTTTGCAATTTTGTATAAATGCTAATAAACGAATTTCAGGAATTAATTTTAATTTCTGGAAGGGGTAAATGCAGTGAAATAACTGAAAAACGTGAAATAAGTGCCGCGTAGACTTTTCAGATCCGCAATCTGAAACAATATTGAGTGCATTTTGCAATTTTGTATAAATGCCAATGAACGAATTTCAGGAATTAATTTTAATTTCTGGAAGGGGTAAATGCTGTTCGACTATCATCTGGTGATTTCATTCAGATGAACAATTCTTCGTGAAATAAGTGAAAAACGTGAAATAGGTGCCGCGTAGACTTTTCAGATACGTGTAATCTGGAACAATATATGAAGTGCATTTTGCAATTTTGTACAAATGCCACTGAACGAATTTCAGGAATTAATTTTAATTTCTGGAAGGGGTAAATATTTTTCAAATTCATGGTTTGTAGGCCTACTGGGGATGCTTCCATTAAAAAAAAGCAACGCATTGAGAACTCTACCTCTTGGGTAATGATGGAAACGAGTTCAAATGTATTTTATTTTACAGACGCTTAATTATCATTATTTTCAGTCAGCACATCATCATCAGAATTTGATTAAAATCTGTTTGAGGAGAATGGATACCTGGAAGATGATTTGTCCTCGCAACAACCTGCACATTTCTTATCAACAAATAAAATGAATTCAGTGAAATAACCTCACTATTTGTCCAATCGTTAAAATATAACGGTAAGTCAGTCACATACACGTTTATCACCAAAGATAGCTGCTAACTGCCAACTTCACATTACCAAAAATAGAAATTCATGCATAACGCGACATCTATGATATCACATTGGAACAACAATTAATCACGTGACCGTAATCCCAAGTCTTCCACAAGATCGGCGTGGTTGTAGTCACTGCAGGAAATTCACCTCACGTGGTAATCATTGTATAAAAATAGGTTATGTGTTATTGTTATTGTTTATTTCAGTGTTTTCATTATTTTTCGAGTGTTTGTGATATTCATCAATGAGGAATGTACACTTCATCAGTCATCACAATAAGTGAGTATGATATAACGGATATTGATTCTGATTCTTATTAATTGATTCATTATCATATTCCACACTACTCAACCAATAGATATTTGTACCCCTCGGTTAACGGTTATTCACTGATTATCTTTCTAATTATATTTGCTAATGTTCAACTGGAATGTGTTATTTCATCATCACCATCGTCTTGACAAAATCTATCACCAACGTAAATGGGCATTGTTTATAAAATTCGTGCAATAAATCTATCAAAATCTTGTATAATTTTTCTCGTTTGTTACACAATTGAGAATTATTGTCTATAAATATTTACACAATTGATACATTATAGTATGTGATCAAGTCAATTGATATTGAATAGGAATATCGTATTTTTACGATTATTTCCAAATTTTACACCCTGTGTGATGTATGAAAAAGTATGAATGAGAAAGAGAAAACGGGTCGAGAGTTGTATTGATTTTTCAACACACTCCCCATCAGCTGCTCAGTTCTCCTCGGTGCAGTATATTTCGTTAGTGGCCATAGTCAGCTGAAATTTTCAACCAAAACAAAGGGGATAGCAAGTTGTGAAAAATCGAATGACAGGTTGGTGCTCGAGATTCAATTGTTCGATTAAGAGAAGAGAGAAATGTTCCGCGTTAATCTAGAGTGTATTGCGTAATGTTTTGGTAGAAAAAAGAGGTGATAACTTCCTTTGTGTTATCGTTTGTATGCATAAGTGAACAACAATTATATTTCATTGTTTTTTATGCAAGTTGTCAGTGTCGTACATATTTCAATATTGAATTCGAGAAACTAGATTTGAGTCATGAATTTTCATCGTTATATATTCCTGATTATGAATAAATCATCTGGCTTTATGGTGATTCCTCAAATGCCGATCAATTCATTTGATTTTCATTAATTTCTGATTACATTGAACCTGAATTTGAAGCTATTTCATAGTATTATCTACTGCTGAAATGGTTTCATTGGAATATGAAAAATTTTGACAAATGTCATCAGCCTTCCAATTGTTTTCTCATTGTTTAAGAATAAAATCTCTACCATAATGGACTTCTGTTATCATTTTATGAAGGATTGAAGTTTTGTTCGTTATTATTTTAAATATAGTACAGACTCTACGCCTATGCTTTCATATCGTTATAAATTCGATATGAGTTTTTTGCCCTATTAAACTTTGTCAACGTACCAAATCTTGTGACAGTTGCATAAGCTGTTTTAATATATGATGAAGATTACAACATTATGGCGTCCAGAGAATAACAGTTGGTAAATGAACAAAAGAATGAAGGTGTTTAACGTTTTGAAATAAGCAACATCAGTTGGAACCGACTCGTTAAGATAAGTGTTCCTATAAAAATATTTTCTACAGATATTCCTCATTGAGACATGAATTCCTTGAGGACACCGCTGGATATCGATTTTTCTTGGATAGCTTCCAGAATAGTTGATTAAATCCAATGAGAATTCAATGTGAAGGACACTAGAGAAGACTCCTAAAAATAGTGCATCTGAATCATGTTTTTGCTATTATCATTCAATTATTTATTTGTACTTGCCTTTATTTATCATCTTGAGGACAATACACATATATTTTTGTAGATTTCTTCGAAAATAGGTGAAGAAAAAAATGTTCAATCACTCGCTATTAATAAATAATGATAAATCTTTTCAAATTCATAATAACTTATCATTCATGATTTGAATTTGGATGTTCCAACTAGAAATCCGTGATAGTTTCGGATGTTTTTTGACATTTCAACACCAGCTCATTTCTTGGAATTTCATTTGACGAATATGAACAGTTTGTTTCAGTTGTCAGCATTGCCTGTCATTTTATTTCAACCTAAAACTTCTCAACTGCCAAGTTTTTTCGGTTGAACATTGTTTTTTTGTGTTTTCTGACGAGAAAACAAAATTACTACGAGAGATCAGAGTGAAAATGTCACAATCGAACCGTTCCAGTGCCATATTTCTGACAACTGACAACTAAGAAATTAATATCAAGCAGTATATAATCTCAAATACCGAATAATAATACACAGTAGTGTACTAAAAAGGTTTTTTATTTCAAAGTAGTTCTGAAAGCACAATTCTGTATTTACTTCCATTGAAAAATAATTCAAACTGAAATTCCCTGGAATTTCTCTCACTGTAATACCTGGAAATGAAAAAGCATTTGTCATTCACCTCACCACATGATATCATTTTTCAAGTTGCTCTGAAATTTCCATGCAGCAAATCGTTATCGCCAGTTTCTTCACGTTCTCACCATAAAATGTAAATGTTTGCTTTTCAGTACCATTTCGGCTCCGGTCTTGAGGTCTCTCGCCCATTGTCGCAATACCAAACAAACTTTGGTTAGTGAGTCGACTCGAATCTAAAAGGGCCTAGTCTACGAAAGGTGGTTTTGTCTATTGTCGATTTATCGGAGATGTGAGCAGATTCTTTGGGACTCTCAAGACCTGACCAGGGATTCATGTATATGTTCTGCTGTTCTTCTCTGTAAGTACATTTTTAGATATTTTCATACCCACTGTTATTTTTCCAGTATCAGATTTGGAAAGATTAGATTTACGTTTTAAGTGATGTCTCTTCAATTCGAAAATAAAAGCCACATTATGTTTGCTCAATTTTTATCAATTCATTATAATAATCTCACAAAATCTGAATTGTAAAAAATCCACGATATAATTGATGCGTTCTGATATATCGACCAAAATTGCCATACTCGTGTTGTCTGCTTGCATTTTTTCGTGAATAAGTATTATTGTTTCAAAATGAAGGTCATCTGAAGGACATACACACACATTTCAAGATTGATGCACTTCAAAGTGAAAGAACTCTTCTCGAAATGTCATTATTCTACTAGCAAACATTTTATCACGTACGTTTTCGTTTTCTGAAGTACTGAACGCTACATTGATTTTGTTTTGACAGTAGAAATTTACTGAATGAAAATAAAACTTACCCATTCCTGTAAACGCCCTCTGTAGTCACAATGAACAATACTTGTTGATGAACGTCTACGAAATTCATGTTTTCGCAGAAGTGTTTATAACGAAATTTGTGAGGCGCATTTCGATCATGTTTTCTTTGTTTTCATCGTAGCCAGCCGGGCAAATGAACCACGCTGTATCGCGTATAACGTTTGACGGCGGTGTTGTCATATTTCGAATACAGAATTCCTATTTCGCAAACGTAAATATTTTTACAGATATTGAAATCAATAAATATGAGTCATTGGTCGTTTCAATTAACTATTGACAATTTTTAGTTGACAATAGTGAATACAGGGAGACAGTTGAGTATCCAGTTTTCGAGTTAACGACACAAAAACTGGTCTAAAATAGTTCATTATTCCTCATTGAAATAATGAAAATAGTAAAATGGATGAATGGTATTTTGAAATGAATAATTTCAATTATGTAAGTTACCAATCACGAATAGTTTCACATCAGCTTTATAATCTACCTGGTTACGAACTCAGTTATATTCCAAGAAGAATCGGAAATTTCGTACAGCTGGCAACATCGTTCGCCCGTCGAGAATGCAATATTTACCTAAACAGCTGACATTCTACACGTCCTTTCTCGGCGTTGCCAGTGCCTCTACAGGAATCGCATTTGTATATTTGATTCTTTTCACGTATTTGTATATACTGGCTTGTCTCATAACAATAGATAGTATTCCAGTTTCAACTGATTAGGAATCGATACATATAGAATGTTGAAATCCCATTAGAAAATTTCGATAGAAGAGTAGACGTTATATTCGCGTACTCATGCGTCGTTGGTAGACCCCGTACGTTTTTCACACTATGGCAACGCTGTGAGTCGTGCAGGTCGTCTTGCTATGAACGGCGAACACAACGCAAGCTAGTTTGAAGTTTCATCGCGGTTGCCGCGGTTTACGATATCGCCAGAAATAGCGCGAGGTGTTTTTTGCCTGAAAATCCGTTCAATCAATGGACGTCTGGTCTGAGTTTTCCCATAGTTTTCCTAGTGGATATTCTCGGTAGAATGGACGCACTTCGTCTCGCTATACAGTACGTATTCCCTGTAAAATGCAATCATTTGGCAGGTGTTGATATCGAGAACTATGCCAGGGCTTGCAAAGGCTAAGTGTCAGATATTGTAGCTGTGAATGTTTTGATTACTTACGAGCTATTTTAGCATTATTGTTACAAAACGCTTGGAATTGATCGTAGACTAGGACTGTTGTAAACAACATAAAAATATATGAGTTACACGTGTTTTTATGAACTAGGTAGTTGATTTGATTCGTGTTATTCTCAAACCCATGTTTTCAGCTAAATATGCTGACTTTTCTAGTGGATAGCATCAGGGCACTACGAGTGTGTATAACGAATAAAAATTCAATGTTTACCTACTAAGTTGTTTGTTGTAGATATTCGATATCTCTAATATATCGAAAATTAACCAGGGATACCGTTTCATAATCATTTTCTTCGTATAATTGATTAGTTCTATGAATAAAAGATTGAGGTTCTGTTATTTCAGTTCAATTGTGGTTTTTTTATTATTATCCGATGAAAAAAAAAAAACATTGCGGTACGTACACACCAGGAAGTGAATTGTTTTATATTTATAGCTAGTGTTATTTGATAGTTGTGACTCCCAATGCATAAATCAAATGAGTTTAAAAACTGAGTCTACATTGTCACAAATATAGTCCTAAGATGAACTGATTTGTGCTGGTTTTAACCTGCTGAAATTAAGGTCCGGGTCAATTGAATAAGTTTTCAAATACCCATTGGGTATTAAATTGAACCTTCTCTAAAAATTAACGAGTTCTTAATTTTGCGGCCAATAAACTGGATAAAAAGGGAAAGCATATAAAATCGATAGAATGGATTTTCAAGTGAAAAAAACTTGTCTAGACATTTATTATTATTATATTCATGAAAACTGACGACCTCACGAGAAGTATCTGAAATTACATTGTTGCCATATGCCTAAATACATCTGCATATATCAGAAATTGTTTGAAGATGAAATCATTGATCTGATTTAATATTGACAGATAAAATTTTAATAAATGACGTCACTACTTTATACAAATCTCCGTTTGAAATGTGCTCTGAAATTCAGTGATTTCGAAGAAAGCATTTCAACGTTATCAACTTATTAATAAGGGCGCAAAATTTGTTTTAGGTCTATAACTACATGATGAAGTATCCAATTGTTGAAAATTCGATATCGTTATTAGTTTTTCAGCGGGTCGATCGTCTATTATCCAATTAGAAATTCAACAGGTGTTAGCCTGAAAGACCCAACGGAAGGCAGCTGTAGTTCAAAAACAAAAGGTTGCATGGCCGCCCCATACCGGGTCGCCGATGATGTTCTTTTGTTCAGCTGTGGATGTGGAGCTAATTTTAAGTAGACTGAATTGCCCATTAGGCCGGTCGATAACGTGATAAAATTAAATTAGACGCAATGAAATATTCATTGAATCAATGAAATGATATGAATATAGCGTTATTAGCGGTTTGGTGATGAGTTAGTGTATATACCGGGTGTCTATCGGAAGAATAATAATTTATTAGTCGTTTGGCTGAGTTTTACTTCTCGAATGCTGTGGAGCTATCGCAATCTTCCCCACTGGATGATGAATGGGGCCATCGACATGCAGTCGCGAGTCAAAGACTTCATTGTTGCGGGCACCCAACGTGATTTTTCCAACCTTGAAATCGTTTTAGAAAACTACCTGTTAGGGCTGTACGCTTGGTTGCCTAAGTGCCTTTCGTTTTGGAGGGTAACCGTGAGGCATAAATATTTATCCACGATAACTGTCAATTAATGAGTTATCAGTCTCTTCTAGTGACGATTACGGTGCTAATGATTGTATTAAATGGTACGCACTAGTGCGCTAACGATGTGATTAAATGTTAATGCATAGTTTTTGATTTGTTAGTTTTGTGTTCCTATTTGAATTTTTCTTCATTATTTTATATTTAATTGAATTAGAAGGCAACGCCACATTATGGTAATTTTTTTAGGTTAGGTGTTTCCATTGCGCGAAATACCCCATTTTATTATCTGATTCCACTTCTCGACGTTGCCAAATGGTAAACATTATCATAGTATCCAAGAATATTCACGAAAATCCAAACCTCGCCTACCAAATTCGTGAAAGCAATACGAACTATTACGGTTGGGAATTTTTGTGGTTTCAGTAATTATCTTTCAAGTTCGAGCTAATGGTACGTTAATTTAATACCAAATCACCGTAGTGATGAATAATCGACCGTCACTTGATGCTTCGATAATTTCGTTTTCGCCAAAAGTTCTCACGAGTTTCATATGAAATGAATATTATAAAGAATTGTTGTGAGAAAATTGCCAAGTGGAACACCCGTTAGAACGGTTTTTGTGCCTTTGTATGCATAGAAGTGAGGAAATGTAATTCTCCCGCATAATAAGTCTCGTTATCGATGGGAAACTATCTTTGGGTCCTTGAAAATATTCGCAAGGTTTTGTGGAAACTGGAATTTGACAGAGAAATCATATACAAGATGTTCCTATGCTGATGTACAAAAAAATAAAGTAAAAATCATGAATTTTTAGCAGGCCATTCTTTTTGTTCTAATTAAATTCCTTTTTGGAAAATAAATCATTTCCGAATGGGTATGAATAATGAAAACTACGAATAATAATTGATGTATTAAAAATTATTTATTGGAAAAAAAAACAGAACTGTTATTATAAAAAAATGACCAATCATTATTGTATTCAATTATTAATAAAACATTAATTAATTAGCATGACCTCACGTTTTGTACATTGTGATGCAGAAGGCAGAAAATGCCTATCTTTTTACATCACTTTTATTTCAGATACAGTTTTTCTATTCAGAAAATAAAGGAAATGTTTTTGGGCTTCCTA
This sequence comes from Plagiodera versicolora, assembly GCA_037013635.1. Lineage (NCBI taxonomy): Eukaryota > Metazoa > Arthropoda > Insecta > Coleoptera > Chrysomelidae > Plagiodera > Plagiodera versicolora. The sequence goes on from CM072988.1 coordinate 2,326,282, forward strand.
TTATTCCCATCAAATATTTTGATGCAGTTCACAAATCCATATAGTTTTTAAAATTTTCAAAGTAATACACCTCATTTGAGGTACCTACATAGAAAAAAGTAAATTGTGCCAAGTCTGGTGATCTTGGAGGCTGATGTAAATAATTCGACTCAAAGCATTGAAATTGTCGATTGACTGCCTTGAAACGATTGTAGAAAGAGAATTTGCTATTCACTTCTCGCGTTATACTTCCTGGTATCCTTAAATAGAAATATAAGAGTCTCGAAACAAACAAACCTGTTGGATGATTTTTATAATTTCTACTTTTCAGCTCCATAATGCAATAATTTTATTAGTGCACGCGATATAGGAAATTTGAGAATGTGCACGTCGCCTTCACTTATTAAAGCACACGTATTTTCTTAGTTGGACGTTAATAGAACGTATCGGTGAATATTATGCAACGATGTTTCTTCTGTATACAAACAAAACTAATGCATATAATTTAAACTGATAATCTTCAGGTTGTGATGACCGACTTTGAAGTTACCATTATTTCTTACATAAATATCTCGCGTAAAGAATGTGGTCCAGTTGTGTCAAATCTGGTGGTTGTGGTGGCTATACCGGGTGATTCTTCAAGGTGACTCGCCACTATAACTTTTTTATTATTGGAGATAGAAGAACAAAATTCGGGGGTTGTGTATTATATGTCAATTCGCATTATTTGACGTATTCACTTGCTTTGCAGTACTTCCGGTTTGACCGGAAATGACCTCAACTTTCGATTTTCAAATGGAACCATATTTTTGCTTATTTCGATCGGGGATGACATTATCTATCCAACAAAACTACGTTTGTGAATATTTGACGTATGAAAGAATTTTTATTTCAATTTTTATTTTTCGATCTAGCGTGCCATGATTAATTAATTGAGAAAGATGGTGAAAATAAACTGGAAGTGTGTGGTATCAAATTGTTCGTAAGAAAATGATCTTTCACGAAAACCCGACGAGCCACCCTCTTTCCATTTGAAAAAATCGAGTTAACTGGAAAAAATTATATTTGTGGCATTGAAAAAATTATTGAAACGACTCTGAAGTCATATGCCTCAAAGTTGTATTTTTCCCATGTCACTTGATCAAAAAGGAATCGTTTCAATCGATCCACGGAATTTTATTCTTCTATCTCCAATAATAAAAAAGTTATAGGGGCGAGCCACCTTGAAGAATCACCCGGTAGATGGGTATCAGCTTTTTTCACAATTATCAACGCTAGGCGATTGTGATTTGATGAAAACAGGTTCACTTTATTCAGATTTTAATTTTTCCCCCAAAAAAAAAACACGAAAAACAGTGTTTCATCGTTTATTTTGGAAGAGTCAATTCAACATTATTTGTATAGATTTTTTTTGGTATTTTTATTTGGAAAAATCATCATTTTTAAGTTATAAATTATTATCAACGATGTGTCGCAAGACCCCCTTGCTCTAGATAGGTTTAATTTGTTCAGTTTGTCAATACAACATTATTTGTATTATTTTTTTCGTATTTTTATTTTGAAAAATGTCATTTTTGAAATAAAAATTATTGTCAACGATGTATAGCACGACTTCCTTGCTGATTAAGAAATTGAGGGTTTAGCTGTCAAAAGAAGGAGGAAAAAGGGGCGATTTTTTTTATTCAAAAAAATTCACCGAGCGTTTTCAATTTAGTCTTTAGTAACGATGATTAAAATTACTTTATTTCACTTGTCGAACACGAACGTTAATGAATAACTCAAGACACGTTCGCTTACAAGTTTTATTTGATTTATATCTGCAATCAGCATCAAAATAGCCGCCATTTTCTGACTGGTCCGGAAGAAACGACACTAAAAGTGGGTCACAATTTTCAAACGAATGTGAACCGTGAAGCAGAAACCAATAAAACTATGTATTTACAATTCGATTCCAGCCTCTCGTTTGATGCTCGTTTCGTGTTTGAACATATCGCTTTCATGGCTGCCCGAGCATATAATATCCGATGAATCGTACGTTAAATTCGATCGTGCTCCATTGTTATTGTTGTAATTAAACTGAAACATTATACGTGCATTGACGGCTATCGATGTTTCTTTGTTATCATCAGTTTGTTGTTATAATTCGGCCGAGATGAGAATGTTTAGTATGGAAAATCACTTGTGTCCTTATTTTGTCAAAATAAGTTCATTTATACTAGTCCATCTTCCTCTTCTATATAGGGTGTCAATTTGGAAACTTCCAATGCAAATATCTCCGAAACTAAAAACGTTTGAAAAACGGAATTTGGTGCAAATCTTTTGGAGTATGATTCACCTGCACAAGAATTTTTCCAAAATTCAATACAGGGTCAGAAAAGGTGTAACTTGAATCAAACAAACTCTGTTTTAAGAAGTGCTATTTTATTTAATTAGATGCTCAGAATGCTTTCCCTTCTGGGCTTAACAAAAATATAATCTATTTTCAAACTCATTTCTCACATTCTGCTGTGACAAAAAAATTACACCCTGTATATTGTTCTAACAAATATGGCGAGAAAAACATTTCTGATTTCGTATTATTTTCTTTGAAAAAAGTCCTTTAAAATGTTCGAATCATCCTGTTTTTGGTGCCTCTCAATTTGTAAATACATGAATAAAAACCTATAAAACATATTCCGTTCATTTTATTTACAGAAATGTGTTAATTAGTCATAAAAATGCATGATAGCAAGTATCAAGATAAAAAACGAATGAAAACAATTCACATGTATTTTCATTCTGTTGTGAAACAATTCACAAATAAAATAATTGATTTTTATTCCTGTTATATTTTTTGTAAGAAATGTTCTCTGATATAAATGAAAATACTTCCTAGCAGAACTTGGTAAGTATACAGGGTGAGTCTCTGAACTTTGAATACATCAGTAAATCAAATCAAAAGTATTTGCGTTTTCACAAATATAAAAAAAAATGTTTGACAGTGTGCCACCATTCTGAGTTATTGGGTATTGAATATTTTTTTCCAAAATTTAATGTTTTGAAATTCACTCTGTATCTCAAACGCAGACCTCAAATCTCTGAAATTAAGAAACATCTCACAAGGCCATCAAAAATGAGACGAACTGTACACTGAACTACTCCTATCGTACGAAACGAATACAAGAATCACGAGATTTAATCAAGATACACGTTCCAACTTCCTGATGCCTATTCAGTCACCATATAAAAACGAAGTGAATCGTGAGAAATGGATTTTTATTGCAGACGTTTTCAGTTACCTATTATACCATAGAGAAGAATGGCATTTCATGTTCTTTCTCATGCCTCGCCATTGTGCTTGGTTAAACAATTGTTTTTGTTATTCTTCGAGAACACCCGCATTTTATAGAATACTGAATATTCAGTGGGTATATACAGAGTGTGGTCAAAATTAAAGAGGAATTAAAAATAATTATGCTTATAGTGAGTGACATTCCACTTTTATTTTATATCACCATTACCAGAATATTGTGTTGTTTTTTGTCCAAAAGAGAATTCAAAATATACCTAAACAAAATTATCAATGTCAAAAAATAACGTAAAAGAAGACAAATACTTTTTTAATTATCTACCATTCATTTTGATCTTAAATTTCAGAAGCAGACTGGGAGATAGGATGCACAGCATGAATTCGACTCTAGTTGAAACTGTCAGCATAAATTATGAAGATTTCAATGAAAGTTTTCTAACATGCGGGACGTGCTTGTGTAAGTATCGAAAAGGCAAGTTTTTTCACGTTGTAGAATGTTTGTTTTGGTCAAATTTACTTGCCTTATAATAAAGGATTTTCGTTATCATATTGCAACAGTAGTTTGTGTATACTTTAGCTGAATCAATATTGTTTCTCATAAAATAATAAAGAAGGATCCTAGTAGTAAAATCAAAACTAGGTTGAATTAAATTCAAGTACCTAGTGAAGGTAGAAAATCATATGATTTTTTTGAGAGTCAAGATTAGTTTTTATTGAAAGCTGTTTGAAAAATTAATGACACATTATTCGGACTATAACCATATCCTAAAACAAATTGAACCTCCCTTCATGATACTCTCATAGATGAAAAAGCAAAGAAAAATAAAATACTAAAGAAATAAAATAATAGTTTGAAAATAAATGGTGAAGAATAATTTTGACAACAAGTTGACAGATCGTCAGTATATCTGTTCATGTAAATCCCAGCAAAAATGGCTCATTATAGAGCATTTTTGGATTTACCCCTTCAGGATCTGAATGTAGCATGATTATTCGAAATTGTAAATAAAAAAAGTGTAAAAGTTCACACTCCCTGATTTCTTAAATAACCTTGTAGGTTCCATGCTTTGTATTTCTTTTAGGCTCCTGAGTTCCAAGCAATGCATGAACATTTTTAAATCGTTTGAAAATAATTTAGGTTTATGAAAACTTGAAAATTATCTCAGACAAAAAAAAATTCAATTTACAACAGAGAATTTCTCAATTTCTACTTGGTAGGCTAAACTTATTGTTACAAAAAGAATTTCTGTTACAGATCGCGTATGGAATGGTGCGTTTTTGACTTTTGTTTATTTTTGCTTGCATTAACCACATTTTTTGTCATGCACTCATGTACCTAGTATACTAAGCTTTGACCTTGAATGAATCGGCCATTCGCTATTTTCTACTACTGATGCTAATTGTCATATTATTTCCTCCACTACTTAAAAAAAATCATGAAGAGGCACATTTGATTAGAAACTATTGCATGACCTGCAAATAGCCTTGATTCGATGTCAAAAAATGGGCCTCATTGGGAATTATTCAATTATGTTCTCAGAAAATTATTGAACAAGAATTTCATTAAAAACTACTAGATTATCACAACTTGACATTTGTGAAAGCTGAAAACAGAACATTCGAAATTATAATAATTGAATCTGATAGTAGTATACAGAAAGGCATTGAAGCAAAACGACACCTTGAAAAAAGAACTAATTCAAATCTTACTTTGATATTTGAAGATCAATTTATAAAAAAAAATAGATTAGAGTCTAAAATTGAATATATGAATGAAATGATTGATAAATTTTCTGGACACCTAACAAAATCTGAGAAATACACTTTTAGCAATTCATTATTATTCCCCAGACAAAAATGGTGGCATTGTGAAAGTGTTATTCATTATGGATTTTTTTTTATTCAGAAATTAATTCTACTTCGTCAAAGGCATATTATCAATTCCATAACTGCGCAACCTAACCTCAATCATCATCTCCTCACATCCCCCATAATTACATAAATTGTAATGATGACTATCAAATTTGAAACACCTGTCACTATCACTACGCCACCTGTCGAAATAATCATACCACCTGTTCGTCACCGAACAACCAAGAAGAAATCCTCTCCATCACGAATCATTTTTCTTCAAGGCATGTACGATGGGGAAGACCACACTCCGAAGCTTCTCCAGTGCTCCCACACGGTGTGTCTGCACTGTCTCCAACGTATAGTCGCTTCTCAGACAAGAGACACCGGTTCCTTTCGATGTCCTATCTGCAGGGAACTCATACACGTACCTCGCGGTGGATTATCAGCCCTCCCTCCTTCTTTCCTAGTCAACCAGTTGCTCGATTTGATGTCCAGGCAGAGAAGGTAAAGAATGAGAGTGTTCATTCAAATGTCAATGTCGAAGTTTCATGTCATTATGTGGTTATTATTATCAGCGAATCAGAGATTTTTCTCTACATGAATTTGGCATCATTTTGAAGTGTTGCCCTAATTATTGATGCCGAAATGTTTCCAGCTATGTCTCGACCAAATAGAATTTCAGTGGTTAGCTAGATACTTTTTACTTTGCGCTGTTGGTATTGAAAGATAACCAAATCTTTCAGGACTATCTTCCTTGAAGAAATGAACTAATTTATCTTGGGTATTGTGGTATAAAATTACTTGATATGGGATTATTGTTGAATGCACAGAATGAGTCACTGTCTGCGTTGCTACTAGTGATAAGGTACTGAAATACCAATAATTTCAAAGTTCTGACTGTCTTACATGAGACATCTTTTACGTCAGCTTCTATAAGTGATACATCAATTATTTGTCTTACATATTTGATGGTGGGAAATTTTGTACAGCGACCATTTTCAGAAAATGTTACTCATAAGCCATATTCAGTCATAGAATTAGTGACTAATGGATGATTATATAAAGTTGAGTCTGAAATTAGTGTAGTACGATCGAAATATCGTCTCAAATGTTAGTTTCAATCAAAATCCAATTTGGAAATATTCTGAGGTTGAATTTTTTGTGTGGAAAAGTTGTATATAATGACCTCGTTATCGATTACACTGTATTGTATAGTCTCTCATGATGACAAACAAAAATTTTTTATCGCCCCTCTTTCTATGCTACTGAAAATAATAAAGATTGATGTGGAGTTCATTTTGTTGTTCTTTCTGCTTCACACAAAATGATCCGGAAAAACTACTGGTGTGTGTAAAATGATGAATCTGAAATTGGAAAAATATACAGGGAGTTCCATTTGAAAATCAAAAGTTGGGGTCACTTCCGGTTAGACCGGAAGTGATGGAATACAATTTTCCTCTTCAAACAATGAACAATATCATGTAGTTGCTACCCACTAAATTTCAAATTTCGATCTCGAATAATTCAGAAGTGAACTCATTAGTTCACAATTCAGAAATATACCTCTGGGTATATTCTCATAATTGAAAAGATTGCCTGCACAATTTCAAACTCTCTGTATATTAAACTTCAAAGAAACTCCTTGGGGATCGAATATTACTCTACCCAATTCAACTATAAGTGAATATGAGGTACTTGATAAAAATTATTGGATTGCTTTAGGGAGGTCATACCAAAGTGCGCTAACCACATCAACCAAGAATTACTGTTCTGCGAGACCTGTGATACGGTGTTCTGTACTTTGTGTACTGGAGGCTCTCACAATGACACCAACAGCAGTTGCGAGCACACCATCATCCCTTTTTCCATTGCCATCAAGAGGATGTCAGAGATTTTGTTGTACAAGGCGAACGACTGCATTTCGAAGGTCAGTCATGTCATTTGTCAATCGTCAACTGGACGTGCTATATTATCCAGGCAAATGCTGAATCTAGTTTATTTTTTCAGTTAACTCAAGCTCAGGAAGGCATAAGTTCGGAATTGAACAGGTTGGATATAGCGAAAGAAGGTTGCCTGGATAGAATAAACGATGTATTCGATCAAATTAAAAATTTGATAGACCAAAGAAAACATGAAATTATCGACAAAGTGAATTCAGTTTGTATGGATAAACGGAAGGTGTTGGAGGAACAACATGCTCTCATAGAAACTGAGAAAAATAAGGTTGGTGTCATTTGGTATTGCGTCAGATATTTATTTGCTTTCGTTATGTCAAGCTGTGTTCTGCTGAGAATCTTCTGTAACAAATGTTCACATACGATATTGCCTGATGTTGGTCATATAATTAATAAAAATAAATATATCTTGTGTATATGTCAAAAAAGGCGATAATGGTAGTAACTTTTGTCAACTGATTTGACACAGAAGGAAATTTAAAAATTGGTAAAATTTTTTGAAATTTCTTTATTTTCTGTATACGTCCATCAGCTATGGCTCACCTTGTGATTCATTGGAACTTCTAAAAGCTTATTTAACTCATAAAATATACAGGGTGTTTCATTAATATGGTAAAAAAATCAAACTGAGAGTAGAGAGGACCAAAATATGATGAATGAGCGAAATATCGCTTATGTTTATCGCTTTTATTTATCACAATTTTTTAAAATATTTTGAAATTCACATTGTTGTCTCCAGAAATATCAGAAAAGCTGAAACATTGTGGATGTATAATAAATCTACTTTGATGAATAGCTTTCAAGCTTTTCAAGAAACTGGAAAAGATGAAATTTTATGCATACAAGAAAAAATGTTACTTTATATCATTGTCTCTCCATTCATAAATAGTTTTCAGTTGAAAAAATTCAAACAATTACATTAGACATACATTTTCACAATAATTATTAAAATTTTGTCTACTTTTTCTCTCACATGAAACAGCTAATGACATAAAAATTACTTGTTGAAAATGTTGAATGGCTGTTTCTTCAGGTGGAACAAGAATGTCAAGGACTGCAACATCAAGTAGAAGTAAGCAACATAACTCAACGTATCGAAATCTTGTCGGAAAAGCTCGATTCTACTGTAACTCTCAGCGAACCTCGCGAAAACTCCTTCCTCGTCTGCGACTTCGATCTCAATGACAGCTTCGAGCAGATCCGACAATACGTCAGTGTACTTGGAAAGGTACGTGATATATTCATTACTTTGTTATATACAGGGTGGCCCACCACATTCGCCTCGGTATTTCTACGAGAAATTAAGAGATTTAAGGAAAAACTTTAAGCACAGTAATAAAATTACATACCAAAGTTAAATTTTTTTATGGAACACCCTATATTTTTTTATATTTTTAGATACCATAGACAAAATAAAGGTGATTTACTATTATATTTCCCATACTTAATGACCGTTTCTGGGAAATTTTGAGAAATTTAAAAATACAGACCATAATTTGAAAATTGTTTTCACCCTGTAACGTGTAACGAGCTGCTCGTTATTTAATGTACTGCTTAGCTCAAAGTTTAAAGTTAACTACTACATGAAATTTTCATATTATAATATAGTATTATACAGGGTGGCGAAAAAATAGCCTCAAAATTGGGACACATTTAATTGAATAACTTCTTGAAGTTGAATGGAACACCCCGTATTTAGTGGCGTAATTTGACGCAGAATAAGATTCCCTTCAAAATTAGGGTTCCCTATACCTATCTCATCTGCTTTTTACACAAAGGCGTTCTTATATTTTACTTATGATTAATTTTTTTATTCTATAGATGAAACACACTGTATTGTAATGAAAAGCAAGAAAGCATTTTTGAAGTCATTTTATCGAAAAATTAAGACTCTTAAATAGTTTTTTCATTTTAGTTAGTTCATTTTAATAAATGCTCAAAATGGTGTCCATTCTTCTCGATGCATAGGCGAACTCTTTTTTTAAATGAGTTTTGAACTCTTGATAACATATTTTGCGGTATGGAACAATACTTTTGATATATCCCCATGAAAAATATTTAAGATTCCTAATTTCTCGATAAAATGACTTCAAAAATGCTTTCTTGCTTTTCATTAAAATACAATGTGTTTCATTTTTAAGATAATAAAATAAAGAAAATTATTCATAATTAAAATATAAAAACACCTAATATAGTTTTGAAGGGAATCTAATTCTGCGTCAAATTACGTTCCATAAAAAAATGCAACTTTGGTATGTAATTTTTTTGGGGATCAAAAACGACAGCGATCAAAAATCTCTAATATTTATTTATTCATTCGTTTATTTTAAAATAAGTAGGTATAGTCCATCTATTTAAGGAAGATGCACTGATGGAGGCACGTTAGATAAGCTAATAGCTCCACATATTCGTCAAAAACTATGCCACCATTCCTTGACAGCTGTCGAACGTCATCGTCTTTTACAATTGACACTGACACGCCGTTTCGATGCAGGTGCGAACCAGCACGACGTTCCCGAGTCTGTGCACCGCCAAAATGGAGGAACACCTGGTAGCCGGCATCGAAAACTTCGTCACGTTGAAGACGGTGGATTACGAGGGCAACGCGAGGAAGAGCGGCGGCGATCCCGTGCGCGTCGAGTTGGGTCCGGTGACGGCAGGCGGCGCTGCGGAGAGCTATCCGGTGCGTGTCGTGGACTGTGAAGATGGCGCCTACAAGTTGTATTTTAGGGTGCCGCGGCATGGACGTTACGGAATGCAGGTGAGTCAAATACATGAACTTTTTAGTAACAATACATCTATCACAATAATAAATTACGGGGGCTCTCACTTCACTTCGTTTTTTAAGGAAATGCGCTCAATATTAGCAGTTCTGACGTCACAAACAGCGTCTTTTTGGAAGTTTCGCCAAATCCAAGGGTTCAAACATAATATTTTCCAGTTGAGAATTCAATAAACATTATTTTTCATCATTGAACTCGATCTCTCAAGAACTTGCATAAATTTTTTTTTTGCGGAACGAATATTCTTGTGCAAAAACGTTGAAACTGTTGACTTCCCTCTACCGATTGACAACTGACATTCAACCTTCAAGAAAAAAAACAATCGCAATTCCTGTTCGACAGATATACGTCATCGACAGACCGATCAAGGACAACCCTTTATACTTTGACGTGACGGAGCACAACAATCCGGTTCGCGCGTACGGCACCAGAGGGAGCGGCAAGGACGAGTTCATGCAGCCGGTAGCGGTGGCGATCGACGAACGAGATCACACTGTATACGTGTTGGACACGGGAAATTCGAGGATTAAAGTGTTGAACGAGGATTTGGAGTTTGTTAGGCACGTGACGAACGAGGGTTTGCTCAGCAGGAGTTGTACAGGTTAGTTGTGATTAGGACTGAATGAATTGTGGTTTGAGATATTTAAAAACACACCTTGATCAATAATTTAATTGAAATTCTGCGTTTTGGACCCCCAACTGTAATAATAGTGGCTTTAATTTCCTCATCAGTAATTTCATTCTTATATCCAAACAAACTAGCACAGATACAGGTGAAAATAATATAAGCGTGTTGAAAAATTATGGTTTATTTCTCTGCTGCCATTCACGATCAATTTTCTGCTATGAGAAACAAAAATTCCTTTGAATTCACTAGGCATCGACATATCCAAAGACGGTTTGGTGGTAATCAACTGGAGAAGCAAATACATCACTGAGATGACGACTGAAGGCGAAACGATCAAAACGTTCACTTATAACGCCTTTCAAGAGCCGATCGATGTTGCCGTGGATAAAAGTTACGGTCATATTCTGGTGGCTGACAGTGGCATGAGTTGCGTCTTTGTTTTTGATTCCGAAGGAAAAATACTCTTCCAGGTAGGAAATGATACTTTGTGATCGCATCAAGAGTTTTTTTCGTATTTTGTAGTATGTATTAGCAAATGGGGGAGACCACTAATTTTTCAAAACAGCATAATAGTGTTCTGTATGTCCAAAAAGTACCAATCATTATTTTTTTAATTTTTTATTCGGTCTATAATATAATGAAATAAACGGCATTGATTTCGAACATACAATTTCATGTGCCATTTTCAAAGGTTGCTCTCATTGGTGTAACGCAGTGTGACGTGCTTAACCCTTCACGCCCATCGACCTTGAGCTGACCAATCATAGATAATTGTTCCATGGTGAATCTTGCTGTGTTGCCGCCCCAAAATACCACAACTCATTCTCGGGATAAAAGATGTAAAAGAATACATTGTAAATGATATTTTTTCCCCAAATTATCATGAAATGATCTAGTTATCTCTTATCGATACGTTTTTTAGAAAATATATCAAAGAAATGAGGAATCATCCACAAGTAAACTTGACAACATTGCACATGGTGTGAGTAAAAGTATATAATGGAAACAGACAAAGATAGACTTAGGGTGTAGCACGTCATAGGCTCATAGCACCGCCCACTTATTTCTGGCGTTTTTAAATTTTGAATGAAAACTGATTTCAAAACGCTGTAGAATCTATTTGCTTTGATTTTGCTCCTTGATATTGAATGTACACTGAACCAATATCATTATTCATCGACAAAGAGAGATTTGGAAGGATTTCATGACTTAGTGGTCTTCCCTATTATAACTCTCTTGCATGTTTTACATTTCATGGAAGCCATTTTTTCTCTCCAAAGCCATTTATTGCTTTCATTGTGAGCCTTAATTGTTACAAATGATATTGAATTACATTAGATTTTGTTTGAAACTCATTTGATCTAAAAAAAAATAATCGTCGAAAAAATCATCTTCTATTTTTCAATAGGTTGGTAAAAAAGGAACATTCGGTACAATTGCTTCAGTAGCAGTAGGGCCACTTGGGGAAATTATAGTAGCTGATACAAGGGTGCAAATGTTTTCTGCTAAGGGCGACTTTATGGAAGTGGTCTATGATGAAGGTAAAGGTTAGTATTAAAAATTTTGAGAATGATTGATCTTTGATAAATGTCGTATTATGATTTGTTGAAAATTGTTTAACATCTTTTCACAATAAATTATTGTCAATATTGACATCTATTCAGAAATTCTCAGTAAAAACTCGAAATGTGACACAACTAAATTAGTTTCTAGGTAATTTTTTCTCGCGAAATGACAGGTCTGGGGTGAAAATTCTATGGAGATATTTTTGGTTGCTCGTCTTTCAGCTACTGATTCGTTTTTCAATCATATCGATCGGCCGAAAACTAACGGAGCTACGGCTGCTGGCAGGAAGATTGGTTTTTCCCAGGATTACCGAACTTTTCGATTTTTTCCGGGGAAACCATAGGTCTGACGAAATCAAATTTGTTTTCGAACCGAGTTTCTTTGTTGCAGGTAAAGGTAGATATGGCGGCATAGCAGTAGATTCTGACAACAGAGTCCTGTTAACCAGGACCGAACAAAAAGGCAGGACCTACGTTCAGATGCTCTCTCTGACGGAAAACTCTCTAAACCACTGCATCGATTCCTACGAAGCGAAACTTAAACGTCCGACAGGTGTCGCTGTTACCAGCGATAACCACATTATCGTCGTCGATTTGGGAAATAACTGTATAAAGAAATATAGGTATTGGTAAAAAGGATATTCTATTCGAATCTCACCACGGAAGCCTGACGAGAAAACAGAAGATTGATTCGTTTTGGGATAATCGTTATTTTGTGTTCAGGTGTGTACATAATTTTTTTTTAATCGCTTCATCTTATTATTTTGAACAATAACTCGATTCTTTTGGTAATTATTAAGCGGAGTCCGATTTTTATTAGAAATAGCGAGTTTCAATTATAATTCTAGTCTGGTTTCTTTATTACTTGATCTTTTTTTTTTATTTCTAAAATATCAACATTGTGAAAAATTACTGATAATTTTTAGTTCAAATGTATTGGATTCTTCCTTGTTAGTTTTTAAGTAAGCAACTAGTAATGTATTTTCATACTAAAAAGGAATTGAAAGGATGTGATGAAGGTAATCAAATGTATTTTAAGATTGAGTGTGATTTTTGAACTGTTTCAACAAGTATTTGAGGTTAGATATAAAATTGACTCGCGAGGAGTCTCGGGATTTGTTTATGTATGCTACATTTTTTCCTGAATGATTTGCTTGAAGTTGGTTTGGGAAACTTTCACACTGTTTTTACTATTGTTTTTCTTTTAATAATTTTTTCTTTTCACTTATTAAACGTTATATACGTTTGTCGTTCTTAGGATTGAACAAAAAGAGTTTTAAATTTATTTCATTTTTATGGTATGAATTGGCCCCCACTTGACCTGTTCAATAAATCGTGATAGTTGAAAGAACTTACTACGAATTGTCGAAGAATAGCTGATTTGGTATTCGACTCAATGAAAATTAAACTACTAAACAATTCCTTGTGTTGTTATATCAGAATTCCAAAAATGAAGATCTCACCAAACTTGTCCACTGTTATCGTAAATTGGGAATTCCGAGACAAGTTCATCCATTCCAATTCGTGGACTACCTGTACAATTTTATCATGACTGCCAAACTGCCATCAGTACCAATTGACAGCTGTCGATTGAAAATCATATCTTTGCAAGAAAAAATAACCAGAATCAGACTAGTAGGGGCAATAATTTTTCATCAACATCATCTGTACCAAAACAGCAAGAACTTTGTGAAATTCTATTTGATTGAGAATATTTCCTAACAATTGGCATGTGAAAATTGAATGGAATGTCGCCAATTCGCCAACTGTGTCAAGTTTCATTTCTTTCTCTAAAAAAAATTGGTACACAATTCAAGTAGAAATCCATACACCTTTTTCAATGATCTCTCTCTTGATGATTTTTCAGTTAGTTTGTTACAAATTGCACATTTTGTCATAATCAGTGATCTTGCTTCAAGTCACACAAACCCGAATATGATATAATCTTGCTAGAGAGTTAACTCATTTAAGTACTTGAAGAGACCTGCTTCCACCAGAATACCACACTATTTGCCATGGTATACACATTTTACGCTAAATTTTTGTTCATCTATTTTTAAGGTGTACTTAATCATGTATATTATTTATTTTTTAGAATTTTTTATCTCCGTCTAGTCACTAGTACGTATTTTTGTATAGCTTTTGTCTTATTTATTGTAAATAAATGAAATAATGTGATATATGTCTCTTTTTTTCGAATATAACCAAAGATTGCTCACTTGTCCTACATCTCCTTCAGTTTATATACAAATTCTCAAAATCATCCTACTCCTAGTTATCCTTTTATAGATCGTGTTGATTACGGGATAATTAAAATTGTATTCTTCAACAATGGATAACGCATTTAAATTCGTTATCACTACTTGAGAGTTTGGAATATCTATTCAAAAGTTATTTCAAACAGAAAAATAGAGCATTCAACTGATAAATTTGTCAATATATAAAATATTTCCTGCTATCAAGGCTATCCGGACAATTCGCACAACACTTTGACTCATTGTTCTATGTCATCATCAAATTATCAGCTGTTTTTGGCAAGTTCTTGTTGTCAATAGTGTATATCAAAATTGTCGCTTTTGAAAAGGGAGAATAAAACCTTTGTTTAATTCATTTATAAACATAGACATTCAATGTAATGCACATTTTTCAAACAATTTCGTAACCATTATCCTTATTCTCTTCACTGATTTACCAAAATTTGAAAATTTGCTCACCATCAGTTTATTTATGATAATCGTCAAAGATAATGAGCTTTCCCGTCTCACGAAAAAATGTAACAAAAAAGTGTTAGTTTTTGTTAGCAGATAAAACAGTGTCAGTATATTTTTTTATGTTTAAAACGTGTTTGAAGTATTGTCAGTATGTCGGAAAAAGGCAGTCCTCGCAAAGTGCCGAATTCATCAAAAGAAAATTCTACGAAAGATACTATTCCAATGTCTTCGGTGATAAAACAAAGTACTAGTCCTAAATCGAGTAACAGTGCTACAGTTTCACCGGAGGTTTCACCTGCTAACCTTCAAGAAAATATTTCTACAGTACAATTAACAGGAAATAAAAGTCCTGGCTCTTTTTCATGTACAGGTATGTTTTGAATATATATGTTAAGGTCTTGCATAGAGATCCTAATATTTTTAATTCTCGATAATCCATGATATCATAGCCATTTATAAATATTCACTTGAAATAGAATATGAAATATGAAACCTTAATATAAAATTAATCATTATTTTGGTCTACTGGTAAGTTGCTGTGCTTTTAAAATGAATTCTGTCATAGTTTTATGATGCACAAATCACCACAGTTATTCACATTCATGCCCAAATATTAATTGAAAAAACATCAAGAAAAGCTACATCTCATATTTCAAGAGCTTCAATGTTGATTTTAAATCCTAGGGTTCTAGGAATTTTCTGCTCAAGTCAAAATTCACATAATTATTATACTTTTCAAATATCAGTTGTGAGTAAAAGCTACATTTATATAATTTGATGAATGAGTGTTTAAAAAAATATTCAAATAATGCCAAACTCAGTTCACATGTTCTTCTGTTATGAATTGTTTCAAAAATGGTTTGTTCCCAACTTGAAATCTCATACTCAATTGTTCCTTTTGTCTTTCATAATCATATTATTCAACAATGAGGAAAGTGGGTACAACATTTCTTGACAATCAAGATAACACCATAAAAATTTAAGATTAAAGATTTCAAGGATTGTAAAACTTTATTTACAATTGTTTCTTGTAAGATTCAAGATCCAAGGCTAGTTCACCAAGTGAATCTATTCGCAAAACATCATCATTAGACACAATTCATTTGAAGGGGCAAGAGTTGAAGGACTATTGGCCTTTGGGAACACTCTATGTTGATAGAGGAACCCAGGTGAGTACAATTAAGTAAACAAGAAGTTGACTCAGATTACTTTGATAGATTATCTTCCTATTATGTCACAGTTGAATTTAAGAATTATCATTAATCATTATTCTCTTTTGTGTGACTATCCTCTTTGTTTATACAGATTCTAAATATTTATTTTGTTTCAAGACCAACGAGTCACACTGTTGTGAAGAAATCACAAAAAACATATCAGATAGTAATGAAAACAGGAGTACCAAAGATTTAGAAGGAAAAAATGGAGATGACTCTCTTTGTAGTTGTTCAAAATCTATATCATGTAAGTATTGAATGAGTTAGCTCACTTATTTCATTAAATTATAAACATAAAGGTAAGAGGATATGACTTTTTGATTTTGTTTCATTTGATTCCTGATTATTTAATTTTTCGTATGAATTTATAGCTACCGAGTCTCAGAAAATAATATCTATATATTCTCCACAATCTGTAGCTCAGTCAGCAATATCGAAATTCTCTTCTGACGTCTTACTGTCATTTTTTAGCACCACGCTTCAAAGCCATGCCTATGTACGTGCCCTACATACCGCCTAAAGCGTCCGAACTCAGCTCAGAAGAGGGTCTAAACGAGGAGATCCAGCGCATCGTCCTGCAGAAAGAAAACGGCACTTCCTCGCAAGGATGCCCCGAGAGTAACCTCCCAAGCCGACCCCCTGCGCCATTAGGCGCCATTTTGGCCAACAGCAGGTCGAGATCGGTGAACACGCAGACCCCGAAGGAGTTCGACTGCAGGTCCATTTCTTCAGGTGAGGAAACAGCGTGAATGTACTGCCGATTGCGAAAATAACTGATTTTTTTTTGGCCCAGAAGATAGCTCAAGTCCTGACCACGACAGCAAACTAGGCTCCTCCCCAAAACTCAACAAATTCTCAGCGGGTGAGCCACCGGACGGCTGTGAGAGAATCAAGTTGAAATCCTTGGCCCAACCGCTGTCTCTACACCCTCAGCCGCCCCCGCCGAATTTCAAGCTCAAGCCCAGCCTGGGGTCGGCTTTCGAGAGTTTGAGGCCCCGGAGACAATCTGAAGAGACTCCGGATGACCTCGATCAAGACATACCACCGATTGTGCCCTCCCGACCAAGGGACGAATAGGTTTTTGGTTCGATGCGGATTGAGGTATTGTTGTCAATTGTCAATGATTTTCTATCAAGATGATTCGTCTTGGAAGAGAAATATATCATAGTAATTGGGCTGAAACTACCAGTGAAGTAGGTACTGCCATTATTCTCGAGTTACATCTCATGAAACTCACGGAAATTTAAAAAAGGAGAGTAGTATCTGTCGTTTTCAGGTGACAAATAGAAACAGTTGATACAATATTCAATTCAACTTGTTTAAATTATAATTTTCTACAAAGCAAAATTGGTAATAATGATAGTGGATCTGTCTTGAATATAAAATCAGTTTGAAATCTAATTATATCAAATCTCTTTCTATTCAAGACACTTGACAGGTGTCAGTTATACTGCTCCTTTTGCCATATTCAAGCTCCTTTACTATTTGCTGATATAACTCATGATTTATGACGTTATATAATTAGTTTTTTCTACAAAACCGGTGGTTTCTGAAGGAGTTGATGAACTTTACCTCGATTTCGAATCAAATTCCAAGAACAACACAGTTGCACAAACAAATCAAAAACATTTAATACACAACAGATAAGAGTTACATTGTGATCTCCAGCGATCACTTAGGATTTGGATTCCAACATATCTCCTTGGAAAAATGATATTCTAAACATTGTCGAGGGAGCCCTATCATATCATTTCACTAACAAGGTCGGGTGGTTTCATTTTCTATGGGCTCATCGGAATTTTCTTGTGATAACGTTGTTTTTTATCAGCAGATCCGATATCCTGAGATCGAATTTGCTTGGGCGGTTAGAAAATGCTCTTGAATCTATATTTTTAGAGAACTGTAGGATTGGAGTTGTACAAATATCATATTCGTTACGTGGAATGTACTTTTAGTAAGACAACCTCATTATAATGCTGTTATTATTGAAACTCAACACATGAAATAACTGTTGCAGTTGAGATTCTCAATTTGTGAAAGGTGTTTGGATGCATTGTAATTGAAAAGCTGCACTTTGACATTGTTTTTTGACTCGTTTTTCAATCATACTCATATCAGTTATATTGAATGAAGAAAATTCTGGCACTATAATTAATAAAATACGAATTCCTTTACAACAAAAAATGGCTTCATAATATCATTGAGTATCTTCACTAAGAACACTTGTTGACTTTTGACATAACTTCCAAGTATAACTTCTCAATTGCAATGTGGAATGATGTGTCATTTTTTATCGAAATTTGGGCATTGTTTATTGAATTTTGATATAGTTGTTATTTAAGGAATGAACTGTGAAGGTGCTGTGATTTTTTAGCATGAAGAAAATAATTTTATAATTTTTCAAGAGTATTTTTGATGTTTGAATATCTAATATGTTACTTTCTTTAATGTTTCACCTTATTTATCATCTGAGATGATAGTTACTAATTGATTCATGATTATGTATATTTGGGCATATCTAATAAATCAGACTGAGTGAAAATACATGTTTTTTTAAGAATATGATGAATTTTCTCAAGTGGTGATGAACTATAAAATAAAATTCGTCACTATTATGTCACTCTTCGTTCTGAAATCAATCTTGACCTTGATCTAAACTGATGCACCGTTATTAAAAAAAACACCATAGATTAGTCAGTAGATACTTTTTCATTTCAATCCCTTCCCTGCCCTTCTGATTGTTTCGAAAATATTAGATACGATTGGTTGTGCAAGAAATGTAATTAATTCATGTTTCACCCTCTATATCTCCGAATCCTGACGTTTTGGTGTGTCATTTATCAATTCTGTTCGAAAAACTCGATTCCAAATTGTGTTGAGTTCTATTTCGACATCATGCCAGCTAATATGAAAATTAAAAAGTTGACCCACTCTGAGGAAACCCCTCAAAGGGACCTTCTAGATGCGTACAGTCCCTTAAAACTGGGAACAATTCTACCAACTTCCAACAAGAAGAAGGTAAACACTTTCAGAAGCTTTCAACCCAAACCCGGCGAGTGTGTAGATTACAATATCTCGGAAACTGTAGTGAAATGGAATGTTGGTGAAACGAAAATTAATTTGAAAGATACCAAGGCTACCTACGTGCCAGCGCCTCCAGAGAGTATCAAAGTTGAGAAGAAGAAGAGAGTCAAATACTCACACGGTGGACCTCCACAATGGGAGTTTGTGGATGAAATATGGAGGAAGAAACAAAATGAGCTGCAAGAACAAAACAAGAAGAATTTCAGGAAGTTTTTGATCAGAAGAAATCAAACTAATTTACAACATGGTATGTGTGAAAAAGCAATATCCTGTAAAGTGATGGTACATTCAATTTTTTTTCAGGAACATTGCTCCACAACATGATTACATCCATGGTTGGTCCTATCTGGTTCCAAGAACTCTCCCCAAAACAACTACGAGCCGTAGACATGCTGAGTTGTTCGATGTTCCAGGACTACAAAAACCAAACCATCATCCACACCAAAGAAACCATCGCCGATCTTGGTTTAGTTCTTCGGCCTAATTCCAAACACATTGAACTGGCCTTGAAATTATGTTGCGGGTGCGCAGTAGAGTTTCTGTTGATCTTGTATCAGTTGATTAATCCCAAAAGAGAGTGTTATTCCATCAATGACAGGTAATTTGGTGTACTGGGCGTTGGTCCTTAGGGAGTGACATTTGAACTACTATTGAGATGAAATCATTACAGGCTGCTGTTGTCTGCTGTAGTTCACTTAACCATGACTGAGACACTGCGCGAGATGCATGTTAGGATTCCATCACCTCCAAGTAGAAGAAAAGCTGAAAAGAAGCCTCCTAAGAAGGTTGAGAAGAAGGAATACAAGTCGCCGTATTTAGTTCCATACACATTTCAGCGTGAACGTCAAAAATATACTGGAGTTTATGAGAACAAACACATTCAGTACCCTCAGAGTCCTTATTTTTCCTACCTAGATTCGTTGGTGATGATTATATTGACATTCATTTATTTGTTGTGATGCATTTTGAAAACTTTTCAGCACTGGGAAATTCACAATCGTGATAACATTCTGGATATAAACTTGTCAGAACTGGATAATTCGGGTGAGTTTCATCGGACTGATTATTAATTATCTAATTGAACTGTTCGAAAATCTCCCTAGATGAACGAGACCTGCTTGAAGACATGCAAAATGCCCAGAAATTATATAACGCTCTATTCGAAAACATAGATGGCAGCACATTGTTGAAACCTACAATTAAAAAAACTTGTCAGGATTTCCAATTATATAAAAATAAACCCAAAAAAGAAAAATTCCTACTGGCCCCTCTGGCACAACTTGAAGATACGACTGTCAAATGTACTTGCCTAGAACCAGTAGATGAAATAACAGATAATTGTAGGTATTCTCGACGAATCGTTGTGTTTAAATATAATTATTGCCCCAATAAGGACTTGATTTACCAACATTTTTGAAAAATATTTCAATTATACATTCTTATAGGTTGTGATCATGATATTCCCATGAAATGTGACTGCGAAGACCTCTGTTGTTGTAAAGAGAAATCAAAGTTGTTTATGGCTTCTTTGTGCCCACGATGCATCGCTCAAAAACAACACAAAAATTTCAAAAACATTGTAACCGGCATCACAGTGACAAAAAGCCAAAACGTTATCCCTGTCATAGGAGGGACTTATATAGAAAAAACTTGCCAATGTATGACAGAATACAAGCTGAAATTGATGGGCGTGGCAGCCAGGAATAAAATAAGATGCCAACAAGCCAAGTATGTCATAGGAGGAGTTGTGCATACAAAAATTGGAACAGTTTATTTGATATCAACAGCCATTGGGAGAAATGATCAAGACACGGGAACAAGTAACGATGATACTTGTACAGAAAAGAATTCCAAATGTATTTGTGATGGATCTGTTGGCAAGGAAGAAGAATCTTTCAAGAAAAAACGTTCTGAAACTGATAAGAAGGTTCCAATTATTGAAGAAGAAACTAGCTGTGAATGCAGGAAGGAGCTGGACCGATTTTTGCAACATAAATGTGCTTGTGAGTCATGTAAAACAGAGGCTTCAAAACAAGCCACGTTCATTGTGCAAGGCATCAAAACCACCCCAGAAACCCCAGTCAACATCATAGCTGGAGTGCAAGACCAAAAATGCGATTGCCTACAAAAACACCTCGAATCAATAAAGAAAGCTGACGAATACAAGAAGAGAGCTATAGCTAGGCACAACCTGAAAAAAAGGACCACCAAGTACATGATAACAGGAGTGACCCTCACCCCCGATGGCCCTGTATACAGTATCGGTGGCATCCGGCAACCCGTGCAATGCGTTTGCGCCGAAGTTGCCCTGCAACGAAAAGAAGAAGAAGAACGTTGCAAACGGATGGCCAAGATGCCCGACACCGGCCGAATCAAATACGAAATATCCGGCGTGCGGCACGGCTCGCAGGAAAACACTTTCATAATATCCAAGGCGCTGCCCGTGGAGCCGTGCTCTTGCGAAAAACTCTTCGAACAGTACGAGAACGAGCACCGGAGCTGTCTGGATTATTTCGATGAGTATCTCCGACGAATGACAGTCGCACTTGAAGAGGGTGACAGCGAGAGCTCCGCGAGTGTTGAGGAAGAAGAAGAAGAATCAGTTGAGTCCACGGATGACGCTGAGGTGCAGTCACAGGAACCTCAGAGCGACCCTTTGGTGGAGACGGCAGATGGCGCTGAGGGCAAGTGTAGTGATGATAGCGTTTCTCCTCCCGCGCCTGCTGCGGTGGCTGACGATGTGAATAATTGTTATTATGAGGGGTCTGAGGAAGTGCCTGAGTGTTTCCGATTGGAATCTGGTCCCTTAGTGGCAGATGTGGATGATTCACTGGCCAAAACTATAGAAAAGGGTGGTGGAGAGACAGGAATCGAGTTGAAACGTTTTGTGGTGTTGGATAAAATACCGTGTGATGTTAAGAAGCAGAAAACTATTCTCAAGGTACTACATAGAAACTCGACGCGACAAAAAAATGTTTAATGAGATTTTATTTGATCAGAAAGTACTAGCTGGAATGGCAGAGGATGGATTCCCGCTGGCCAAGCTTCCAGATTGTCATAGACTTCCACATTTTAAATTATGGATGGCGTTTAGATGCGGTAGATATTGGAAACAAAAAGATAGAGGTGAGCTCTTCATTATACTCTGAATTGTCATTATTCAATTGATGATTTCGATCGATGTATCAATGAAAATGTTTGTTTCAACTCTAAAACAATGTAATTCATATAGTTGAGGTTGAAAATTCACTTTTCTCAATTTATTCTGAAATTTCATGAATCAGAATTTCAACCTGTTGTTCAATTATAAAAATATTATAAAATCTGTGTTTTTTTGGTCAGAATGTAGGAAACTGTGTATAACTAAGAAAAAATCTTTGTACTTCTCAGTTTTCTACGAGAATTTCACCAAGTTCGGCTACAAACACATCCAGGTCTGCTATCGTGGAATTCCAGTACCCAAACTGAATCTCAGCTTAAAAACAGCCAGAAAATTGACGTGGAACAATGCTGCGTTCTGTAGAAATCTGGTGAGCACTATTGACAGCTAAACGTTTGATAAACGCTATCATTATGGCCACATATTTTTCTAGATTAAACAGAAAAACGAAACATTTCATCGTGCTATTAAAGAGGCGAGAATAAACGGCGCTAGAGAATATTTTCCTTTAATGTTCTCCTACGAATTTCCCACCCCGACCTTTCGGGATTGCTACTTTGCTTATTTCCCAAGCAAAGAAGAAGATATTTTCGTCGGTTGATACATTTTCATATCACCCTGTAGTTCATGAAATAAAGCGAGATTTCATGTTTCATGGTTTATTTACACAAAATTGAAAACGTTATTTATAGAATAATTCGGCGATTGATGATGATGTGACTCTTATCCTAATAGCTAATTTGTTCTGTGCTGGAATTTGTTTGGTTTATTGATCCATTTTCTGTGTCGGCTGAACTATTTTGTTCAACTATTTTGTTTGCACTCCTTTCATTACTGTGCCATAGTCCATAAATGAAATAAATAAGTAAACCTAAAGAGAAAGAGTTTTAAGCAAGAACAAATCTACTCCATCGTTATCAGTAAAATCTCAGTGAAGATCCAATAAATTTGATAGATAAACCCCAAAAATTTTGTTGAAATATGTAATCGTATCCTTGTAAGTTTAACTTTGAAATATTCTACAATCATTTACTCACCTAATATCATCCAGTATGTATACTTGATCCAAGTATCCTTCTGAATGTTTGTCATGAGGTAAATATTGGTAAAAATACTTATTCCTGGAATCCAAGGAATCAATGGGACCTAAAAAACAATTATATTAATTCATTCCTTCCATTTCGAAATTCAATAATCAGTTTAAAAATTTCTTGAGTATTTAGAGAGTTTTTATAGTGTTTTAATTAACCAAGATTCACAAGTGTTAATTCAAGTTTTCTCAACTCTTTTTTCTTTGTTGATTCCATTCGGTTCAAAGTTTACAACTTCGAACTTGTAACTGAAGAGATTTCAGCTTACAATTCATTTAGACTGTAAAACTCACCGAAAAACTCAAAGTTGTGTTGACTGTTGGTTGAAAAGATACCAACGTCAAGATGACAATCAAAACAACAATAAGCACTGAACACACTGTCAACAGCCATGGCGTGCCCTCATACAAGTCATCCTCAAAACCAGTCATCAGCCCGGAAACGATGAAACAAATGATAACTGAAACAAAACCATAACAGAAAACGTTGTGTCTCTCACAAATCGACTCAGAACTCACAGTAAACTAAAATTTCCCAAGTGACCACTGTTGAAGATAATGGTGTAGGCTCTGAAGATTTTCTGTTGAATACCTGCCTGGCCAATTGTTTCAAAGTGAATATCTGTCTGTCCTCGTACTTTTTATCTTTATCGTCTCTGGAATATCTAAAAACACAAAAGGCAAACTCAACTCAACTTGCTGTTTCAGAGTATCACTGAAAGAAAAGAGAAGCTATCTTGTTTAAATAAACTGAATAGATTTTCACCTAAGCACTAGGACACATGCTGCTACCATAGAATATGCCAAAAGAGTCCCTATCGACATCATCTCAGTAAGCTTGGATAACTCCAAAATACACGCCAAGACTCCTGAAAACAGTTGGGGATCATTCTCCAGGATAAAACTTCCGCTTCCGCTTACCGGACAAAATACCAGCGAACAAAGTACCCATCAATGGTGTGTGAAAATGGGAATTAACTTTACCCAACGTTTTGAAAATGAGACCATCATTCGCCATGGCGTAAATTATACGTGGTAATGGAAACATGGCTCCCAACAAACTGAAATGAATTTTTGCATAAATATGTCAAAGCAACACCCACAAAGAATGGGCGGCTAATCCACTGTGAAAAGCCTAAAAACTCAACATGAAGCAGTGTTGACTATAACAAATAATGAAAATATCAGAGCTTTTCCATTGAATCTTTTTTGAATCTATAATTTTTGAAGGAGAATTTTGGGAATAGTACCTAGAAAAAAGGGCAGCTATAGCTCCGACACTCACTATATATTTGATTACTGTCCAATCCAACCGAGTGTAGATGTAAGCTAGTGGAGCATTTTCATCCTGAAACCAGATCAGAGTAATTTCTGTACATCGTATAAATGCTCACTCACTTGCTCATAGTATGGAAGCAACATGGTCATGACAGTGGACATTCCGAAATAGGCCAGAAATACAATCAGAAGTGAACCTACAACGCCGATTGGAATGGATTTCTTTGGGGTTTTTGCTTCTTCACCTAGACCAACAGAGTTTTGTTAACGTATTAGACAATTTTTATTTTATTATTCGTCATACCAGCAGTTGCAATGCAATCAAATCCGATGAAACCATAGAAACACCTAGCAGCTCCTTTCACTACCCCTTTTATACCATAGGGAAAAAAGCCCCCATCACCCTTACCCATTGCTTCCTGTTTTGATTTCTGCCAGTTAGAAATATCGACTGAAATTTCAACGAGAATAATCAGAGCACACATCAAAATGAGAGATTTTTTTGTATGGCATCTACCATCAATATTTGCGTTTTTATTCAATAATAGAGCCGAATGAAAACCTCGGTAGCCTCTTTGAATGTTCATTTATCGCCAATGTTGCCATGTTTCAATCTATTCCGAAATATTCATCGATTATATCATTACAAATAAAACATCCTTTATATTTTTTTTGAATTTGAGAGAAAGTGCATTCGCAATTTTTTTCATACATCATTTGTCATTTCTAATTCGTACTGATTCAATTTTGGTTACCATTAAATATTATGTAACAATGAACTTCCCAAACTATTATGTCTTTAAAAATATTCAAGATGTTTCTTTCGAAATAATCGAGATGTTGATTGAACATTTTCGAATTCATGTTTCTAATTGCCCTGTACAAAAATACACTCTTGCTCATAAAAGTGACTAAAAAATTTATCAATATTTCCATATCCACCCTTAATGTTTATTTTCAGGAAAGGGTTATTCGTTTCTTTTTTGATATTCATAATTGTGAATATTATTAATTTTATTATGTTCGTATTCAATAAATAGTACAAACCTTTCCAGCATCCAGATACTATGACTAGAACAACAACTATCAAGTTGATAAGGGTGAATACATTATTTATCCAAGAAGATTCTTTTGCTCCACAAGCCAAGGCAACTGAAAAAGAAAAAAATCCATTGTGATCATTCTATCTCCAGATATATGAATTTCATCATGATGAGAGATTATAATCAGAGTTCGAATTTAGATTTCGAGTTTTTTGATTATCGCTAGATGATAACTGTTGCCCCCCATGATTTTCAAGATTATTACTTGGTTGCAGAAATAAAAAAATGCTATTAACCCACAACATAAAACTAACAAAGTGAAAGTTATGATATCTTTAATTTTCTCCCAACAGTAAAGTGGAAATAATTATCGTGGTTTAA
Organism: Plagiodera versicolora; assembly: GCA_037013635.1. NCBI lineage: Eukaryota > Metazoa > Arthropoda > Insecta > Coleoptera > Chrysomelidae > Plagiodera > Plagiodera versicolora. The sequence goes on from CM072988.1 coordinate 2,352,296, forward strand.
TCTACTGAAGATGAAAACTTTCTGTCCGAAATGTTGGAAGTTGATTTGATGCTCTGTTGTTTTTTTTTACCTACCTGAGAAAAGTATGGCTAGTCCAAGAGAAAACAAATCAGCATAGGATGATATTTGGTCTCCACTTAAAGGAATGTTTTCTTCAAAGAACTCCGTCATTGTATTATTCGCCAACTGATCAATGTACAGAAATATTGCTTTGGTACTCGCAGCAGAACCTGAAAAAAATGGGTTTTGAAAAAAGCAGAACCGGCAGCGATATTGTCTTACCTATCAGATATTCCAAGATAAGATTCCAGCCAATGATGAACGCGAAGAATTCCCCAATGCATACGTAGCTGTACACATAAGCTGAACCAGCTTTTGGTACTCTAGCTCCAAACTCAGCATAACATAGACCTAGGTGAATATATTTTCTCAAAACAATTACTATAATTATACCTAACAGTTAGATCACCTGCTAATATGGACGCCAAAGCTGCCACGAAAAAGGAAATAATGACAGCAGGACCGGCAGTGTTCTTGGCAACATCGCCTGCCAACACGTATACCCCCACTCCCAGAGTGCTACCTACTCCTAGGGCTGTCAAATCGAAGGTCGTCAACACCTTCGCCAACTTGGAGCTTTGTAGGCTGGACTCCTCCACGATCTTCTTCCGCGTCAAGACCTCCTTGGCCTCTGACCACGTCGGAAGTTTGAGGTGCATGTTCTCAGGGGCACCTGAATCAGTTGATGGTTTTTAGATTCGTGAGTAACAAAAACACAATTCGAATTTGATAAGTGGGGTCCTGAACACCAATTTTTTATAGTCATATTTGAAGATCGACACATTTTTCAATCATTTTTTTTTCTTCAACACCGTTCTGTGTCCAAAAACAGTTTTTCTATAATGATAAAGTTATCAGTTTGTGCCTTAAAATGGCCAATCAAGGTGAGTTTTGGATTGAGTAATCTTGAAAAAAGACTACAAAGCACGATACATAGCTCAGACCATACAACAAATTCACAGAACTTCTGCGACATAAAAAAATATTATTGGGTACTAGTACGTCATAACCCCGCTGACTTGTCTAATGACATTTAATACCGAATTAATTCACTGAATTTAATAAAGAAAAGAGATATTATTATTAATCAGTTTATTTAAAGAATTTTATTGAATGAAATTGATAAAAAATTCAATATCTATTGTTGAAGTTGTTTATGTAGTCCGAATCATTGATAAAATTATCCCGCAAACATCATTTAATGTTTCAGCAGAATATATTTCGAAAAATAATAAAATAATTTTTTCTCGTTCTTCAACTAACTTATTGAATTATTCTAATAACTGCGAATAAAAACTGAAAACACTCCAAGTAATTTAAAACTAATTTCTGGACGTTGAAGACTATCTTCAAATTGCATTTTTTTCATTTTTGTTTATAATCTAATTTTGTTTAAAATCTACATACATTTATGGTTGGAATATACGTTCCATTAAATGCACCCAAATCTATAATAATACTAACCATACTCACCCAAACTCTTGATAATTTCTTCCATACTGATTTAACAATATTTCACTAACCTACAACTCAAATCAACGAATTCCAGACGATATTGGTTGAAACCCGACCATTGCGTGCTAAAACCAATGTCCATCAAATAATTGCCTGGATTTCAGTATCAATTGAGCTTAATTGGAATGGTCTATCAGATCATAACAAAGATAATTCGAAGACGATCGTTTTTTTTTTTTCATTTCTGTTTTCCCATGTCGGTAAATGGGTTGAATACGTACTGGAAATGTTGGAGTTTATTTCTGTATCTGTGGGTTATTTTTACGTTGATACGACATGAACCAATTATGCATAGACTAGCATGCGAGATTGTTTGCATTTCATTCAGATATCGTTTTCTAGTAATGCTTTGAGAATTTCGGTGAGATTTGTGACTCAATTTCAGGTGCAAGTTGGTTTTTTATCAACGTTTACACAACACATATTTGATGTATTTGAAATCCGTAGTACTGGAAAGGATATATCTTATATTATAGGTAGAATTTTATGAGAATAACAATTTATATTTTTAAACCACATAATCAATAGAGACGCAATGCTGTTCCCTTTCAAGTGAAGTGAAAACGTTATTTCAGTAGCATTCTATGTAGATTTTTACAAATATCTTTGATTAGATGGTTACTTTAATCAGAGACCCGTTAGAGGGCGTTTCTAGATCGATTTTAGTGCCGCAAATTATTTCGATTCTGTAGAATTCAACATTTTTAATAACATTTCATTTTTTCTAATTGAAGTTGCCATATTTTTCAAACAAGAAGAAGCATATTAATTTTTTTTTTACGTCTTTTTATTCAATTTCACGTTGATATTCACCATAATTGGCAAACATTCTAGTGATTTATAAGGGTACTTGAACAGATAATTCATTCATTAAAAAATTCACAGAAAAACAACACGTGTTAACGATATATGACGTTTAAAGTCAAAGTAATATTAGTCTACATTTGATGCCTTCAAAGTTGAGAAAATTATAACTCAAAATGGTCACCAACAAAATACACTCACCTATATTGTTTACTATCACTGACTAATAATCCTAAACCATCTGAGGTTGTTAATCTTATATTTAATACATGTGTATACTCCAGATTAGAAATAGATAAGTGTAATAGACCATCAATGGATCAAGCATGGTTTTATTGCAAATTTGCTTCGATAAATTGAGTTTCTCGTCCTAACTTTTGAGTATTTATTCTATCAAGAAACAAACAACAAATAAATTTGATGCGCTTATCACGAACTGAAAATTCTCATGGATTTCGTCGATTCATTTCACAAGTGAACATCGTAAATATATTTTCAAGGAATAGCTGTTAGTGAATTGGAGGAATTTTGGGTATTATAAAAAAAAAATATTATGATGAAAAATCCACGAAGATATTGGCAAAAAAAAAACTAAAAAATGACCGTACAAAACACTTGTACTTACCATAAATCCATCAGTTGAGAATATACGAATTGTTAACTTTCTGTTATAACACCAGAAGGATTATATTTCATTTTGTTAATCAGAAGGAGCCGATATTAACGAAATTCCATGGTTTTCATAGCATTTACATTCTGAGTAACAAATAAATTATCTGACATAATATGTCACATGGAAGTTCAATATACGAAGCGTTCTCCCCTTATGAAAAAATTCTGAAATTTTTTTAGATATAATTTTCAGTAGGACATATTTTCCGACGAAATTACTTCAATGTTATTGTCTATTACATATTGATTTATAGTCATAATCATATCAGTATATAATCAAAGTTCAGATACATGATATGATGTTTTTGATATTCATAGTTCACAAATAATGAGCAATATAAAAATTATTATCTATTGGATTAATGTATTATCACGATCACTTGAGCTTATAAGCTTATTCAAAAACTATAGAGTGTGATTTTTTTTCACTTACCATGTCTGGACCAAAAATAATCCCCGTTATAATGCCTAGCCGGTCTAGTCGATAACAATAATTGTCTCTCTTCAGCATACTTCATCTTCACAAGCTTGATAACTAAGACTTCAGGATGAATCGACAGTTTCCAAGGTGGGATAATGTATTTGTAAGTACCTCATTACTTTATCTACAGTGGGGGCAATAAAAACGATAAAAAAGGTCCACAGAGCTGAAATGCATTTCATCCCTTGTGTTATCATCACGATCTAGTTGGAAACTGTGTTTACCAACTGATTTCTAGGTTTATGAGATTCTATCTATACGAAAGAATGGATATAATTCGTTCCGCAGATCCGAAGAACATGTCCAGAGTAAAATTTGAAATAAAATCACGATTTAAGAAACTTAAATATATTTAAATCTTATATAAAAAGTATCACTGCTATAAAAATATCACTGTCTATGTGAAATATTGACTGTCAATATACAAAGTCCTAATACAATATAAATATAAAGTTCTTCAAAAAATAATTCGGGTCTCTTGAAAAGATTTGAACATGAAAGTAGTACCAATAACATATTTTTCTTCTTCTCGTTGAGCCTCAGAAGTGAAAAATATACTAATTCCTGTATAAATAACTTCACAGAAACCTTGTAAAAATCTAAACAACTATTCAATATACCTGGTCGCGAAATTTTCACACCTGTGAAAATACTTGGCGAGCTTATAACAATGTTGATTTCTCCGTAAAAAATCTTCAAACATGTTACAGAATATCTTCGTCTGAGATATTCAAATCGAAAACGTATTATACACTAGCTATGGACATTTAGCTTCCAAGTTAACTAACTCTGGGAAATTTTATTCGTTCCTTTACAATCTACTGATTTATTTTCGTGGTGAATTTTGCTTGAGCTGTCATTTTTTCACCACTAATACCGTGAAATTATTTTTCTATATCACCAAAAAGTGACTGAAATCGTTTATATCCCAAGTTAACTATGGCGACTACACGTTCCATCATCTTTAAGTTCGAGATCGTGAGTCGATCACTTACTGTGAAGTAAATCGGTGATATTCGCGACATTGTGATGTCAGAATTTAGTAATTTCCTTGTCATCCTTGGACGTTATCGACATTGTTTTCTTTCTTTTCGGATTTTCTTCACTGTGTTGTATTCCATAGAAGAAGTAAATGAAGAAACCTGTTACAAAAACGATACAAATGAATCATTGAGTTGGATACTTTCAGTCAAAAATATCAATGTATATTTCAGCAATGCATGATCAATAATGAAAATCTTACCAATCACCAACCACGCTGAAAATCTGATCCAGGTGTGTAAGTCTAACTCTAACATCAGGTACAAGTTAAAAAGCACACTAAGACATGGTATGTATGGTACTAAAGGAACCTAAAAATAAGCCTATATTAATAAAAATACATTATTTTTCACTACTTCAAAAATGTCATCTTGCAATAAATAGGATTGAGATAACAAAAAAAGTGTTCTCTTACCTTGAACGATAATTCAGTCTCAGACTTGGGCTGCCTCTCAATAATAAACAGGAGTACCAACATGCTAACAAGAGTGACAATGAACCCTATCATATAAAAGGGTTCGCTGAACACTTGACTCTTTCCATTGATGACAGTAGCACAGAAGAGTCCAGTGAAACAACCTGAAATAAAACAAATCAATATCCTCAACTTTTTCGATATGGTTTTTTTCTGCCAATACTCCAGAGATATTTATTCCGAAACTGTATAAAAATGTATAAGAGTAACAAGGAAGATATTATAATCCCGCATAATCAAGAGAGAGACGCATCAAAATTGTAGGTAAATTATTTCAGAAACTTTATGAAGCTATATTTTAACTTACTGAATAAAAGAATGCACCAATTGGCTATCGTTGATGATTCTTTAGTTGGATACTTGTTGTTGTTCAGATTGAAAATCAATTTGAATCCATTCACCACATACTGCTCTAGGGATTCTGATTCATCTTTCATTTCCAGACCAGGGTATTCAGTTTCTTCGTCAATATCATACCTGGAAACATTAGAATATTTGTATTTAATGAGGAAACATAAGTAGAAGTGATATAATTTCTAAAAAATTTAATAGTTTCAGACGTTGCATAAGAATTAATGAATATAAAGGTCTACTAAAAGAAATCTCCTATAGAGAGCATTCAAAACACTAATAAAATTTTAACCAAGCAAAAATTATAGTATACAAGGTGTTTCATTTGAAAAAATGTAAGTACCGATGTTCGAGACAGTTCAAGTTGGTGTTTTTTCAGCAAATACACATTTTTACACAGTCAAAGTACTAGAATAATTATTGTATCAAATATCAACTCCCAAAAAATATTTGCTGAATGTGTGATTGAAATGAATATCTTCAATGAAACATTGCAACGAAAAAAATATATATTTTTTTCATCGTACAGTACTAACCGTAAAATTAGTACTGATATAGCTACTATGGTGTAAGCCAACAAGGTTCCGATGGACATCATGTCAATCAACTGCTCCAAGTCGAAAATTGTTGCCATTATACCTGGAAAAAAAATCAATTACCTAGGACAAATTTTTGAACTTTCATTGAACTGAATAATAGACATAAAAAACTCCTTGCCTGATAGCAGTCCCGAAAGCGCCGTGGCGATCAAAGGCGTTTGGGTGTAGGTGTTGACCTTGGCGAGCGATTTGAAGATGACGCCGTCCTTGGACATGGCATAGATGACACGGGGTAGAGGGAACATGGCGCCCAGCAGGCTGGTGCACAGGGCGAAAATGGCGCCTACCGTCACCACCCATTTGATGGACTGCCATCCGACCTGATCGAACACATATGGAAAAGGTGCGTCGGGGTCCTACAAATTAAAATAAGGATATAATAATAATAATCTGTGACGTCACGAAAAAAATACGATAATATTGATGCATTCAAACAGAAAAAAAAAGTTTTATGAATAAAATGCAGTCAATTTATAATAAAAGAGATCATTGTCATGCGCATTATAAGGTGCAAATTACACCAGTAGTGGAAAATGTTAGGAATAAGCAAAGAATAATAATAAAAAAATGCGAAAGCTATCGAACAAATGCAACGATTATACATATAAACGTATCAAATGCAGCGATAGTAGAAAATATACAAAATTGGTATCAGTGGATAATCGAAATGAGACCAATATGGAGCTTTTCCTTTTTTTTTTTCTCAGTTCATCACTAATTCAGAAGTGTCAACTAAGTTATTTATCGAAATTCCTTATTTGTTGGTGATTTCATTGGGGCCCATGCTGTATACTAAATTTACTTCACTAACTTGTTACATTTTGGAAAAATTATTCCCAAGCTAATAAAATTATAGAACCATATTCCTACATCTAGTAAAATATTATTTAAGCATCCTATAATCAAACGATTTTTTATTAGATAGATATATAGATATTTTATTTGAAACAGCTACCTTCACATTGATTGATATACACAAAGGTAGGTTGAGAATTGTCACAAACATTTATTATCAACAAATAAACTATAAGAACAATCTGGTAAACTTGTTTTTGTGCGTTCCTTTGTTGTAGACTTTTTCTGTGATAAGTTTTTGTGCCTCGCTGATCTGAAAAAAAGGATCCCAAACTCAATTTTCAGTGCTGATATTTAAATACCAGGGACTGAAAAATTATTTGCTCGTTCAATTGGATTTTTGGTGTTGCGTTTATTTCTTCTGCATCAACTTCTGATTGGTTTGCATCGCAGTAAAGGTTTTCCTGTTCACTATCATAGACCAGAAGATCATCTATCTGCTCTCACTTTTTTTTTGTGCAGGCTACTCGGGTTGAGTTTTTTCTCTGTTCCTCATCACTAATCACAGACCAGAAGATTATTTGATTCAGTAATTTTGTTGTTTGGCGTAGACTATAAATAGCTCAGAAATAGTTGTCTCCTCTGGCAAATTTCGGTGCTTTCATTCATCATCTTCCACAATAACAAGAATCTCAGGAGGTGGTTTTCTTTTTAGAAAATTTCAACTCCAGTTTTCTTTGCACACTTTTCACACATTAGGAAATTTTTTGCTTCATTTATCTCAGATTTTTGTGAGCTTAGGCTATTTTCTTCTGTGTTTGCTGTAGTTCAAATGCTGTAGTTCAAATGCTCCAACAAACTAAAACTGAAGAGCCCTTCTTGTGTGTGCTGTGTTGCAATGTAAAAATATAACTAAGCTGAAGAGAACTGGTGAAGGCTATAAGAAAACTCACTCGTTCCCTTTTTAGATGATATATACATGTTGTCTGTAATCAGGTAAGTTTTTTCTAGCAATCACTTCAGATAATTTGAAATCGTTGAGAGTATGCTTGGAATTGGTTGAATTTTAGTGAATGGGAATTAAAATTCGAATTATGAATCTAGCAGCAACAATTTAGTTTGATAAATTGATGAGGCAATTTTTTCATTTAATTTTTTTCAACTAATTACATTTGGACAAATATTTTCAGATGGCTGCAAGAATTCCTTTCGGCTGTAATTGAATAATGAAGTGATTAATTGTTGAGATTTCAGTACCAGTTCAGAAACTCATTATCCCTGTTTGTTTTCATAACGCAGCGCCCTCAACGGTGCTCGAAATCACCAGTTGCAGCTGCAGGAGAATATTTTCCACCCAATCCACCACTAACCTGCAGATAATACGGCCACATCATCGTCAGCACGGTCGAGATGGCAAAATAAGCGGCGAAAATGATCGTCAGAGAGACGACGATGGATAGGGGGATGTCGCGCTGTGGGTTCTTCGCCTCCTCGCCGGTGGTGGCGACGGCGTCGAAACCGACGAAGCCGTAGAAGCATTTAGCGGCGCCGGCCGTGACGCCGGCGATGCCGAACGGCAGGAAACCGCCCGCCCCCGCCGCCTCTTTGTACTTGTCGTCGATGTCAGCCACGTTGATTTTCCAGTTGTTCACATCGGCTTTAAATAATTGAGGAAGGGTTTTAGGTACAGAAATGCTACAATAGCTTTACTGGAGGAAGAAAAAATATTTCATTTTCAGTGTTGTTTTGCTATCAAGAGGTAATTATTAAAAATAACTCACCTTTTATTGAACCAGCAATAATTGCCACAACAATTGTTATAAGATTGAGAACTGTGAAGGCATTATTTAATGTCGAAGATTCTTTTACACCAAACGCCAAAACCGCTGAAAAAAAAATAAGCATAGAATATCTAATGGGCGAATAAAATTTTTTATTAATATTTAGGTTCTGTTTGGTTTCAATTTCAATTAAGATATAATTATATAATGAGATCTACTTATGCTAAGATGTTATATATTGAGTTTTGTTCCTTCATTATCAATAGAAAATAATAAAATATATATCTCAAAAACTCAATTTCTTTGACATTGTAACGTTAATCTGAATTTATCATGGGTTATAAAAAATCACAAAGAAAAATTTTTATGGTATACTATACACTGAGAATAATAAAAACTTTCGAATAATTATTGAAAATTTTTAGATAACTTATCAGTTGGGTAATATGCGATGCATAGCATTTGGTTTAGTGAGAGATAATAAAAAGGTAAATACCCAATAAAAATAGGTGAACTGAATAGTAGTTGACCTTCTTGTCCTATTTTTTACGTCATATATTAGTTATCATGAACAATTCATACGTTTGAAGATAAATATAAAAATATTTCTTGTGGAATTTTAGGTAACAAGTAGACATATGAAATTGATTTTAAAAACATTATTTGAATCAGTTTGAGAGACTCCATACCGTGAAACTAAATAAGCCATGAACATTTTTTATCGAAAGATATTCCAAATTGCTAAAATCGGCTAAAAAATATGTACAGGGTAATTCACATAACCTGTTTATTGAGAGTTTTTGATTGATGTTTTGAAAATCTAAAATAATTTATTAATGTCAGATATCACAAGGGACATATCACTGATTCATTTAACAGATGAAAGTACTCACCTGTCAATGCTATGACAAAGAAGAAAGAGAGGAAATCTGGATAAGGTGACAAAAAATTGATGTTTATAGGCATCCATTCCGTGAGTGCTTTTTGAATCTTTTTATCTGCCAAAGCATCTATGTAGTTGCTCATGCCTCTAGCAACACTTGCTGTACCTATAAAAATTAATCATTTTTTCGAAATGTACAGTACTGTCCATTAAAAAAGTAACGCATCCTGGATCAAATGAATGTGCATGCCATTTTACAACTATCTTTGACTGGGACACCCTGTATATTCGTTTTTTATCTGAACATCAATGTGCTTGTGTGAGGATTTCAGACTCCCATCGAATATAAAAATAAATCATCATTGAACCATTATTATTGAAAAACTATAGAAAATAATGGTTTTCGGTATATTCATTGGGTATTCCTAATGAAGTTTGAGAAGTTAAATATTCCCCTTATCTTATGCAACCTGGCATACTAATGAGGAATATTTATTTTCCATGTTCTTTTGTGAGATAATGAGATCAGATTCGACATGCAACGTCAAATGTCATGAATATATTAGATAAATTGTCAATCCCAAATATCAGCATTGTGGAGTCAATTTTATTCAGGAACAATTAATTGATACTTCCTGATATCACTGTCAAAAGCTCTTTACTTTTACAAGTGGCGACTCACCTATAACATATTCCAGAATCAGATTCCATCCTATCACGAACGCAGCGAATTCACCTACGCTAACGTAACTGTAAACATAAGCAGATCCAGCTTTCGGAACTCTGGCTGCGAATTCGGCATAGCATAAACCTGAAATATAAATAAACAAAAAACTGGTTACTTGATTTGGTGAAGCTCCCAATTATTTCAGGGATATCACTTTGTTAATGAAGCAGCAGAACAACTTGGTTGTGAAATTTCACGATTTGGAACAAGTTTGGAAATTCAAGTAAAAAAGCAGAAAAACAAATGAGCGCCCCTTTCTCATGTGGAGGGTAAACATTTTTGTTGATAGTTGGTATTGTTTGACATCCGATGCTGTGATTGGTTATGGCGCCGGGGCAGATACTCCTTACGTTAAAATAATGAGGTTAGGTTCTTAGTTCTTGATTTACTTTACGTTTGCATAATAAGAGATGTGATATGATACTGAACGTCCTCTGTATAATTTGAATTTCATTAATTCTGTATATTCATATCAATACTGGCAATATATAGAGTTCATGATGTCCATAGAAGAATTTCGGCGTATGGCCATTAGCAGGGTTGCCAACGGGAGTATTCGAAATTACTGGCATATTTGAATTCATTACTTGCTATTACTGGCATATCAGTGTATCAACGCTGGCAAATTACTGGCATTTATCAAAAGCTATGATTTTACCGATCCTTAGTAATATCAGTACATTATTGTAAATTCAGAAGTAACTTTCTCAAAAATCTCAAATGAATAAGACAAGTTTGGAGCCCCCTGCCGCCCATAAAGCCGAATCCATGATGACTAGGTCATCTTACAGGAAACAGTGAAATATTTGAAATTGCCGCCAAAATCTTGGTAGTTGATCAGAATATAAATAAGTGAAACAAGTAGTTTATTTTCAAGAAAAGTTCATTTAGAAAAATCATTAAAAATAGAAACAAATATTCAAAATATTCAGAAAAATAAATAAAAATATTATTCCTGACTAGAACTTCTATACATTATGTATAGAGGAACAGGTGAGGTTTCAGGTATGTGGTAGATGCTGAAAGAGTTGTTACTTTTTTCGGTAGATAGCGCGTAGTGTTCTACATTTTTGAACACAATTTACTTACGAAAATGTTGAAAAACTGATTCATTTCTTTGGGAGTGTGATATTACTGGCAATTACTTACATCAAAACCATTACTGGCAGTTTTACTGGCAAGACCTGAAAATACTGGCAAATGCCAGTAATTACTGGCAAAATGGCAACCCTGGCCATTAGGCAATCCAGCGATCTGTCAAAGCGAAAAACCAATGTGGCGGCTTGGGGCACACATTTGGTGTTTACATATGTGACTTGAGTTGAAAACTGTTACATTTAGTTATCTCTAGTGCGTTTTTTATGTGTTTTTTTCATTGTGACTAATTATCAACTCTTTTACTGAAGAAAAGGCCTATCACATGCATTGTGGTTGGTTGTAGATCTCGCACTAACCGAAATAAAGTCGGCATGTAATCGGTTTCTACGGTTACTAATCACAGGTTCTTATAGAGCAGTTATAGAATAAAAACGATTCAACTAGGAAGCGAAGGGCCCTATGGTTAGCTGCGATCAAGAGATATGATCTCACTGATTCCAAACTGATGTATCAGAGAGTCTGCAGTAGATATTTTTTTGACCAGAATATTACAAGAAGAACAACATCAATTGAATAATCTAAATCAGCATCAGTATCCAATGTGAAAGGATCTAGATTATTAATTAATCCCAACTTCATTTAATATCGAAAACGAATGCTGTAACAAGAATCAGAGATAAGTTACAATAAGTTATAGCTTATCTCTGCAAGAACGAACTGAATGAATAGTTCCAAGCATACTTTTCACCAACGTCTCTGCTATTCAACATCAATGTCTTCAAATATTCACTCTCCATCTGAATACCGTTTCGAAACACCAAAAAACTCCGAAAATAAATGAAATTCACTGTTTACTAGCCAAGGTATCGCATTGTGTGCCCCAAGCCGCCACATTGAATGTCACGTGGTTTGGATTGCCTAATTAAGTAGTTACAAGTTCTTGATGTCAGTTACTAATTGCAGAAAAATAGCCGAGAGTTTGGAAGGAGTGTTTTTTATTATATATCTAAAGTGAGCATTTATTTATTCTAGAATCTGAGATAAAAATGCATTATTAATGTAATCTCTCCGTTTTGACACGTGAAACCTAAGGGTCCACTTTTTGTTGATATGTCAGTGAAGTACCCACTATAGCGGTAAAAAAATAAACAATATTTACAATCAATATGCTATTTCATACTGGAGAGTATAGATTGTCAATTATCAATAAATAAAAAAACAACATCAACTTGAACGAAAGCAGAATCGTTTCAGGTTATGTCTTATAGAGACAAAAATGAGAAGTCTTTTTAGGTAGCGCAATATTCACTGTCGAAATTATAGACGTACACTTTCTTTTCATGATTAGATGATTATTAGGTTGTTACAATTAGATTTATAATAATGTTACTCGTTAGCAGTAACGAAAAATTCAGACTCATTCGTGGTGTTTTCTTTATCTATAATAGTGAATTATATAAATATTCGACTGATATACCAATAAGAAATAAAATAGAAGAGATACATTCATTGTCATGAAATCCAAACCAAAACGATGTATCAGAAACACAACTTCTTGAAATGACCACCTGGTATGTACGCAATACGTCAATAAAAAACCACAATAGTCAATCTTCCTGACTCCTAATAAGTCGACATTTAATCAGGTGATTCTAATTCAACCAGCAATAACAATTTTATGATCAGCCAAGCTATACAATCAATCTTGTGAAAAATTAAAGGCACATACTTAGTTCTTATTATTCCGTATCTCATTTTTACTGATACATCTTTGATCACAATCATATTAGAAATTTTGTATTACAGCATCAGTCATTATGATACTCATATGTCATTGTCCATGAAATGTCTACTAAGTTTGCTGTGTGTGAGTTATCATTTGTACATCAAAACAGAAGAAGAAAACTGTTGCTCTAAAGAACTAAATCGTTATTAAATTTGTATCAATATTTCAATCGCATCTTAGGTAATTTCTAATAAGTGCTGATAACGTTAATGACGTAAAAATAATTTGAAAGTGATGTAAAGATAATGATAAATTGCCATTCAATTTAAATGCAGGTGATATTTCACGTTGTTTAGTAACCATGGTCAGTGATGTGAAGTTATCTCACAAATCTTGTTGAAGTATACAAGTATGTTCGATTTGAATTCTTTGTGGTTGAGAAGAAGATTCCGTTTGGAATGAAAATCCATCCAAGACTAATGGTTACTATAGCTTATTTGCTTCAACTGTTTGTTTTTTCTTGTTCAGATTAACAGAATGTACAATTTTCCATTTGTTTGAATTGCCCTTTGTTGATGAGGAATAATAGATTCGTTTTTATTGAAAGACATAGTGTTTTTACTCTTTTGTTTGTTGACTGTACAGGGTGGGCAAGTTTAGATGTTTGTCTTTTGTTCTCGACTGTTCTTCGACATTTCCGTTCGACCAGTGGCGTAGTGAAAAATATAAAACTCAAAGGTAATGCAATATTTTTTCCACATTTTACTTGCTATTTTTTATGAATAAAATATAGACATTCTCACCTGCTACTGCAGACGCAATGGCTGCTACTAGGAAAGAAAGACATACGGCCGGTCCCGCGACCGTTTTGGCGACAGATCCTGCTAGAACGTAGACACCTAGACCTAAGGTGGCACCTACACCTAAGGCGGTTAAATCCAAAAGGGTCAGCACCCTAGCTAAGGGACTGGAATTTCCTTCGATGATCCGTTTTTTTCGCTTCAACGCCATAAAAATCTGGGACGCCATCTTGAACAAAAAAATTTGGGTTTCATCATCGTTTCACACAAAAAAATGGAGATTTTGATTTTTGGCGAAACCCTGAAACCCCTCTCTTACCCTCGAAAAAAAAAATAGCACACGGTATGTTGCTAATATATTTGTAAATTCATATACAGGATGTCCGTTTCTGACAGGTGTTTTCCGCCATTTTGGTGATGAAAAGGCGATGTCATATTTGGAAACTATATATGAAAAACTGCCTGAATGAAAATTACACTAAAAAATTTATAACAAAGATCGTTTTTTTTTTTCTTGATATTTTCAACACCATCAGAGATATCCTCTGTTTCTTTTCGGATTACTTTTCAGCACAAAAATCTTTTGAGGTAAGCGAGATAGTGGCACTCAAAAAATGGACAGCCTGTATATTCTTAAATGATTTCGAAATGTGATCCGTTGTGTTTTGAAAAATTTTTGATTCAAGTATGTATTATGATTAATTTCATAAAGTCATCAAAGAATATATAAGAAAAACTTATAATTGTCACCGATTTTGGCTGTTCAGTGTTTGTTTTTCACCAATAATTTCAGAGAAACCGATTATGTTCCACCCTGTACACTCAAGGAATTTATGATTCTCACGCCAGACAGATATTTATATTTATTATCCTTCAATTTGACTCAATTCCATGTATTTACTTTATGCTTTCATGTGCAAATATAATTACCGAATAGTTTGTCTGATAATGGCTGTCTGAAAAATTATTGAGATAAAAATACAATCGACCAACGCTCATGTGCATGACATAACTGAATTCTGTATCGAAGATAGTTCGAATTGTGATTTTCAGACCCCTAAAAATGACATGAAAGATTTCCCAATCTCCAAGGTCATGCATAAAATTCATTAATTTATTCGTCACAAATATACACAGTTACATTTTTCTTGGCATCATTCCAATAGCAATGAAATAATAGCGAAATACACGAAGCTTACAAAAAAAACATTAGGAAGGAAATAACCTCAATTTAACCAACTCTTACTTTCAAGGACATCGTACCAGATAATATCAACTTCATTCATGAATTCACGACATTGCTTGAATAAAAACGTGCCAGGGTGTTAGGAAATCAAATTAATTTCGAAAAAATCTATCTAAATATTTTTGTAGAGTATAAAATTGTTGACAGTTTACTTCGAGAATATAGAAAAGCCCCCCAATTTGAAAACAGATATATTTTAGAAGAAATGCATTGGAACGAAACATTGAAAATAGTTTGATCAAAAGTCGGTCATCGTTTTGGGAATCTTAAAGCTACTCAAAGCACAATCAGACAAAGTAAACGTACCTGTATCGAAATCTTTACTACTTTGTCCTGAGCACTCGAACAATCCCGTTAATATTATAAGTATATTTCAATATCGTCACTACAATTTATATCAGAATGGCATCAGAATTCTTTTGTAGGATACGACGAGATAAAAGATAAATGAGAAATCGGAATAATCAAAAGTTTTGTGCAATGATGCTAATAAAATGTTCGTACAAGGTGGACAACAAAATAAGTAATACGAGTATAGGGAAACAAATACGAATTATGTAGATTTTTTCGTTGAAACGAAAATGCGTTCAGGCAACTCATTAACAATCAATTGTTATATCACAAAAACGTTTGAAAATCGTATCCGAGACATAAGAAATGCACGTTTTGTCATCAAAAAACAGTCATATTTTTGCGACGTATTTCTTACGTCATTTCCATAAATCTATCAAGAAAGTCTAGATAAAATGCATCGTATATTATAATAAACACTAGAATAAACCATGTATATGAATATGTACGACAAACAATGTATGCATATCACTGTATACTCAGTTTCCTGTATCAATAAAATTAATTATCTCGATTTAATTTCGAGATAAGCAATGTCGAAGTTGGAAAACCACTTTTCGTGGCTCCGCTTCAATCAAATGCATCTCTTTCAATAACAAATTCAAACAATTCTGAAGGTTTCGAAGAAATACCACACGTTTGAGACACAAAACTTTATTTTGTCATTTTGAGGTTTTCGATCTTTTGATATTTGGCAGTATTTCTACGTGAAACTCATCTCAACAAATCCATCATGGAGCAAGTTGAGAGCACTGAGAGTCGTCTTCTCCATTGGCGAATTCTGCAGGTCATAAAGCAGACGAGTGTATACCAATTATTTCGACTATTTGCCAAACTTTTTCGTTTCTTTACTCTGCTGTTGGGTAAAAACAAGACCCGAAACGATCGACCAGTTTTCGAGCACATCAACAAACTTCTCGAATGAAGGTTAAAGGAAAGACAAACTTTGTTTTTGTATCACAACCGGATGCTTACACAAACGGAAATTCGATTCAATTGGAAATTTCAAGTGACTATCTAGTGCTCAAAATCTCATGAAAACAATTCTCAAAAATAAATTAGTCACGCATTCGATTTAAATATTGAAGCCACGTTGACATACGTACTTTTCTAATTAGCATTTGGCAGTATTGGAGATTTTATCACATTATAAACCGAAAGCATTAGAACATAATATCCGTAATCTCATTCATCAGATTCGTGATTTCCTGCCGTCAATAGATTCTTAGAATGAGATTTGGAACTCCAATTATGATTACCAACAAAAAAAAAATAATACGTATAACGTACCGCACCCATGACATTTATTCTGTGATTTTTTGTCAAGATAACCATCGCAAAAAATACAAATAATGAATATAAAATTAACAAATGCGTATCATTTGATCCACAACAGATTAATTCATGAATTCTGAATGTTGAAGTTGAAATAACGTATTCATATGTTCTCCACATTAGGAGATAGATACGTCTGACGTTTCCTACGTAAACTCAAAACGCTCCGATAGAAGCTGACCGCAGCTGAATTTGGCAGCGAATTAATGAAAACATAACTTAATTGGAAATAATTTCCAATATCACTGATATTGTTGATTATTATTGTAAAAAGACTGCGAATACTGATTCACACAAGATTCAAAATCGTGGAAAGACATATGTGTAGTTCATCAGTGGGGTATATTGAGGTACATTTTAATTTTCAGTGAAGAATTATCTTCCACAAGTTAAACAAAAGCATTTCATAAAATAATACGACTTTATATCTACTTAAAAAGTAAGTAAATGAATTGGATCTAGAAGAAATATACTGGCATTTTCATTAGGCATGTCCTCAGTACATGAAATGTTTGAAAAAGAATGTTATGTTGCACGAAATTAAGGCAACAAACAAATGTACAAATTGCATAACTAAACGAGATTAGAAAGTGACAGTAGGCCGGTTATCAAATGAAAACATTGCATGTCCACGAATTTCATAGACTTATCTAACGAGTACATGATATCTGTTATTTTTTTTCATCGTTTTCAGTGTTTCATTGATTAAGTTGTATTATCCATTGAATATAATGTAATAATTTTCACTTCGCAATATTTCGCATTTATGAGGTTATTTCTGATGTTAAATCATCTTCTCAGAACTGAAATATTTGAGTCTCAATGATTTGATAACGTGTATGTACATGTTCACATTTAAACAGTATCAAATACATAAATCTCAAATTTTAGGCTATGAATCTTGATAATAATCACCATAAATAAAAAAGTAGGAAGAATATCATTGATTAAAAAATACTATTGGTATATTATTTCATTTTTATATTAATATATTCATGCATTAAGCATAAAACTGTTGTTTCATTAAAAATATTCATCCTAACATAGATTCATGCTTGAAACCATTCCAATCACATGTTATAAACATTCTTGTTTACCTTCTAGAGATGTATTTTTCGTAAGATTTGGCCTTGTCACGTTTTAACTAGGTATGCGAATAAAATAATATTTAACTCAATGGTTTATTGGAAATGATATCTGAAAGGTCAAGATCTGTTTCTTTATTGTTTTACTGAAGAAAATTTCAAAACAATTGGTAAGAATAATACCTTACAGGTAACAATTGTTTTGACAGGATTTATACTCTCTTCATGGATGAGATTGGTGTTAATTCATTATTCTAAAGAAACTGTTTAAAAAGTTACCAGTCTTTCAAACCTTTAGCCAAAATATCATATCAATATTATATGTATATTCAGAAGGCATTTTTAGATCCAATTTATAGAGAAACTCATTCTCTTTTTCAGCACATTGGAATATAGGTTGAACGTATCATTTTTGTTTCTATTTGTTTATGAATATCTATATGAATAAGGAAATGGTACCACAACCAGTTTTCTGGGATCTCATAAAAATTATACTTGATATTTTGTCACACTTGCCTACATGCACATAAACTAAACTTTCTTTTTATTCATTTGGCACTAAATATAATGTGATTGAATAAACACTGCGATATCTCGTTTCGGTTGTTTTGAGACATCCTGTATAGACGATTTGGTATAATTTTTGGTGTTTGAAGCCAGGGCATTATTTGTTTTATGAATTAATTTGATTTTGCACAAAATTCGGATCGCATAAGTACCTCTTATTGAATCATACTGTACACAATTGTTATCAATATGTTGAAGCATCAGAGAGGTAAACACTTCCGATATTTTTTGTTCAGCGCATGATTTATTGTAGGTATTCGTGTTATTGTTGTTGTTTTGTTGGAGCTTCATCAAACTCACCTTCCAAAAAATCATTTTGACGCCACTACCAACAAACTAAAACTGGTCAAAATCTACCGCTTTTTTCGCTAAAAACCTCACGCGGTGTTCACTTGTAGGTCAGTCTAACTACGTTTACATTCGACCGCTGAAATCGTTTCACAAATCTGCCCTGTACTGTACGCGACTAGCGAAATCACTCAATTACTACTGGGTTTTACCGTGGGTACCTGTCTCTCTTCGCTCATTATTTTCTTATATTAGTGGAATCCCCACTTTTGGGATCGTTAAGTTGGATAGGTTGTCTTGTAGCCACGAATATTTTGATATGCAAATGGTTTTAACATGCACGAATTCAGTTCAATTTGTTTTTTGCTGCCTGTACATCATTAAAGAATGGTAATTATTGCTTTGTTCGAAATATTTCACCACAATGTAATCGTTTTCAGTTTTTTACAAAGCGACTTTTTATTTATTAACTATTAAATCAAATCTCCCGAAAACTATATTTATATACAAATTTGACATGTACAGTTCAAAATAAACAACTCACATACATCTTCTTAGTTTTATTCAAATATGGGAACTTGAGAATCTTTCAACGAAGGGGCATAGTGATAGGAACACCCAGTATGGGAGACATCTACCCGAGAAATTCTAAAATAATGAAAGAATTTTTATGTTCGATATCAAAATGGTTTCTGCTGATTTCCGCGCGCCATCTATTGCATAAAGTATCACACAATTTGAGGATCAAACTGTAGTACCCTGTTGTTATTAGGTGTCAAAGAAAGAGAGAGAGGAAATCTTTCAATGTCGTTCTCATGACAAGTGACGACGATATTCTGTGGTTTCTATGTTGAACATTCCTCTTCAAGTTTCGTTCATTTGGTAGAAGGAGCTGTCAAAACACTCGTAAGTTGAATTAAATAAAATCTTATAATATCCACCATAATTCAATAAATATTTGTTATTTATCAATCTAGTTTTGGTAGATTCATTACTTTTCGAATGTCCTAAATAGTATTTTCAATGTACTTGCCATATTAAAAAATTTATATCTTTGATAATTGAGGTTAAGTTTGTTACCCATCTTGTTTCTTTTACAGCACAATGGGAAAAATAATGAAATCAGGGAAAGTCGTATTGGTCCTCGGTGGCCGATACGCAGGAAGGAAAGCCGTCGTAATCAAAAATTACGATGAAGGTACCAATGACAAACAATATGGCCATGCTTTGGTTGCTGGTATCGACAGATACCCCCGTAAAATCCATAAGAGAATGGGAAAAGGAAAAATGCACAAGAGATCGAAAATCAAGCCTTTCATCAAAGTGAGTCAATGTTTACATATTCATAACATCCATAAAGTTGACTGTTAACATACCCTGTTTAGTTGAAACTTGATGTTCTTATACTCAAGTTTCCAGTCACCTAATTTGCCATAAAATTCAACTTTTTGTAAAAAGTGTTCTCAATTTTTACTTTGAATAAAAAATAATATAACAATAATGTGAATCATGTGTTGAAATTGTCAATTTTCTCTTGAAAAAAAAAACTGATTGGAGAAGTGTGAGTTTCTTTCATTGATTTTTGATGGATACCTTGAATACATTCAAGATTTTTTGGGATATTCATTATGTACCAGTAGATGATATATATATTTTTTTAGGTATTGAACTACAACCACTTGATGCCCACTAGGTACTCAGTAGATTTGACTAATGACCTCAAGGTCAACAGCAAAGATATCAAAGATCCAATGAAGAGGAAGAAGATCCGTTTCCAGACTAGAGTTAAATTTGAAGAAAGGTACAAGCAGGGAAAGAACAAGTGGTTCTTCCAGAAATTGAGGTTCTAGGCTAGATTTTATAAGTTTGATTTATTGAATAAATAAATTTGAACAGAAAAACATTGTTTTTGTTGATGAAAACAACAACCATCTGAAAGTGGATTTTGTATCTTAAAAAAAAAGTAAAAGCCTTCATTAATGTGGTAAACTATTAAACTGAAATTTACTACTATAAAAGAACTAAGGTATAGGAAATAAGGAAGAATTCGTGTATTCTGAGGATCAAAATAAAGTGAATCTTTCAGGAAACTTTATTTAAGGATTATACAAAATATATATTTACATATACGGAGTCATTTAATAATATATATTCATAATAGTATCATTCTAATGTTTCGTAATCTCTATAACTTTTCATGCTATTTGGAAGACCATAAAATCCATACATAGAAAAACCTGTAAAGAACTTGATAACAGTTTCACAAACAAAATAATATCGTGTATAATTTCTCAGGTTATCTTTTGAGTAAAAAATTCAAGAATCATAACTATTCAGTCAAACCCAAACCAAAATAAGCATTTAAAGCAAGCATTCGCTGAACATTGATAAAGCATAACGACCATTTGAAGCACAAATTAACGTTCGAATACAACGAAGGATTTCAACGAGGACATGTACATAGATAGGTGGGAAAAGGGGAAATGTTCACCTGTGATACTCCGAAAATTATTCAACATCGATCTACGCATCGGAATCTTTTCTTTTCTCGATTGTTCCAAATACTTCACCCATCGCTTGTTTATGCTTTAGCTTATCCTCAGATTCAGAGCCCAACGATTCAACCTCAGAAGGGGCCTCAGAATTTGTCAGAGATTCTAGATTCTTCGAACTGATACTCTTGACTATATTCCTCATGTTACTTTTATGTGCAAGATAATCTTCCGTGCCACTTTCAGACTCCTCCAGGACTGGTGAATCCACTTTGGCTAATTCATCTTCGTTACTCTTTCCCTCTTTCGTTATCTTCTCCGAGTTATCCGAAGCAGTTAGTCTGGAATGGACGAATAACCCCAATTTCGCCCTCGCTTCACTTTTATCAATACTGTCTTCGATAACGTTCTCGTTCTTCTTCCGCTCACTAGGTGGAGTCACGGGAACCCCGGATTTCCTCTCATAGCTGATATAAGAAGGAGTCATCACCATCCTCTTCAACTTCCCTTCCAGATTTTTCTTGAAAGACTTATACTCGCTCGACCCCACTCTCAAATTATCATCATCAGGCACGAACTCAGCAGGTTTTTCCTGTTGCTTCACCTCCACAGGCTTCAAGGTAGCCTTCCTCAAAGCGCTAGCTAGAATCCTAGGCGGACGCTTCACCCTTTCATCGTCAACTTTCGCGAATTGAGGTGACAGCAACGGCGGCGGCAAAGGA
Organism: Plagiodera versicolora; assembly: GCA_037013635.1. NCBI lineage: Eukaryota > Metazoa > Arthropoda > Insecta > Coleoptera > Chrysomelidae > Plagiodera > Plagiodera versicolora. The sequence continues at coordinate 2,374,190 of CM072988.1, forward strand.
ATAACTCCCTCGCTTCTAATTTGGGTCACCGGGGATGAACTCAGAGACGGTGGGGGAGTCAACAGCTGCATATCCGTTTTTCCGTCGTCAGAATCCTCGAAAAAAGTCAGCAAAGTAGTGGGCGTGTCGGGCGGCGATTCGGCGGGCAAGTCGAGGGGCGTGTCCTCAGGAAGGGGCGTGTCCGCGATAGATGGCGTTTTTGGTTCAAGGGAAGGAGGGTTTTCGGGTGGGGTTTCGATAGCTAGGAATGGAAGCACAGGGGGTGCGGCAGACGGAGACGAAACGTCATCACGATGCACATCAGCGACGATACTTTCTCTGCGAGATTGAGTATGGAAGACGGACGAGTCGTCTATAGACGCGCTACGTTTCAACATAGGTTCGTCTAAGACGTCGTCCAGCATTCGATCTAGTTTTTGTAATTCTTGTTGTATCTCGATTATTTTGTCCTCGGATTTTCTGGGTAGAGGGACTGGGGGCGCGCGTTTCTTGGTGGAACGGCTAGCTTCAGTGATTTGAAGGGTGTTGTCTTCGAAACCATTATTAATAAAAGACATGCCGTTATTTGGTTTTTGGATATCGTTAATGTGTTTTTGTTTAATTTGTGCATCCTCAAATGGTCTATGCGAGCAATAGTAAATGATGATGCCTAAAGAAAAAGAGAATGTGCGCATGCGTTATGTACAGCAATTTGGGAGTGATGAACGTTTCATATTCTCCCATTTCGTGGTAATCAAATGTTTCTTACCTAATGCCATCCAAACGCCGAATCGTATCCACGTGTTCACGTCAAGCATAAGCATCAAGTATATGTTGACTAAAATACTCAGTGCTGGAATCAATGGAACCAACGGTACCTGAAAGTGAAGTGTTCAACAAGGATAAGTCCGAAAAGATCTCAACAATAATCAACAAGTTATTCCTGAAATAAAATTGCTTACTTTGAATGACAATTGTTTTTTGGAAGTCGGTTGGGTGACCATTGACATAATCAATAATACTGCTATGAGAACTGTCACTGACGTCAAAGTAATAGCCCAAATTTCTCCGTCAAGTATATTTTGTTTCCAAAATTTGGCACATAAGCAAATGAACAAACACATCAAACCTGCAAATAAACATATCTGATGTATTGTATTGCATATTCAGGGCTATTTTTACACATCTCGTAATGTTTGTGCATATTGACTGAAAAATGTTGAAAAAAACTTCAATAATATACCTGTACCCCCTGAGAGATTTTGTAACTATTGAAAGAATTGAAAGATGGAGGTATACTCACGGACAAGTTCTTCAATGAACTTGAGTAAGTTAATACTTCCATACAGTAAGTAGAAATCATATTTTATATTTTGTATTCAATATTCTAATTGTAATTTTAATCTATGATTTTCAATGTTCAAATTCAGTGACTGTTCCTATACAAATTGTTATTGTCATAAAAGAAATAAACATTATTATCATTATATTTTGTATTTTATGTTTTATATTCATATTTATATTTATATTATTTTCTAAACACCCTATACACCATTATTGATTAAAAACATTTTTCTAGGTGTCAGTAAATAAATACTCACAGTATAAAAATACTTCTACAGCTACTATGGATTCGGAAATTTTAGTTGGTAACTGATTTCGACCACAGTTGAAGACTTGCATAAACACACTACAACAACCTCTCGATTCATTTCTTAGTAAGTCATGTTCGTCATCGCTCTCGCCAACTTCATTAGGAAATCCAGCGGTGTCTGTATATCTAAATAATTTATAATCTAGATATTACATGCATGATTAGGAAAATGAAGTCTCTCAAAACACACTCGACGAAAAACATGCACTACGTACACATGCAATATTGACGTTTTATAGTCCATTTCAGTAAGGAACAGAGTTGTGACAGCTTGTCAGATTATGCGATGTTGTCGCTCGTGTTTTTTGCAGCAATACTCCGATTACAATTGGAAGGAAAATTTTTTGATTTTATTCGAAAAATGTTTAAATATTGTGTTGCCAACACAATTGGTTCCTTAATAATACTTTTAAATTGTCATCAACTCTGCCACAACTCTCCTGCATGAATAGACGTGGATAAATGAAAAAACCAAGTAAATAGAAGTAAAAATGCATACGAACACAAGTTATTTAGTCACTTTTCATCAAACTTCCGTTTGTAATACAAAAGGCAATGAAAATGTTTTTTTTGTGTGTTCAAACATTATAATATGCCACCCCTTAAAAATCAGGCATTCAATAAGTTTCATTCCTAGTTGCACTTACGTTTCACTGTCATCAGAATCTGACACAGCTTGCACGGGCATATAAACCTGCGCTTCCTCTTTCGAATATCTAGTATAAAGTGAACACAATTAAGCATTGACAAGAGACAAGGGCACGGCACGTCAACATCTCATTCAAGCTTACCGCAAAAGAAGTACACTAGCAGCTACAATGGTATAAGCCAGAAGAGTACCTATCGACATCATATTGACAAGTTGCTTGAGATCAAATATTGCGGCCATGAGACCTGCGGTCGAAAAAAAAAACAAGTTCAAAAAGTGATTCAGCAGTTGGAAATTATCTGGGTACCTGTGAGCAGGCCAGCAAGTAAAGTTCCGATGATATTAGTTTGGAATCTCGGGCTGACTTGGCCAAGGAACTTGAATACTAAGCTGTCATTTGCCATTGCGTAGATGATTCTTGGTAATGGAAACATTGCCCCAAATAAACTGAAAAAAATTAAGAATTAATTCGTGTTTTACGTTGGAAAAATACAGTGAATTTATGAGTGAGAAAATCCAACGAAATTTATTCCATTGTCATAGTGCTGATGTTTTTTCCACAGATTCGAGAGTCACTACATAATAATTTGATATAAGAAATGTCTGGAGAAATTATAAAATGCACCATTTCATAACAATAAAATGAATTATTCCATAAACATTGATATTATTTTTATTATCTATTGAAAACAACGACGTAAACATTATTCAACTTTTATATTATATAAGCGATTGACCTCGTAATTAGGTTAGCAAAAGGCAATCACACTTGGTGTCAACAGATAGTATTATATCGCGGAAAAAATAGGGTCAATCACTCATTGTCCAAGATTCATAACTTCCGAAATATTTCATAATATATTATATCCATTCAAGAAACAGAATTGTGACAGGTTCAGTCATATTTCAATATCACAACCGACACCAAATTTGAAAATCTGATTCAGTCGAGTGACTTTTGACGTTTACCTTCTCGATTCAAATTATAAACAAGTTCTTATTTTCGTATCACTGAAAAAAAAAGACGATCGACAACAGTGCATGTTTTGACAATCTGTCACAACTATCTTCTGAAAATAAACAATAACTAAGGTAGGTGATGGTTTTATTGGTTACCTGGCGCATAGTCCGAATATTCCACCAATAGAAACTATCCATTTCGCCCATTCCCATCCGACGTGTTCAAAAGCGTAAGGTATCGGAGCGTTTGCATTCTGAAATCAATTTTACTTTTCACTGCGGATCTTCCCGTCAACTGTCATATTTCAATTGTCATTACCTGAAGGTAATACGGAACCATAAGAGTAACGACTGTGGATGTTCCGAAATAGGCAAGAAAGACGATAAGTAACGATAGGATGATCGAAGTTGGTATAGCTTTTTTGGGATTATTTACTTCTTCTCCGGTTGTGGCGATGCAATCGAAGCCAACAAAGCCATAGAAGCAGGTCGCGGCCCCTTTTATCATACCCTCGATGCCAAAAGGGAAAAAACCACCATTTCCGATCACAGTAGAATTTGTTGAGTTTGTAGGTTGTATATGCCAATTCGCAGTATCGGCTAAAAAATTTGAAGTCTAGTGTCGAAGAATTATTGCGAATTATCTATTATTGGTCAATTGATGAACTACAAATACTTCGGAGTTGTGGTGGTGCCACAATATGTTGAAAAAACCTCGTAATTTTAATACTGAATGATTTTCTAGGAGATGTAATGTTACAAACCTTTGATTGATCCAAAAATAATGACAAACAACACCACTAGAACATTAATTGAAGTGAAAATGTTATTTGCCAAACTGCTTTTTTTCAATCCAAATGCCATAGCAACTGAAAAAGTAACAATAGAGCAATAACATATTTCTCAGTTTCATTAAAGATGTTTACCAGCTAGTAGAAGTGATAGTCCAAATGACAAAAAATCGAAATATTCTGATAAATATGGAATATTGATAGGTGCAATCTCAATAAAGGTATCCTGAAGGGTATTATTGATCAACATATCCAAATAAATGGTAATTCCTCTGGCCACACTTGCAGACCCTGAAAAATAATGTTGAACAATTAGAAGACTGGCTGCATAACCATGGATGATTCAGTTCATGTGGAATTGATCATTGTAATATTGCATATTATCAATAGATACACACCTATAACATATTCCAAGATAAGATTCCATCCTATGACAAATGCGATAAATTCTCCAATTGAAACATAGCTGTAAATATAAGCTGAGCCAGCTTTAGGTGCTCTGGCACCAAATTCAGCATAGCAGAGCCCTGAAAGAATTTCAATTATTTATATTACATATCCAATCTTTTTTTATTGAAATAAAAACACAGTTCTCAAACTTTTTCAAAATTCGTCATTTCTTCATACAAAACTTTTTTTGTTCTCTGGTTTTCATGCCATTATTATTTAGAAACAATATTCTAAAATAAAATCAATTACCTCATAGTCCAAACTCTCAAATAATCAAGATGATATAAATAAATTATAAGTGAACTCATTTGTACAATCAAGTACAAACTAATAAACAAAGCATAAATAATAAATATAACAATGTTGCCTGCTTTATTGATAAAATCACTGGAACAATTTTTATGAGATGTTATCTTCAGTGGAAAATTCTGCACTAACAATATGTTTCTCAACCATCAATTGAATAAATTCAAATAATCAACAAACTGTAAGATTGGCATTAGAAACCATTAATGTATATGTTCATATACAAAAATTGTTGAATAAAATATAAATTATTCATGGGGATAATCTTACCTGCAAGCACTGAAGCTATGGCAGCAATAAGGAAAGACAAGACAACAGAAGGCCCAGCAGTCTCTTTGGCTACATGGCCAGCTAAAACATATACACCAACTCCCAAAGTGCTACCAACACCAAGAGCAGTCAAGTCAAAAGTGTTTAAAACTCTTGATAGGCTGGAAACTTCTGCTGTTGCGGGATCAATAACTTTTTTTCTTGTCAAAACTCTCCATATTTTCGACATTTTTTCTATCAATTGGATTCTGTGTGGGACGATTCTCTTATCTATTTGATGAGTCGTTATCAAAATCACCAGGACGATTTAATGAAATATTCAGAAGATATTTGTTGTATTATATTACATGATATTTGAGAATCCAATATTTCTAGAGGATTCACAAGATGAATTAACACACACTACTCACAGTATTAAGATCAACATGTTATACATTATTCAACAGAATCCGATAGTCCCATGATTTCGAGATTTGTTCATAATGTAATAAAACAGAGATTTTCTTATCTTCCCTTATCGAGAGAAAATCAAACAATAAAATTACTCAGAAGAGAATATATTAATTGTCTATTCTGTGATTAATACACAATACAATCAAATAGAATCCTACAAATCAAATCAGTCAAATCATGAAATCATAATAAACTTGGGATAACCTCAAATAATCCACTCTAATGTAGACAGCTCAATTGTCATATTCAAAAACTGAATGTATTGAATTTAATTATTGATATCTTAGAATATATGATAACGTACTAAATGTATATATCTTTCCATAATGAGATCACAATGAGATTCATTCTATATTCAGAAAACTGACACTTGAAAATATAAAAAATTAGTTTGACAATATGTCCAGCAGGTGGCGGAACCTTACAAGTTTCGCTCAAGGATTTTGGATAGATGATGGTAATTTGAATTTTTTTTTCAATTTGGCAAAAAATAATAGTAATTTGATTATTTCAGTATCAAAAACTAGTGATTTTTCAATATAATAGAAGTATTCCATTCACAGGATGCTAATCGCAGAAATGAGTAATATCAATTAATCCACATACGTTCGTTTACTCGTGTTGAACTGAGTGAGTGATAATTATTAGTATTATTCGCATCCCTTTTTAAACTCATTTATTTATAGTTCTATTTCTGCAAATAAATCAATTATACTATATAGATGTCGCCCTCTTCACTGTCACGTCATTTGTTGTCAAAAATAATATTTTGACGACTGCTGAATATAAATTTCCAATCACTGCATAAAGGAGCAAAAGTTATGCTGTGAACATCGATTTTTCAGATTATTTGTGCAATGTTACCAATTACACGAATATTTCAAATTTTTCAATATGAACCCATCAATCACAATTTATATAATGAATGTTGCGTTAACATTTGCATCATAAATCACCAAACTTCAATGACATCTTTCGTTTTTGAAACTGCCATCTACAAAATATTAAAATTGCATAAATGGAGTTGGTATTACTAGTGGACTCATTGGTACCACCCATTCAAGTTAGGATTATGAAAGGGAAGGGAAATTAAATAAAAAAAATCGTTGCCAAATTCTACATCTTTATTTGTTTGAGTTATACAAATGACTTCTGACATTTGACATCATGTCAAATCGGGAAAAAGAAATTCCCTAAACTTCTGAGAATTAAATTCAATAGTACCACCAACAGATAGCATGCACCAAAACAATTATCCGTAAGTATTTCCGTTTATATAGGTACTCAAAATTCGTCATACAATTGCTATAAAATTTATTTCTCAGAAATAATAGTTTCAGATATAAATACAATATGTACAACTCAAATATCGAAATATAATACACATCTTCCACGATATGGATAGAACAAAATAATAAATGAATTCAAATGCTATTTTACAATTACAATCGTCATTGAATATTGACAGTAAATAAAGCAAGTCTTTGACATGCACCGTAAAACTATTATCCATTCAATTTAATAGAATATAATATAAAACAAAATATAACTGAAATAACTTGAAACTTATTCCAATTCTAAACTAGCGTATTCCTCTGGAGAGACTTGTGTTACCATCAAATTTCCATCAGGAAGCATTACTACCACTTTGTGAGTACCACCTAGAACAAATCAATAAATTATCGAGCGACAATTTTTGCTTTTCCAGACAATTCAAAAAGAAAATTCCGGCAAATTAATAACAGAAGAAACGTGAAACTATTTTGGTCCAAAGTTTTGGAGACATTGTCCTTACCTGGACTAGGTGGTTCAGCCCTAACAACTTGGGCCACCACCTGATCTCCTCCCTCTGCTACATCAGTTTTGACAGATAGTGGTTCGGTGACATCCGGTGCGATATCTGGCATCCCCATGTCCACAGGCTGTTGAGGCTCCTCTACCTGTGGAGTGTCCATTGATTCTGCCACCTTACAACAAACAAAACAATTTCACAATATTTGTAAACCAAATGGGCGGCTTGGGATTCTGGATATTCCCTGGGCAAGTCGCAGAAAATTTCGTAGCAAACGTAACAAAAAACACTTGGATACTTCTTCAAACACCCTCTCGTATCATCTCACCTCATTAGTCACCAACAAACACTGCTGCTGCCCATCACTGCCCTGCGTCAACAAAATAGTCTGCCCCTGTTCATTCTGCCCGGCGACCTGATAGACAGTACCGTCGTCTCCAGTAATAAAGATAGGATTCTCATTATCGGCTAGCGTGAACGTCGACATGTCGGGCGCCAAACCGGCCGCTGCTTGCTCGTCGACCTGTTCCACCGGCTCGTCCGTTTCCAGCTTCGTTATGGGCAACTGCTGCGCTGCCACAGCGACATCTACCGGGTCCTGTTCGGCTGTCGACGGCTCGAACTCGACGGGCTGTGGCGGCGATTGCGGCTTTGCAGATTGTGCTACCGTTTTCGGCATCAGCAAAAGCTCGTCATCGCCTAAGGAATTAATGGAAAATTGTGAGTTCAGCATTGTTTTCTGTGCAAGATTCAAGATTCGTGCAAGATTCAAGATTCTTGCAAATTTCACTGCTTTGAAAACTCTGTACTTTGCCTACGTTAACAATAGAACGTGTCCAAAGGAAATTTATGGAATTTTCAATACTCAAAATTGACGGAACGTATCCGCAGCGAGGGATAGCTAATGATGACTTGTGTGACCGTCTGCGGTTCTCCAGCATTGAATCGCGTAAGGATTGTGCTTCTCTAATTTTTATCCATAAATTGTTGCATAATTCCGTTGATTCTATGACCTCGTTTGCTCAAATAAAGTTTAATGTACCTTACGTTCAAACAAGATCGAAAATTTTATTAGGAACCCAGAAAGCTAGAATATTTTATTCAAACCCCCTATCTATGTTATAGTCTATTTATTCTAGGTTGATAGTTGTGTCAGATTTGGTAACTTTTCAATGCCATTAGTACAAAACAAAAAGTATCTAGCAATGACAGACGTCTCGATAGGTTTATAAATCAGCTGGGAACATCAAAGCATCAACAATTATGGCAACGCTTCACGACGATGCCAAATTGTTTGGAGTGAATTCCTACAATCGTTTGTTTACATAAGAATTGTTTTTTATTACGATTCTTAAAATTGTTCTTTGAGAGCTTAATATCATCGTATTCTCATCGAAATGTCGAGAGGATTGAGTGGAGATGCCCAGAAAATGGTTGCATCCTTATTAGAACATTTTAAACACGAAATTGATAGCAGGAGCCCCTTACTTTGGATTTCATTCGAAAGGTGAGTAAAGAATCTTCATGAATATTCATTCACCACGATCTTACAATGGTTCAATAGTTTTTATGAAATATGATTATATACCGGAGTTGATTCGCTGAAAAAGTGAAAAACATGTGGCATCGCGGCTAAATCGGGCGACGCCTCACAGGTATCAACCCAGAATAAATAGACTATATGTGTAGTAACAATCACAAGATGATCTGTAATTATTGTGATTTGCATATCTGTAAGATTTATGAACTCATTGGGATAGCTAAAGTTTACTTATCTAACTAGTGCAGTCTTTTTCTCTATTTTGTTATTGCTCTGTTTTTGAAGTTTTTTGTTCATGAAATTGCTCTTAGGTAATTATTTCACTCAAATTATTATATTATACTGTATTTATATATATATATATATATATTGATTGTCCTGTAAATGGTTTCTACTGTTGGACAAATAAAGCTATTATTATTATTCTGTCAAAAATAACGCATTCTTACCCAAAAGCGAAGGCATACTGATGACCTTCTTCGGCTTTGCTGGAACCATCTTTCTCGGTTCAATCACTTCAGGATGGCCTCGAAGCACCAGCGGCTCTTTTTTCTGCACGAACGTCCTGTGCACGCCCCCAGCGGGACTCGACACCAGCCGCTGCATGGGCTGCTGTCTCTGCACCACCCTCTGCTGCGGCAGTTGCTGGTACTGCTGTGGCTGTATCACAGGCGAAGTGCTAGTCCGGATAATAGTGTTGCCGATCTTCCTAGTAGTCGACTGCGACGGTGACTTGGTGTACGTGTAGAGATTCCTCGGAGACGTGGTCGGTTGCGACCTAGAAAATGATGAATTCGAGCTTCCCGTGCGACAAAAATAACCAATTCGATAGGCGAATGAATTCCAGATTGCAGCGCTAAAGTGAGCAGTCAGAGAACCATACAAACGGACATTGAATGGTGTAGTTGTATGTGATTTTTCACTCATAATTGCACAAGTGGTTTGTATTTTATCGGGTAAATTTGGGTTATTTAATGAGAAACTGTTTCCTAGCAATTTGACGGAGTCGTGTTTTTAATAGTTGACAGTTATTCCAGTCAAATTGCTGAAGGAAACAGATTAGAATTTGAACAACACAAATTTACCCAATATCAATACAAACGTCGAGTGTATTCGGCAGGACAATTTAATGAATAAGAAATTTGGAAATATGTCAATGCAAACTTTATTATTATGAAACATTGAAAATAAACACATTTTCATTTAAATGAACAATTATTGAAAACGCAGTTATTGAAATTCATAACTAGGAACAGTGATAAAGCTGCGGGTGCCACAACTAATCGTTTCTGTAGTAGATGTTGAAGTTTTTTCATTTTCCAAACGAATTGATTGAATAATGCTTGAATGATACTCTTTGTCAACTTGTAAGTATGGTTTTATTGATGATGAATTGCTGTGTTCTGTTATTTTTATTAGAGCTTGTTCTTCAATTCCGCGATAATTGATGAACAAATGAATAAGTGAAAAAACCACTAGTGCATTGTCGCTGTAAAAGTGACAATTCCACTGTGGCATATGCGATTTTTTATACATGAATTAAATTGTCGTTAATGAAGTGTGAGTTTATAATGAAAATGAAGACATTTCAGACTTTTATAGTGAGATAGAGTATCCATGTGTAAGTATTTTCATATTTGTGAAGGTGGTAAGCATTATCATTTGTTTTATTCATTGTAATTATATTGAAAATAATACGAGGTTAGAATACTGTTGTGATTGTGAATGGTTTGTTTAAAATATATACAGGTTTCTAATAATTTGTTTTGTTTTTAGATTCGAATGGCAAGATTTAGTTTGGGGTACTTTGAAGGCACAAACACTTTTAGAAGTGTTCATGAAGGTGAAGAAGTTTTGAGTGCTGGACGTCATAATATCATGATGACCAGAAAATTGGTTTTGTAATGGAATGAATTATGAATTTATAGTATTTGTTTCTTCTGATGTTTTTTGGAGAGAAGTGCTGAATGAAACAGATAATGTGAGATCTCGTTTCAATTTCGTTGATACCTGAAAAAAACTATGCTCGACTGTGACCATTAATGTAAACAGAATTTCATCTATCTACTCACGATATTTATGTCACCAGCTTGAGCAAAAGCACAGAAATTAATATTGGAAGTTTGATATTACCGATTAAGAGTTTTACAATCTTCCAAATATTCAAATTCACTATAAAATCAACAAAACATAATACCAAACACAAGAACTATGTCCTCTTGTCTAGTTATTTTCAGTGCCACCAGGTGGCGTATCGCTTATGTTCATTTGCCAACTCAACGAGACTTCACCCACCTAACGACCTTGACCGTAGAGCTAGCTCTCGGCCGCCCAACCACCTGCTTCGTCCTCACGTACGACCCCATCGGCCTGATGATGGGCCCGGTCACGTGAGACGTACTACTACGCGCCACCGACTGGTTCAGGATCCTCTGGTGCACCATTTTGGGCGAGGAATTGACGACGCCGCGTCTCACCGCTTGTTGGCCGGTCAACGCCTTGTTCAAAATCGAAGACGGTGGCGGCGTTCTCTTCGCGCCCACGGGCATCCGGACGACGGTACGCGACGGCGACGCCGCTACGATCTTCCGAATCGGTTCGGTCCTTATCGGCAGCTTCATCTGACGGGACGGGACAAAGGGTATAAAGAAAATACCGATGGTGAGGTCGAAAACGAACCTTCTCGTCCACTTCCATCATCTCTTCCTCCTCCTGAGTGGGCGGCGGCATATCCTCCGTTTCCATCGCCACATCGCCGGGTTCGTTCTTAAGATCCTCCTCCGTGATATCGGCAGCCGCTAGCTTCACAATATTATCCAACTTGACGATGCTATCCACGCTCATCTCGGATTTCCCTTCCTCGGTGGCATCGCGTTCAGGCTCAGGCTCCGGATACTCTTGTCCGGCGATCTTACCGGTGGTTGGATCGAGGAAAAAGTCGTCCTGGTGCGGACTCTCCGGCTCAGGCACCTTAATCTCCTCGGGGAAAGGCAACTCTTCGAGACCGTCGTCGGACTCGTCGTCGCGTTTCAACGAGTCCGAGTGGACGAGCTGCGCGGATCGGCGGATTTCTTCTTTCAAACCTACCTTGCCAACCTTCGGGACGCCCTTCAGAGCCTCCGAAACCTTCCTGACCGTTATGCTCGGACTATCCACTCCCTTCTCAGATGACTTTCGCAGCATTTCGGTCGCTTTGCGCACCGTTTCGGTTCCCTTCTTCATCATCGGCCGAATGTTGACCGGCTTCTTGCCCGCCGGGCTGATTTGCGATTTGACCGATTGCGGAGACATTTGAACTACTTGTCTGGTAGTGGATCCGTCCTTCTTCACCACCTTGATTTGCGTCTGGCCGATCTTCGGGGCCACTTTGACGATCGTCTGGCCGCCGCTGGTTGCAACCTTCAATCGGAGATGATTATCAATTGCAGAACACAGTTAGGCGAGGAGTAATCAATATATAATATACGCCCTATATAAACGCATGGCACTCACGCCGAATTAAGAAACAAAAATAATGATTAGTACTCTTACGAAGTCAAAGAAGCCGCCAGGGTCGACGTGGATTCGAGTTGTATGTGTCAACATCCCTTTCAGCCAATGAAAACAGTGAATCAGGCAAGCATTGGCATTTTATTGGCCGAAGGGTTATGGACGCTCGGAAGCTATAAATCATCTTTTTTACTCAACAGATTGGATTATCTGGATATCAGTGGTGTAGTGTGGTGTGTTGAATTCAGGAATTTTATTAAATGAATCGAAATATGGCGTTTTGGAGACCGTGGGCGAATGAAAATAATTGAGTGCTAAACAACGGCGTAACAATGATTCGATTACCTTTTAAGGAAAACTTTCTCGCATATGATTTCAAACGTATTTATAAGAATAATAAATTCATAAAATAAGGCATCCCCACCTGAGGCAGATCAAACAAAATTGTCGGTAAGGGTTCAGAATGAGTTTTTATATCCTGAAATTGATAATGGAAGAACTATAACATTCCAAAGAAACTCCAACTCGAATTCAAAAATGAGTTGCATAGTTATAAGAGTGCAAGATTTATTCATTACCTTGGATGTGTTTGAATCAAGCTTGATTATACCAGCAGTTTTTGACATGATGTAAACGCCAGCGCTCAAAGACGGTAACTGCTTCTGGTTAATGCGAACCACACCATTAGCATCGGGTATCAAGACGTTTGGTGGAAGATTGCCGACTTGTCCGAGTCCGTTTTTGACTACATTCACAGCCGGTTTGGGTGCTATCTTCTTATATTGTATCTAAGATAGGAAACACTAGGTTTGTTAGGCAGAAAAAATAAAAAGTCCCAACTTTCAGAGGGTTTGCATGGTAAATACAAAATAAGGAATGACATTTTTCTTCTCATAACTCTAGTATACCTTTTGTGAAGCTTGTGAAGGCATCTTTGCGTCCGAATCCGAATCGTCCGAATCGAACTTCATCCTCTTTTCGAAAGAATCGTCGCTGTCGGGTGACCTCGTCCTTTTGCCTGGACCGGAATTGTCTTCGTCCGATATGTTGCCACACCACGCCTTCACTTGGTTCAGTGCTTTTTGTTTACTGGTTCTTTGAGGGCGACTGAAAAGATTTGAAAAAAATAAGAGGCGTATTAGGACAAGATTTGTTCCACAAACAATGAATAGAAATACAACTCTAAAAATAATTACAGTTGTTTTCGAAAATGATACAGAATTTTTAGTTGTCATTAAAAGTTTCTAAGGTGATGTAAATCAGATTAACCAAATATCAGCCCAATAAATCTATACTTCTAATTATAATTAACATAATTAATCAGCACAATACCAAGTGAAAATTGAAATTTACAACATCACTTTGTGGTACAGTGAATAAAAGTAGTTTTTAATAATTATTCTGGTTTCAAAAATATGCATAAATCATTTGGGAAATAGAAGAAAGAAAACTCACTTTGGGGTACTAGATACAATAGATGTTGTAGGAGTCGCAAGGGCAGCTTGAGTGTTTAGAATTTTTGGTCTATTTTTGACTAAATTTGAAGCCTGTTGCTGAGCTCTTTCTGCTTTGAGCTTTGTCAACTGTTGCTCAAAGTCTTCAACCATCTGTTTACAATGATTCAAGTTCTCCATTGGTTCCCAAGTGTTAGCATCACTAAAAATGGCATATATCAATCAAACAACAATAGTTCATTATCAAATTATGCAAACATACCTTGGAAAATGCTCCCATTTGATCTGGTATTCCCAAATCTTCTTCTTGGGGTTGAAGCGTTTTGCAACAATCCTTTCAACTGCATATTCTCCTCTTTCACCTTTATCTGTGCTTCTTAAAGTTCTTGTGGCTCTGTTTGTATTGGCGTCAGCCTAGAAAAAAATCTTGTTTACAAAAATACCACTTTCACTATTAAGAAAAGAACTAGGTTACCTTAGGAATAATTTTTGGACTTGTACTACTTACAGAAGAACCAGAGTCTTTTATAACTCGGACAGATTTTATGAGTGGCTTTTTCATTTCAAGAACTGGCTTCCTTCCTACTGTAATTGTGGAATTTTCTTTGTTACTTTCTGGAAAGTGAAAAACTATTAATGTTTCAACAATAACTAATTAGAATGGCATCAGATAACAAGATTCAGAAGTAATTCTTACCAAATCCATCCAAAGCTAATGGGTCCTTCTCTTCCCTAGCTGTCACCTTTGGACTGTGTAAGATTTGCCTTACTTCAGTCAATTTGCCAGTTCCAATTTTGTTACAAAACTGCAATGATTGTCCAGCTGCTATCCAAGCTTTTTTATCTGTGTCTGCCAAACTGCACCATTTTTGGTACAACTGCCAATCTGTATTCTTTGAAATATTCATTTTTGGAGTTTTCAATTGCCTGCTCTTCCACAAAGCAAAGCCCCACACTTGTGGTTTAGTCTCATTTTCACAGTTTATATCTCTTTTAATTTTACATGGTTTCAATTTGTGTTTTTGAAACTCTTCAATAAACAAGAAAGATTCATAACATCTTCCACAAACTAAAACATCTGCCACCCTCATATCATCTTGAGCATCTAAAAATGAATTTTTTCCAAATGCCTCCAATTGATTGAAACAAATTAATTATCTGAATAAAATTACTCACCCTTGATAATGATGGGATCTTTAACTACCTCCTCTGCTCCCAATATTTCTTCTAGATCAGAATTCTTCATAATTGGAGAGTCTGACACCTTATTTTCCACAGACCTGGCACCTCTGTAAGTCTTTTCCACAGGCCTAACATTCCTTTCCACAGACTGAACTTGTTCTGTTACTTTAACAACTGGTTTTGTATCTGAAGTTGTCAATGTAGCATTCTTATCATCTGCATTCAATATATCTGTTGTGGATTCATTTGGTAGTTCTTCAGATTCTTCTAATGGATCACCATGCATTCTTTGTAGCTCCTCTTCCAAACTATACACAGCATTTGGAGTTTTCATTTCTGAAGATTCTGATGGTGGTTCTATCTCCTCGGTTTCTTTTTCACCAAACTGTTCGGATAGGGCAGACGCCAAAGCATCTGCTTCTGTTGTTACTGGGACTGACATTATGGAGTCTGTTACATTAGTATCCGTGGAAGAACTGTGCTCACCAGGTTCTTCTAATAGTGCATCAGTAATCTCTTGTGTATTACTAGGTAATGTGTCTAGTACATCTGATCCAACAGATTGTACAGATTCTTCGGGAATGGATGTTCCCCCTTCAGCGTCTGCAGCTTCTAGTGTCTCCGCGTTGGTATCGATTCCCGCGCTTTCAACATCATCCATTTCCATATTTTGATCTTGATCCAAGTCACCCTCATCTTCCGCTGGCAGAACCGTATCGAGCGTTTCTGATTCGGTATTATCGGCATTCCCGCCATTATCGCCTGACGGCAAACTATCGTCGTTTTTTTCTTCCATCACAACAAATATCTCGCTTTCACTTGCCGTTAAGTTCAAACTTTGATTCACTGAAACGTTAACAAGACGACACGTTTATATTAACAATAACATTGCATCACATGATTTTGTATTTAGCGCCATTAACACATAAATTTCATCATATAAAAACGTTTCACATTGGCATTTTGATGAACGAAGCTTCAGCGTCTAGGTTGGTACGTGATTCGACAAAATGGCTGAGTTCTTGGAATGTATGGAAAACGACGCGAACTTGTCAACATGTCATCCACGAAACGACCAAAAAAAATTTCAAACATTGAAATCACGAGAGTCATAAGATATGATGACTTTTTACTTGAAATATATATTTGATAGCCAAAAATTACCTGTTTTATCTAAATTTAACGAAAACACTCAACACAAGCCACCTAAACATAGTAATGGTGCTGCTACGAATACTTATTGAACTACGAACGGAACCAAGTAGTGATGCCAACACAAAGTAAAAACCCTAAAAGTAGGGTGGGAAATTCGTAATATATATTTTTAAATTCCGAATTCGTTTCGAAACAGAATGAGAAAAGTAAAAGAAATTGAATAATCAATGAGTTCGATATGTTGGTATCATAAATAATTATCTACAGACTTGTTCAACGTTCATTGTTTATTTATATCATAGTTCATGATTGATATTGCACATTGCCACGCCATCGCCATCTTGTTCGAATTCCGTTTTCGGTATCCGCAACACTACAACGATCAAATATTTTCTTTATTATCTTCAAACAAAACCAGCACTTATATTTTTTATTTCACAATTCAATAGAATAAGGCACAATTCTTTTCGAAATTTGACGTCTCAATAAACGATTGCAACCTATATATATCAACAAATATTCAGTATTCTTTTTCACTCTAACCAACCAAAACTTATAATTCCATCCTTTTCGTAAAGTAATCACCTTCTTCTATGCTTACTGCGTAATATCTTTTTAGCTGAAGCTGATGAATTAACAATATGAGAAATGACAGTTATGACATTACTTTTGAAAATATTTTGATTGTTCGAATTTGAAAATACAATAAAATAGCAATCCTCATATCTGAGCTGTTAAGTCCACTGAATTGCTTATTGTATTAGAGGTAGACGAAATAAAGTGAGATAATGGGGGATGAAGAGGATCCAAAGGAATATCGATGGGAGACAGGTTATGAGAAAACTTGGTAAATTTTTTTACTTCATATTTTTATTTCATTAACATTATATTGCCATGTTCTTTAAGGGAAGCCATTAAAGAAGACGATGATGGTTTCCTGGAAGCCTCTGTGGCTGATATTGTCCAGAGGGCCAAAAGGAAACGTCATGCATTGAAACAGGGTAGTCAGAAACTGGGCATGATGAGACATTTATACATATTGCTTGATTGTTCGGAGTCTATGTCTAGTCAAGACTTGAAGCCAACAAGACTCATGTGTACTCTCAAAGTAATTAGTATGTAACTTGTAACCAGGTGAAATTAGTTATTGATGTATTTTCAGCTGTTAGAAATTTTTCTAGACGAATTCTTTGATCAAAACCCAATCAGTCAACTAGGAGTTATCATTATGCACAATAAGAGAGCTGAGAAAATCAGTGATCTGGCTGGGAATTGTAGGAAACACACTAAACTCATAAACAATTTGAATAGAACTAGTCTTGTAGGAGAACCTTCCTTACAAAATGGTCTGGAAATGGCTTTATCATCGTTGAAATTACTACCATCACATGCAAGTAGAGAAATTTTGGTTATAATGGGTAGTTTAACAACATGTGATCCAGGAGACATACTGAACACAATCGATGTATGGCAAAAAATAACCCCTTGTTGATCAATAAGTACATTAACTCTTTTGAAGAACCTGAAATTGGAAGGCATAAGATGTTCTATACTAGGCCTAGCAGCTGAAGTACACGTTTGCAGGCAGCTTGCTAATCAAACAAATGGAGTTTACAATGTTATACTGGATGATAGTCACTTTAAGGACCTACTTTTGCAACATGTCAATCCACCACCTGCCGCAAAATGTCTTGAGTCTAGTTTAATCAAAATGGGGTTCCCTCATCAAATTGACGCTGAAGGATCAGAGGAACCTTTGACAATGTGCATGTGGTGAGTCAAAATCAATCTTAGCAAAATAAAGGTTTTTATTTTGTCTACAGTTTAATGGATCCATTTTCAGTCATATAGATAGCGCAGATGAAGGTAGCAAATTAACAACTGGAGGCTATTATTGTCCTCAGTGCTTCAGCAAATACTGTGAACTCCCAGTTGAATGTCGAGCATGTGGCTTGACTTTAGTATCTGCACCCCATCTGGCACGATCTTACCATCATCTATTTCCAGCCACAAATTATGTTGAAATTCCTTTTTCAAATCAAGCATCAATTTGTTTTGCTTGCCAAAAATTGTTGGGCGAAGCTGATAAGCAGGTATTATTTTCCAATGTCACTTGTCACCATGTCATTAATGTTTTGTTTGTTGTAGGTTTATCAGTGTCCCAATTGTAAAAAAGTGTTTTGTTTGGATTGCGATATATTTGTACATGATACATTGCATACGTGTCCAGGCTGTGCCACCAATTTAGCAACTTTTCAAATCACCAATTCCAACTGATTTTTTGGAAATCCTTTGTTTAATAAAACAATTCAAAACATAAAAGATACTCTGTTATTAAACATACCCATCACCAACATACTTTGAACAAATATAAAAAAAAAACAACTGGTATAAATAGCCTTGGAAGGTGCATAATTTCTTTTAAATTTCTCAATGTCAAAAGAAGTTATCACATTCGAAAACAAATTTTCCACTTTGGCTCAGGATTTTAAAAAGGAAACAGAAAAAACTTATTTCTTTTAGGAATAGGTTATATTTTGAAGGCAGAGAAAATATAGAATGCATAACATATAAATTAATTCATCATATTGTAAATAAAATCGTGATTTGCAGAAAACTTGATACAATATTGCTTAGGTTATCTAAAAACACTATAATTATAAAATAAGTGATAGCATAAATAATTTGAGGTGAACTTATGAGATTTATTTCTTCTTTAAAGCTTTAATGCGTGCGTCAAGACTCGTAACTGTAGAATTTATTTCATTCAAACTCGTTGCAAAACTTTCTTGAACACCCTGAAGTAACATCTTGTTATTTTGAACATTTCCAATCATTTCAGCCTGTGTTACTTCGATTTGGGTTATATTTTTCATTGTATCCGTTGCTGAAATAATTATTATCCCTAAATATTCTACTGATCCACATAATTTATTTATAAATACCTTTATTGTGGAGTTCTTCTAATGCTTTGAGCCTCATGATAGTCTGCGGAAGTAACTTGACGATTCCTTCTGCATTTTTGAATAATTCATAGAGTTCTAATATCTGTGAATAATATAGTAGTGAATGAAAAGAATTATAAGTATGACCTGTGTTTTTTTTTTCAGTTATTTCAATGCTTCATTATAGTTTGAATATATGCAATTTTTATGTAAATGGTCATAATTCTACCTTTTTGTTTTGCTCCTCATCCTGCACCTGACTTTTCTTCTCAGTAATAGCCTCTAATTTCTGAGAAAGAGCTCCCAATCTCCCTTCAATGTGGTCCAACTGAGAAGAATCCAATAAACTGGCAGTAGCACTCAGATGTTCAGCAACCTCTAACAAACTATTTTTAGAAGTGGCTCCTGTTAGTCTGGATAACTTTTCATCAGAAGCTCCTAGAACCTTCTCAAGTCTATTCAATCTAGTTTCCAAATCAGCTAACCTAGAAGTTTGCTCTAAGCGTCCTAGCTCAGGTCTGTAGCTAAATTGATATACAATTCCTGACTCATCACTTGGTGGTTCAGATTCAGGTTTTTCATTGATGTTGGTCTTGAATTGTTCTAGTTGAGAAAACAGTTTTCTGAAAAGGTTTTGTTAAACTAGATTTTTCACATTTCATCACAAGTATTTACTTGATCTGTGTTCCTTGGGGATTTGACATCTTGGAGATAATTTCTTCACCTAAACTTTCAAACAATTTCAGATCAGCTAATTGCTTGAGAGCCAGTTCAACCTTATCACTGGACACCAAGCAATTTGGATCTTCCTCTTTCTTTTCCTTCTGAATTTCATTGACTTCTTCAAGCAATTCTTTCATTTCACACTGTAGACGGTGGTATTTCTGAATTGTGGTCTCTTTTTGATCAGATCCAACTAGTTCCCAATCTCCAGTCACAGCATCATAACCTTTTCTTGTTTGTTTACCTAATCTTGAGGAGAAATCAACCTTTTCTGCATGCAGAAATTTATCTTTGAACTTGTTGAATGCATCATCAGTTGACATATGAATTCGTTCAACTGGGTCATTGTCTTCATCATAGAAATCAGCAGATTGTTCTGATTCCGGGAGATCATTGATTTCATATACGTCTGGTTCGTCATAAGCCTAGAATATAAAATATTGTAGGAACCAACAACTGAAAGAGGCCTATTTCTTACAATTCCAGGTAAGTCAGCATATTTTGGATCAGCCATCTCTAATAATCAATTGATTTTTAAAAGCAAATGAAATATCTCTTTTCTCCTGTTTCTAATTTCTTCCTCCAGTGAGTTTACTGAGAAAGATTAGAATTTTCCTACTGACGTATGACTCATGCCGACCAGCCAGCTGTGTCTTCCAATTTTATTTTTCAATATGTCATTTTCACGTTAAGACCATAATCAGACAAGTGTACAAAATCTATAGTCCGTAAGATAGTTAATATGATTGTGATTTTCATTTATCTCTGACTTCGACCAAGCCACGAAGTTGATTTTAACCTGAAATCGGGACGAAATATTTATTTCTCGCTGAAAAATGGCAGAGGCGGAGGTAGGTTTTCACGTGGATAAACATTCATTGTTTCTTAATTAGGACACTGAAAAAGTTACTTGTGAAATGTTATTACCTGTTTCAGCTAGCGAATGCTCTCAAAGACATCAATTATAAGTCACAATCGGCTAGTTCGAAGGAAAGAAAAGAGGCTATAGACGGTGTCATTCGACTGTTAGGACAATCTGGTTAGTTAAATTGAAACCATTTCAGTGAATATATTATAACATTTTATTTGTAGATGTATCTGAGAATGTAATAAAGGAGATCTGTAAAGTTATTCTGCAGACTTTACCAAGGTATAGGGATAATTATTCCCGACAGCTTGTGAATAACTTGATCATCAGACTACTCAAAGATCATCCCAGTGTATCAATTAAATATCTTACACCATACCTATTATACTTTGCAGATCAGCAAAAAAATATAATTGTCACGTATGTTGATGAATTTATGATGATTTATTCAAATTGATTTGTGTTTAATTTCAGAAATCATACAAGTAAAACTGCATTATTTGGTTTGACTTGGTCTACACTTTTACTCAAATATGGTTGGAAATATGATTCATCCACTCTTCAGGATTATTTACCTAAAATTGTTGAGATGCAAAGTTACTTGATAACACCAATTTTGGGATGTAATAAATTAAAAAGAAGAACCAAAGCATTCACCATGGTATGAACATGATAATGTATTTTTAAATAGTTGAAAAATATACAATATCTATACATTCTCTTATTTGCAGTTTAAAGATGCTTTGTCTAGTGTAACCGATAGTGAGAAAATGTTCTTGGATGTGTTGAAAAGTGGGGAACAAAGTAAATTCTCAGTAGTATTGGCATCTCTGATAGTTAAAAAAATAACTGAAGATAATAGAGATCTACCAAATGATTATCTGGTATGTATGATACCTTTTGAGTTCATATTTCTCTACATTCATCTTCCAGGAACAATTCATTGATACTTTTATAAAGAACTTCATTAGCTGCAAAACCCGACCTTGCTTAAAGATTATACTTGCATGCTATCCACTTATTTCCCTAGTCAACAAAGACCTGTTCAAAAAAGCATTGTTGCCTGCTTTACAAAAAGCCATGTTGAGGAATCCTGAAATTATTCTGCAATGCGTTGGTTCAGTTATATCCGGAACTCAACTTGATCTCAGTGATTGTGCATCTGAAATCGGAACAAGTTTGATAAGTAAAACATCTGGAATGCTTTGTTAGTGCTCTTTGTGATCATGTTTTTTCAGCTAATTTACATTCCAAAGATGATAGTGCTAGAGAAGAAGCTGCAGATGCTTGTAAAAGTCTGGCACAAAAAATAAGTGATGTGAAGGCCATTGAAGAACTGCTGAAAAAAACTTTTGCAGTGTTCAATGGATCCAATGGGAAATTGACTGTTGTTGATCAGAAAATCAGTGTATTGCAAGTATGTTTCCAACGATTAATTCTATCATTGATTTAATCATAACTATGCCACAGGGTGCTGGAAATTTGAGTCATAATGCTGTGCCAGATGAACAATTACAAAATTTAATAGTTTATGCTGCTGAAAGTTATATCAAGGTATTAGAAGTAGAAGTTCATGAAAAAACTTTGAGCCACACGTTAGAAATGATGTCTTTGTGGACCAGAAAAATAGTGAAGGATGTGCCAAACAGGATTTTAGACACTTTTAAGGTAAGCAAGTGAAATAAAGGTGCACCGTAACATGTAACTTTGGGTTATTCTTACAGAAAGGAATGACATTGAAAACATCTACTCCCTTAGTGAAAATAGCCTACTTGCAGTGCATGCTTGAAACATTCAATAGCAAAAATGTATCCCAAGTGGCCCCCATGGTGCCAACCCTATTGAAATCTGTCGAAAAAGCTGTTTCCCAACCAACAATAATATTATCCGTTGGTGAAGGCTTGTGTGCTTCACTCTTGCTGTTAAAATACGTCATCTGTCAACAATTGAAAGACAACTCCATGATGGTTATGTGGAATGCCGTGCTGGACATGGACAAACAAATTTTCTTCTCAGAAAAGTACTTGCTGTCTTGCTCGGAAGAGAGCTTGGTTTACGTCATGCAACTGTGCGAGAATATCCTGATAGCCCACCCAGAGAAACTGCCAAAACCAGGCCCCTTCCATCGAGCCATCCTGCACTGTGCAATGCACCCTTCAACTGTCATCAGACGTAAATGCGTGGTGATTTTGAAACGGATTATAAGAAGTCTTGGTGGTACTTCTGTGGCGAGAGCCCTCTTCAGAGATATGACCAAATTTTTAGACTCAAATAAAGTGGTGGTCAAGTCAGAGAAAGAAACACTCAAGGAAGGGGAAAGTTATTATCTCACCGGTCATTCTGTCACTGATTGTGTCAAAGCATTATGCGCCTCAAAGGATAAGACTAATGATGAAATCCAGTTGTTGGCTCTTGATTCCTTCTTGCCCACGCATCACATAGCTGCAACAAGTTTGACTCCAGATTTGTGGGAGAAAGTTGTTAGGTATTTTGGATGCAAGGCGAGAAAGGTGATTGAAAAGAATGCCTCTCATTTCACAGAACTTCTTGTTGATAAGTATGTTAAAACACAGGTGAGCAAATTTGAATACTTGCTTATTTCCACTATTAGGAAAGTTTTCAAACTAATTTCTGCTTCATGTTTGCCCTTTCAAGTTTAAATTATTGAAGTATACTTTGTTTCAGACCTATGAAAATGCATTGTCTACTGTAGTCTCGCTAAATCCAGATGTACTTTTACCAAAACTTATCCAAAATGTAACCACAAAACTGGAAGATCCAAGAATTTGTCAAGTTTCTAAAGATGATTATTTCACGTTTTTGACACCAGAAGACCAACTGTATGACAAAAGTGTTATACCAGGGTGGGAAATTCAATATTCCTGATAGTTTTCACGTTGACTTCATTATTTTGTGTGGTTGTAGGGATACAAGTAATACTGAATTGAACATGAAAAGAGAAAGTAAAGTATACAGCTTCAAAGAACAACTGGAAGAATTGCAATTGCGTAGAGAGTTGGAAGAAAAGAAAAAGAAAGAAGGAAAGGCCAAACCACCGCAATATACTCCCAAACAATTGGAAGCAATTAAAAATCAGAAAGCTAAAGAGCAGGGTATCCGTAACAGATTGAAAGAAGTAAGAATTCTGTTTGATTCTCTCCAAACTGGAAAATTTATCAAAATATTCTCACGTTTTTTCAGTTGAACGAAATCATCGAGAATTGCATATCTATGATACAAGCAGCGGCTAGGGGTAATTCACTACAACTATCCCTTTATCTGAAAGATCTTATACCAACGATTATGCAAGACTTGCAGTCTCCTCTAGCCGCTCCATCTCTCTGCAAGCTCTTCGCCAGCCTTGGGAAGACAGTTTTCCCCAAAAACCTGGGTAATTTATGCGAACTAATAACGTTCGTTACTCTCAGGTGAGTACATTCATATTCAATTCGTCGGATTTGACTCGAGAAATAATGATTTCATCTTCATCGAAGGCTGGCCAAACCGCAGTGCGACCTGAACATAAACTGGGAATCGGAGAACCTGAACAAAGCGATGGTCCGTACAATCGGCCTCATACACGAGTTGACCGTGCCGAAAAAGACCGAAGGAGAGCCGGCTAAGGAACGCCTCACAGCGCCAGCGTTTACGTACATTTTCCCTCTATTGAAATTCTGCATCACTTCGAATCATGCCAAGAACCACAACGAGCTGATACAAGACGCCTTGCAAATCATCAGCGTCCATGTTAAAAGAAGAGGCAAAGAGGCGAATGGCAGCAAAGATTTGAATCATCCTCGATATTTGCCGACGAAGCAGATTCTCAGTCTTCTTGTCGATACGATCAGTGAGTGTGTCTATTTATTTGAGGGGGAGAGTTCTGACAGGTGTCAGAAAAATGTGAAGAAAAGTGACTATGGAAAATAACTATCGTTTTTATTTCTTATCATTCTCAGAATCTGAAAGTACACCATTATTTTTTGCGCTAAATGAGCGAATTATTGAAAACACAGTATCTTTTTGTGGTTTCTTTGGAACGTAAACATACAACCTTCCATTTTCCAGGCAACACATCGGGTCGAATTCAATCGCAAACCGTATCTTGTCTGCTCGATGTAGCCCAGTGCCTCAGTGGCGAAAAAGGCTGCGCCAAAGCGACGAAGGATGAGATCGACGTGTTCCTCGGCGCTTTGCAGAGCCCCATGGCTGTGGTGCGCGACGCCGCCTTGCGGGGTCTCAACCTCATCATTGCTGCACTGCCGAGCTTCAAGAGTGATAACGATTATGCCTTGAAGGTGTCCAAGAGAGTGTTGATAGCCACTTGCGACTCGGTTCATGAGAACAGGTTAGAAAACGACAAGAAAAGTAACGTTTTCTAGTTACTTCCTGCCTAGTACGCGATATTTTGAGCGTCTCCTATGTTTTCAGGGCTTTCGCGACGAATATAAGGATAGAGGCCAGTCTGACCTTTCCTGCTGATATGAGTAAGGAGCTCTTGATTGACATCGAACACCCTGTAGAGTGCATACAGGTAGCTGCTGCGAAAGCACTTGGGTCTTTGGTACGTAAGGATACATATCAAGTTGTTGAGATGGTGGATACTTTGATGGAAGTCTACAATGATCGTTTGGAGGTAAATAACGTGTGTAACCCTGAAAAAACTCTGAAAAACTATTGGAAATTGATGAATTTTCAATTTGACAATGATTCTTTCCAGATGATTCCAGCGAAATTAGACGAATTTGGTAGAGAAGTTGAAAAGGCCGTAGACACTTGGCATCCTAGGAAAGGTATTGCTTTGGCTTTGGCAGAAATGGCACCCATCATGTTCGGATGCCCTATCGGCGAAGTAATCGAGTTTTTCGTCACCAAATCATTGGGAGATAGAAATGAGACTGTCAGAAAAGAAATGTTGAATGCAGCGCTGCAGTTTGTCGAGTTACATGGAAAAGTATGAGACGTTCAGTAATGTAAAATTCACACAGTTGAATGCTTACAGTAAAGTTACTCTGTCATTTGTCAGATGTACTAGGAGTACTTCTTCAGATTATTTTCTTTTCCTCAGAATAATGTTGATGTTCTTTGGCCCATTTTCGACGAGTTCATGGCCAAATCGTCGAAATCCGCTTCTTATGATGCCGTCAAACAGGCTGTCGTGGTCTTGATGGGCTCTCTGTCCAGGCACTTGGAAAGCGACGACCCTAGAATCAAGCCAATTTTCCAACGCTTGATACAAGCTTTATCAACACCCTCGCAAACCGTGAGTATAATTAGTAATAATTTTTCTATGACAACTTGAAGAAGAAATATTGTAAAACCTGTTCAATTATTTTGCTACCGATTCTCATGCAATCCATTGTTACTGCGCCAATTATATAATCATATAATAGTTATTCTGTTTTCTCAGGTGCAAGAAGCAGTGGCGAACTGTCTGCCACATCTGGTAGTGTCTGTCAAACAAGACGCTCCTGGATATGTCAATAAGTTGTTGCATCAGCTATTGAAAGGCGATAAGTACGGCGAAAGGAAAGGGGCAGCTTATGGCCTGGGCGGTATGATCAAAGGCATGGGCATTCTCGCGCTAAAACAGAACGATGTCATGACTAAATTAACGGACGCCATTCAGGATAAGAAGAATTATAAACATAGAGAAGGTGAGAGAAAATATGCACGGTTTGATGTATTCTTTGCTAATTTTTATCGTTATATGACTTGACTGTTTTAATTGTTCTTTTTACAACCTTTCATTCTGATTATGGAATCACCAAATTAGTCATACATCAAGTCCATTTTAGCTGAGTGTCCAGTTTATTAAAAAAAAAATCAAAAATACTCATGAAACAGTGAAAAAACAACTATAGATTGACATTCTGTACCTTCAGAGTAACAAAATTCTTTTTGCGAGCATAACCTACAATGATTTAGTGCTTCAAAAGTCAAAAAACCTAAAATTATACTCAGTTTCAACTACTTTTCTGATGCCCTTGTATTTTCTTTCAGGTGCCTTGTTCGCTTTCGAGATGCTTTTCCAAATGTTGGGGAAATTATTTGAGCCCTACATAGTGCACGTGCTGCCCCATCTGTTGCAATGCTTTGGCGATACCAGTCAGCATGTGAGAACTGCTGCTGACGATACCGCCAAAGTCGTGATGGGTAAATTGTCAGGTCACGGGGTCAAATTAATATTACCATCACTTTTGGAGGCGCTAGAAGAAGATTCGTGGAGAACGAAAACAGGTGAGATGTGAGAGATACACAATGAAATAGCTCAGTTTTAATGGAAATATTTCACAGGTTCCGTGGAACTGTTGGGTGCAATGGCATATTGTGCTCCTAAACAATTGTCATCCTGTCTACCCAGTATTGTCCCCAAACTGATAGAAGTGTTGAGTGATTCCCACATGAAAGTACAGGAAGCAGGAGCGGCTGCCCTAAAAGTGATCGGTTCTGTTATTAGAAATCCAGAAATTCAAGGTGAGGTCAAATGATATACAATATTGGAAATAATTTATTGTGGGTGTGGTAATTCAACTTGAATATCTTTCTAGCCATCGTCCCTGTTCTTCTGAAAGCCCTGCAGGACCCTTCGAACAAAACGTCCGTCTGTCTGCAGACGCTGCTCGACACCCAATTCGTTCATTTCATCGACGCCCCTTCGTTGGCGCTCATCATGCCCGTCGTCCAGCGCGCCTTCATGGACAGGTCGACGGAGACGCGTAAAATGGCCGCCCAAATCATCGGTAACATGTACTCGCTCACCGACCAAAAGGACTTGATGCCATACCTGCCCACCATCATACCGGGGTTGAAGACTTCTCTCCTGGATCCTGTCCCAGAGGTGATACGAGCGTTTGGCAAGTGACATTTAGGATTTCATTGACACAAAACTTGTAGGTGAGATCAGTAAGCGCCAGGGCTTTAGGAGCGATGGTGCGCGGCATGGGTGAGTCCAGCTTCGAGGATTTGCTGCCTTGGCTCATGTCGACGTTAACATCGGAAACCAGCTCCGTGGACCGCTCTGGAGCCGCCCAGGGGCTCTCTGAGGTCGTCGGTGGGCTAGGAGTTCAGAAACTCCACAAGCTCATGCCGGAAATTATCAGTACTGCAGAACGAACGGATATTGCTGCCCACGTCAAAGATGGGTATGTTTTTGGGTTCATTTATCTTGAGTACGCTGTACAAAACTTCGATCTTCACGCGATAAAATGATAATCAACGATAATTTTTCTTGTAGATACATCATGATGTTCATCTACATGCCCGTGGTGTTTACTAACGAGTTTACTCCGTACATCGGGCAGATAATCGTGCCGATTTTGAAAGCTCTCGCCGACGAAAATGAGTATGTTAGAGACACGGCTCTGAAAGCTGGCCAACGAATCGTCACGTTGTACGCCGAATCTGCGATTCAGTTGCTGCTACCCGAGCTCGAGAAAGGACTCTTCGATGAAAATTGGAGAATAAGATACAGGTAATTTCGCAATGTCTGTAATATTCATCATCATTTGCTAGGGTATATCCTCAAACAACCACTACTTTTTATTTCCAGCTCGGTGCAGCTGCTGGGCGACCTCTTGTACCGCATCTCTGGCGTGACGGGCAAAATGAGTACCGAGACGGCCAGCGAAGACGACAACTTCGGCACCGAACA